>OZ005735.1:89387272-90825536 GCA_963930755.1 Eudasyphora cyanicolor | reverse complement strand
GTCTACGTCATAGTTTTAATGTAGAAAATCCTTAAAAGTATTGAAATATTACATAAAACAATGCGGATTGTCACAAAAATAATAATTTAGATAGTCATTACTTCAAATTCAAAAACTTTAGATTAACAAAAATTTCGTAAAAAACATGTAAATTTTCATTATTTTGATGAAAATTGTGATTGAATTTATGCCGAGGTCGCGTACTTAATTTGTTAATGTGTCGTCATTAATTTTATTACTATTTTTAGTGTAGGGACAAGCCCGCAACGGTTGGCGCAGAGGGTAGCTAGACAAATCTGGCCAAGGTATGACCTGAGAGGTCAAAATATCTCCTCGCACTATAGAGGGACACTGCCTGATCGGCGAGCACGCCAGAAGGTTGGGTATTGAAAAAAATTGGTCTCCGATATGTAATACAATACTTTAATTTGAGAGTTCTCAGTCCAACCAATAATAAAGCTAGAGCTATATAATAGAGCTAGATTCTAGTTTTGGGGAGTCGTACGAGCTGCCAAGACGACAGTCATAACATATAAGCAATCTTTGACTTTGTTAAATAATATAATGTATGTACTTTTTATAAAGACTTTATAATGTAATCATATATGTTCATTCGAATGTGGCCATCACGGTCATTCTTCAACGTCCAAAGGCTATATGCATTTGTATGTACGGAGAAAGACATTTTGCTATTTTCCCTTCTAAAATGTACTTTTGGATCTGGATGTCAGTTTGTATGTGCAAAATGTATATCTCCAACGTTGTAACACTAACAATATGTAGATTTTTCCGTTTAAAGGATATATCCTCGCACAAGTCAAAAAGGAATACTGCGACTATACACAAAGATATACATTTATATGTAAGGCCCGGTGCATATATATTGTTAGCTTCTATAAGTAACACACATTCGCACACACACACTTGTATTTGGGTTACATAAATATCCCTTTTCGTAGTCGGAGTATTCGAAACGCTTGAGTAGGTTCAGCAGGCGAGAGATATTTGAAAAAGAAGGTGCCTTATTTTATGTATGTTTCTGTTCGCTTAGATTAGTTTTAATTTTCCCTTTTGATGGTAGATAAACTGACACTGATGTTGTTAGCGGCACCTGGATCCGTGTATAATCAAATGAAGACTTATATCATCGAGTAAGGCGAAAACATAATTGGACCGTTTTTACATTTTTCTTAGCATGATAAAAAATGCTCCTTTAAAGTTTTTACATAATTTTTTAATTTTGAAAATGGCGTTATTAACCTTTCCATAATACAAATTAAATAAAACATTAATGTAATTTGCGTGTTTTATAAGCCAACAATTTTATCGTGGCATTCAAGTATACAAATGGGCGTATACTCGTATGAAATGGGCGTATTTAACATATCTCACTCAAATGGCTAAATTTTATTTTTATTCACGAAGGCTTAAAATTGAGTACTTAGCAAAGCTTTTGTAAAAAAACTGCTCATAATCAAATACTGAAAATAATTCATGCAATAAATTTACAAGAGTGGTGAAAAAATGTGTATACAAGTATATATGTACATGTTGCGATTGGACCAACATTTTGTATACGAGTATGTATGCATTTCAACTGCAGTGATAAGTTCAGTAAGGGAAAACTAAGTACATAAGTATGTACTTCTGTAGTTATACTACATAGATAACATCCATACTTTGTTCAAGTGATACTGAGACATAAAATGTGATCACCTTCTTAAATGCTTCATTATAACATTAAACATTTCACATAATATTCGACGTATGGACCAAGATACGATGTAATTGGATTAGCCTAAATCGCCCTTTTTATAATTCTCATATCGACCACAACCTAAAATTTGCTACTTTGTAGTTAGATATGTTTCCACACTTATTTGTGAAAGATATATTTTGATAAGATTTAATAAAAATAACACTGAGGTTTTGTTCCGGTCTGGACTCTTACTGGACATCGAATAGCTGCCTTAGCATTTTATATACATGAATTTGTTGCGTTATAGCTCTTAAAGCATTTAAAGGTACTGAATTAATGAAAATTGCTTTGGTCACAGCTACACCGACCGCAATCTTACAATTCAAAACTGATTATCCCTTGAATAGTTGTAGTGTATAATACATACATATTATTTTATCGTTTATCTTGTAAAAGGCTTCTGAAACGACAAAAATAATATTAAAGTTTTTGATAGCCCGAGAACTTACCACTATAAATATTCCGGGATTTATACAATTATCGAATATATACATTTGCAAAATTTAAATATTTTTTAACACTTACATGATCTTAAGGGGTCAAGAGCTCAAAATTCGCTTGACGTAAATTCGCATCTGTTGGAGATCAGTAACATATAAATTTGTAGGCTCATATCTCTTAAGGGACTATTTAATTACTGAAATAGTGAAAAGTGCTGTGGTCAATGCTATACTGACCACAGTCTGAGAATTCAAATTGACTACGTATGATAGTTACCAGAGTAAGTGCTGAGCTAAATATTTTGAAAAGGCTTTAGAAATTTTTGTCCGGTTTGACCTAAGGCTGGGCATCGAGTAGTTGTTTTCGCATCTCCTTTGTGGTTAGTATATACATATGTACATTGTTTTAGATTACACTATACAACAACATTTTTGTCGAAGGGCTGTGCATAACATATTCTAGTGAAATATGGTGACCTAAACACGAAAAAAATTTCGAAAACAAATATGTATGACTTTGCGCATTTGTTTGTAACACCCAAAAAGAGAAGAACCATGGTTTGTTATACCGATCGACATAGAATAACTTTTTGAGTAGATTTAGCCATGTCCGTCTGTCTGTCAATGTATTCTTGTGATCAAAGTGCAGGTCGTATTTATGGTCCGATTGTGATGAAATTTAGCACAGTGCTCGTTTTTGGCCCAAGGACGATCCCTATTGAAATTGGTCAAAATCGGTTCAGATTTAGATATAGCCATTATATATATGTTACCCCCGATTTGACACGTAAGCGATGTAGAATCTGTTTTTTTTTTTTGTTTTTGTTTTTTTGTTTTATTCGATCTGCTTTCATAGTTCATATTTTGTTTTTGCACTCATGCTCAAGATCGATATTGTTGTTTTCAGTATATGAAAACAACTTTGTTAAAAATTAAAGAAGAAGTAAGTGACATGTATTGGGGGTGGTTGTAATTGTTGGATAGACAGATCTGTTTCGGGAGCCACCAAACTCCCATTATCATATATATTCTAACAATTTCGACTGAAGTAATCGTTGTAATAAGGATATTGATAATGGGAGTTTGGTGGCTCCCGAAACAGATCTGTCTATCCAACCATTACAACCACCCCCAATACATGTCACTTACTTCTTCTTTAATTTTAAACAAAGTTGTTTTCATATACTGAAAACAACAATATCGTTCTTGAGCCTGAGTGCAAAAACAAAATATGTAATCTGTTTTTATATACGAAATTTGGCTGAAAGGGTTTTGTTATTACATGAATGAACACTGTCAAATTCAGGGAAAATTCTTTCAGATTTAGCTATAACCCCATATATATGTTTCACCCGATATGTAAGCGCTGAAGAAACCGTATTTTACATCCGATCTGTACGATAATCGACAGAGAGAGTTTTCTTATTACGTAAATGAACACTACCGAATTCAGAGAAAATCCTTTCAGATTTAGATATAGCCCCCATATATTTGTTTCACCCGATTTGACATGTAAGCGATGTAGAAACCGTGAACCGTGAACCAGAAATTCTTAAAACATCACTTTCACGTAGAAACAGAAGTTTAACAACAGTCGTTGAAACAATTAGACAATTTTTTAATATTTTCATAGAAAGGTTTTTTTGCTAGCTCAAAAAAAACCATAAAAAATCGTTTGCTTGTTTGTTTTTGAAAACTAGCATCTTAACGAAGAAAACAGCGCCTATTTGAAAAAATAAAGGGTTTTCCAACAAGAGGTGTTATTTTGGTATTCAAAGAAAAATTCCATTTTTTGAGATAAATGATCGGATGTTTATTTCATAAAAAAGAGGAAGGTATGCCGTTAATAATGAAAAACAACATCGGCCAAATGGCCACCACGACCACACTTACAGGACCATATCCTTTTCATGAAATTTGTCATAACCATATCGCAAAGTGTCTGCCCTATGTCCTCGATAGCCTCACGAATTCTATCTTTGAAATCATGAATCGACGCTGGGCTGTTGGCGTAGATCTTATCTTTCACGTGGCCCCAAAGGAAGAAGTCGCAAGGTGTTAAATCACAAGATCTCGGTGGCCAATTGTGATCACCTCTTCGAGAGATAACACGGTCCGGAATCTTTTCCCGTAACAGAGCAATGGTTTCGTTGCTTGTGTCGCACGTAGCGCCGTCTTGTTGAATGTAAACGTTGTCCAGATCAATACCATCCAACTCCGACCATAAAAAATCATTAATCATCTCTCGATAGCGCAATCCATTCACCGTAACTGTTGATCCAAACTTATTTTCGAAAAAGTAAGGTCCAATGACCCCGCCGGACCATAAACCGCACCAAACAGTCACACGTTGAGGATGGGGAGGCTTCTCAACAATATCTCTTGGGTTTTCCGAGCCCCAGATCCGATTTTGATCTCTTCATGGTCGTCAATCGAGGCCAAATTTCTTACCGCCTGAGGCACGAGGTGTGTAATGTTCTGATTTAAAAACTTAACAAAAAAATTGCCATAAATATTCTTCAAAATATCGCCATTTAATAATTTGTTGTGTAGTGATCAAGAATCAGCTATTTGATCTACAAGAAATTTCAGTCGTCGTAAACTAGAATTGTAGTTGTTTAATATTTCGTTTCGCAGAAACGAATTTTTACTTTGCGTGTATTGTACATATATGCTTATTTGATTTTCCAATTTTATGATAGATAGATATTCTATTTGATCACATCCGGTGCGACGATTGTAACAGATGTTTTTGGTTCTCAAATACTTTTGTTTGCTTTAGCATGACGTCTACAGGGCTAAAAAAAGTTGGCTGACTGGTACGCCAATATTTTGAAAGTTTCATAAACTTGATGGATTAACTGTAGGCGTATAGAAGAGAGCGTTGCATATGGGCTACTTTAGACAGTCAAAGCCGTAGTCAGTTCTGGAGCTATTGAGACTTTAGTATTATGTTTGCTATTGAATCAATTCCAGCTACACTCTTCCTTATATGTGTGACTTTTATTTATTCTGCGTAATATCAAGAGGTCGCAAAACGCGTCTCGGAAAATCAAATTGTGTATTATTTAATAGTTTTAGTTGTTATAGTAGATTTGACCCCAGGCTAGACATAAAATAGTTGGGTTCGCATCTCCTTGAAGATCTGTATGTACACATTAATTTCTAGATACTTAGCTCCTAAGTGACTTTTAAAAGATTGAAAATAGAAGTGGTCACTACTGCACTGACCACAGTTCAAATCGTGGGAATGTGAATGGCATATTCCAGCCACGCCCTTAGCTGTATGTATGTAAACTTTCAGATTATTACTTTTACACAAGGCCAGTGGTGAAGAGATCGCCTAACACTTGGCGGAGAAACAAACACTTAATATGATACGTATGTTCAAATTTCGGTATAATCTGTTTAGTCATGATAATAGAAATCATATCACATAATTCAAAATCTGATCACGTGCATACATATTGGGCACACCCAAAAATTAGCAAAATTTTTGTTGAATATATTTTCGCTGTAATTGGAGAGCGATATATTTCGAAACGACTTTCAAACATTTTTTAGTCGCGGTTTTTGTGTCCATCTTGTCCTCAGGCCGGACGGTGAATTTCCTTGTAGATCGGTATATGTCTATATGTATTGAAAGAATAAACCAGTAAGGAAAGGCAGAAAGTCGGGCGGGGCCGACTATATAATACACTACACCTCCCTAACAATGCGATAAGGGTCATTGCCATAATAATTTGGAATAATTGGTAAATGGGTAGAAACATATTATCTAATTCTGAAACGATAATCGCTAAATTAAGCAATATTCGTTCCTAAATTGAGAAACATCTTTCTGGAAAATTTTAATGATCGGAAGTAAAATACAACTTCTATAGCGGTTTGATACCAAATCAGGAGGAACAATCAATATAAATCTGAACCGATCTTCCCTGAATACTCATTCATGTAAAAAGACCTCCTTCTGTCGAATTTCGTACTGATCGCATATAAAATACAGTCTCTACAGCGCCTACATGTCAATTCGGGGGTAACGTATATATGGGGGCTATATCTAAATCTGAACCGATTTCTTCCAAATTTAACAGTGTTCATTCATATAATAAGAAACCTCTTTCTGCCGAATTTCATACTGATCGGATATAAAATAACATTTTTGCAGCGCTTACAAGTCAAATCGGGGGTAACGTATATATGGGGGCTATATCTAAATCTGAACCGATTTTCTCCGAATTTAGCAGTATTCCTTCATGTAATAAGAAACCTCTTTCTGCCAAAGTTTGCACTGATCGGATATAAAATACAGTTTTACAGCGCTTACATGTCAAATCGGGGGTAATGTATATATGGGGGCTATATCTAAATCTGAACCGATTTCTTCCAAATTTAACAGAGTTCATTCATGTAATAAGAAACCTTTTCCTGCCGAATTTCATACTGATCGGATATAAAATAAAGTTTTTTCAGCGCTTACATGTCAAATCGGGGCTAACATATATATGGGGGCTATATCTAAATCTGAACCGATTTTAACCAATAGGGATCGTCCTTGGGCCAAAAAAAAGATATGTGTAAAGTTTCGTCGAGATCGGACCATAATTGCGACCTGTACTTTGATTACAAGAATACATGCACAGACAGACAGACGGACAGACAGACGGACATAGCTAAATCGACTCAGAAAGTGATTCTAAGTCGATCGGTATAATAAACGATGGGTCTATTTCTTCTCCTTTTGGGTGTTACAAACAAATGCACAAAGTTATAATACCCTGTACCACAGTGTGGTGTAGGGTATAAAAAGCTCTAAATGAATTTTGAAATGCAGTGGAAGAATGAAATATGCTTTGGTCACCGCTAAACTGTCAAAAAATCGACTATGTGGATAGTTTGCAACTCGAGTTTAACATAAGCCAAATTTTTAGCTGTCTAGCTCTTATAGGGGCCGTAACGGTCAAGCGGTCAAAAGTCGCTTGGTGTAAAATCGCATCGGTTTGGAGATCAGTATATACACATAAATTAGTAAGATCATAGCTCATAAGGGACTTTTAAAGAGTGAAAATTGCTTTGGTCACTGCTACACTGACCACAGTGAGAAGTGACCGAATTGACAACGTTATATATACCGGGTTTTCCAATAGGGACATAACAAATTCGTATCTTTATGAAAACCACCCTCAAACATTTTTAATAATCTTTCAGTGTCAAAACGTTAGTCGAAGTCAACATTTTCATCATGGTAAAGTTCACTTACGTGCAACGTTTGGAAATCATCAAAAATTACTACCGAAATTCTGAGTCCGTGGTCGCAACTTAAGAGCGCTTTCTCCAATTTTCGGCCGTAATAATCGTCCCACCCGATAGGCCGTGCGTGCTCATTTCTTGCGAGACACAATTACATCCGCAAAAAAATTACGTGCTATGTTAGAAAATTATTTTTGGCCAGAATTGGATGAGCTTGACATCGCCGATATGTGGTTTCAACAAGACAGTTCTACTAGCCACACAGCACGCATTACAATCGATTTACACAAAGGCAAAATTCGGTGAAGGCGTTATCTCGAGAAATGGTCCGGTCGAATAGCCACCTCGTTCATGCGATTTAACGCCATCGGATTTCTTTTGTGTGAGAGAGGTGGAATATTGGGTCCAAAGAAAAGACCGCTGTAGACAGGCTCGTGGTGGTCATATGACCGAAATCGATTTTTTTTGGCGGAAAATCGTGATTCTTTGGAATTACTTGGCGGAAAATCGAAGTAGCCTATTTTAATTTCCGAGTATTGATCTATACGTCCACCAAGTTTCAAGAAAATAGGTTTAGCCGTTTAGGCGTGATGCGGCAACGGACAAACAATATATAACAAACAATTATAATATTAATAGGATTTTTCAGACAAAAATAATCAGGACATTTTGAACAACAGTTTAGATAATGGCAATGTTAATAATGAACAAGACATTTTAGTAAAAATAGCACAAAATATTGAATCATTGAATAAAATTACAATATTTAAAATTTATTATTTATTGGGCGCCCCAGTAGGCGAGTTGGTAGCGTACTCGCCTATGAGTTTGGGGGTCGTGGGTTCGATTCCCACCAGAGCTCTGGTCTGTCGCTGCAAAATTCAGCCATTTGGTCTTTGTAACCCGGCCTTTCCCTGGACCTTAAAATTAGAATATAAATTTACTTTGTATTGTAATTCATATAAATAAATAAATAATAAATAAAATCTATTGTTCGAGCCAATTACAATGTCCAAGAGCATTTTTGAAACAGAATAGCGACCCTAAAATTTTGAAAGGGCATGTTAAGTAGATAATTTTTGTAGAACAAGCTTATGGTCAAGCTGGTCTGAGTTTTTTTACAGTTTTCATATTTTAGTCGAAGGAAGCATTATACTAAATGAAAAAAATGCTGTAGGTTAATGTCTAAGAGATTTCTTATTGTCAGTGTTATATAGTGGAATTATAAGGATCATTTTTATGGAAGATCTTAACCCTCTGCTCCCCTCTTAATGGGTCAATTTTGACCTTTTTTTGAAAAAGTAAAAAAAAGTATTTTCTAAAAGGAAATTTAAAGATTTAAATATTCTACGAAAATGTTTGCCGTAAATTTTTCCAAAGATATAGCTATTTATTTTTTTAAGCGACAGTTTCTAAGCTAACGTTTCTGTGTGAAAAAGATGTTTTTAGCATTTCTAGCCTTCATAATTTACTTTAATTTTAATGGTATCCCTGATTTATCGAGCTTACACATTGCATTGCGATAACAATTTGCAATAATAGGTTTCGTTTCAGTTAACAAAGTAATTAGCTCCACCTTCCACCTTCACACGAAGGAGTTGAATATGTTAAGCATAATAAACTAGATCTGAAACGATAATCTTAAAATGTGTGTATTCATTCATTGATGAAGAATCGGAAGGAACAAATAGATGGTACGGGATCTGTTCAATAGAAAAGGGGAATTTTGAAATTTCTCGGGCTACGTGCATTAGATTAGCGTTTTTTATACCCTCACTTAAGTGATACGAGTGTAACACATCCAAGGTGTGACTTAAGACCCTACGAATGTTCGGCGGATATCCGTTTTGGGATATCGTTTTTTTTTTCTATCTAAGGCTACGTTCGAAGATAAGCCATATGGGTCCACTTCTTTTAGTACATCACCCACAAGGATTAATATTAGTGAAATATTGATTATTTAAGAACTTCTACACTACATATTTGAATCTTCTGAAGATCTAAACATAGCATTAATTTATTAGTCACTACCGCCTCGAGAATAATCGGCGAAGTTGTCAAGCCCCTTTTGGTACTTCCCATACAAATGGGCCGTTTTGAACCAAAAGTTAACTGCTTATAGCTTTAATATCTGTTCATGCAAATACTTGCAATTTTGTACAGTATAATAGTTTTATAGTACCTACAGTCCAATGAAAAGTGGACATAATTTGCGCGCCCCTTTTGATAGGTTAGGTTAAGGTGGCAGCCGTATTTTTTTATACAAGCTCACATAGACCAGTTTAGGTCCCTAGTGTTACCACGGGCTGAAATAACCCTCATCGAAACCAACCTGTTTGATATACAAATTTATCGATAGTACGAATATCGGTACTGGAAAGATCTGTTAGGCTGCCTAGAAAAGCCGACCCCAGTATGTCCAGTCGTCGTTTACTCAGAGCGGGGCAGTCGCATAGCAAGTGCTCAATGATCTCCACTTCTTCATCATCTCCACAGCTTCTGCAGAAGTCATTGGAGTCAATACCCAATCTTTTGGCGTGTTCGCCGATCAAGCAGTGTCCCGTCAGAACTGATACTAACGTAGACAATCTTTACCTCTCTAGTCCGAGGAGATATTTTGATCTTCTCAAGTCATAACTTGGCCAGATTTGTCTAGCTACCCTGCAGGTGCCGATTTCTGTCCACCTTTCGTTGGACTGCCTGATAGCCTCTTACCTAAGCCAAAGCTTGCACGTGGATAGTGGCGCACCAATATATGCAAATTCTTCGAGAATTTGTAATGTCGTCCCTTTCCTAGCAAGTTCATCGGCTTTACAGTTCCCCGGGATATCCCTATGCCCAGGCACCCATATGAGGTGTATATTAAACTGCTCAGCCATCTCGTTAAGAGATCTGCGGCAGTCGAGGCTTGTTTGTGAATTTAGGGATGTTGCCTCCAGAGAATTGATGGCAGCCTGGCTGTCCGAGTAAATGACAACGCCAGTGTTGGTTACTATGTTGCAACTCAGCCACTTGGCTACTTCCCATATTGCCATTATTTCGGCTTGATAGACACTGCAGGTATCTGGTAGTCTGTGAGCTATAACTAAGCCAAACTAAGCTCTGCACAGTGTACTCCGAAGCCAACCTTTTCATCAAGCTTCGAGCCATCCGTGTAAAAGTGGAGATGGTTTCCATTACCTGATATTCTTCCAACCCATTCATCTCTGGGGGGAATCATAGTGATGTAATTTCTCTCGAAGATGTACACAGTTGGTATATAGTCCACTCGGTTACCATAGCACTACACTTTGATATCCTCATGTGACCGTAGTTGTTGTACCTCCACATTGATAGACAGTTTAATCTTATTGCCGCTTTGGTTGCAACTTCTCTCGTCACAATATTAATCGGCAGTATATAGAGTAGGGCTTGTAGAGACTCGGTCGCTGTAGTCCTTAAGGCTCCGCCTATGCTCAAGCAGGCTGTTCTCTGAACCTTTGTTAGTAGGTTGGTTACGGTTAGTTTGTCAGTTGCCGTCCACCATATCACAATGCCGTATAACAGTGTAGGACGAACTACGCTATATATATCCAGTTTACGATTTTAGGAGAGAGGCCCCGCCGCGACCCTTTTTGCGGGAATATAAGGCGACATTGGCCTTCGTTACACGTTCCAATACGTTAAGTCTAAATAACAGTTTCCTATCTAGAATTATTCCTAAAAAAATTGCACTTTCAGAAAAGACTAGGTCTGTTCCATTTATCCGAGGTGGAGGGCCCACATGTGGGACTTTATTCATCCTAGTAAAGAGAACCACTTCTGTCTTGTCTGGGTTTACGCCCAAACCGCTGCTCCTTGCAGCCACAACGTTCTAGATCTAGCAGGATTTCATTCACCGCTAGGTTCCAAATTAGTGGAGACAGTACTCCTCCTTGTGGGGTCCCTCTGTTTACAAACCTTGTTAGAGTTGTGGACCCAAGACATGCTGTTATGCGTCTTCTGTTGAGCAGACTTTGAATTAGTCTAATCAAACTAGAGTTAACTTTTAGATGTGACAGTGCCGCAATTATTGCATCTGAGTGAATGTTGTTAAAAGACCCTTCTATGTCAAGAAATGCCACCATGGTGAATTCCTTGAAATGCAGGGACGATTCGATAGTGCTCACAAGTTCGTGCAGGGCTGATTCTGTAGACTTGCCCTTATTGTAAACATGTTGGTTCACCGACAGGAGTTTTGTATCCAGGTTGTCCGTAATGAAATAATCGAAAAGTCTTTCCAGACCTTTCAATAGGAAGGAGGATAGGCTAATTGGTCTGAAGTCTTTTGGCCTAGTGTGTGATATCTTCCCCGCTTTAGGTATGAATACCACTTTGGTATCCCTCCATCGATTCGGGATGTATGAAAGCCTGATACAGCCTACATAAATTTTCTCCAGCCAGGGGATAATGTACTTCAACATTTTCTGCATTTCTGCTGGAGTGATGCCGTCTTGTCCAGGTGACTTGAAGGGCTCAAAGCTATTAATAGCCCAGCTTATTCTGGATTTCTCAGTCAACAAGCTTGTTGGTCCTGCTGATCCCCTGGTTCTGTTAGAGAGTTCCCCGGGAAATGTGTGTCGAGCAGTACATTGAGCGACTGCTCGCTGTTTTTGGTCCAATTATTTGCCTCATCCTGCAAGTAACCCACTGTACAGGGTGAATCTGATAGTATTTTCCTCAGCCTTGCGGCGTCGGAGTCCTTTTCCACTTCGCCACAGAAGGTATACCAAGAGCGCCTTGCTAAGCTCCTTCTTATAGATCTTGAGTTGCTCTTTATAGGCATCCCAAACATTAGCGACCCCAGTAGATTTAGCCTTGTTGAATAGCTTGTTGCAGGTCTTTTTCATAGCCGTTAGCTCAGAAGTCCGCCATTGGGGGGTTTTTTTTCATCTTTCTTTCATTCGCTCGTTCATTTTACCATTCTTCTCTTTCGAACAGCTGTTTAATTGTTGCCAAATTTACCGAACAATGATTTCTCTAGTGCTGTCACACTAAATTTATTACAAAATTAAATGCTGGTGTCGTTCGGAGGTATCAATCTTTTACCTTCATTAGTCTTTTTCACGGGGGTGCCCAGATTACATACACATCACATGTTTAACAATTGTTACTTAAATAAAATCAGCAGAACATAATTAAATAAATTAAAAATATATTTTCAATTTCAAAATTCAATTGGCAAAATTGTTTTTATCATGTTCATAAAAGAAGTCTGAACGAGTAAACAAACCGCTGTTGTGATGTTTGTCCGAATGAATGTCATTTGAACGAAGGAGCCAAAAGGAACGATGGAACGAAAAGACTGAACGAGTTCCTTTACCGGAACGGAACGAATAGGACCGGCCCGTTCAGTGAACGATAATGCCCAACACTATATTGAATGATGTGGTGATATGCTCGACCAGATTATCCAGACCGGCTTTGTCATTCGGTTCGTACAGAAGTTTGGAGTTGAGGACTTTCTTGAAATTATTTTCATACAGGTGCCACTTTGTCTTTCTCACATTTCTGTGGACGGCAGGTTCAGGCGCTTTTTCAGCGAGTTTGAACTCAATATAATGGAGAATGAGTGGTCGTCCAGTACATTCCACCCAATAATTTTGTCTGACAGCCGGTCAGTAGCAAACGTTACGTCTAGTACTTCTTGTCTGTCTTTAATTGTAAAGGTCGGTTTATTACCTATGTTACAAATACTTCGGTTGGTAGGTAGAATAAAGTCAAGAAGCGAATCACCCATATTGTTTATATCCGTACTACCCCAGATAGTATGATGAGCGTTCGTGTCTGCGTCAACAATCAGCTCGACCTCGTCAGACTTTGCTTCTTCTACTACTTCCCTGAGTAGAGCAGTCGGTACTACAGCTTCATAAGGCAAGTAACTAGAGACCACCCAATATATGCGATTACCGATCTCCAGGCTAGCAGCTGTTTGGTCTTTACCACTTAAATTAGTCAGGAGAAAGATACTTAGATCTTTCCTGGCCAAAATGTAGGTTCTTGGAGTGCCTTCACAGTTGGCCACAAGCAGTTTAAAGTTGGGTGTCCTAATACCGCACACCCTTCCTCCCACTACGTAGGGCTCCTGTATCAGGACGATGTCTACTGCGCCTGTGGACAGGCGCAGCAATAGAGCCGCTGAGGCTGCTTTAGCGTGATGGAGGTTAATCTGTAAAATTCTTACCATCATTGGTAATTGACAGATTAACATGAACCCCGACAAGGTTGTTATCGAACTCTTCGTCCGTATCATCGAGAAGCATGTCCCCGCCAGATGCTTCAAAGAGTCCGGAGACTCCCCTCAGCCCCTCTGTGTCAGAAGTAAAGCTTTCGTCCTCAGAGTAGGACGTTACAGATCTTCTGTTAGAGTTGGAGTCACCAGAAATAATGGGCGTGGATACCTCCGCACTTCCAGAAAGCTGTGTATAAACCACGGTGGACGACCTGCCGCTTTTTACCATCCGCATCACCCACCTTGCTGATTCTCCAATTATGGGCTGGCAGACCAGGATTGGAATCTTTTATTATTTCTAATATGTCAGCCGGGTTGGAGGACTCTTCTGTAACCCAGGTGATGTCTCTAGGGTGACTAGGGATGTTGTTTTTTTGACAACATCCAACTGGGCACCCGGCCACACCTCACCCGCTCGACTCAGAGCAGCCTTATACAGGTCTACTGATCTGGCATCACCGAAATATAAGAGCTGTACTCTCCCCTGATGCCATCCTGCATCGTTGTAGATTGGTGGTGTTCCCGGCATTTCTCTACGGACATCGAGCTAATGAGCCATAATGGCTGATTGCACATGGCTCCATTTGTCCTTGAGGATGGATCCATCCTCAGTACGTGACGGTCATCATTAGACTCTCCTTCGCCACTTCATTGAAGGGCTGGGTGAATGTCCTGTTGATGGTGACATTAGGGACTCTTGCCTTTTTCGAAGGCAGGGGTTCATCAGGTGATCTGATTCTTTTGACTTTTTTAGCCGTTAACACAGCTGAATTTGTGGCTCTTTCAGCCGGCTGATTGACCTTAAAAGCATCTATGACGCCTTTAGCCCAGGTAAGTGACTTTTTTTGTTTTTCGGTAAGAGCCGAAACCTCAACAGCCTCCAACTTCGTCAAAACTCTGAGCGCTATCCGGAGCTCATTGTGCTTCCGTTTTGACGGTCGGACATGACGTTTTCCCCTCACCGTACCACCAGTTTTGAGTGCCGGGTGGATGGAGAAATAAGAAACCACTGATGTAATAAGAAACCACTTTCTGCCGAATTTCGCACTGATCGGATATAAAATACAGTTTCTACAGCGCTTACATGTCAAATCGGGGGTAACATATATATGGGGGCTATATCTAAATCTGAACCGATTTTCTCCGAATTTAGCAGTATTCCTTCGTGTAATAAGAAACCTCTCTTTGCCGAATTTGGCACTGATCGGATATAAAATAACATTTTTACAGCGCTTACATGTCAAATCGGGGGTAACATATATATGGGGGCTATATCTAAATCTGAACCGATTTTCTCCGAATTACGCAGTATTCCTTCATGTTAAATGAATCCTCTTATTGCCGAATTTCGCACTGATCGGATATAAAATAACAGCTTTACAGCGCTTACATGTCTAATCGGGGGTAACGTATATATCTTAATCTGAACCATTTCTTCCAAATTTAACAGTGTCCATTCATATAATAAGAAACCTCTTTCTGCCGAATTTCATACTGATCGGATGTAAAAAAAGTTTTCAAATCGGGGCTAACATATATATGGGGGCTATATCTAAATCTGCACCGGTTTTAGAGATCCGACCATAATTGCGACCTGTACTTTGATTACAAGAATACATACACAGACAGACAGACGGACATAGCTAAATCAACTCAGGAAGTGATTCTAAGTCGATCGGTATAATAAACGATGTGTCTATGTCTTCTCCTTTTGGGTGTTACAAACAAATGCACAAAGTTATAATACCTGTACCACAGTGTGGTGTAGGGTATAAACAAATACAATTCCCACTTTAACAAAAAGAATAGTTCCTTATAGGATCTTTTAAATTTTGATAACAAAATCGTAATTTTTGACGAAATCCCTATGCGTTTTCGTTTCTTACGGAATTACGCCTAACCTTTTGCAGGAAAAGATGTTCCACATGAAAATCGTAGTCATAGAAAATCGTTTAATTTATTAGACATAAATAATTTGAAAGCGAATTTGTAACTTTATTAAAGTTGGACTAAATTCAGGGAAATCTACAGTTTAATAGATACATAGAGAAAGCCTTTGACACCGTATGGCATCAGGGCCTAATTTATAAATACATTAATTTTCAGATTCCGTTATAGATTATTTAAAGCATTTTTACAAAAAGATACTTCCGTGTCGCTGTCGAATTAAAACTAATTCTTGCTGGTGTCCCCCAAGAGTCTGTCCTGGGGCCCATATTATATAATATTTTTTGCGCTGATATTCCAGTAATGAGTCCCTGTAGATTTGCAGCATATGCAGATGATATTGGGATTTATTATACACATGAACTCAGTCGGGATATTCTGACCGAAATTCAAAGTGCTATTAATAAACTGGCTGAATATTACACGGCTGAAAATCGCCACTTTTGATATGTTTGAATTGAAGGAAAATATATTTGGAAACAAAATGTTTACATATTAAATATATTTGTGAACAAATAAATTTTATTTAAAAATCATGACATTTTATTTGGGACGCATATATTAGAACAAAATATATTTGAGAACTAACTTTCACAAATAAAATGTGTGTTTACACACAAACAAAGTTATTGTTATGAAGTTTTCCAAATATATTTTATTTAAAAACAATCGCATTTTGGTCAGTTTCTCCTAGATTTCCTAAATTTAGATTAACTGCAATAATTTTTAATTTGTAAATATTTGTCAATCCATCAATACAATTTATAGCTACGAAAGATTAAACGATTTAAATTTTAATCGAATTTTACAAGCATATGGGCATTTTCAACGAGATGTCAACCGCATCCAAAAAATTGAAAGGCTATAAAAGTATTTGGTTTTGCTACTTCTTTATAGAGAATCTATCAAATTTAACAAATTTTCCGAAAAACGAAATTTATTCATAACACATTTTAAAATATTTGAGTGCAAATTCGAATAATTGCAAAATGTATGCTTTAAACATTTGTATTGCATGTTATGTTTTGATTATTGGGCTCTCTTTTAAATCTTGATATATATTTAAGGAATATAAGAAAAAAAATTTTTGGTGTGAAAATAAATATATTGAATACATTAAAAATCATTTATAATATAATATAACCTTTGGATGTCTAGTTGGATAAAAAGTAAAAAAATAAACATAACAAGTAAAAGCGTTAAGTTTGGCCATGCCGAATCTTATATACAGGCATGTCACAGGTTTTGTACGAAATTGGTTCGTTTTCGTTTTTCAAAATCGTATCGTTTTAGTTTTGCTTCTACAGCTCTTGTACGTTTTCATGAAATCGAAAGAAAATGAAAACCGAAAAACACTATCAAAAATATGGCAGAATAGAAATCAGAAACAGCTGTTTCGGCCACCGCCGTCAACAATATCGTTTCGACTCCAGATTCTGATTGGCGGTACTGAAAATAAATAAAACGTTAAAGCCAAAAATAAACAAAAGAAAATAATGTCTGGAATTTCAATTGCTGCAGTTGCTGCATTGATGGAAGAAGAGAGAAATATATATTCTGAAACAAAATTACACCGCAGAAGTTTGCGAGATGCATCAGATCCATTGTCCCAAACAAATGGAGTGTAAGTAAATAAGTATATCCATTTAATTGTATATTCGCTTCATTTTTTTGTTTAGTTTTATAAGCTTTTATCGTTTGAATAAAGAGGCATTTTTAATGATACTGGAAAAAATTTAACCGTTCCTGAAGAGCTTCACAATACCGGGAATTATTCAATTGGCAACAACTCTTCGTTTTCTTGCTACAGGATCGTACCAAGATGTTATAGCCAAGGATGTAGAGCTAAGTATGGGAAGAAGCACCGTTTCAGTTATTCTATGGAGAGTTATGAATGCTCTCGAGACGGTAGTCACATACAAATTTCGAAACCTACGCAGAAAAATCAATTTCTTCATTCTCTTTATCACTATCTGATTCTCCATCATTCGAATTACAAGCTTCTTCCACCATCGATTCCGTCTACAGGAGTGTAAAAGGCACAAATTCTGTCGATTGTTTCCTCCTGATCAGACAAAACATACTGATTATATTCTCCACCGCCAGTTTTTTTATTCTCTCTCTTGTTGTGATACATCCTTTTCTTTACATTAGCCTTCCAATCCGCCCAGTTTTTTTTTCATTCTCAAAGACTTTTTGTTGGTGGTCCGGCACAATTTAATTGGTTTGACAATTCTTTCCACAAAGACTCCACAACCACCTTGTCTCCTTTAATATACGCCCTGGCCATGTCTTGGTGGCATTCCATAAAATTGACCAAAATCTTGGCTTGATTACTTTTTCTGTGTTTGTCCCTTTAAATATATAACAATTATTATTATTAATTAAGTTTAACATTAAAATAAAAACTTACATTTCATTGGTCGAATCTTCTTTTTTGATTTTTGTTTCTTTTTTTAGTTTCAGGGTTGCATTTTCTCATATTTTTTTATTTTTTGTTTGTTTTATGTTTGATTTAGAGCGTATAGCACTTCGAAGTCCAAAAGTATTAAAATTTTCGTACGAAAAGTTTATTTTTTGATAGAAAGTAATACAAGTATTATTTATACTCACAAAATTACTCAAACCTCAAGAAAATAACACCGAAAAACACAAAAAACAAGTAAGAAAGTTTCAGTCGGGTAAACCGACTAAGGTATACCCTCACTTTGTGAGTAATATAATATAGAATATTAAACGAATTATTCTGTCAATTTGTATGGGAGGTACCAGAATGTTTTTAACAAATACACCTATTTTTCTCTGAATAGTAGATTCTTTAAATACATTGCACTGCGCCGAATTATAAGCGTTTTTTGCACTGGTATATTAACGTTATGAGATATTAAATTTGGTATGATTTGGCCATTTTGTGTGAGAGGTACAAAAAGGGGCGTGGTGATAACGGCCATTTTTTACAGGGCTATAGGGACTTCAAAAGCGTTACACTGTGCAAAATGTTGTTGCATTTTCGTGTATTGGTACTCATGCTGTGAGCTCTTAACTTTTTGTGCAAAATGGTACCTTTGTGTGGGAGGTACAAAAAGGGGCGTGGCAATAGCGCCCATTTTTCACAGTGCAAAAGACACTATAAAAGCATTACACTGTACAAAATTTCAAGTGCTTTTATACACTGGTATTAATGTTATAAGCTGTTATCTTTTGGTGCAAAATGGTACCTTTGTGTAAGAGGTACCAAAAGGGGCGTGAATATGACACCCATTTTTCACTGGACTGTAGGCACTATGAAAGCATTACACTGTACAAAATTTCAAGTATTTTTCTGCACTGGTATTAATGTTATAAGCTGTTAACTTTTGGTGCAAAATGGTGCATTTGTGTGGGAGGTACCAAAAGGGGCGTAGCAACATGGCCCATTTTTCTCGAGTTGATAGCGACTAATAAACTAATGCTATGTGTGGAATTTCAGAAGATTCGAATAAGTAGTATAGCAGTTATTAAAGATTCAATATTTCACAACATTTTAACACTTTGTGGGGGAGGTACTAGAAGGAGTGGACCAATATGGCCCATCTTCGAACTTAGCCGAAGATAGAAAAAAATATTACCACGTACCAAATTTGAAGTCAATCGGTTACTCCTTTCGAGAGTTATCGTGCGCACCAGCCAGCAGACACACAGACAGACAGATAGACAGACAGGCAGACAGACGGACGGACATTGCTCATTCGACTTAAAATGACCCAAAACGAATATCCGCCGAACATACTTAGGGTCTTAGATCACTCCTTCGATGTGTTACACTTTTTTTCGTAGCAAATGATATATACCCTCGTCACACTAAAGTGAGGGTATAAATATAGTAGATGAGAACAGTAGGAATCACAACATGTTAGATGCTATATACATATGGGGGCTATATCAAAACATTGACCGATATGGCCCATTTGCAATCCCAAACAACCTGCAACTATACGAAATATTTATACCAAATTTGATCAACCTAGCTCTATTATTACGGACTGTAGCGTGATTACAACAGACGGACATGGCTAAATCGTCTTAGAATTTTACGACGATTATGAATACTTTATGGGGTCTCAGATCAATATTTAGAGGTGTTACAAACGGAGTGACAAAATGAATATACCCCCCATCCTATGGTGGAGGGTATAAAAAGAGCGATGGAATAAAATGTCACGTGCGACATGTCGCGGCGGAATGAAATTGGGCCCCAGGAAAATACACCCCAATATTTTTATGAATATGGGCCCCAAAAAATAACATATCAAGCAACTACAATTTAATTTGGGGCTTATTTTCATCCATAAATTTAGAAACAGGAGATGCTAAGCATAAAAGATTTCTTTCGCGTTGCCAACTTTGGATCCTGTCCATAGGAGAAAGTCTTAAACAGAGGCCGCAGGCCGTCGGCCGACCTCACCGGAACAGATTTATAATTAGAAAATAGGTTCGTACACGTGTATTATTGCGAACTCCCCAGATTTACGAAGAGAACATTTTTCAGTTTTTTGGGGTTTATTTTCATGTCATGCTGTTTTCTTGATTGGGGTGTAATTTCCATCAGTTTTTGTAACGAAAATAGGCCCCAAATTTGGGGCTCACTTTCATTTTCAATTTGGGGTGCATTTTCTTGGGGTCCAACTTCCGGCCGCCACATGTCGCGTGCCAATGTGATTAATATTAAATAAATAAATATTTTTGAAAAAAAATAAAAAAACATTATTAAGATACATCAATACATGACATTTTAAAATTAGTCGCATTAAAATATGCCTTTGATTGGTTTGCTTTAAAAGCGACTTCTGCTTTTGTCGCGTGAGAATGTCTTGCACGCTGAAATAAAATCGCTTCTGTAGTATATTGTCCCAAACATATACGGCTTGAAACATACATATGTTTAGGATACACTCTAAACACAAAATTTTTAGAACACACAAAAATTATATATTTGGGCAGATGTTGTCCTACACAAATTTTTGTTTACATCCCAATATGTTTTTATTTGGGACTATTATTTCCGCAACAAATATTTATTTGCATTTAAGTGTTCAGAAAATACCTAAATTGTGTTAAATTTTTCAGTAATTTTATGTTACATTTTTAAAAACTTTAAAAATTAAAAATGTTAATAAAAATAATAATAATTGAAATCATATAATATGGGATCAATATCAATTACTTGGACGATTGACAACTAATGATGATTTGGAATACACAGAAATATTAAATGATTAATTTAAAGCAGAAGTTAATGCTGCATATGGTATCATAACTGGGAGGTACAATTTGAATCCAAGAAAAAATTTAAACTGAAATTCGAAAAAGTCCACAAAAGTTTTGGATTTTTATTTTAAATAAAATATATTTAGAAAAAATCCTATACAATAATTTTTTTTGTAAATAAAAACACATTTTATTTGAGAAATTTAGTTTGCAAATATATTTTGTTGTAATATATTAATATATGCGTTCCAAATACATTTTATTGATTTCCAAATAAAATTTATTTGCTAAGAAATATATAATATTTAAAAATTTGTGTTTCAAATATATTATATTTCGGTTCAAACATATCAAAAAAGGCGATTTTGCTCCGTGTGGTTCTTTGTAATTAACTTGAAAACGAACAATTGGCCAAAATCAAACAAAATTCAATTTGAATGCGTACGAATGCCGAATTCGACATTGGAAAAATGAATTGTATATTTCTACAAAATTACACTTTGAGCTTTTGGAAAACAGAAAAATTGATAAATTGCCAAAATACCTAAATACAATTTAATCTCTGTTTCGGAAATATTAGTTCCAAATAAAACATATTAGGATGGGATCATAGTTTTGTTTAGAACAATATCCTCCCAAACATATAATATTTGTGTGTGTCAAATATTATATATTTAGAGTGTACCCTAAACATATGTATATTTCAGGCAGAGTATGTTTGGGACAATATACTATAGAAGCGATTTTTTTAGTGTAATTTTTAGCTTTTATACACAGTACATTAAAACCCCAGCTGTTTCGACTTATCATGTTATGGAATGGTGGTATCGATTTAATGACTAACTCAGATACCACTTTTCAAAAAGGACAAATTTTTCCCAAAGCATTGTAAATCCATCATGAAACAGCGTTTTAAAGACATTTTAAGCAAGCGTTGTAAAAGCGCCCCAAAACAGTGATTTCATAACGCTATTTTCGTGGTACCGTCATAAATTTCTGGCTGGGTAGTTTTTAGATTCATAAACAACGACAAGTGTGGTGAAAATCGGTTCCCATTTATGTACTGTCCAAACAGACACAAATGGAATTTTGTATCTATTCTTTAAAAAATAAATGAATTTTCTGTACGGAAATTATTAGAGATTAACAGCTGAGTAAAATTTTTTGAAAACAGCCTAAAATTATTTTTTTTTTCAAATCTTTTGATGAAAATAGGTATGTGGATTCGGGACGCCAAATAAAAAACACAATTTGTTTTGTTTTGCAAAATTTTAATTTTCGCCGAACTTATGGCCTCATTAGTCTGCTTGTGGGGCTTTTTTGTTTTGGGTGATTCCACGTAAACGGACCCATCACACATAAATAAATAAACCAGATTTTTGCAGAAAAAAATACAATAAGGGACATCACGAACAATTGAATTTTAGAAATTCATGAAGAGTTGGTGAAATTTAGGAATAGTTTTTCTCCCACCAATGGGTTTCTATAGGTTATTATAAAATTGATGGATTCACTACTTTTACTGTTGAACTGAAATTGAAAATGTTTCCGACATATTTTTTATTTTCTGAATTTGTCTTTTGACTACAAGAAAGTACACGACCTTAAGTGTAGTTTAGTGTAAAACTCGTAACTTTTGGAAAATATTCAGTGGTTTTCTACAAGGTGGCGCAAAAGTAATCCTCCTATCAGAAAATGCTATAAATTTTGCGATTGGCCCCTAATGTCAGTTCTGTTTTGACATTTGTGTAGTAAACACATGCGAAATACACGTTAATAAACAATGTTACGCTACACTGCTCCAGAACGCGGAATATTGCTGACTATTTATTTGATCAATAATCGGTCGGTGACTTTGGCACAACGTGAATTTCGTCGCAGATTTCCTGGCCGTCCAACGCCTACTGGTGAAACACTGCGACGTTTAGCCGCTCGCCTCGAAGAGACTGGCACAACACGAGATGCTGCCAGGCGTGGCAGACCCCGGAGTAGCCGTTCTGCATAGAATATTGCTGCTGTAGCCGAGGATGTCATGGAAGCGCCGTCGACATCGACCGGACGACGTGCCACGCAAATGGGTATCAGTCGACGGTCTCTACAGCGAATTTTGGTACAAGATTTGAAGATGTTTCCGTACAAAGTCCAGACGGTGCATCAGCTGTTAGCTGCTGACCGCCAATCGCGTCTAACATCGTCGTCTGGTCGATGTCGACGGCGCTTCCATGACATCCTCGGCTACAGCAGCAATATTCTCTGCAGAACGGCTACTCCGGGGTCTGCCACGCCTGGCAACATCTCGTGTTGTGCCAGTCTCTTCGAGGCGAGCGGCTAAACGTCGCAGTGTTTCACCAGCAGGCGTTGGACGGCCAGGAAATCTGTGCCAAAGTCACCGACCGATTATTGGTCAAATAAATAGTCAGCAATATTCCGCGTTCTGTAGCAGTGTAGCGTAACATTGTTTATTAACGTGTATTTCGCATGTGTTTACTACACAAATGTCAAAACAGAACTGACATTAGGGACCAATCGCAAAATTTATAGCATTTTCTGATAGGAAGATTACTTTTGCGCCACCTTGTAGATGCTATGGGGGCAATCATTACGAGAACTATGAAGGTCCATAAGGTCATTTTAAATCAGCCTATTCATTGTTACAAGGTTTTGATTGGTTCTGGAGAATAACCGACCTAAACATTATTTTGAAAGCAGTTCTGCTTATAATATTTCAGCTGGACGCACAGCGTATTCTAATTCGGAAATTAATTTTTTGTAGAAAATGAAAAAAATTAATTGTCATAAACATTGATACAAAAGAGAAAGGCGTTTTAAGATGTCAAAACTTGTTTTTGGCAACGAATTTTGTATTTGTAAGTTTTTACTATGTATATGTGATAAAGAGATTCGGCAATTTGAATATGATTTAGTGAATAAAACGGCTTTGATCTTGTTTTTCGCAGAAAAAAACTACTTTAATAGATGCATCTTGGCTAACAAATACTGGACATTATTTCGTTCGACTTACTACTCCTCCAGATTGAGACTATGTCACACCCGTTACATATTAATGCATTTACTACAATGAAATAATAATTTAAATTATTTGGAATGAAGTCTACAATATACCCTATACTGTCGAGATGCCAAATTTTATGTTGGCAGTACATGCAAAAATTTTACAGTATGCAATAAAGAAAGCGGCTGATCAAGATTTTATCAAAACAACTACATAAACAACCCTTTGTGAATTGTCGTTATAAATTATATAGATCAAAATCAGGAAGATACTCAGTAACAATGTCACACCCGCTCCGTTGGAATCACCCTTTTGTATTATCCCGCAGACCTACTCAACAGATTACGCTAATATTTGGCATGTACATCAATAATAATAATTCATGCAACTGGTGAAGCATTATTTGCAAAATATCCGAATTTTGCACACAAATTTCCATACTCAATTATTTTCTCCATCTGGATCTAAAAAAAATGTTGTCCTAAAATGAGCCCACATTCATTATCAATAACGCGGTAAAAAATATTTCGGTACCCTTGTAAAATTTTAAAAATTTTACCCAGCTACAATATGTGTGCTTATTCTGCTCTAATACGGTGGTGTAGGGTATCATATAGTCGCTTCTGTTCAACTTTGCTTACTATTAGTGGCTACGGTCGCAGCTGCTATAATTATTTTGATACTTAGGATTTTTTGCCAAAAGAAAAAGGGGATTTTGAAACAAAAGTATTCATTACAGAAAAACGAGAGCAATAAGCAAAGTTTAGTTGTCCAAAATGTCGTTTGTGGGTATATATAGAGTGCCATTATATATTAGAGTAGCTTCAAAAAATATCGCGGATGTTCAAAGCTCACATGGAAAATATTTCGTTTCTGCGACTGTCCTAGAAATCCGGCATTTCGTCAATAAAGTTGTCATTGCCAAAATTTTCCCGAAATAGAATTTTACCTTTATATTGAATAGAGTGACCTTTATATTGCAATAAGTTTAAAAATTTTTAAGACATTTGGAAATAAAAGGTTCAGTTTTTTGTCTATTGTAAGATTTTAGAAAAAATAATTACTATTTTATTGAAGATAAATCTGATTCGCTCATAATTGGACAATCGCCAAACGAAATATTATGGGAATTTTCATAAAAGCTTTGAACATCGCAAGCATTTTCTTGTCCTTTACAAGTATCTAGAGAATCAATATCCCGGCCGAAATTGAACGATGGTCTGGGATATGTAACTTTTAGAGAAATGGCCTATTATTGTTTAGTTACTTACGAACTAGAAAAAACTACTTACCAAGTAAGAAAGTTCAGTCGGGTAATCCGTCTTATGAATCCACTCACCTTAAGTCCCAAAAAATATAATCGTAAATTTATATATTTTTTGTTTGAATTAAATTATTATCAATTTAAATTGCATTTAATAACTTTAAAGTATGTACCCAGCAAAAACTCTCATTACCAGGTAACCTGGCGGGTAAGTAAAATTCAAAAGAAATAATGACTTACCATTTAGCCACTCTTTAGATAATTTTTACATGGGCATGACATTGGGGGAAAGTACTTCCATGCAAGCGTACGAAGAGTTAGCAAATAACTACTAACCCCTACGCTTACGAATATCCAACATATAAGTACTTATTATTGTCATTTTAATAAGGGGTTGAATAACACCTTACCAATAATGATTTTCATATGTGTACGAGTATATCGATGGCTTAAGATAAAAGAGCGTATCTCGAAATTGTTGTTCCTTAACAGGGGCACGGAAAACGAATAAAAACAAACAAATTCTGTGACTAGACTTATGGGGTTTTTACAATACCCATAAATCCTTTATTTGCAACTATAACCCTCGAAAATTAAAAAATATAACATGCATTTGACAGATTTTGACCAGAATAAACAGAAAACACAACTATGACAAATATCAAGATACGCCCTTTTTATACTAAGCCATCGATATATAATATATAATTAAATATGACGAGATTTTTTACTCAAAATCTTAAGTTTCTAAATAAAATCAAGGGTTGTTTAATAAAAATTGGTGTTGTCGCATTATATTATACATATATATGTGAATGTAAGTAAGTCATTATTTGTGGACTGTATGTAATGCATGACATGTACTTACCAAGTTTTTGTATGGGAGGTACCAACAGGGGCGTGCTAATAATGCCCACTTTTCTCTGGACTGTAGGTACTATAAAAGCATTACACTGTACAAAATTTCAAGTATTTGTATGTAGTGATATTAAAGCTATAAGCAGTTAACATTTGGTGCAAAATGTGTGGGATGTACCAAAAGAGGCGTGGCAACTTCGCCCATTTTTCTTGACGTGTTAGCGACTAATAAACTAATACTATGTGTGGAATTTCAGATTTGAGTAAGTAGTATAGAAGGTATTAAAGAATCAATATTTCACTAAAAGTTAACCCTTTGTGGGGAAGGAACTAGAAGTAGTGGACCGATATGGCCCATCTTCGAACTTACCGGAGATAGAGAAAAATATTACCGCATACCAAATTTGAAGTTAATCGGTTACTCCTATCGAGAGTTATCGTGCGCACCAGCCAGTAGACAGACAGACGGACCGAGGAACGGACGGACATTGCTCAAATGACTTAAAATGACCCAAATCGAATTTCCCCAAACGTTCTAAGGTCACTCCTTCGATGTGTTACACTTTTGGCTCGTAGCAAATTATATATAAGGCGAGGGGATAAAAAGAAGGTTCTGTATTTCAATAATAACTACATTTAAATATTAGCAGTGAAAATATTTGACATGTAAAAGGTACTGAGTTGCATGCACATTTTCATTAGTTTTCGCTTTAAAATATTTAGGTAACTTCACTACAATTTTTCTATGAAAAAATATATTTTTTACGAAAACAAATAATGGAATTTTCTTATTGAAACACTTCTATATAGAACGGCATCATTCGATTTTTGAAATGTAATTGTCGAAAAGTGCTTTTTTACATCCAAAATATCTCTGTGTGACGTAAGGTTTCAACAGGACGGCGCTAAGAATGACACAGCTCATGCCACATTGGGCATTCTGCACGTGTGTTTTTAGGATATGGTCATCTCACCCCGTTAGACTTTTTTTGACACAAACCATAGCGACATAAGCCAACATAACCCATGACCTCTGTCAAGTTATGTCTGAGTTATGCGCCACAGTCATGGATTTGCATTTTACATTTCGGATGCGTGGCAACCAGCGATATGACGTCAAACGAATCGATTAAAGTTCGATGTTAACTGCCATGCACTTTGTTTTATTTAAATTTAAACATACTAATCGCCTTATGAAATTCCTTTTAGCTATTATAACAATCTCTCCCTAATTTTAAGAACCTGGATGTGATTGTTATCCATTCATATTGCCAATTATATTTCGTTTGTGGGAGGAAATAAAATATTTTTCTGAATTCGTGTCCTTGATATATTTAACTAATTATTATGGATGGTTGTGTCAATTTACCAGAACGCACCTATCTCAGGACTGACTAAATCATGTTCTACGAGAGCGGTCCCAAAATTACCCGTCCTAACAAAGAACACAACAAAGTTGGGAACATTTTTCTTTATTTCTTTTAATTCGATATACTTTTTCCAGCGATTTTCAATAGTTTTGATACTCTGTTTATAGTAAGAACTGTCTAGCTCCTGAAAATAGCCAGCAACCTTCACCTCTTCATTGCTGCGCACCAGCCAGCAAACAGACAGACGGACGGACATACCTCAAATGACTTAAAATGGCCTAAAACGGACTTTCGCCGAACATAATTAGGGTCTTAGGTCACTCCTTCGATGTGTCATACTTTTGGCTCGTAGCAAATGCTATATATCCTCCTCTCTAAGGTGAGGGGATAAAAATAGTAAATAAACATTCCGTCAATTCTTTCGTGCAAAATTATCATTGCTACATTTGCTATGTGACCCGTAGCGTCATCCTGTTAGAACCACCGTCGTCCATGTCTACATAATTCATTTTGGGATAAAATAAATGGTACAAAAGGTGAATTGTTTCTAAATAATATACACCTTATTTAGAATACATAGTTTCAATTCATTCGTTGATTTGTATTGGTTAACCATTCTACACTTTACAACAACAAAATAGTCACAAAACATTATTTTTAGTTCATACTGTTGTACGAGTATATCAAATAAAAGTAAAACAAGTAAGGCACGGCTAAAGTCGGGAATAGGCGACTGTGTAATGCCCTCCACCATTGTTTGCCCACCAATGCACGTTGAAATTTGTAGGGGATATATCAAAGCATCATTATAGTAAAGGGCCAATGTACGCGTCATGCGGCGCGTTGCGAATTCAGCATTGCCCGTACACAAAACATGTGGTTGTTTTCAATAAAAGTTGAACAAGAAATTGTGTCAGATTGAAAATAATTTAATCTGGCAATGCCAAATCAAGCGGCGGCGTGGAGTAGTTGAACAAAACTCAACTTTTCTGACACGCCGCACCGCATTCCGCTTGCATTGGCCCTTCACCATTACTATGAATTTCTGCAGGTTAGGTAGAATAAATTTATAAATTTTAGGTTTTTTGGTTAAAAACTAATAAAAATAATGAGGCAGCCCTCACAGCAAGACGTCTACAAGTGATGGGTGAATGGATAAATCGAGACCACAAGTCGTACCATCAGAAGATATTACAATCACTGGTCGGTCATATTCAAACAACGGAAATCTCCGACCGCATTCCTGAAGTGCGGCTTTCAGCTACCTGTGAATCGTTCGAGCCAGACAGACGCTCCTGGGAAAACGGAACACTTGCTCATGCGCCAGTGGGAACCAGCTGCTACACTGATGGGTCCAGGCTAGGAGGAAGGACGGGTCTGGGACTTTTTATTGATGAACCAGAAGTCGAACTTTACTTCCGCCTCCCAGACCATAACACAGTACTTCAAGCAGAAGTTCGAGCAATCACGGAGTGTGTTAACTGGCTCAGTAATACCACAAAGCCTAAATATGCCAACATATTCACAGATAGCCAAATGGCGATCAAAGCAATAACATCGGAAAAGGTCAAATCCAGAACAGTGATAGACTGTAAAAGAACGATAAATAATTACTCAGTCCATGGTCAACTGCGTATTTTCTGGGTACCGGGACACAACGGAGTGATTGGAAATGAACGAGCAAACAGCTTGGCTTCAAAGGGCAGAGAACTTCGAGTAACAAACTTGGAAAATTAGAAACCTTTCGAAGCCACGAAGGGTGAGTTGAAGCACTGGGCAGTGATGGCTCACAAAACTGTGTGGAATAGAGCAACTGTAGGAGCAACTGCAAAGATACTGTGGGGTGACCCAAATGAGGAGAAAACCAGTAGTTTTCTGAAACTAAACAAGATCGAGATTAGTAAGATGATAAGTGTTCTAACGGGACACTCAAGCTTACAGGCACATCTTCATCGTATAGGACTAGCAGAAAACGACGAGTGCAGGGCATGCAGGGAAAACATCGAAACGATAGAACATTTTCTGTGTCACTGCCCAGCGTTCACACATGCAAGATCCCGATATTTCGGTTCCGACATATTACCAGACTTGACTCATCTCAGAGGATATGACTGGAAGATACTGAGAAAATACGTGTCTAGTACCGATTTTCTGTAATCCGTGGGGTATGAAAATCATAAATAAGGAGCGCACAACAGGCCGAACCACTGGCTTAAGTGTATGTCCATGGACATGAGACGTTTTAAACGTCTCCTCTATTCAACCTAACCTAACCTAATAAAAATAAAATTCGTCTGGGACTAGAGTAATCAAAAACCAGTAAGGAAAGGCAGAAAGTCGGGCGGGGCCGACTATATAATACCCTACACCTCCCTAGCGATGCGATAAGGGTCATTGCCATAATAATTTGGAATAATTGGTAAATGGGTAGAAACATATTATCTAATTCTGAAACGATAATCGCTAAATTAAGCAATATTCGTTCCTAAATTGAGAAACATCTTTCTGGAAAATTTTAATGATCGGAAGTAAAATACAACTTCTATAGTGGTTTGATACCAAATCGGGAGGAACATATATATGGAGCTTTAATATAAATCTGAACCGATCTTCCCTGAATACTTATTCATGTAAAAAGACCTCCTTCTGTCGAATTTCGTACTCATCGGATATAAAATACAGTCTCTACAGCGCTTACATGTCAAATCGGGGGTAACATATATATGGGAGCTATATCTAAATCTGAACCGATTTTCTCCGAATTTGGCAGTATTCCTTCATGTAATAAGAAACCTCTTTCTGCCGAATTCCGCACTGATCGGATATAAAATACAGTTTTTACAGCGCTTTTAGGTCAAATCGGGGGTAACATATATATGGGTGTTATATCTAAATCTAAACCGAGTTTCTCCAAATTTGGCAGTATTCCTTCATGTAGAAAGAAACCTCTTTTTGCCGACTTTCGCACGATCGGATATAAAATAAAATTTTTACAGCGCTCACATGTCAAATCGGGGGTAACGTATATATGGGGGCTATATCTAAATCTGAACCGATTTCTTACAAATTTAAAAGTGTTCATTCATATAAGAGGAAACCTCTTTCTGACGAATTTCATACTGATCGGATATAAAATACAGTTTTTACAGCGCTTACATGTGAAATCGGGGGTAACATATAAATGGTGGCTATATCTAAATCCGAACCGATTTTCTTCGAATTTGGCAGTATTACTTCATGTAATAAGAAACCTCTTTCTGCCGAATTTCGCACTGATCGGATATAAAATACAGTTTTTACAGCGCTTACATGTCAAATCGGGGGTAACATATATATGGGAGCTATATCTAAATCTGAACCGATTTTCACCGAATTTAGCAGTATTCCTTCATGTAATAAGAAACCTCTCTTTGCCGAATTTCGCACTGATCGGATGTAAAATAATATTTTTACAGCGCTTACATGTCAAATCGGGGGTAACGTATATATGGGGGCTATATCTTCCAAATTTAACAGTGTTCATTCATATAATAAGAAACCTCTTTCTGCCGAATATCATACTGATCGGATGTAAAATACAGTTTTTACAGCGCTTACATGTCAAATCGGGGCTAACATATATATGGGGGCTATATCTAAATCTGAACCGATTTTAACCAAATTCAATAGGGATCGTCCTTGGGCCAAAAAAAAGATATGCGTAAAGTTTCGTCGAGATCGGACCATAATTGCGACCTTTACTTTGATTACAAGAATACATGCACAGACAGACGGACAGACGGACATAGCTAAATCAACTCAGAAAGTGATTCTAAGTCGATCGGTATAATAAACGATGGGTCTATTTCTTCTCGTTTTGGGTGTTACAAACAAATGCACAAAGTTATAATACCCTCTACCACAGTGTGGTGTAGGGTATAAATAGTTTTTTGAAAAATAAAAAACCGATGGACGGTTTATTTAAATTTAAAAAAACGGTGGACGGTTTTTTCCTCTATAAAAACTGGTGGAACCGGGTGTTTTCTGCATAACAAACCAGTAAGGAAAGTCAGAAAGTCGGGCGGGGCCGACTATATAATACCCTACACCTCCCTAACAATGCGATAAGGGTCATTGCCATAATAATTTGGAATAATTGGTAAATGGGTAGAAACATATTATCTAATTCTGAAACGATAATCGCTAAATTAAGCAATATTCGTTCTTAAATTGAGAAACATCTTTCTGGAAAATTTTAATGATCGGAGGTAAAATACAACTTCTATAGCGGTTTGATACCAAATCAGGAGGAACAATCAATATAAATCTGAACCAATCTTCCCTGAATACTCATTCATGTAAAAAGACCTCCTTCTGTCGAATTTCGTACTGATCGCATATAAAATACAGTCTCTACAGCGCCTACATGTCAAATCGGGGGTAACGTATATATGGGGGCTATATCTAAATCTGAACCGATTTCTTCCAAATTTAACAGTGTTCATTCATATAATAAGAAACCTCTTTCTGCCGAATTTCATACTGATCGGATATAAAATACAGTTTTTACAGCGCTTACATGTCAAATCGGGGGTAACATATATATGGGGGCTATATCTGAATCTGAACCGATTTTCTCCGAATTTAGCAGTATTCCTTCATGTAATAAGAAACCTCTCTTTGCCGAATTTCGCACTGATCGGATATAAAATAACATTTTTACAGCGCTTATATGTCGAATCGGTAATGTGTATATGGGGGCTATATCTAAATCTGAACCGATTTCTTCCAAATTTAACAGAGTTCATTCATGTAATAAGAAACCTTTTCCTGCCGAATTTCATACTGATCGGATATAAAATAAAGTTTTTACAGCGCTTACATGTCAAATCGGGGCTAACATATATATGGGGGCTATATCTAAATCTGAACCGATTTTAACCAAATTCAATAGGGATCGTCCTTGGGCCAAAAAAAAGATATGTGTAAAGTTTCGTCGAGATCGGACCATAATTGCGACCTGTACTTTGATTACAAGAATACATGCACAGACGGACAGACAGACAGACAGACAGACGGACAGACAGACAGACAGACAGACAGACAGACGGACAGTCGGACATAGCTAAATCGACTCAAAAAGTGATTCTAAGTCGATCGGTATAATAAACGATGGGTCTATTTCTTTTCCTTTTGGGTGTTACAAACAAATGCACAAAGTTATAATACCCTGTACCACAGTGTGGTGTAGGGTATAAAAATTATGAAGATTGCAGTTTGAAAAACATTGTTCTTTTTAATAACAAGAAACTTAACACAAAACCAGTAAGGAAAGGCAGAAAGTCGGGCGGGGCCGACTATATAATACCTTACACCTCCCTAACAATGCGATAAGGGTTATTGCGATAATAATTTGGAATAATTGGTAAATGGGTAAGAACATATATATGCGGATATATCTAATTCTGAACCGATAATCGCTAAATTAAGCAATATTCGTTCCTAAATTGAGAAACATCTTTCTGGAGAATTTTGTAATGATCGGAAGTAAAGTACAACTTCTATAGCGCTTTGTAACCAAATTAGGAGGAACATATATATGGAGCTTATATATAAATCTGAATCGATTTTCCCTGAATACTCATTCATGTAAAATAGAAACCTCTTTCTGTCGAATTTCGTACTGATCGGATATAAAATACAGTCTCTACAGCGCTTGAATGTCAAATCGGTGCTAACATATATATGGGGACTATATCTAAATCTGAACCGATTTGCTCCAAATTTAGCAGTATTCCTTCGTGTAATAAGAAACCTCTTTCTGCCGAATTTCGCTGTGATCGGATATAAAATACAGTTTCTACAGCTATTGAATTTCAAATCGGGGGTAACATATATATGGGGGCTATATCTAAATCTGAACCGATTTTCTCCGAATTTGGCAGTATTCCTTCATGTAATAAGAAACCTCTTTCTGCCGAATTTCGTACTGATTGGATATAAAATAAAGTTTCTACAGCGCTTACATGTCAAATCGGGTGCAACATATATATGGGGGCTATATATAAATCTGAACCGATTTCCCCCAAATTTTGTATTTGGGGGAAATTTTTTTTTGTGTATCACGAGACTACTCTCTGTCAATTTTTGTACAAATCGGTTACAAAATGTTGCTTATACAGTGCATATATGCCAAATCGGAGGTACATATATATGGGAGCTATATGTAAATCTGAACCGATTTTAACCAAATTCAATAGGGATCGTCCTTGGGCCTAGAAATAGATATGTGCAAAGTTTCGTTGAGATCGGACCATAATTGCGACCTGTACTTTGATTACAAGAATATGTCTACAGACAGACAAACAGACGGACATAGCTAAATCGACTCAGAAAGTGATTACAAGTCGATCGGTATAATAAACAATGGGTCTATCTCTTCTCCTTTTGGGTGTTACAAACAAATGCACAAAGTCATAATACCCTGTACCACAGTGTGGTGTAGGGTATAAATACTATACATATGGGGGATTTCATGTCAAGTCAGTAAATTTTTAAAAGCAATGTCTTCTGATCAGGATGAAACTTGTGTCAAGTTCAGTCCTGTTGGATTGTAGTTATGACACAAAATTTCAACGAGATCGGTTAGAGTTGGAGGGTGTTGAATATTGACTTTTTGGTCAAACGGTCCATTTTTCTCATCCATATAATTAATTAACTATTGCATTTAGAACATTTTGCTCAAGGTGTTTTCGATTTTTCTTGCGAAATTAAAACTTTTTTGACATTTTTATAAAAACCCATATTTTCTCACATTGTTCTTATTTTATTCATAACCGATCAGACTTTACGATTACATAAAAAAATATTGTTCGCTATATTTCATAAGATATCTTTGAAACCGCTGACGGAATGATGAAACGATATTGGAAGAAGTTGAAGGTTACTTAATTTAGGATTATTAAAAGCTTTCCTGAACCAATTATGATAAATGGATCTTCAGTTATGTTAAAATATATGATTGAATTTTAACTTGAACACTTTTTTATCTTTATTTTGATAGATAAACTGGTCCTATTCCACTAGTAGGCCACAAAGCTCTCTAAGGAAATGACCTTAGCTTTATTTTAAGCAAAAAAATCAAAAATAATAATATGGGTTTTTAGAAAAATTTCAAAACAAGTTTAAATTTCGAAAAAACAAGTAAGAAAGTTTCAGTCGGGTAAACCGACTAAGGTATACCCTCACTTTGTGAGTAATGTAATATTGAATATTACACAAATTATCTTGTCAATTTGTGTGGGAGGTACCAGAAGGGGTTTAAGAAATACACCTATATTTCGCTGAACAGTAGATACTTTAAATACATTGCACTGTGCCGAATTGTAACCGTTTATATGGACTGGTATATTAACGTTGAGATATTAAATTGTGGTATAATTTGGCCATTTGGTGTGGGAGGTACAAAAAGGGGCGTGGTGATAACGCCCATTTTTCACTGGACTATAGGCATTATAAAAGCATTACACTGTACAAAATTTCAAGTAATTGTATTCACTAGTATTAATGTTATAAGCTGTTAACTTTTGGTGCAAAATGGTACCTTTGTGGGAGTGGTACCAAAAGTGGCGTGACAATAACGCCCATTTTTCAATGGACTGTAGGCACTATAAAAACATTACGCTGTACAAAATTTCAAGTATTTTTATACACTGGTATTAATGTTTTTGTTTTTGTTTTTTTGTTTTATTCGATCTGCTTTCATAGTACATATTTTGTTTTTGTACTCAGGCTCAAGATCGTTATTGTTGTTTTCATTATATGAAAAAAACTTTGTTAAAAATTAAAGAAGAAGTAAGTGACATGTATTGGGGGCGGTTGTAATGGTTGGATAGACAGATCTGTTTCGGGAGCCACCAAACTCCCATTATCAATATCCTTATTACAACGATTACTTCAGTCGAAATTATTAAATATATACGCACAGCCAAGTATCATTAAACGAGAACTGTTTGCTAAAAGCGCATATCTTCAAAAAAAGACAATTCAGTAATCATCGTCCCTCGTACATGCACCAACTTCCACTCTCGTGAGTTTTTACAATGTAAAGAATTCACACGAATGTTTTGCTGTAGTTGACTATGCAACAACAACGTATTTGGTCGTGCCCTACCATTTCTTCTTGTTTTTGTTTTTGTTTTTTTGTTTTATTCGATCTGCTTTCATAGTACATATTTTGTTTTTGTACTCAGGCTCAAGATCGTTATTGTTGTTTTCATTATATGAAAAAAACTTTGTTAAAAATTAAAGAAGAAGTAAGTGACATGTATTGGGGGCGGTTGTAATGGTTGGATAGACAGATCTGTTTCGGGAGCCACCAAACTCCCATTATCAATATCCTTATTACAACGATTACTTCAGTCGAAATTATTAAATATATACGCACAGCCAAGTATCATTAAACGAGAACTGTTTGCTAAAAGCGCATATCTTCAAAAAAAGACAATTCAGTAATCATCGTCCCTCGTACATGCACCAACTACCACTCTCGTGAGTCTTTACAATGTAAAGAAAACAGATCTGTCTATCCAACCATTACAACCGCCCCCAATACATGTCACTTACTTCTTCTTTAATTTTTAACAAAGTTTTTTTCATATAATGAAAACAACAATAACGATCTTGAGCCTGAGTACAAAAACAAAATATGTACTATGAAAGCAGATCGAATAAAACAAAAAAACAAAAACAAAAACAAGAAGAAATGGTAGGGCACGACCAAATACGTTGTTGTTGCATAGTCAACTACAGCAAAACATTCGTGTGAATTCTTTACATTGTAAAGACTCACGAGAGTGGAAGTTGGTGCATGTACGAGGGACGATGATTACTGAATTGTCTTTTTTTGAAGATATGCGCTTTTAGCAAACAGTTCTCGTTTAATGATACTTGGCTGTGCGTATATATTTAATAATTTCGACTGAAGTAATCGTTGTAATAAGGATATTGATAATGGGAGTTTGGTGGCTCCCGAAACAGATCTGTCTATCCAACCATTACAACCGCCCCCAATACATGTCACTTACTTCTTCTTTAATTTTTAACAAAGTTTTTTTCATATAATGAAAACAACAATAACGATCTTGAGCCTGAGTACAAAAACAAAATATGTACTATGAAAGCAGATCGAATAAAACAAAAAAACAAAAACAAAAACAAGAAGAAATGGTAGGGCACGACCAAATACGTTGTTGTTGCATAGTCAACTACAGCAAAACATTCGTGTGAATTCTTTACATTGTAAAGACTCACGAGAGTGGAAGTTGGTGCATGTACGAGGGACGATGATTACTGAATTGTCTTTTTTTGAAGATATGCGCTTTTAGCAAACAGTTCTCGTTTAATGATACTTGGCTGTGCGTATATATTTAATAATTTCGACTGAAGTAATCGTTGTAATAAGGATATTGATAATGGGAGTTTGGTGGCTCCCGAAACAGATCTGTCTATCCAACCATTACAACCGCCCCCAATACATGTCACTTACTTCTTCTTTAATTTTTAACAAAGTTTTTTTCATATAATGAAAACAACAATAACGATCTTGAGCCTGAGTACAAAAACAAAATATGTACTATGAAAGCAGATCGAATAAAACAAAAAAACAAAAACAAGAAGAAATGGTAGGGCACGACCAAATACGTTGTTGTTGCATAGTCAACTACAGCAAAACATTCGTGTGAATTCTTTACATTGTAAAGACTCACGAGAGTGGAAGTTGGTGCATGTACGAGGGACGATGATTACTGAATTGTCTTTTTTTGAAGATATGCGCTTTTAGCAAACAGTTCTCGTTTAATGATACTTGGCTGTGCGTATATATTTAATAATTTCGACTGAAGTAATCGTTGTAATAAGGATATTGATAATGGGAGTTTGGTGGCTCCCGAAACAGATCTGTCTATCCAACCATTACAACCGCCCCCAATACATGTCACTTACTTCTTCTTTAATTTTTAACAAAGTTTTTTTCATATAATGAAAACAACAATAACGATCTTGAGCCTGAGTACAAAAACAAAATATGTACTATGAAAGCAGATCGAATAAAACAAAAAAACAAAAACAAGAAGAAATGGTAGGGCACGACCAAATACGTTGTTGTTGCATAGTCAACTACAGCAAAACATTCGTGTGAATTCTTTACATTGTAAAGACTCACGAGAGTGGAAGTTGGTGCATGTACGAGGGACGATGATTACTGAATTGTCTTTTTTTGAAGATATGCGCTTTTAGCAAACAGTTCTCGTTTAATGATACTTGGCTGTGCGTAGATATTTAATAATTTCGACTGAAGTAATCGTTGTAATAAGGATATTGATAATGGGAGTTTGGTGGCTCCCGAAACAGATCTGTCTATCCAACCATTACAACCGCCCCCAATACATGTCACTTACTTCTTCTTTAATTTTTAACAAAGTTTTTTTCATATAATGAAAACAACAATAACGATCTTGAGCCTGAGTACAAAAACAAAATATGTACTGGTATTAATGTTATAAGCTGTTAACTTTTGGTGCAAAATGGTGCATTTGTGTGGGAGGTACCAAACGGGGCTCGGCAATAACGCCCATTATAGAATAATATTACCATATAATAGAAAATAATATTACCATATACGAAATTTGAAGTCAATCGGTTACTCCTTTCGAGAGTTATCGTACGCACCAGCCAGCAGACAGACAGACACACAGACAGACAGACGGACATTGCTCATTCGACTTAAAATGACCCAAAACGGATTTCCGCCGAACATACTTGGGGTCTTAGATCACTCCTTCGATGTGTTACACTTTTTTCCGTAGCAAATGATATATACCCTCGTCACACTAAAGTGAGGGTATAAAAAGTTCATAAAAAAATTGTACGATTTTTTTTCTCAAACAAACTTAAGAAAAAACCAGTAAGGAAAGGCAAAAAATCGGCCTGGGCCGACTATATTATACCCTACACCTGCCTACATATATACAAAGGGATTTTGAAGTAATAATGTGGGATATTTGATTTCGTTCCAAGAAAGAACATACCTCCGATATTTGATTTCGTTCCAAGAAAGAACATCGTTATTTGTAATAATACATACAGTTTTATTTGGTGGTTTTATACGTCAACGTAGAAGTGTAGAAAATAACATTTTTCTTACAGTGATAATTTGGAATAATTGGTTTCCTTTCAGTTTCGAAAGTACTTAGCTCCCCCGCCACGTCAAGGCTTATTCCCAGGAGGAGTTGGATATATTGAATGGGATTTAAAATTTTACTTTAAATAAAATTTACCATTCAACATATATTTTCAAATATTTGTATTCCTCTCCTCGTGAGAGGAGTTGAATATATTGAATAGAATTCAGAATTTTTCTTACAAAAAACTTCGCTATTTAACAGATATTTGAAATATGTTCGTTATAATTAACAATTTTTACTTAACGTAAAAATAATTTACAACATTTTTATATTTGTAGTGACTTCCCATATTATTAACCTAAAGTCAATAAAAGAAATCAGTTTTGTTGTCTTAAACAATATTTGATGAAATATTCAAAAATGCGAGACAAATGCGATATCTGTACGAATTTTGATATAACTTGTTATAACAAAATGTACAATTTGAATGTACAATTAAGAAAATTAAACTAATTAAATCTTAATATATTTGGTTTTAAAATTCTATAATAAATAAACAATAATATATTTACATATGGGCATATTTGTTAATTTGATATGTTAACACATATCGCGTCATGGTAACTATGTACAGTTTCAAAAGATACAGCATTTATTATGCTATAGTCAATATTAGAAATACACCAATCTATATTCGTCAATCCTTTCGTGGTCGCGGTCTCTAGGATAGAAAACAAACCCTTATTATTTAAATGTACCTCCGTTTCGGACCGTTCTCTCTTCCGGCAAATATTAAAATCTCCAACAATAATAGATTTTTCAAAATGGATGTATGTGTTTTCATTGAAAAGACGCAATAATTCCACATTTAAAGCTCCTTCAGGGTAGTTTTTATATCTGTATAAAACCAAAATATTGATGTCCCTGACTTTAAATACTAAAAATTCCAATGTTTTATTGTGAACATGGATTTGATGATGTTGCTTATATTCGACAAAGTCGGCTATTTCATTCTTTACATACACAATAATGCCACGCTTGCATCTACGATTAATCTGATATGCAGAATCTAATCGCATTCTTGGCAATATTGTGAATCCGGGAACATCATAAACTTCATCATGCAATGTCCATGTTTCAACAAAACATAATATATCGGCCTTTAACATAAGCGTGTCATTGCGGACGTCTTCCAAGTGAGCATGTAGACTTTGAACATTATGATATATAATTTTCAAAGTGTTTGACTCATGCATAAAATCGTAATGTGACCTCAAGTACTTGTGTGTACGAAGGTTCACAATTTCCATCTGCACAGCGTCGTTTTCTGCAAATGGTTTGGGTGGATTGAAAGAACCCAAAAGGAAAAGTCCAGCTGCTGTAGTCGCTCTGCTGCATGCCACATATAGAGCGGATCTGTTCATGCGAGGTTTCAAATGAACTGCGACTTTCTCGTATGTTGCACCTTGGCTTTTGTGAATTGTAATTCCCTCCGCAGGCACGATTGGAAATTGCTTCCGATCAATATTTACTTGCTCATTACGCTTGTACTGAAAAGTTCTTACTATTATTTCAATCGGAGTCCATAATGGTTCGAAGGGATGCCTTTTTTTCGAACGGGCTAAAGCACCAACATTTTCTTGTGGAAATTTGATCCAAAGAACTGAAGGTTTTCGAGTACTGCCAACGAATGTGATTTCCATAAGCTGACCGGTAGCTCCATTCACCAAACCATCACTAGTATCGATATTCACAGTAACCATGTATTTCGCTGTGGTTTTCAAAATCAAGCGGTGGGGCAATCCTTGGGTCTCTGATACTTTAAAGGATCTAACGGCTTCAATAATTCTATTTCTATTGTCATTCGTTAATCCTGTTGCTTTAACAATATCATTAGCAATAGATATCACTTCTTCCGTTGGTATCGAATTTAATTTAGCAGTGTTGTATGTATTTACCTCATCATTAGAATAGAAAAGGTGAATGGCATCCTGAGGAACATCGGTTGGAGAGACTATGCGCTGTCGCAGCAGATATGTATCTGCATCAGTCATTTGGCCAGAAGCCATGTTATTAAGAGCCAAAGCAAATGGCTGATCTTCTCTTTGACGCATTATGTCTGTTAATTCAAAGTACTTAAATGTATCCCATGTTGTCGTGCCATATATTGCACTGTATGGATCATTAGTAGGAGCAGCGAATATCCACCGATCTCCTACTGGTGAAAGTTGTTTTAGATCACCGAATACAACTACAGAGACACCGCCGAAGATCTCATTACTTTTAAATATCTGCTTTAGCCTAGCATTTAAATAAGAAAACATTTTTGCTCCCACCATGGAAATTTCGTCTATAATTAAAAGTTTCAAATTCATGAGTTTGGTGTAGAGTGAATTTAATGCGTCGGGGCCCAAGGGTCTCAACTCCGAGGCGGACTGATTGACGGGAAGGGAAAACATTGAATGCAAAGTGGCCCCGCCAATTCCAAAAGCAGCTTTCCCAGTAGGAGCAGTGAGTAGTACTTTGATCATATTAGGATCTGTTCCAGGGATGCTATTTAGCCTCTTATTAACTGTTTGATAAATTGCAGATATAAGTCTGCTTTTACCAACGCCGGCGCCTCCACCTATAAATTCATGAAATGTTGACCCGTTTTTGATATTATGAAGGAGATGCGTCAAGTAGAGCTTCTGCTTACCATTTAATGACCGAACCATAGTTAAAATGTCATTTTCAGATATTAGAGGAGGAAGCTTTATGACACGTAATGACCCATCAGACGTTTCCTCCGTTGTACCATCAACCTGTGTTCTCATAATATTAACATTTGGATCTATCTCCGGTACACCAAGTACTCGGAATTCTGCATCTATTGCATCATCAATACCACCTTCTTCATTCATTTCGTCGACAGTTTCACTTTCTTCCCTAAGCCTTTCCAGAATATTTTCAAGTTCCCGATCCTCGAAGACGTCGTACCTTTTTCTATTGGCTTCAATGGTGTTCATATGAATGTTGCAAGTCGCTTCGTTATCATTTTCCAACAACTCGGTTTGCTCATTTCTCCAAGGGTGGTACAACATCACCAGTTCTCGGAAGTAATCACTTCTATGAGTATTTACATTATACCTTCTGTACCGAATGACGTGAGGTTTAATTTTTTCCTTGACGAAGCCACTGCTATCCTTTAAACGGAAACCACGAGAGGATCTTTCAGTTTCTTCTTCTTCAGGTTCATTTTCGTCATAATTTTCTTCATGGTTTCGGTTCCTCAAAGATTTGGAAAACTTATAGTTGGCAGCAAAATCGGCCAAGCAAACATTCTCCAGTTCATCGGGTCTTTGAATATAATGATCCAAAATTCCAGCAGTATATATATCGGTAGAGTCCAACGGGAGAGTTTGAAGTTGTTCTCGGGGTCGTAGAACAAAAACTCGCTCTTCAGGACGACCAGTATTTATGTATACCTCTGCATTACTGCTCTCGGATAAGCGCATCCCCAAACAACAATATGTTGCCTCTTGTGCTGAAATTTCAGTGCCAGTAATAAATTTATGTGCAATGTGTTGCAGTTTTTGTTTTATGGAGTGGTTACCAGCTCTAATTTCCTCAACAGCATCGCGAAGAATCTTGGAAACACCGCGATTGGATTTATTTATATAATTAATTATATAGCTGCAACATGCATACGGATCTAAGATAAATTGAATATCCATATTGGCCCTGTGAAGTGCCAATATTGTTGGATTATATGCATTTAGCATTCTGTCCCCAAATCTTCTGCGGAGAAGTATTTTTGGCTTCTTTAGGACAGATCGAAGAGATAATATATATTCTTCGTACGTGAGACTTATTTTTTCATGGGCCAGGAAATTTTCGAAATTATTTAGTTGTGATACTTGTTCGGCATTTAAATTTGCTGTTAGAAGACTATGTATTTTATCGTAATTGTTCTTATACAGTTGAAGATTTTCAAAACCTTCAGGAAGAGGCAATAAAATTTCAGTTGCCGGCATTGGTGGATATGGCATACCATATCGGCAAATCTTTTCACCCCGTAACTCTCTCGTGCAGGAGCGATTGTGGTTGTGACGTTGGTAGAGAATATACTCATTTAAGCTTTCGTCATTGCCGTTCGTCGATATAAACTTATCAATGAAATTGATTACGGGCTGAAATGTAGACGCATCATTCAAATTAATCTTAGGGGCATCCTTTAGCCAGTACATACCATGTATGTGAGGAGAACCTCGTTGTTGGAATTCTACTCTCCAATAATATTTCTCAACAAAGTGGTTATCGAAAATGCCATTATTCATTTTGAATAAAGAGAACAATTGTCTAAAGCGGAAATCGAAGTAGCGGGAACATGTAATCGCATCATTGCGAATAAGTCTGGATTTTTCAGAAAAAGAGAGATTTGAAGCTTCTTCCTCAGTTATGTCAACGTCATCAACAGTTTTGGACAGAATTACTAATAACTCCTGCCATTTTGTTTCGGCAGCAGATAAAGTTATGAAGAATGTGGGAAGTCCAAATTGCCTAATCATAGCAACGGCCTTCTTCTTTTCTGCTTCCCAGTGGGCAGGAGACGACCTTATACCTTTAAGGATCCGGTAACCGTCATCGTGCTGGATGAGGTTATTGACGTAATTATCATTTAATGCATTTGCGGCTGTAACATTTCTTGAACGAGTATGTTTCCTCAAAGCGATTGACATAGCATTCCTGATGGTTAACAGTTCAAGTTTTTTGTAACTATACAATAGTTTGTCAATCCTACAGCATCTTCTGTCGTATCTGCGCAGCTCAGATCGAACAATTTTTGAATAAGTTTCCGTACAGGAACGTTTCTTGCCACAATATATTGAAGCAAAGGCTAGCTCTTCCGAATCAGGGTCAAGTATCATGTCAACGGGACGTCGACCTTCACCAGGTGCCATAACCACCCGTTGTTGGGGTACATTTTCACTAGATATATTTTCTAGCAGAGTTTGTTGGCCTCCAGGATTTAGATTTTCCAAAGCATTCTCATCCACAGAGGGAATATTTTCAATGATGTTTTCATTAGCCATTTGCTCGTTGAAAATAGTTTGAATTGTCTCCTGGTCTTCGTGGTTAGCAACAAAAGGTACAATTTCTTGTGAGCTGAACCTTTCAAACCAACCATCAGTAATGGTAATATCGTGCTTAATGTACAATTCAGTACGGATCAAGTATCTAGCGGCATCTATTACTTTTGCCGGTCTGATTGTTTCAGTCATGTAATCATGCTGATATTCCAAGCGACGTTTCAGATGCAGTTGAATCACATGGGCTTGATCGAATGTTCGAGGAAGTGATGTTACGGTTTCACTAACCGATATTGGAACATTTACCACTGCGCCACGTATAGCACTTTGTCTTTCGAAACCAAGGGCAACGATAACCATAAAAGGTAACCTGGCCGTGACTAGACGCTCCTCTACAGACGTTAAGTCTTTAAGAGAGTTTGGAATTTCGGGAAAATCTAAACCATTTGACAAACAAATGTTTGGCCTTTTTCCACTTTTAATTGTTCTGCTGCATGTTTTGCAAAATGTGTACATTTCATCTTGAGAAGGAAATCGCACAGAAAGATAAAAAACTTCGTTTATAAAATTGGACATACCTTGTTTTTTTAGTAGTTCTACTTGATGAGGGAACCATAATCCTCCACAGCACGTGCACATTTTTGTTGGTCCTTGTTTAATGGTGTCGTTGTACCTGCGGAATCGGTGTTCATTGCGTTGGTGTATAATGTTCATTACTTCCTCATGTCTTTCTTCAGAAGTTCTATCCTCCCGCATTATCCTGTTCCGTTGGGCCTGGCGAGTATTGTTCCGAATCCTGTTAAAGGGGTTATTTCTATGTAGCATAACTCTGGAAGTTATCGATCGCTGCACATCCTGTTGTGCATTTCTTTGTAAATTACGCCTGATTTGCCGCTGAGTCGTATTCCTTAAACGCTCATTTACTTGATATTCCTGATTTAAACGGCGATAAGAATGTGCAATTGCATCTCGCTGCTGCTCAATTGCACGGTATCCACCATGTTGACGCCTTGACGAATGTTCAAGAGTGTTGCGCTCCTGCTCCTCTGCGCGGTATTCTTCGTGTTGGCGTCTCCGTACATGTGCATATGTATCCCGCTGTTGTTCTTCTGCACGGTATTCTGGATCTTGACGTCTTCGTACATGTGCAACCGTATCCCGTACTTGTTCCTCTGTTCGGTATTCTGGATCTTGGCGTCTTCGTACATGTGCAACCGTATCCCGTAGTTGTTCCTCTGTACGGTATTCTGTATCTTGGCGTCTTCGTACATGTGCAACCGTATCCCGTTGTTGTTCTTCTGTTCGGTATTCTGGATCTTGGCGTCTTCGTACATGTGCAACCGTATCCCGTAGTTGTTCCTCTGTACGGTATTCTGTATCTTGGCGTCTTCGTACATGTGCAACCGTATCCCGTTGTTGTTCTTCTGTTCGGTATTCTGGATCTTGGCGTCTTCGTACATGTGCAACCGTATCCCGTTGTTGTTCTTCTGCGCGGTATTCTTCATTTTGGCGTCTTTGTGTATGCTCCGCTGTATTCCTTTGTTGTTCCTCTGCATGATACTCTGGATCTTGACGTCTGCGTATATGTGCAACCGTATCCCGTAGTTGTTCCTCTGTACGGTATTCTGTATCTTGGCGTCTTCGTACATGTGCAACCGTATCCCGTTGTTGTTCTTCTGTTCGGTATTCTGGATCTTGGCGTCTTCGTACATGTGCAACCGTATCCCGTTGTTGTTCTTCTGTGCGGTATTCTTCATTTTGGCGTCTTTGTGTATGCTCCGCTGTATTCCTTTGTTGTTCCTCTGCATGATACTCTGGATCTTGACGTCTGCGTGCATGCGCAGCTGCATCCCTGAGTTGTTCAATAGTGCGATATTGTGCTTCTTGTCTGCGACGATGCATCCATTCACCACGATATGAACGTCTTTGAATAGTGTTATTTTGAATTGTTCTTAGTGATCCTTCGTCGTCATCAACAACCCGTAATTCCTGTACTCTATTTCTAACAAGACGTCGGCGAGTGGCAGCACTTTGCTTGCGTGTTCTGGGCATTATGTAATGTCAAGTTTTGTTAAAGAATTATATTGGTTTTTTTTAAATGTTTTTGTTACTGATATTTTAATCGTGTTATTAACTCGAAGTATAAAATCGAACTAACTCGTTTCAGCGATTTAACTAATATTTATAATGTTTGCATTTACAGGTACTAATTTGTTTAACCCAACAAAATATTAAAAACAATATCATAAAAAATGTTGCTCACACATATTGGGCAGTTACTTATACCTGTAGACCTTAACGGATTAAAAGTAAAAACAAATCATAAAAAAGTTGCTTACGTATATTGCGCAGGTACTTTTTTCTGTACACCACAAATGCTGAAAAGATTAATAAATATACAAAAAGTACCTGTTCAAGGTAAGGACTAAATACCTTTTATGGATTGTTATATGTTTACAACATACACAAAGACGGCAAGTGCAATTAAACATATGCAACATCTCACAAAAAGACACATACAAAATTGAAGAAATTATACCAAAACAGGTAAATAAAAAGGATATAAGGAGACATTCTGCAACATTTCATAACGATGGATTTCATAACATGAAGATTCTGCTGCTATTGCGCTTGCATTCCAAATCGGATAAGCTGAATAAAACCGGATAAAACGATATTCTCCGTATTATTAGTACAAGAAACTTTCCTGTACGAATTTTCATAATAACGGCATGTAAAAGACGGCTTCTATACCGCTTAAGTGCAAATTCAGAAGGAACATATATATGAGGGCTATATCTAAATCTGAATTGATTTCGTTCAAATTTGGCAATGTGGGTTCTTGGACGAGGGAACTCTAGCCTGCTAAATTTGAAAATGATTGAATGTGAAATGCAGCTTCTGTAGCGCTAAAAGTCCAAATCGGAAGGCACGTATATATGGGTGCTATATATAAATCAGAACCGATTTACCCCAAATTTAGCAGTGTTCACTCATGTAATAAGAATTAATTTCGTACTGATCGGATATAGAGTGCAGTTTCTGCAGCGCTTACATGTAAAATCGGGTGTAACTTATATATGGGGGCTATATCTAAATCTGAACCGATTTCCCCCAAATTAGGCAGTGTTTATTCATGTAATAAGAAACCTGTTCCTGTTGAATTTCGTACTGATCGGATACGAAATACAGTTTCTACAGCGCTTATATGCCAAATCGGAGGTACATATATATGGGAGCTATATGTAAATCTGAACCGATTTTAACCAAATTCAATAGGGATAGTCCTTGGGCCAACAGAAAGATATGTGCAAAGTTTCGTTGAGATCGGAACATAATTGCGACCTGTACTTTGATTACAAGAATACATACACAGACGGACAGCCAGACAGACGGACATAGCTAAATCAGCTCAGTAAGTGATTCTAAGTCCATCGGTATAATAGACGATGGGTCTATTTCTTCTTCTTTTGAGTGTTACAAACAAATGCACAAAGTTATAATACCCTGTACCACAGTGTGATGTAGGGTATAAAAATCCTGTTTTTGCTCAAATGTGAAATTTTTTGCTCTGCAAAATGCCCGTAACTTTTAAACTAATTGGGATATCCTTACATACGGCACCTTAAATGAAATATCCTGACGTCTACTTGAAACTAATGGACGAAGTTTTATGAATTTCCTTCAAAAAAATAGTATTTAATAAAAGATAAAAAAAAATCCTGTTTTTGCACACTCCACTCATTCTATTTTTTTCGGTGAGTGGAATCGACTGGTAAACGTTTCGTTTGCAACTTCATTTTTTTTGAAATTTTGAGAGAAGGCCCCTTTGCTTTTTTTTAGCGAAATCGATGAAAATTTTTTGCTCAGCAAAATGCACATAACTTTTAAACTGATTGGGATATCATTACATACGGTACCTTAAATAAAAGATCATGACGTCTACTTTAAGCTCATGTAAAAAGTTTTTCTAAACCGGGTTTCTCCGAATTTGGCAGTATTCCTTCATGTAGAAAGAAACCTCTTTTTGCCGACTTTCGCACTGATCGGATATAAAATAACATTTGTACAGCGCTCACATGTCATATCGGGGGTAACTTATATATGGGCGCTATATCTTAATCTGAACCGATTTCTTCCAAATTTAAAAGTGTTCATTCATATAATAGGAAACCTCTTTCATACTGATCGGATATAAAATACAGTTTTTACAGCGCTTACATGTGAATTCGGGGGTAACATATATATGGGGGCTATATCTAAATCCGAACCGATTTTCTCCGAAGTTGACAGTATTACTTCATGTAATAAGAAACCTCTTTCTGCCGAATTTTGCACTGATCGCTTACATGTATAATCGGGGGTAACATATATATGGGGGCTAAATCTAAATCTGAACCGATTTTCAGCGAATTTAGCAGTATTCCTTCATTTAATAAGAAACCTGTCTTTGCCGAATTTCGCACTGATCGGATATAAAATAACATTTTTACAGCGCTTACATGTCAAATCGGGGGTAACGTATATATGGGGGCTATATCTAAATCTGAACCGATTTCTTCCAAATTTAACAGTGTTCATTCATATAATAAGAAACCTCATTCTGCCGAATTTCATACCGATCGGATATAAAATAATGTTTTTACAGCGCTTACATGTCAAATCGGGGGTAACATATATATGGGGGCTATATCTAAATCTGAACCGATTTTAACCAAATTCAATAGGGATCGTCCTTGGGCCAAAAAAAAGATATGTGTAAAGTTTCGTCGAGATCGGACCATAATTGCGACCTGTACTTTGATTACAAGAATACATGCACAGACGGACAGACAGACAGACGGACAGACAGACAGACAGACAGACAGACAGACGGACAGACGGACATAGCTAAATCAACTCAGAAAGTGATTCTAAGTCGATCGGTATAATAAACGATGGGTCTATTTCTTCTCCTTTTGGGTGTTACAAACAAATGCACAAAGTTATAATACCCTGTACCACAGTGTGGTGTAGGGTATAAAAACTTTATGCAACATTGTCTAAATACACTAGATAATTAGTTAAATAGATGGGAAAAAAGAACCGTTTGACCAAAATGTCAATATTCAACACCCTCCAACTCGGACAGTCCTCAACCGATCTCGATTTTGTGTCATAACTACTATCTGATAGGATTAATCTTGGTGCAAGTTTCATTCCGAACAGAAGTCATCGCTTTTGAAAATTGGCTCACTTGATATGAAATCCCTATATGTATATAACTCAGTCAATAAAATACCACTATTGTGATATATTAAATATATTAGCGCATATTTTTATATCCCCACTTTAGTGGAGGGAGGGTATATAACTTAGTCGGTTTACCCAGTTGAAATTTTCTTACTTGTATTTGTTTCGGTTTGGAAGTGGGAAAAATTCGTTCGCTTTTCACATAACTTCTGTGCGTATAAATCATTATACCCTTCACTTTAGTGTAACAAGAGTATATATCATTTACTACGGACCAACGTGTGACATAAGACCCCAACTATGTTCTAATAACTTCTTTACTACTAGTTTATCTGTCGCCATCAGCTTGAGAAATAACGCAAAAGTGGCCCAGCTCCTTTTGGTACCGCTCACACAAAGGGACCATTTTGCATAAAAAGTTTACTGCTAATAACTTTTATACCAGTGCATATAAATACTTGAGATACTGTTCAGTGTAACGCTGTAGTACCTACAGTGAGGTTAAATATGGGCATTATTGCCACGTCCCTTTTGGTACCTCTCACACAAAATAGCCAAATCATACCATACTAAATGGCTCATAACGAAAATACCATCGCACATAAATGCTTACAGTTCGGTACAGTCAAATGTCTTCGAAGTATCTACTTCAAAGACAAAGACGATTTTTAAGGCACTGGATGCACCTTAGCGGGTAGGTTTGTTCCGCATTTTTTTCTCCTATTCAATATCTACAGCCTTGCTTCAGACATAAAAGAGATATTCTGTACGGTGTACCGAGAAAAAAATATAGAAAAATCCACTTTGAGCAAAAAAAAATCGTATGGCCATTAAATAATTAATTGAGCCAACTTGACTAAACGAATGATGCAGAAGATCTTATTTTTGGGGCTACTTTCACGTCAAATTCTCAGAATTGAGTGCCAAATCAATGAGCTGAAAAATGTTGTACTGTGTTATCTTTCGAATCGAAGGGATTGTTTTTATTTGCTATACGGTTTTCTCTAAATTTGGCAATGTTTTTTCTGTATCAAGAAACTCATCTCTGACAAATTGCATAACACCCGAATGTTAAATAAAGCCGCTATAGTATATTTAATACCAAATCGGAAGGAATACATATATAGGGGCTATATATAAATCTGAAACGATTATCTTCAAATCTGACAACGATCGTTTCTGTATGAAGAAACTTTTCTCTGCTATATATAAGTCTGAAACGATTTTCTTCAAATCTGACTACGATCGCTTCTGTGTGAAGAAACTCCTCTCTGCCAAATTTCATATCGACCGGATATTAAATAAAACTTCTAACACTTTTATAACAAATCGGAAGAAATATATATATTTGGGGGCCGACCGAATGAGTCGGCTGAAAGGGCTACAAATTCAGCTGTATTAACGGCTAATAAAGCCAAAAGAATCATATCACCTAATGAGCCCCTGCCTTCGAAAAAGCAAGAGGCCCTAATGTCACCATCAACAGGACACTCACCAAGCCCTTCAATGAAGTGGCGAAGGAGAGTCTAGTGATGGCCGTTATAGACAGAAGTAATGAGGATGGATCCATTCTCAAGGACACATGGAGCCATGTGCAATCAGCTATTATGGCTCATAACCTCGATGTGCGTAGAGAATGCCGGGCAAACCACCAATTTGCTACGATGCACAGTGGGCTAAAATGGAAAAAAAATGGACATAATTCTGCCATTTCGAAACCAATTATCGTATGGCGATGAAATTTTAGGTGTGTATACAAGAGGTGTTAGATAGTTTAAGTTCGGAACTTGGGCCCCCTATCTCATACAGGGGCGGAGTTACAGGGCCCTAAAGTTGACCACCTCGGGTATACAAAATTTTCATCGGCTTCTAACTTTTGAATGGAGTGTCCGGTTTTAGTGGCGTTTTTTGTGGATACTCCTAGACCAGACCTACAGTATTTCATAGGTTGAAGATATCTTGAATAGTTTCCGAGATATGTGGATTTTAAATTTGAATTTTTCATTTTTTCGCCGACTTTGCCTTGGAGTTTAGCCAATATCTCAGTCAAAAAATTACCGGTTTTGTTCGCGTGTTTTTTTATGGATTGCCAATAAAATTTGCAATATCATGAAAAAGAATCGATAAGATATGTGAAGAAATAAGAAAGTTATCGCCCTATAAAGTCATATTTTTGAAAAAAAAATCATTTTTGGAGATTTTTTGGCGGAAAAAGTCCAATTCGTATTTAGGTCTTGTAGAAAAAGTTTGTTACACAAAGTATATCAAATTTAGACTCATTTTAAAGGAGACGTTTCACAGAATATGCCAGAGAAAATCCGAAGCCAAAATTTTAATTGGTGTATTTGCCACCCTTCTCCGATTTGGACCTTTTTTACATTAATTTAAAAAATTTGATCGATTTTCTCCAATCGCAAAGCTAAATTGTAAAATTTTTCTTTTTATTTATTTGTATTAGGGTGTAACAAAATCGACTGCAAAGGGAATCCCGAGCGCGGCTTTTCATATCGAAGATATAGGACTAAAAGTAAAAAATCCCATTTTTGGGGATTTTTGATGTATTTTTTTTTGGGAATTGAGGGATTTTCCATTAGAAATTTCCACATGTTGCGTTTGATTATTATTTCTAATACCAAAATAAAGAACTTTAAAAAAAAATCATCTTGAAGGATTTCCATTCTTTTCTTATATTGCTATTGCATTTATTTACGGGTGGACGAAATAAAATGGTCTCGCTTTTTTCTGTATTAATTTTCATATGCCAATCTTTGGCATACTTTTCCACAGAATCGAAAGATAACTGTAGGGAGCAGGCAATGAAGCCGACCAAAATTATCGACGGCGGCGGCGCATGGAAAAATAAGGATCGGCGGCGGCGACTGATCAGCTGAGCCGATCAAATTTCAACAATCGGCTGAGCCGATAAAGTTCCAACATACGATGGCGCACAAATCGACATTCTTAGCAAAGATGGCCCTTTAAGATATTTCCAATTGGATGAAAAAACTTAAAATTAACACAAAATTTTATGAAAAGTTATGTATATTTTGATGTATCGTCGAAAATCGGTTCAATAAATCTGTACTTATCTTTGTTTTGAAAGAGAAGTTATTGTGAATGATATTGTGCCTGTTGTGTTTTCTTTAAAACGACGTAGACTTTGCAAAAATTGGTTCGGCCGCTCTAGAGCAATTGTAATTTCTGTAAAAACCAAACACGCATTTTTCAATTTCAAATACCATAAATTTTTTAAGTTTTTTAAATATAAATGGTAGCATGATCCATTTAGAAACTTTTTATAAATGTTTACGCCACAATAAACTTCATTATCAATTTTGACCCTATTGTCTTACTTAGTAGTCACATTCTTTATTTTAATGGTTGCATAAAATAAATCTTTTTGACTCATTAAATAATGTTCGGTGGCTGAGTTTCAGCCGATGAGAGCCGCTAAAATCGGGGGCGGCGCCGGCTGGAAAAAAATGGCCGGCTGCGGAGAGCCGCCGATTTGCGCCGCGTTGGCTTCATAGCCTGGTAGGGAGTTATTAATTTTTGCAATCGTATCGCTCGGGCTATATATTATTATATCGTCAGCAAATGATATAATATTGTCTATCCTATTAAGGAGATCTAATATATATAAATTAAATAATGTTGGAGCCATTACAGTTCCTTGTTGGAGTCCATTGCACATTTTGAAACCATTACTCTTGACTCCATTTTTAAAAATGATAAAGTTTTTATTGCCAATCATATTATGTATTAATATTACTAAATGTTTGGGGAAATCATAGTCTGTTAGTTTGCTGTTAGTCCTGGAATCCAAATACTGTCGAATGCCTTTTCCATATCTATAAGGCAGGCACCTGTGCAGTGTTTCCTATTCCAGTTCCAGATAATATCAGATATTAAAACATTAATTGTGTTGATTGTTGAGTGTTTATACTTAAAGCCGAATTGCTTGTCGTTAATCAGACTTTTTCTGAGCTGAAGTTTTGAACGGTGCTGTTTATGCAAATTTCAAAAACTTTGCTTATGTTTGGCAATAGACTTATTGGTCTCATGTTTTTGGGGTGCTTATGATCTTTTTCTTTTTAAATCATAAGCACCCCCTTTTTCCATTCCCTCGGAAAATAAGAGTTATTTATTAGATTATTGAAAAGTGTGCAGTAATCAAGTATTATTCTATCAGGCAAATTTTTTAGTATTATATTTGGTATGTCATCAAGCCCCGCCGATAATTTGTTCCGCAAGTTTTTGAATATGTATTTTATAGTATTTTGGGTGACAAAAGTTATTCCAGCCTGTTCATCATTGAGTTCATTAGCTTTTTGTATATTAGAGAAGTTAGTGATAGTAGTTAGATTATTCTCAAATGTTATTTTTGAATTTAAAAATATATTGTATCTGCTACTAACATATAAATGGTTACTACATATTATCCAAATCATTCTCTTTTTGTGAATGAATTGACTCGAAGTAGGCTCCTATGGTATTTACAATATTGTTCTCTCCGTAAACTATGTAATTTTGAATTTGGTCTCTCTCGATTTCGTCAATATTTATCTGAGTGCCTCGGAATTTGCTAGGAATCTATGTTTATAGAGTTTGTTTTTCTAAAATTACTTTTTATTTTATTAAACATGTCCGCTGAGTTTATAGCGTTGATGTCTGATAGTCTATTTTCTATATTCTTGTTCACTAGCAATGAAATATTTTCATTTATAAGTTTTCGTATCCTTTTTAGAATAGATTTCAATGTATTTAAGGTGGTTATAGGGAGAAATGTTTCCATTCTATTATGCTTTTTGATTATGGTCAAAATTCTGTTTTTTTCAGAGTATAATGTCTCTATTATCGGATTTGTTAATTTTCTATACGACTTATTTTTAAATCTCGGTACCATTTCGTTCACTGTCTTATTAATCACTTTTCTAATTTCCTTCAAATAGTTGTCTATCTCAGAGTTTGCTAGATTACGGTTATTTGGAATGATTGGAATGTTATCTGTATTCAACATAATACGTCCAGTAAATTTTTTCCAGTTCGTAGATCTGTAATTATGTTTTGTTTGTCATTTTCTCCATTATTCATTGTTGCTACTATTTTATACAATTTAATGTGCTATTTTCCTAGCTATGCTTATTCTATTGTCGGCAATGCACACATCGAGATACTACAGAGATCTAGGATATGAAGGATATGAAGATGCATATAATTTACATCTGAAGATGTATATAATTTACAGTGAATTTCCTTTTGTATTATTGTCCCTGTTGCCCCAATCTTTATGTTTGCCATTTAGGTCCCCAGCTAAAATGTAGTAATTGGAAATATTTTGAAGATTAAGCGCAATAAAAAGTTCGTGTAATTCAGGTTTATAATCTACGTCATTGTTACCGGAAGGTTAATATGCGGATATTACGAACAAATTCTCATTATGATTCAAAGGGATCTTTATAATTACATGTTCTAAAAATTTGAATTTTCTAAGAGTAATGTTAGTATATTTATCGTATTTTATAAAATTTTTAATGAGTATAGCTACTCCTCCAGATCTTTAAGAATCAGGCCTATCTCTTCTTATTACATCATACCCCTCAAAGTTAATCTTATGTTTACTGTTTAATTTTGTTTCATTAAGCAAGACAATATCAGGTTTATGAATCTCGATAGATTTTTGAAGAGTAATTCTTCTACTAAGTAGTATTAAGGAATTTACATTAATTTCAATTATATTTAGTTTTTTATTTATGGTATTTGTCATTGTATTTCAATTAAAGAGAAAATTGTGTCTATACGTTTTAACTTCTTGAATAAATGTATTAATTTGGGTATCACTAGAGTTTGGTAAAACGTTACTTTCTCTAGCCATTTGCGCATAAGAGTTTCCATTCTGTACATACGACATCTTGGTATTTGTAGCTTTTCTTCCTTCGAACAGTTGTTGACTCTTTTGTTGCATTTTTTTCGTGTAGTCCTTTGTAGACTTTACATCCTTTAAATGATGCAGGGTGTCCGTATTCTTTGCATAGAACGCAGTAGATTTGGTCGCCTTCTTTCAAACCACATTTCCCTTTTTCGTGATTTGCATCACATTTCACGCATTTTGGTGGCAAATAGCAATTTGCCGCGCTGTGGAAAAACACCTGGCAGTTCCTGCACTGGGTTATTTCTGGTCTTTTCAAATGTTCCCACTTGACAACTCTGTGTTGTATACCAGTTATAGTCTTTAATTTATTCACATTACTATCCGGGCTCAATTGCACCATGCATATTGGAAGATTTTCTCTACTTTTCATAGATTTGTTTGTGGTGAATGGTGATATTTTTAAAAATTGGAGGTCTTCTGATTCATATTTACACAAATCATCAAATATAGATTACGTGTCCATGTCAGCCTCTAGTCCGTTTAGTAAGTAAGTTTTATTTTTTAAGCCCTTAGGCGTGTAAGTATAGAATTTAGCATTTACTTTTTCCAAGTATGCTTTTACTTCAATGAGTCTAAATGAAGAGATTTCTTGTATTTAAAATGTTTAAGTTTAAATTCTGTTATTTTTAAACCATTTTTAAGAAATTCTATCAATTTATTTTATTCTATATCAATAATATTGATTGGGGGAATTTTTTGTTTTTGATTGATGTGTCAATCACATTATTTGATTTGTTGGATGAAGTCGGTTTCGCGTTTGTTGTGATTTCGTTGTTCATTTCATTTGTTTTTGTTACTATTTTATTTTGATTTTCTTCACTCAAAGGGTTCGTTTTATGACGTTTCGCTACTTGATCTTTCACATGTTGTTGAAAGTCATTCAGTTGTTTTGAGTCTCAATCATTCTCCCAGTCAAGAACTGAGTAATAATCAATGACAATTTAAAGTATATACATCCTAGTGTATTTGCAACTTTTTTCCACAAGATGGGGGAAAGTCAATTTCGCGTACGTTTGTATGCGAGTGAGAAGATTTTTAGGTAGCCATCTAGAGAAAGCTTTTTTATTACTTTTAAAGTCAACTGCGATAGGGTGTCTATACCTTTGATTGTCATTGTAATAATTATTTCTCAGTTGTTTCGCTGCTGCATGTTGTTGTTGTATTTACGTTTACGCGGATCTGTTACATTGTTGTTATTGTAAGTCTGACCTGCAGTATTGTTTAAATTTTGACTCAGAGCACGTTGCTCTGGTGTTTTTTCCAATTTACTTTGTGATTCTACATTCTTCTTTTCTAATATGTGAGCTCTAAGCTCGCTCATACCACGAGTTTTTAATTGATTTATTTATTTTTTTACGTACTTTTTCCGTAATATTTAGTAGCTGATAGCTGCACACTGAGATGTTTTGAATTTAGTGCTAATAATTGAATATTAACGATTTTAATAAAGGTTTTTTTCGAGGGTTTTGAAGCGAGATTCGTAATGTGTCTGAAACTCATCACGGCCACGAGAGAACTCCCTCGAGACTATAGTCTTGAAGGCATACAAGCAGGATAAAGCTCCCCAGCAAAATTTCCCATTACCAAATAACCTGACGGGTAAGATAAATTCTAAACTAGTAACTGCTTATTATATGGCCTCTCTTCAAATTATTTTTACACATAAATGTCATGTGGGGAAAGTGCTTCCACTCAAGCATACAAGCCGCTGAAAAATAAACACTTACTTCCACGCTTACAATTATTCAAAAGTAAGCGTGGACAAAATAAATAATTTTACGAGTGTTTTAGTGGATATTTCCGAGTTGCTATTGCTTGTTCACGTTCACCACCATCGGTGGTGGAATGTGGTGAGAAAGTAGAAGAGCGTAAAATTGGGAAGAGCGTAACACTGGGTAGAGCGCATAATTGGGAGAGAGTAGTTATCGGTTGTTGTCGTCATATGATGAAAAATGTTATTTGCCGGGAGGTGGGATCGAATTCGCGACCTCGTGGTTTCGCAGTTTAGCATCACAACCACTGACCTACCTCGTGATTCATAGACAAATCGCTTAATAATGAAGTACAAAAATATATCTCATCAAAATCTTGGTAATTAAATGCCGTTACCACATGCATTGCCAGGTAATGATATCTAATTATGGCCAGCCTTACTTTCGGTAAATAAATAACGACTAACTTAATAATGCGAAAAATAAGCTGTTATTTGTAATCTAATTTAGGGAATCTAATTTGAATTTATAAACTTTCCTTTAAATAATTTAACTGAATAAAAACTACAACGTATATACGTGAATTATTTAAGAAAAAATCATAAATTTTAAATCATTTACAGAAAAGTTTATAAATTAAAATAAGATTTTCTGACTTAAATTACGAGCAATAACTTATTTTTTTCATTATTTTGTTAGTCGTTATTTATTTACCGAAAGTAATGCTGGCGATAATGAGATATCATTACCTGGTAATGCGAGTGGTAATGACATGTACTTACCAAGATTTTGCTGGGTCCCGCCGCGGAGGGCGAGTCCGCCGTGGTTGATAGACGGCTTTCTGTAAGTGTGGACTTTCCCACGCCCTTCGTTGCTGATCATTCGCAGTGAACGGACGTGTTTATCACATAGCGGATAGTTACCAGTACCTATTACGCAATAGCAAAAATCTGTACAAAGTCTGTAAGGCCTACATCGTAGTACCTATTACGGTCTAATACAGACAAAATAAAAATAAATTCTCTTGACGGGGATGCCTTCGTGTTCCGATGGAGCGCGGTTCCCCAATCGTCCGACTGTCCGTCCGTTGGTCTTGGCCAAAGCCGACCACACCAAAAATCTCCCCCAAGTACTCACAACAAGTGGTGCGGTGAGGGGGAAACGTCATGTCCGACCGTCAAAACGGAAGCACAATGAGCATCGTGTAGCGCTCAGAGTTTTGACGAAGTTGGAGGCTGTCGAGGTTTCGGCTCTTACCGAAAAACAAAAAGAGTCACTTATCTGGGCTAAAGGCGTCATCGATGCTTCTAAGGCCAATGAGTCGGCTGAAAGAGCCACAAATTCAGCTGTGTTAACGGCTAATAAAGTAAAACGAATCAGATCACCTGATGAACCCCTGCCTTCGAAAAAGGCAAGAGGCCCTAATGTCACCATCAACAGGCCACTCACCAAGCCCTTCAATGAAGTGGCGAAGGAGAGTCTAGTGATGGCTGTTATAGACAGAAGTAGTGAGGATGGATCCATCCTCAAGGACAAATGGAGTCATGTACAATCAGCCATTATGGCTCATTACCTCGATGTCCGTATAGAAATGCCGGGCAAACCACTAATCTGCAACGATGCAGGATGGCATCAGGGGAGAGTAAAGCTCTTATATTTCGGTGATGCCAGATCAGTAGACCTGTATAAGGCTGCTCTGAGTCGAGCGGGTGAGGTGTGGCCGGGTGCCCAGTTGGATGTTGTCGAAAAAAACAACATCCCTAGTCACCCTAGAGCCATCACCTGGGTTACAGAAGAACCCTCCAACCCGGCTGACATCTTAGAAATAATAAAAGATTCCAATCCTGGTCTGCCGGCCCATAATTGGAGAATCAGCAAGGTGGGTGAGGCGGATGGTAAAAAGCGGCAGGTCAATCTTATCCTAAACGCTGAATCCACCTCCCATATACAAAGTGCGAGTGCAACCCTACAATATGGCTTCGAGACTATAGTCTTGAAGATATACAAGCAGGATATAGCTCCCACTGCAGAAGGTGAGTCGTCCACTGTGGCACTTTCTGGAAGTGCGGAGGTACCCACGCCTATTATTTCTGGTGACTCCAACTCTAACAGAAGATCTGTAACGTCCTTCTCTGAGGACAAAAGCTCTACTTCGGACACAGAGAGGCTGAGGGGCTTTGACGCATCTGGCGAGGACATGCTTCTCGACGATACGGACGAAGAGTTCGATAACAACCTTGTCGGGGTGCATGTTAATCTGTCAATTACCAATGATGGTAAGAATTTTACAGATTAACCTCCATCACGCTAAAGCAGCCTCAGCGGCTCTATTGCTGCGCCTGTCCACAGGCGCAGTAGACATCGTCCTGATACAGGAGCCCTACGTAGTGGGAGGAAGGGTGTGCGGTATTAGGACACCCAACTTTAAACTGCTTGTGGCCAACTGTGAAGGCACTCCAAGAACCTGCATTTTGGCCAGGAAAGATCTAAGTATATATCTCCTGACTAATTTAAGTGGTAAAGACCAAACAGCTGCTAGCCTGGAGATCGGTAATCGCATATATTGGGTGGTCTCCAGCTACTTGCCTTATGAATCTGTAGTACCGACTGCTCTATTCAGGGAAGTAGTAGAAGAAGCAACGTCTGACGAGCTCGAGCTGATTATTGGCGCAGACACGAACGCTCATCATACTATCTGGGGTAGTACGGATATAAACAATAGGGGTGATTCGCTTCTTGACTTTATTCTAACTACCAACCTTAGTATTTGTAACATAGGTAATAAACCGACCTTCACAATTAAAGACAGACAAGAAGTACTCGACGTAACGTTTGCTACTGACCGGCTGTCAGACAAAATTATTGGGTGGAATGTACTGGACGACCACTCATTCTCAGATCACCATTATATTGAGTTCAAACTCGCGGAAAAAGCGCCTAAACCCGCCGTCCACAGAAATGTAAGGAAGACAAAGTGGCATCTGTATGAGAAGAATTTCAAGAAAGTCCTCAACTCTAAACTTCTGTACGAACCGAATGACAAAGCCGGTCTGTATAATCTGGTCTATCATATCACCATATCATTCAATAGATCCCTTGAAGAAGCCTGTCCAAAAACAAGGTACAAGGGTAAAACTAAACCCCAATGGTGGACTTCTGAGCTAACGGCTATGAAAAAGACCTGCAACAAGCTATTCAATAAGGCTAAATCTACTGGGGTCGCTAATGATTGGGATGCCTATAAAGAGCAACTCAAGATCTATAAGAAGGAGCTTAGAAAGGCGCAAAGGCGCTCTTGGTATACCTTCTGTGGTGAAGTGGAAAAGGTCTCCGACGCCGCTAGGCTGAGGAAGATATTATCTCTTCACCATGTACAGTGGGATATTTACAGGATGAGGCAAATAACTGGACCAAAAACAGCGAGCAGTCGCTCAATGTACTGCTCGACACACATTTCCCGGGCAACTCTGTAACAGAACCCGAGGATCAGCAGGACCAACAAGAGTGCGAGTGTACTGCGAGCGTCGCTAGCTTCTTGACTGAGAGATCCAGAATAAGCTGGGCTATTAACAGCTTTGAGCCCTTCAAGTCACCTGGACCAGATGGCATCACTCCAGCAGAAATGCAGAAAATGTTAAAGTACATTATCCCCTGGCTGGAGAAAATTTATGTAGGCTGTATCATGCTTTCATACGTCCCGAATCGATGGAGGGATACCAAAGTGGTATTCATACCTAAAGCTGGAAAGATATCACACACTAGGCCAAAAGACTTCAGACCAATTAGCCTATCCTCCTTCCTATTGAAAGGTCTGGAAAGACTTTTAGATCATTTCATTAGGGAAAACCTGGATACAAAACTCCTGTCGGGGAACCAACATGCTTACAATAAGGGCAAGTCTACAGAATCAGCCCTGCACGAACTTGTGAGCACTATCGAATCGTCCCTGCATTTCAAGGAATTCACCATGGTGGCATTTCTTGACATAGAAGGGGCTTTTAACAACATTCACTCAGATGCGGTAATTGCGGCACTCTCACATCTAAAAGTTAACACTAGTTTGATTAGACTAATTCAAAGTCTGCTCACCAGAAGACGCATAACAGCATGTCTAGGGTCCATAACTCTAACAAGGTATGTAAACAGAGGGACCCCGCAAGGAGGAGTATTGTCTCCACTAATTTGGAACCTAGCGGTGAATGAAATCCTGCTAGATCTAGAACGTTGTGGCTGCAAGGTCGTGGCATATGCGGACGACGTGGCAATCGCAGTGAGTGGCAAATTTGTAAACGTCCTCAGAGACATCCTACAGGTGGCTCTGAACAAGTTGGCTAGATGGGCCAGAAGCAGCGGTTTGGGCGTTAATCCCAACAAGACAGAATTGGTTCTCTTTACTAGGATGAATAATGTCCCACATGTGGACCCTCCACCTCGGATAAATGGAACAGATCTAGTCTTTTCTGAAAGTGCAAAATTTTTAGGAATAATTCTAGATAGGAAAATGTTATTTAGACTTAACGTATTGGAACGTGTAAGGAAGGCCAACGTCGCCTTATATTCCTGCAAAAAGGCTGTAGGGTCGCGGTGGGGACTCTCTCCTAAAATCGTCCACTGGATATATATAGCAGTAGTTCGTCCAATACTGTTATACGGTATTGTGGTATGGTGGACGGCAACTGACAAACTAACCATTACCAACCTACTAACAAAGGTTCAGAGAACAGCCTGCCTGAGCATAGGCGGAGCCTTAAGGACTACAGCGACCGAGTCGCTATAAGCCCTACTCCATATACTGCCGATTAATATTGTGGCGAGAGAAGTTGCAACCAAAGCGGCAATAAGATTAAACTGCCTATCAATGTGGAGGTACAGAAACTATGGTCACATAAGGATATCAAAGTGTAGTGCTATGGTAACCGACCGAGTGGACTATATACCAACTGTGTACACCTTCGAGAGAAATTACATCACTATGATTCCCGCCAGAGATGAATGGGTCGGCAGAATACCAGGTAATAGAAACCATCTCCACTTTTACACGGATGGTTCGAAGCTTGATGAAAAGGTTGGCTTCGGAGTACACGGTGAAGAACTTAGTCTGGATATAGCTCACAGACTACCAGATACCTGCAGTGTCTATCAAGCCGAAATAATGGCAATATGGGAAGTCGCCAAGTGGCTGAGTCGCAACATAGTAACCAACACTGGCGTTGTAATTTACTCGGACAGCCAGGCTGCCATCAATTCTCTGGAGGCAACATCCCTAAATTCACAAACAGCCCTCGACTGCCGCAGATCTCTTAACGAGATGGCTGAGCAGTTTAATATACACCTCATATGGGTGCCTGGGCATAGGGATATCCCGGGGAACAGCAAAGCCGATGAACTTGCTAGGAAAGGGACGACATTACAAATTCTCGAAGAATTTGCATATATTGGTGCGCCACTATCCACGTGCAAGCTTTGGCTTAGGCAAGAGGCAATCAGGCAGTCCAACGAAAGATGGACAGAAATCGGCACCTGCAGGGTAGCTAGACAAATCTGGCCAAGGTATGACCTGAGAAGGTCAAAATATCTCCTCGCACTAGAGAGGAAACGATTGTCTACGTTAGTACAGGTTCTGACGGGACACTGCTTGATCGGCGAACACGCCAAAAGATTGGGTATTGACTCTAATGACTTCTGCCGAAGCTGTGGAGATGAGGAAGAAGTGGAGAGCATTGAGCACTTGCTTTGCGACTGTCCCGCTTTGAGTAAACGACGACTGGACATACTGGGGTCGGCCTTTTTAGGCAGCCTAACAGATCTTTCCAGTACTGATATTCGTACTATCGATATATTTATATATCAAACAGGTTGGTTTCGATGAGGGGCATTTCAGCCCGTGGTAACACTAGGGACCTAAACTGGTCTATGTGAGCTTGTAAAAAAAATACGGCTGCCACCCTAACCTAAACCTAAACCTAAACCTACTCCTGGCAAATACGAACAACTGAAAAAAAATTGAGCCAAATCGGTCCAGCCGTTCTCAATTGATGAATTACTATACATTTTTCACACCATTTTTATATATATAGATACGATCTTTATGAATAAAATTTGGTAGAGGGAAGTTGCTTTACAGAGAAACTAGGATAGGTTAGGGTGGCAGCCGTTTTTTTTTGTCAGCTCATATAGACCAGTTTAAATCCCTAGTGTTACCACGGGCTAAAATGCCCCTCATAGAAATCAACCTGTTTGAAAAACAAATATATCGATAGTCGTCGTTTACTCATAGCCGGACAGTCGCATAGCAAGTGTTCAATACTCTCCACTTCTACCTCATCTCCGCAGCTTCAGCAGCTTCAGCAGAAGTCATTAGAGTCAATACCCAATCTTCTGATACTAACGTCGAAAATCTTTTCCCCTCTAGTGCGAGGAGATATTTTAACCTTCTCAGGTAATACCTTGAAGATAATTTATGACAGCCCGGCTGTCCGAGTAAATGACAACGCCTGTGTTGGTTGGTTACTATGTCTGTGATAGACACTGCAGGTATCTGGTAGTTTGTGAGCTATATCCAAACTAAGTTATTTACAGTGTACTCCGAAGTCAGCCTTTTCATTAAGCTTCGAACCATCCGTATAGAAGTGGAGATGGTTTATATTACCTGGTATTCTGCAACCCATTCATCTCTGTCTGGTATCACAGTGAACAACGTCTCGAAGGTGTACAACGTTGGTATACTTTATAGTCCACTCGGTCGGTTATAATAGCACTACACTTTGATATCCTCATGTGACCGTAGTTCTTGTACCTCTACATTGATAGGCAGTTTAATCTTAGTGCCACTCTGGTTGCTGTTTCTGCAACTGCTCTCGCTCCGCTTGTGCACAGACAGGCAGTTCTCTGAACCTTTGATAGTAGGTTGGTAATGGTTAGTTTGTCAGTTGCCGTCCACCAATTGACGATTTTAGGACAGAGCCCCACCGCGACCATGCAGCCTTCCTGCAGGAATATAAGGCGACGTTGACCTTTCCGACACGTTCCAGTACGTTAAGTCTGAATAACAGTTTCCTATCTAGAATTATTCCTAAACATTTTTTACTTTCAAAAAAGACTAGATCTTTTCCATTTATCCGAGGAGGAGGGTCCACATGTGGGCCATTATTCATCCTAGTAAAGAGAACCAATTCTGTCTTGTCTTTGGGGTTAACGCCCAAACCGCTGCTTCTGGCCCATCAAGCCAACTTGTTCAGAGCCACCTGTAGGATGTCTCTGAGGACGAATTTGCCGCTCAGTGCGATTGTCACGTCGTCCGCATATGCCACGACCTTACAGCCACAAAGTTCTAGATGTAGCAGGATTTCAATCACCGTTCCAAATAATTGATAGTTCCTATGTGGCGTCCCTCTGTTTACAAACCTTGTTCGAGTTGTGGACCCAAGACATGCTGTAGTGGGTCTTCTGTTGAGCTGGAATTAGTTGAATTAGTCTAATCAAGATAAAGTTCACCTTTAGATGTGACAGTGCCGCAATTTGAGTGAATGTTGTTAAAAGCTTCTTCTATGTCAAGAAATGCCACCATGGTGAATTCCTTGAAATGTAGGAATGATTCGATAGTGCTCACAAGTTCGTCTAGGGCTATTTATGTAGACTTTCCCTTATTGTAAGCATGTTGGTTCCCCGACAGGAGTTTTGTATCCAGGTTTTCCTGGTTTTCCTAATGAAATAATCTAAAAGTCTTTCCAGACCTTTCAATAGGAAGGAGGATAGGCTAATTGGTCGGAAGTCTTTTGGCCTACTGTGCGATAACTTTCTCGCTTTAGGTATGAATACCACTGATATCCCTCCATCGATTCGGGATGTACGAAAGCCTGATACAGCCTACATAAATTTTCTCCAGCCAGCGGATAATGTCCTTTGACATTTCTGCTGGTGTGATGGCGTCTGGTCCAGGTGACTTGAAGGAGTCAAAGCTGTTAATATTCCAGTTTATTCTGGATCTCTCAGTCAACAAGCTAGCGACACTCGCAGTCCACTCGCACTCTTGTTGGTCCTGCTGATCTTCGGGTTCTGTTTGCGAGTTCCCCGGAAAATGTATGTCGATCAGTACATTAAGCGACTGCCTTCTGTTTTTTGTCCAGTTTTAGCCTCATCCTGCAAATATCCCACAGTATAGGGTGAAGCTAGTAGTATCTTCCTCTAGCGGGGTCGGCGACATTTTCTACTTTTCCCCAGACGGTATACAAAGAGCGTCTTTGCGCCTTCCTAAGCTCCTTTTGATATATCTTGAATTGCTTTTTATTTGGCATCTCAATCATTAGCGGCCTGTTGAATAGCTTGTTGCAGGTCTTTTTCCTAGCCATTAGCTCAGAAGTCCACCATTGAGGTTTAGTTTTACACTTGTTCCTTGTTTTTGGACCGGCTTCTTCAAGTGAACTATTGAATGATGTGGTGATATGCTCGACCATATTAATCAGACCAACTTTGTCATTCGGTTCATACAGAAGTTTATAGTTGAGGACTTTTTTTAAAATTCTCCTCATTCAGCTGCTTTGTCTTTCTCACATTTGAACTCTATATAATGTGATCTGAGAATGAGTTGTACTTATTGTCTGTCTTTAATTGTAAAGGTTGGTTTATTGCCTTTATTACAAATTGCCTATATTACCTATTTCGACCTTGCTGATTTCAGTGGTGCTAGGCATTTTTCTAGGTTAGCTTTTGTTTGCGCGATACTAGACCCCAAATTTTGCAAGGAGAGGTTAGTTATCTCGGAAGGTAATTTTGAAGTGGAAGTCTTCGGACTGCACGCAACAGTTCAAAGTACGAAATAAAGGGGGCAGCAATAGAGCCGCTGAGGCTGCTTTAGCGTGATGAAAGTTAATTTGTAGAATTTGCACCATCATTGGTAATCGACAGATTAACATCCACCCCGACACGGGTGTTATCAAAATCTTCGTCCGTATCATCGAGGAGCATGTCCCCGCCAGATGCGTCAAATACTCCGGAGACTCTCCTCAGCATCCTCAGTGTCCGAAGTAGTGATTTCGTCCTCAGAGACGGACGTTACAAATTTGTTGGAGTTGAAGTCACCAGAAATAAAGGGCGTGGGAAGGTTTAGGTTTAGGTTAGGGTGGCAGCCGTATTTTTTTTACAAGCTCACATAGACCAGTTTAGGTCCCTAGTGTTACCACGGGCTGAAATGCCCCTCATCGAAACCAACCTGTTTGATATATAAATATATCGATAGTACGAATATCAGTACTGGAAAGATCTGTTAGGCTGCCTAAAAAGGCCGACCCCAGTATGTCCAGTCGTCGTTTACTCAAAGCGGGACAGTCGCAAAGCAAGTGCTCAATGCTCTCCACTTCTTCCTCATCTCCACAGCTTCGGCAGAAGTCATTAGAGTCAATACCCAATCTTTTGGCGTGTTCGCCGATCAAGCAGTGTCCCGTCAGAACCTGTACTAACGTAGACAATCGTTTCCTCTCTAGTGCGAGGAGATATTTTGACCTTCTCAGGTCATACCTTGGCCAGATTTGTCTAGCTACCCTGCAGGTGCCGATTTCTGTCCATCTTTCGTTGGACTGCCTGATTGCCTCTTGCCTAAGCCAAAGCTTGCACGTGGATAGTGGCGCACCAATATATGCAAATTCTTCGAGAATTTGTAATGTCGTCCCTTTCCTAGCAAGTTCATCGGCTTTGCTGTTCCCCGGGATATCCCTATGCCCAGGCACCCATATGAGGTGTATATTAAACTGCTCAGCCATCTCGTTAAGAGATCTGCGGCAGTCGAGGGCTGTTTGTGAATTTAGGGATGTTGCCTCCAGAGAATTGATGGCAGCCTGGCTGTCCGAGTAAATTACAACGCCAGTGTTGGTTACTATGTTGCGACTCAGCCACTTGGCGACTTCCCATATTGCCATTATTTCGGCTTGATAGACACTGCAGGTATCTGGTAGTCTGTGAGCTATATCCAGACTAAGTTCTTCACCGTGTACTCCGAAGCCAACCTTTTCATCAAGCTTCGAACCATCCGTGTAAAAGTGGAGATGGTTTCTATTACCTGGTATTCTGCCGACCCATTCATCTCTGGCGGGAATCATAGTGATGTAATTTCTCTCGAAGGTGTACACAGTTGGTATATAGTCCACTCGGTCGGTTACCATAGCACTACACTTTGATATCCTCATGTGACCATAGTTTCTGTACCTCCACATTGATAGGCAGTTTAATCTTATTGCCGCTTTGGTTGCAACTTCTCTCGCCACAATATTAATCGGCAGTATATGGAGTAGGGCTTATAGCGACTCGGTCGCTGTAGTCCTTAAGGCTCCGCCTATGCTCAGGCAGGCTGTTCTCTGAACCTTTGTTAGTAGGTTGGTAATGGTTAGTTTGTCAGTTGCCGTCCACCATACCACAATACCGTATAACAGTATTGGACGAACTACTGCTATATATATCCAGTGGACGATTTTAGGAGAGAGTCCCCACCGCGACCCTACAGCCTTTTTGCAGGAATATAAGGCGACGTTGGCCTTCCTTACACGTTCCAATACGTTAAGTCTAAATAACATTTTCCTATCTAGAATTATTCCTAAAAATTTTGCACTTTCAGAAAAGACTAGATCTGTTCCATTTATCCGAGGTGGAGGGTCCACATGTGGGACATTATTCATCCTAGTAAAGAGAACCAATTCTGTCTTGTTGGGATTAACGCCCAAACCGCTGCTTCTGGCCCATCTAGCCAACTTGTTCAGAGCCACCTGTAGGATGTCTCTGAGGACGTTTACGAATTTGCCACTCACTGCGATTGCCACGTCGTCCGCATATGCCACGACCTTGCAGCCACAACGTTCTAGATCTAGCAGGATTTCATTCACCGCTAGGTTCCAAATTAGTGGAGACAGTACTCCTCCTTGCGGGGTCCCTCTGTTTACATACCTTGTTAGAGTTGTGGACCCTAGACATGCTGTTATGCGTCTTCTGGTGAGCAGACTTTGAATTAGTCTAATCAAACTATTGTTAACTTTTAGATGTGACAGTGCCGCAATTACCGCATCTGCGTGAATGTTGTTAAAAGCCCCTTCTATGTCAAGAAATGCCACCATGGTGAATTCCTTGAAATGCAGGGACGATTCGATAGTGCTCACAAGTTCGTGCAGGGCTGATTCTGTAGACTTGCCCTTATTGTAGGCATGTTGGTTCCCCGACAGGAGTTTTGTATCCAGGTTTTCCCTAATGAAATGATCTAAAAGTCTTTCCAGACCTTTCAATAGGAAGGAGGATAGGCTAATTGGTCTGAAGTCTTTTGGTCTAGTGTGTGATATCTTTCCCGCTTTAGGTATGAATACTACTTTGGTATCCCTCCACCGATTAGGGACGTATGAAAGCCTGATACAGCCTACATAAATTTTCTCCAGCCAGGGGATAATGTACTTTAAAATTTTCTGCATTTCTGCTGGAGTGATGCCATCTGGTCCAGGTGACTTGAAGGGCTCAAAGCTGTTAATAGCCCAGCTTATTCTGGATCTCTCAGTCAAGAAGCTAGCGACGCTCGCAGTACACTCGCACTCTTGTTGGTCCTGCTGATCCTCGGGTTCTGTTACAGAGTTGCCCGGGAAATGTGTGTCGAGCAGTACATTGAGCGACTGCTCGCTGTTTTTGGTCCAGTTATTTGCCTCATCCTGTAAATATCCCACTGTACATGGTGAAGAGATAATATCTTCCTCAGCCTAGCGGCGTCGGAGACCTTTTCCACTTCACCACAGAAGGTATACCAAGAGCGCCTTTGCGCCTTTCTAAGCTCCTTCTTATAGATCTTGAGTTGCTCTTTATAGGCATCCCAATCATTAGCGACCCCAGTAGATTTAGCCTTATTGAATAGCTTGTTGCAGGTCTTTTTCATAGCCGTTAGCTCAGAAGTCCACCATTGGGGTTTAAATTTACCCTTGTACCTTGTTTTCGGACAGGCTTCTTCAAGGGAACTATTGAATGATGTGGTGATATGATCGACCAGATTATCCAGACCGGCTTTGTCATTCGGTTCGTACAGAAGTTTAGAGTTGAGGACTTTCTTGAAATTCTTCTCATACAGGTGCCACTTTGTCTTCCTTACATTTCTGTGGACGGCAGGTTTAGGCGCTTTTTCCGCGAGTTTGAACTCAATATAATGGTGATCTGAGAATGAGTGGTCGTCCAGTACATTCCACCCAATAATTTTGTCTGACAGCCGGTCAGTAGCAAACGTTACGTCGAGTACCTCCTGTCTGTCTTTAATTGTAAAGGTCGGTTTATTACCTATGTTACAAATACTAAGGTTGGTAGTTAGAATAAGGTCAAGAAGCGAATCACCCCTATTGTTTATATCCGTACTACCCCAGATAGTATGATGAGCGTTCGTGTCTGCGCCAATAATCAGCTCGATCTCGTCAGACGTTGCTTCTTCCACTACTTCCCTGAATAGAGCAGTCGGTACTACAGATTCATAATGCAAGTAGCTGGAGACCACCCAATATATGCGATTACCGATCTCCAGGCTAGCAGCTGTTTGGTCTTTACCACTTAAATTAGTCAGGAGAAAGATACTTAGATCTTTCCTGGCCAAAATGCAGGTTCTTGGAGTGCCTTCACAGTTGGCCACAAGCAGTTTAAAGTTGGGTGTCCTAATACCGCACACCCTTCCTCCCACTACGTAGGGCTCCTGTATCAGGACGATGTCTACTGCGCCCGTGGACAGGCGCAGCAATAGAGCCGCTGAGGCTGCTTTAGCGTGATGGAGGTTAATCTGTAGAATTCTTACCATCATTGGTAATTGACAGATTAACATCCACCCCGACAAGGGTGTTATCGAACTCTTCGTCCGTATCGTCGAGAAGCATGTCCCCGCCAGATGCGTCAAAGAGTCCGGAGACTCCCCTCAGCCTCTCTGTGTCCGAAGTAGAGCTTTTGTCCTCAGAGAAGGACGTTACATATCTTCTGTTAGAGTTGGAGTCACCAGAAATAATAGGCGTGGGTACCTCCGCACTTCCAGGAAGTGCCACGGTGGACGACTCACCTTCTGCAGTGGGAGCTATATCCTGCTTGTATATCTTCAAGACTATAGTCTCGAAGCCATATTGTAGGGTTGCACTCGCACCTTGTATATGGGAGGTGGATTCAGCGTTTAGGATAAGATTGACCTGCCGCTTTTTACCATCCGCCTCACCCACCTTGCTGATTCTCCAATTATGGGCCGGCAGACCAGGATTGGAATCTTTTATTATTTGTAAGATGTCAGCCGGGTTGGATGGCTCTTCTGTAACCCAGGTGATGGCTCTAGGGTGACTAGGGATGTTGTTTTTTTTCGACAACATCCAACTGGGCACCCGGCCACACCTCACCCGCTCGACTCAGAGCAGCCTTATACAGGTCTACTGATCTGGCATCACCGAAATATAAGAGCTTTACTCTCCCCTGATGCCATCCTGCATCCTTGCAGATTGGTGGTTTGCCCGGCATTTCTCTACGGACATCGAGGTAGTGAGCCATAATGGCTGATTGTACATGACTCCATTTGTCCTTGAGGATGGATCCATCCTCACTACTTCTGTCTATAACAGCCATCACTAGACTCTCCTTCGCCACTTCATTGAAGGGCTTGGTGAGTGTCCTGTTGATGGTGACATTAGGGCCTCTTGCCTTTTTCGAAGGGGTTCATCAGGTGATCTGATTCGTTTTACTTTATTAGCCGTTAACACAGCTGAATTTGTGGCTCTTTCAGCCGACTCATTGGACTTAGAAGCATCTATGACGCCTTTAGCCCAGGTAAGTGACTCTTTTTGTTTTTCGGTAAGAGCCGAGACCTCAACAGCCTCCAACTTCGTCAAAACTCTGAGCGCTACACGATGCTCATTGTGCTTCCGTTTTGACGGACGGACATGACGTTTCCCCCTCACCCAACCACCTGTTGTGAGTACTTGGGGGAGATTTTCACCATTTTTGGTGTGGTCGGCTTTGGCCAAGACCAACGGACGGACAGTCGGACGATTGGGGAACCGCGCTCCATCGGAACACGAAGGCATCCCCGTCAAGAGAATTTATTTTTATTTTGTCTGTATTAGACCGTAATAGGTACTACGATGTAGGCCTTACAGACTTTGTACAGATTTTTGCTATTGCGTAATAGGTACTGGTAACTATCCGCTATGTGATAAACACGTCCGTTCACTGCGAATGATCAGCAACGGAGTAGGTTGTTACGAAATAAAATTTTGGGAAAACCCTCCGGAAAAGTCGGAAAATTGGGAAAATCGAAAAATGCTATTTCTTGCGAGATTCCTACTGTTCCTATCTACTGCTCTCTTTTTCAATCCAATTTTTTTTATTAATTTTCTATTAAACAAAAAAGTTTTCTATTAAACATATGTACGAGTATGTGCTATTTTTCTTGCTGCAATTTATTCGAGTTTTGCGTATTGTTACACTGATTTCGCGTATCACATCGGCAAACGGTACAAGCATTACGATCAATTAAAATTCAACGCGATATTTATCAATTCGAACATTTTTTCAGATAATAAGTTTGAGTATAAGAGGTAAGGTTATCTTATTGGATTGCGGGCATTGCAAAATCATAATTTGGGATGAATGCACGATGGCGCATAAACGAGCTCTGGAGGCAGTTGACCGAACGATGAAGGATTTACGACGTGATTTGAGACAATTTGGTGAGTCTATGATATTGCTGCCCGGAGATTTTCGTCAAACGCTTCCCGTCATCCCGAAATCTACTGCCGATGAAATTAATGCATGCCTGAAATCGTGGTCTTTGTGGCGGCATGTCAAGAAGTTGAAATTGACAACGAACATGAGAGTCGCGTTGCAGAACGACTCATCGGCTCTTGAATTATCGAAACAACTGTTGGCGCTTGGCAATGGCCAAATTACTTTTGATGTTTCCACTGGATTGATATTGATCCCGGCAAATTTTTACGAGTTCACATCGTCGAAGGAGGAACTCATCACAAAAGTGTTTCCAAATCTCGATTAGATTAGTGAACGGGCAATATTAGCAGCGAAGAATAAGGACGTCGATAGCATGAATTTTATTATTCAAAGTAAAATCGACGTCGCTTGATGTGCCAGGAGCTCCGCCGCATAATTTACAGCTGAAGGTGGAATCGATCATAATCATGTTGAGGAATCTGAATCATCCGAAATTGTGCATAGTTCGCGGTTGTCCATTATGAAACTGATGGACAATGTGATTCAGGCGACGATCATCAAGGGAAAATTCAAGAGAAAGTCCTTATCCCACGAATTCCGATTATTTCAACTGATCTTTCATTCCAATTCAAGCGGATTCAGTTCCCTGTACGATTGGCTTTTGCGATGACAATCAATAAATCTCAAGACCAATCGTAGGAAGTCTGTGGAATTAATCTCGAATTTCCCTGTTTTTCGCACGGTCATCTGTACGTTGCCTGTCTTCCGTCTTCGTTGTTTGTTGTTTATCACATCGCTCTCTACTGATTTCGATTCCTTTTAAACAAATCGCATTAAAATTTTAACAATCTGTGTTTTATTATCACTCTGGAGTTTATCTGAAGGCGTTAAATTGGGGCGAGTCGAAGTTCGCCGGGTCCGCTAGTATTAAATAAAATATCTATAGCACTTCGATACCAAATCAGAAGGAAAAAATACAGTCGAGTACGTCAGGCCCGTGCGCAGGGGGGTTTGGTGGTTCAAACCACCCACCACCAAACGATTTGGAATTAAAAATTGTTACTACTGATTTTAACGGTTGAAATGTTTTTCCTGTTCCAAAAATTAAATCGAATATTAAAAATGTAACCGTTGTTTACTTTAACGTTGTGTGTCTAAAATGTAGTAAATTGTAGCATATGATGGCAGATATAATTTATTAAAAGGAAGTCAAAGCCTATACTATCCGGAAAATTTGACAGTTTATATCTATATCACAGAAATTACCTCCATTTAAATTAAAGAGTTCTACACCTAAGAAACTGCAAATGTGTGCTATACTCGTAATCTCTGGAAAATTTTACTATTTTTAAAGTTTTATCCCAAAAATTACATCCTTTTAAATTAAAATGTTCTACACCTAAGAAATCGCAAATGTGCTACACATTTGTGACTGCAAGAAAACTGTACACTTCAGAAAATTGCTGTAACAGATTTGTAGTAGATGATGACAAATATCGTCTACTCAAAATAGGATAATTTATCTTACAAAAAATTTATATGGGGTTCCATTACGAGTTCATCCTGTGTATATGTTTTATAAAAATAATAAAATTATTTAATAATATATAACTAATAATAATTTTTCAGACAAAAATAATCAGAAAATTTTTAATGAACAAGACATTTTAGTTGAAAATAGCACAAAACTATTAAATCATTGAATAAAATTATAATATTTTAAATTTATTATTCGTGCCAATTATTGTTAAGATTTTTCCGGTTTGTAGTAATTTAAATAAGTGCGGTGAACAAGTGAATTCAATTTTAAATCGCGGAGAAGAGATTGTGTCAATTCGTAAAAGTGCTACAACAGGATGGATATTCGACAATATTTTAATAAAAGGCAAAGAATTGAGGAGGATGACGCAAGAATTATGATATATTTAACTAATAAGCAGAATGTAAAAAACATATAATCAATTTTTATAATATGTGTATGTGTGAATAACGAAATACTTAAACGTCTGCAATGATTATTACTATATCTACAATGCATTTTTCTGAATATTCTTCATGATTTAGGATCCACAGAGATGTAATTTTCCCGTCGAAACGAATGATGGCCATATGGATTAGCCAACTACATCAAACTGTACAGCTTCCAGTAACCCAAACGAAGTATCACCATATGTTATAGGTTTATTCGTGAACAAGTCAGCTTCAGAGAGTATCGACTTTATAGAAGGTCTTCATGAAAAAATCTGGATTCCTCCAGATAATTATAGTTTTTGAGTGGTTTCCAAAGAAGTTTAAAATTAAAACTTTCTTGGTTACATAAATATAAATGGTTGGCGTACTCTGCGAATCAAGTCGGTGCTTTCTGTAAAACATGTGGACTCATCACTCGAATACCATAGAAACAGTGTATTAAAAGCTGAAATGAGATCTAATCAAGCCACAGCGTCCATCGATAAACAATTACAAATTCAGGAAAAGCAGGTCGTAAACGAAAATAGAAAGCATTTGGGAGCAGTAGTTCAAACAGTAGTCATTTGTGGTCGACAAGGATTAGCACTAATAGGAAGTTGTGATACAGGCAGAATCTATTCAAATGAAACTATTCAAAATGATGGCAATTATAGAGCCTTGCTAAGGTATCGGGCGATAATGGATTCAAATTTGAATAGTCAATAGACAAATTCACACGAAACGCAATTTATGTAAGCAATCGTGTTCAAAATGAAATTATAAGTATTAGTCACACTCCTATACACCGATAACTTATTAAGAGAATCAATAATTCCAAAGCTTTCACCGTCATGGCGGACGAATTAGCTGATATTTCAGGGGTTGAGCAAGTTTCAATGTGTATCCGGTACCTTAACGAAAACGATGGGCGATATAAAATTTGCGAAGATTTTTTGAGTTTCGTCCCAACAAGACAGTTCGATAGAAAAGGTTTAGCTAATGTTATTCTACATTTCCTCGAAACTTCTGGTATTGATTGTAAGTATTTATTTGGGCAATGCTCTGATGGCGCAAGAGAAATGAACGGAGATTTCATGGGGCGCATGCATATATCCAAGAATAGTACAGATTAGCACTGTATTCACATTGTGCAGTTCACTGCTTCAACATGGTTGTAAGTTACGCATGCAAAATAGTCCCAATAAGAAATTGTCCATATACCACTTTTTTCAATATCCTAAAAGGCAAATAGCTCTTCAAAAAGCAATTTCTAACAACATCAATCTCCGTGATGATAAAAAGCAAAAATTAAAGCTGTATTGCGCAACACGCTGCGTAGAACAACATGAGACTGTTGAAATATGTCTTCACCTACAAGTAGCCGTTATCGAGGCTTTGGAATGCATCTACACCACCTGGTTTGATTAGAAAACTACAACATCTGCATTTCAGTTCTTGATGGCTATTAAAATCGTTGGATTTTCAAGTTTCGGTCCACGTAGTTCATTCAGATCACTGCTTGGCATTATCATTAAGTCGCGTTCTTCAAAGTGAAAATCAAGATTTAGCTGAATCTGTCCATCTGGCAGAAAATACGAAAAAGGAATTGATGGACATGCGCGAAAATTGTACTCACCATTTTGGAGCGATTTTTTCGTCTATTAAAATATTTTGTGAAGAACAGGACATTCAAATCAAGAAACCAAGGATTGCGGTTTATTTCGCCTCGTCGTGTCAATTTATTAAAACATTAATACAATTAATATATGATTTAAATTAATACAATTCCTAATGAAAATATTACCTAAGAATTTTTTAATGTTAATCACTATAAATATATGTGTGTATATGCATTAAAAATGCGAACCATTGATTTTTATTAAAAAAAATTGGGTACCATATGTGAAAACCCCCCACCCCCTCCAAAAACAAAATCCTGCACACGGCCCTGGAGTACGGTTGTAACGAACTCCGAGGAACTACGCATTTTTTTCGTTATAGACGAAGTTCGTTATATCTGGCGTATATAAAATATGGTCAACAGTAAGGGGGAGGGGTAACATTAATTCGTGCAAAAAAGGCACATTTTTGTCATTTGTTTTTGACGGCACAGTTATATAACTATAACTTTTAAAGTATATCGTGTAAAATTTCCATGAAGAAATATTAAAAAATTTGGCAACTACGGCAAATATTTTGGAAGCGTTACATTGCGTTGCACTTCATTACTCGATGCCGGATCAGCCAAAATCAAAATAATTCGTTAGATAATCGTTAACGCCAGGTAACGCTGACGAGGTTTTTTCGAAATTTTAAATGTTTGGGAACACTTTAACGTAAAAACCCCGATTTTTGCGAGAAAAAATCGACTAATTAATTATTGTAAAATAAAACCAGTAAGAAAAGGCAGAAAGTCGGGCGGGGCCGACTATATAATACCCTACACCTCCCTAACAATGCGATAAGGGCCACTGCGATAAGAATTTGGAATAATTGGTAAATGGGTAGGAACATATTATCTAATTCTGAAGCGATAATCGCAAAATTAAGCAATATTCGTTCCTAAATTAAGAAACATCTTTCTGGAAAATTTTAATGATCGGAAGTAAAGTACAACTACTATAGCGATTTGATACCAAATCAGGAGGAACATATATATGGAGGTTATATATAAATCTGAACCGATTTTCCCTGAATACTCATTCACGTAAAAAGACCTCTTTCTGTCGAATTTCGTACTGATCGGATATAAAATACAGTCTCTACAGCGCTTACACATCATCGGGGGTATCGTATATATGGGGGATATATCTAAATCTGAACCGATTTCTTCCAAATTTAAAAGTGTTCATTCATATAATAGGAAACCTCTTCTGAAGAATTTCATACTGATCGGATATAAAATAAAGTTTTTACAGCGCTTACATGTCAAATCGGGGGTAAAGTATATATGGGGGCTATATCTAAATCTGAACCGATTTCATCCAAATTTAAAAGTGTTCATTCATATAATAGGAAACCTCTTTCTGCCGATTTTCGTACTGATCGGATATAAAATACAGTTTTTACAGCGCTTACATGTCAAATCGGGGGTAACGTATATATGGGGGCTATATCTAAATCTGAACCGATTTTCTCCGAATTTGGCAGTATTCCTTCATGTAATAAGAAACCTCTTTCTGCCGAATTTCGCACTGATCGGATATAAAATACAGTTTCTACAGCGCTTACATGTAAAATCGGGGTAACATATATATGGGGGCTATATCTAAATCTGAACCGATTTTGACCAATTTCAATAGGGATCGTCCTTGGGCAAAAAAAGAGCACTGTGTTAAATTTCATCACAATCGGACCATAAATACGACCTGCACTTTCATTACAAGAATACATGGACAGACGGACATACAGACAGACAGACGGACATGGCTAAATCGACTCAAAAATTGATTCTATGACGATCGGTATAATAGACTATGGTTCTATTTCTTCTCTTTTTGGGCGTTACAAACAAATGCACAAAGTCATAATACCCTGTACCACAGTGTGGTGTAGGGTATAAAAAATAACAAATATGATTAAACAGCTTTACCTCGTAAATTATGTGTATAAATAGTGTTCAACATTTGAAAAGGATCGGTGCAGTATTTTTTGAGTTATAAGGGGCAACGACTTTCAAAACGTGGATTGTTGGAAAACGCTTTAAAGTTTTTCTGATGCTCAAATATTCACACATCCTTCACGAAAGGTTCTCAATTCAAAATATCGAATAAAACCGGTAAGGAAAGGAAGAAAGTCGGGCGAGGCCGACTATATAATACCCTACACCTCCCTAACAATACGATAAGGGTCATTGCGATAATAATTTGGAATAATTGGTAAATGGGTAGGAACATATTATCTAATTCTGAACCGATAATCGCTAAATTAAGCAATATTCGTTCCTAAATTGAGAAACATATTTCTGAAAAATTTTAATAATCGGAAGTAAAGTACAACTTCTATAGCGCTTTGATACCAAATCAGGAGGAACATATATACGGATGTTATATATAAATGTGAACCGGTTTTCCCTGAATACTCATTCATGTAAAAAGACAACTTTCTGTCGAATTTCGTACTGATCGGATATAAAATACAATCTCTACAGCGCAGGGGCTATATCTAATTCTGAACCGATTTTCTCCGAATTTGGCAGTATTTCTTCATGTAGAAGGAAACCTCTTTTTGCCGAAGTTCGCACTGATCGGATATAAAATAACATTTTTACAGCGCTTACATGTCAAATCGGGGGGAACGTTTATATGGGGGCTATATCTAAATCTGAACCGATTTCTTCCAAATTTAACAGTGTTCATTCAAATAATAGGAAACCTCTTTCTGACGAATTTCATACTGATCGGATAAAAAATACAGTTTTTACAGCGCTTACATGTCAAATCGGGGGTAACGTATATATGGGGCTATATCTAAATCTGAACCGATTTCTTCCAAATTTAACAGTGTTCATTCATATTATAAGAAACCTCTTTCTGCCGAATTTCATACTGATCGTATATAAAATAACATTTTTACAGCGCTTACACTTCAAATCGGGGGTAACGTATATATGGGGGCTATATCTAAATCTGAACCGATTTCTTCCAAATTAAACAGTGTTCAATCATATAATAACAAACGTCTTTCTGCCGAATTTCAGACTGATCGGATATAAAAAAAAGTTTTTACAGCGCTTACATGTCAAATCTGGGGTAACATATATATGGGGGATATCTAAATCTGAACCGATTTTAACCAAATTCAATAGGGATCGTCCTTGGGCTAAAAAAAGATATGTGTAAAGTTTCGTCGCGATCGGACCATAATTGCGACCTGTACTTTGATTACAAGAATACATGCACAGAAAGACGGACATAGCTAAATCAACTCAGAAAGTGATTCTAAGTCGATCGGTATAATAAACGATGGGTCTATTTCTTCTCCTTTTGGGTGTTACAAACAAATGCACAAAGTTATAATACCCTGTACCACAGTGTGGTGTAGGGTATAAAAATATGCAAAAAGTTTATACGTTACTCATTAACGTCCAGCAAACATTGTGTTGTTATTTTTGTTGACAAATGTATGTACTGTTGTATTTTAAGAAATGAAATTCGAATATAAATTAACAAAAATTAAGCTAAGTATACACGATTGCCAGATCGGACAACGTTATCAACCCTGTTAAAGTGCTGCAAATGTACGGACAATGACAAATTGTTAGGCAAATGTGAATTGACAGTTCAGACGATTGCAAGAAAACCTTACAATTACATATATTTAGATTTTATTTTGTAAATATTTATATTCAGGATTGCCAATAAAAATATTTTAAAGACAATTTCAAGACTTTGTATGCACTGGTTGTAAAGTTATAAGCTGGTAACTTTTGGTTCAAAACTGTCCATTTTGTGTGGGAGGTACTAAAAGGGGCGTGGCAACTTCGCCCATTTTTCTCGGGGTAATAGTGACTAATAAACTAATACTATGTATAGAATTTCAGAGGATTCAAATAAGTAGTATAGAAGTTGTTAAATAATCAATATTTCACTAAATGTTAACCCCTTCGAACTTAGCCGGAGATAGAAGAAAATATTACCACATACCAAATTTAAAGTCAATCGGTTCCTCCTTTCGAGAGTTATCGTGCGCACCAGCCAGAAGACCGACAGACGGACGGACATTGCTCATTCGACTAAAAATGACCCAAAAGGGATATCCGCCGAACATACTTAGGGTCTGTGGTCACTCCTTCGATGTGTTACACTTTTGGTTCGTAGCAAATGATATATACCCTCCTCTCTAAGGCGAGGGGATAATAATTATTGATTCTCCCTTCCACTCCCTTAGCTCCAAAGAGTGATATTTCTGCTAAATTTTCAAGATATATTTAAGTAATGTTCTTTATACTGTGATGGATTGAATCAAAAAACCTCTATCGATTAAACACTCCAAATATTGAAATAATTGTCAACATCTTGTAATAATTAAAGATTTTCACTTATAATGATTTTTGATGAGTTTGCAAAATTTGTATAAATAATTTGTTATGGAGTTCGTTAAAACCATAGAAAAATTAACGAAAACTGGAATATGGGACCAGAAAAATTGTTCGTTATAAATGGCAATTCGTTGTAAGCTTGGTTCGTTATAAGCGTACTCGATTGTATATATGCGGACTATACATAAATATGGACTGATTTTCTTCAAACTTGGTAATGTTCGTTTTTGTGTTAAAGAACCATTCTCTGGTTCACTCCTTCGATGTGTTACACTTTTGGTTCGTAGCAAATGATATATACCCTCCTCTCTAAGGCGAGGGGATAATAATTATTGATTCTCCCTTCCACTCCCTTAGCTCCAAAGAGTGATATTTCTGCTAAATTTTCAAGATATATTTAAGTAATGTTCTTTATACTGTGATGGATTGAATCAAAAAACCTCTATCGATTAAACACTCCAAATATTGAAATAATTGTCAACATCTTGTAATAATTAAAGATTTTCACTTATAATGATTTTTGATGTGTTTGCAAAATTTGTATAAATAATTTGTTATGGAGTTCGTTAAAACCATAGAAAAATTAACGAAAACTGGAATATGGGACCAGAAAAATTGTTCGTTATAAATGGCAATTCGTTGTAAGCTTGGTTCGTTATAAGCGTACTCGATTGTATATATGCGGACTATACATAAATATGGACTGATTTTCTTCAAACTTGGTAATGTTCGTTTTTGTGTTAAAGAACCATTCTCTGCAAAATTTCGTAACAATTGATACCATATCGAAAGGAATGTATTTTTGGGGGTTATATCTAAATCCGAATCGATTTTCTTCAAACTTGTCAATATTCGATCCTGTATTAATAATAAGAATAAACGTATATGGGCGCTAATAATTCCGAACCGATTTTCTTCAAATTTTATTTTCTTCAAATTCTCTCTTGTTCAGTAAACTCTTTTGTACCAAATGTAGTAATAATCAGATATTAAATACTACTTCTATAGCGTTTATATGTCAAATTGGAGCTAAATATGTACATATGGGAGCTATATCTAAATCTCAACCGATTTTTTCCATGAAAAACGATTAATACCATTCGATTTAACGGGTCAAAATTATGCGGGATAAGTTGTTTTCATCGAGGATACATTTGGCTGCACACATAGTGTACGAGGGTTGCTATATATATATTTCGGTCCAGCAATAAAAAAACAATAATTTATCATTAGAAGTGGCTTTATTGTTTTTCAAATTATACTCCGTAAATATCAATACACTTTTGCATGCGCTCAAACCAATTATGGAAGCACTTTTTCCACTGCGATTGAGACACCTCTAAAACATGGTTTTACCACGCAGTTTTTTCTTGATGTGAGAGAATAAAAATAAGTCATTGTGTGCCAAATCAGGGCTGTACGGTGGACGACCCATCAATTCGACATCTTGAGTGCTCAAATAGCCCATTGTTTTAGGTGATGTGTGAGAGGTCTTATCGTTTTTCCTTATTTCTTCGAAAACTGTTGGCCAACAGATGTTTGTGTACCACTCAGAATTTACCATCCTACTTTCCACTAAAGGCACTGTGACCACATGACCGGTTATACAGAAAAAACACAATCGATATTCTTCTTCCTCGAACAACTTTTGTAGGATTTGGCTCGTCTTGAAAGTGATTTATGTAGCGATCCATCATTCTTACCCCTGGCGATGTTATGTTCTTTGCTCCAATCACATGCGACTTTTTTGAACATTCTTCAAAATATATGGGATACAAAAAATATTCGAACTTTCCAATGGAAGTTCCAGTTTGCATCTGGCAACACTAGTATTGCTAGGACCCGAAATATAAATAGCAACCCTCGTAATTGATCAATTATGTTTGTAGTTTTGTTGGCCCTACTTTGTAATTAATATGCCAACTTATTGGAATGAAATTCTCAAGTATCACGATTAGTTGTATATGATTCCATTATCATAAATGTTTGCAAAAATATATCTGGTCAAGAATGTTGACAGATTTGAATGTGTAAAATAAAAACCAAAAATGTAACATTAATATAGTCGATTATTAACAAAAAAAAAAAACATAAAAATTATTAACCAAAAATGTTATAAAATTTTGTATCAAAATGTATACATAATCGAAAGCAAAAATATAAACACTTATAGTGCTTTGCTTGCACCTAGTGGAAGAGGGTTGTCGGTGAAGAATACATCACATAGGTATGTATGCATACTATTCGAACATGTCAATACGAATATATGTATCACGATGACTACTATTGAAAGCCACTCAGCTGATGCTATCAGATTTTCATTATTGAATATAATATATCTTTTTGTAGAGATATTACTCGTACCTACATACATACAGTGCATCTCACCTTGGTTGGTGTAAGAATGAATAGATAATAAAAATTCAGTTATCGGGAAAAGAAATCTGAAACCCAGGATGACCGGGAAATTCGCTCGACTGGCAAGGATGTCCGCAGACTTTACGATTTCAACAGAAGATTAAAACAATACAATAAATCATTAGATTGGCGAAACGTAACACCTGGAGGCTTTTCTGTGAGCTGGTAGACATGGTTAAAATCATGTCTAAAATAAAAAAGGTCCTCTCCATATCCAAACCCAAACACTCGTGGATGAAATGGGCAAAAGGATGGAAACTATAGAGGATACCGTAAGGCTCTTGGTGAAAACTCATTCTACGACTGGTAATGCTGCGCCAAAGAAGGGAAGAATTACATAACGAAAACGTAATGCATCAAGTACCTATTACGTATATAACAGATGTTATGGTTAAAGAAGCGGTAAAAAGCTTCTCTCCATCAAAGGCTGCCTGACCGGATGTGATATTTCCGCTTCTTCAGAATGAGGTGGATCTGGTATCACACATCTGGCTGGAGTATTTACTGCATTCCTAAGTCATGCATATACCCCACAAATTTGGCAGGAATCAAAGGTGGTCTTCATCAACAAGTCTGGCAAGGCGAGTTATACCCACATGGGATCCTAAAGGCTTATCGACCTACTAGCCTATATTATTTCCTGTTAAAAAAAATGGAGCGAATAATTGACGACATTGTCAAAAGTTATGTAGGAGATGACAAGCTAAAATTCAAACTAATATCCTATGTTAAAGGAAGATCAGTGAAACAGCTATGCATGAGGTAGTACACCACATAGAACAGTCTTTCAGTGAATAAATGTACACAATTGCCGTTTGTATAGACATTGAAGGCGGTTTTAACTACATTCAGACCGAAACACTTATCCAGTCCTTAGACGAATTTCATTTTGACCGGGCGCTGGAAAACTGTATCAACAATATTCTAAGGAATAGTGGATTATTATTAGGTTAGGTTCGTTTAAAAATTAGAGACATGGTAAATCGTGGTATACTTCGGGGGGATATTTTACCGCCTGTTCTATAGGCTACGACGATACACTGTCTTCTAAAAGCCCTCACCAATGAAGGATTTAAACCAGTCTGTTATTCAGACGACTTTATAATATTTCTAAGGGGCTTACATCCAAACCAATTATGCAGAAGAGCTGAGGAGGCACTTCACATAGCATTTAACTGGGCATATAAATGTTAACCCAGACAAAACAGAAGTGCGTATAATTACAAAAAAACTAAGATCCGCCTTTTACCATAGCTCGATTCCTGGATAAGAAAAATTATATATCTAAAAAGGTAAAATATTAGGGAGTAATCTTGGATCAGAAACGGATTTTCAAGATCATATTGAAGAAAGAGTTACCAAGGGCCACAGATGTTGGTCGAAGAAGAGCTATAAGTTCAAAGTGGGGACTACGTCCAAATATGACACACTGGCATTACATGAGCGTGATATGACCAAGAATAGCCTACACCTCTGTAGTGTGGTGGACATCAATGTCAAAGAAGTACAACGTAATACCATTGCAAAAAGTGCTACGTACGAGTATGTGAAACAAGAGCGTTGGACTATACTGCACATGGTTAGGTTAGGTTGAATATAGGAAACGTTTAAACGTCTCATGTCCATGGACATACACTTAAGCCAGTGGTTCTGCCTGTTGTGCTCTCCTTATTTATGATTTTTATTCCCCACGGGTTACAGAAAATCGGTACTAGACATGCATTTTCTCAGTATCTTCCAGTCATATCCTCTGCACATACAACCAATAGATATCTGTCAACAAGTGATGGGCGAATGGATAAATCGAGGCCATAAATCGTACCATCAGAAGATATTACAATCACTAGTCGGTCATACTTAAACAACGGAAATCTCCGACCCAATTCCTGAAGTGCGGCTTACAGCTACCTGTGATTCGGAACACTAGCTCATGTGCTAGTGGGAACTAGCTGTTACACGGATGGGTCTAAGCCAGGAGGAAGGTGGGGTCTGGGACTTTTTGTTGATGAACCAGAAATCGAACGTTACTTCCGCCTCCCAGACCATAACACGGTATTTCAAGTAGAAGTTAGAGCAATCACATAGGGTGTGAACTGGCTCAGTAGTACCACAATGCCTAAATATGCCAATATCTTCACAGATAGCCAAATTGTGACCAAAGCAATAACATGGGAAAGGTTCAAATCTAGATCTATGTTTCACTGAAAAAGAACTATAACCGAATAAATGAGGAGCGCCCAACAGGCCGAATCACTGGCTTAAGCGTATATCCATGGACATGAGACGTTTAAACGTCTCCTCTTTTCAACATAACCTAACCTAAGAATGGTATTAAATGTGTAAAAAAACAAGAAAGTTCAGTCGGGTAAACCGACTTAAGAATCGCCTCATATTCAGTACCAAAAAATAATCCTAAATTTATTTAGTTTTTGTTAATTAAGTTATTATTAATTTAAATTGCATTTAATAAATTCAAAGTATGTTCTGGTATTGAAGTTATAGGCTGTAACTTTTAGTGCAAAATGGTATATTTGTGCGGGATTTTTCTCTGGACTCTAGGTACTATAAAAACATTACACTGTACAACATTTCAAGTATCTGTATGAACTGATATTAAAGCTATAAACACTTAACTTGTGGTGCAAAATGGTCCATGTGTGTGGGAGGTACCAAACGGGGAGTGGCAATTTCGCCCATTTTTCTTGAAGTGTTAGCAACTAACTAATACTATGTGTGGAATTTCAGAAGATACGACTAAGTAGTAAAGAAGTTATTAAAGGATCAATATTTCACTAAATGATAACTCTTTGTGGGGTAGGTTCTAGAAGGAGTAGACTAGGGTGATCAAAAAACCGGTTATTTTGAAAATACGGTTTTCGGTTTCTTCGAAAATTAAGTTAACTCTAAAACCGGTTTTCGGTTTAACCGAAAATAAAAAACCGGTGAACCGGTTGTTTTCGGTTTTTCTTTTTTAATAAAAATGCATAAATAATGCTCAACATTTTGTTAGATGACGTAAAATAAGCGTAGTGCAAATTCAATATGTAACCATATTCCAATTAAATTAAGATTTATTTGAAAATTTTATTTTAAACACTTCATATTTTTATTTATAATAGGTAATTGTTCCAATTTCATTTATGATATAATATAATTAGAAAGGATTGTTAATTAATTTCTATACCGCAATAAGACCCTTGATAAAATATGCAGACGAAGTCAATAGAGAAGTTAGCAATGTAAACAGTATAAATACATATAAAACTGAATTTTGAAATCGATGGATATGCACAAATTAAGTCAACGGTTTTTATATTGATGTTTTCAAAATTTTAGGTAGGTTCCTGTTTCAAAAATAATATTTTCTTTATCATTTTATAATAGTTTCAAAAAACCGAAAAGTCGAATAAACCGAGTTGAAAAAACCGACGGCTCGAGTTATTCGAAAAAGCAGAAAAACCGGAAACCGATAGGCGGTTTTTAAAGAGAAACCGATTAACCGGTTAACCGGTGCGGTTTTTGATTACCCTAGAGTAGACCAATATGTCCTATCTTCAAACTTAGCCGAAGATAGAGAAAAATATTACCGCATACCAAATTTGAAGTCAATCGGTTAATCCTTTCGAGTTATTGTGCGCACCAGTCAGCAGACAGACATACATACGGACGGACGGACTTTGCTCAAACGACTTAAAATGACCCAAATCGAATTTTCACCAAACATACTTGGGGTCTTAGGTCACTCCTTCGATTTGTTTCACTTCTGGCTCGTAGCAAATAATCCTCTCTAAGGTGAGGGGATAATTAAATGGGATATGTTTGATAAAAAATTATCGGTGAAAAATCTAAAATCAAAATGCAATAAAAGTTTTGAATTTTTCTGTTGATGAGCGACTCAACCAAAAAGATGCGTGATGGGAGTAGGGGGGCCACACCGAAGAACTTTTAGAGAACTTTAACATTTTACAGAAAATGTTTGTTAGCAATGAACAGCTGGTAATTCTGAGTCAATCCATATACTTTAAGGTGGCCCAAGCTCCAGTAATTTTATGAGTTACAAACATCGACTATCAGGGCAGAATAGGGATATTGTCAAATTTAACTAATATTTTTTGCGTAATGATAATTTAGGTTATGGTTAGGCAGCCCAATAAACCAGCTCACATAGGCCAATTGAGGTCCGTAGTGCCTTCACATGCCCAGTTGCCCCTCATCGGAAACACCATGTTTGATACCCAAAGTTATCAATAATACTAATATCAGTACCGGAAAGAAGTGTCAGACTCCTAGGAATGAAGACCCATTGTCTCCATACCTCTTTTATTCTGTGTGGGGCAGTAGCAAAGCAGGTGCTCAATGCTTTCCACTTCCTCATCAGCCGCACAGCTTCTGTAGCAGTTACTGGACTTAATTCCCATCCTCCTGGCATGTTCGCAGATCAGGCAATGTCCCGTCAAAACTGACACTAATGTACTTAGACAGTATTTTCCTCTCTAGTCTTATTTTTACCAGATTTGTCTGGCTAGCATACAGGTGTCGATTTATGTGCATCTCTAAATGGACTGCCTCTTGCTAAAGTCAAAATTTGCAAGTGGACAGTGGCGCACAAATATATGAAAATTCTTCGAGAATTTGTAATGTCATTCCTTTCCTAGCAACTTCATCGGCTTTGCAGTTCCACTGGATATCCCTATGCCCAGCTACCCGTTAGGAATGTAGCCTCGGGGTGTAATAGTAGATCGCTTCATTGTAATGCACCCTAGGTAATGCCAAATGATCAACGAAGTAGTTGTTTCAGATAAAACCCTCCCTTACACCGGGGTATTTAAAGGTGTTTCGGCACCCAGTCCTTGCAACAGTATACATATACATATATCTGCCCTACATTCGTGGGAACAATAGTGAAAACAATTTGGTATGTGGGTCTGAAGTCTACCGCACGCAGAAGATGTGTTATGTTTCAATGGAGCAGGGTCTCGCAGTTTCTATGGAGTGGGCATCTTCTTTAGTCTGGCTGTTCGTCCGTTGGTTTTGTCCAAAGTCACAACAAATCGTCAAAACGGAAGCGCAATGAATACCGGATAGCGCTCAGAGGTTTGACGAAGTTGGAGGCTGTTATGTTTTCTACTCTCACCGAAAAACAAAAGGAGTCACTTAACTGCGCTTCATAGATGCTTCCAAAGCCACTGAGTAGACTGAAACAGTCACAACTTCAGTTGTGCTAAAAGCTCGTAATAATTCCAAAAGAATCAGATCAACTCACCAAGCACTTCAATGATGTGGCGAGGAAGAGTCTAGTGATGGCTTTTATAGTCAGAAGTAGTGAGGATGGACAAATGACTCAATTCCTCGCAGTCCTCAGTGAGATTCCGGACACACCTCCAATCTGCAGCGACGCAGGATGCCATCAGCTACTAGCTTTCGGTGATGCCAGATACATGTATAAGGCTGATCTGAGTCGAGTGGGTGAAGTCTGGCCGTGCGCCCAGTTGAATGTTGTCTAAACACACAATATCCCTAGTCACCCCAGAACCCGCACCCGGGTTGCAGAAGAATCATCAAACTCGGCTGGTATACTTGTGATAATTAAACAATCCAATCCTGATCTGCCGACATATAATTAGAGATTTAGCAACATTGCTAAGGCTAAGGCAACATTCGAGACTTTTTCATGTTCCTATCGAACCGTTAGAGGAGCTCTAGAACCTTACTATACTTGGATCACGTCCACCGCATAATATACTTAAAACTTTTATCTTGACTTATAATGGAGAAAAGGTATGTGAAGATTATTAAGTTGAACAGATTGGTTGCTAGGGAATAAATAGATGGTAAGTAACTCAGGGTTAAAAGGCTGCTTCCAGAGCATTGGACATATATACAGGTAAAAGTATTTGTCTGAATCTTAAGAACATCGATCTTTGCATTTGTCCCTTAACCGCGAGCTCGCACAAAGTCAACATAAAAATCTTTTTCCCTACTTTTCATAAAAATCAATATTATTAAAATTAAGTTATTACATAAAAACAAAGAAAACATACCTCCTTTTTATAAAAATTAATAATTGACACCAATTTCAAAATTTTTATTTATTTTGTCACATGTATTTTGTAGTTTGGAAACAGATTTTATTAATTCTGTCCTTCAGGTGAGAGTAAAAAATATAGAACATTTTTACATTCTTCAGGCTTATTAAAAGTTCTGGGCTTGAAAGGTCGAAAGACATTCTACTCCTTTCTCTGGAATATATATGGATGAATTGAAAAACAAATGATATTATTTTATATAAATTCTCAGTATTACATTTGTTAAAAAACTTGACCATATCTTGGCAACTGGACAGAAGCTTTCCGAAGACAACAAAAATCGTTATCATTATCATTACTCGTATATGTATAATATTCAGAAGTTTTGGAAGATCCCGTGACAAAAGTGATTTTTTAGTTTTAAAGCAGAAATTTGGTTGTAAATTTTCTTTTTTTATAGGGTCCAGCTAACTCATTGTTCTCCATGTTTGTAATAAAAACAATATAGTATAGTTGACGAATTACTTGCAATTTACAAGTTTAAATTAAATTACACGCGGAATTTGCTCACTGTTTCCCAAATTGCGCATTGAACAGGGAAGAAATCCGGCGTGGAATTTTATTCGCGATAAGGTTGATTATTTTCTTTCTTTGGTGTGCATACAATTGCTTATTAGTTTAAGTATTAAAGATATTTGAAAATTACTTTAAAATCTGCACAATAAACTCTAATAAGGAGGCTTTTCTTATAGAAATATTAAAAAATATTCAGTAGCTTGTAACTGGACTTGGTTCTAAAAATCTGGAAAATCCAGCTCATTACAGCCCGTCTGGCAACCCTAGTTGGTGTGGAAGTTAATCTGTTACCAATGTTGGTAAGAATTCTACATATTAACATCCATCACTCCAAGGAAGCCTCGGCGGCTCTATTACCGTGCCTGTCCACAGGTGCACTATAAATCGTCCTGATACATGAACCCTACGTAGTAGTTGGAAAGGTTTGTGATATCAGGACACCCAACTTTAAGTTGCTTCTGACCAACTGTGAAGGTACTCAAAAACGATTTTTTTTGGCCAGGAATGAATTAAGCATTTGTCTCTTAACTAATTTCACTGTTACAAATCAAACAGCTGCTGGCCTAGAGATTGGTAATCGCGTATAATCGGTTTTCTCCAGATACTTGCCTTATGAAGATGTGTTAGTACCGACAGCTTTCTTCAGGGAAGTAGTGGAAAAAGCAACGACTGATGAGTGCGAGCTAATAATTGGCGCTGACAGTAAGGATACAAACAGTAGGGGTGGGCCACTTCTTGACTTTATTCTAACCTCACAATTTGTAATAAAGGCAATAAACCGATCTTTACAAATAAAATCAGACAGGAGGTACTCAACGTCACGCTCGCTACTGACTCGCTGTCAGACAAAATTATTGGGTGGAATATAGTGGACGAGAACTCATTCTCATATCGCTCACTCACTTCAAGAGTGACATAACTCAAAATTTAAAATTGCCAAAATTTGTAACTTTATATCCATATAAAATGATAAGTAGCAAGAAATAAGATGTTAAAATACGCTTGAATAATTCGAAATATGGTTGTTTACTTATAGACCAAATTTCGCTGAGATTAATTTATGGATATTTGCAAAATTCGGATTTTTGTAAGGCAACCTCAAAAATTTTAAATTTTGAGTTATGTCAGTCTTGAAGTGAGTGAGCGATATCACCATTGTATACAGTACAAACTCTCTGAAACAGTACCACAGTGGTTTTCATTCCCAAAGCGGGAAGATATCACTAGGTCAATGGACCACAGTCCAATTAGCCTATTGTCCTTCTTGTGGGCACTATCGTCCTTACATTGCAAAGAATTCACTATGACGGCCTTTCTTGACATTGAAGGGACATTTAACAAGGGTGAACTCTAGCTTCATTAGACTTATTCAAAGCCTTCTCAATAGAAGACGCATAAAATCAAGTTGTGGGTCAACAACTCTAACAAGATGGGAGAGAAGTACAGTCTACACTAATTTGGAACCTAGCGATGAATGGGATCCCGTTACATCTAGAACGATGTGGCTGCAAAGTTGTGGCATATGCGGATGACGCACAGTATTCCCAGAAAAAACTCGGTAAGTACATGTCATTACCACTTGCATTACCAGATAATGACATATCATTACCCTCTGCATTACATGCAGTCGACCAATAATGACTTAATTATGTTCACATAATTATGTAATTATTTGTAAGTTATTTTATGTCGGGTATTGTAAACTATGCAACAACACCAATTTTTATTAAACAACCCATGATTTAGAACAGTGGTGCCCACAAAGAGAAATGAGAATGTGTTAGTTAGGTTACACAAAAATGAGATTGTAGTGGTACAATTGCACTGAACAAAATCACTTGGTTTTGTTTGTTTACGTTGTTCTATTGTTTTACTATTTATGTTTTTGTGTGTTCAATTTTAGCAATGAAGCCAATAAAATATAAATAAACATAAAAACAATGCATATGAAACAAAAAACATTTCTTCAAGAAAATAGGAACATGTGTTCTTTGCCAATAATTTATTGGGCAAAAAAAATATATATAAATAATTTTATATATTGATAAACTAAAAAATAACAAAAAATAAAAAAAAACTACATTTGCGAACCCAAGCAAAAAAAAAACAAAAATGTATTGGTATGAGAGTTTTAGTATGTTGACTTAGTTCGGCAAAATACGGGTTTGGATAGCAGTTCTTGTTAAATGCAATTTACTGCTTCCACAAGTATTTCAGCTGATTTAAGTTAAAGACATACACTATTGCTACTGAATTCTGAAGTTGATAGAGTGGTGTCTATCGAAACTGCAGTCAATTCTACCAAGCAATTAAAACTCTCTACCAATTTTTGTATTTGTTTCTATTACTTTCTTGGAATAGACAGAAAGTAAATGGAACATATGGTCTCAAACCAAAAGATCAATTCTGACTGAATAAAAAATAAAAACAAGTAAGAAAGTTTCAGTCGGGTAAACCGACTAAGGTATACCCTCACTTTGTGAGTAATGTAATATTGAATATTACACAAATTATTCTGTCAATTTTTGTGGGAGGTACCAGAAGGGGTTTAAGAAAACTTATATTTCGCTGAACAGTAGATACATTAAATACGTTGCACTGTGCCGAATTCTAACCGTTTATATGGACTGGTATATTAACGTTGAGGCATTAAATTGTGGTATAATTTGGCCATTTTGTGTGGGAGGTACAAAAAGGGGCGTGGTGATAACGCTCATTTTTCACTGGACTATAGGCATTATAAAAGCATTACACTGTACAAAATTTCAAGTAATTGTATACACTGATATTAATGTTATAAACTGTTAACTTTTGGTGCAAAATGGTGCCTTTGTGGGAGAGGTAACAAAAGGGGCGTGACAATAACGCCCATTTTTCAATGGACTGTAGGCACTATAAAAACATTACGCTGTACAAAATGTCAAGTACTTTTATACATTGGTATTAATGTTATAAGCTGCTAACTTTTGGTGCAAAATGGTGCATTTGTGTGGGAGGTACCAAAAGGGGAGCGGCAATAACGCCCATTTTTCACTGGACTGTAGGCACTATAAAAGCATTACACTGTACAAAATTTCAAGTATTTCTAATCACTGGTATTAATGTTATAAGCTTTTAACTTTTAGTGCAAAATGGTGCATTTGTGTGGGAGATACCAAAACGGGCGTGGCAATTTCGCCCATTTTCCTCGAGTTGATAGCGACTAAAAAACTAATACTATGTGTGGAATTTCAGAAGATTCGAAAACGTATAATAGCAGTTATTAAAGAATCAATATTTTACAATATTTTAACCCTTTGTGGGGGAAGTACCAGAAGGAGTGGACCAATATGGCCCATCTTCGAACTTAGCCGGAGATAGAAAAAAATATTACCACATACGACATTTGAAGTCAATCGGTTACTCCTTTCGAGAGTTATCGTGCGCACCAGCCAGCAGACACACAGACAGACAGACAGACGGACGGACATTGCTCATTCGACTTAAAATGACCCAAAACGGATTTCCGCCGAACATACTTGGGGTCTTAGGTCACTATAAAAACATTACGCTGTACAAAATGTCAAGTACTTTTATACATTGGTATTAATGTTATAAGCTGCTAACTTTTGGTGCAAAATGGTGCATTTGTGTGGGAGGTACCAAAAGGGGAGCGGCAATAACGCCCATTTTTCACTGGACTGTAGGCACTATAAAAGCATTACACTGTACAAAATTTCAAGTATTTCTAATCACTGGTATTAATGTTATAAGCTTTTAACTTTTAGTGCAAAATGGTGCATTTGTGTGGGAGATACCAAAACGGGCGTGGCAATTTCGCCCATTTTCCTCGAGTTGATAGCGACTAACAAACTAATACTATGTGTGGAATTTCAGAAGATTCGAATACGTATAATAGCAGTTATTAAAGAATCAATATTTTACAACATTTTAACCCTTTGTGGGGGAAGTACCAGAAGGAGTGGACCAATATGGCCCATCTTCGAACTTGGCCGGAGATAGAAAAAAATATTACCACATACGAAATTTGAAGTCAATCGGTTACTCCTTTCGAGAGTTATCGTGCGCACCAGCCAGCAGACACACAGACAGACAGACAGACAGACAGACAGACAGACGGACGGACATTGCTCATTCGACTTAAAATGACCCAAAACGGATTTCCGCCGAACATACTTGGGGTCTTAGGTCACTCCTTCGATGTGTTACACTTTTTTCCGTAGCAAATGATCGTCACACTAAAGTGAGGGTATAGTTATTTTATATTAAATTGAAAATAAATACAATAAAAAAATATCATTCGTTGTTGTAAAATATTTTCAGTGTACTTATTTTATTAAACAAAGCGACATAGACCTTCTTCGCTGACTACTATCAAGCAACTGAACAATTTTGTTTTGTTTTTACGCTCTCTGTTTTTATTTTCGTTGACGCTCGGGCTGTGTATATGAAAAAGCCGATTAATCTTCGTTGTTCTAACAAGTGTTTGGGCACCACTGATTTAGAAACTTAGTAAAATTTTGAGTAAAAAAAATCTCGTCATATTTAATTATATATTATATATCGATGGCTTAATATAACAAGTAAGAATATTTCAGTCGGCTAAGCCGACTAAGGTATACCCTCACTTTGTGAGTAACGTAATATATTACACTACACTAATTAAACTGTCAATTTGTGTGGGTGGTGCCAGAAGGGGTTTAACAAATACACCTATTTTTCGGTAAACCGTATTTTCTTAAATACATTCCACTGTTCCGAACTATAAGCGTTTATACGCACTGGCATATTTACGTTACGCGCTATTCAAATTTGCTATGATTTGTTCATTTTGTGTGGGAGTTACAAAGAGGGGCGTGGTGATAACGCCCAGTTTTCACATGACTGTAGGCACTATAACAGTATTACACTGTACAACATTTCAAGTATTTTTATGCACTGGTATTAAAGTTATAAGCCTTTTATAAAACGGTCTTTTGGTATAAAACGGTCCATTTGTGTTAGAGTTACCAAAAGGGGCTGTACAATAATACCCCTTTTTTACGGAACTATATGCGCTACAAAAACATTATACTGTAAAAAATTTCAAGTATTTTTATGCACTTGTATTAAAGTTATAAGCAGTTCAATTTTGATGCAAAACGGTCCATAAAAACGGCGTATCTTGATTTTTGTCATAGTTGCGTTTTCATTCTGGACGAAATCTGTCAAATTCACCTTAGTTTTTTAATCTTCGGGGCTATAGTTGCAAATAAAGGAATTATAGATTGTAAATAGCTCATAAGTCTAGTCACAGAATTTGTTTGGTTTTTATTCGTTTTTCGTACCCCTCTTAAGTAACAACAAAATCGAGATATGCCCTTTTATATTAAGCCATCGATACAAAAATATGAAAATCATTATTGGTTAGGTATTATTCAACCCCTTATTAAAATGTCAATAATAAGTACTTATATGCTGGATATTCGTAAGCGTGGGGGTAAGTAGTTATTTGTTAATGCCTGCATGGAAGTACTTTCCTCCAATATCATGCCCATGTAAATATAATATGAAGGGTGGCTAAATGGTATGTTATTATTTCTTTTGAATTTCACTTACCCGCCATGTTACCTGGTAATGAGAGTTTTTGCTGGGATTTGATTTCTCTGTTCGTATTTGCGAAAAATTTAAAGAGTAGATGTAGGTCATTGATATATCATTTGTTATACCCTCACTTTAGTGTGACGAGGGTATACATATATCATTTGCTACGAAAAAAAAGTGTAACTCAGCGAAGGAATGATCTAAGCCCGCAAGTATGTTCGGCGGAAATCCGTTTTGGGTTATTTTAAGTCGAATGAGCAATGTCCGTCAGGGATAAAATGTTGTGAAATATTGAATCTTTAATAACTGCAATACTACTTATTCGAATATTCTGAAATTCCACACATAGTATTAGTTTATTAGTCGCTATCAACTCGAGAAAAATGAGCGAAGTTGCTACACCCCTTTTGGTACCTCCCACACAAATGCACCATTTTGCACCAAAAGTTAACAGCTTATAACATTAATACCATTGAATAAAAATATATGAAATTTTGTACAGTGTACTTATTTTACAGTGTCTATAGCCCTATGCAAAATTGACGTTATTGCAACGCCCCTTTAAGTACCTCCCACACAAAGGTACCATTTTGCACAAAAAGTTAAGAGTTTAGAGCGTGAGTACCAATGCACGAAAATGCAACAACTTGTGCACAGTGTACCGCTTTTGAAGTGCCTACAGTCCAGTGAAAAATTGGCGTTATTGCCACGCCCCTTTTGGTACCTCCCACACAAAGTTACCATTTTGCACCAAAAGTAAACAGCTTATAACATTAATACCAGTGAATAAAAATACTTGAAATTTTGTACAGTGTAACGCTTTTAAAGTACCTATAGCCGTATGAAAAATGGGCTTATCACCACACCCCTTTTTGTACCTCCCACACAAAATGGCCAAATCATACCAAAATTTAATATCTCATAACGTTAATATGGACAGAATAATACGTTTAATATTTCATATTATGTATATTACTCACAAAGTGAGGGTATACCTTAGTCGGTTTACCAGACTGAAATTTTCTTACTTGTTATACCCTCACTTTAGTGTGACGAGGGTATATATCATTTGCTACGGAAAAAAGTGTAACAAGTCGAAGGAGTGACCTAAGACCCCAAGTATGTTCGGAGGAAATCCGTTTTGGGTCATTTTAAGTCGAATGAGCAATGTCCGTCCGTCTGTCTGTCTGTCTGTCTGTCTGTCTGTCTGTCTGTCTGTCTGTCTGTCTGCTGGCTGGTGCGCACGATAACTCTCGAAAGGAGTAACCGATTGACCTCAAATTTGGTATGTGGTAATATTTTTTTCTATCTCCGGCTAAGTTCGAAGATGGGCCACATTGGTCCACTCCTTCTAGTACCTCCCCCACAAAGGGTTAAAATGTTGTGAAATAATGATTCCTTAATAACTGCTATACTACTTATTCGAATCTTTTGAAATTCCACACATAGTATTAGCTTATTAGTCGTTATCAACTCGAGAAAAATGGGCGAAGTCGCCACGTCCCTTTTGGTACCTCCCACACAAAGGTACCTTTTTGCACCAAAAGTTAACAGCTTATAACATTAAAAGCAGTGTATAAAAATACTTGAAATTTTGTACAGTGTAATGTTTTTATAGTGTCTATAGCCCTGTGAAAAATGGGCGTTATTGCCACGCCCCTCTTTGTACCTCCCACACAAAATGCCCAAATCATACCGCAATTTAATGTCTCATAACGTGTATATCAGTGCACATAAATGCTTATAAGTCGGTACAGTGCAATGAATTTAGAGTATCTAATGTTCAGCAAAAAAAAAGGTGTATTTGATAAACCCCTTCTGGTACCTCCCACACAAATTGACAGAATAATTCGAGTAATATTCAATATTACATTACTCACAAAGTGAGGGTATACCTTAGTCGGTTTACCCGACTGAAACTTTCTTACTTGTTGTATATATCATTTGCTACGAGCCAAAAGTGTAACACATCGAAGGAGTGACCTAAGACCTTAAGTATGTTCGGCGGAAATCCGTTTTGGGTCATTTTCAAATTTGGTATGTATTTTAATTTATATTTTTTCTATTTTTAATTTTTCGTATTTAATTTTTTTCTATTTTCTATTTTTTCTAATTTAATATTTTAATATTTTTCTCTATCTCCGGCTAAGTTCGACCTCCCCCACAAAGGGTTAACTTTTAGTGAAATATTGATTATTTAATACCTTCTATACTACTTACTAGAATCTTCTGAAATTTCACACATAGCTTATAACTTGAATACCAGTACATACAAATACTTTTTTTTTGTACAGTGTAATGCTTTTATAATACCTAGAGTCCAGAGAAAAATGGCAGTTATTGGCACGCCGCTTTTGATACCTCCCACAAAAATTTAAATTTTTTTACCAAAAGTTAACAGCTTTTAACTATAATAGCAGTGCGTACAAATACCGGGTTTTCCAATGGGGACTTAAAAATTTCGTATCTTTATGTCAACGCACCCTCAAAATTTTTTTATGATCTTTCAGTGTGAAAACGTTAGTCGAAGTCAACATTTTCATCATGGTATAGCTCACTTACGTGCAACGTTTGAAATCATTAAAAATTACTACCGAAATTCTGAGTCGGTGGTCGCAACTTTAAGAGCACTTACTCCAATTTTCGCAAATTCGGTGAACGTGTAATCTCGAGAAATAGTCCGGTCGAATGGCCACCTAGTTCATGCGATTTAACGCCATTGGATTTCTTTTTATGGGGCCACATCAAGTCAATGGTCTATGCCAACAAACCAACAACTTTGAGCTCAGAGACAACAACCAACGCGAAATGGCCACCGTTCCTGTCCTGGAAAATTGGGTCCAAAGAATAGATCGCTGTAGACGGGCTCATGGTGGTCATATGACCGAAATCGAATTTCATTCTTAAAATGTAACAGTTGCACTACACCTGGAATAAAATTGAACTCTATATCTTAAATATTCTCTGTTTTATTAATATATAAAATTGTTATGTCCTCAATAGAAAACCCTTTACTTGGAACTTCGTACAGTGTAATGCTTTTATAGTACCTAGAGTCTAGAGAAAAGTGCCACGTCCCTTTTGGTACCTTACATACAAATGGACCACTTTACACCAAAAGTTAACAGCTTATAACTTTAACAATATAAATACTTGAAATTTTGTACAGTGTAATGCTTTTGTAGTACCTAGAGTCCACAGAAAAGTGGGAGTTATTGGCACGCCCCTTTTAGTACCTTCCACACAAATGGACTATTTTGCCCCAACAGTTATCTGCATATCACTTTATTATCTGTACACAAAAATACATGAAATTTTGTTTTTTATAGGGCCTACAGTCCAGTGAAAAATGGTCGTCATTGGCACGCACCACAGTGTCGTGATTTCATGTAAACGTTGGCCAAAAATAGAAGGAGTTGTGGTAGGCGAATGAAAAATGGTACGAGTAATTATTGTGAGTAAGAAAGAAAATATATAAAGTTCTGTGAAAATTGGTTCAAGGTCACGCATACCTCTCTTTCATCCTTAAATGAAAATATTGCATAATTTTTGAAACCAATGTCCGATTTGAACCAAAATTGTCACGATTAGTGTACTGTGTATAATAAATAGTTCTGCAGAATTTCAGAAAATTATCTCAAAGGATACATCCAACACCCATATATCCGTAAACAAAAAATTGCAGTTTTTTTAAATTGTTTCCAGAATTAGATCAAATATGAAAGTATTTATGTTATGTTATGTTGTTTAATTTCGTAGTAATTTTTGCCAAAAACAAGTAAGAAAGTTCAATCGGGTAAACCGACTTACGAATACCTTCTCCTTCAGTCCCAAAAAATATTCGTAAATGTATTTTTTTTGTTTAAGTAAATTATTATCAATTTGAATTGCATTTAATAAATTTAAAGTATGCACCGGTTTTAAAGTTATAAGCTGTTAACCTTTGGTGCAAAATAGTCCATTTGTGTGGGAAGTTCCAAAAGGGCGCACAGTGTCACGGCCGTGGCCAAAAATGGTCTAAGTCAACCTGCAAATTTTGAGACAAAATTTTTGAGTTAGTCGAACTGCTTTGGAATTACCCTGTTTTCGTCCATACAAGTTTAAGTATTTTTTATATAAAAACAATATAAGTGCTTTCTATTAAGCCTAATCGAATTAGACTGCTCAACATGTTTTGCGGCGCAGTCGATTTGTATATATGGGGTAATACAGTTCTCAGCCTAAAAGGGTGTTTCTTTTAATTAACTCTAGTTCTCGATATGCAAAAATATAGAGGTTGAACCACATATTGTACCATAACTCGAGAACCATTTACCTAAATTGATTCGCGATAACTTTAAAGAATACTGAATTAGGAAACTTTAAGCTTCTTATAACTTCACTTTTTCATCCCTTCAGCGTTTTCGACGATATCTTTAAAGGTATTCTGTAAGTTTTGAGAATGTTTCAAAAATTTTTAAGCAGAAGGAAATAATCACAGTAAGGGAAGTTGCCAAGTGGCTGCGTCGCAAAATAATGACCAACGCTGGCGTTGTCATTTACTACGACAGTCAGGTTGCCATCAATTGTCGGGAGGCCAAAATTCACAAACAGCTAGGACTCTTAAAGATATACCTGGGTATAGGGATATCCCTGGGAACTTCAAAGCCGATGAACTTGCTAGCAAAGGGGAATTTGTATATATTGTACGCAACTGTCCACATGAAAGCTTTGGCGTAGGCAAAAGGCATTGAAAGATGGACAGAAATGTATGGTAGCTAGACAAATCTGGCTAAGTTACGAAATGAGGAAAATATCGTCTACGTAAGTGTCAGTTCTGACGGGAGTCTGCCTGGTCGGCGAAGTTGGCAATTGAGTCCAATGATCGTTTCAAGCCGATTATGTTTCGGACGGTATAATACAGAGGCGATTTTTTCAGCGTGTATAGTACCTGAACCTTAAATGTCACACAGAATAAGTCACATTTGAAACCAACAAAATGTTTACTACTTAATTCTTGTACTTAAAAACCTGATCGTGGTCTAAGGAGTATACAACACAGTGCGGCAAAAAAATGAAGTTGAAAACCCTGGGATGCGATATTGTTTTACTTGTAGGTTTTGTCAAGTAAAACAAGAATTCGCACTTTTAAGTGTTACCCATTTTACCGAAAACTGCACTTTTCTAACACATTTTGGAAATTCGAGAATTTGAGTTAAGTTCAATTCGAGGGAATTCATTAAACCGACTAACAAGTTGCAAAAATGTTCTAATATTTCATGCCGACGGGGCAACATTTTTTCCAGAAACGAAATCACTATTAGATCTTTAGAGCAAAACATAGAGCGGTTTTTAACCGACCAAAAATTAAAAATTAAAAATTAAAAATTAAAAATTAAAAATTAAAAATTAAAAATTAAAAATTAAAAATTAAAAATTAAAAATTAAAAATTAAAAATTAAAAATTAAAAATTAAAAATTAAAAATTAAAAATTAAAAATTAAAAATTAAAAATTAAAAATTAAAAATTAAAAATTAAAAATTAAAAATTAAAAATTAAAAATTAAAAATTAAAAATTAAAAATTAAAAATTAAAAATTAAAAATTAAAAATTAAAAATTAAAAATTAAAAATTAAAAATTAAAAATTAAAAATTAAAAATTAAAAATTAAAAATTAAAAATTAAAAATTAAAAATTAAAAATTAAAAATTAAAAATTAAAAATTAAAAATTAAAAATTAAAAATTAAAAATTAAAAATTAAAAATTAAAAATTAAAAATTAAAAATTAAAAATTAAAAATTAAAAATTAAAAATTAAAAATTAAATGAAAAATAATATAGCGTCCCACTGGGGTTTTGAAATGTGTGTAACCAAAATGGCCGCATACTATGAAGTAGGTAACTGGATCTCTATATACTAAGGAGTAGATAACCCAACTTGTCATTTACCAGGCAGTAGATAACCCAAGTTGTCGTCATCTAAGGAGTCATCTACCAAGGAGTAGATAACCAAAATGGCCACCTACTAAGGTCTTCTACTAGGGAGTTGGTAAGTCACCTGTTCTTCCAGTAAGTAATGAATAGACCTCGGATTTTTGCATATCTTTCAATTTTCATACGATTTGAACCAAAATTTGTATTTAGACGTTTCATCACTCAAATTTAAAAATATGCAAAATATATGTACAAAATATGCAAAAAATATTAAAAATTTTTTGGCGATATATGAATAAAAAAATGAAAAATATCAGAAGGATATGTCAATACTAGAACTATATTATAACCATATTGACATTTCTTTTGTTCTTATAAGGAACATAGTGTCAGCATAATGTCAGTATGAGGTCTTCGCAGCGCGTGTCCGACCCATTAATACCAGTGCATACAAATACTCGAAATTTTGTGCAGTGTAATGTTTTGATAGTACTTGCACTACAGTACAAAGTGGGCGTTATTGCCACGCCCCTCCTAGGACCTCTCACACAAATTTGTGAAATGTTAAAACTTTTTATTTATATATTTACTTCAATAAGTTTCTCATTTCTAACATTGGTACTCGTATGAGAGCTTTAGTATGTTGACTTAGTTCGGCAAATTACGGGTTTGGTTAGTAGTTCTTGTTAAATTCAATTTACTGCCTAAATAAGTATTTCAGCCGATTTAAGTTAAAGACATACTCGTACACTATTGCTACTGAATTCTGAAGATGATAGAGTAGTGTCTATCGAAACTGCAGTCAATTCTACCAAGCAAATAAAACTCTCTACAAATTTTTGTATTTGTAATACCCTCACTTTAGTGATACGAGGGTATATATCATTTGCTACGGGCCAAAAGTGTAACACATCAAAGGAGTGATCTAAGACCCTAAGTATGTTCGGCGGATATTCGTTTTGGGTCATTTTAAGTCGAACCAGCCGTCTGTCTGTCTGCTGGCTGGTGCGCACGATGACTCTCGAAAGGAGTAACCGATCTACCTCAAATTTGGTATACGGTAATATTTTTTTCTATCTCCGGCTAAGTTCGAAGATGGGCCATATTGGTCCACTCCTTCTGATACCTCCCACACAAAGAGTAAACATTTAGTGAAATATTGATTCTTTAATAGTTTCTATACTACTTACTCGAATCTTCTGAAATTCCACACATAGTATTAGTTTATTAATCGCTATCACCTCGAGAAAAATGGGACCGTTTTGGTACCTCCCACAAAAATGGACCGTTTTGCATCAAAATTGAACTGCTTATAACTTTAATACAAGTGCAGTATATTATTTTGGTAGCGCCTATAGCTTGGTAAAATATTGGCGTTATTGTACAGCCCCTTTTGGCTCCTCTCACACAAATAAATCGTTTTATACCTAAAGTTAACGGCTTATAACTTTAATACCAGTGCATGCAAATACAGGGTGGCTGATGAATATTGCTACATTAAGAAACTCAAATATAAAATTCAGTTTTCCTGTATTCATGTTAAAGCTCATTAAATTTAATTAAATATAGCTTAATTAGTTTTAAAAATAATTGAATTTAAATGCCCCCCCTGCTCGTTGATGCATGTGCGGCATCTTACCAAAAAGTTGTTTATTACTGCTTGTAGAGTTGACGGGAATAGCCGCAATTGTTTCTCGAATGGATTGCTTTAGTTCATTCAAATTTGTTGGTTTTGCTTTGTAGACTTCCTGTTTGCAATAACCCCACAAGAAAAAGTCAGGTGCAGTAAGGTGGAGTTTCTGGATATCAGCTTATTGGGAAATTTTCGCCGCAATTCTGTCATAACAGGCCGGGCTATGTGAGGAGTTGCACCATCTTGCTGAAACCACACAGGGTTGAAAGAAATTCTCATTCGGCGTAATTCTGGATAGAAAAACTCTCTCAACATGCTCAAGTAACGGCCTCCAGTAACTATAACGGTGTGACCGTTTTCTTCGAAGAAGTAGGGCCCGACAATACAGCGTGATGAAACTGCACACCACACTGTGACACGAAGTGGATGCAATTCCGTCTCATGGAGTATCTGTGGGTTGGAAGCACTCCATATTCGACAATTTTGTTTGTTTATGTTGCCGTTTAAATCGAAATGCGACTCGTCAGACATGTTCAACATGTTTCCGTCCTCTTCCACCATTTGAAGCATCTTCTGGCAAAATTCCAAGCGAATCGGGAAGTCTGCTGAGTTCACTTTGTTGGCCATTTCAATTTTATATGGGAATAACTCCAAATGTTTGTGCATAATTGACTGCAATGACTGTCTGCTTAGACCCATTTGAGCAGATAAGGTTCTTGTCGAAACTATTGGATAGTTTTGCATGGCATCAGCTACAGCAGCGATTGTTTCCTCCGTCCGAACTGAAGGCTTTCGATGGTAAGGTCTTCTGTTGACTGTCCCATGCTCGGAAAAATTATTAACAAGTCTCTTTATGGTCCATCTGCTCGGAGGATTGCCGCCAAACGTGCCACTATACTCTCTTTGAACCGAAACTACGGACTTCAGTGCGTAATAGTGGCGGACAATCCAAATTCTTGTTTCAGTGTCCAAGTATAAAAAAAAAATTAACCAGATTCATTAAATAGAAAAAAAGTTATTAGATTTTTTTTTGGTAGCAGCTTTCATCAGCCACCCTGTACGTGAAATTTTCTACAGTGTAATGCTGTTATAGTGCCTACAGTTCTGTGAAAAGTTGGCGTTATCACCACGCCCCTTTATGTACCTCCCACACAAAATGACCGTTAATAAGCCAGTGCACATAAATGCTTATTGTTCGCCACAGTGCAATGTACTTAAAGAATCTACTGTTTACCGAAAATAGGTCTATTTGTTTACCCCTTCTGGTACCTCCCACACAAAATGACAGATTATTAGTGTAATGTTATATATTACAGTACTCACAAAGTGAGGGTATACCTTAGTCGGTTTACCCGACTGAAACTTTCTAACTTGTTTCTATTACTTTTTGCAATATGTAGACAGAAAGTAACTGAAACATATGGTCTTAAAACAAAATAAATTCTGACTGAATTTCACAAAATTGTTACCATTTGGGGGCGTGGCAATAACGCCCACTTTGTACTGGGCTATAGGCACTGTAAAAACATTACACTGCACAAAATTTCAAGTGTTTGTATGCGCTGGTAATAATTTTATAAGCGTGGCATTTTCGTTCTTTTTTGTCCAGCTTATAGAAACGGTAAATTGATTACTATGTATACAATTTTACTGGATACCCATGAGTAGTATTGAAGTTATAAGAGCTTTAATATGTCACAAAATGTTAACCATTTGTGTACCACAAAGACTAGGTCAATATGATTGTTCATTAAACATAAACTGGTTTGGAATAAAGTATTACCACATACGAAAATTTTAAGTCATTCGGTCACTCCTTTCCGGGTTTATCTTTAGCACTTTTCATGATAATCAAGGATTACAGACATTTTCGTCCTTTTGATGTCCTTAATACACACAAATTGGTTACATTATTTATAATACTTAGAGAGGATGTTAAAATCTTTCAAATGGAACTTACAGTATCGGACAATACATATTGGACTAACTTCATACTTCTGTTCAATCGCCAACATATGAAAACTATCAGTGATATATTCCAAAAATTTTACCTATTATCTAAGAAATTGCATCAATTTAACAATAAAGTGACAATTTGGCTGCAGGTATTATTTGAAATTAAAAATTTATTTCACAAAAAACAAAAAGGTCCAAAATTCGCACGATAAAACATATTGGGCTATGAATTTTTACTACGATTTTGTAGAAAAACATTTATTATCAACGACGGCGTTGCTTCTTCTTGAATGGGATCAATAAGATTTCTTGTTATCTTTGTATCTATGGAGCAACTGCAATAACTTATTTTATAGCTTATTTCTTGACAATTTGCAAAGATTTGCACTGGGATTCAAGTCTACGGTTAATCCCTTCCTTTCTAACTCAATCATTGAATCATTTTGTGGTATTATTTGGGTGGTTGTCGTGTTGAAATTGCCGTAATAGAGCAACATTCCACTCGGCATAGGGAAACGTGGTTCTCCAAGATTTATTTATTTATTTATTTAATTTACAGACAAACTTAAAACTAAAAATAAATTAAATCTAATGTATTAATAAACTTAGTTAAAGATTCACTAAAATCGAGATTATTAGAGATCCTATTGAATTCAATTAGTGCGCGAATTCCCAGTACATAAACCTGTTCATTATTCTGTTTATTGCATAGAGAGGTGCAACCACGTACCCGATGCTGATCAGTTGTAGTGAACGGACGTGTTTAGCACAGAGCGGATAGTTAAAATCTATTACGCAGTACCTATTACGCAATCGCAAAAAAATCTGTACAAAGTCTGGAAGGCCTACATCGTAGTACCTATTATGGGCTAATACAGACAAAAAAGTTAATAAATTCGTTGACGGGGATGCCTTCGCGTTCCGATGGAGCGGGGTTCCCCAATCGTCCCACTGTCCGTCCGTTGGTCTTGGCCAAAGCCGACCACACCAAAAATTGTGATAATTTCCCCCCAGTACTCTCAACAGGTGATACGGTGAGGGGAAAACGTCATGTCCGACCGTCAAAACGGAAGCACAATGAGCACCGGATAGCGCTCAGAGTTTTGACGAAGTTGGAAAAACAAAAAGAGTCACTTACCTGGGCTAAAGGAGTCATATATGCTTCTAAGGTCAATCAGCCGGCTGAAAGAGCCACAAATTAAGCTGTGTTAACGGCTAATAAAGTCAAAAGAATCAGATCACATTCGAAAAAGGCAAGAGGCCCTAATGTCACCATCAACAGGACATTCACCAAGCCCTTAAATGAAGTGGCGAAGGAGAGTCTGGTGATGGCCGTTATAGACAGAAGTAGTGAGGATGGATCCATCACCATATGGAGCCATTATGGCTCATTACCTTGATGTCCGTAGAGAAATGCCGGGCAAACCACCAATCTGCAACGATGCAGGATTGCATCAGGGGAGAGTAAAGCTCTTATATTTCGGTGATGCCAGATCAGTAGACATGTATAAGGCTGCTCTGAGTCGAGCGGGTGAGGTGTGGCCGGGTGCCCAGTTGGATGTTGCCGAAAAAACAACATCCCTAGTCACCCTAGAGCCATCACCTGTGTTACAGAAGAGCCCTCCAACCCGGCTGACATATTAGAAATAATAAAAGATTCCAATCCTGGTCTGCCCGCCCATAATTGGAGAATCAGCAAGATGGGTGAGGCGGATGGTAAAAAGCGGCAGGTCAATTTGATCCTTAACGCTGAATCCACCTCCCATATACAACGTGCAAGTGCAACCCTACAATATGGCTTCGAGACTATAGTCTTGAAGGTATACAAGCAGGATATAGCTCCCACTGCGGAAGGTGAGTCGTCCACCGTGGTTGATACACGGCTTTCTGGTAGTGCGGAAGTATCCACGCCCATTATTTCTGGTGACTCCAACTCTAACAGAAGATCTGTAACGTCCTACTCTGAGGACGAAAGCTTTACTTCTGACACAGAGGGGCTGAGGGGAGTCTCCGGACCCTTTGACGCAACTGGCGAGGACACGCTTTTCGATGATACGGACGAAGAGTTCGATAACGCCCTAGTCGGGGTGGATGTTAATCTGTCAATTACCAATAATGGTAAGAATTGTACAGATTAACCTCCATCACGCTAACGCAGCCTCAGCGGCTCTTTTGCTGCGTCTGTCCACAGGTGCAGTAGACATCGTCCTGATACAATGGGAGGAAGAGTGTGCGGTATCAGGACACCCAACATTAAAGTGCTTGTGGCCAACTGTGAAGGCACTCCAAAACCTGCATTTTCGCCAGGAAAGATCTAAGTATCTTTCTTCTGTCTAATTTAAGTGCTAAAGACCAAACATCTGCTAGTCTGGAGATCGGTAATCGCATATATTGGGTGGTCTCCAGTTACTTGCCTTATGAAGCTGTTGCACCGACTGCTCTATTCAGGGAAGTAGTAGAAGAAGCAACGTCTTACGAGCTCGAGCTGATTATTGGCGCTCATCATACTATCTGGGTAGTACGGATATAAACAATAGGGGCGATTCGCTTCTTGACTTTATTCTAACTACCAACCTAAGTATTTGTAACATAGGTAATAAACCGACCTTTACAATTAAGGACAGACAAGAAGTACTAGACGTAACGTTTGCTACTGACCGGCTGTCAGACAAAATTATTGGGTGGAATGTGCTGGACGACCACTCATTCTCAGAACACCATTATATTGAGGTCTCCGACGCCGCAAGACTGAGGAAAATACATACTATCAGCTTCACCCTGTACAGTGTGTTACTTGCAGGATGAGGCAAATAATTGGACAAAAAACAGCGAGCAGTCGCTCAATGTACTGCTCGACACACATTTCCCGGGGAACTCTCTTACAGAACCAGAGGATAAGCAGGACCAACAAGAGTGCGAGTGGACTGCGAGCGTCGCTAGCTTGTTGACTGAGAGATCCAGAATAAGCTGGGTTATTTCTCCTGGCTGGAGAAAATTTATGTAGGCTGTATCAGGCATTCATACATCCCGAATCGATGGAGGGATACCAAAGTGGTATTCATATCTAAAGCGAGGAAGATATCACACACTAGGCCAAAAGACTTCAGACCAATTAGCCTATCCTCCTTCCTATTGAAAGGTCTGGAAAGACTTTTAGATTATTTCATTAGGGACAACCTGGATACAAAACTCCTGTCGGTGAGTCAACATGCTAACAATAAGGGGAAGTCTACAGAATCAGCCCTGCACGAACTTGTGAACACTATCGAATCGTCCCTACATTTCAAGGAATTCACCATGGTGGCATTTCTTAAGGGGCTTTCTTAGAAGGGGCTTTTAACAACATTTACTCAGATGCAGTAATTGCTGCACTGTCACATCTAAAAGTTAACTCTAGTTTGGTTAGACTAATTCAAAGTCTGCTCAACAGAAGACGCATAACAGCATGTCTTGGGTCCACAACCCTAACAAGGTTTGTAAACAGAGGGACCTCACAAGGAGGAGTACTGTCTCCACTAATTTGGAACCTAGCGGTGAATGAAATCCTGCTAGATCTAAAACGTTGTGGCTGCAAGGTCGTATGCGGACGACGTTGCAATCGCAGTGAGTGGAAAATTCGAAAACGTCCTCCGAGACATTCTACAGGTGGCTCTGAACAAATTGGCTAGATGGACCAGAAGCAGCGGTTTGGGCGTAAACTTAAACAAGACAGAATTGGTTCTCTTTACTAGGATGAATAAAGTTCCACATGTGGACCCTCCACCTCCGATAAATGGAACAGATCTAGTCTTTTCTGAAAGTGCAAAATTTTTGCAGAAAACTGTTACTTAGACTTAAAGTATTGGATCGTGTAATGAAGGCTAACGTCGCCTTATATTCCTGCAAAAAGGCTGTAGGGTCACGGTGGGGCCTCTCTCCTAAAATCGTCCACTGGATATATATATAGCAGTAGTTCGTGCTATACTGCTATACGGCATTGTGGTATGGTGGGCGGCAACTGACAAACCTACCATCACCAACCTACTAACAAAAGTTCAGAGAACAGCCTGCCTGAGCATAAGCGGAGCCTTAAGGACTACAGCGACCGAGTCTCTACAAGCCCTACTCCATATACTGCCGATTAATATTGTAGCGAGAGAAGTTGCAACCAAAGCGGCAATAACATTAAACTGCCTACCAATGTGGAGGTACAAAAACTACGGTCACATGAGGATATCAAATTGTAGTGCTATAGTAACCGACCAAGTGGACTATATACCAACTGTGTACACCTTCGAGAGAAATTACATCACTATGTTCGAAGCTTGATGAAAAGGTTGGCTTCGGACTACACTGTGCAAAGCTTAGTTTGGATATAGCTCACATTACTAGATACCTGCAGTGTCTATCAAGCCGAAATAATGGCAATATGGGAAGTCGCCAAGTGGCTGAGTCGCAACATACATAGTAACCAACACTGGCGTTGTCATTTACTCGGACAGCCAGGCTGCCATCAATTCTCTGGAGGCAACATCCCTAAATTCACAAACAGTCCTCGACTGCCGCAGATCTCTTAACGAGATGGCTGAGCAGTTTAATATACACCTCATATGGGTGCCAGGGCATAGGGATATCCCGGGGAACTGCAAAACCGATGAACTTGCTAGGAAAGGGACGACATTACAAATTCTCGAAGAATTTGCACATATTGGTGCGCCATTGTCCACGTGTAAGCTTTGGCTTAGGCAAGAGGCAATCAGGCAGTCCAAAGAAAGATGGACAGAAATCAGCACCTGCAGGGTAGCTAGACAAATCTGGCCAAGGTATGACCTGAGAAGATCAAAATTTCTCCTCGCACTAGAGAGGCAAAGATTGTCTACGTTAGTATCAGTTCTGACGGGACACTGCTTGATCGGCGAACACGCCAAAACATTGGGTATTGACTCTAATGACTTCTGCAGAAGCTGTGGAGATGAGGAAGAAGTTGAGAGCATTGAGCACTTGCTACACGACTACCCCGCTCTGAGTAAACGACGACTGGACATTCTGGGGTCGGCCTTTCTAGGCAGGCTAACAGATCTTTCCAGTACCGATATTCGTACTATCGATAAATTTGTATATCAAACAGGTTGGTTTCGATGAGGGGCATTTCAACCCGTGGTAACACTAGGGACCTAAACTGGTCTATGTGAGCTTGTATAAAAAAATATGGCTGCCACCCTAACCTAAACCTACCGGAAAAACATCCACAGAACATTACTTTGCCGCCTCCATGATTTACAGACCCTTAATAGTATAAAGGGTCCAATATTTTTTTAACTAGTATATACTGAATATCATTCAAATCTGATATTCCGTTCAAAATTTATATCGACTTCAAAATAGCTAAATTTGTAAAAAAGTGTTAAGATGACCAATTCGGCACCCTATAAAATCTAAACTGCTTTGAATTTGGTCATAATTCCGTATTGTCTTGTAGAATACGCGTGCAAAACTTAATCCAAATCTAAATTCATAAATATTGAGAGTGGGTGTCCTTTGGAATTACCCAATACTTTCCATATATCTAGGCACTATTTTTGGATGATTTTTTAAATCATGCATATCACAAATATTCACAAGAAATTAAAAAATATGCACCAGTTTTCCTTTTTCTTTGAAACGATTTTTGGTCCAATCAGAATTTTTCTATCAATCTGCAAAAAAATATAATAATACGGAGCGCCCCAGTAGGGGAGTTGGTAGCGTACTCGCCTATGAGTTTGGGGGTTGTGGGTTCGATTCCCACCAGAGGCTCTGGTCTGTCGCTGCAAACATTAAGCCATATGGTCTTTGTAACCCGGCCTTTCCCTGGACCGTAAAATTAGAATATAAATTTACTTTGTATTGTAATTCATATAAATAAATAAATATATAAATATAATAATACGATATCTGGCTCAGTAGTATCATTTGGGGGTTGTGGGTTCGATTCCCACCAGAGGCTCTGGTCTGTCGCTGCAAACATTTAGCCATATGGTCTTTGTAACCCGGCCTTTCCCTAGACCGTGAAATTAGAATATAAATTTACTTTGTATTGTAATTCATATAAATAAAATAAATATAATAATACGATATCTGGCTCAGTAGTATCATTTCCCGTAGGGAACTCGTAAACGTATTTATGTATATTAAGAAACAATTTTGAGGCTGTTTGTTTTATATCGTTGTGTTGAGTTTGCAGTATTTAGTTAATACTTTGGAACACACAAAACTAAAAAATGGGTAAATTGACTAGTGGGGAGTCAAAACAGTTTTGTTTGCTTTACAAGAAAAATGTTGTTACCCAATTTTTTTTCGTTTTCGCTATTTTTATCTTTTGACATGAATGACTGTTTGTTCGCATTTTTGGGTTGTACTATAAGAGAGACTCACTACGTTTTTTCGTGCTTCATCGTCATGTTTTATAACAAAAAGTGTTTCAAACAATATACGCTGGGAGGCACTGTATATAATCGTACATATGAAAACCGAAACTATATTCCTCCTTCATTTTTTATGGAACAAATGTTGTTAGTTGTTGATATCAATTTGTATTCCAATGCGTTTTTCGTTGTCATATAAAAATTTTCACAATGAAATAAATTGTATATTGAGATGTCAAATTGCCATCAGTCATCATGACTATCAATCGTTTGAGCGATTGATGACGATATGGCATATGGATACAATATATAAATTATACGTTGGGTACGTACGTCAATGTTGTTTTAAAGCCACCATGTCATCCGTACTCGTGTCACCGGGTTATCATCTGATAAGGTATTTGCAATTCACAATATGTTTTTTTATAATTCGGGTTAGATTATGGCAATCATAATGGAGTAATCGGTCATGTCAAAAGAATAGAAAATCGGAAATGTCTGTCTATGTATGTCACATAGTTTACGGTAACCCATGACACCAATGAAGAAGGTTGAATCATGATATCATAATAAGTACTTCTGTCCAACATTTCTCTCTTGAGAAGAGGGTATTGATGTCATGATGAACTTTATTAACACTTGCGTAGATATATGATATGGAATTTAGACTTCAATATTTCCATCCGTCCGTTGTTTCTTTAAACAGTTTTATTAAAAGTCTTGATATAAAGTTGCAAAGATTTGTTAGTCAATTTGTATATCCAAACTTGATTTGCCACCATGTTTTGTGTGTTTAAAATGAAATTCAGAGTTTTATCACTGGATGGCCGCATTAGGGTGATTCCACGTAAACTGACTCCATCACACATAAAAAAATAAATCATATTTTTGCAAAAAAAATACCATAACGGAGATCACGAACAAATGAATTTTAGATATTCTTGAAGAGTTCATGAAATTTAGGAATAGTTTTTTTCCTACCAATGAGTTTCTATAGGTTATTATAAAATTGTTGGATGCACTACTTTTACTGTTAAAATGACATGAACTATTTTTCTGAAATTTTGTCTTTTGACTACAAGAAAGTACACATCCTTAATTGTAGTTTAGTGTAAAACTCGTAACTTTTGGAAAATATTCAGTGCCTGAAAACGGTTTTGTATCTTGGAGTGTTTTGTTTATCACACCCGATACGGTAATTATGTATACAAAAAGTTAAATTTAAAACATTTTATGTAAATATCCATATATCATCTTTTGTGTAAGTTAGGTCAAGGCTATATAGTAAAGGGTTTTTCAACAGGGACGCAACAAAAGTAGACCGACAGGGACAGCAAACGACGCCGCTCTTTTGACATTTCTCTTCAGTAAGGTTTGCCATTTCATGATGGAAAGATATACGAGCCAACAACGAGTCGAAATTATTAAAATTTGCTACCGAAATTCGGAGTCAGTGGCCTCAACGGTAAGAGCGCGAAAAATCGAAAAATCATCTTCAGCGATGAGGCTCATTTCTGGCATAAACAAAATATGCGTTATTGGTCAGACAGCAATCCATGAGTCATCATTGCATCCCGAAAAAATTACGGTTTGGTTTGGTTTATGGGCCGGCGGCGTCATTGGGCCGTACTTCTTCCGTGATGATCAAGACCGGCACGTTACTGTGAATGGGAATCGCTGCCGTTCAATGATAACCAAATATTTTTGGCCCCAATAGGATGATATGGACTTGGAGGACATGTGGTTCCAACAGGACGGCACCACAAGCCACTCAGCGAATGCCACAATCAATTTATTGGAAACCAAGTTTGGAGAACGTGTTATCTCACGAAATGGTCCAGTCGATTGGCCGCCTCGGTCGTGCGATTTGACGCCGTTAGACTATATCCTGTGGGGCTACGTCAAGTCTATGGTCTATGCCAACAAGCCAGCGACGATTGATGAACTTCGTACGAATATCGAACGTAAAATTGCAGCAGTATCGGCCGATTTATGCTTGAAAACCGTCGAAAATTGAGTTCAGCGTCTGGACTTCTGCAAGCCTGCCCGTGGTGGCCATGCAAAAGAAATCGAGTTCCATACATAATGGCATCGAACGTTCTTTCACAGGAATAAAGAATTTCATTGATATCCAAAACCGTTTTTGTTTTATTTAAAAAAACTTTTGTAGCGCTCTTATTGACGGACCCGATATAAAGTAGATCAAAATATTTCAGTATCATTGCAACAGTTACGCTAGAATTTGCATTCTAAGATTATAAAGTAAATAATTTTAAATCGATTTAAAAATATTGTCTATTTATTAATTTTATTTGAAGTATTAAATTAAATAATAAAAAGCTGAAATTTCGGTATAAATTGAAAAAATAAATAGATAGGATATGCGCGGCAGTGAAGTTCCATAAGGTCATTTTAAATCAGCCTATTCATTGTTACAAGGTTTTGATTGGTTCTGGTTATAATATTCTAGCAGGACGCACAGCGTATTCTAATTTAGAAATTAATTCTTTGCGGAAATGAAAAAATCGCGTTGTAATAAACATTGATGCAAAAGAGAATTTAAAGATGTCAAAACTTGTTTTTGGCAACGAATTTTGTATTTGTAAGTTTTTAATCTATATGATAAAGAAAGTCGGCAATATGAATATGATTTAGTGAATCGATTTTGTTTTTCGCAAGTAAAAAAGAAGTTTAATAGATGGCTAATAAATCCTGGACAATATTAACCCGAATCACCCTGAAATTTTCAAGTGAATATTTTTTAATGATTTTTTCAGGGATTTATTTTTAGGCCAAACAAATGTGAAAGCAATTTTGTTTGGCTTCATAAGTGTCCTGGAATTCTAGAAAAATCATATTGCCATATGGCAACGCCCTAGTCGTTAGGATACTGATGATTTATACAATTTGTTTCTTAAATATTGGGTAAAAATAAAACAAGTGTATCAACATTTTTTGGAAGGGCAAGATTTTTTTGAAATTTGTTATTAATCTGGTTGATAATTTGAAAAAAATAAAACAATTTGAACCGTTTTGCAAAATTTTGATTTTTTCGCGAGATATGACCTATTAAATTTTTCCGAGTGTGTTTAGAAAACTGCAATTTTCTCCGGAAATATTTAACGGATTCGACTGAAATTTTTGCTGGTCGATCCGAAACATTTCCTAAAATATAAATATATTTTAAACTTTAATTACCAACTGACCATATGAAAAATATTGCAAAATATTTTTTGCATATGCGAATAATTTCACTTTCTGGAGCAGTAATTTGAAATATTTTATATTTAGAATGCGTCTTATATTGACGTCCACCAGAATCAGAAAAAACATTTTGGTAGATCGCGCTTTGTAAAAATTTACAGCAAATTTACGGACACTACCTTTTTGAAAAAATTTTTGGTTCATTATTACAGGACCTCAAGGACCTTACCAATTTTCTCCAAATTTACACAATAGCTGAATCCATTAGTTCTGAGTAAAAAAACGCATTAATTTTTTTCGGCGGATCAAGTTCTCAGCATCGCGAGCTTCCAAACTGTGGATATATAATTTGCAATATCTCCGTCAATTCCTAATCAATCTGTACAAAATCAACGACAAAAGAGACGTGAGAAAAGTCACTTTCATATCTTGTTTCCTAATATATGTTTTCTTAACCCATTAAGATCCAGTGGTTTTACTTTTTGTGTTAAATGCAATGATTTTGGAAAATGCGTTATGGACTGGACTGTTCGTGCGGTGGAAGTATAAATTGGCGATTCTATTAATACAAACAACACCTTAAGCTTTATTTCAATGTATTATATGACCAATGTTTCCCATAAGAACATAAAATATGACTATTTTATTGTAACCCATACAAAATGTTATTATTTGGTAATGAAATAATACAGAATTGAATTTGGGATTTTTAACATAATTTTAGTTTCAATGTATGACAAAAGTTTTAGGGGCAATATGCTAAATTTTATAGTGCTTTTTAAAGGTTTATACCTTTAAATAGAGCTTACATATATTAGGAAACAAGATATGAAAGTGACTTTTCTCACGTCTTCTTTGTCGTTGATTTTGCACAGATTGATTAGGAATTGACGGAGATATTGCAAATTATATACCCACAGTTTGGAAGCTCGCGACGCTGAGAACTTGATCCGCCGAAAAAAATTAATGCGTTTTTTTACTCAGAACTAATGGATTCAGCTATTGTGTAAATTTGGACAAAATTGGTAAGGTGCTTGAGGTCCTGTAAAAATGAACCAAAAATTTTTCAAAACGGTAGTGTCCGTAAATTTGCTGTAAATTTTTACAAAGCGCGATCTACCAAAATGTTTTTTCTGATTCAGGTGGACGTCAATATAGGACGCATTCTAAATATAAAATATTTCAAATTACTGCTCCAGAAAGTGAAATTATTCGCATATGCAAAAAATATTTTGCAATATTTTTCATATGGTCAGTTGGTAATTAAAGTTTATGATATATTTAGATTTTAGGAAATGTTTCGGACCGACCTGCAAAAATTTCAGTCGAATCCGTTCAATATTACCGGAGAAAATTGCAGTTTTCTAAACACACTCGGAAAAATTTAGTAGGTCGTATCTCGCGAAAAAATCAAAATTTTACAAAACGGTTCAAATTGTTTTATTTTTTTCAAATTCTCAACCAGATTAATAACAAATTTCAAAAAAATCTTGACCTTTCAAAAAATATTGACACACTTGTTTTATTTTTACCCTATTGTTAGATTTTTATTGAAAAAATAAACAAATTCTTGATTGCTTCGAAATTTTGTGTATGCACGATTTACCTAAAAATATCTTATACGTAGTTCAACAAAAAATTTAAAAAAAAATTCTCTAAGAGTTATGAGCAATTTAAAGTTGACGAAATTACGTTTTTTTCTAAAAGGTGTGTTCATTCTTTTGCTTGTATCTCCTGAAATACGTGACCGATTTTAATGTGCTATTGCAAAAATAGTGATGTCAAAAATCGTCCCGTTTGGCATGGAATGACTCATACGGAGAAAGTAGTAGTAGTAAATTGGACACTTTTTCGGAATACGGTTCTCACGAATTGTTCCAGTGCCATTGTAGCCTCTACTCTTAAGATATATCAGCAAAGGCACTCCTGTGAATAAGTTATCAAAGAAGAATGAATATGGTAAATTCCGAAGATCTTTTGGGAAATCGTCGATCATGGACACAAGAAGAGCTGCACATTTTCCAAGATGTTTTTCATATGTATCGTTTGATCTAGAATTTTTGCCTTGATACACTTCACAGTTAACCATATACCCCTAAGGTGTACATAATGACCACACCTTATATCCGAAGCGCATTGGATTTCCCTTTATAAACTATCTTCCGAAATATGGTACCATACTCTCATCATATGAGAGTTCTGTTCTGGATTTCGACGCATGATATTATAAACCATTTGATTCCTCAAATCACTGTCGTGGTTCCATAAATTTCGGAAGTTATTTTGACCAATATATCCGCCAACTAAGAGGATTCCAATAACAATACGGAGTTCTGAAATTTAAATAAAAAGAAACTGACGTATCGTAATCATTCAACATAAACGCACCTTACTATCATTTGTCACCGGATTGATTTATAAATATTAGTACACTCGCTAATATGACGCAGTACATTGTCGTCAAAAAACTTTTCAAATTGCTGATATGGCTTGAGATCTTTGTAATTTCCTTGTAATTTGGTTCAGGAAAAATAGGTAATAATGTATTTGAATTACACTGTGCAAAGAGAAAATCTTTCCCGAACGAGACCAATTGGACATGATAGTACGCCACTAGTATATCAAAACCCCCAAAGGGTTTTGCAAAGCTATATGACATGCTAGTGGTGTGCTATCATGTCCAATTGGTTTCGTTCGGGAAAGATTTGATAACCCAAAATTTGTTGCACAGTGTTTTCAACGACCCATGTGAAATCGCCATTTAAATCTATCGATGGAACACAGTATGTCGTGGCTATATTTTAAAGCGTCGGAGAAGTAGCATCTGATGGTGTAATCTGGATGTCTAATTGTTTGGCTCTAGATCTGGAGGAAGAACTTTCGTCAATCTCTTCAATGTTTCCATCGACAAAGATATCGATGTGATCGCCATTCGACAGTATAAGTTCACAACCAGATCTAAGCTGTCCCGCACATATATATTTTGGGAAGCCGTTGATTTCCTGCTCGTCGACATAATCAGTTTTTGAAGGAAGCGATGACAAATGTCCAAAAATCAACATATCGCGACCTAAGAGTGTAAAGGCGCTATGTCCAATATTTAACATTTTAGAGGAGAGGCAAAATACTTACTGTATATGAATGTGTTTATAAGGGGTATATGGACTTAGCGCTTTTACGATTCATCTTTTAAAGATGACAAAGCATAATTTGTTTGAATTTTTGTTTTCAAATCGATGTACATATATCCAACTTATCTTAGGTTCTGATTCAAAATATACATTTTGGCAAAAAGTGGACTTAGCGCCTTTTCACTCTTAGGTCGCGATATATACCTTATAAATAAAAAGTTATCTCAGTTAGTACGTGTGTACTTGCGTTGCCATATGGGAAAATCCTGCGTGACGACCGCTACATTCGTACGCGTTTTTGGATTAAAATATAAAAATTTTTTGGTCTTTCAAAAAAGAGACCTTCAACTTATACATAGTGTTTAGTGGGATATGGGTGTTCTTTCGAATGCCATAAATTTTTTTTGTAACAGGTATAAGTTGCGAAAAAATTTATCATAAATTATTGTGACGCACGCTACTAAAAATTTAAGTAGCTTTGAAGGTTAAGGTATGTTTTCGTAATTTTTAGCAAATTTTGCATAATAAAGCACACAAAATGAGATAAATGAGATATAAAAAAGATGAATATAAGAGAATTCTAAAAAAAATAATTTGCAGCCAAAAATTTTTGTATTTTGTTATCAAAAGACGTGAACTCTATGTGACGCACGCTACATTTTTTCCAGTCAAACGTTTAATAGTAGAAATTATGTTTATTTTAACAAATCAAATTACATTATTATTAATAATATTTTTTTATATTTATAAATGTATTTATGAATGAATATTAGTAAGGGTCGGTCCCCATACAAAAAAAATTGTTGCGCCAGTCACCCCCTAGTTTTGAAGATTATCTAGAGACAATTCCGGGGCAAAAAAAAAAAAAAAATTTTTTTCTGTGCACCCTACATGACGCCTTTTTAGTTTTATTATGCTGCGTTGCCATGTGATGTCCGATCCGGGATGCATATTGTTGTTCGAGTTTTGGCAAGGGCTATATTTCGTCCATATGTCACTTTTGACTCCGAAGTCAAATTCGATAAGTGACCTCTGTCATCTCGTTTTCTACCCCCCTAAGTGGGGAATATTTTGAAACGCTAATAAAGGTCTTTAAAAATAATGAAACTTTTGCTTTTGAAGTACCCACTATTATTCATAAACAATAAAGTTATTATAGTTTTAAAATTACATAATATATGCAGATATCAAATTACACTATCTACATTTGACGTCGTTTTCTGTCAGAAAAAAAAATTTTTGTTTCCCCGGAATTGTTTCTAGACAATCTTCAAATCTAGGGGGTGACCGGTGCAACTTTTTTTTGCGACCCACTCTAATGAATATATGTTTATGAATGAATGTTATGGGTTATCTATGTCAGCACTACAAATAATGATAAAAACACTTAAAAAAGTTTTTTTTTCTAATAACATTAAGAGATATGATGTGAGGAACCATTTTCTAATACTTTTTGTATTAATGGACACCCACAAATATTTTTTAACATCTAGTCTTATATTCCATTAACCAAACTAAAGTTGGATCAATTTTAAAATTTTTTGGTTGGTGGACTGTTTCTGGGATTTGCCCATATGGCAACGTTAGGTTGATTCGGGTAAGGTTTTATTCCTCCAAATTGAGGCTATGTCACATCCGTTACATTGGCATATCACATCCGTTACTTATTAATATATTTACTACAAATGGAATGGTTAGGTTAGGTTAGGTTAGGTTGAAGAGAGGAGACGTTTAAACGTCTCATGTCCATGGACATACACTTAAGCCAGTGGTTCGGCCTGTTGTGCGCTCCTTATTTATGATCTTTTTATACCTCACGAGTTACAGAAAATCGGTACTAGACACGAATTTTCTCAGTATCTTCCAGTCATATTCTCTGAGATAAGTCAAGTCTGGTGATATGTCGGACCCGAAATGTTGGGATCTTGCATGTGTGAAAGCCGGGCAGTGACACAGAAAATGTTCCATCGTTTCGATGTTTTCTCTGCATGCCCTGCATTCGTCGTTTCCTGCTAGTCCTATGCGATGAAGATGTGCTTGTAAGCTTGAGTGTCCCGTTAGAACACTCATCATCTTACTAATATCGATCTTGTTTAGTTTCAGAAGACTTCTTGTTTTCTTTTCATTTGGGTCACCCCACAGTATCTTTGCAGTTGCTCCTACTGTTGCGCTATTCCACATAGTTTTATGAGCCATCACTGCCCAGTGCTTCAACTCATTTTTCGTGGCTTCGAAAGGTTTCCAATTTTTCAAGTTTATTACTCGAAGTTCTCTGCCCGTTGAAGCCAAGTTGTTTGCCCGTTCATTTCCAATCACTCCGTTGTGTCCTGGTACCCAGCAAATACGGGCTGAGTAATCATTTATCGTTCTTTTACAGTCCAACACTGTTCTGAATTTGACCCTTTCCGATGTTATTGCTTTAATCGCCATTTGGCTATCTGTGAAGATGTTGGCATATTTAGGCTTTGTCGTGTTACTGAGCCAGTTCACACACTCCGTGATTGCTCGATCTTCTGCTTGAAATACCGTGTTATGGTCAGGGAGGCGGATGTGAAGTTCGACTTCTAGTTCATCAATAAAAAGTCCCAGACCCGTCCTTCCTCCTCGCTTGGACCCATCCGTGTAGCAGCTGGTTCCCACTGGCACATGGGCCAAAGTTCCATTTTCCCAGGAGCGTCTGTCTGGCACAAACGTATCACAGTTAGCTGTAAGCCGCACTTCAGGAATGCGGTCCGAGATTTCTGGCGTTTGAATGTGACCAACTAGATATTCTAAAATCTTCTGATGGTACGACTTGTGGTCTCGATTTATCCATTCACCAATCACTTGTAGACGTCTTGCTGTGAGGGCTGCCTCATACTTTATACGGATGTCTATTGGTTGGATGTGCAGTATAGTCTCCAACGCTTTTGTTGGTGCAGTTCTAAATGCCCCGCTTATGCCTAGACAGCACATACGTTGAATTTTTTGCAAAGGCATTACGTTGCACTTCTTGTCCATTGATGTCCACCACACTACAGAGGCGTAGGTGATTATTGGTCTAATCACGCTCATGTAAAGCCAGTGAGTCATATTTGGACGTAGTCCCCATTTTAAACCTATAGCTCTTCTGCACAACGACCAACATCTGTGTGCCTTTGTAACTCTTTCATCAAGATGATCTTTCCAGTACAGTTTCTGATCCAAGATTACTCCCAAGTATTTTACCTTTTTAGTTATAGCAATTGTCTTATTCAGGAATCGAGGCGGGGTAAAACGTGGGATCTTCGTTTTCCTTGTAAATAGACATATTTCTGTTTTGTCTGGGTTAACATTTAATCCCCGTGGTTGTGCCCAGTTATATGCTATGTTAAGTGCCTCTTCAGCTCTTCTGCATAATAGATTTGGATGAAAGCCCCTTAGAAGTATTACAACGTCGCACAGTGGAATATTTTCACACAAGACGCGGCAAAAATTAGAAGGAATTGAGCTAGAGCTTTGAAATTTGGTACATATCACTCATTTCGCCTAATTAGCTAAAACCCAATTTTTTGCTTAAATCCGCCCATAACCACGGCTACTTCCCACATAACCTAAAATTAAAAATCTTGGTATTTTTCTCAATTTAGCATTTATATTATTACAAATCACTTGTAGAGATTGTATTTGAGTCCTCAATTATATAAACATCACAAGTGTCACGCCCAACGCCCATATATCAATTTAAATTTTTTACGATGTTGGAAATTACAGGAAATTTTTTTATAAAACGCTTTGTATCTTTTGTTCTATGTAAATCAGTACATAGAACAAAGTATATACCTAAAGCGCAATACATAAGCTCAACAGTTGCAAAAAAATCATGATGAAATAGTTTACAGTTTTTTGTTAATTAATCAATCATTCCAACTATCCAGAAAAAATAATCATTGATTTAGCAAAGTGTTCATTAATAATAAGTCATTTTTAAATCATACTTTTAGGAATATGTTGAAAGGGCACACAAACAATGAGGCATGTACATATATATACATAGTAGATTGGCAAACAAATGTTCGCTTATATGAATATTTACCTCGTTCATGTCGGTTGCCGTTTAATTCGGTCTGTAATCGTTGATGTAAACTGAGATACTCTTTCGGCTCAAGACCAACTTGCGTTTATACATGCTTTATATGCTTTTTGTTATATTTGCAGTCAATTTATCATTTGCCCCTTAAGGTATGCTTTGGTAATGTTGTTCAATACATAGCAAGATGGACTAAAAATAACGAATTTTGTGTTGTTTTTTGCCGAGTAGGTTTTACCATTTCGTTAAATAAATCAACATAGGCAGGTATAGGCAGAATTTTCTTTTTGCAATGGTTAACTGAGAACCTAGTTTATCAATTTTTGTTAATGCCAAGACATCGGTCGGCCTCGCGAGTTTAATTTTATCCTGAAGAAAATGAAACACCCTGAATTTTGGCAACTTCCAGGTAAACCGCTGCATAAAAAGGGAAAATGACAACATAATACTAGTTTTTTTAATGCAAAAAAACACGTCAAAAGGTTCTGTATAGTATGACTTAAACGAAGTTCCAATGCGTCTCATAGTTTCGGAGATATGGGCTTACAAAATACCCTCTTATATGACAAACTTTGGAACCATTGTACCATTTATGAATTTCAAATGCTTGTACCGCGATAGTTCGCCAAAATATCGGCAAAACCTTTAAAGACTTAGTTAATTGGAATGTTCTTTACAGATTGGAATCAAAACTGTTGAGATTGGGCCTCATGAAAATTGGGAGTTTTTGCCGCTCATAATACACTGTGCGTCGTCTGCATAACAGACTGGTTTAAGTCCTTCATTGGTGAGGGCTTTTAGGAGACTGTGTATCGTCGTAACCCATAGAAGAGGCGATAAAATGCCCCCCTGAGGTATACCACGATTTACCTTGTCTCTAATTTTTACGTCATATGACCCACAAATAATCCACCTATTCCTTAGCATATTGTTGATCCAGTTTTTCAGCGCCCGGTCAACCTGAAACTCGTCTAAGGACTGGATAAGTGTATCGGTCTGTACATTGTTAAATGCGCCCTCAATGTCTATGCAAATAGCAAGTGTATACATTTCTTTACTGAAGGACTCTTCTATGTGGTGCACTACCTCATGCAGAGCTGTTTCCACTGATCTTCCTTTGACATAGGCGTGGAATAATAATTTAAATTATATGGAATGAAGTCTACAATATACACTACACTCTTGAGATACCAAAAAATTTGTTTGTGTTGGCAGTACATAAAAAAATCTCACAGCATGCAATAAAGAAAGCGGCTGGTCCAGGTTTTTTCACAACCTAAGGTCACACCCATATTAACCATATTTTTGTATTAAAAATATTATTTAATTTCCTTGAATGTCAATAGGTAACACTTAAGTATATCTACATAAACCAACCTTTGTGAATTGTCGTTATAAATTGTATAGATCAAAATCAGGAAAATACTCAGTAACAATGTCGTGCCCGATCCGCTGGAATCACCCTTTAGTAACTTACCATTCTGCCCTAGATATTGTTTGGAATGTATTTAAAACGTATGAGTTTAGCTAAAAAAAGCATGTTTGATAAGAGCGTTAAGCCCAGAGTGGTTTTATTAAAAATCGCACTTTAAGAGCTTTGAGGTCTACTAGTGAGATACAACTAGTTTATCTATCAAAATAGAGATAAACAAAAAAACAATAATGGTTGAGCCACATATTTTAGCATAACTCGATAACTATTTTCCGAATTGGAAATCTTTAAAAAATCCTAGCTTAGGTTAGGTTAGGTTGAAGAGAGGAGACGTTTAAACGTCTCATGTCCATGGACATACACTTATGCCAGTGGTTCGGCCTGTTGTGCGCTCCTTATTAATGATCTTTTTATACCACACGGGTTACAGAAAATCGGTACTAGACACGAATTTTCTCAGTATCTTCCAGTCATATTCTCTGAGATGAGTCAAGTCTGGCAATATGTCGGATCCGAAATGTTGGGATCTTGCATGTGTGAAAGCCGGGCAGTGACACAGAAAATGTTCCATCGTTTCGATGTTTTCTCTGCATGCCCTGCATTCGTCGTTTCCTGCTAGTCCTATGCGATGAAGATGTGCTTGTACTAATATCGATCTTGTTTAGAAGACTTCTTGTTTTCTTTCCATTTGGGTCACCCCACAGTATCTTTGCATTTGCTCCTACTGTTGCGCTATTCCAAACAGTTTTGTGAGCCATCACTGCCCAGTGCTTCAACTCATTTTCGTGGCTTCGAAAGGTTTCCAATTTTATTACTCGAAGTTCTCTGCCCTTTGAAGCCAAGCTGTTTGCCCGTTCATTTCCAATCACTCCGTTGTGTCCTGGTACCCAGCAAATACGCAACTGACTATGGGCTGAGTAATCATTTATCGTTCTTTTACAGTCCAACACAGTTCTGGATTTGACCCTTTCCGATGTTATTGCTTTAATCGTCATTTGCCTATCTGTGAAGATGTTGGCATATTTAGGCTTTGTGGTGTTATTGAGCCAGTTCACACACTCCGTGATTGCTCGATCTTCTGCTTGAAATACCGTGTTATGGTCAGGGAGGCGGAAGTGAAGTTCGACCTCTGGTTCATAAATAAAAAGTCCCAGACCCGTCCTTCCTCCTCGCTTGGACCCATCCGTGTAGCAGCTGGTTCCCACTGGCACATGGGCCAAAGTTCCATTTTCCCAGGAGCGTCTGTCTGGCACAAACGTATCACAGGTAGCTGTAAGCCCCACTTCAGGAATGCGGTCGGAGATTTCTGGCGTTTGAATGTGACCAACTAGAGATTCTAAATCTTCTGATGGTACAACTTGTGGTCTCGATTTATCCATTCACCCATCACTTGTAGACGTCTTGTGAGGGCTGCCTCATACTTTATACGGGTGTCTATTGGTTGGATGTGCAGTATAGTCTCCAACGCTTTTGTTGGTGCAGTTCTAAATGCCCAGCTTATGCCTAGACAGCACATACGTTGAATTTTTTGCAAAGGTATTACGTTGCACTTCTTGTCCATTGATGTCCACCACACTACACAGGCGTAGGTGATTATTGTCCTAATCACGCTCATGTAAAGCCAGTGAGTCATATTTGGACGTAGTCCCCATTTTGAACCTATAGCTCTTCTGCACAACGACCAACATCTGTGGGCCTTTGTAACTCTTTCTTCAAGATACTCTTTCCAGTACAGTTTCTGATCCAAGATTACTCCCAAGTATTTTACTTTTTTAGTTATAGCAATTGTCTTATTCAGGAATCGTTTCCTTGTAAATAAACATATTTCTGTTTTGTCTGCGTTAACATTTAATCCCCTTGTTATGTTAAGTGCCTCTTCAGCTATTCTGCATAATAGATTTGGATGAAAGCCCCTTAGAAGTATTACAACGTCTTCTGCATAACAGGCTGGTTTAAGTCCTTCATTGGTGAGGGCTTTTAGGAGACTATGTATCGACGTAACCTATAGGAGAGGCGATAAGGTGCCCCCTGAGGTATACCGCGATTTACCTTGTCTCTAATTATGACGTCATATGACCCACAAATAATCCACCTATTCCTTAGCACATTGTTGATCTAGTTTTTCAGCGCTCGGTCAACCTGAAACTCGTCTAAGGACTGGATAAGTGTCTCGGTCTGTACATTGTTAAATGCGCCCTCAATATCTATGCAAACAGCAAGTGTATACATTTCTTTACTGAAGCACTCTTCTATGTGGTGCACTACCTCATGCAGAGCTGTTTCCACTGATCTTCCTTTGACATAGGCGTGTTGTTTGAATTTTAGCCTGTCATCCGCTATTTTACTTTTGACCTTGTTATCAATTATTCGCTCCATTTTTTTTAACAGGAAAGAAGTTAGGCTAAGGTCGATAAGCCTTTGGGGCGTATAACTCGCCTTGCAAGGCTTTGGTATGAAGACCACCCTAGATTCCTGCCAGTTTTTTGGGGTATAAGAATGGGTTAGGCAGGCAGTGAACACTCCAGCCAGATGATTTGATACCAGATCCACCTCATTCTGCAGAAGTGCTGGAAATATTCCATCCGTTCCCGCAGCCTTAAAGGGAGAGAAACTTTTAATCGCTTCTTTAACCATACCATCTGTTATATCCGTTATAGGTACTTGATGCAATACATTTTCATTCTGTAACTGTTCCTCTGTTGGCCCAGCATTACCAGTCGGAAAATGAGTTTTCATCAAGAGCCTTACGGTATCCTCTATAGTTTCCATCCTTTTACCCGTGTAATCCACCAGTGTTTCGGTTTGGACATGAGTTTTTGAGAGGAACCTTTTCATTTTAGACATGCTGTTAACGCTGTCTACCTTTTCACAGAAAAGCCTCCAGGAGTTACGCTTAGTCGATCTAATGATTTTATTGTATTCTTTGAGTCTTCTATGGTAGTCGTCCCAATATACTGATTGTTTTTTACGTCGAGCTCTGTTGTAAAGTCTGCGGACATCTGTGCCAATCGAGCGAATTTGTCCTGTCATCCAGGGTTTGTCATACTCAGATTTCCTTTCTCGAAGTTGTCAACTATCTTCGAATGATTTTACAAGAGCCTCGGTAATCTTCTTCACATTGATATCAATGTCTTCTGCACATAGATATTCGCGTATAGGCTGCCCCAATCGATTTCTAAGTAGATATTACGGAAACTTATTGGGTTTGGCGGTGGCCGTGCCATTTTAAACCTTATATAACGGTGGTCTGAATAGGAGTGTTCATCCGAAACCCTCCACTCATGGATCTCATCAATAAGATTTTCTGAACATATCGTTATATCTAATACTTATTCCCTAATTTTGTTAACAAAGGTTGCAGTGTTTCCTATGTTAAGAGTTATGAGGTCATTTGTATTCAAAAATTCTATAAGGGCGTGTCCCCTTTTATTGCTGTTAGTACTACCCCAAGCGATATGATGGGAGTTGGCGTCACACCCAGCTAATAACTCATTACTTGTGTGTTTGGATTCCCTCACCAGACGTTGCAATTCCGACGTAGGTGGCAATGTCGGCGCATCGAATGGCAGATATATTGACGCCAGGTACATATTTCCATTACCTTGCCTCAGCACCGTTGCGTCCGATGTTGACAACTCTGGAGAGAAAATAAAACATAAGTTTTTATGGCACAAAATACAAGTCCTTGGACGAGTACCTGTGTTAGCGTAGAAAAGGTTATAGTTCACATGGTTATAGTTCACATAATCCAGTAACCTTGTTGCTAGTTGTCCATGGTTCCTGGATCAAAGCAATATGAATCCTGCCTTTATTTATGATGTCCATCAGAGCGTTGGATGCTGTCTCGTTCCGGTGGAGGTTTATCTGGATGACCTCAATCATTGTCTTTCCAGTAAAAGTTTCTTTTCGGAGTCCATCCTATCTGTTGACACTTCCTCATTATTTGGTAGTGGGTCATTCTCCTCCTTTCGTTCACTACCTATTACACCATCTTCCAGTTGACAATTTTTTTTTGTCGCTCCCTCATTGTTTTGAATCGTTTTGTGGCTCTTTTGATGTTGATCACCACCATTGCTGGGAACTTCCTGCAAAAGTGGCGGTACTATTGGTGAACTGGTGGTGTTATTGACTACTTCCACATCAGTTTTTGGCAGTGTCTCACTTATCTCCATCCGTTTACTACCAGTGTTTGCCTCTTCAGACAGTACATTTGGACTCGATTCATCTGTCCTGCCAATCGGGACCTTTCCAATTTTGAAAAAGACTGTCCAGATCAAGAAGTACGCCATGCCCTTCGCCATGACGAGATTGTTCTTGGATTCTGGGTCTATGCCCAACACGAGGAGAGTACCCTCGTTATCATCCTTCCTATAGAAGACTTCCCACTTTTTCACGGAAAGTTTTGAATTCTGTTTGCCAATGATGTCGAGTATGTATTCTGATGAGAACTTACTGGGACCAAAATTGTCAGATGCACTATTGTTATCAATTATGGCATAGCATATATCGTCTCGAAAATGTTGTTTAGCTATATTAGAATAAGATGGTGGCTTCTTACCCTTCTTTATGGCCAATTTATTTTTCTGTGTCTGTAGAGTGTTTTTGTTTAAAGGCTCATCCTTAACGGATGATTTGGTTGACTTGACCTGCGTTACTGGGTCAACTTTACCGCCAAGATCGAAGGACCCAGACTAGAGACCTCCTTTTGTGTGGTTACGTTAGGCTTCTCCGAATTACTGGAATACGGCGAGCCCTTTTTCTTCTTAGTCACTTTAACAGCGCTATGTTCTTCGGGAGACCTGACTCTTTTAGCGGCCTCCATGTTTGTGGTGGAGGTAGAATTGCCAGGTTCATCCCGTAATAGGTTCTGTCGGTTCAACTTATTCAGGGTCGCCGCTAAATTCGTGCCAAAATTGCTCAATTTGGACCAAAAACAGCATCGCGTTATCATTGCTCAGGAGATTTGCTCCAGAGGGTCATAATTGGTGACGAATCATGGGTTTATGGTTACGACGTGGAAACTAAAGCTCAATCATCCCAATGGAAGCTGCCGCATGAACCAAGACCGAAAAAAAGCGCTCCAAGTTCGGTCAAACGTAAAGGTTTTGCTCACAGTTTTCTTTGATTGCAGGGGCGTGGTGCATTATGAGTTCTTGCCACAGGGTGGGTCAATAAAGAATATTACCTGCAAGTTATGCGCACATTGAGCGAAGCAATCCGCCAACAACGTCCGGATTTGTGGAAGAACAAAAACTGGCTTTTGCACCATGATAACGCCCCTGCACACACATCGTTGCTTGTGCGCGAATATTTAGCGAAAAACAACACAGTAATGGTGCCGCAGCCACCGTATTCCCCTGACCTAGCTCCCTGTGACTATTTTGTGTTACCAAAACTGAAAAGGCCCATGAAAGGACGACGCTATGCCCGATTGAGGAGATAAAGACGGCATCGAACAAGATCACAAAAAATGATTATTTGAAGTGCTTCGAGGATTGGAAAAAACGTTGGCAGAAGTGTATTATATCCCAGGGGAATTACTTTGAAGGGGACAAACTAGATAGTCATGAATAAATAAATAGTTTTTGAAAAAATAAAAATTTGTTGAACATACCTCGTATGTAAATATTTATTGGTAAGTCATTATTAATAAGCCGAAATAATGTAGCGAATAATGAGATGCCATTATTTGGTAATGCAGGGAATAATGGCATGTACTTACCAAGATTTTCCTGGGTAATACTGACTTAGAACAAACAAAAGCATCATTGTGTGCGCACATTCAAGATCAATTATGCTTAAGTTCATTACAATCGGACCATAAATACGACCTGCACTTTGATTGCAAGAATACATGGACAGACAGACGGACATGGCTAAATCGACTCAAAAAGTGATTCTATGTCGATCGGTATAATAAAGTATGGTTCTATTTCTTCTCTTTTTGGGCGTTACAAACAAATGTACCATAGTGTGGTGTAGGGTATAAAAATAGAAAATCAGTAAGGAAAGACAGAAAGACGGGCGGGGCCGACTATATAATACCCTACACCTCCCTAATAATGGAAAAATGGGCATTGCGATAAGAATTTGGCAGTGTTCATACATGTAATAACAAAACTCTCTTTCGTAGTGATCGGATATAAAACACGGTTTCTACATCGCTTACATGTCAAATCGGGTGAAACATATACATGAGGGCTATATCTAAATCTGATCGAATTTTCTCCGAATTTGGTAGTATTTATTCATGTAATAAGAAAGTTCTCTTTGCCGAATTTCGTACTGATCGGATATAAAATACGGTTCCTACAGCGCTTATATGTCAAATCGGGGGTAACATATATATGGGGGCTATATCTAAATCTGAACCGATTTTGACCAATTTCAATAGGAATCTACCTTGGGCCAAAAAGAGAACTGTGCTAAATTTCATCACAATCGGACCATAAATACGACCTGCATTTTGATTACAACGATACATCTACAGACAGACGGACATAGCTAAATCGACTCAGAAAGTGATTACAAGCATATTTCTTCTCCTTTGGGTGTTACAAACAAATGCACAAAGTCATAATACACAGTGTGGTGTAGGGTATAAATAGTACAAAAGACTGTTAATAACAATGTGAATAAAACATAATGGGTATTAAACTACTCAACACATCCATTCAACGCAATAAAATAATTAAATCCAAAATGTTTTGTTTCAGAGCCATAATGTGTTAATAATTTTGAGATATTTTAAATCAATAGATATTAAATGCATTTATATTGTATGACATTTTTTAAGCCCAAAAATAATCCGTATCATATTTAGGGAAATCTATATTTCTAAATATATTACTAAATTTTCCTTTATAATAACAACTTTTCAAAACTATAGTTCGATATTTTTTATTATTTGACATTTATTCATTTAACAATTTGAATTTTATATCTTTTAAATCAATGTATATGTTTATGTTAAATAAAGATCCATCTATTTTTATACCCTCCAGCATAGGATGGGGGTGTATTCATTTTTATCCTACGGTGGTGGATATAAAATTGTCACTCCGTTTGTAATACCTTTAAATATTGATCTGAGACCTCATGAAGTATATATATTCTTAATCGCCTTAAATTCTAAGACGATTTAGCCATGTCCCTCTGTCCGCCCGTCTGTTGTAATCACGCTACAATCTATAATACTTGAGCTATGTGGCTGAAATTTGGTATAGATACTTCTTATAGCTGCAGGTAACTTGGGATTGGAATCGGACTGACATTTGGTAATTTGAATTTATTTGTACCCGAAACCATTCACATGCTATCCCTGGTGGATGGTATATACGATTCGTCATGACCAAACTGAACGCTTTTACTTGTTCTTGTTACAATATTCAAAAATTTGCGTTATTCATTCAGTTGCAAATGTATTTTATACCCTCCACGATAGGCTGGGGGTATATTGCTTTTGTCACTCCGTTTGTAACACCACTAAATGTTGATCTGAGATCCCATAAAGTACATATATTCTTAATCGTCGTAAAATTCTAAGAAGATTTAGCCATGTCCGTATGTCCATCCATCTGTCCGTCCGTCTGTTGTAATCACGCTACAGTCCGTAATAATAGAGCTAGGGGATTGCAAATGGGTCGGTCAATGTTTTGATATAGCTCCCCTATAGAGGTCACTCCAAAATATGGTTTTTGAGCCATACATACCACACTTTTAAAGCAATTTAGCAGAAACGTTGATGTTTGTATATAGATGTCTCCCTATAAGGCTTATTTAAGCCACATTTTTAAAGAAATTTAGCTGAAACTTTGCAGTTGGTGAAGTGTTGTTAAATTTTAAAGCCCGATGTTGATTTGGAATAAAACACAAATTATTAAGGAAATTATTGTCATTTCTTTTTATTATGATAATATTGGTATGGTTCAATTATATATGGAACAAAATATCGGCCAAATGGCGGCCGCGACCTCGGCGGCGCACCTCCATCCGATGGTCCAAATTTTCGATGACGCTGAGGCATAATTAGGGTTCTATGCCGTTAATGTGCCGAATTATCTCATCCTTTAGCTCTTGAATTGTTGCTGGCTTATCGACGTACACCTTTTCTTTCAAATAACCCCAAAGAACGAAGTCCAACGGTGTCAAATCACATGATCTTGGCTGCCAATTGAAATCGCCACGACGTGAGATAACACGGCCATTGAATTTGTTGCGCAAAAGAGCCATTGTTTCGTTAGCTGTGTGGCAAGTGAAACCACATATTGTCCAATTCGTGCCATTAAAAGTTCGTTATCATCTCACGATAGCGAACACCATTCACAGTAACTGCCTAACCGGCCTCATTTCGAAGAAGTATGGCTCGATGACGTCGCCAGCCCATAAGTCGCACCAAACGAACTGGGCGAGCATGCACAGGTGTTTTTACATCTCCTACAGACCCGGTTTGCGCACAATTCTCCCGATTGGGACACATTAAATATAAAGTGTTAATTCTTAAATTTCAGCCAGATCCATAGAAAAATATGTTTTCTAGGGCGTCAAGAAGAGACAACGATGGGGACCTTTATATGGGGGCTATATCAAAACATGGACCGATATGCTCCATTTTCAATAGGGATCGTCCCTAGTCTAAGAATTGCCACTGTTATATGATTGTTCTTCTTACTAAATTTTATTATTGTTTGATAAAAACATGTGATCTACAAGAAATCAGTGCATATTGACTGATATAATAACCAATAAGTACAAGAAGATAGGGAAAAATTAAAAAAGAAATTGCATATAGACAGAAACGTAAATATATAAAAAATAAAAAATTAGAAACTCATTAAAGTAAATATATAAATAAAGAGTTTCTCATTTTTTAACATTTCACAAAATTCTTACCCTTTGTGTGAGAGGTACTATAAGGGGCGTGGCAATAACGCCCACTTTGTACTGGACTTTAGGTACTATAAAAACTTTACACTGCACAAAATTTCAAGTATTTGTATCCTCTGGTATTAATGTTATAAGCTGTGTATATTATCTTTCGATTCAAACATATCAAAAATGGCGATTTTCCTCCGTGCATATTTATGTATATAAAATTCTTTGTACGTTTGTATGTAACGCATGATCTCCGAAACCACAAGATCGAATGGGCTAAAAATTGCACATTAGGTTCAGTCCGAGGTTACCTGTGTTGTAGAATTATTTTAACAGCGATCTATGTCGGAGTGGTCAAGATATTTTCAAAACCCGGATTTCCAGAAAGATCTGACTGTGTGGCTTGTCTTGAAAAAAGTTTATATGTATGAATCCAACCGGCAAATGGCGCTGAAACTGACTAAGGCCCAATATACATTCTTATTGTAACTTTTGCCTGAAACTCGGAATATCTGTTTTTTTTCTAAAGAAATATCAATGAAAAACAAACAAATACATACGAGCAGAATAGGCAGGACAACGTCTGCTGGTGTCAGCTAGAATATTAATATATTTTTAAGAAGTCGCATTTTACAACCGACTCTGTATATTGTAGTTTTTGTTTTTGCGTTACAAACATCTGGGCCAAAACAAACTGTACGATAGAACAGTGAAAAGTATAACCAGTAAGGAAAGGCAGAAAGTCGGGCGGGGCCGACTATATAATACCCTACACCTCCCTAACAATGCGATAAGGGTCATTGCCATAATAATTTGGAATAATTGGTAAATGGGTAGAAACGTATTATCTAATTCTGAAACGATAATCGCTAAATTAAGCAATATTCGTTCCTAAAGTGAGAAACATCTTTCTGGAAAATTTTAATGATCGGAAGTAAAATACAACTTCTATAGCGGTTTGATACCAAATCAGGAGGAACATATATATGGAGCTTTAATATAAATCTGAACCGATCTTCCCTGAATACTTACTCATGTAAAAAGACCTCCTTCTGTAGAATTTCGTACTGATCGGATATAAAATACAGTCTCTACAGCGCTTAGATGTCAAATCGGGGGTCACATATATATGGGAGCTATATCTAAATCTGAACCGATTTTCTCCAAATTTGGCAGTATTCCTTCATGTAATAAGAAACCTCTTTCTGCCGAATTTCGCACTGATCGGATATAAAATACAGTTCTTACAGCGCTTACAGGTCAAATCGGGGGTTAAATATATATGGGGGTTATATCTAAATCTGAACCGATTTCTTCCAAATTTAATAGTGTTCATCCATATAATAAAAAACCTTTTTCTGCCGAATTTCATACTGATCGGATATAAAATAAAGTTTTTACAGCGCTTACATGTCAAATCGGGGGTAACGTATATATGGGGGCTATATCTAAATCTGAACCGATTTCTTCCAAATTTAATAGTGTTCATCCATATAATAAGAAACCTCTTTCTGCCGAATTTCATACTGATCGGATATAAAATACAGTTTTTACAGCGCTTACATGTCAAATCGGGGCTATCATATATATGGGAGCTATATCTAAATCTGAACCGATTTTCTCCAAATTTGGCAGTATTCCTTCATGTAATAAGAAACCTCTTTCTGCCGAATTTCGCACTGATCGGATATAAAATACAGTTCTTACAGCGCTTACAGGTCAAATCGGGGGTTAAATATATATGGGGGCTATATCTAAATCTGAACCGATTTCTTCCAAATTTAATAGTGTTCATCCATATAATAAGAAACCTCTTTCTGCCGAATTTCATACTGATCGGATATAAAATACAGTTTTTACAGCGCTTACATGTCAAATCGGGGCTAACATATATATGGGGGCTATATCTAAATCTGAACCGATTTTAACCAATAGGGATCGTCCTTGGGCCAAAAAAAAGATATGTGTAAAGTTTCGTCGAGATCGGACCATAATTGCGACTTGTACTTTGATTACAAGAATACATGCACAGACGGACAGACGGACAGACGAACAGACAGACGGACAGACGGACATAGCTGAATCAACTCAGAAAGTGATTCTAAGTCGATCGGTATAATAAACGATGGGTCTATTTCTTCTCCTTTTGGGTGTTACAAACAAATGCACAAAGTTATAATACCCTGTACCACAGTGTGGTGTAGGGTATAAAAATATAGAGGACCAAAATTTCAAAATTCAACACCCTCTAATTCCCATAGGACTAAACATGGTGCAAGTTTCATCCCGATCAGAAGACATCGCTTTTAAAAATTGACTCACTTGATAGTTAATATAAGAAGACATAAATTGGAAAGATTTATATTTAACTTTAGTCATTTATTAATTAAAATCTAAATATTTGGCGTATGCATTTAATCAATACAAAATTTTTGTGAGTGCACAAAATGATTGTTGAAAATTATGGTAAATATTTTACACATTAGTCGGATCATGGATTCCATGATATGAGAATATTTTAATTCATAGTAATAAATGAATACCAATATAGTTTCAGTATTCAACAACAGAGAGATTCATTGCAATTTACTGCAATTAGCATTTTGTATCCATTAGAAATATGTATGTATATCATTCAATTAAACAGCAGCATTCAAGTACATTCAGAATACATCGGACACACTATGAATACATTTAATCAATTAATTTTTAATTTTGAAATATTCAACCAAGCCACAATTTTTTACATCCCTCTTTATGGCGCACTACAGTCGCCAATATTGTTTAAGAGACGCCCGTCCATAGCCAACGTCCGATTCGACGGATGGATCTATTTTTATTGATAAATATTCAATGATTTTTTGTTTGGAATTTGAACATATGAGTTCTGTTGGAAAGCTTTGAAATGAATATAGGATGCAAACATTTTGCCATACTCATCTGAAGTATCAATTAAAATTGATTTTATTAACTTCTATGCACGAAGCAAATTGTTTGCATGAAAGGGCCGTCGAACATGCATCGGGAGAGGGATTGAACGTAATCAATTAACGTACATAGTTATGTAATTTTTTCTTCTCGCTTTTGCTATTTCTAAAAAATGTTTAAAACATTTAATGTATTAACACAGTTATGTGTATGGGAAAAAACACAAGGTATGACCTGAGAAGAAAAAAATATCTCCTCGCACTAGAGAGGCAAAGATTGTCTACGTTAGTATCAGTTCTGACGGGACACTGCTTGATCGGCGAACACGCCGAAAGATTGGGTATTGACTCTAATGACTTCTGCAGAAGCTGTGGAGATGAGGAAGAAGTGGAGAGCATTGAGCACTTGCTATGCGACTGTCCCGCTCTGAGTAAACGACGACTGGACATACTGGGGTCGGCTTTTCTAGGCAGCCTAACAGATCTTTCCAGTACCGATATTCGTAATATTGACAAATTTGTATATCAAACAGGTTGGTTTCGATGAGGGGCATTTCAGCCCGTGGTAACACTAGGGACCTAAACTGGTCTAAGTGAGCTTGTATAAAAAATACGGCTGCCACCCTAACCTAAACCTAAACCTAATATCAGTGTATACAATTACTTGAAATTTTGTACAGAGTAATGCTTTTATAATGCCTATTGTCCAGTGAAAAATGAGCATTATCACTACGCCCCTTTTTGTACCTCCCACACAAAATGGCCAAATTATACCACAATTTACTATCTCAACGTTAATATACCAGTCCATATAAACGGTTACAATTCGGCACAGTGCAATGTATTTAAAGTATCTACTGTTCAGCGAAATATATAGGTGTATTTCTTAAACCCTTCCTGGTACCTCCCACAAAAATTGACAGAATAATTTGTGTAATATTCAATATTACATTACTCACAAAGTGAGGGTATACCTTAGTCGGTTTACCCGACTAAAACTTTCTTACTTGTTTATGATTTCTTTCGTATTATAATGTGAGTTTACTTTAAGATGTGGAACAGAATCACGATTAATAAAATGTAATGGGGGCATTCGAGTTTACTTTAAGATGTAGAACAGAAACACGAGTAATAAAATGTAATGGTGGCATTCTATAGCCAGATATACAAGAACAACAAAAATACTTAATTCGAAAAAAATCGACGTCGCACAGTGGTTCAGAATCGTAAGTTTGAACCGATGGAGATATTTTAGTATTTTTTTTCAACAGTTAACTCCTTAAGCTTTTTGCCAGGTTTTACTTCAATAAAATCGGGTCCGCAGTTATTGAGGAATTCAAGGTCAAAGTTGAACTTTTGAATTTTTTTAGTATTTAGCACTGAAATTTGGGGGTTTGTTTTATTTTCTTCTTCTTTATTTATTAAAAGAATGTCATAGAATGTCAGTCCTTCTTAGTAGCAAGTATGCGATGATATGATGGATACAGATTTGAGCCTTTTCCAATCGCACGCAACCTGAGCTATGTATATTGGTGTTTTGTTAATTTAAATTCCAAAAATAATGCTAATGCCTCTTCATTTGAGAACTGTTTTTCATCGTTTGGAGTTGGAATACTCTTAATAATCCGTTTTGTTCTCAGAGGACTAGCTTTTAAAACTTTTTCAACAATTTCGGCTTTTGTGCGTTGTCTTGTGATCGCGATTGGTGTAACAAGCTTTCTGCAAAAGTTTCACATCCGATTTCTTCATTGATATCCTTAAGTTTCCGCCTTTTAGATCTATCGCTACAGTTGCCGAGTGATTTTGGTGGTCTCCCACAATTGTTTTGATTTCTACTTTCTGAAGATACTTGGACACTAAATTCGCCCTCTAACCATTTCGAAAATTTCTTATAAAATGTATGTTTATTCCATCCAACTTGTTTGTAGCGCTTAGTTAAGTTGTTGATGAAAATATTTACTTTATTTTGCAGTTCCAATTGTATTTCGATGCTTAAGGAATTTACTTTGCTTTGAACGTAACTTAAAACATCTTCCTTCTTTTTGTTTCTAAAATACTCTTCGGATAATTTTTTATAGCTGCAGTTCTCCATTTTTTAATATTCTAAAATTTGATCGGATTTAATTTTGCAATCGAGTTTGTATTTGAATACCACTGGATTTTATCCTTTTCTTACATGCATAGTGTCTGTCATACTCTGTTCATAAGTAACAAAAAACTAAAAAAAAAACTCTAAAACGGTTAAGATGTCATAAATATGGTAAATTGCAATAAAACACACACAACTTGACTTGGGGTACCACGACGAATTATATTCGTCACCACGACGAATCCCATTCATCATCACGACGAATTCCATTCGTCACCACGAAGAATCCCATTCATTATCACGACGAATCCCATTCATCACCACGACGAATTCATTCCCACGACTATTTAAATTTTAAAAATTCCAATAAATGTTCTTCTAGTTTTAAACTATTTAAAATGGTATGGAAAATAAAATTATTTGACTGCATTGCTAGGTTCAGTTGTGAATATTCGTTTCGAGACGCAGTTCTTATCAGGTAAGGTTGAAATCAAACAAACGAGAAGTATTCATTACTTCTGCTATTTTAAATCAAAAATAATCACATCAAGTAATGTATTTGCCAACAGACCACTAGCACAAATTTTTCACATTACAGCTTATACAGCTTGTCGAGCTGCATGTACGAGTATGCATGTGTTTGATGTTTTGTTAAACAAACATCAGTTACGCCGTGCCAGTGCCGTTTGTTTGAACCAATCGGTGCTGCGTGGAACACACACGTGGACGAACATAACAACGTAGCATGTCTTACTTTGTTTTGCTGTAGGAGTTGACGTTGCCGTAAAGGGCGAATAAGTCGATCGTTCTCAGGATGAATGGATAATCTTATTGACGAACGGTGTTCGTCATTAATTATTAGATTTTTTAAATTGATCTTTTACAACAAATTATTTAACTAAGGTAATCAGAACGCATATAGAACAGTACATTTAAGCAGAAACTATAATTTGATTGCTTCGTTTGATCATATTTTCAGCAAAATGGCCAAATAAATCTTTTCGTCGTGGGAATGAAACCTTATCGTTCTCTCGACGAATTTCGAAATCACCAAAAACATGACTTGATGATCGTGTTCGTTCTATTGACGTACAAAACATCGCACATACGAAACTTTTCGTCACCAGTACGAAAATATATTGACGAAACTGATTCGTCATGGTGACGAACGGTTTTTCTATCAGTGTGGGGTTGCAGAAGCACTAAGGGAATGAGATGTGCCAAAAATACAGATTCCTAACATGATGGGTTACGAGGATACAGTTTGAAAGTTTGACCATTGTATCTCCTGACTACGAAGCCCATTCTGTTTACTATATCAATACGAATTTTCGTAATGGGATGACAACCACAACAAAAGCTATGGAAATTTTAAATGTCTAACGTAATATTTTTCTTATGATTTCATTCGGATGTGGACCAGAAATACGATAAATATAATTTAACAACAAAAAAACTTATTTCGAAAAAATCGATGTCGGATTTCTGCACTGACCTATAATATAATACTGGTCAAATCGAATACTAGCCAGCGGATAGTGGACGCGCTCTCGAAGGACTTTGATGTTCTAAATCCGATGATGTTCTAAATCTAAATCAAAAATGCAATATATATTATGTGATAAAAATGCTGATTTCAGGCTTTATTGAAAATAGAACCACGACATATGCTATTTTACCAACAAAAATCACGATTCGGACAACAAGCTCTTCAACAAGGCTACATCTACTGGAGTCGCTAGTGATTGGGATGCGACGCCGCAAGGCTGAGGAAGATACTATCCACTTCACCTTGTACAGTGGGGTATTTGCAGGATGAGGCAAACAACTGGACAAAAAACAGCGAGCAATCGCTAAATGTACTGCTCGACTATGATACCAGCCAGGGATGAATGGGTTGGCAGAATACCAGGAAATAGAGACCATCTCCACTTCTATACGGATGGTTCGAAGCTTGATGAAATGTTGGCTTCGGAGTACACTGTGAAGAACTTTGTCTATCAAGCCGAAATAATGACAATATGTGAAGTCGCCAAGTGGCTGAGTCGGAACATAGTAACCAACACTGGCGTTGTCATCTACTCGGACAGCCAGGCTGCCATCAATTCTCTGGAGGCCACATCGCTAAATTCACAACCACCCCTCGACTGCCGCAGATCTCTTAACGTGATGGCTGAGCAGTTTAATATACACCTCATTTGGGTGCCTGGGCATAGGGATATCCCGGGGAACTGCAAAGCCGATGAACTTGCAAGGAAAGGGACGACTTTACAAATTCTCAAAGAATTTGCATATTTGCGCCACTATCTACATGCAAGCTTTGGCTTAGGCAAGAAGCAATCAGGCAGTCCAACTAATGTTGGACAAAAATCGGCTCCTGTAGGGTAGCTAGACAAATTTTGCCAAGGTATGACCTGAGAAGGTCAAAATATCTCCTCGCACTAGAAAGGAAAAATTGTCTACGTTAGTATCAGTTCTCACGGGACACTGCCTGATCGGCGAACACGCCAGAAGATTGGGTATTGACACCAATGGCTTCTGCTGGAGCTGTGGAGATGAGGAAGAAGTGGAGAGCATTGAGCACTTGCTTTGCGACTATCCCGCTTTGAGTAAACGACGACTGGCCATACTGGGGTCGGCCTTTCTAGGCAGTCTAACAGATCTATCCGGTACCTAAATTCGTACTATCGATAAATTTGTATATTCCGAATCCTGATATTTTTGTTTGGTAAAGAAGCATGAAATCAGCATTTCTATCACATAATTAATATAAAAACGAATAAAGACCAAAGCCTATGACTTCATTTTCACGTGGCACAGATCGGTGGATCTATCCTGAAATAAAATTGCAAAGACACGACTATTAGAAGTACCCCTGATACTTTTTCGAACTTTTGCACTTACAATTTTTGAAAATAAGTATTCTTAGAAATATTCTGTTAAAATTTAGAATTTTAATTGTCTTCCCCGTAAATAACACTATGCAACAAAATTTTTGTCGAAGGGCTGCGCATAACAAATATTAACAAAACGTTTTATGGTAAAATTTTTTAAAACAAAATTTTCTTTAAAATTCGAATTCTCTTTGAAGGTGCTTTGAATATTTGGACCATACCTTTTGAAGTATATGCTGGATAAATTAAAGGAATTTATGAGGACTACAAATGTTAGTAATGACACTTTCATGTGGAAACAGGAGTTTAGCAACTGTCGTTAAAAAAATTAGAAAAAAATTGATTTTTTTCAAATAAATCGTATTGTCCTGGCACGAAAAAACATAAACATTGTTTGTTCCATATTTTGATAGATATCGTCCTAAGGAAGAAAATAAGACCTTTTTAAAGATAATCTATGGTTAAATGTAGAATTTCTATAGCACTTTTGGTAGAAATAAGAGAATTTCAACAAAATTCGGCTTTTATACCAACCTATTGTGAACAAGGGTATATATCAGATGCTGCTAAACAAAATTGTAACACATCGAGGGAGTGACATAAGAGACCCCAAGAATATTTGGGGGAAATCCGTTTTGGGCCATATTAAGTCATTTTAGAAATGCCCGTCTGACTGTCCGTCTGTCTGGTTGGTGCGCACGATAACTTCGACAGGATTAATCGATTGCTTAAAATTTGGTATGTGTCAATATTTTTTCTATCTCAGGCTAAGGTCAGCGATGGACCACAAAGAATCAAAATTTAATGAAATGTTGATTATCCCATAACTTATATACTACTACCCTAAATCTTTCACAATTCCACACATAGCATTAGTTTATTAATCGCTATCAATCGGCAATCTTGCCGCGCCCCTTTTGGTACCTCCAATACAAAAGGACTATTTTGCACAAAACGTTAACGGCTTAAAACTTTGATTCCAGTCTGTAGAAATACCTGCAATTTTGTGAAGTGAATTGCTTTTATAGTACCTACAGTCCCGTGCAAATGGACGTTATTACCACGCCCCTTTTTGTACCTCCCATACAAATGGACCATTTTGCACAAAAAGTTAATGGCCTATAACTTGGATTCCTGAACAAACAAACACCTGAAATTTTGTGAAATATATATGGCAACCGTCGTATCACACAGGTTATTTTATCTCTAAGAGGCTAAATCGGAAGGAACATACATATATATATGAGGGGGAGGGGTAATCTAAATGTAAACCGATTTGGACCAAAATTCGGCAGTGCTCGTTCTAAGTTTGAGAAAATTACCTATACCAAATTTGGTAATTATAAAATGTAAAGTACTCGAACAGTTTTTATAACGATTAGATGGTCTCGGGAGGAACAAATACATGGTGGCTTTATAGAAATCTGAACAGATTTTGACCTATTTGAATAGACTTCATCCCTGGCGTGAAAGAGAACGTTGATACAAATTTCATAAAGACAACTTTACATTGACAGACGGACGGACAGATAGGTTTATATTAAATCTGCTGGTAATTCTGAGTCGATCGGTATACTTTAGGATGGGTTCAGCCTTTTAATTTGGGGTGTTCCAAACATTTGGTCCAAAACAAAGTTATAACATCCTGTACCACAGTGTCGTGTAGGTTATTATAAAATGACGGTGGGTCCAACGTTATTTTTTTCCTATCCATATGTAACAAAATGTAATGTAAATACAACAAAAAGGAAACCTTATGGATATACCTATTTCGGCCATGCTGAATCCAGTGGTATTAGCCGTTTTTCGATGTTGGCTCTTGTTTTCGCGATATTCGACCACAAAGTTTGTTGAGAAATCAGAGAGGTTAGTTATCTCTTTGATGATTTTGAAGTAGAAGACTTTTGGAACATTTCATTTATCCTAATTATTGCAGGAAAGCTTAAAAGAATCCTAAATTAAGAGATATTTCTTGTGTAATATTAAAAAGTTTTTTGAGAATATACAAAGAGAATTTAATAATACAGAAGAACAAAATTTGAATTTAACGCCGCTAAAATTCCGAAGCAGTTGGACAAGGATGCCCTGGGAAAGCACACATTAGGAAACACGTTTTCTTGTTTCTGAGCATGAGCTGCTCGATAGCATTGAATTCATTGTATATGAAAAAAGTAATGAAATCGACTAACATTATGTTATTTTGAGCTGTAAATAAAGTGATAATGTTGATGTAATTGGAGGCAACCTTGGATCCGATCGATCCGATTGCATCATCATATTGAAAATCATTTCTTCACATTATAAATAAATTTCCCAAATGTCTTCTTTCTACTATCAAATTAAAGTTCATAGTATGTAGTTTCATAGTACTTTTCCGCAATACGGACGGTGGACGTTTCCTTTGAAATAATTGTCGTACATTCTACACAACAAATAACTATATACCCAACACAAATTGTGCCATGTTTGGTTCAATTCGGATAATAATTTCAAAAATTATGCAACATTTTTATTTCAGGATGAAGTGTGTCCGTGAGACAATCTTCGCAACTATGTTTCCCTCCTCACATTTTTTTTTTATATAAAACTAATATTTCCGAAACAAAGTGTTGAACAGTGTTCAAAAACGCCAGGCAAAATCGCCTTTTTTATATATTTAAATCGAATGGATATATATTTGGAACACATATTTTTAAATATATTTCTGAGTAAATAAATTTTATTTGAAAATCAATTAAATTTATTTGGAACGGATATATTAATACATTACAACAAAATATATTTGCACCTAATTTTCTCAAATAAAATTTATTTATGTACAAATAAAATTATTTTTTATGAATTTCTCCAAAAACATTTAGTTTAAAAAAGCTTTTCAAAACTTTGCAGATTTTTCGAATTTTATTTTTAATTTTCCATTGATTTCAAGTTATACCTTACAATTTAAAATAATTTTTCTTTAAAGCACTAAGACCCAATTTACACGGTGCAACTTGTCCCTGCGACATAAGGCTTGCGACACGAGTTTGTAGACGAAAAGTGTAGAGAAGCTTCCGGGGTAGAAAAAGTTGCTCGAAATGAAAAAACAAGGAACAAATTGACATTTAATTTTATGAGTGACTGCATACGAAAAATTAATTCAATAAAATAAATGTGAGTGAACGAATAAAAACATAAATGTGTCCCCTGGTTGCCGAAACTAAAGACTCACCGTCTAAATGAGCATGATTTTAGGTAGGGATTTCAAAAGAGAAATCAAAAAAGTCGCAGGGACACGTTGCACCGTGTAAATTGGGTCTAATTTTTAATTTCTATTTGTTTCGAGTCCTCATTTGTTATCAATGCATCAAGCAATGTATAAATTCAAATATAGAGGAGTTTTACGAACATTTAAAATTTCTGAAAAATATGAAAGACTGAAGAACATAAATCTTTAATTTTAGACATTTTGTTAACGTTGTCTACCTGCTCACAGAAAAGCCTCCAGGAGTTACGTTTCGCCGATCTAATGATTTTATTGTATTCTTTGAGTCTTCTGTTGTAGTCGTCCCAATATACTGATTGTTTTTTACGTCGAGCTCTGTTGTAAACTCTGCGGACATCTTTGCCAATCGAGCGAATTTGTCCTGGCATCCAGGGTTTCTCATAGGCAGATTTCCTTTCTCGAAGTGGGCAACTATCTTCGAATGAATGAAATGGGCAACTATCTTCGAATGATTTACAAGAGCCTCGGTAATCTTCTTCACATTGATATCAATGTCTTCTGCACATAGATAATCGCGTGTAGGCTGCCCCAATCGATTTCTAAGTAGATTTCAGAAATTAGTCAAGTCGGTCTTAGCCTTATTACGGAAACTTATTAGGTTGGGCGGTGTCCGTGCAATTTTAAAACTTATATAACGGTGGTCTGAATAGGAGTGTTCATCCGAAACCCTCCACTCATGAATCTCACCAATAAGATTTTCTGAACATATCGTTATATCTAATACTTCTTCCCTAATTTTGTTAACAAAGGTTGCAGTGTTTCCTATTTTAAGAGTTATGAGGTCATTTGTATTCAAAAATTCTATAAGGGCGTGTCATCTTTTATTGGTGTTAGTACTACCCAAAGCGATACGATGGGAGCAGGCGTCACAACCAGCTAATAACTCATTACTTCTGTGTTTGGATTCCCTCACCAGACGTTGTAATTCCGACGAAGGTGGCAATGTCGGAGCATCGAATGGCAGATATATTTCAATTACCTTGCCTCAGCACCGTTGCGTCCGATGTTGACAACTCTGGAGAGAAAAGAAAACATAAGTGTTTATGGCACACAATATAAGTTCTTGGATGAGTAACTCTGTTAGCGTAGAAAAGGTTATTGTTTACATGGTTTAATGCATGTCCATGGTTCCTGGATCAAAGCAATATGAACCCTGCCTTTATTTATGATGTCCATCAGAGCGTTGTGGGTCATTCTTCTCCTTTCGTTCACATCCTATTACACCATCTTCCAGTAGACAATTTTGGGAGCCGGTGTCATTTTTTGTCGCTCCCTCATTGTTTTGAATCGTTTTGTGGCTCTTTTTATTTTGATCACCACCTTTGCTGGGAACTTCCTGCATAAGTGGGGGTACTATTGGTAAACTGGTGGTGTTATTGACTACTATCTCATCAGTTTTTGGCAGTGTCTTACTTGTCTCCATGCGTTCACTACCAGTGTTTGCCGCTTCAGACAGTATATTTGGACTCGATTCATCTTAGATTCGTACTCCGCTACCCTCGTATAGACCAAATCTTCGAAGTTACTTTTTTGGTCTTCGGGGATTCTGCCAGATACACTACTGCTATCAATTATGGCATATCATAGATCGAATCGAAAATGTTGTTTAGCTATATTAGAATAAGATGGTGGCTTCTTACCCTTCTTTAGGGTATTTTTATACCCTCATATCGAAGGAGTGACCTAAGACCCTAAGTATGTTCGGTGGATATCCGTTTTGGGTCATTTTAAGTCGAATCAGCAATGTCCGTCCGTCTGTCTGCTGGCAGGTGCGCACGATAACTCTCGAAAGGAGTAACCGATTGACTTCAAAACTGGTATGTAGTAATATTTTCTTCTACCTCCGGCTAAGTTCGAAGATGGGCCATATTGGTCCACTCCTTCTAGTGCCTCCCCCACAAACGGTTAAGAATTTAATATTGATTATTTAATAAATTCTATACTACTTATTTGAATCCTCTAAAATTCTACACCTAGTATTAGTTTAGTAGTAACTATTACACGAGAAATATGGGCGAAGTTGCCACGCCCCTTTTGGTACCTCCACACAAATGGACAATTTTGAACCAAAATTTAACACCTTATAACTTTAATACCAGTGCATATAAATACTTAAAATTATGTACAGTGTAATGCTTTTATAGTACATAGAGTCCAGAGAAGAATGAACGTTATTGGCACGCCCCTTTTGGTACCTCCCACACAAATGGACCATTTTACACCAAAAGTTAACAGCTTATAACTTTAATGCCAGTGCATATAAATACTTGAAATTTTGTACAGTGTAATGATTTTATAGTACCAGGAGTCCAAAATTTAAAGTTGTTAAATGCAATTAGACCCGACTGAACTTTTTACTTATAAAAACGAATTAAGCTATATTTAATAAAATTGAATAAGCTTAACACTGAAAAAAAAAGTTATTTGAGTTTCTTAATGTGCCATATTCATCAGCAACCCTGTATACATGTTTCAAGCTGAATATGTTTGGGACAAGATACTACAGAAGCGATTTTTTTCAGTGTGTTGTTAGGCCCTTTTGAATTTCGTTTATAAGTTCCCCATTTTTGATAGTATTTCGCTAAAAATTTATCGGGATGTGTATTTTGATGTAGTGTATCGAAATCCATCAAAAACTGAATTTCCATTTTTCTTGTTGTTACGCCCTTATTCGTTTCTGATGACGATTTGATTTCCAAACTAAATTTACCCAGCAAAATTTTGGTAAGTACCTGTCATTATTCCCTGCATTACCAAATAATGACATCTCATTATTAGCTGCATTACAATCGGTTTATTAATAATGACTTACCAATAATATCAGAAATACGTGATATTTTGTTATCAAAATCATTTTGGCAGTTTTAAATAAAATGCAATGTTGGCTATATGTGGGTTATTGTATAAGATTTATTTATTTTTCAACATATTTTAAAATAATACGTGCAGATTTAAATGAAAATACCATAAATATTTACGTTTATCGTATGATGTTAGACCATTGAAGAATTTTTCACATGGGAGTTTGGGTTCAGAAATTCGAATCTTATATGAGGAAATTGTTTGTTTCGAGAAACATGCGCGACAATATGCAAAAAATCACTTTCCATGGCCATTTCTACACATCTACCATATCTATATACTTTTCTTATAAGTTATTAGTTATGCATTATTCTAGTACTTGAAATCGTTAAAATATAAGCACATATTTATGTGGTATGCCTATGCTACAAATAAGTACTTATTATGCCACTTTATGGCATCCAAAAGGATCAAAGGCTTTAGTGGTAAAAGGCTTTAGTGGTAACACTGCTCCTCGGTTCATTGGTAACGCTGCTCCTCGGTCCTTCGCTGACGTTCCTAATGATAGCTTGATACTGGCGGTCATCAACAGGGGAGAGGAAGACGGCAACATCCCCAAGGGCAAGTGGAGTGAGATACAGTACGCACTTTGCTCTGTTTCTTTGATGTTCTTGAGGAGCTGCCGCGTCCGACCGACCTAGTCCTAATCCAGGAACCATGGTTCAATGAAGATATGGTTTGTGGGCTCAGTACGCAGGATTTAAGCTGCTTCAAGGTACAGGTAATGGAAGACGTAGAGGCTGTTTATGTGCCAAAGACGAACCTAATATATACATTAGGCCGGGTCGATTTGTGGGGAGGCAAAAAAAGTCGCCATTGCTCAGTGAAAATCGTATTCTAGGGATCAAAATAAGAAACTTTGCCGAAGGAACCATACCTCTAAAACGAATTCTGATGTCCCGGAATTTGGGTCGAACTTTTGGGTAGGGGCAAATTTTGAAAAATCCCACTTTGACCCATTTAGAGTGCTTCAATCGAGTCCAAATGTACTATAAAAGCATTAGAGTGTACAAAATTTCGAGTATTTATATGCACTGCTATTAAAGTTATAAACTGGTAATATTTGGAGCAAACATGTTAACTTTTGGTGCAAAATGGTCAATTTGTATGGTAGGTACCAAAAGAAGAGCGGCAACTTCGCCCATTTAGCACAAGGTTCTAGCGACTAAAAAAGATATACATACTATGTGTGGAATTTCATAAGATTTCGATAGGTAGTACAGATGTTATTGATAAGCAATATTTCACCAAATTTTAACCCTTTGTGGGGAAGGTACTAGATGGAGTAGACCAATATGACCCATATTCGAACTTAGCCTGAGATAGAAAAAAATATTGCCATGTACCAAATTTGAAGTCAATCTGTTACTCCTTTCGACAGTTATCGCGCGTAACAGCAGACAGACATCCAGAAAGACGCACGGACAGACATTGTTCATTCAACTTAAAATGACCCAAAACGGATATCCGCCGAACATACTTGGGGTCTTAGGTCACCCCTTCGAGTGTTACACTTTTGCCCCGTAGCAAATACCCTCCTTTAAGTGAGGGTATAAACACAATGACTATTACATTAAAGTGCAAATGGTGTTGAAAATATACTGATTAAGAAAATTTTTACCATATTTGGAACTGACTTTATGATATTTTGACTTCATAATCAAATTAAGCTATCCGTCGCCGTAAATGCCCCTACAAGAAATATTTGGATACAACCACTGAAACGATAAAGATGACAAATGCTGACCAATCTTAATTCGATTTATGACTGTTTTCCAGAATACACTGTATTGTTATTAATTTTAATTACTAATAAAAATCTTGTTAAAACTATTGCTTTGAAAACATATATGGAGAATTTTGGGGTGTCGAAATCGAATCGTTGTTTCTTTGATTTAACAATACATTTTCGTTGATTTTATAGGGCTTTTTTGTTGATATATCTCTGTAACTCTAGATGCGCACAATTTATCATAGATAACACGCTAGTTAAATAGAAAGAAGGATATTCTACAAATTCGTTATATGACATTCAATTCAAATCTCTACGGGTGAAAATAATTTTAAGTTTTATCAGATTAAGTATTTTTTTTGGTCACATCAATCTGTAGATATATTCTAGAGCCAAAAAAGTCTAATTTTCCCTCTCTACATTTAAAATCCTCTACGAAAATGTATGGCATTTGAACTGGCAAACTCATGTCCACACTGATGTCCGACTAACGCCCACTAAAATTGTGATTTGCATCCGTCACTGGACGATGTGGCATATCAAGAGCTGTAAGGACTTCCACAGAGTTGTGTGACTAATTTACTATTGACAACTGTGTGCGTATGTATGTATGTATGTATGAACAAAAATATATGTACACTATGTGTGTTCACATGTAAATATATATGCATAAGTGTGTGTTGGCAGATGTATGTGTTCATACGTCTGGGAGTACCACTTACCAATTACGTACTGAATGTGATCTGAATGTTTATTTGTATGTATGTGAATAGGTGAGGACTTTGTACATTTGCATGCAGTGGTTTTGAGAGGATTAATTAAACATTTGAACATTTTGTAAATTACACACTTAATTATTGTGTCCAGAGTTAATATGCCCATGTGGCAACAAGTGTTGCTGCGACTGCCTCCAACTGATCCGGCCAACGATGACGACTTAAAACTCTGTTGACTGACCAACCGAATCTAAAATACAATCACCGATGCCGATGCCATGGACCATATCTATGTCCACGACCGTTTGTGTTGTCCACCTTTTGAAGACAATGACGATGGCTACGCCAGTCCACGGTTGCGTGCATTTCCAGGCACACAATCCTACATTCATACATATATACACATGTGTGTGATTGCGTCCTTTGTTATACGAGTAAATACAAATGAGTACATATATGAATGTAGCCAAATAAATGCATATATGTATGTGTATGCAGCACGAGGCCGACAGTAAACCCGTTGTTTATTTAAACCACAATTTTTAATCCGGCGAGTACATGGCTTATTAAATGAAATTTAAATGTGTGGCAACACCCGCAGCATTTGCTCTGTTGCTCTGTTGCTGCAACAATTTAAATGTTAATTTATGAAATAGCAATTGCAACACATTAAAACACAAAATACTTTGTAGGTGTATTTATGAACGCGTATGTATGTATATACATATTTGTGCGTGCACTGCAATTGACCTTTTCGCGATAACAATAACAAATACACACGTGTACCTTTGTTCATACCATCGGCCATTCTGCCATTCAACTGCATGTGAATGTATTTATTTATATCTGTCTATTTGTAGGTATCAAATAGGATTTGCGAAATCTCCATGCCGCGATGCGGGAATTTTATATCAACTGAAACGGAATTTGAAATAACACATCTTCTCGGGACAAAAACAGTGTAAATTCCGCCCGGCTTCTTGATTTTTATACCCTACACCACACTGTGGTACAGGGTATTATAACTTTGTGCATTTGTTTGTAACACCCAAAAGGAGAAGAAGTAGACCCATTGTTTATTATACCGATCGACTTAGAATCACTTTCTGAGTTGATTTAGCTATGTCCGTCTGTCTGTCTGTCCGTCTGTCCGTCTGTCCGTCTGTCTGTGCATGTATTCTTGTAATCAAAGTACAGGTCGCAATTATGGTCCGATCTCGACGAAACTTTACACATGTATCTTATTTGGCCCAAAGACGATCCCTATTGAATTTGGTTAAAATCGGTTCAGATTTTTATATAGCCCCCATATATATGTTACCCCAGATTTGACATGTAAGCGCTGTAAAAACTTTATTTTATACCCGATCAGTCTGAAATTCGGCAGAAAGAGGTTTGTTATTATATGAATGAACACTGTTAAATTTGGAAGAAATCGGTTCAGATTTAGATATAGCCCCCATATATACGTTACCCCCGATTTGACATGTAAGCGCTGGAAAATCTGTATTTTATATCCGATCAGTATGAAATTCAGCAGAAAGAGGTCTCTTATTATATGAATGAACACTGTTAAATTTGGAAGAAATCAGTTCAGATTTAGATATAGCCCCCATATATACGTTACCCCCGATTTGACATGTAAGCGCTGTAAAAACTGTATTTTACATCCGATCAGTGCGAAATTCGGCAGAAAGAGGTTTCTTATTACATGAAGGAATACTGCCAAATTTGGAGAAAATCGGTTCAGATTTATATATAGCCCCCATATATACTTACCCCCGATTTGACATGTGAGCGCGGATATAAAATGTTATTTTATATCCGATCAGAGCGAAAGTCGACAAAAAGAGGTTTCTTTCTACATGAAGGAATACTGCCAAATTCGGAGATTAGATTTAGATATAACACCCATATATATGTTACCCCCGATTTGATATGTAAGCGCTGTAAACACTGTATTTTATATCCGATCAGTGCTAAATTCGACAGAAAGAGGTTTCTTATTACATGAATGAGTATTCAGGGAAGATCGGTTCAGATTTATTTTAAGGCTCCATATATATGTTCCTCCTGATTTGGTATCAAACCGCTATAGAAGTTGTATTTTACTTCCCATCATTAAAATTTTCCAGAAAGATGTTTCTCAATTTAGGAACGAATATTGCTTAATTTAGCGATTATCGTTTCAGAATTAGATAATATGTTTCTACCCATTTACCAATTATTCCAAATTATTATGGCAATGACCCTTATCGCATTGTTAGGGAGGTGTAGGGTATTATATAGTCGGCCCCGCCCGACTTTCTGCCTTTCCTTACTGGTTTTTTTCTAAAAATAATGCTGCATTGCTAAAGGGTTTCGTTTTTGTAGTAAAAAGTGTCGCACTCGCACAGTGCCCTTTTTTCAAGTTAGTGCAACTCAAAAAAAAAAAAAATAATATGGATTGAAAGCAGACACTTTGGGGGAAAAACTGCATACTTAATTTTTTCGTAAATTGTTTGGCCTTTTGAAAATCATCTGCCAAAGTTAAATTTTTTTGGTATTAAAAATTACTTTTCCCTTTCGATTTGAAGCACTTTCTAAATACTGAATAAAAAAGAACTTATTAAGCAAACAAATATAAAAAACGGAACGGAAAGCTAATGACATGTACTAATTTTAGGTTTTAAGTTTTTTTGATTATGATAAAGATACATCCAAAAATGGTTGTAAAATAAATGCAGTATCACCATAGAGAGGAGGGTATATGTCATTGTTACGAGCCAAAAGTATGTTCGGCGGAAATCCGATTTGGGTCTTTTTTAAGTCACTTGAGCAATGTCCGTCCGTCTGTCTGTCTGCTGGCTGGTGCGCACGATAACTCTCGAATAGAGTAACCGATTGACTTCAAATTTGGCATGCGGTAATATTTTCTTCTATCTCCGAAGTTCGAAGATGGGCCATTTTGGCCCACTCCTTCTAGTATCTCCCCCACAAAGGGTTAACTTTTGTCGTTGCTGATCAGTCGTAATGAACGGACGTGTATAGCACAGAGCGGATAGTTAAAATCTATTACGCAGTACCTATTACGCAATCTGTACAAAGTCTGGAAGGCCTACATCGTAGTGCCTATTACGGGCTAATACAGAAATTAATAAATTCGTCGACGGGGATGCCTTCGCGTTCCGATGGAGCGGAGTTCCCCAATCGTCCTACTGTCCCTCCGTTGGTCTTAGCCAAAGCTGACCACACCAAACATGGTAAAAATTCCCCCCCAGTACTCACAACAGGTGGTACGGTGAGGGGAAATCGTCATGTCCGACCGTCAAAACGGAAGCACAATGAGCACCGGATAGCGCTCAGAGTTTTGACGAAGATGGAGGCTGTTAAGGTTTCGGCTCTTACCGAAGAACAAAAAGAGTCACTTACCTGGGCCAAAGGCGTCATAGATGCTTCTAAGGCCAATCAGCCGGCTAAAAGAGCCACAAATTCAGCTGTGTTAACGGCTAATAAAGTCAAAAGAATCAGATCACCTGGTGAACCCCTGCCATCGAAGAAGGCAAGAGGCCCTAATGTCACCATCAACAGGACACTCACCAAGCCCTTCAATGAAGTGGCGAAGGAGAGTCTAGTCATGGCCGTTATAGACAGAAGTAGTGAGGATGGATCCATCCTCAAGGACAAATGGAGCCATGTGCAATCCGCCATAATGGCTCATTACCTCGATGTCCGAAGAGAAATGCAGGGCAAACCACCAGGCGGCAACGATGCAGGATGGCATCAGGGGAGAGTAAAGCTCTTATATTTCCGTGATGCCAGATCATGACATATTAGAGATAATAAAAGATTCCAATCCTGGTCTGCCGACCCATAATTGGAGAATTAGTAAGGTGGGTGAGGCGGATGGTAAAAAGCGACAGGTCAATTTGATCCTTAACGCTGAATCCACCTCCCATACACAAAGTGCAAGTGGAACCCTACAATATGGTTTCGAGACTATAGTCTTGAAGGTAGACAAGCAGGATATAGCTCCCACTGCGGAAGCGAGTCGTCGACCGTGGTTGATACAAGGCTTTCTGGAAGTGCGGAGGTCCACACGACCATTATTTCTGGTGACTCTAACTCTAACAGAAGATCTGTAACGTTATTCTCTAAGGATACTGAGGGAAGTCTCCGGAACCTTTGACGGTGTGCGGTATCAAGACACCAAACTTTAAACTGCTTGTGGTCAACTGTGAACGAACTCCAAGAACCTGCATCTAAGTATTTTTCTCCTGACTAATTTAAGTGGTAAAGACCAAACAGCTGCTAGTCTAGAGATTGGTAATCGCATATACTGGGTAGTCTCCAGTTACTCTCCTTATGGAACTGCAATACCGACAGCTCTCTTCAGGGAAGTAGTAGAATAAGCAACGTCTGACGAGCTCGAGCTGATTATTGGCGCAGACACGAACGCTTATCATACTATCTGGGGTAGTATGGATATAAACAATAGGGGTGATTCGCTTCTTGACTTTATTCTAACTACCAACCTTAGTATTTGTAACATAGGTAATAAACCGACCTTTACAACTAAAGACAGACAAGAAGTACTCGACGTAACGTTTGCTACTGACCGGCTGTCAGACAAAATTATTGGGTGGAATGTACTGGAATGTACATTCTTAGATCACCATTATATTGAGTTCAAACTCGTGGAAAAAGCGCCTGAACCTGCCGTCCACAGAAATGTGAGAAATACAAAGTGGCACCTGTATGAGAAGAATTTGAAGAAAGTGCTCAACTCCAAACTTCTGTACGAACCGAATGACAAAGCAGGTCTGGGTAATCTGGTCGAGCATATCACCATATCATTCTATAGTTCACTTGAAGAAGCCTGTCCAAAAACAAGGTACAAGGGTAAAACTAAACCTCAATGGTGGACTTCTGAGCTAACGGCAAGGAAAAAGACCTGCAACAAGCTATTCAACAAGGCGAAATCTACTGAAGCCTTTAATGATTGGGATGCATATAAAGGGCAACTCAAGATCTATAAGAAGGATATTAGGAAGGCGCACAGACGCTCTTGGTATTCCTTCTTTGGCGAAGTGGAAAAGGTCTCCGACGCCGCAAGGCTGAGGAAGGTACTATCCGCTTCTCCTTGTACAGTGGGCTATTTGCAGGATGAGGCAAACAACTGGACAAAAACAGTGAGCAATCGCTAAGTGTACTGCTCGACACACATTTCCCGGGGAACTCATCAACAGAGCCCGAGGATCAACAGGACCAAAAAGAGTGCGAGTGGACTGCGAGCGTCGCTAGCTTGTTGACTGTGAGATCTAGAATAAGCTGGGCTATAAACAGATTGGAACACTTCAAGTCACATGGACCAGACGGCATCACTCCAGCAGAAATGCAGAAAATGTTGAAGTACATTATCCCCTGGCTGCAGAAAATTTATGTAGACTGTATTAGGCTTTCATACATCCCGAATCGATGGAGGGATACCAAAGTGGTATTCATACCCAAAGCGGGGAAGATATCGCACACTAGGCCAAAAGACTTCAGACCAATTAGCCTATCCTCTTTCCTATTGAAAAGTCTGGAAAGACTTTTAGATTATTTCATTAGGCAAAACCTGGATACAAAACTCCTATCGGGGAACCAACATGCTTACAATAAGAAGAAGTCTACAGAATCAGCCCTGCACGGACTTGTGAGCACTATCGAATCGTCCCTACATTTCAACGAATTCACCATGCTGGCGTTTCTTGGCATAGAAGGGGCTTTTAACAACATACACCCAGATGCGGTAATCGCGGCATTGTCACATCTAAAGGTGAACTCTAGCTTGATTAGACTAATTCAAAGACTACTCAACAGAAGACGCATAACAGCATGTCTAGGGTCCACAACTCTAACAAGGTTTGTAAACAGAGGAACCCCACAAGGAGGAGTCTCCACTAATTTGGAACCTAGCGGTGAATGAAATCCTGCTAGAACGTTGTGGCTGCAAGGTCGTGGCATATGTGGACGACCTGGCAATCGCAGTGAGTGGCAAATTCGAAAACATCATCCGAGCCTTCTACAGGTGGCTCTGAACATGTTGGCTAGATGGGCCAGAAGCAGCGGTTTGGGTGTTAACCCAAATAAGACAGAATTGGTTCTCTTTACTAGGATGAATAATGTCCCTCATGTGGATCCTCCTCCTCGGATAAATGGAACAGATCTAGTCTTTTCTGAAAGTGCAAAATGTTTAGGAATAATTTTGGTTAGGAAACTGTCATTTAGACTAAACCTACTGGAACGTGTAAAGAACGCCAAAATCGCCCTATAATCCTGCAGGAAGGCTGTAGGGTCGCGGTGGGGCCTCTCTCCTAAAATTGTCCATTGGATATATATATCAGTGGTTCGTCCAATACTGTTATACGGCATTGTGGTATGGTGGACGGCAACTGACAAAATAACCATCACAAACCTGCTATCAAAGGTTCAGAGAACTGCCTGCCTGTGCATAAGCGGAGCGTTAAGGACTACTGCGACTGAGTCTCTACAAGCCCTTCACCATATACTGCCGATTAATGTTGTGGCGAGAGAAGTTGCAACCAAAGCGGCACTAAGATTAAACTGCCTATCAATGTGGAGGTACAAGAACTACGGTCACATGAGGATATCAAATTGTAGTGCTATGGTAACCGACCGAGTAGACTATAGTATATCAACGGTGTGCACCTTTGAGAGCAACTACAACACTATGATACCAGACAGGGATTAATGGGGTGGCAGAATACCCGGAAATAGAAACCATCTCCACTTCTATACGGATGGTTCGAAGCTTGATGAAAGGGTTGGCTTCGGAGTACACTGTGAAGAACTTAATTTGAATATAGCCCACAGACTACCAGATACCTGCAGTGTCTATCAAGCCGACATAATGGCAATATGGGAAGTCGCCAAGTGGCTGTGTCGGAACATAGTAACCAACACTGGCGTTGTCATTTACTCGGACAGCCAGGCTGCCATCAATTCTCTGGAGGCCACATCCCTAAATTTACAAATAGCCCTCGACTGCCGCAGATCTCTTGACGAGATGGCTGAGCAGTTTAATATACACCTCATATGGGTGCCTGGGCATAGGGATATCCCGGGGAACTCCAAAGCCGATGAACTTGCTAGGAAAGGGACGACTTTACAAATTCTCGAAGAATTTGCATATACATATTGGTGCGCCACTATCCACGTGCAAGCTTTGGCTTAGGCAAGAGGCAATCAGGCAGTCCAACGACAGATGGACACAAATCGGCATGTGTAGGGTAGATAGACAAATCTGGCCATGGAATGACCTGAGAAGGTCAAAATATCTCCTCGCACTGGAAAGGAAAATATTATCTACATTAGTATCAGTTCTGACGGGACACTGCCTGATCGGCGAACACGCCAGAAGATTGGGTATTAACTCCAATGACTTCTGCAGAAGCTGTGGAGATGAGGAAGAAGTGGAGAGCATTGAGCACTTGATATGCGACTGTCCCGCTTTGAGTAAACGACGACTGGACCTACTGGGGTCGGCCTTTCTAGGCAGCCTAACAGATCTTTCCAGTACCAATATTCGTGCTATCGATACATTTGGATATCAAACAGGTTGGTTGGAAGGGCATTGTAGCCCGTGGTACCACTAGGGACCTAAACTGGTCTATGTGAGCTGAAGAAATAAAAAAAAGAAAACGGCTGCCACCCTAACATAAGCCTAAACCTAGTGAAATATTGATTCTTTAATATCTTCTAAACTACTTACTCGAATCTTACAAAATTGTACACATAGTATTAGTTTGTTAGTCGGTGACACGTGAAGCAAAGGGCGAAGTGGCCATTCCCTTTTTGATACCTCCCACACGAATTTTTTCATTTGAGTCCCATTTCGCCTATCTGTGCGTGGTAGGGCTTCTTTCGAATCCCTAGGACCGGTGCGGGCATATTTCTTAACATTTTAAGGTTCACTTAGGAGTCGGTGTTTTTTTTTTGGTTTTGACATCATCCCGGTATGGTGCACTTCTGCACATATATAGAAATTTGACTAAAAATATTCCAACTACAAAGAGCTACATACATACTAGGGCAATATTTTTTGAGAATTTGAGAAAGATCTAATTTTTGACCTGTGACACTTGAGAAAGAAGCACCCATAAGGGGGGAAACATGTCAAAAGGCCCACATTTTTTAATTTATTTCCAATCGCGGCAAAATTCTGGAGGTGTTGCAGAAGTACTACGTTAGGTTGCGAAGATACTCGTTTTAATAGGAAAGCAATTATTTTGCGAAACCTGATTTTTTTGGTAAAATAGCGTCTGTCGCGACTCTATCTTAAAAAAGCGCGAATTCAGTATTTTCATCACACAATTAATACCATATCTCAAAAACGAGAATATATGTATACTAGCTGAGCCCGGTGCGCTTCGCTGCCCATGTCAAAATTAGCGCTGTAGAAACTGTATTTTATATCCGATCAGTACGAAATTCGGCAGAAAGAGGTTTGTTATTACATGAAGGAATACTGCCAAATTCGGAGAACATCGGTTTAGATATAGCCCCCATATATATGTTACCCCCAATTTGACATGTAAGCGCTGTAGAAACTGTATTTTATATCCGATCAGTACGAAATTCGGCAGAAAGAGGTTTCTTATTACATGAAGGATTACTGCCAAATTCGGAGAAAATCGGTTCAGATTTATATATAGTCCCCATATATATGTTACCCCCGATTTGAAATTCAAGCGCTGTAGAAACTGTATTTTATATCCGATCAGTAAGAAATTCGGCAGAAAGAGGTTTCTTATTACATGAAGGAATACCGCAAAATTCGGAGAAAATCGGTTCAGATTTAGACATAGCCCCCCATATTGGGGGCTATATCTAAACCCCCGATTTGAAATTCAAGCGGTCTCTACAGCGTTTTTATATCCGATCAGTAGGAAATTCGACAGAAACCGGTTTCTATTTTACATGAATGAGTATTGAAGGAAAATCGATTCAGATTTATATATAAATCCATATATATGTTCCTCCAGATTTGGTTACAAAGCGCTATAGAAGTTGTACTTTACTTCCGATCATTACAAAGTTCTCCAGAAAAATGTTTCTCAATTTAGGAACGAATATTGCTTTATTTAGCGATTATCTGTTCAAAATACATTTACCAATTATTCCAAATTATTATCGCAATGACCCTTATCGCATTGTTAGGGAGGTGTAGGGTATTACATAGTCAGCCCCGCCCGACTTTCTGCCTTTCCTTACTGGTATTAGTAATAAATTCACTGAATGAAAAAATACCGAATTCAGTGGAAAGTCCAGAAAATAGAAATGTATACTTGTAAAATTTCCAAATTCTTGTTTCATTGGTCATGCATCACATTATCATATTGCAATTGTACTGGAGTGAGCAGCTATAATTATCGCATACCGATCATTTTTGTTCATATATTTCCTATATAATACTTGCAAGATATATCAAAATATGGGCTGTGCCACGCCCACTGGTCCTATTCCGCCCATTTGTAAGCCAATCACGTAGACTGCTACCAGATATATATACGCAAAATTTCAACACTCTCACTAACAAAATGAGCAAGATAATTCAATTTCATAATTTGGCTTATATGGACGGTGGCACGCCCATTGGTCCGATCCCGCCCATTTGTTGACCAATTACGTAGAATGCCACCAGATACATATTCGCAACATTGCAGCACTCCCGCTGGTAAATTGTGCAAGATATCAAAATTTGGTCTATGTGGGCGGGGCCACGCCCATTGGGTCGATCCCGCCCATTTTTGGACCAATCACTTAAACTGCCACCATATACATATACACTAAAATACGGAACTCTCTCTAATAAATTGTGGAAAATATTTGAATTTCAAAATTTGCCTTATATGGGCGGGGCCACGCCCATTGGTCCGATTCCGACCATTTTTTGAAAATTCACATAATCTGACACTAAATGCATACACACAAAATGTCAGCACTCTAGCTAAAAAATTTTCTCAATACCAAAATTTTACCCATATGGTATATCGCATGTGTAAGTACCCTATTTTCAGCACCCCCAGTACATGTACATTCTGTGCAAATTTCAAGATGATCGGTCAAGCCGTTTAGACGTCTATACGGAACAAACAAACAAACAAACCCACAAACAGACACTCTCTTTTATATATATAGATTGCATTTTTATACCCTACACCACACTGTGGTACAGGGTATTATAACTTTGTGCATTTGTTTGTAACACCAAAAAGGAGAAGAAATAGACCCATCGTTTATTATACCGATCGACTTAGAATCACTTTCTGAGTTGATTAAGCTATGTCCGTCTGTCTGTCCGTCTGTGCATGTATTCTTGTAATCAAAGTACAGGTCGCAATTATGGTCCGATCTCGACGAAACTTTACACATATCTTTTTTTTGGCCCAAGGACGATCCCTATTGAATTTGGTTAAAATCGGTTCAGATTTAGATATAGCCCCCATATATACATATGTTAGCCCTGATTTGACATGTAAGCGCTGTAAAAACTGTATTTTATATCCGATCAGTATGAAATTCGGCAGAAAGAGGTTTCTTATTATATGGATGAACACTATTAAATTTGGAAGAAATCGGTTCAGATTTAGATATAGCCCCCATATATACGTTACCCCCAATTTGACATGTAGGCGCTGTAAAAACTTTATTTTACATCCGATCAGTATGAAATTCGGCAGAAAGAGGTTTTTATACCCTACACCACACTGTGGTACAGGGTATTATAACTTTGTGCATTTGTTTGTAACACCCACAAGGAGAAGAAGTAGACCCATTGTTTATTATACCGATCGACTTAGAATCACTTTCTGAGTTGATTTAGCTATGTCCGTCTGTCTGTCTGTCCGTCTGTCCGTCTGTCCGTCTGTCTGTGCATGTATTCTTGTAATCAAAGTACAGGTCGCAATTATGGTCCGATCTCGACGAAACTTTACACATGTATCTTATTTGGCCCAAAGACGATCCCTATTGAATTTGGTTAAAATCGGTTCAGATTTTGATATAGCCCCCATATATATGTTACCCCAGATTTGACATGTAAGCGCTGTAAAAACTTTATTTTATACCCGATCAGTCTGAAATTCGGCAGAAAGAGGTTTGTTATTATATGAATGAACACTGTTAAATTTGGAAGAAATCGGTTCAGATTTAGATATAGCCCCCATATATACGTTACCCCCGATTTGACATGTAAGCGCTGGAAAATCTGTATTTTATATCCGATCAGTATGAAATTCAGCAGAAAGAGGTCTCTTATTATATGAATGAACACTGTTAAATTTGGAAGAAATCGGTTCAGATTTAGATATAGCCCCCATATATACGTTACCCCCGATTTGACATGTAAGCGCTGTAAAAACTGTATTTTACATCCGATCAGTGCGAAATTCGGCAGAAAGAGGTTTCTTATTACATGAAGGAATACTGCCAAATTTGGAGAAAATCGGTTCAGATTTATATATAGCCCCCATATATACTTACCCCCGATTTGACATGTGAGCGCGGATATAAAATGTTATTTTATATCCGATCAGAGCGAAAGTCGACAAAAAGAGGTTTCTTTCTACATGAAGGAATACTGCCAAATTCGGAGATTAGATTTAGATATAACACCCATATATATGTTACCCCCGATTTGATATGTAAGCGCTGTAAACACTGTATTTTATATCCGATCAGTGCTAAATTCGACAGAAAGAGGTTTCTTATTACATGAATGAGTATTCAGGGAAGATCGGTTCAGATTTATTTTAAGGCTCCATATATATGTTCCTCCTGATTTGGTATCAAACCGCTATAGAAGTTGTATTTTACTTCCCATCATTAAAATTTTCCAGAAAGATGTTTCTCAATTTAGGAACGAATATTGCTTAATTTAGCGATTATCGTTTCAGAATTAGATAATATGTTTCTACCCATTTACCAATTATTCCAAATTATTATGGCAATGACCCTTATCGCATTGTTAGGGAGGTGTAGGGTATTATATAGTCGGCCCCGCCCGACTTTCTGCCTTTCCTTACTGGTTTTTTTCTAAAAATAATGCTGCATTGCTAAAGGGTTTCGTTTTTGTAGTAAAAAGTGTCGCACTCGCACAGTGCCCTTTTTTCAAGTTAGTGCAACTCAAAAAAAAAAAAAATAATATGGATTGAAAGCAGACACTTTGGGGGAAAAACTGCATACTTAATTTTTTCGTAAATTGTTTGGCCTTTTGAAAATCATCTGCCAAAGTTAAATTTTTTTGGTATTAAAAATTACTTTTCCCTTTCGATTTGAAGCACTTTCTAAATACTGAATAAAAAAGAACTTATTAAGCAAACAAATATAAAAAACGGAACGGAAAGCTAATGACATGTACTAATTTTAGGTTTTAAGTTTTTTTGATTATGATAAAGATACATCCAAAAATGGTTGTAAAATAAATGCAGTATCACCATAGAGAGGAGGGTATATGTCATTGTTACGAGCCAAAAGTATGTTCGGCGGAAATCCGATTTGGGTCTTTTTTAAGTCACTTGAGCAATGTCCGTCCGTCTGTCTGTCTGCTGGCTGGTGCGCACGATAACTCTCGAATAGAGTAACCGATTGACTTCAAATTTGGCATGCGGTAATATTTTCTTCTATCTCCGAAGTTCGAAGATGGGCCATTTTGGCCCACTCCTTCTAGTATCTCCCCCACAAAGGGTTAACTTTTGTCGTTGCTGATCAGTCGTAATGAACGGACGTGTATAGCACAGAGCGGATAGTTAAAATCTATTACGCAGTACCTATTACGCAATCTGTACAAAGTCTGGAAGGCCTACATCGTAGTGCCTATTACGGGCTAATACAGAAATTAATAAATTCGTCGACGGGGATGCCTTCGCGTTCCGATGGAGCGGAGTTCCCCAATCGTCCTACTGTCCCTCCGTTGGTCTTAGCCAAAGCTGACCACACCAAACATGGTAAAAATTCCCCCCCAGTACTCACAACAGGTGGTACGGTGAGGGGAAATCGTCATGTCCGACCGTCAAAACGGAAGCACAATGAGCACCGGATAGCGCTCAGAGTTTTGACGAAGATGGAGGCTGTTAAGGTTTCGGCTCTTACCGAAGAACAAAAAGAGTCACTTACCTGGGCCAAAGGCGTCATAGATGCTTCTAAGGCCAATCAGCCGGCTGAAAGAGCCACAAATTCAGCTGTGTTAACGGCTAATAAAGTCAAAAGAATCAGATCACCTGGTGAACCCCTGCCATCGAAGAAGGCAAGAGGCCCTAATGTCACCATCAACAGGACACTCACCAAGCCCTTCAATGAAGTGGCGAAGGAGAGTCTAGTGATGGCTGTTATAGACAGAAGTAGTGAGGATGGATCCATCCTCAAGGACAAATGGAGTCATGTACAATCGGTCATTATGGCTCATTACCTCGATGTCCGTAGAGAAATGCCGGGAAAACCACCAATCTGCAACGATGCAGGATGGCATCAGGGGAGAGAAAAGCTCTAATATTTCGGTGATGCCAGATCCGTAGGCCTGTATAAGGCTGCTCTGAGTCGAGCGGGTGAGGTGTGGCCGGGTGCCCAGTTGGATGTTGTCGAAAAAACAACATCCCTAGTCACCCTAGAGCCATCACCTGGGTTACAGAAGAGCCCTCCAACCCGGCTGACATCTTAGAAATAATAATAGATTCCAATCCTGGTCTGCCGGTCCATAATTGGAGAATCAGCAAGGTGGGTGAGGCGAACGGTAAAAAGCGGCAGGTCAATCTTATCCTAAACGCTGCAACCCTACAATATGGCTTCGAGACTATAGTCTTGAAGATATACAAGCAGGATATAGCTCCCACTCCAGAAGGTGAGTCGTCCACCGTGGCACTTTCTGGAAGTGCGGAGGTACCCACGCCTATTATTTCTGGTGACTCCAACTCTAACTGAAGATATGTAACGTCCTTCTCTGAGGACAAAAGCTCTACTTCGGACACAGAGAGGCTGAGGGGAGTCTCCGGACTCTTTGACGCATCTGGCGGGGACATGCTTCTCGACGATACGGACGAAGAGTTCGATAACACCCTTGTCGGGGTGGATGTTAATCTGTCAATTACCAATGATGGTAAGAATTCTACAGATTAACCTCCATCACGCTAAAGCAGCTTCAGCGGCTCTATTGCTGCGCCTGTCTACAGGCGCAGTAGACATCGTCCTGATACAGGAGCCCTACGTAGTGGGAGGAAGGGTGTGCGGTATCAGGACACCCAACTTTAAACTGCTTGTGGCCAACTGTGAAGGCACTCCAAGAACCTGCATTTTGGCCAGGAAAGATCTAAGTATATTTCTCCTGACTAATTTAAGCGGTAAAGACCAAACAGCTGTAGCCTGGAGATCGGTAATCGCATATATTGGGTGGTCTCCAGCTACTTGCCTTATGAATCTGTAGTACCGACTGCTCTATTCAGGGAAGTAGTAGAAGAATCAACGTCTGACGAGCTCGAGCTGATTATTGGCGCAGACACGAACGCTCATCATACTATCTGGGGTAGTACGGATATAAACAATAGGGGTGATTTGCTTCTTGACTTTATTCTAACTACCAACCTTAGTATTTGTAACATAGGTAATAAACCGACCTTTACAATTAAAGACAGACAAGAAGTACTCGACGTAACGTTTGCTACTGACCGGCTGTCAGACAAAATTATTGGGTGGAATGTACTGGACGACCACTCATTCTCAGATCACCATTATATTGAGTTCAAACTCGCGGAAAAAGCGCCTAAACCCGTCGTCCACAGAAATGTAAGGAAGACAAAGTGGCATCTCTATGAGACGAATTTCAAGAAAGACCTCAACTCTAAACTTCTGTACGAACCGAATGACAAAACCGGTCTGGATAATCTGGTCGATCATATCACCATATCATTCAATAGATCCCTTGAAGAAGCCTGTCCAAAAACAAGGTACAAGGGTAAAACTAAACCCCAATGGTGGACTTCTGAGCTAACGGCTATGAAAAAGACCTGCAACAAGCTATTCAATAAGGCTAAATGTACTGGGGTCGCTAATGATTGGGATGCTTATAAAGAGCAACTCAAGATATATAAGAAGGAGCTTAGAAAGGCGCAAAGGCGCTCTTGGTATACCTTCTGTGGTGAAGTGGAAAAGGTCTCCGACGCCGCTAGGCTGAGGAAGATATTATCTGCTTCACCCTGTACAGTGGGATATTTACAGGATGAGGCAAATAACTGGACCAAAAACAGCGAGCAGTCGCTCAATGTACTGCTCGACACACATTTCCCGGGGAACTCTGTAACAGAACCCGAGGATCAGCAGGACCAACAAGAGTGCGAGTTGACTGCGAGCGTCGCAAGCTTCTTGACTGAGAGATCCAGAATAAGCTGGGCTATTAACAGCTTTGAGCCCTTCAAGTCACCTGGACCAGATGGCATCACTCCAGCAGAAATGCAGAAAATGTTAAAGTATATTATCCCGTGGCTGGAGAAAATTTATGTAGGCTGTATCAGGCTTTCATACGTCCCGAATCGATGGAGGGATACCAAAGTGGTATTCATACCTAAAGCGGGAAAGATATCACACACTAGGCCAAAAGACTTCAGACCAATTAGCCTATCCTCCTTCCTATTGAAAGGTCTGGAAAGACTTTTAGATCATTTCATTAGGGAAAACCTGGATACAAAACTCCTGTCGGGGAACCAACATGCTTACAATAAGGGCAAGTCTACAGAATCAGCCCTGCACGAACTTGTGAGCACTATCGAATCGTCTCTGCATTTCAAGGAATTCACCATGGTGGCATTTCTTGACATAGAAGGGGCTTTTAACAACATTCACTCAGATGCGGTAATTGCGGCACTCTCACATCTAAAAGTTAACACTAGTTTGATTAGACTAATTCAAAGTCTGCTCACCAGAAGACGCATAACAGCATGTTTAGGGTCCACAACTCTAACAAGGTATGTAAACAGAGGGACCCCGCAAGGAGGAGTACTGTCTCCACTAATTTGGAACCTAGCGGTGAATGAAATCCTGCTAGATCTAGAACGTTGTGGCTGCAAGGTCGTGGCATATGCGGAGGACGTGGCAATCGCAGTGAGTGGCAAATTCGTAAACGTCCTCAGAGACATCCTACAGGTGGCTCTGAACAAGTTGGCTAGATGGGCCAGAAGCAGCGGTTTGGGCGTTAACCCCAACAAGACAGAATTGGTTCTCTTTACTAGGATGAATAATGTCCCACATGTGGACCCTCCACCACGGATAAATGGAACAGATCTAGTCTTTTCTGAAAGTGCAAAATTTTTAGGAATAATTCTATGTTCAGACTTAACGTATTGGAACGTGTAAGGAAGGCCAACGTCGCCTTATATTCCTGCAAAAAGGCTGTAGGGTCGCGGTGGGGACTCTCTCCTAAAATCGTCCACTGGATATATATAGCAGTAGTTCGTCCAATACTGTTATACGGTATTGTGGTATGGTGGACGGCAACTGACAAACTAACCATTACCAACTTACTAACAAAGGTTCAGAGAACTGCCTGCCTGAGCATAAGCGGAGCTTTAAGGACTACAGCGACCGAGTCTCTACAGGCCCTACTCCATATACTGCCGATTAATATTGTGGCGAGAGAAGTTGCAACCAAAGCGGCAATAAGATTAAACTGCCTATCAATGTGGAGGTACAAGAACTATCGTCACATGAGGATATCAAAGTGTAGTGTAGGTAACCGACCGAGTGGACTATATACCAACTGTGTACACCTTCGAGAGAAATTACATCACTATGATTCCCGCCAGAGATGAATGGGTCGGCAGAATACCAGGTAATAGAGACCATCTCCACTTTTACACGGATGGTTCGAAGCTTGATGAAAAGGTTGGTTTCGGAGTACACTGTGAAGAACTTAGTCTGGATATAGCTCACAGACTACCAGATACCTGCAGTGTCTATCAAGCCGAAATAATGGCAATATGGGAAGTCGCCAAGTGGCTGAGTCGCAACATAGTAACCAACACTGGCGTTGTCATTTACTCGGACAGCCAGGCTGCCATCAATTCTCTGGAGGCAACATCCCTAAATTCACAGACAGCCCTCGACTGCCTCAGATCTCTTAACGAGATGGCTGAGCAGTTTAATATCCTCATATGGGTGCCTGGGCATAGGGATATCCCGGGGAACTCCAAAGCCGATGAACTTGCTAGGAAAGGGACGACATTACAAAATCTCGAAGAATTTGCATATATTGGTGCGCCACTATCCACGTGCAAGCTTTGGCTTAGGCAAGAGGCAATCAGGCAGTCCAACGAAAGATGGACAGAAATCGGCACCTGCAGGGTAGCTAGACAAATCTGGCCAAGGTATGACCTGAGAAGGTCAAAATATCTCCTCGCACTAGAGAGGAAACGATTGTCTACGTTAGTACAGGTTCTGACGGGACACTGCTTGATCGGCGAACACGCCAAAAGATTGGGTATTGACTCCAATGACTGCTGCCGAAGCTGTGGAGATGAGGAAGAAGTGGAGAGCATTGAGCACTTGCTTTGCGACTGTCCCGCTTTGAGTAAACGACGACTGGACATGCTGGGGTCGGCCTTTTTAGGCAGCCTAACAGATCTTTCCAGTACTGATATTCGTACTATCGATAAATTTATATATCAAACAGGTTGGTTTCGATGAGGGGCATTTCAGCCCGTGGTAACACTAGGGACCTAAACTGGTCTATGTGAGCTTGTAAAAAAATACGGCTGCCACCCTAACCTAAACCTATATATGTTACCCCCGATTTGACATCTAAGCGCTGCAGAGACTGTACTTTATATCTGATCAGTACGAAATTCGACAGAAGGAGGTCTTTTTACATGAGTAAGTATTTAGGGAAGATCGGTTCAGATTTATATTAAAGCTCCATATATATGTTCCTCCTGATTTGGTATCAAACCGCTATAGAAGTTGTATTTTACTTCCGATCATTAAAATTTTCCAGAAAAATGTTTCTCAATTTAGGAACGAATATTGCTTAATTTAGCAATTATCGTTTCAGAATTAGATAATACGTTTCTACCCATTTACCAATTATTCCAAATTATTATGGCAATGACCCTTATCGCATTGTTAGGGAGGTGTAGGGTATTATATAGTCGGCCCGCCCGACTTTCTGCCTTTCCTTACTGGTTGATTTTATATTTGGATTTAGAACATCAATATCCTTAAAGATCGGGCCCGATATCTGCTCTATAGGATTCAATTTAGCAGTGCAATAATGCAGGCCAGTGTAAAAAATACAACGTAGATTTTTTCGGAATAAGTTCTTTTGTTTTTTTGGTATATCAGGCTATAGAATGTTACCATAACATTTTATTAATCGTGTTTTTGCTCCACATTTTAAAGTAAAATCACTTTTTAATAATGGGTTTGACATTTAACAATTCTACAGCTTTTGTTGTGTTGTTTACGAAAATTCGTATTGATATAGTAAACAGAATAGGCTTCGTTTTTGTAGTTAAAAGATAAGAAATCATATCCGCTGAACACAATAAAATCGCGAGGAAAACATAAGCCGCGAGAAATAAATGAAAATTAGATATTTGCGAACAATTGTCAATGTACATTTTGTACGTTTTTAAATAGCTTTCATATAAGCCACGGTTCATTTAAATCGATCCACGTAGTCAGGAGATACAATGGTCAAAATTTCAAACTTTGACACCCTGTATCTTCGTAACCTATCATATTAGGAAGCTGTATTTTTGGCATATCTCATACCCATAGCACATCTGCAACCCCACCAAGTGTTGACTAGATCTGAATAAAATCGAAAAATTTGGCCTTTTGACGTGTTTTTCCCCACATATATAAATGGATGGTTTGTTCGACTGCTTACAACTCGAAACTACAAGACCAAGTTAGATACTTCCTTCTGCGGATTTGTTCGTAATTCCTACGCAAAGGTTTAGGAAAAATAAAAGTCGCAAAATCCTCAACAGGTGAACAGGTGGCGCTGACCACATGACGGCTGGGTCTTCTGTTAGAGCTAGGAAGTTGACATTTTCTACGATCATATAGACCAGAGTGTTGTGTAAACATCGAACGTTTCATGTAGTAATTTTATGCCCTGTGTAGTACAATGACGGAAACATATTATGCTTGAAATATAAAGGGTAATTTTTTTAAGATAAATGATCTGATGTTTATTTCATAATAAAGAGGAGGGTATGCCGTTAATAATGAAAAACAACATCAGCCAAATGACCAACACGACCACGGCGTATACCTTATCTTTCACGTGGCCCCAAAGGAAGAAGTCGCATGGTGTTAAATTACAAGACCTCGGTGGCCAATTGTGATCACCTCTTCGAAAGATAACACGGTCCGGAAACTTTTCCCGTAACAGAGCAATGGTTTCGTTGCTTGTGTGGTACGAAGCGCCGTCTTGTTGAAAGTAATCGTTGTCCAGATCAATACCATCCAACTCCGACCATAAAAAATCATTAATCATCTCTCAATAGCGCAATCCATTCACCGTAACTGTTGATCGAACCTCATTTTCGAAAAATGACCATAAATCGCACCAAACAGTCACACGTTGAGGATGAAGAGGCTTCTCAACAATAACTCTTGGGTTTTCCGAGCCCCAGATGCGACAATTTTGCTTGTTGACGTAGCCACCGAGGTGGCAATGAGCCTCATCAGTCAAGATGATTTTTCAATGCTTTTCGATTTTTCGAATTTTAATAATTTCGATGCGTTGTTGAATCTTGTATCGTTCCATTTTTAGTAATGGCTTAGTTTCTACTTGTCAAATGTCAAAGAATAAAAGCTTCAAAAGTGACAGCTACCGCAATACCGGGTGATTCAAAATAACACCTCTTGTTGGAAAACCCTGTACAAACGTTTAGGAAGCACTCGAAATATATTATAAATGGCACACACAAATATTATATATTTGAGAAGATGTTCACGCAAAGAAAAGAATTCGTTTCTGGGAAACGAAATTTTTGACAACTAGAATTCTCGTTTGCAGGAACGGAAATTTCGTTTGTTGTGACAGAAACTTATTTTACGCAAACAGTTTTTAATTCTGACTAAAAGAAATTTCAGTCCCCGTAAACGAGAATAGTAGTTGTAGTTCCGAAGAAACGAATATTATTTCTTTGCATGTTGTTCTAAACAAATCTTTGTTTCCGTCCTAAAATTTTTAATTCAAGATTATTTTTTACAAAACTAATATTTATTTACATTTAAGTCGGAAAGTATATCAACTACTTAATTTAAGAAAAGTTTTATGCTTCAACTAATTCAAAGTTTTTTTTAGAAATTTTAAATGTTCGTAACATTTCTTTATAATTGAAATGGTATAACAAATAAGAAAGTTCAGTCGGGTAAACCGACTTATGAATCCCCTCACCTTGAGTCCCAAAAAATATTATTAAATTTATTTATTCTTTTGTTTTAATTAAATTATTATCAATTTAAATTGCATTTAATAACTTTAAAGTATGTACTGGTATTAAAGTTATAAGCTGTTGTGTGGTAGGTACCTGTACAAAATTTCAAGTATTTATATGCACTGGTATTAAAGTTATAAGCTGTTAACTTTTGGTGTAAAATGGTCCATTTGTGTTGGAGGTACCAAAAGCGGCATACCAATTACTGCCACTTTTCTCTAGACTCTAGGTACTATAAAAGCATTGCACTGCACAAAATTTCAAGTATTTGTATGCACTGGTATTAAAGTTAAAAGCTGTTTTGGTACAAAAAGGTCCATTTGTGTGGGAGGTACCAAAAGGTGCTTGCCAATAACGCCCATTTTTACTGTATTGTAGGTGTTATTAAACCATTACACTGTATATGCACTTGTAATAAAGCTATCAGCTATTAAATTTGTTGTTCAAAATTGTCCATTTGTGTGGGAGGTACAAAAAGGTAATAGTGACTAATAAACTAATACTATGTGTATAATTTAGATGATTCAAATAAGTAGTATAGAAGTTATTAAATAATCAATATTTCTCTAAATGTTAACCCTTTGTAAGGGAGGCACTAGAAGGAGTGGACCAATATGGCCCATCTTCGAACTTAGCCGGAGATAGGAGAAAATATTACCACATACCAAATTTGAAGTCAATCGGTTACACCTTTCGAGAGTTATCGTACTTAAAATGACCCAAAACGGATATCCACCGAACATACTTAGGGTCTTAGGTCACTCCTGTGATGTGTTACACTTATGGTTCGTAGCAAATGATATATATCCTCCTCTCTATGGTGAGGGGATAATCATGCCTACTGTTAGATTGCTTGATGGGTTGACATGAAATGATAACTTTGAATAATTATTAATTAAAAACAGTGCTTTAAAACATTGTTATTACAACTTATCATTTTTAATTATATGGTATAATGTGAAATTAATAAAAAAAATCAAATTCGAAAAATCTGCAACGTTTTGAAAATCTTTTATAAAAAAAATTACATTAATGATTAATGATTTTCAACATGGAATTTGGCTGGAATTTAAAAAGAAATTGCATAAAATAAATATTATATATTTAGTTTTACATAGAATATAGTTTGCATACTGCTGCAACTTGTAAGTTTCATTCCCCACTTCATTTTTCATATATCCAAATAAAATTCATTGCGTGATCTTAAATTAAAATAATCTGAAAAGAAATCGAAAAGAATGATTTATATACGAAAATGTTTTAAAATAAATTGTATCCTATCACAATAAGAAGATGTTGGAAGATAAGAGATATATTTCAATCTTTCGCATATAATACTTAAGTTAAAATATTTGGTACAATTGGCCACTCTTCTACGACACAAATACCCATAATAGACCCATCGAAAATTGTTTTACTGAAAATTTTAAAAAAGATATTTATATAACAAATATTAATTACACAGCTCAAACAAAATCTTGTTTTGCTGCGGCACATGATTTCGCAGCCGTTTTGGATATATGAGATAATAGCCTTAAAGGTAGTTTCTTTGAAATAGCTCTAGTTCTCGCGATAAATTGCAAAAATAGAGAGGTTGCGACACATGTTATACTCGAGACTTATTTAAACGAATTATATCGGGTAAGATTTAAATAATCCAAAATTAAGTACATTTCTTCTTCTTCTTAAATTGACAACTCGTTTCAAATATAATTTCATAAATTTTTTAACACTTTCGCAAAAGCCTCTCGCCTCACTTAGGAGATGTGTCACATCCCGGATACCTGTCAATGCTTGGATGTTTTCAAGCCATGCTGTCTCTCTTGCTCCTCTTGCTGGTCTTCCTTTGATATTTGCGCGCGTTATGTTTTGCAGTAGTCTCTATTTTGGGTTTCTCATAATATGTCCTAAATATGATGGCTTTCGTCTCTTTATAAGTGATGCAAGTTCTCTATTGCAGTACATTTTTCTCCATATTTACAATCGGTCCAAGATATTTTAAGTATCCTTCTATATGTCCATATTTCGAAGGCTTCTAGTTTCTTTATATCTGCAGCCTTTACGGTCCACACCTCCATTGCATATAGCAGAACTGACCAAACATATGTTTTAATAAAGCGGATTGCCGTTCCAAGATTTATGTCATGACTTGTTAGCACTCTTTTGTATTTAAAAAATGCAACTCTTGCCATTTCTATGCGGCATTTTATCTCGTTGGATAAAATGTTGATTAATTGTAACTTCGAGATATTTGAAACTCTTAACTCTCTCTACGTATGAGTTATGTATTATTAAGGATGCAGTGTAGTGGGAGTTCTTTTTGCTCTCAACCATAAAGTTTGTTTTGCTTATATAGATTTTGAACCCTTTTTTCGCTGTTTGTCGTGAGCTTGTTCAAGAAATTTTGAAGACTAAATATACATACTATCGGCCAGTAGGGTGGCATATCAGCATATCTACCCTTCAAGATCTTCTAGTACTAATTTTTCATCCGTTTAGTTTCGACGATATCGTACGAATAGTGCTAAAACCCTTATTTTTAGAAAATATTTATTATGCTATCATAAAGTCTGATCGGTCATGAATAAAATGAGACCATTACGAAAAAAATCAATGCATAACACAAAAAGTACTAATGTAACAAAACTACGCCGAAATTTATTTCACTACTCACAGACAATGTCCCGATCAAATACTTCACAGTTGAAGGCTACTTAATTTTGATAAATGATTCTCGAGTTATTCTATAACACCGTGCGACACAATTTGTCACCCATGAATGAAACTACAGACCACATGTAGCAAAACTGCATGTTTTTTATTTCGTTATCGTTTGTCCTTTTTACAGGACTTTTAATTTTCAAAGGATATAAATGTTTGAACAATTTATTTTCGTACTTCTACAAGTCCTACATTGGATATATGGGTATTAAGTGAAAGAGTGTTTAACTATTGTTGTTTGTTTTAATTTATCAGGACGAAAAAATGTGAAAAATGTTCTTTGAAATTTTTATCCTTGAATATCCGTGAAGATTTCTAATGAAATTTTCTTAGAAAAATATATGCTTAAGTTAATACAATTATCTTAGATATACTTAAATTTCACCTTTCTAGCTGTATTAGTTTAGCATTAACAGCCATTTCAAATTTTCCATCTTCACAAGTTAAATATGAGTAAACTTATAAAATACCTATTCACACGCCTTATTGTTTTCACCCATGCACAAACCCATATATATATATCGATACCTCCATTCTAAAACATGCTAAGGCGACTTAGCATGTTTTCAGGGAGATTGCATTTTTAATTTCTAAGTATTTCAAATTATATTCAGTCAAAATTTGGTGTTTATCCGCCAATCAAAAGTTATTCACAAAACAGTACTGGTCATTCGAATTGCATTATAAAGAAATTCCTCACAAATTTAAAAAAATTATCAAACTTTGATCGCCTCTCCTGAAAAACTACCTTTTTGCACTTAGCATAGTTTAGAATTGAGGTATCGATATGATACTAGAGTCCCCACCTAGTAAAACAGCGCATTAAGTTTTTCATTTCTTGATGTTGTACCATTTGTATCCCCTCACCTTAGAGAGGATTGTATACATATATCATTTGCTACGAGCCAAAAGTGTAACACATCGAAGGAGTGACCTAAGACCCTAAGTATGTTCGGCGGATATCCGGTTTGGGTCATTTTAGGTTAGGTTAGGTTAGGTTAGGTTGAAGAGAGGAGACGTTTAAACGTCTCATGTCCATGGACATACACTTAAGCCAGTGGTTCGGCCTGTTGTGCGCTCCTTATTTATGATCTTTTTATACCTCACGAGTTACAGAAAATCGGTACTAGACACGAATTTTCTCAGTATCTTCCAGTCATATTCTCTGAGATGAGTCAAGTCTGGTAATATGTCGGACCCGAAATGTTGGGATCTTGCATGTGTGAAAGCCGGGCAGTGACACAGAAAATGTTCCATCGTTTCGATATTTTCTCTGCATGCCCTGCATTCGTCGTTTCCTGCTAGTCCTATGCGATGAAGATGTGCTTGTAAGCTTGAGTGTCCCGTTAGAACACTCATCATGTTACTAATATCGATCTTGTTTAGTTTCAGAAGACTTCTTGTTTTCTTTTCATTTGGGTCACCCCACAGTATCTTTGCAGTTGCTACTGTTACTGTTCCTACTGTTGCGCTATTCCACACAGTTTTATGAGCCATCACTGCCCAGTGCTTCAACTCATTTTTCGAGGTTTCGAAAGGTTTCCAATTTTTCAAGTTTATTACTCGAAGTTCTCTGCCCTTTGAAGCCAAGTTGTTTGCCCGTTCATTTCCAATCACTCCGTTGGGTCCTGGTACCCAGCACATACGCAATTGACCATGGGCTGAGTAATCATTTATCGTTCTTTTACAGTCCAACACAGTTCTGGATTTGACCCTTTCCGATGTTATTGCTTTAATCGCCATTTGGCTATCTGTGAAGATGTTGGCATATTTAGGCTTTGTCGTGTTACTGAGCCAGTTCACACACTCCGTGATTGCTCGAACTTCTGCTTGAAATACCGTGTTATGGTCAGGGAGGCGGAAGTGAAGTTCGACTTCTGGTTCATCAATAAAAAGTCCCAGACCCGTCCTTCCTCCTCGCTTGGACCCATCCGTGTAGCAGCTGGTTCCCACTGGCACATGGGCCAAAGTTCCATTTTCCCAGGAGCGTCTGTCTGGCACAAACGTATCACAGTTAGCTGTAAGCCGCACTTCAGGAATGCGGTCCGAGATTTCTGGCGTTTGAATGTGACCAACTAGATATTCTAAAATCTTCTGATGGTACGACTTGTGGTCTCGATTTATCCATTCACCCATTACTTGTAGACGTCTTGCTGTGAGGGCTGCCTCATACTTTATACGGATGTCTATTGGTTGGATGTGCAGTATAGTCTCATTTTAAGTCGAATGAGCAATGTCGATCCGTCCGACAGTCTGTCTGTCTGCTGGCTGGTGCGCACGATAACTCTCGCAAGCAGTAACCGATTGACTTCAAATTTGGTATGTGATAATATTTTCTTCTATCACCGGCTAAGTTCGAAAAGGTTTAATATTTAGTGAAATATTGATTATTTAATAACTTCTATACTACTTATTTGAATCCTCTGTAATTTTACACATATGTAGTATTAATTTATTAGTCAGTATGACCTCGAGAAAAATGGGAGAAGTTGCCATGCCTCTTTTGGTACCTCCCACACAAATGGACAATTTTGAACCAAAAGTTACCAGCTTATAACATTAATACCAGTTCATACAAAGACTTGAAATTTTGTACAGTGTAATGGTTTAATAGTACCTACAATACAGTGAAAAATGTGCATTCTTGCTACGCCCCTTTTGGTACCTCCCACACAAATGGACCATTTTACACCGAAAGTTAACAGCTTATAACTTTAATAACAGTACATACTTTAAAGTTATTAAATGCAATTTAAACTGATAAAAATTTTATTAAAACAAAAAAATAAATAAATGTACTAATATTTTTTGGGACTCAAGGTGAGGGGATTCATTAGTCGGTTTACCCGACTGAATTTTCTTACTTGTTAAAGGGCTATATATATATATATATATTTATACGAATATTTTAACAACTATTGAAAGTATTACTTGCAAAACAAATAATTTCTAGGTCTGAATAGGGTTTGATATTTTTTGTATAGGGGAAGTATTGTGTGTGATTTAGAAATTATTATAATATAATATCAGAAATTAAACGTTTCAATTTCTACTGTGAAATAGTGAAAAAGAGCTAAACAAGTAAAAATGTTCAGTCGGGTAAACCGACTTAGAATACCCTTACCTTCAGTCCCCAAAAAGATCGTAAATTCATGTATTTTCTTGTTTTAGTTACACTGTTATCAATTTAAATTGCTTGTATTAGCTTTAAAGTATACACAGTAATTCAAGTTGTAAGCTGTTAATTTTTGGTGGTAAATAGTCCATTTGAGTGGGAGGTACCAAAAAGGGCGTGCCAACGACGCCCATGTTTCACTGGACTGTAGGTCCTATAAATGCATTATAATGTAAACAATTTTAGGTATTTGCAAGAACTGATATTAGAGCTATAATCAGTTAACTTTTGGTACACTATGTTCCATATGTGTGGGAGGTTCCAAAAGGAGCGTGGCAACATTACCAATTTTTCTCGTGAAGATAGCTACTAATAAACTAATACCATGTGTGGAATTTTAAAAGATTAGAATAAGTAGTATAGAAGGTATTAATGAATCAATTTTTCACTAAATATTAAGCCTTTGTGGGAGAGATACTGGAAGTAGTGGACCAATATGGTCCATCTTCGATCTTAGCCGGAGATGGAGAAAAATATTACCGCATACCAAATTTGAAGTCAATCGTTACTCCTTTCGAGAGTTATCTTCTATATTACATACAGTTCGTCAAAAAATGGGCGTTTTTATCACGCCCCTTTTGGTACCCCCCGAAAAAACGTACAATTTTTTAATTCAAAATAAAATTTTTTGGACAGTCATCTACATTTTTTTCCTGATAATTTGGGAGATTTTACCGACGAACACGGCGAAAGGTTTCATCAAGACCTCGCCACCATAGAAAATAGCTAAATAGTGTTGGTCAATATGTCGCGACACATATGCTCAATACAATCGACAAAGCAAACGCATTTGTTTTTCCTGAGCAATACAGATTGTCTAATTTGTTTAATTTTTCATAAATACAACATCACGAAATAAAAAACTGAGTACACAGTTTTATTATGTGAGGCCTCTAGTCTCACATATATATGGATTTGTGCATGGGTGAAAACAATAAGGCTTGTGAATAGGTATTATATAACTTTACTCATATTATCTTTTGATGATGGACAATTTTAAATGACTGTTAATGCTAAACTAATACAGCTGGAAAGGTGAAATTTCAGTATATTTAAGATAATTGTATTAACTTAAGCATATATTTTTCTAAGAAAATTTCATTAAAAATCTTCAAGGATATTCAAGGATAAAAATTTCAAAGGACGTTTTTTAAATTTTTTCCTTCTGATAAATTAAAACAATAAAATTTGTTGAGCAGTATAGACTCTCCTCTTTCACTTAATACCCTTATCCAATGTAGGACTTGTAGAAGTACGAAAAAATAAATTATTCAAACATTTATATCCATTGAAATTTAAAAGTCCTGTAAAAAGGAGAAACGATCCCGAAATAGAAAAATTAACATGCAGTTTTGCTACATGTGGTCTCTAGTTTCATTTGTATATAGTTTCGTTTATAGGTGATAAATAAAGTTGACTTTTGTCGCGCGGTGTGTAGCAACCTCTCTATTTTTGCAAATAGCGATTTATCGCGAGAACTAGAGCAAAATCAAAAATACTACCTTTTAGGCTTATAACTGTATTCTATCATATATCCAAATCGGCTGCGAAACCTTGTGCCTGAAAAAAATTTTCAGCGAATTTATAACACATTTGTATATTTCCAGAAATATTTTTAAATTGTTTAGTATATATGGGCTGTTTGCAGAAATTTTGAATAAATATTTACTTTTAATTAAAACAAATGTTTTTTCCTAATTCCATAATTTGCCATTTGTTTTTCCTACAGGTTTATAATATTAAATTTTAACGTTTCTAAAAATGTAGCTTATTCCAGTATTACAAAACCTGTTAATCTTATTTTGTTCGTCCATTTGGTTTTCTTTTTTAATATTCACGCATAAATCTCTTCGCAGTACTTACTAACAAAAACATCTCCTTCATAATTGTGTGTATAACGCCACAAATGACATACAGCCTAAATAACTAAAGCTAAGTACACACGATTGCCAGATCGGGCAATATTGTCAGAAAAATGGCGGAAAAATGCAACCCTGTGAACATAAAATTGTTGTCTTACAACGTTAGCAGAAAAGTTATTGTGAGATAATTTGCAAATGTTAGATGTGCGAAGTTTATGTATGTGACAACGGCGCCATTGTCAGGAAAACATTTTATTGGAAACACTGTTTATAAAATAGTTTTATTGGCAATCCTGCATATAAATATTTACAAAATATTTTGCAAATATATGAAACTGTACGGTTTCTAACGTTGTCCGATCTGACAATCGTGTACGAGTAAACTTAGCTTAAGATGCACAACCCATATTTCTTTTCTTTGAAATGTACACACATGAAATCTGTACAAGGCATCCTAGCCTTATTTTATTGCCTTTATTGTTGTTGCTATGATATTTGCGAATCTATTTCTGTCACATTTCATTTATATTAGCTTCAGATATATATTTTTACCGATGTTTTCATTTAGAAAAAAATAATTATTAACATCCCATAATAAAATTATTTTCGGTACAATATGGCAAAACCTTCTGACACCCCACCACAAACTTAAACGGGTAAAATATAAAACTTAAAAGCTAAATATCTCAAAACTAAAGAAATTGAGATACGACCTTCTTTCTTAGGAGGTCAGTATAGGTAAGTAACAAAATATGAACTGATTTAAAAAATGTTTACAGCGATGAATTCTTGTCTTAATTAAATACAAACTGCAAAGATTTCTTTAACATGCTTAGAAAGTGTTGTATTTACGGCGTAAGTACGTATATTTGGAGCGACCTCTATAGGGTGACTATAACAAAATATGAACCGATTTGTGCAATGTTTGCTGTGATAAATTCTTCAATGCCAAAATGTAATACAAACTGCAATGGTTTTGCTAAATTGCTTTCAAAATGTAGTGTCTACGGCTCAAAACCCGTATTTTAGAGCGACCTTTATAGGCAAGCTATATCATCCTTTCCTTAAAGGGCAGCATAGCTTTAAATTTTTATCAGTGTAGCTATGGCTAGGGAGTCGCAGTTGGTAGGGTAAAAGTTCCTTTAATCATAAGTAGTTATGTTACCTGTCCATTACTTTCCACGATTTCTTTATTTTTAAGCTGCCATTTTTCTATCGTCTCTTTGACCTTTAAGAGCCGTCGCCCCTTGTCTAGAGTGAGTTTGTCCTCGCATTTATAAGCCAGTTTCTGCTTCAATTAGAAAGCATCTTTCACCTTCAAGAAGACGAATCTGTTTATTGAAGACGAATCTGATACTCCTACATTCCTCATGGCGTCTATCAAAGAACCATTATTACTGCTTTTGCCCTTTCATAATCTTTTACGACTTCACTTGCAGAGACCAATCTATAACTTTCGCTCTCGTTCAGGTTTGCTTTTTCACCTACAATGTTGTCAACTCTGCACGCTGAAAAAAATCGCTTCTGTAGTATATTGTCCCAAACAAATTCGGCTTGAAACATATATATGTTTAGGGTACACTCTAAACATATAATATTTGGTACACGCAAAGGTAATATATTTGGGAAGATGTTGTTCTAAACAAATCTTTGTTTACTCCCAATTTGTTTTTATTTGGGTATTATTATTTTCGAAACAAAATAAAATGGGAATTTAAGTATTCAGAAAATACATAAAATGTGTTTTATTGTTCAGTAATTCAAAATAATTTTTTTTAGAAATTTATATTGTTCGTAAAAATAATAAATAATAATTTAAATCCTATAATCTTGGATCAAAATAAATTTTTCGGTGGATTGACAACTAATGATGGCTTCGAATGGCTTAGAAATTTTAAATGATTGATTTGAAACAGAAGTCACTGCAGCATTGGTATCATAACTGGGAGGTAAAATTGGGAACCAAGAAAAAATTAAAAATGGAATTCGAAAAAGTCAGCAAAAGATTTGAAGTCTTTTTTAAATAAAATATATTTGGAGAAATTCCTAAACAATAATTTTATTTGTACTTAAACATGTACTTTATTTGAGAAATTTAGTTTGCAAATATATTTTGTTGTAATATATTAATATTATTATATATATTATTATATATATATTATATATTTTATTGATTTTCATATAAAATTTATTTGCTTAGAAATATATAATATTAAAAAATTTCTGTTCCAAATACATTTTCTTTCGATTCAAACATATCAAAAAAGTCGATTTTGCCCCGTGTATGCAAAGTTTCAGCTTTGTAGATCTTACAGGAGACTCAGCGGCCAAGTGGTCAAAAGGTAATTGGCGTAAAAGCACTTGTGTAGACTCTTAGTTCATGAAAGACGTTTTATGTACTGAAAGAGTGACAATTGTTTAAGTCGCTGCAGCTTGACCTTACACTAGACAATGAATAGTTGTTTTCGAATCCCCTTTGATACATGTATTAACATATCGTCGGCTCAATGCTATTTTGTTCCATACGCCATTTTGTATGATCGGAGAAAAACGCAATTTATTGTTTGAGTAAAAACGGGACTGAAGAATTACACGATTTTTATTTCATAGGGTTCCCAACAGTGCTTGTATGATTCTAATGCATTTCTATGCCATTACATCCAAAAAATAAGCAGGTTATAACAATTTTTGTACTTGGCATTTTGGTCCATATCCACTTTTATTTTAATATTTTTTCGTATTTGTATTACATGGACCACAAAAAGGGTCGGTATGGAAGGACACTAATTTAAATATTGTGATCGAAAGAACTTAAAATACTGAGTGAAAAATATAGGGCGATAGAAAAATTGAGACATAGAACAAAAATATCGAAATTATTTCCCGTTATTCAGAGTAAAACAAATTTACCCTACCAATATCTCGAAAACTAGATATCGAGATAGGAAAAAAAATGATTGCAGATTCTGAAAGAGCATGCTTGGAACCCATATTATCAACTCCTAACTCAAAAAACACAAAAATGGCGTATGGACCAAAATAGCATTAAGCCGACGATATACCTTTTTATTTTCGTGTATAGTACTTCATATTTACAAAATTTTTGTTGTACGAAATTTAAGCTTTATAGATCTTACTCGTAAAGGAGCCTCACGTATCAAGTGATCAGCGTCACCTGTTGAGAATTTTGCCACTTTTATTATTCCTAAACCATAACTAAACAAATATATTAAAAACCCACTCAATCGATTATCCAGAATGCTTCCGGTACCGAATAATAATATGTGACAGCTGCCTAATTTCAGAGTTGCCACTTCCACAAAAAATGTCAATAAATTTAAAAAGTGCATGCTTATTGAGACGCCCGCTCTGTATATAGATTTCCAATTTTTTGTTATACGATTTTCAGTCAATGTTGGAAAACGAGATCAGATTGAAAATCTGTTCACTTACGTCTAAAAATATTTCAGTCTAGCTAAGATGCGGATAAGGGCTTAATTAAAGCGTTTTTTCGTTCCGGGCTAATATAAATAGCTTTTCGCGTTTAAAACGGGCTAAATCTAGCCTCAAAAGGCTAAGTTGGCATCACTGACGTTAACTTGCAACATAATCTACACTTCTATTGGGAAACTTTATTCGTTTAGCGCGGATTTGTAGTTGAAAACCATCTTCTGCGATCACCACTCGTTGTTCCGCACTACGCTCGCTCTTAAACTAATCGTGTGTGTTTATTTTTTTATTGCTTTATTTGCACCCTTTAGGTATGTTTAGACGATTGCCTGATCGGAAAACATTGTCCGAAAAATGGCGGAAAAATGCAACCCTGTGAACGTACAACCGTGTGAACAAACAATTTTTGTCTCGCAACGTTGGCAGAAAAGTCATTGTGAGATAATTTGCAGATTTGTTGATGTGCGAAGTTTATGCATGTGACAACGGCGCCATTGCCAGAAAAACTTTTTATTGGCAACACTGTCTATAAAATATTTTAATTGGCAATCCTGCATATAAATATTAACAAAATATATGAAATTTGAAGGTTTTCTTGCAATCGTCTGAACAGTCAATTAACATTTGCCTAACAACCTGTCAATTCCCGTACATTTGCAACAATTTAACAGGGTTGATAACGTTTGCCGATCTGGCAATCGTCTGTACACACCTTTTGCTTTTTTGCATCGAAAACAATTGTCACACCGTGCCAAATACAAAGTACACATTGATCCCCACGAGTTATCGTTGTTTCAATCGTTTGTTTGGGGTTTGTCATTTGAAGGGAATTTATCGCATCATATCAACCACACCTCCCTTGTTAACAAACCCCACCCGAACCAAAGGTTTTTTTGACCGATATCAACGTAACCAACAATTCGCTCCGAAGCCAACTTTAACAGTATGAATTCAAATATTTTGTATAAAAAAAGAATATATTTCATATTGCTTGAATCTGTGATTAAATTAAAAAATTCAGTTTATGGAAGCTTTAAAATGATTCTCCATGTTAGGACAAGACACGTTAAACATAAAATTTTCCGTTTATTTGATCTGAACGTATTAAATCCTAATTGGCTTTCTCTTTTTGTTGTTGTTTTGTCTTTTTTCAGATGTCCACAGTTTTCAAAATTTCTAAATATTTGCAGTCAGATTTATTGAAGAATTGTGATATGATTTTATGATATAAAGTACACGCTGAAAAAAATCGCTTCTGTAGTATATTGTCCCAAACATATTCGGCTTGAAACATACATATATATGTTTAGGTTACACTCTAATCATATAATATTTGGTACACACAAAAATTGTGTATTTGGGAAGATATTGTTCTAAACAAATATTTATTTGCATTTAAGTATTCATAAAATACATAAATTGTGTTACATTTTCGATAATTCAAAGTTAAATTTTTAGAAAATTTTAATGTTCGTAAAAGTAATAAATAATAATAATTGAAATCGTATAATAAAGTACTTAGAGGATTGACAACTAATGATGGCTTGGAATACTCAAAAATTTGAAATGATTGATTTAAAACAGAAGTTAATGCTGCATATGGTATCATAACTGGGAGGTACAATTCGAAACCAAGGAAAAAATAAAACTGAAATTCGAAAAAGTCAGCAAAAGTTTTGGAAATCTTTTTTAAATAAAACATTTTATGAGAAATTCCTAAACAAAAATTTTATTTGTATTCAAATACATATCTTATTTAAGAAATTTAGTTTGCAAATATTATATGTTGTAACATATTAATATACGTGTTCCAAATATATTTTATTGATTTTCTAATAAAATTTATTTGCTCAGAAATATATAATATTTAAAAAATTGTGTTCCAAATATATTTTCTTTCGATTCAAACATATCAAAAAAGGCGATCTTGCCCCGTGTGTCAAAGTGCTGCCAATGTACTGACTATGAGAGATTGTCACACGGGGCAAAATCGCCGTTTCGATATGTTTGAGTAAAAAGAACATACATTGGGAACAGAGATTTTTAAATATTACATATTTCTGAATAAATAAATTTTATTTGAAAATTATTAAAATTTATTTGGAATGCATATGGTAATATATTAAAACAATATATATTTGCGAACTTACTTTCATAAATAAAATAGTTGTTTGCAAACAAATAAAATTATTGTTTAGATAAGTCTCCAAAGTCAGTCGCCGTCAGTGGTAGCGAACGGACGTGTTATTGCAGAGCGGATAGTTTTTCCAACCTATTACGCAATACTTATTCACCTACCTACTACGCAACCATAAGGTGTTGTTCTTAAAGTGGGTGTTGAATTTGTTGCATCGGTCTCAGGACAGACATTTTGGAAGTAGTCTGGAAGACCAACATCGAAGTACCTATTACGGGCAAATACTGGCTATGGGGGTCTCTCCCAAAAATTTATGATTAAACCAAAAAAGACGAAGGAGATTACGGCGCAGGGGAGGGAAAACCCAGTGCCGGCGACAAGCGTTGATTCACTCACGAGTCATGTGTCGTCGTTAACAATCGTGAGCAAGCAACTTCTACGAGCTGTGGCTTTAAGCAACCCCAGCCTTTAAAAGCCATTGGGGACTCTGACTCTGAATCATCAAATGAAAACAATATCACTATTGTTGCTAACTCAAAGAGACTGTCAGGGGAACAAAGAAGGAAACTGAATAAGTTGAACCGACAGAACCTATTACGGGATGAACCTGACAATTCTACCTCCAATACAAACATGGAGGCCGCTAAAAGAGTCAGGTCTCCCGAAGAACATAGCGCTGTGAAAGTGAGTAAGAAGAAAAAGGGCTCGCCGTCTTCCAGTAATTCGGATAAGCCTAACGTTACCACACAAAAGGAGGTCTCTAGTCTGGGTCCTTCGATTGTGGGCGGAAAAGTTGACCCAATAACGCAGTTCAAGTCAACCAAATCATCCGTTAAGGATGAGGCTTTAACCAAAAAGTCTCTACAGACACGGAAAAATCAATTGGCCATAAAGAAGGGTAAGAAGCCACCGTCTTATTCTAATATAGCTAAACAACATTTTCGAGACGATCTATGCTACGCCATAATTGATAGCAGTAGTGCATCTGGCAGAATCCCCGAAGACCAAAAGAGTAACTTCGAAGATTTGGTCTATACGAGGGTAGCGGAATACGTCCTCGAATCTAAGGATGAACCACCAATCGAAGTAATGAGTTGCAAGTTTGAGAGGGGTGTTTTGATGCTAAGGCTGGCATCACAACGCTGCGCTGGTGTCCTCGTAAAACTTGTGGATAGCTTCCCCTCACCTTGGGACGGCGCAAAGCTAAAATTGGTAAGGAAAAGCGACATTCCTGAACTCATAAAAACGACCCTATATGTTAAGGGATGTCCCAGTAAGTTCTCATCAGAGTACATACTCGACATCATTGGCAAACAGAATTCAACTTTCCGTGAGAAAGTGGGAAGTCTTCTATAGGAAGGATGATACCGAGGGTACTCTCCTCGTGTTAGGCATAGACCCAGAATCCAAGAACAATCTTGTCATGGCGAAGGGCATGGCGTATTTCTTGATCTGGACAGTCTTTTTCAAAATTGGAAAGGTCCCGATTGGCAGGACAAATGAATCGAGTCCAAATATACTGTCTGAAGAGGCAAACACTGGTATTGAACGGATGGAGACAAGTGAGACACTGCCAAAAACTGATGTGGAAGTAGTCAATAACACCACCAGTTCACCAATAGTACCGCCACTTTTGCAGGAAGTTCCCAGCAAAGGTGGTGATCAAAATAAAAAGAGCCACAAAACGATTCAAACCAATGAGGGAGCGACAAAAAATAACACCGCCTCCCAAAATTGTCGACTGGAAGATGGTGTAATAGGTAGTGAACGAAAGGAGGAGAATGACCCACTACCAAATAAAGAGGGGGTGCCACCAGATAGGATAGACTCCCAAAAGAAACTTTTACTGGAAGGACAATGATTGAGGTCATCCAGATAAACCTCCACCGGAGCGAGACAGCATCCAACGCTCTGATGGACATCATAAATAAAGGCAGGGTTCATATTGCTTTGATCCAGGAACCATGGACAACTAGCAACAAGGTCACTGGATTAAGCCATGTGAACTATAACCTTTTCTACGCTAACACAGGTACTCGTCCAAGGACTTGTATTCTGTGCCATAAAAACTTATGTTTTATTTTCTCTCCAGAGTTGTCAACATCGGACGCAACGGTGCTGAGACAAGGTAATGGAAATATGTACCTGGCGTCAATATATCTGCCATTCGATGCGCCGACATTGCCACCTACGTCGGAATTACAACGTCTGGTGAGGAAATCCAAACGCACATGTAATGAGTTATTAGCTGGATGTGACGCCAACTCCCATCATATCGCTTGGGGTAGTACTAACACTAATAAAAGGGGACACGCCCTTATCGAATTTTTGAATACAAATGACCTCATAACTCTTAACATAGGAAACACTGCAACCTTTGTTAACAAAATTAGGGAAGAAGTATTAGATATAACGATATGTTCAGAAAATCTTATTGATGAGATCCATGAGTGGAGGGTTTCGGATAAACACTCCTATTCGGACCACCGTTATATAAGGTTTAAAATTGCACGGCCACCGCCTAGCCCAATAAGTTTCCGTAATAAGGCTAAAACCGACTGGACCAAATTCGGCAATCTACTTAGAAATCGATTGGGCGAGCCTAAACACGATTATCCAAGTACAGAAGACATTGATATCAATGTGAGGAGGATTACGGAGGCTCTTGTAAAATCATTCGAAGATAGTTGCCCGCTTCGAGAAAGGAAATCTGCCTATGAGAAACCCTGGATGACAGGGCAAATTCGCTCGATTGGCAAGGATGTCCGCAGACTTTACAACAGAGCTCGACGTAAAAAGCTATCAGTATATTGGGATGACTACCACAGAAAGCTCAAAGAATACAATAAAATCATTAGACTGGCGAAACGTAACTCCTGGAAACTTTTCTGTGAGCAGGTAGACAGCGTTAACAGCATGTCCAAAATAAAAAAGTTCCTCTCAAAAACTCATATCCAAACCGAAACACAGGTGGATGAAACGGGTAAAAAGATGGAAACTATAGATGATACCGTAAGGCTTTTGATGAAAACTCATTTTCCGAGTGGTAATGCTGGGCCAATAGAGGAACAGTTACAGACCGAAAATGTAATGCACCAAGTACCTATTACGGATGCTATGGTTAAAGAAGCAATAAAAAGCTTTTCTCCTTATAAGGCTGCGGGACCGGACGGAATATTTCCAGCGCTTCTTCAGAATGAGGTGGATCTGGTATCAACTCATCTTGTTGGAGTTTTCACTGCATGCCTAACTCATGCATATACCCAAAAAATTGGCAGGAATCAAGGGTGGTCTTCATACCTATGCCTGGCAAGGCGAGTTATACGATCCCAAAGGCTTGTCGTCCTATTAGCCTAACTTCTTTCCTCTTAAAAACAATGGAGCGAATAATTGACGACATGATCAAAAGTAAGATAGCCGATGACAAGCTAAAATTCAAGCAACACGCATATGTTAAAGGAAGATCAGTGGAAACAGCTCTACATGAGGTAGTACACCACATAGAAAAGTCCTTCAGTGAAAAATTTTACACACTTTCCGTTTGTATAGACATTAAGGGCGCTTTTAACAACGTTCAGACCGATACACTTATCCAGTCCTTAGACGAGTTTCAGGTTGACCGGGCGTTGATAAACTGGATCAACAATATGCTAAGGAATAGGTGGATTATTTGTGGGTCATATGACGTAAAAATCAGAGACAAGGTAAATCGTGGTATACCTCAGGGGGGCATTTTATCGCCTCTCCTATGGGTTACGACGATACACAGTCTCCTTAAAGCCCTCACCAATGAAGGACTTAAACCAGTCTGTTATGCAGACGACGTTATAATACTTCTAAGGGGCACACATCCAAACCAACTATGCAGAAGAGCTGAAGAGGCACTTAACATAGCATATAACTGGGCACAACCAAGGGGACTAAATGTCAATCCAGACAAAACAGAAATATGTCTATTTACAAGGAAAAGGAAGATTCATCCTTTTACCGTGCCTCGTTTCCTGGATAAGAACATTGCCATATCTAAAAAGATAAAATACTTGGGAGTAATCTTGGATCAGAAACTGTACTGGAAAGATCATATTGAAGAAAGAGTTACAAAGCCCCACAGATGTTGGTCGTTGTGCAGAAGAGTTATAGGTTCAAAATGGGGACTACGTCCAAATATGACACACTGGCTTTACATGAGCGTGATTAGACCAATAATCACCTACGCCTCTGTAGTGTGGTGGACATAAATGGACAAAAAGTACAACGTAATACCATTGCAAAAAGTGCAAAAGTGCAAAAAGTGTCTAGGCATAAGCGGAGCAATTAGAACCGCACCAACAAGAGCGTTGGAGACTATACTGCACATCCAACCAATAGATATCCGTATAAAGTATGAGGCAGCCCTCACAGCAAGACGTCTACAAGTGATAGGTGAATGGATAAATCGAGACCACAAGTCGTACCATCAGAAGATATTACAATCACTGATCGGTCATATTCAAACAACGGAAATCTCCGACCGCATTCCTGAAGTGCGGCTTACAGCTACCTGTGAATCGTTCGTGCCAGACAGACGCTCCTGGGAAAACGGAACACTTGCTCATGCGCCAGTGGGAACCAGCTGCTACACTGATGGGTCCAGGCTAGGAGGAAGGACGGGTCTGGGACTTTTTATTGATGAACAAGAAGTCGAACTTTACTTCCGCCTCCCAGACCATAACACAGTATTTCAAGCAGAAGTTCGTGCAATCACGGAGTGTGTTAACTGGCTCAGTAATACCACAAAACCTAAATATGCCAACATATTCACAGATAGCCAAATGGCGATCAAAGCAATAACATCGGAAAAGGTCAAATCCAGAACCGTGTGAGACTGTAAAAGAACGATAAATAATTACTCAGTCCATGGTCAACTGAGTATTTTCTGGGTACCGGGACACAACGGAGTGATTGGAAATGAACGAGCAAACAGCTTGGCTTCAAAGGGCAGAGAACTTCGAGTAATAAACTTGGAAAATTGGAAACCTTTCGAAGCCACGAAGGATGAGTTGAAGCATTGGGCAGTGATGGCTCACAAAACTGTGTGGAATAGAGCAACTGTAGGAGCAACTGCAAAGATACTGTGGGGTGACCCAAATGAGAAGAAAACCAGTAGTTTTCTGAAACTAAACAATATCGAGATTAGTAAGATGATAAGTGTTCTAACGGGACACTCAAGCTTACAGGCACATCTTCATCGCATAGGACTAGCAGAAAACGACGAGTGCAGGGCATGCAGGGAAAACATCGAAACGATAGAACATTTTCTGTGTCACTGCCCAGCTTTCACACATGCAAGATCCCGATATTTCGGTTCCCACATATTGCCAGACTTGACTCATCTCAGAGGATATGACTGGAAGATACTGAGAAAATACGTGTCTAGTACCGATTTTCTGTAATCCGTGGGGTATGAAAATCATAAATAAGGAGCGCACAACAGGCCGAACCACTGGCTTAAGTGTATGTCCATGGACATGAGACGTTTTAAACGTCTCCTCTATTCAACCTAACCTAACCTAAGTCTCCAAATACGTTTTATTTTAAGTAATTCAAACTTTGCTGAATTTTTCGAATTTCAGTTTTAATTTTTGTTGATTTAAAGTTATGTCTTACATTTAAAACATGCATTAGCTTTTGTTTTAAAGCACTCATAATTAACTTGTAAATATTCGAAGTCATCATTTGTTGTCAATCCATCGAGCAATTTATAGTTATGCACAATTATAAAGGAATTTTACGAACATTCAAAATTTGTAAAAAATAACTGAATTACTAAAAAACTTAAAGCTGACATTATGTTTAATGTATCGATATATTTTTTTTAATATTTAATAGTCCACTGTTAAAAAAAATAATTGATTGGAAACAAAATTTGTTACGAAAAATGTTTCCCAAATATATAATTTTTGTGTGTACCAAATATAATATATTATATATAGAGCATACTCTAAATATATATATATGTTTTATGCAGAATGGGAATATTTGGGACAATATACCAGAGAATCGATTTTTTTTCAGCGTGTTGCAAAAGGTGAACTGTTAGTTCAGTCGATTGCAAGAAAACCTTACAGTTTCATATATCTAAAATATATTTTGTGAATATTTATAGACAGATTTGACAATAAAAATATTTTATAATCAGTGTTGCCAATAAAATGTTTCTCTGACAATGGCCCATTGTCAGATACCTAAACTTCGCATATCTTACAATGTACTGACGGTGACTTTTCTGCTAACATTGCAAGACAAAAATTTTAAGTTCACAGAGTTGTAAGTTCACACGGTTGCATTTTTTGACATTTTGCTGACAACATTGTAAGATCTGACCACCATGTGTACGTAGCTTTAGACTCCTTACCCTGAGACGTGTGTTCTCTATCGAGTTCTTCGAGGCGGTTGGAGAGGCATTAGATGTCAAATTATCATTATATCAATATACACAATTATATTTCTTTCACAATATTATCACAAAAGACAAAAGAAAAAAAGAAAATTGGCAATTACAAAAAAAATCCCCTTTACACCTGTAGCTATCATCTAAATGTCTGCATAATTCATTTTCGAATAATTTCCCCGTGACTATATTCTGACAAAAAATAAGCAAGGTATCTCCATCATTCTTATTTCGTACCAGCTAAGAAAAATGAGAATTACACATTTTCCTCGTGAAAAGCCAGAGATGCATACCCTAGTGTATACATACATTGTTTGGATGCCTATGGATGTGTATATTTATGATATGTTTTTGTGTATACGCGAATGTGTATATGTGCGCTCTTTTATAATTGCACTCGATTCAATTGCAATCAATATTTTAAGGACACCACAAATAAATGGTAGGTATGCATTCCAACCGATAACAACAACAGCCGTAGCGGCCAACAGACAACAATGACCGCAGCCCGTATTATGGTTTTTTAAATCCATAAGCCGCCTTTCCAATTTGAAATTCGGTGGCGACCAGTTCGGGGATAATAAAACCATCATAAAATATATTCATCAGCCAAAAACTAATGTGGCCTAGAACAACAATTGAATTAAAACAACAATAACATCAACACTAACAATAACGAAGATAATTCGAAATGAAATATTAAATTGGTATTGGGTATATGCGAGCCTTAATTAAAAATTACATAAATTGCGTTTGGCAATGTTATTGCCATTTTCAATGCATATTTTACTGCGTGTCCCCAAAAATAAATAGTACATAGATATTTTAAAATTGTTTAAGAGGTTGGAGTGAACACCGGGCATTATAGAATAGGTACAGTAAGAACAACAGTAATAAGCTGTGGTACAACGCAAAGAATTATAAGGAAATTCACTTTTCTAAAATAAATTAGAGCGGTTTTGCTTCAGAAAACTCAAAAGTTGGCGGATTTTAACATCTGTAAACCTGTTAACTTCCACGGAGCCTACCACAGACACAAAAGGTATCTTTAATCTCTATCTAGGGCTAAAGTCGGGCACAGCCGACTGTATAATACATTGCACCACCCTATCGCAGCAGAATATCGTCACCTGAAATCCAAAATAACGTAACCCACATGTTCATGATTTTTCAGGAGAAGCAAAAAACAAAGTAAAGGAATTTTAAGCTTTTGACCAAAATTTGGGGATTTCAGACTATTAAGGCGATGTTATGTGATTTTGGATTTCAGATGACAATTTGAAGAAATGTTGTCAAGTTTTTTTAATGTTCTTTTCTAAAGATAATGATATGTCAATTTCTTTTTGTTTAATAGCGCTCAGATTAAAAGTCGGGATATAAATATATACCGAAGTTATATATAAATCTGGACCTATTTTCCTTAATTTGGCAACGTCCTCCCTTGATTCAAAAAGTGCTAAAATTTGCCAAAAAGCTTTTATCTGCTAAATAATTTTTTTAAAAATGCGGTTTCTATAGCCATTACATGAAAAATTGGGATATAGTTGTATATGGGGACAATATTTAAATCTGGAAAGATTTTTCTCAAATTTGGAAAAGTTTATTATCGGCGCAAACAACTATCCTGTATAAAATTTTGCAAAGATTTTATGTAAATTGTGTTTTTATTCCGCGTAAATGCCAACTCTGTATATATGTACATATATATGAAGAATATGTATAAATCTGAACTGATGTTTATGTAACTTTGCAGAGGTCATTACTGCTTCATAAAATTGAAGAAACATCCATTCGCCGTGAGCAGGTCTTTAAATGTTGAGACCTAAAAAAGACACGTAGAGACAAAGAAATGTCCTGATATTTTTATACATATTTAATTCAAATCAGTGATTCAATTCATACACGCTGAAAAAATTCGTTTTTTAGTATATTGTCCCGAACATAATCTGCTTGAAATATATAAATGTTTTGGGTACACTTAAAATATATTATATTTGGCACATACAAACATTATATATTTGGGAAGATGTGGTTCTAAACAAATCTTTGTTTCCGTCCTAATATTTTATTTATTTGGGACTATTGTTTACGAAACAAGTATTTATTAGCATTTAAGTATTCAGAAAATACATCAGGACCTTAATTTTAAGACAAGTTTTATGTTTTCCAGTAACTCAACGTTCATATTTTCAGATATTTTAAATGTTCGTACACGCTGAATAAAAATAGCTTCTGTAGTATATTGTCCCAAACATATTCGGCTTGCAACATATATATGTTTAGGGTACACTCTAAACATATAACATTTGGTACATACAAAAATTATATATTTGGGGAGATGTTGTTCTAAACAAATCTTTGTTTACATCCCAATATATTTTTATTTAGGGCTATTATTTCTGAAACCAATATTTATTTGTATTATTCAGAAAATACCTAAACTGTGTTAAATTTTTCCGTAATTCAAAGTTAATTTTTTTGAAATTTTTAATCTTCGTAAATAAATAAATAATAATAATTGAAATCGTATAATGTTGGATCAACATAAAATACTTGGAGGATAGACAACTAATGATAGCTTGGAATACTCAGAAATTGGAAATGATTGATTTAAAACAGAAGTAATGATACACATATGGTATCATAACTGGGAGGTATAATTCGAAATCAACGAAAAATTAAATCTGAAATTTTAAAAAGTCAGCAAAAGTTTTGAAAATCTTTTTTAAATAAAATATATTTGGAGAAATTCCAAAACAATAATTTTATTTGTTTCTAAACATATATTTTATTTGAGAAATGTAGTTTGCAAATATATTTTGTTCTAATATACTAATATATGCGTTCCAAGTAAATTTTATTGATTTTTAAATAAAATTTACTTGCTCAGAAATATATAATATTTAAAAATTTGTGTTCCAAATATATTTTCTTTCGATTCAAACATATCAAAATACGCCATTTTGCTCCGTGTAAAATTCCTTTATAATTGAAATGGTATGTATAATTTTGCAAAATGATACATTGCTTGACGGGTTGACAACAAATTACGACTTGGAATAGATATAAATTAAAACTCAGTGCTTTGAAACAAAAGTTATTGTTAGGTTTAGGTTAGGGTGGCAGCCGTTTTCTTTTTTTTTTCTTCAGCTCATATAGACCAGTTTAGGTCCCTAGTGATACCACGGGCTAAAATGCCCTTCATCGAAACCAACCTGTTTGATATACAAATGTATCGATAGCACGAATATTGGTACACTGAATAAAAAAATAGTAATAAAACTAATGACGACACATTCTTAAATTAAGTATGCGACCTCGGCATAAATTCAATCACAATTTTTATTAAAATAATGAAAATTTACATGTTTTTTACGAAATTTTCCTTAATCTAAAGTTTTTTGAATTTGAATTAATCACTATCTAATCATTAGTTTTGTGTACGCCCTTCTTTAAGTGTACGCCTTTAAATTAAAGAAAAATATCATTATTTCTGTGACAATTCGCATTATTTTATGTAATATTTCAATACTTTTAAGGATTTTCTACATTAAAACTATGACGTAGATATGTCATAGTTTTAATGTTGAATCGGACGTAATTGACAGTATGAGATATTTGAGTAATAAATTTAAGGTTATGCACCCATTAAAGGAAAAGTTGTCTTGGTAATAAATTTTATGATTATTGCCATTATTTTTAAGAATACATACGAGAGAATTGTGCTCTCTCTCTCTCTTTCGGAGAATTAGAGTTGTTTGTTAAGGTGTGAATCAATAATTGTTATGGAATGTTAGAAGAGCTCTCTGAGTATAGAAAATATTCTCTTGTTCGTTTTCTTTTAAATCGTCAGTTACTTCAAAGCGATGGAGGGAAGTGGTTGTGTGTTTTGAGACGCGGATTGTGAAAAAAATGAAGTTGCGGTGAATATGTACATAAGTATACGTGCATGTTGCTTGGCACCATCCCATAGCAACAACAACAACTGAAACTCAAAATAACGGCAGCTGTGAATCAAGAGTATTCGTGTAAATGTGTGTATGTATGTGGTTATGCCGTTGGCGTCTCCATCGATCTCGATGATAAATGAGTGCGTGCATCGTAGTTATTTTTGCTGTATGTTATTTATAGTGATGTACATACATTTTTTAAGCGATGTTGTTAGAAAGTCCTGTGAAGAGATTTATGAGAACATTAAAAAATGGACAATAAAAATGTGGGAAATAGGTTTTGTAATACTGGAAGAGGCAATAGGAAAATGTTTAGATGCGTGAAATAGAATATATAATCCTGAAAAACCCTATTGGTAATTACAAAATTAAGAAAACACATTTTAATTGGGAATTATATATTTATTAAAAATAACTGCAAACACCGCATAAAGCAGAAATGTAAAATTATTTCTGGCAATATAGAAATTTGTTATTAATAGTATGTTATACAACTATCTTTTGATTTTTTAGTAAAACAATTTTAGAATGGGTCTTTTAGAAGTATTTCTGACATAAAAAAGTGTCAAATTCTACCAAATATTTCAACGTAAGTATTATATTCATATATAAAATATTTATCTTAGTTTTCAGCGTTTTCCTATCGTGATATGATGAAATTTATTTGTATTTTCATTATTCATTCTATTTGATTTCTTTTCAGAACAATTTTAATTTTATATCGCAAAATATTTGAAGATAAATGTAATTATTTGTTGTACATTACAAAAATAATTCATAAATTCAAACATCCTGGGAAACAAAATTTGTAAGTATTATGTATTTGTGAACAAATTTTATTTGAAAATCAAGAAACTTAGTTTGAACGCATATATTAATAGATTACAATACATTTACGAACTGACTTGCACAAATAAAATATGTAAAATCACACAAACAATGTTATGGTTTTCCGAATATATTTTATTTAAAAAAGAGTTAAAACTTTTGACTTTTTCGAATTGTAATTTAAATACACACACAAACGAAATACAAAAGCAAACGAAAATACAATTTAATTTTTTTCGATTTCGTGTTATACTCGTACTTTATAGTTAAACCTGCTAATACATTAGGCCAATTGGTTCAATTTTTGCATCGTTTCCTTTATGAACGTTAATATATTTTACCTTATAATTTGGTCCAAGGGAAATTTTTGTTTTACTGAAATCAAAATAATAAGCCTTTTTTGCTTAAAAATAATTTGGTAATAAGCTGCTTTCTTATCGCGATGTTTTGAATAAAAATAAATATAAATTATTGGTTAAAGATTTATTTTGTATGAAAAATTTAATATGGACCAAATAGTATCTAAGTCTAGGATTCGTACACATGTGCTAATCTAACAGCAGAGTTAAGAATGTCAATGTTTTCAATGGTAAATGTAATTAAGCCACATTCAAAACAAACTTTTTAAATTAAATACGTCAGTGAATCATTTCAATTAACTTAGGAAATGTTCCCGGTGGATTGTTTTCCGCTCTTAATTACATAAATGTTCTTACATTAGATAAATATGCATTACCTACCTAAGAATGATCTTTAATAAACAACCTCATGGAATAGTATAATATTAAGATGTTTTCTTTTCTAAAAAAATATGGTGCCCTGTCAGAGAGCAGCATTTTAAACCCCCTTCGCATTGCAGTATCTATATATATAAAATTGTTGCGTGACTGGCTGACTGACTGACTGATCATCGCCCAGGCCAAACGGCTGAAGCTAGAATCATGAAATTTGGTGGGAGGGTAGACCTTGGAACGTAGACGAGCAATAAGGCGGGATTTTTTGAAATTCGTACTATTAGCCGCACAATAGGGCAAAAAGGGATAAATATGGTACCACCGCCAAATCTAAACGAAATGAGCTAGAATCTTGAAATTTGGTATGAGGGTAGACCTTAGGACGTAGACTCAGAAATTGGCAGGATTTTTTGAAATTCGAACATTTACGCACACAGTGGGGTACAAAGTGATAAATGTGGTACATCAGCCAAATCCAAATGGCAAGAGCTAGAATCGTGAAATATTGTGTGATGGTAGACCTTATGAGGTAGACTCTGAAATTGACAGGATTTTTCGAAATTCGAACATTTACGTACACAGTGGGGTTAAAAGGGAAAAATGTGGTACAACAGCCAAATCCAAATGGAAAGACCTAGAATCGTGAAATTTGGTGTGAGAGAAGTTCTTAGGACGTAAACAAGAACAAGCAGTGATTTTTTTTTAAAATTTAGAGCCACAGTGGGACAGAAAGGTATAAATATGGTACCACCCCCAAATTTAAAGCCTAATATTAGAATGGTGAAAATTGAAGCGAGGGGTGCCTTTATGACAACTGATCAGGGTATGAAGTTTTTTTTTGTATTCGTAGTTTTCGGGGCACAGTGGGGCAAAAAGTGTAAAATATAGTAGTGGAGATTGGAAGTGATTTTTAGTAATTCCAACTTTAAGAGGCACAGTGGGACACGACGGGTTAATTATGGAGCATGGGGAAAAAAGGGAACAATCTGCCAAAATTGGAACTTAAACATAAGATATGAAGAGTTTATATGGTTTTATGAGCACTGCGGTCAAAAACGGTTAAATAGTGGAGTGGAGAAAATATGATTAAATATGTTACAGTCGGGAAAAAAGGTTTAAGTACGCTAGCGTGGAGACACATTTTAAATACGAGTACGGTACAGTGAGACAAAAATTTGTTAAATGTGGTACAGTTGAATGGGGCACAGTTGTGCAAAAAGGGTTAACTATGGTACAGTGGGGTAAAAATAGTTATATGTATATGGTAAAGTGGGACATATGGGTTACAAATGGTACAGTGGGGCAAAAAGCGTTAACTATTAAACAGTGGGGCAAAAATGTATTTACTATGATACAGTGGGGCGAAAAGGGTTAAATATGGTACAATGTGACAAAAATGGGTAACTATACAGTACAGTGGGGCATAACTGTGTTAAATATTGTACAGTGGAGCACAGAGGGTTATCTATGGTACAGTGGGGCAAAAACTGTTAAATATGGTACAGTGAGACAAAGCGTTTAATATGACACAGTGGGGCAAAAAGGGTTAACTATGGTACAGTGGGGCACAATTAGTTGAATATGGTAACGTGGGACAAAATGGGTGAAATATGGTACAGTGGGGCAAAAAGCTTTAACAATGGAACAGCGGGGAAAAAATGTGTTAGCTATGGTACAGTGGGACACAAATGGTTAAATATGGTACAGTATGACAAAAATGGTTACGGTGGGCACAAAAAGTAAAATATGGTAACGTGTAACAAAATGGGTTAAAAATGGTACAGTGGGGCAAAAAGCGTTAACTATGGAACAGTGGGGCAAACATTTATTTACTATGATACAGTGGGGCAAAAAAGGTTAAATATGGTATAGTGTGACAAAAATGGTTAACTATACAGTACAGTGGGGCATAACTGTGTTAAATATTGTACAGTGGAGCAAAGAGGGTTAAATATGGTACTGTGGGGCAAAAACTGTTAAACATGGTACAGTGAAACAAAGGGTTTAATATGACACAGTGCGGCAAAAAGGGTTAACTATAGTACAGTGGGGCACAATTAGTTGAATATGGTAACGTGGGACAAAATGGGTTAAATATGGTACAGTGGGGCAAAAAGCTTTAACTATGGAACAGTGGGGAAAAAATGTGTTAGAATGGTACAGTGGGACACAAGTGGTTAATAATGGTACAGTATGACAAAAATGGTTACAGTGGGCACAAATAGTAAAATATGGTAACGTGGAACAAAATGGGTTAAGTATGGTACAGTGGGGCAAAAATGTGTTAACTATGGTACAGTGGGCAAAAATGGTTAAATATAGTGGACAAAATATAGTAGGACAAAAAGGTGTTAAATTTGATTCAGTGGACCCAAAAGGTTAAATATAGCACAGTGGGTCAAAAAGCGTACATTTAGTACAGTGGGTAGAAAATGTGGGACAAACATGGTTTTATATTGTACCAGGGTGTGAATGTAAGTATTGGAACATAAACAAGGGGAAAGTTGCTAACGTATGAACCAAAAAAAATAGTTTTTCAACGTCCAGAGGTACTGTGGGAAAAGGGATAAATATTGTACCATGATGTCAGGGTAACTCTTGGAACATAAACTAGAAATGAAACGAGGGTTCGTATTTTATATATAAAAGTAATCAAATCTTCTTAATTTTTGCACCATATGTAATAATTATGTCATTTTGAAAGAACGAGGTATAACTATTTTACAGTACCCTACACAGAAAATAAATAAAAGATGGGGGCTGCGAAGCGCACCGGGTTAAAGCTAGTTTTCTCATAAACGAAATCAAAAAATCGTTTTAGGGCGAAAGGCAGAAACAATTTACCATTTTTTGGCACAAAAGAAAAGATCATTAGTTTTATTTTAATTAATGTTTATGAAAAAAAGTGTAGATACAATTCAATTTTAAATGCAAAACCTTTTTTTAATTTTTGTTGCAGTTATATGTATTTTTAAGACGAAGTTGCATTTTAATTGAGCTGAATAATAATCAAAAGTGCATAAAGTTGTAGTATATTAACAATATTTTAATAATAAATCATATGTTCTGCAAAACAATCCACGGTTTTTTTAATATTACAAAAAACGTACTTACAAAAAACGTTTTTGTAGTTTTGTTTGCTAACAAAACTTAAGGTTTTAAAATCTACGTCACATTTGACTTTTTTGAGAAAATTATTTTTGGTAAAATTATATGCGGCTAATCTGATGCCGAGTCCATCCCTAACTCAATTTATATGTAAAAATATTTGAATGGATCTATTATGAGTATTTGTGTCGTAGAAGAGTGACCAATTGTACCAAATATTTCAATGTAAGTATTATATGTCAAAGATTTAAAAATATATCTTATTTGTCAACATTTTGTTACTGTGATATCACAAAATTTATTTTTAAACTTTTTCGAATATAAATCATTCCGTTTGATTTCTTTTTAGATTATATTAATTTTAGATCGTGTAATGAACTTTATTTGGATATATGAAAAATTCAGTGGGGAATGAAATTTACAAATTACAGCAAATAAGTCAGCATCAAACTATATGATATGTAAAACTAATTATATAACAATTATTTTATTCAATTTCTATTTAAATTCCCGCCAAATTCCATGTTAAAAATTAATGTCAGTTCCAATGAAAATTTATGCACATTTGTGTGGACCAGATTCTGTGGACCAGACCGGCTTTGTCATTCGGTTCATAAAGAAGTTTAGAGTTGAGGACCTTTTTAAAACTCTTCTCATACAGGTGCCACTTTGTCTTCCTCACATTTCTGTGGACAGCCGGTTAAGGCGCTTTTTCGGCGAGTTTGAACTATAATTGTGATCTGATAATGAGTGGTCGTCCAGTACATTCCACCCAACCATTTTGTCTGACAGCCGGTCAGTAGCAAACTTTACGTCGAGTACTTCTTGTCTGTCTTTAATTGTAAAATTCGGTTTATTACCTATATTACAAATACTTAGGTTGGTAGTTAGAATAAGGTCAAGAAGCGACCCACCCCTATTGTTTATATCCGTACTAACCCAGATAGTATGATGAGCGTTCGTGTCTGCGCCAATAATCAGCTCGACCTTGTCAGACGTTGCTTCTTCTACTACTTCCCTGAATAGAGCAGTGGGTACTACAGGTTCATAAGGCAAGTAACTGGAGACCACCCAATATATGCGATTACCGATCTCCAGACTAGGAGATGTTTGGTCTTTAGCACTTAACGTCCATTTTCCTAAAAGGCTTCAACAATCAATCTTAACGCGCTGCTCAATTGTGTACCCTTCCATGGTTGAATTTGTCAAACATTGAAACTAAGAAATGTCAAATTAAGTTGGGCAAAAAACTTGACGTTAAAGTGTGACTCACAATTAACATCATGCATTACGGTTGGACCACCCTTTATTTTGACCCTTTAGTACAAAAAAAGTTAAGTACCTGAGTTGATAATTTTCCAGTTTATTAAAGATTCGCTGTTCTGAAGGGGAATAGCAAAACTTTTCATTTTGTATTAATATCTTCACAATACGTGAAACAGTTAAGAAGACATGACAATTTTACGAAAGCCATTTTGAGAAAAATGCCTGCGGAAAAACTGAAAAAGCCAAACTTTTATACACACTTGGAGAATTGTTTTACCAAATTTTGTTAAAATAAAAAGGAGTACTTTTTTGCCTTGTTCGAACTTCTGTGGAATTACAAAAAAAACTATCTTGAGCCTAACTAATTGCAAAAACAAAATATGTACTATGAAAGCAGATCGAATATCACAAAAAAACAAAAAGAAATGGTAGGGCACGACCAAATTCGTTGTTGTTGCATAGCAACTACAGCAAAATATTCGTGTGAATTATTTACATTGTAAAGACTCATGAGAGTGGATGTTGGTGCATGTACGAGGGATGATGATTACTGATTGTCGTTTTTGGAGATATGCGCTTTCAGCAATCAGTTCTCGTTCAACGTTACTTGAGCTGTGCGTACATATTCTAATGATCGACTGAAGTAATCGTTGTAATAAGGATATTGACAATGGGAGTTTGGTAGCTCCCGAAACAGATCTGTCTATCCTACCATTACAACCATCCCCAATACATGTAACTATACTTTTTCTTTAATTTTTAACAAAGTTGTTTTCAAATACTGAAAACAACAAAAACGATCTTGAGCCTAACTAAGTGCAAAAACAAAATATGTATTATGAAAGCAGATCGAATAAAACAAAACAAAAAAAACAAAGACATGATAAATCTGAAAAGATTTTCTCCAAATTTAGCTGTATTTGTTCGATGCTGATCAGTCGTAGTGAACGGACGTGTTTAGCACAGAGCGGATAGTTAAAATCTATTATACCTATTACGCAATCGCAAAAAATAAAACAAAATCTGTACAAAGTCTGGAAGGCCTACATCGTAGTACCTATTACGGGCTAATACGGAAAAAAATCATTGGCGGGGATGCCTTCGCGTTCCGATGGAGCGGGGTTCCCCAATCGTCCTACTGTCCGTCCGTTGGTCTTGGCCAAAGCCGACCACACCAAACATGGTGAAAATTTCCCCCCAGTACTCACAACAGGTGGTACGGTGAGGGGAAAACGTCACGTCCGACCGTCAAAACGGAAACACAATGAGCACCGGATAGCGCTCAGAGTTCTGACGAAGTTGGAGGCTGTTGAGGTTTCGGCTCTTACCGAAAAACAAAAAGAGTCACTTACCTGGGCTAAAGGCGTCTTAGATGCTTCTAAGGCCAATCAGCCGGCTGAAAGAGCCACAAATTCAGCTGTGTTAACGGCTAATAAAGTCAAAAGAATCAGATCACCTGATGAACCCCTGCCCTCGAAAAAGGCAAGAGGCCCAAATGTCACTATCAACAGGACACTCACCAAGCCCTTCAATGAAGTGGCGAAGGAGAGTCTAGTGATGGCCGTTATAGACAGAAGTAGTGAGGATGGATCCATCCTCAAGGACAAATGGAGCCATGTGCAATCAGCCATTATGGCTCATTACCTCGATGTCCGTAGAGAGATGCCGGGCACACCACCAATCTGCAACGATGCAGGATGGCATCAGGGGAGAGTAAAGCTCTTACATTTCGGTGATGCCAGATCAGTAGACCTGTATAAGGCTGCTCTGAGTCGAGCGGGTGAGGTGTGGCCGGGTGCCCAGTTGGATATTGTCGAAAAAAACAACATCCCTAGTCATCCTAGAGCCATCACCTGGGTTACAGAAGAGCCCTCCAACCCGGCTGACATATTAGAAATAATAAAAGATTCCAATCCTGGTCTGCCCGCCCATAATTGGAGAATCAGCAAGGTGGGTGAGGCGGATGGTAAAAAGCGGCAGGTCAATTTGATCCTTAACGCTGAATCCACCTCCCATATACAACGTGCAAGTGCAACCCTACAGTATGGCTTCGAGACTATAGTCTTGAAGGTATACAAGCAGGATATAGTTCCCACTGCGGAAGGTGAGTCGTCCACCGCGGTTGAAACACAGCTTTCTGGAAGTGCGGAGGTATCCACGCCCATTATTTCGGGTGACTCCAACTCTAACAGAAGATCTGTAACGTCCTACTCTGAGGACGAAAGCTCTACTTCTGACACAGAGGGGCTGAGGGGAGTCTCCGGACTCTTTGACGCATCTGGCGGGGACACGCTTCTCGATGATACGGACGAAGAGTTCCATAACACCCTTGTAGGGGTGGAAGTTAATCTGTCAATTACCAATGATGGTAAGAATTTTACAGATTAACCTCCATCACGCTAAAGCAGCCTCAGCGGCTCTATTGCTGCGCCTGTCCACAGGTGCAGTAGACATCGTCCTGATACAGGAGCCCTACGCAGTGGGAGGAAGGGTGTGCGGTATCAGGACACCCAACTTTAAACTGCTTGTGGCCAACTGTGAAGGCACTCCAAGAACCTGCATTTTGGCCAGGAAAGATCTAAGTATCTTTCTCCTGGCTAATTTAAGTGGTAAAGACCAAACATCTGCTAGTCTGGAGATCGGTAATCGCATATATTGGGTGGTCTCCAGTTACTTGCCTTATGAAGCTGTAGTACCGACTGCTCTATTCAGGGAAGTAGTAGAAGAAGCAACATCTGACGAGGTCGAGCTGATTGTTGGCGCAGACACGAACGCTCATCATACTATCTGGGGTAGTACGGATATAAACAATAGGGGTGATTCGCTTCTTGACTTTATTCTAACTACCAACCTAAGTATTTGTAACATAGGTAATAAACCGACCTTTACAATTAAAGACAGACAAGAAGTACTCGACGTAACGTTTGCTACTGACCGGCTGTCAGACAAAATTATTGGGTGGAATGTACTAGACGACCACTCATTCTCAGATCACCATTATATTGAGTTCAAACTCGCTGAAAAAGCGCCTGAACCTGCCGTCCACAGAAATGTGAGAAAGACAAAGTGGCACCTGTATGAAAAGAATTTCAAGAAAGTCCTCAACTCCAAACTTCTGTACGAACCGAATGACAAAGCCGGTCTGGATCATCTGGTCGAGCATATCACCACATCATTCAATAGTTCCCTTGAAGAAGCCTGTCCAAAAACAAGGTACAAGGGTAAAACTAAACCCCAATGGTGGACTTCTGAGCTAACGGCTATGAAAAAGACCTGCAACAAGCTATTCAACAAGGCTAAATCTACTGGGGTCGCTAATGTTTGGGATGCCTATAAAGAGCAACTCAAGATCTATAAGAAGGAGCTTAGAAAGGCGCAAAGACGCTCTTGGTATACTTTCTGTGGCGAAGTGGAAAAGGTCTCCGACGCCGCAAGGCTGAGGAAAATATTATCAGCTTCACCCTGTACAGTGGGTTACTTGCAGGATGAGGCAAATAATTGGACCAAAAACAGCGAGCAGTCGCTCAATGTACTGCTCGACACACATTTCCCGGGGAACTCTCTAACAGAACCAGAGGATCAGCAGGACCAACAAGAGTGCGAGTGGACTGCGAGCGTCGCTAGCTTGTTGACTGAAAGATCCAGAATAAGCTGGGCTATTAATAGCTTTGAGCCCTTCAAGTCACCTGGACCAGACGGTATCACTCCAGCAGAAATGCAGAAAATGTTGAAATACATTATCCCCTGGCTGGAGAAAATTTATGTAGGCTGTATCAGGCTTTCATACATCCCGAATCGATGGAGGGATACCAAAGTGGTATTCATACCAAAAGGTTTAGGTTAGGGTGGCAGGTTTAGGTTAGGGTGGCAGCCGTATTTTTATACAAGCTCACATAGACCAGTTTAGGTCCCTAGTGTTACCACGGGCTGAAATGCCCCTCATCGAAACCAACCTGTTTGATATATAAATTTATCGATAGTACGAATATCAGTACTGGAAAGATCTGTTAGGCTGCCTAAAAAGGCCGACCCCAGTATATCCAGTCGTCTACTCAAAGCGGGACAGTCGCAAAGCAAGTGCTCAATGCTCTCCACTTCTTCCTCATCTCCACAGCTTCGGCAGAAGTCATTGGACTCAATACCCAATCTTTTGGCGTGTTCGCCGATCAAGCAGTGTCCCGTCAGAACCTGTACTAACGTAGACAATCGTTTCCTCTCTAGTGCGAGGAGATATTTTGACCTTCTCAGGTCATACCTTGGCCAGATTTGTCTAGCTACCCTGCAGGTGCCGATTTCTGTCCATCTATCGTTGGACTGCCTGATTGCCTCTTGCCTAAGCCAAAGCTTGCACGTGGATAGTGGCGCACCAATATATGCAAATTCTTCGAGAATTTGTAATGTCGTCCCTTTCCTAGCAAGTTCATCGGCTTTGCAGTTCCCCGGGATATCCCTATGCCCAGGCACCCATATGAGGTGTATATTAAACTGCTCAGCCATCTCGTTAAGAGATCTGCGGCAGTCGAGGGCTGTTTGTGAATTTAGGGATGTTGCCTCCAGAGAATTGATGGCAGCCTGGCTGTCCGAGTAAATGACAACGCCATTGTTGGTTACTATGTTGCGACTCAGCCACTTGGCGACTTCCCATATTGCCATTATTTCGGCTTGATAGACACTGCAGGTATTTGGTAGTCTGTGAGCTATATCCAGACTAAGTTCTTCACAGTGTACTCCGAAGCCAACCTTTTCATCAAGCTTCGAACCATCCGTGTAAAAGTGGAGATGGTTTATATTACCTGGTATTCTGCCGACCCATTCATCTCTGGCGGGAATCATAGTGATGTAATTTCTCTCGAAGGTGTACACTGTTGGTATATAGTCCACTCGGTCGGTTACCATAGCACTACACTTTGATATCCTCATGTGACCATAGTTCTTGTACCTCCACATTGATAGGCAGTTTAATCTTATTGCCGCTTTGGTTGCAACTTCTCTCGCCACAATATTAATCGGCAGTATATGGAGTAGGGCTTGTAGAGACTCGGTCGCTGTAGTCCTTAAGGCTCCGCTTATGCTCAGGCAGGCAGTTCTCTGAACCTTTGTTAGTAGGTTGGTAATGGTTAGTTTGTCAGTTGCCGTCCACCATACCACAATACCGTATAACAGTATTGGACGAACTACTGCTATATATATCCAGTGGACGATTTTAGGAGAGAGTCCCCACCGCGACCCTACAGCCTTTTTGCAGGAATATAAGGCGACGTTGGCCTTCCTTACACGTTCCAATACGTTAAGTCTAAATAACATTTTCCTATCTAGAATTATTCCTAAAAATTTTGCACTTTCAGAAAAGACTAGATCTGTTCCATTTATCCGAGGTGGAGGGTCCACATGTGGGACATTATTCATCCTAGTAAAGAGAACCAATTCTGTCTTGTTGGGGTTAACGCCCAAACAGCTGCTTCTGGCCCATCTAGCCAACTTGTTCAGAGCCACCTGTAGGATGTCTCTGAGGACGTTTACGAATTTGCCACTCACTGCGATTGCCACGTCGTCCGCATATGCCACGACCTTGCAGCCACAACGTTCTAGATCTAGCAGGATTTCATTCACCGCTAGGTTCCAAATTAGTGGAGACAGTACTCCTCCTTGCGGGGTCCCTCTGTTTACATACCTTGTTAGAGTTGTGGACCCTAGACATGCTGTTATGCGTCTTCTGGTGAGCAGACTTTGAATTAGTCTAATCAAACTAGTGTTAACTTTTAGATGTGAGAGTGCCGCAATTACCGCATCGGAGTGAATGTTGTTAAAAGCCCCTTCTATGTCAAGAAATGCCACCATGGTGAATTCCTTGAAATGCAGGGACGATTCGATAGTGCTCACAAGTTCGTGCAGGGCTGATTCAGTAGACTTGCCCTTGTTGTAAGCATGTTGGTTCCCCGACAGGAGTTTTGTATCCAGGTTTTCCCTAATGAAATGATCTAAAAGTCTTTCCAGACCTTTCAATAGGAACGAGGATAGGCTAATTGGTCTGAAGTCTTTTGGCCTAGTGTGTGATATCTTTCCCGCTTTAGGTATGAATACCACTTTGGTATCCCTCCATCGATTCGGGACGTATGAAAGCCTGATACAGCCTACATAAATTTTCTCCAGCCAGGGGATAATGTACTTTAACATTTTCTGCATTTCTGCTGGAGTGATGCCATCTGGTCCAGGTGACTTGAAGGGCTCAAAGCTGTTAATAGCCCAGCTTATTCTGGATCTCTCAGTCAAGAAGCTAGCGACGCTCGCATTCCACTCGCACTCTTGTTGGTCCTGCTGATCCTCGGGTTCTGTTACAGAGTTCCCCGGGAAATGTGTGTCGAGCAGTACATTGAGCGACTGCTCGCTGTTTTTGGTCCAGTTATTTGCCTCATCCTGTAAATATCCCACTGTACAGGGTGAAGCAGATAATATCTTCCTCAGCCTAGCGGCGTCGGAGACCTTTTCCACTTCACCACAGAAGGTATACCAAGAGCGCCTTTGCGCCTTTCTAAGCTCCTTCTTATAGATCTTGAGTTGCTCTTTATAGGCATCCCAATCATTAGCGACCCCAGTAGATTTAGCCTTATTGAATAGCTTGTTGCAGGTCTTTTTCATAGCCGTTAGCTCAGAAGTCCACCATTGGGGTTTAGCTTTACCCTTGTACCTTGTTTTTGGACAGGCTTCTTCAAGGGATCTATTGAATGATATGGTGATATGATCGACCAGATTATCCAGACCGGCTTTGTCATTCGGTTCGTACGGAAGTTTAGAGTTGAGGACTTTCTTGAAATTCTTCTCATACAGATGCCACTTTGTCTTCCTTACATTTCTGTGGACGGCGGGTTTAGGCGCTTTTTCCGCGAGTTTGAACTCAATATAATGGTGATCTGAGAATGAGTGGTCGTCCAGTACATTCCACCCAATAATTTTGTCTGACAGCCGGTCAGTAGCAAACGTTACGTCGAGTACTTCTTGTCTGTCTTTAATTGTGAAGGTCGGTTTATTACCTATGTTACAAATACTAAGATTGGTAGTTAGAATAAAGTCAAGAAGCGAATCACCCCTATTGTTTATATCCGTACTACCCCAGATAGTATGATGAGCGTTCGTGTCTGCGCCAATAATCAGCTCGAGCTCGTCAGACGTTGCTTCTTCTACTACTTCCCTGAATAGAGCAGTCGGTACTACAGATTCATAAGGCAAGTAGCTGGAGACCACTAATAAGGGTCGGTCCCCATACAAAAAAAAATTGTTGCGCCAGTCACCCCCTAGTTTTGAAGATTATCTAGAGACAATTCCGGGGCAACAAAAAAAAAATTTTTCTGTGCACCCTACATGACGCCCTTTTAGTTTTATTATGCTGCGTTGCCATTTGATGTCCGATCGTAACGGGATGCATATTGTTGTTCGAGTTTTGGCAAGGGCTATATTTCGTCCATATGTCACTTTTGGTTCCGAAGTCAAATTCGATAAGTGACCTCTGTCATCTCGTTTTCTACCCCCCTAAGTGGGGAATATTTTGAAACGCTAATAAAGGTCTTTAAAAATAATGAAACTTTTGCTTTTGAAGTACCCACTATTATTCATAAACAAACAAGTTATAATAGTTTTAAAATTACATAATATATGCAGATATCAAATTACACTATCTACTTTTGACGTCGTTTTCTGTCTCTCTCTCTTTCACACACACAAGTAAACCCCGTACCCAAAAATGCACATCCACTATGAGTTCGGTTTAGTACGAACGAACTAAATTTGCGAGACTGCACTTAAATAAATGCAGTTACTAGTGACTTCAGTTCTGCATGGGCAGAAAATCGAATAAGTAACGTCATTTGTAAATAAATAATTTTCCTTTCACGATTTATATTTGCATTCATAATATTTTTATTATTATTAATGGTATGTATGGCATTGAAGATAATACTGACGTAAATCCAGTTTACTAACGCTCCCGCCTTCTTATTTTGGAAAATATATACCCAATCCGCTTTTCACATATCCTTACTGCTGATTTATTAACAATCAGCACAAAAAAATCTTATTTTGAGAATAACATAAGCTTCTAAAATTCAATTACTGAAAGTGCAACTTTAAGATAAGTCTGAGAATCTAATACAAAGAAAGAAAGAGATGCAAAACATCATTACAACTGTATTACCTTGATTGTTGTATCTTGTCCATTAACTTCGATCTTCCGAAATTACCAGCAACGAAAATAATTGTGCTCTTAATTTTGGACATACGTTTCAAGTTTTTTCTTGGACTGTAAATTTAATATACGAGTATATATTTATGAATAAAAATAAAAATCGTAAAAGAAAAAATATTTATTTCAAAGTTCTTTACTTTACAGAGGTACACAGAAAGAAAAATGTCATACTAAATTCAAGTAAAAAATTCTTAATTTAAGCCGAAATCGTACTTAAAAATTTAAGTACGTTCGTACTAAGTTTTTCTTAAAACAAGTATAAATCGGCTTAAAATGAAAAAATCAAGCGCTGAAAGGCTTACAATAAGCATTTAATGCTTGAAATAAAGTAAACATTTCTTGAAAAGGAAAATTAAGCCTAATATGGCTTAAAGTAAGAAAAAAAGCTTACTTTAATCTCTGAGAGACAGAACCATTATAGAGCACAATAAAATTACCCTCTCAACCACTCTCATGCAAGTGGTTGATTTTGGCTGACGCAACATCAAAAACACATGCATATAAATTGTCGATGTATAAACAATCTGTTTCTCGTTCAAGCAGTGTTTGCAAATACATTACTTGGCGTGATTTTTTATGATTTTAGTTTTTTGAAGTTGTTAATAATTCTTATTAATTTCGTTGATGCTATTCCTTATATATTTCATATTTAAATGTAATAAATGCAGCAAAACTTTTATTTTGCAGTCAAGCAATTGTATTTTGACATACCATTTTAAAAAATTGCATTCTTTGCAATACAGTGGCAAAAATGGCATAATTAATATAAATGGTATATAGGTGTAAAACAAACGAAAGCACAATAAATCTAGTATGACCAGGCTTAAATCAAGAACATATCTGGCTTAAATCAAGTATTGGTTAGGATTAAATCAAGAACTGATCAGGATTAAATCAAGTATTATCAGACTTAAATTAAGTATTGGGCAGGCTTAATTCAATCAAAAATTTCTATATTGAAGCCCGTTTCGCACTCAAATTAATCCGATAAAAATCTTAAATCAATCGCTTTATGCTTAAAATAAGAAATTTTCGGCTTAAAATCAAGCCTAATCAGGCTTAATTAGCGCTAATATTAAGAATTCAGGGCTTAAAAATCCGTACTTGATTCAAGTATTTTGTACTTGGTTTAAGAAAATCCGTACTTAACGTACTTTTGACACCGCTACGGCTTGATTCAAGTACGGATTACTCAATTTTTTCTTTCTGTGTAGAAAATAGGATAAGTCACTAGTAAAAATTGGACTCGGATTACTGACTGACATAGGAAAGAAGTGTAGCCATTGTGAAGATATCATCAACGACGTATCATACGTTAAATAAGCACACAGTGACAAAATTACTACTATTTTGGTGTCGTGTAGGGTGCATGGGAAAACAGTGATTTTATTCTGATTTCGTTCCTTAGAACACTTTAACATTTGGTGACGAAGCTCTCAAATTTAATTCGTTCGTATTGAACCGAACCGTCATAAGGGATGTGAATGGGGTATATCTGTGTGTATGTGTGTGAGAGAGGCAGAAATCGACGTCAAAAGTAGACTGTGTAATTTGATCTCTGCATGTATTTTGTAATTTCAAAACTAGTATAACTTTTTTGTTTATGAATAAAAGTGGGTACTTTAAAAGCAAAAGTTTCATTATTTATGAAGACCTTTATTGGCCTTTCAAAATATTCCCGACATATGGGGGTAGAAAACGAGATGACAGAGGTCACTTATCGAATTTGACTTCGTAGTCAAAAGTGACATATGGACGAAATGTAGCCCTTGCTAAAACTCAAACAACGATATGCATCCCGTTACGATCGGACATCAAATGGCAACGCAGGATAATAAAATTAAAAGGGCGTCATGTAGGGTGCACAGAAAAAAAAATTTTTTGTTTCCCCGGAATTGTCTCTAGATAATCTTCAAATCTAGGGGGTGACCGGTGCAACTTTTTTTTGCGACCCACTCTAGAGACCACCCAATATATGCGATTACCGATCTCCAGGCTAGCAGCTGTTTGGTCTTTACCACTTAAATTAGTATATTATTTTTCGTAGTATATTATTTTTTAATTTATTTAGAGCACTACATACTCAATGTATGGCACAATTAGAAATGGATGTGCCAGGTTAGCTAAACTAACGCCCAAAAAAAATGAGTAGAAACAAAGATATAACTGGACATTTTATGCCATGTGGAAAAACAGCTGACTTCTTCTTTGTTTTTTGTATTCGCTGCAATTGGTCTCACGTATTAGGGTCCAAATGTAGTCACCCATCATAGCCGTGTCATAGATGCCCTGATAGCGTCGTTCCATAGCCATCAATTCCTGATGAAAGCGCTCGCCGTGTTCGTCGCTCACGTCTCCTAAATTCTCAGGGAAAAAATCCAAATGAGAATGCAGAAAGTATATTTTAAGTGTCATGTGCACTCCTACCCAAAAATGAAAAAAAACGAGAATTAAAACGCTATTTAAATTAACATTTGTTTCAAAAAAAACCTACCCATTGCTTCATAGTTCTTTACCAGATCCTCAACTATGTCCTTATAATTATCGCTTTTGTTGTTTCCTAAAAAATTTTCCACAACAAGCCTGAAGGAATTCCATGCTGCGGCTTCGATGGGTGATAACAGCTTCGGGAATGTTTCATCTTTCAAAATTTTTTTTATCTTGGGTCCTGCGAAGACTCCTTCTTTAATTTTTGCCAGCGAAAGGTAAGGGAAAATTGACCGTAAATAGGCAAAAGCTTCACATTCTTTGTCCAATTTTTTGGCAAAATTTTTTATCAAACCCAATTTTATGTGCAGCGGCGGAAGTATTATATTTTCACGGTTCTCTGTTAGTGGTTTGCGCTGAACATTCGCTTCTCCAACTACAGGTTTCGTTCGTTCCGGCCATTTTTTTTTTTAATATAATGCTGATCATCAGCGCGGCTATTCCAAAGGCACAGAAAACAGCAATGTCGCGCATAGCCTTCTTGGAGTCCACACAAAATGGCCATAACTTTGAGGTCGGCGCATATTTTCCAATTATATTTGCTATACTCTATGCATTTCAGCAAAATGTTCATAGTTTCATAGTTCTCCTTTGAATGAACCGCATGAGCAATAGGAAGATATGGCTTTTCATTCCCATTATGTAAGAGAACTGCCTTCAAGCTCTCTTTGTTGCTGTCAATAAACAACCTCCATTCATTGGGGTTGTGAATTTGGTGAAGCTCTTGGAACAAGCCTTTCTTTGTATACAATTTTGCATACTGCTGGTGACGCTTCCTGTACGCTGTTACTTTCACTTCTGAATCCGCAAATCCACACTGTACCATCCGAGACGCAAAAAGTTCGGATTTCTCCTTAGTGAGACCAAAATCGCGCACCCAATCGTTTAGTTCGGCCTGTGACAGTAATTTTCGCTTTCTGCACGCCCCAAATTCGCTTGCACTTGACTCGGACTCTTGATCTGACGATTCTGCTTTTTGAAGAGATGCACCAGGGCCCACTGGATATGGTACATCATTCGAATGTGGTACTGGAAGTGCAAACGATCCCACTTGAGCGTAGTTCCATTTTAAAAATCTCCCTACCCCACTGTTTGTGGTGAGGCAAAAATAACAGTCTGTGGAATGGCATAGCGGCTTTTTCCACATCATTGGTGTATCGAATTTCATATGGCGCCTAAAATTAAAATAAATTACTATATTTGCTTTGCTTAATGTGTTTAAATAAAAATTCTTACCTTCCGCCAGCTGCCCAGTTGGTTAGGATTATATAGCAAAGATCACATAGCGACTTAGGTGTCCATGGTTCTGTGATATTTGGTGAAATACCAAAATAATTCAAATAGTGCAATTGCACTGCTGGAGTAAACGTGTGTGCGTGATTATTCTTTATAAACTCGCCACAAACATTGCAGAAATTGTCTGGATTGTTCAAACACTCGAACACACGTAGTCTTTTACTCATTGTCTTACTTGTTGGGTAGGTATTATATGCACTTAAATTCAATTTGTTTCACTTTTTACTCGTACTACTCGCGTTCGTAGACACTTGTTGAATGACAAAAAACGATAAATGAACACCTATAAATACTAAGTATGTTACAATATTTTACTGCCAGGTACTTATGAATGGGCGCATCTTTTAAGGGTGGCTATATACCTGATTCAGCAAGTGTGCGTTTCAAATTGTGGAAAAGTTTCCAAATAATGACCACTCACAAATGTGGGGGGAATTTCTGTAAAAAAAATCCGATACAGGTAGCCATCGGGAAAACACACATCAATAAAAAAGTGTAATTCCCTTTTTTCCCTTTAATTGACTGTGAACGGAGTAGCAGTCATAAAGGAACACGAAGAGCGTCCACGCACATTCAGAAGCGTATATTACTCTGCAACCACAATCATAAAAATTAAATAACTATTTGTGTATTACTTATTTTTTTAATTCTGAGAATCATAAAAATTACGTAGACGTTTTTTCCAAACAATTTTGTACATGTAAAGTGGGTTTGCCAAAATTCGTATCGTAAAATGCACCTGTGTTTCTATGTTCTGCATTTTCATTATACCATTTTCGACGAAACGTACCTACGGTATTGTAAATAGGTTTTTTACAATTATGAAATATTTGTGTTATTAATATTAATTTAAAAATTTTATCAAAACTGCAAAGTTGTGACATTTGAAAAAAATTTCCAAAAAAAAATGCTGATTTCACTAAATTTTTGAAATTTCACGTCCCTTGCCAGAACAGAAGACATTAACCCAGGGTGGTGAAATTTTGAACAGAAGTAACTTATGTATAGGAGCAACTGTTCCGTTCTATTCCAAAAGGATTATAAAAAACTTGCTTTTTCGATCCCTCCTAGTAGGTTAGCTGTGCAAATAATGAAAATCAAAATATCGTGAAATAGCGGAATTTCGGTCTTATACCAAAAAAATTATAAGTCCGCCATTTGTTGTCAGATTTTGTTAAGTAAGTGCTTATTTTCTTTGGAAAAATGCCAGCTATACGTAAAAAAATCAAAATCGCTGTTAGCATCGCGTTTTATATTTTATATGAATTTTTATATGAATTTTTCTGCCACATTTTTACTAAAAAAACGCAGTTTTTTAACCTTTTTAAGCCGCCAACATCAAAACTACTCACCCGATTTGAAAATTTTCTGAGAATGAGTTTTAGACGGCACAATTTGCTTTAATTTGAGTAGTAGTAGGATCAAATACGTCAAAGAAGACGAAAGATATGCTCAAAATTGTAAGTGTACCTCCAAAAATTTAAAAAAAAAGTTCAAAAATTTGTATCTCGACAGAAAAATTTTTAAAACTCATTTTCGTGTTCAGTAGGTCAAAATCAATGAGAAAAACTATGCTAGAACCAAATAACAAAACGACTGTTGGCTAGTGTAGCACATCGGGAGAAACATATATATGGCAGTGTTCATTTATGAACTTCGAAATCTGTTTTTGCCGAACTTCGTACTCATCGGATATAAAATACAGGTTCTATCCACAGCGTTTACATATCAAATCGGGAGTGACATATTCATATATGGCGGCTATATATAAATCTAAACCGATTTCCCCCAAATTTAGCAGTATTCGTTCCTGAGTTAAGAATCTTCTTTCTGCAAAATTTCATAATGATCGGATATAAAATCCAACTTCAAATAGGGCTTGGATACAACATCGCGAAGAACATATATATGTGGACTATATCTAAATCTGAACCGATTTGCACCAATAGGGTTCGTCTTTAGGACAAACAAAATATACGTGCCATATTTTATCGCGATCAGGAAATAATTGCGACCTGAACTTTGATTACAGGGATATACGGACGGACGGGCAGAGCTAAATCAACTCAAAGGCGATCGGTATAATAAAAGATGGGTCTATCAACTCTTAATTTGGGTGTTACAAACCAATGCAAAAGTTATAATACCCTATACCATAGTGCGGTGTAGTGTTACAAATTTATAAGTATTTGCGTCAACGAAAAGTTGAATTCATCTGAAAATGTGATCACAAAATAATTCACTCAATAAATAAATATATTCTTCTTTGTACTAAAAAGTAAAAATTATATTTTACAAATATCTCAAAATTCAACTATTATTTAAACCACTTGTTATTTTCACACACAGAAATATTAAAAGTGTGTACGTATTACAACGCATTCTTCTTATAAAATAAATTAGTTTTGCCCAAATGATGTTGGCAGGAACCTTTCAAATGTGGCGATATACGAACATTAAAATGACCAGCCAATCCAATATCGTGCATTGTCATCAACGACCATTCTTCCCTTTACTGTAGTATTGCAAATGCCATGCATTCGACAGAGAGTGGGTGAAACTCTTTCAGAGCTAGGAAAATATTATTCACTTTAACATTACTTTATACTCAAAATCAGGATACTTAGATAAATGGTAAAGAAACACATGGCCCAGCGGAAAAAGTGGAAGAAGAAGGCCATTTATAAGGCCTTATTTATAATTAAATATATTATTTTTTCTTCTTCTAAATACTAAGCCAACCTTCTGAAATGTCTTCATAGTTTAAGTGGAGAACAAAAAGTTAAAAACTCTTTTCCATTTCACGCAATAAATTTTTCAGTCTATCAAATGTTAAAAAAGGCTTGTTAATGTCATTACGTCATTCAGTAATGACATCGTATTACATCACTCGCAAGCAATATTTTCTTTGGAAATCATTGACATGATTCTATATTCGTTTTCACCGAAATTTTACTTCACAAATCTACATTTCCGGAGATTCATTAAAATTGAGTAACATTTTTAAAATACATATTAGTGGTTTGATTTTATAACCAGTGAGGAAAGACAGACGCCGGGACAGTAACAGAACAGGTTCTAAATGTACTCCTCCTTTTCCTCAACCTCACAGCTCCTGCAGAAGTCATTGGACTCAATATTTAACCTTCTGGCGTGTTCGGCGATCAGTCAGACACGTGTATCCTCTCTAGTGCGAGTAGGCATTTCGACCTTCTCATTTCGAATCTTGGTTAGATTTGTCTAGCTACCCCACAAGTGCCGATTCCTGTCCATCTTTCATTGGACTGCCTCTTGCCTAAGCCAAAGCTTTCATGTGGACAGTGGTGCACCAAAATATGCATATTAATCGAGAATTTGTAATGCCGTCCCTTTGCTAGCAAGTTCGTCGGCTTTGTAGTTCCCCTGGATATCCCTATGTCCAGATACCCATATGAGGTGTACGTATATTAAACTGCTCAGCTATCTCGTTAAGAGATCTGCAGCAGCAGAGGCTGTTTGTGAATTTTGGGTGAGGCGTCCAGAGAATAAATGACAGCCAGACTGTCAGAGTAAATGACAATGACAGTTTTGCTCACTACACTATGAAAAAACGTATTAAAAATCAAAACAATTTTCTTAAATTTTTTGATTTCGGCAATGATTTCGAGTTAACGACAATCAGAATTAAAATTACAATGTTTGTAGTTAATTTAACGCCATGAAACCTAATTGATTTGAGAATGCATATCATAGAATCAAGTACATTACGTAATACAAATAATTATGTTTGGTCCTAAAAAATCATATGTTGGCGTATATTTAGGTATGACTCGTGCTTATTTGTAGTAATATTTCTTAAAATTAAGTACGTCTGCGTATCTAAATTTAAAATATCTGACCTTATGCTTATTTCAAAAGCAAATCTTGTTAATTAATATAAGGCATACATGAACTTAAATGCAGTTCATAAAATATGTATCGAAAAGTTCATTCATAAGAAAAATGCTTCTTTCATATAAGTTACCATGATATGCAAAATATAGCGCTTCGTCTTTTCAAAGTTTTATTTATTATTGTTCATACTGGAAAATCAAAAAACAAGTATTAGATTCGGCCATGCCGAATCTTATATACCCTCCACCATTGATTGCATTCAATATTGTTACTAGAAAAATCTTTGGATATGGCCTGAAAAATGTGGTATTTATGGCTTAAAATGGCGATTTGAGAGCTACATCTACAAGGGAACTACAACAATATAAAGTTTTTTTTGTATAAGTATACATTTTATTGAGGTGAATTCTTGCCAAAATAGAATATAAACTGCAAAGATTCAGCTTAATTTCTGAAAATGTGGAGTTTATGGCTTAAATAAGCCTTTTTGGGAGCGACATCGATAGGTGGACTATAACAAAATATGAACCGATATGTGAAAATTTTCCTGTGATAAATTCTTGTCCAAATAGAATACCACCTGCAAAGTTTCTCCTAAATTTCTTTAAAAATGTGGTATCTATGGCTCAAAACCCGTATCAAAACATTGACCGATACGGCCCATTTGCAATCCCAAAATACCTGCAACTACTCGTATAAGAAATATTTATTGATTACAACAGACGGGCATGGCTAAATCGTCTTAGAATTTTACGACGATTAAGTTTGACCTTGTTCGTACATTTGGTATCGATGTGTAAACCTATTGTGGGTTCATATTTATATTTGGTGCTCCATCCACAATTTGTTCATCGTAACCGACATTAATGATTTTGAACACTGTATTTGGCTGAAATTAAAAAAAAAATATATTATAAAATTGAATGCTCACTTATTTTTGTAATTTGTGAATTCCATTCACCACGGTAACATGCAGAACGTCAAGAAAGTGTTTTTACATCGTCAACAATTTTTTATCTGATACAGTGTTTTGGAAAAGCAAAATTTTGTATTATTTATAAAAATATTTTCTTTCGATATTTGTAAAAAAATTAATATTTTTCTATCAACTTAGACATACTCCGATCTTTGTACATATATGCAAATTTTATTCTGCTGTTTATCTGGCAACTACATAATGCTATTTAAAAATTCAAATTTCCATATTATTAACACAATTTTCCGTTTTTCGTTCGGTTCCGTTTTTAGTGAACACATAAATCACTCTTCAGAGGACTTATTACCAGATTATCCTCCCTCATAAATGTAAGTATAACACCGTAAGAGCCAAAATAACAACGACGTACGAGGATTGCTATATATATTCCGTCTGACATTTTCATTGGAAAGTTTGACATTTTTTAGCATAACTTCACTCAGACCGTTTTGTCATTTGAGCGCAAAGTGTTTTGGTTACAGTTTGTTGAAAATTCACCTCCAAATCATGGTTTTTGAACGCTTGGACAGCTGCTTCAGGCGTCGAAAAACGTTGACCAAGCAGTTTTTTTATACCCTCACTTTAGTGTGACGAGGGTATATATCATTTGCTACGAAAAAAAGTGTAACACATCAATGGAGTGATCTAAGACCCTAAGCATGTTCGGCGGATATTCGTTTTGGGTCATTTTAAGACGAATGAGCAATGTCCGTCCGTCTGTCTGTCTGTCTATCTGTCTGTCTGTGTGTCTGTCTGTCTGCTGGCTGGTGCTCACGATAACTCTCGAAAGGAGTAACCGATTGACTTCAAATTTGGTACGTGGTAATATTTTTTTCTATCTCCGGCTAAGTACGAAGATGGGCCATATTGGTCCACTCCTTCTAGTACCTCCCTCACAAAGTATTAAAACGTTGTAAAATATTGAATCTTTAATAACTGCTATACTACTTATTCGAATCTTCTGTAATTACACACATACACGGAGGAAAATCGAAATTTTTGATATGTTTGAATTCAAACAAAATATACTTGGAACCAAAATTTTTAAATATTATATATTTTTGAACAAATATATTTTATTTGCAAATCAAGAAATTTTGTTTGGAACGCATATATTAATATATTACAACAAAATATATTTGCGAACTTACTGTCACAAATTAAATATGTGTTTGCAAACAAACAATGATTTTGTTTAAGAATTTATCCAAATACATTATATAAAAAAAAATTTTAAAACTTTGTTGACATTGGCAATTTTTAATTTTATTTTTTCCTAGATTTTGTGTTATACTTTATAGGTAAATATTGTCCTAAGCAGCATTCTCTTTTGTTTTACAGCTCTATTTTTTAATTTATAAATAGTCCAATTGTCAATCCATCAATGCTATTTGTCGTAACCCAAAATTATACGATTTAAATTTTTCAAACATATAAAATTTCTAAAAAATTAAACCTTAAATTTCTAAAATTGCCAAAATACTTAAATACAAGTTAAACATTGTTTTGGAAATATTATTTCCAAATAAAAAAATATTAGGATAAAAACCTAATTTTGTTTAGAACAACATCCTCACAATCATATAATATTTGTCAGTGTCAAATATTATATATTTGGAGTGTACCCTAAACATATGTATGTTTCCAGCAGAATATGTTTGGAACAATATACTACAGAAGCGATTTTTTTTCAGCGTGTAGGATTAGTTTATTAGTCGCTATCAGCTCGAGAAAAATGGGCCAAGTTGCTACGCCCCTTTTGGTACCTCCCACACAAACGCACCATTTTGCAGCAAAAGTTAACAGCTTATAACATTAACACCAGTGTATAAAAATACTTGAAATTTTGTACAGTGTAATGCTTTTATAGTGCCTACAGTCCAGTAAAAAATGGGTGTTATATTCACGCCCCTTTTGGTACCTCCCACACAAAGGTAACATTTTGCACAAAAAGTTAACAGCTTATAACATTAATACCAGTGTATAAAAATACTTGACATTTTCTACAGTGTAATGCTTTTATAGTGTCTATGGCCCTGTGAAAAATGGACGCTATTGCCACGCCCCTTTTTGTACATCCCACACAAAGGTTCAATTTTGCACAAAAAGTTAAGAGCTCACAACATGAGTACCAATGCACGAAAATGCCACAACATTTTGCACAGTGTAACGCTTTTGAAGTGTCTATATCCCTGTAAAAAATGGCCGTTATCACCACGCCCCTTTTTGTACCTCCCACACAAAATGTCCAAATCATACCAAAATTTAATATCTCATAACGTTAATAAACCAGTGCAAATAAACGCTTATAATTCGGCGCAGTGCAATATATGTATTTAAAGTATCTACTATTCAGCGAAAAATAGGTGTATTTGTTAAACCCGTTCTGGTACCTACCATACAATCTAACAGAATAATTCCTGGAATATTCCATATTACATTACTCACAAAGTGAGGGTATACCTTAGTCGGTTTACCCGACTGAAACTTTCTTACTTGTTTTTGATGTGAGTGAATAAGAATAAGTCATTGGGTGTCAAATCAGGGCTGTACGGCGGATGACCCATCAATTCGACGTTTTGGCCGGTCAAAAAGGCGCTAGTTTGAGCCGATGTGTGAGAGCTCGCATTGTCACGGCGCAGAATGATTCGTCTTCTCTTGTTCGTTTTTCGAATATCTCCGAATTCTTCAGGCAAACAAATTGTGGTGTACCACTCAGAATTGACCGTCCTACGTTGCTCAAGCGGAACAAGTTTTGCCTAAGAAACTGCGACCATTTGCTTCGAAGTGCTTCTTCCACGAACAACTTTCGTTGGATTTGGCTCGTCTTCGAAGACCCAAACGGTCGATTGCTGTTTTGTTTCGGGCTCATACGCATAGATCCAAGATTCGTCACCTGTGACGATCTTATAAACGTCTTTTGAAGCACCGCGATCGTATTTTTTCAAAATTTCTTTGCACCAATCGACACGAGCCCTTTTTTGAGCGATTGTCAAATTGTGCGGGATCCAACGAGAACAAACCTTTTTTACGGCCAGGTGTTCATGCAATATCGAATGTATTCTGGTGGAAGAAATGCCCAAGGATGCCTCTATCTCACGGTCTGTCACATGACGATTTTGCATTATCAGTTCACGCACGGCATCAATGTTCTCTGGCACAACGGCCGTTTTTGGACGACCTTCGTCTTTGAGCGAGCGTCGGCCACGATTGAATTCATTAAACCAGTTTTTCACAGTGCTATAGGCTGGTGCTTCATCGCCATACAAAGATTCATCATCGATGCACACTTGTCGTGATAATCCACGTAGAAAGTTGTGGATGGCGACGTCGAGGAGAGTATATCACATATACTACACACTCGCATATAAGAAATATTATGCAATCGCCGCCGAATTTTTCTTTGTTGTTGCTATGAATAAATGTAAAATATTTGTAAATAAAATTATATTTTTGTATTCACGTATTACTTACATCTTTATCACAATCAAGGCGGGCACTTTTAAAACACAACCTTCTTCTTATATTTACCATTTCTCAAAAACTGATCATTCAAAAATAAACAGATTCTCTATCGTCTGAGACACAATACTCTGGTTTTAGCTTTATATACTTAAACGTTAACAGAAAAAACCTAATGCTCAGAGAATGAAAGTTTAATTAAGAGAGAGTTTTACTTAACTAAGAGAGCAGTGTTGCCACTACAATACATTTTTTTCTCCCAAAATTGTCTAAAATTTCTACCAAAATCGTTTGAAATCTTCCATTTTTATTTTACGATAAACATATCCATAAATTGTTATGGTAAGGTATTATTTGCTTTTTTATATTTAAATACAATTTTTAATTAAATATCTTCTCGTTTTGTTTCTTTTCGTAATCATCACTCGATGAAGGTTTTTATTTTCCGATTTAGATTATTTTAGGGGTATTATAATTTTGTTTTGGTCCTGATGTTTGTAACACATTAAAATACTAGACCTAAAGCTAGACACACCTTAAAGTATACGGTCGACTGAGAATCCCCAGCTGATTCGATCTAGCGATATCTGTCCGTCCGCCGTCCATATAAACATTGTAATCAAAGTACGGGTCGCAGTTATGAGCAAAATCCTGATGAATTTTGGCACGGACAACTTTTTTGCATCGACGACGAACGGTATTGAATTAGGAGAATATCGGTTCAGATTTAGCTCCCATATATTTGGCATCTAATCAGTTGCCAAATCTGTTCATTAATAGATTTGACACAAAAGAGTTTAGTGAACCAGAAATAAACATTGTCAATTTTGAAAGAAATCGGTTCTTAGTTAGATATAACCCCCATATATACTACGTTCTTTCCGATTTGGTATCAATATGCTATATATACTTTATTTAACATTCGATCGTTATGAACTTTGGCAGAGAGGAGTTTCTATATGTATAAGGTAACGAATATTGTCAATTTTGAAAAAAAATCGGTACATATTTAGATATGTATTTGTGCTTACGTTGCGATCATAATATGTTTGCTTTTTCTGCTCGAACAAACTCGTGTAGGGTATCGTGTATATAGTCAGCTCCGCCCGACATTCGCCTTTCCTTACTGGCGAATTTATGTAGTTTGTCCATTCTGTTTCATTCACATTTTTTCAAGCTTTAATATTAAATTTTATTGGCCTTCCACAAGAGAATAGAGAGAATTAAGTCGTCAACAGTCAGCGATATTAATTATCACTTGTATCAGGTAATTGTTGGGAAAGCAAAGAAATGTAATACCCGACGGCAACATTTTTGTCTTAAAAACTTCAACAAAAAAATTGACGAGCGTTAAATCTACCAAATTTACATTGATTCTTCCATTCTACCAAACTAAAAAAATTCTACCAAATTTGGTAGAAAACCCCAAAAACGGCAACACTGTGGGAGAGGTAGAGTATAATAATCTCTCATATAGAGCTTTATTAAAAGTATTCTTTAAAATAATGACAACTGTCATAACATCAAATTACAGAGCAGACATTTTTTAAAATCATTACTCAAATTTTGCATACCGATAATAAGGTCCGATCCGGATTTAAAGTTATCACTTGTCTACAGCATGGTTTTAATGTGGAAAATCCTTAAAGGTATTAAAATATTACTAAAAAATCACGATTTTATTTTATTTAATGGCGTACGTTTAAAGAAGGGAGTATATATTCCACTCGGCCGGTTACCATAACTTTACATTGTAATATACGCATGTGGCCATAGTTCTTATACCTCCGTTCAATCGTAATACCGCTCTGGTGACAACTTCGACAACAGACAATAGATGCAGTAGGACTTGTAGAGACTCTGTCGATGTAATCCTCAACCCACCACTTTTGCATAGGCAGGCAGTTCTCCGAACCTTTGATAATTAGTTTGTCGTCCACCACCCCACAACGCCGTACAACAGTATTTGGGGAACCACTGCTATATATATCCAATGAAACAATTGAACCGCTGTTTCTGGTTCATCTAGCCAATGCATTAAGAGCTACATGTGGGATAACACTGAGGACGTCGAAGAATTTGCCAGTTACTGCGACTGCCACGTCATATCCGCATATGCAATGACTTTTCAGCCGCAACAAGATCTAACTGGATTCCATTCACAGATAGATTCCACATTAGTGGTGACTAACCTCCCTCCTCCTTGTGAGGTCCCTCTGTTCACAAACCTTGTTAGAGTTATGGACCCAAGACTTGCTGTTATTCTTCTTCTATTGAGCACGCTTTGAATTAGTCTAATTAAGCTAGAGTTCACCCTTAGATGTGAGAGCGCCGCAATTACCGCATCTGAGTGAATGTTGTCAAATGCACCTTCTATGCCACGCAATGCCACAATAGTGAATTCCTTGAAATACAGGGACGATACGATAGTGCCCGCAAGATCATGCAGACTTGCCCTTGTTGTAAGCGTGCTGGTTCCCCAAATGGAGTTTTGTATCCAGGTTTTTTTCTAATTAAAGTATCTAAAGTATCTAAGTCTTTCCTGACCTTTCAGGAGGATGAAATAAATGCTCTGTAGTCATCTGGCCTAATGTGCGACATCTTTCCCGGTTTGGGTATGAATGTTTCTTTGGTGTCCATCCATCGATTGAGGAATTTCACACAAATTTAAAAACAATCTTCAAACTTTGATCGTCTCTCTTGAAAAACTAACTTTTTGCACTTGTTTCCATTGCACATTAGTCCCAAGCACCCATTTCCATTCCATTCCAAAATTCCATTTTTTGATATGGTCCAAAGATATTTCTGTTAACACCATATCGCCCATTTAGAAAAAGAACGTTACAACTAAAAATATTTTTTTTGAGTTGGTCATACTAAATTGTCCTATATTTCAATATCTATAAGCTGATCAATGATTGGGCTGATTCCTGAGGAAGACACCGATATTTGCCGCACTTCAGAAGTTATGTCATCCCATTCTGCCAAATAGTTATTTTTGTATAGATTATTTAAATCAAACTTAAGTGAAATGTCAAATTTTGAGTTGTGACGTTCTATTTTCAAAATGAGCGATATGCTAGTAAACACTCCAAAATACAAGAACAATATATTTTTTAGTAGTCACTTCTTTGACGTTCGACCACAATCCTTCAAAACTCAATTTTTGTGATTAAAAATATGTTTAATTTCGGAAAATTTATTTCGTTTGCTATAGTTTAATTTATTACCTCCGAATTCAAGAAGTAAGTTTAAGAAATGCAACGAACGGAAATGGAAGATATTGGTGAATAAATTATTAAAAAAATTTTAAATCTGCAGAAAATTAGGCTGATATAAGAAAAAAGCAGAATTGTTTAAATTGCTATTAAAATTTTTTGTGTGTTCTAAATCTACACCATTTCCAAATGTAGTTCAGAAAAAAATCAATTTAAATTCAGAATTCGTCAATTGAAATTCAGAAATTCCATTTGAAATTCAGAACTCGTCACTTGAATTTCAGAAATTCCATATGAAATTCAGAACTCGTCACTTGAAATTCAGATTTTCCATTTTAAATATAGAACTCGTCATAGTTTTGTTTTTGACTATTGAGTTCGAGATCGTTGTTTTTGTTTTTTGTTAAACAGAAAAACAAAACTTCTTTAAAAAATGAGAAAAAATAGAAATTTTGAATTTCAATAAATAGTTTCTGAATTACAAATGAAAAGTTCTGAATTTCAAATGAAAAATTCTGAATTTCAATTGTCGAGTTCTGAATTTCAAATGACGAGTTCTGAATTTCAAGTGTCGAGTTCTGAATTTCAACTGACGAATTCTGAATTACAAATGGATATTCTGAATTTCAATTGAGGAGTTCTGAATTTCAAATGTAAAATCTGAATTTCAAATGACGAGTTCTGAATTTCAAATGGAAATTCTGATTTTCAATTGACGAATTCTGAAAATGAAATGGAAAATCTGAATTTAAAGTGACGAGTTCTGAATTTCAAATAGAATTTCTGAATTTCAATTGATATTTTCTGAATTACATTTGGAAATGGTGTAGTAAGACTTTACAAATTATGTATGTCTAGCGTAAGAATGAAATACGAAGTTAGTTTGAAGTGTCCTATTTTTTAATATATAAGTCTCCATCTGGGAAAATACGTTTTTTCAGGCTTCTTCTACTTGAATAATTCTGAAATTTGTAATATTTGATTTACAAAGCAACAGAAAGTGGAAATGAATGAAATCGTATTCCGATATATATTAGATAAAACAAATAATTATTAATGTTCTGATCATATTGAGCGTTCATATATATGCGAATTGGTGCAAATATCATAGAAAGGAAGACTAGTTTCGGCGAAAATATTCTGATTGGATTGCCGAAAAAACTAAATTAAGAAAGATACGGCATCGAAAAAACCATGTTCGAAAAAAAATATTTAACAGCTCATTGGACGTCCGCCACTTAATAATTTCAAGTAGTAATGATACCTCTCAGTAAGAGCAGCATCAATATCGACTCGAAATAAGGGAGATTTAGATTTAGCATTAGTCTTAAAGTACACCATTGACTGTCCATCCGATCCGGCAAAAATCATTAGGTTATTTGGCCAGGATGAAAATATATCCCTTTCAAAGCCAGTGGAAGATGCTTTAGTATTTATTTTGGAAAATAATCTGTCAAAAACAATGTACGCAACTCTTCATTTTTCCCATCATACAAAAAAGTTTTACAAGAAGTACTCGTATGTGTACCATTCTCTATTACTACTTACTATTTCATCGCATTATATATAGTAAGATTGGATAACATAATTTAGCCAAATCGAACGAATCATATACACGGGAGCAATATCTAAATCTGAACTCATTTTCTTCAAATCGGACAATGTTGGTCCATGGATCAGGACCATGCTAAATTTCAAAACTATTGGATGTAAAATACAGATTTTATATGGCTTAAGGGACAAATCGGACGAAACATATATATGGGATCTATATTTAAATCTTCTTCTTTCCAGGTACGAACGACTCCTAATTGCAAAATTTCAGCACGATCGGATTGAAATTGCGACATGTATCCAAAGGACAACTTTAGATGGAGAGACAGACGGACGGACAGACGTGCTTCAATCGACTCGGCTAGTGATTCTGAGTCGATCGGTATACATTAAGGTCGATATTCATATTAGGGATGTAACGAAAGAGACTTTAGCGAATATTGAAATTAATTTGTTGCGAATGCGAACGCGAATAGTAAAATATGCATCATTGCGAAAGCGAATGCGAATAACAGTTTGGCCCTTTAGTACCAACAAATTTAAGGAACTGAATTGATACTTTTCCAGGATATTCAAGTATTAAGAATGTTTTTTATATTTTTACCTCCTGCTACCACGAGGACAAACATATTTTTTCAACTATTTTGAAGAGAAGTGGCAGAGGTTTTCCTTGGTATTAATATCTTCAAGGGAATAAGGAGTTTTAACACTTTTAACAAATGGAAGCGAATACTGAAATATATTTTTGCGAAAGCGAATAATCCAAAGATGGTATATATCTTTAATCCAAAGTATGCTAAGCCGACATAGGATGTTTTGATGGATTATTTTATTTTTTAACGCTAAATATAAAAAGAAATGTACCAATTAGTAGAGGTAGATCGATTAACATTATTGAGTAATATTATACAAATTAAAAAGTTTCATAAAATTGAGCATACCTTGGAATGGCGGCTATATTTAATCTTAACCGATATTGTACAAATTCGACACAGATTTTAACTGTTTAAATAAGACTTTACTCACAAAATTTTATGAACATCCAACGGTAATTATAGCTCCTATAGAGGATAAATGCTAAATCATAGTCATATAGAAATGGAGATGTTCCATCAACTTTGATCAAAAACCTAATTTCTGCCAAATTATATGAAGATCGGATGTAAACTACAGTTTCAAAAGAGCTTAAATGGAAGGACATATATGTATATGGTGAACTTATCTAAAACTAAACCGATTTCCCCAAATTCGGCATTATTCGTCCCTATATTAAGAAAATTCGTTCTGCCAAATGTTGTAATGATCGCAAGTAAAGTACAAGTTCTTTAGCATTTTGCGTTTAAGTCGAGAGGAACATATATGTGAGGATTTAACTAAATCTGAACCGATTTGTACCATTTTCAATAGGGTTCGTCCTTGAACCGAGAAAACGTGTGTTCCAAATTTGTTTGCGATTACACACGGACAGACCGACAGACATAGCTAAATCGACTCAGAACGTTTTTCTTAGTTGATCTATACTAAAGGGAGGGTCTATCTCATCTCCTTTTCGGTGTTACAAACAAAATGCACAAAGTACCACAGTAGGGTATAAAAATGCTGTGACCATAAAGAAAATTATGATACGTCCCAGACGTATGGCTATCATCTTAGCAACGTCCAATAGAGATGTTGTGGTTGTAGGAACAAATAGACGCACAGTCGCAACGTGCACCCCAATCGTCTAAAGTTTGTGGCTTTTATGACGAAAAGAAATACAATCAGGGTTACCGTTGGGAAATTTCAAAAAGGGGATGTTTTCGAAAAAAAGGGTTTTAAGGTTATTATATTAAGGAAGACTACTATAAAAAAATAAAAACTTCACATAAACATAAAAAATCCATTGGAGTACATCTCATAGAGTATTCCTGAAGACTTTTATTTGTTACCAAAATTTAAATTCATGTATTAGGAAGAATTTTTATAAAAATTTAAAAAAAAATACACATATATTTAAATATTGGTTTATGCAATATATCCTCGATATAAGTACCTGTTTTAGACCAAAACAAAAAAGTATATATATGCAATCACATGTCTTTTTCATTTATCGTTACTTTTTTTCATATTCATATTTATTTATTGAATCTTTCAAAATAATAAAATAATAATAAGTAATAAAATCTTAACCTAATTTATTCTAAGGGGTATAACCAGTGTAAAGAACCCTGCAAGATTGCACCTTATATTTATATACAAAATTTTATTCAAAGTTTTAACATTGAGTTATATGCATTTATAATAAAACACATTTTTCAGATGAAGAGTTTGGCTAAAGTATTTGCGACCTAAAAATTGCAGCTTTCATTTTTTTAATAAAATATTTAAACAACAAGTAAAAGCGTTAAGTTCGGCCATGCCGAATCTTATATACCCTCCACCATGGATTGCATTCAATATTGTTACTAGAAAAATCTTTGGATATGGAGCAAATCATGAAACGACCCTCCACCATAGGATGGGGGGTATATTCATTTTGCCACTCCGTTTGTAACACCTCTAAATATTGATGTGAGACCCCATAAATCTATAATACTTGAGCTAGGTGGCTGAAATTTGGTACAGATACTTCTTATAGCTGCAGGTAACTTGGGATTGAAAATGGGCGATATTTAGATATAGCTCCCATATATAGCATCTAACTTGATGTTATTCCTACTCATCTACTATATTTTTCCTATTGTTTTCATCTTTCTTGTGTTTTTCGGTGTTATTTTCTTTAGGTTTGAGTTATTTTGTGAGGTCACATGATATCCTTGGTGGAGGGTATATAAGATTCGGCATGGCCGAACTTAACGCTTTTGCTTGTTGTTTAAATATGTTATTAAAAAAAAGAACGCTGCAATTTTTAGGTCGCAAATACTTTAGCCAAACTCTTCATCTGAAAAATGTGGTATTTATGGCTGAAATGGCTTTTTGGCAGGGTTACCATACGTCCTCCTTTGGGAGGACATGTCCTCCTTTTTAACCAATGTTCTCCAGTCCTCCCTCCTTTTTTACAAATTTAACTTTTTAACAAACTGTAAACCACATGAATTATTCTCACAATTTAGTACAAAGTTAGTGAGTTTGCCCCTTTTTATACTCTCCACAATAGGAAGGGAGGATATTAATTTAGTCACTCCATTTGTAACACATATAAATATTGATCTGAGACCTCATAAAGTGTATATATTCTTAATCGTCGTAAAACTCTAATACGATTTAGCCATGTCCGTCCGTCCGTTGTAATCACGCTACAACCTACAATAATTGAGCTAGATGACTGAAATGTGGTACAAAAACTCTTCCTGCTAAAAAATGCAACATTTTCGTTGCCGTTTTCTCTAAAACTGGACTTATAACACATTAAGTAAAAAATCAGCTATGTTTAATGCGAGGGACAACACCAGTTCGACATAAAAAGGGAAAAATATTTTTTAGCATTTCACGTCGACGGGGTAACATTTCTTTCAGAATCGAAATCACCGTAAATATGTTTCGAGACAGATGTTTGTAACGCCTAAAAATACTGGAGCTAGACCCACTTTAAAGTACACCGATCGACTCAGTATCGCTATATGAGTAGATTTAAACATATATTTATAAAACTTGACAATATTTCTTCTTATTGTGCTCCGATAGGGTGGTGTACGGACCTTCCTTACAGGTTTAAAGTTTAATCGTAGACCAAATAAAAAAATTTCTTTCCAATTACTGTGTTTTTAAAATGTCCTCCGAAAATACCACTCTCTTTGTAAATGTCTCAAATGTCCTCCTTTTCTGGCACAAAAGTCCTCCTTTCCGAAAAAAGTTTATGGTAACCCTGCTTTTTGGGAGCTACATCTACAAGGGGACTACAACAAAATAAAGTTTTATTTGTATAAGTATACATTTTATTGAGGTGAATTCTTGCCAAAATAGAATATGAACTGCAAAGTTTCAGCTAAATTTCTTAGAAAATGTGGTGTTAATGGCTTAAATAAGCCTTTTTGGGAGCGACATCGATAGGTGGGTGATTAAAAAAATTTTTACTGCGCTGAACTCTTGTATTAATTAAATACAAACTGCAAAGATTCAGTTAAAATGCATAGAAAATATTGCATTTATGGCTAAGTATATATATTTTGGAGCGTCCTCTATAGAGTGACTATAACAAAATATGAACCGATATGTGAAATTTTTTCTGTGATAAATTCTTGTCAAAATATAATACAAACTGCAAAGATTCTCCTAAATTGCTTTAAAAATGTGGTATCTATGGCTCAAAATCCGTATTTTCCAGCGACCTCTATAGGGAAGTAATATCAAACCATTGACCGATATGGCCCATTTGTAATCCCAAACTACTTGCAACTATAAGAAATATTTATAACAAATTTGATCTACCTAGCTCTATTATTACGGACTGTTGCGTGATTACAACAGACGGGCATGGCTAAATCGTCTTAGAATTTTACGACGATTAAGAATATATATATAAATATATTTAGCGGCGTAATATTAAAAATGGCGAATTTATTAACGAAATTCAAAAGGGCCTAACAACAAATTATTTCTTTTTTTCATAGTTAAAAAATACTATTTCACGCAATTTTCACAAACAAGTTAAATCATGTTTGTGTGATTTTATATATGCATCATTAAGTTTAGATATTATCCTGAAGCCCACGTTTTCCTAACGGCAACACTTTTTATTTTATTTAGTTTTTTGCTTCTCCTGTAAAATTTTCAAACATGATGATAGGCCCTTTTTCGTTTCTGATGACGATACATATATACTTTATGGGGTATCAGATCAATATTTAGAGGTGTTACAAACGGAGTGACAAAATGAATATACCCCCATCCTATGGCGGAGTGTATAAAAATATGGTATTCAAATTATGAACATGGAAGTTGGTGGCAAATTGTTCTCAAGCTATTTCTATATCAGGTGCAAGGTGTTTCTTTTGTATGTCCATCGAAATTTAAATGTTCTCTAGCGAGTGTGTTTGAATAAAAGCTTTATTTGTTTAAGTAGCTTCGGGAAAGATATCCGATTTTTTCAGTAACTGTTGTTACGTCAAGGTCTTTATGAATACTTGCGTTCCTAATATACCAAGGGGCGTTAACGATTTTTCGCGGAATGGTAGATTGTATAACTAGACTGTATTCTAAATGCAGAGTTGGATTGGAACAGATAAGCCTTTGCAGCTGATTTGATTTCAGCTTTATTTGGGTTAATTTTGCGTTTATATGTGTGACCAAGTTAAACGAGGGTCCAAGTGGATTCCAAGATACTTTATGTTATCTTTTGGGGTACCATAGAGTTGAAAATATTTACAACAGGAAATGTGTCCCTCTTGAGCTCACGGACTTGTGTTTGTAGTTGGTTGGATGCAATTGTAGGATCATTATGGATGCTGACGATAGCTGTATCATTCGCAAAAGTGGACGTGTGTGTTGCAGGATAAGTGAGCATGTCAGTACAATATAGTATTGGCCCAAGGATGCTTCCTTGTGGAAAGCCAGCAGAAGTATGTTTGGTACTGGAAAGTGTGCCTTTTGACTTTACTTTGAACGACCGATTTGATAGATAGCTCGCCTCGAGTTTGTGCGTATTGTCTGGTAACAATCTACATATTTTTACATTACATCGTGCCATACCTTGTCAAAGACTTGGGAGATATCTATGAAGAGTGCTGAGCAGTATTGCTTATTTTCGTAAGACTTTCTTATTGATGTTGTTATACGACATATTTGTTCAATGGTGCTGTGCTTCTCTCAAAATCCGCAAAAATGCCCATAAAGTAGAACTTCCCTCTGAGTTGATGTTTTTAATTGATGTAAACAAAACTGGGAGAATTTGTCGTTGGTCGCCTTCTCTCTGAATATAAAGTATTTGCTGTCGAGTTTTGGTTCCGTTGTCTCCAGCGACCGTAATTATGTTTAATCTCTGTATGTGCCGATTCACACGAGGTAACTTTTGTTGTGGTGATTCGGAAGTTCACACGAGAGAGAGGCAGGAGGAATAGAAAGGGGAATTTCTCCGTTTCGGGACTATAAAAAATCATTTCCCTCACATGTCATTTAAGTCGACGGCCTTACATATTCCGCCGCTGCCATGTTCACACACATGAATCTCTCCGTCGCACTGCAGCCCCGATACAATTGTATCGCATCATGTGCCGATGACTTGGCAAATAGTGAATAACTGCTCGTAAGCGATGCTGTTGGTTGGCGGTGTAGGTGGTTTTCCCGATGCTGAGGAAGAAAAAGAGAGCTTAGATAAAACTTTTGGATTATGAAATCGTCTAAAAGACAGTAAGTAATTTATCTGATTTATACAGTGAGAAAAAAGGAGAACTTTTTCAATTTATTATAATCCGAGCATCAGCTGTGCAACGTTGTACTCGCATTGTACTTAAGTGTGGGTGTGTGATGAACACTTGAGTGAACAATTTCTATCGGATTTTGCCGGGTCGAGGTTGTGTGCATGTGTATGTATCTGTATGGATAAGATTGTACTCTGACAACTACTAGAGATATTTTGCTGTAAAGTGAGTGTTGTTAGTTTTATAGAATGTTGTATATCTTTGTTCTTAAACACCCTCTAATATATCATCAACACATTTAGCTGATTGCAGCCAGGCAGAAAAAAGGGGTTAAATGATGATGGTGAGACCGAACAACAGGCAGGCAGATACATACATACATAACATGAGCAGCGAATATTGTTACCCAGCAAACATATTTCTGATGACATATTTTCTATAGTTTTATTGCTGATGTTATGGGTATAATTTGGTTTGAAAATTAGGAGACATTTCCACGTCTTGTATCGATGGATGTACACTCACTTATGGGTAAAATTTTTTGAAAAAAGCCTAAAAAAAACTTTTGACGTATTTTGTGATAAAAATTGGTATGCGTGGTCCGGAGGGCAAATAAAAAACACAATTTGAGTAGTTTTGCAGAATTTTCATTTTCGTGGAAGTTATGACCTAAAATGTCCGCTCATGCCACATTTTTGTTTTTTAATTTTCTTGAGATCTACTGTACGGATTACGCTGAATTTTTGCATGTACATAAAGCGTAGATGCTACATGTAACTAGTAATTTATATTTTGCAAAACGATTTCGGATGCTGCAAAAATTTGAAATTTTATCAGAGATTTGCATTTATTGCAACTTTCTCTAGATGCGTTTTGCAATATTTTGTATCTTAAATATTGCACATTTTGTTGTTATATATATTCAAGAATAAAAAGTTTGTACTCTTGATACGGACATTTAGATTTCCGTGTTTTTCTAATATCACTTCATACCACATTTTACGTTATCGGCAGCATTATACGTAGTAAACGTCTATTATGATTGAATACATTTGTTAGATTTGATGTAAAAATGCACCCAAATTATAAGGACCAGCTTTAAAAAAACGGCCTTTAAAATTTCTAAAGAATGGACTTTAAATGACCGCTGGCTAAAATTTATCTTACGCAACATATATTAGACTCAATTTCAACTGAATTCGGTACGCTGAAGTCGAATCTCACTTCTATATTGCAAAAAAATTTCGCGTTCGGGAGTTATTTAGATCCAGACTATAACTAAGAACATAGTTCATTAAAAAAGAAATAATTGTGGAACTTTAGTTCGGTAGGTTTAGTTTTATTTGGAAATATTATTTTTAGTAACAGTTACTAATGTTTGGCTATTGATTCAAAAAATATCTTGCAGTTGTACCCTTATGTCAGTGAATATGTCTGTTTAGCGCTCATTATTTATAATCTTTATAACCTCATAAATGACAGAAATGTGATATTTGGCATACTTTCCTCAATGTTTTCCAGTCAGATCCTCTATGATTGGTCAGATCCATCGTTTTATAGTCCCACCAATATTTTAAATACGGTCTTATATACGACTTGTTATTTATTTTACGTTGTATATAATTTTCAGTACATTCTAGTGATAAAATTACAGTACGCTAATACACTGAAAAAAAGATCGTATTAAAATCAATGACGACACATTCTTAAATTAAGTATGGGACCTCGGCATCAATTCGATATCAATTTTTATTAAAACATAAAAATTTACATGTTTTTACGAAATTTTTGTTAATTTAAAGTTTTTTGAAATTGAACTAATGACTATCTAATCGTTACTATTGTGTACCTCCTTCTTTAATTATACGATTTAAATTAAAGAAAAAAATCATTATTTTTGTGACAATCTGCACTATTTTAAGTAACATTTGAATACTTTTAAGAATTTTTTAAAATAGTTTTAATGCCAAATCGGAATTGATTGACAGTCAAATTTTTGAAAATAATGTTGTATTACGTATGTGCCGTTAGCAGTTATTTTTAATAAAAATGTACTTTTAATCATAATAAATGCGTTTTCCCAATTCCATAATGTACCAGTAATTGTTATTTCAGTGTTATAATATAAGGCCCTTATTCATAAGAAATTAATGAAGGTTTGAAGAACGCTTTAACACTGCTAAAGCGTTCCTCAAACCTTCATTAACTTTTTATGAATAAGGCCCTTAAATTTTAACGTTTCTGAAAATGTTTAGTAAAAAACATGTACATTTTCATTATTTTAATGAAAAATGTATGTCATTGAAATACAATGACATTTAAATGGCCGACGCTGGGATGGTTGCAGCAGTCGATCTTTTTGATCTCTGCCATAACTTAACGAATATTGACTTTCAAATGAATGTTAGGGGATTATCGCCGTAGACACGTTCGTTGACGGATCCCCACAAAAAAGTCTATAGGCATCAAATCACAGATTTTGAAGGCCACTTTACTTCGCAAAAACGTGAAATTACGCGTTCTGGAAACTTCTCAAGTAATAAAGCCAAATTCGCTCGTGCTGTATGGCTCGCTGTACCGACTTGTTAAAACCACATATCGTCCAGTCACAACCTTCAATAACAGGCCAAAATAAGTCGAGACCACAATGCCCACCAAACCGTCACATTTTCGGGATGCAAAGGTTTTTCCAAAATTATGGTTCCAAAATATGGGTTCGGATATGCGACAATTAAGCTTGTTGTCGTTCAGAAATGGGCTTCATCGCTGAAAAAACTTAGTTCAAAAAAACAGCATTGAAAGTATGTTGCTCTAGTTCCCAATCAGCATATGGGTAGTTCTTTCTCAAGTGTCACAGGTGAAAAATTAGATCTTTCTCAAATTCTCAGAAAATGTTACCCTAGTATGTGGGAGTAATGACCCACAAGTAGAGATTGTATTTGAGTCCTCATTAATTAAAAAAAATACAAGTGCCACGCCCAACGCCCATATATAAATTTTATACAATGTGGGAAATTACAGGAAATTTTTTTATTAAACGCTTTGTATCTTTTGATCGATGTAAATCAGTACATAGAACAAAGTAAATAACTGAAGCGTAATACATTAGCTCAACATTTGCAAAAAATCATGATGAAATAGTTTACATTTTTTTGTTAATTAATCGATCATTCCAACTATCCAGAAAAAATCATCATTGATTTAGCAATGTGTTCATTAATAATACGTCATTTTTAAAGCATACTTTTAGGAATATGTGGAAAGGACACACAAACAATGAGGCATGTATATATAGTAGATTAACAAACAAATGTTCGCTTATACGAATTTTTAGCTTGTTCATGTCGGTTGACCGTTTAATTCGGTCTGTAATCGTTGATTTAAACTGAGATACTCTCTCGTTTCAAGACCAACTTGCTTTTATACATGCTTTATATGCTTTTTGTTATATTTGGGATTCGGAATTCATACTTTGAAGAGTACGGACGTGTTTTTCTTTAACTGTCAAACAAACAAAAATATTTTCCCAGCAATTTTTTCTCAATCGAATTTATTTTTTTTTCGATTTTTTCAATTATAACTTCAATTTTGAGAATTGTATTATTAATATCCAATAAAATTTGCGCCGAAGGAAATGGCTAATTCCATTTCGGACCATTTGAATCAGAAAAAGCCTCCGGATTAGGAATTGGGGAAACTCCTTATGGAAGCTGTTTTTCAAGAAAATTAAGATATGAAAGAAGATCCTAATGCAGTTTTTATGGGAAACCCAACCAATGTTGATTTACGCAAACAAAGAAGTTTGGGCAATTCGATGGAATCCCTTGACATTCCTCATGGATATACCAAGAATCCCAGCTGTGGATCAAAAAATTTAAATTTATGTGCAGATGGAGACAATTTGCCGATAGGAAACGAGAATCATGTAAGTGGAATTTCTCAATCATCAGTTCCACATGGATTTGAGGTGCCACATAAGAAGAGGCGTTCTTTTCGTGGAGCATTCATGGCGGACGCGAACCGTCGGGTTGGTCCTAATGTTAAGATATCTAATAATGCAATTAGAGAGCAGAATAGATATTCCATTTTGGGTGATATTGAGATAGAATCTGAAATTGTTAATCCGGCTAGGAAGGGGCGTATGCCCACGGTAGAAGTTGCTGGAAGGGTGGTAGTGTCTGAACGGCGTTCATTCTGTCCGCCGATATTTTTGTTTAATGTGAAAGATGTGAAGGCTTTGATTGATCGGTTGAAGGGAAGAAATGTTGTTTTCAGAATCATTAGAAAGTCAAGATATAAGAGCAAATTGTATCTTCAGGATCCGCAGGCACACGCTGAAATGATGACTCTCCTTAGAAATAAGGAGATAGAGTCTTACACATTCACTCCAAAAGAGATGAAGAAGAAGACCCTTGTGATACGCGGATTGCATCAGAATATGGATGTAGGGATGATTAAATCCGAGATTAATGGGATAGTGCCAGATTCTGTTGACGAAGTTTCGAAGTTCCAAACCGCTTTTTCAAGGAAACATGGTTTTGACACAAGTCTATATCTGGTTACTCTTTCTACTGGCCGGAGCGTTAATGAGGTACGTAATATTGGTTACATTGATCATCAGAAGGTAACTTGGGAGAGGCCGGATAGGAAGCGACATGAGGTGCAATGTTGGCGTTGCCAGAAGTGGGGTCACATGTCGAATAATTGTAATCGCCCACAGATTTGTGTGAAGAGTGGCGGTAATCACCCACCCAGGGAGTGTACTTTAGAAGCAGGAACTAAACCATATTGTGCAAATTGTGAAGAAGAGGGACATACGTCAAGCTTTAGGGGCTGTCCCGCTTACAAGAAGTACCTTGAGGTCAAAGAACTCCCTAGGGATTCCAAGAAGAAGGTTAAGGCACAGGCAGCTGCTAATATTGCTCGCGCGACCCAATTTGGTTATGTTCAACCCAATAATTCGTTCTCTGATGTTTTGAAATCGCAGTCACCATCTCCGAGGTCGTCGGAGAAGCCTCTCTTAACAAGGGAATTTTTGGAAATTGCGAAAGAGCTATGTGGACGGGAAACCGTCGAGAGTAAGGTGGAACGTTTTGTGAGGAATTTTAGAAGTCTGTCAGTGCAGCACTATGAGTTATAGTGATATTGATATTGCTTTTATCCAGGAGACTAGGTTAGAATCTGTTCGGCAGGTGTCATTGGGATGTTATGATTTAGTTAGGGACGATAGCGAACTAGGTGTAGGTATAGTCTTCCTGATGTTCCATTTCCGCATATTTTTGTTCAAATTGATGTCATGGTAGACTATAGCATTAGAAAACTCCTTTTTGGTTCGATTTATATTCCATGTAATTTCAATAGTGGTTTAATGAGTGCTGGCCTCTCGAGTATATCACGGATTTCAGAGAACTATGATGGGACTTTAATAGTAGGAGATCTGAACTCTAAGCACAATGCATGGGGGGACGTGTCATATAATATGAATGGTAAAACTCTTTTCAATTGGCTGCAAATGAATTCTTTATCTTTTATCCGCATATGTAATTCGTTTCCTTCTTTTCCTAATGGATCTTCCTTTCTAGATCATTTTTTGATTTCCTCTGACTTGATTGGTACAACTCTTCCGAATTTTAGAGTATCTAGCCTTCCATCTTTTTCGGATCACTTTTCCCTTAAATTGTCGTGGACGTTCCTAATTTTAATATTATTATTGATCGTCGGGAATCGTTTGCATCGTATGCTAAAACTGATTGGGATAAATTTCGGAACGATATTAGCTGCGATCTTCTTAATTTCTATCCCCCAGTCGATCGTAATTTGTGCAATGATGAGATAGACTATTTTGTTGATGAATTCACAGCGACCGTGCACTTTGTATCCAATGCACACTCTGAGAAAAGGGGGAATGCGAAATTTCGGTACGAACGATCTGATGAGCTGAAGAGATTGTATAGGATAAAGTATTTGTGGCAAAAGGAACTCAATAGATTAAATAGGTTACATTATAACAGGTCAAGCACCGATTATGCGCTATTGTCCAAACAGATTATTATTAAAGAGAAAGTCGCTATCGAACAGGCGCGGAAGTTCAATTCCTTCTTGCAGGATATCAAACCAGGGCCACGGGCATACAGGCAGATATTTAATGTGATGGGCAAAGGCCGGTCTTCGGCATCGCAAGATATATCAGTTAATGGGCTTATTATTAGTGAGAAATCGCAGAAACTACAAGTCCTAAAGGAACATTTCGCGGATATTTATAGCGGATCTTCACCGCTGAGGAATTCATCTGGAATTGTTCAGTCCATAGAGTCATATTTATGTAATATTCTTTCATCTATAACCAATTTTTCTATAGAGAATTCTTCGTTGAATATTCAGAATTCTTCTGATTTCAGCACAACTGATTTTCTCGTTGGTGTGATACGATCGCTAAATGGTAAAAAATCGTCAGGTTCGGACTGTATTTCGAATTTTCTCATTAAGAGACTTCCTGTGAAGGCCATTGAGTTTTTGGTCGTCATGTTCAATAACTGTAATAATTAACAGCTTATAACATTAATACCAGTGCATACAAATACTTAAAATTTTGTACAGTGCAATGCTTTTATAGTATCTACAGTCCAGAGAACCATGTGCGTAATTGGCACGTCTCTTTTGGTACCTCCCACACAAATGGACCTTTTTGTACCAAAAGTTAACAGCTTTTAACTTTAATATCAGTGCATACAAAATACTGGCAATTTCGTACAGTGCAGTGCTTTTATAGTACCTATTGTCTAGAAAAAAGTGGCCGTTATTGGCACACCCCTTTTGGTACCCCCCCCCCCAGATATGGACCATTTTGCACCAAAAGTTAACAGCTTACAACTTTAATTCAAGTACACACTTTAAAGTTATTAAATGTAATTTAAATTAATAATAATATAACTAAAACAAAAAAATAAATGAATTTACTAATATTTTTTGGATTCCAGGTGAGGGGATTCATAAGTCCAGATACAGAACTAATTGCGTAAATTCTTAGAATGCAATAAAAAATAATAGTGTATATGCGTACACATTATACTTCTACTAAGAGGACGATATATCTGCCATATAGCTATTTGTTTATCAAAAATGTAAATTGTATCTATCCATATTTTAAAGTTTTTCTTTGGAACGGTGACTGTGTTTCAGCCGATTTTAGCCGCAAAGATCGGCGGCGGCTTCGGCTGGTGAAATAAAGGTCGGCGGCGGTTAAAATCGGCGACTCGGCTCGGCGGCTTCATACTCTGGTTATGAGACCCGCGGTCCGATTGGGTCCAAATTTAAAATTTTTCTTAACTATAACCAAATACAGCTTGGTACCAAATTTCATAGTTCTGCAATTACTCCTTCTATTTTTGTCACATCGATTCTGCAATTACTCCTTCTATTTTTGTCACATCGATACATGAAGACAGAGCACTGTGCGTCGTCATTCTCGACCTTCTTTGAAAAGCTTGTACTACTTGTAAACATGTTTCTATTATGTCTCTCACAAACAAACTAAACACAAACAGGCTCAACTAAGAACATATATGTATATATCGAATGCACGTAGCCTGAGAAATTTCAAAAATTCACCTTTTCCATTTGACATTCGTAGTATGTTCAAACAATATCGCGAATTTTGTATTTTTTCAAAAAGTATTTATGTATTTATTCATGAATATCTATGTATTTTGTTACCTTCAAAGTAATTCCCCTCGGATATAATACACTTCTGCCAACGTTTTTTTCCAATCCTCGAAGCACTTCAAATAATCATTTTTTGTGATCTTGTTCAGCTCCTCCTTCGATGCCGTCTTTATCTCCTCAATCGTGGCGTACCGTCGTCCTTTCATGGGCCTTTTCAGTTTTGTGAACAAAAAATAGTTACAGGGGGCTAGGTCAGGGGAATACGGTGGCTGCGCCACCATTACTGTGTTGTTTTTGGCCAAATATTCGCGCACAAGCAACGATGTGTGTGCAGGGGCATTATCATGGTGCAAAAGCCAGTTTTTGTTCTTCCACAAATCCGGACGTTTTTGGCGGATTGCTTCACGCAATTTGCGCATAACTTGCAGGTAATATTCTTTATTGACCGTACTACCCTGTGGCAAGAACTCATAATACACCACGCCCCTGCAATCAAAGAAAACTGTGAGCAAAACCTTTGCGTTCGACCGAACTTGGAGCGCTTTTTTCTGTCTTGGTTCATGCGGCAGCTTCCATTGGGATAATTGAGCTTTAGTTTCCACGTCGTAACCATAAACCCATGATTCGTCACCAGTTATGACCCTCTGGAGCAAATTTGGGTCGTCACGGACCGAGTTCAACATCTCCTGAGCAATGTTAACGCGATGCTGTTTTTGGTCCAAATTGAGCAATTTTGGCACGAATTTAGCGGCGACCCGACTCATGACCAAATCGTTGGTTAAAATCGAATGGCACGAGCCAATCGATAGTTTAGATCCTCAGCAACTTCTCTAATGGTAATTCGTCGATTGGCCTATATTATTTTATTCACTTTATCAATGTTTTCGTCTGTTGTTGACGTGCTCGGGCGTCCGGCACGCTGTTCGTCCTTCGCATCTTCTCGGCCCTCTAAGAACATTTTGTACCACCGATAAACGTTGATTTGGTTCAAGCTTCTCCATATGCCACAGTCAACATTCGGAATGCGTCAGCGCACTTTATTTTGTTTTTCACACAAAATTTTATGCAGATTCTTTGATCCATTTTCTGAAATAGATAAAAATGGAGGACAAGTTAAAACACATCCAAGCACAACAGCTGTCAAAAATTAACTAAACATTCAAAATGGCCGACCTTGTCAGCATAAGTAAGGGACATGAGTACCAACATAACGCTACAAAAATATCAAAAATCAAATAAACGTAGCCCGCGGAAATTAAAAATTTCCGATATTTTTTGAACATACCTCGTACATAGTGATATCAATTTTTTGAACATACCTCGTACATAGTGATATCAATTTTATGGACATTAAGACACCCTAGAAAGTGTCTCAATGGTCATGAACTATATGACACCTTTTTCAATGTCATAGCATCCATGGACATTACGTCCCTGGACGTTATGATATGCACCATTCTTTCTTGCCATCAAAAAACGATAAAAAACATTAACGAAACTTTTGTTTTTGACGTGAATGTGATATTTTCACCATTTGTAGCCCTTTTAATTTGCTTTCATTTAAAGGTTAGCCTTGCTTTACCGAGATTATACTTCCAAAAATATACGTCCAAATACTAACCGGAACTACCATGAAAATAGGAAATAGAAAAAAATTACCATAACTTTGTTTAAATATTAGGACACCATACCACACCAGAAAATGCTATGCACAGTCTTTCGACAAAAATTTTTAAAACTAGTGTTATTCAACAACTTATAACTGGACTTGGTATAAAATACTTTCAAAATCCATATCTTCAATTCCAGCCCGCCTGGCAACTTTAGATTCAAGGACGACCGTCGTCATTCTCGACCTTCTCGAACTTCTTTGAAAAGCTTGTACTACTTGTAAACATGTTTCTGACTCAGAGTACAATCACCATACGAGTATGCCACTATTAACATTTCAAGTGCTTTTGAGCACATAATTCTATTTTTTACACAAAATTTGATGCTAATTCGTTGATCCATTTTTTACACAGAAAATCGCCCAAAAGCAAAACACGTCTTACTATTATATCTCTCACAAACAAACTCAACTAAGAACATATGTTCGAAACAAGTTTGCCAACATAAAAAAACGCTAATCGAATGCACGTAGCCCGAGAAATTTCAAAAATTCACCTTTTCCATTGGACATAACTCGTACAAGGACACAGTGATATCAATTTTATGGACATCAAGACACCCTAGAAAGTGTCTCAATGGTCATGAACTCCATGACACTTTTTCAGTGTCACAACATCCATGACATTACGTATTAGTGTTATAAGCCGTGAACTTTTTGTACAAGTTGATCCCTTTGTGTGGGTGGTACCAAAAGGGCGTGGCATTTTTGCCCATTTTTGTACAGCTTATAGATACTGTAAAATGATTAATATGTAGGATGAGTAGTACAGAAGTTACAAGAGCTTTAAAATGTCCCACAATGTTAACCATTTCTCTATAGTAAATTGTACTACTTTTTTGGCCAAAATTCAAAATTTAAATTTTACCAAACTATTTTTTTTGCTTTAATATGAAAAGTAATTAAGAATGAATTGGATTTTTTTGCATCATTGATTTCCTACTTCTTTGTCAGCTGTTTTGTGTGGGATTGCTAAATGACTTATCAAATAACAATTACGTATTGTGCGGTAATTTCAAATTAAATTTACCATATCAATAATTCGCAGTTTTTAAAAAATGGAAAATAATGTCAAAGATGATTACTTTATTAATATAGTGATATTTTCACGAAATCGTATATTAGATCGGATATGAATTGGAATTTTATTTAGATTTACACAAAAATGCTAGCACATGCTGTGCATAACACCATAACAGTTCCATAGGACTTTCATTCGCCTTCCAATTCTAATATATATCAGCTGCGGATCTGTGCTGTTTTCTAAAAAAATATTTTTTACAAGTGTCAAATTTAGTATTCTTAAACAATTTTTTTTGAAATACAAATTTTTGAAAAAAGTACTATTTAAAGCATAATATTATAAGTTAACTTTAAGCACTCGAAAAATAATTTTACTAATTTTTTTTGGAGTGTATGAAAAATTTTACTTGTACATGCCTCCCTTTTATCCAAAAATCATTCAAATGGGTTCAGCTGTTTGGCTGTAATTGATTTTGGCCAAAATAGGGGTAAAATTTCCTATAGTGCATTTGTGAGGGAGGTAAGACAAAGAGTAGGCCGATATGGTTGTCTATCAAACATAAACATGGTTTGAATAGGACAAATAAACATATATTCCTATATTTTTAAATAAACAACATGCACAACAAAAGGTCTAAGTTTCATCTTTTAGAGATTAAAAATAGGTTGAAAGTCAAGAAAAAAATCGTACCCGTAATTCAAGATTTTGGGGGTGTCTGGGAAATGTCAATAACAGATCATTGTTTTACTCTACAAGACCTACAAGAAGGACCTAGGGGTTTCAACTTCAAGTTTTTTTTTTACCGCACTGTGTTATTAATCTTCTTCTTCCGAGAACGACCTTGTATGTCCTTCTAGACTGATCGCTGGCAATCCACGTCTCTCGTAACAGGTAATGTTCATTTTGATGGCCTTAATGATGATCTTAATCCAGTGTCACTATTGTTTTCGTTGTTGTGTCCGGTGTAAAAGACAGAGTTGGTTGGTAAGTTTATCCGTCAGTTCCACTACATAGTATTACAGGTTGTTTTGTGTAGGATGTTTGTAGTACCTAAAAATACTGAAGCTATACCGTTCGACCTTACCTTTAAGTATATGATTCGATTTAACCACATCTTTCCATCAGACTGTCCATACGTTAAATACGTGTCACATCGGGGAAGAACCCTATAAAAATTGGTCAAAATCGGTTCAGATTTAAATGTAGACCCCATGTATGCGTTCCTTCCGATTTGGCCCCATATATATGTTCATACTGATTTGACCTTTTAGTGCTACAGAAGCTGTATTTTACATCCAACCTTTTCGAAATTTAGCAGGGTAGAGTTTCTTCATCCAAGGCCCACATTACCGAATTTGAAGAAAATCAGTTCAGATTTCGACATAGCCTCCGTGTAGACATTACTTCCTTTTTGGCGCTATATATGTTTTATTTCACACCTAATAATTTTGAATGTACCAAAAGTAAATGTGTGTAAACATTTTTTATCTGAGCTATAACTAAGTCCAGATTCATACCCGGCAATTTTTTCCAAGCAATTGTCAATGTTTGTTGGGGAGAGAGGCAGGCGGAAAGAGCTCTCTGCCTCTCTCTCCTACAAACTTTGACACTTACTTGGAAAAAATTGCCGGGTATGAATCTGGACTTAGTTATAGCTCAGATAAAAAATGTTTACACACATTTACTTTTGGTACATTCAAAATGTACCAAATGTGAGTGTGAATCTGCGATATTACTAGGGTATTATATATTATATAGTCGTCCCGACCGACTTTAGTCTTTTCTTATTGCGCATTGGTAGGGAAGTGTAGGGCATTCAGTGGTTTCATTTCAGTTAACAAATAACTAAGCTCCACTTTCTCATCAAGACTTATTCCCAAGGAGGAGTTAAAGATATTTATGATAATTAACTAGATCGCTTTGATACCAATTCGAATAATTTGGGGGCTATATCTAATCTGAACCGAAATTCCCCAAATTTGGCAGTGCTCATTCATGTAATAGGAAACCTCTTTTAGCCGAATTTCGTTCTGATAAGATATAAAATACAGTTCATACAGCATTTAAATGTCGAAACAGGAATAAGAAATACTCGTATATGAGGACTATACTTAAATCTGAACCGATTTTCCCAAAATGTACTCCCAATTTCACAACCTCCGGTTAAGGCTAACTCACAGTTTAAAAATAAAAATTTCGTACAATTTGACAGTTATAACTGTAGGTTAGCTCTAACTGTAGGATAGCCGGATACTGTGGAATTGGCCGTTAGCAGTATTCGTTTCTGAGTTAAGAATCTTCTTTCTGCTTTGATGCAATATCGGGAGGAACATGTATATGTGGGATATAAAGGGTGGTCCAACCATAATGTACGATGCCACTTATGAGTCTCATGTGGCGAGCATTTGGCCGATATTTTGTTTCAAACATAATTGTCATACTCATAGATCCTTCTATCATAATAAAAAATATTAAGATAATTCTCTGAAATTATTTTGTTTTATTTACAATTAACATCCTGCGTTTAATATGGACTATCCTTTATCTATATCTGAACCGATTTTCACTTATTTCAATACGGTTCGTCCTTATGCCAAATAAGAATACGTGCTAAATCAGACCAGACCAGACAGATGGACAGACGGATATAGCTGAATCAACTCACAAAGTGATTCTAAGTCGATGCGTCTATTTCTTCTTCCTTTGGGTGTTACACACAAATGCACAAACTTACAATACCTGTACCACAGCGTGTTGTAGGGTATAACTATTGTATATGGGCATTTCCCTGGGCTACTCAAAAAATGACTTACAATTGCAACTCATTCCGACTATATAATACCCTACACCTCCCTAACAATGCGATAACGGTAAGTAGGCAGGAACATATTATCTAATTCTGAGCCGATAAATTAAGCAATATTTGTTCCTAAATTGAGAAACATCTTTCCGGAAAATATTAATGATCGGAAGTAAAGTACAACTTCTATAGCGCTTTGATACCAAATCAGGAGGAACATACATATGGAGGTTATATATAAATCTGAACCGATTTTACCTGAATACTCATTCATGTAAAAAGACCTCTTTCTGTAGAATTTCATATAAAATACAGTCCCTACAGCGCTTACATGTCAAATCGGTGGTAACATATATATGGGGGCTATATCTAAATCTGAACCGATTTTCTCCGTATTTGGCAGTATTCCTTCGAGTAATAAGAAACCTCTTTCTGCCGAATTTCGCACTGATCGTATATAAAATACAGTTTCTACAGCATTTACATGTCAAATCGGGGGTAACATATATATGGGGGCTATATCTAAATCTGAACCGATTTTCTCTAAATTTGGCAGTATTCCTTCGATTAATAAGAAATCTCTTTCTGCCGAATTTCGCACTGATCGTATATAAAATACAGTTTCTACAGCATTTACATGTCAAATCGGGAGTAACATATATATGGGGGCTATATCTAAATCTGAACCGATTTTCTCCGAATTTGGCAGTATTCCTTCGAGTAATAAGAAACCTCTTTCTGCCGAATTTCGCACTGATTGGATATAAAATACAGTTTCTACAGCATTTACATGTCAAATCGGGGGTAACATATATATGGGGGCTATATCTAAATCTGAACCGATTTTCTCCGAATTTGGCAGTATTCCTTGATGTAATAAGAAACCTCGTTCTGCCGAATTTCACACTGATCGGTTATAAAATAAATTTTTTACGGCGCTTACATGTGAAATCGGGGGTAACGTATATATGGGGGCTATATCTAAATCTGAACCGATTTCTTCCAAATTTACCAAACAGTGTTCATTAACATAATAATAGATCTCTTTCTGCTGAATTTCATACTGATCGGATATAAAATAAAGTTTTTACAGCGCTTACATGTCAAATCGGGGCTAACATATATATGGGGGCTATATCCAAATCTGAACCGATTTTAACCAAATTAAATGGGGATCGTCCTTGGGCCAAAAAAAAAGATATGTGTGAAGTTTCGTCAAGATCGGGCCATAATTGCGACCTGTACTTTGATTACAAGAATACATCGACAGACGGACAGACAGACGGACATAGCTAAATCGACTCAGAAAGTGATTACAAGTCGATCGGTATAATAAACAATGGATCTATCTCTTCTCCTTTTGGGTGTTACAAACAAATGCACAAAGTCATAATACCCTGTACCACAGTGTGGTGTAGGGTATAAAAAATATTTTAAGACAGATTTTCAACATATTTTCTAGAAATGTTTTAGGTAAAAATAATAAAAAAGGATTTGTTCATTTTTTCGAGCAGTACTTTGATTGTCACAGCGGACGGACATGGCTTAATCGACTCAGGGTATGGTTCTGCGTCCATCGGTACATAAAATTCATTTTTGCATTCTTCTTGTTTCCATATTGTTTCACAAAAATCGGTATAATAAATGCATTTTTGCATTCTTCTCTTTTCTATATTGTTTCATAAAAGACCAAAAACTTGTATTGTTGCAAAACCACAACACAAGAAATGCAAATTGTACAAAATTCACTAGTGATATGTAAACAATCAACATGTGTTAAATATTATTCGTTATTCGAATACCTTTTTGTATGTATTAAAAAAATGATCTGAATTCGTCATTTATCTTTCGATCTTAAGATGTTGTTTTTTTAATTTTTGGACAAGTGAGGGTACATTTTTGTTAATTAATACAGTTGTTTTTAAAATAAAAAACAAAAAAATTTATATATTCGACTATTTGATATCGTATTAATTCATCATTAAAGGTGGGTACTATGTTTTTTCAGCTTGAAAAAATTACACAAAATGTTATTTCAAGTTGAAAAATGGAACGCTTTTTTACTAAGGTCGCATTGCATTTTTGAAGTGTGTGTGTGTCGAAATGTCACTTTTATATGTATGTGTGTTTGTATAACCATGTGCATTTTTCCTTTTTGCTTTTCTTGAAAACAAACACGAGTTTAAATTAGAATCAATAAGCAATTAAATGGAATAATGCCGACTTAGAATATAGTTAATTTAAATTGCAGAATGGAAATATGGTTGAAGATCATTGTGCTAATGTTATAACTAAATAAATTATTTATTTTGTGTTGATACGATGGCGATGCTTGTGAGGCATCAGAAGCCAGGGTAATACAATGTTACAAATAACAAAATAATTCCCTACTGTTGTACGAATATAAATAAATGAGATGATGTTTTGATGAACCGATATGTTTTATTATTATTTGTAAGGATTTACATTATATTTGTGGACATATATAAATTTTCTTCTTCCAACTCCTATGGCTGGCAAGAACTCACTATGTTATTTATAACCATTTAAAAACGAGATCACAGGCACTGCCCAATTCCATTGTCCTACTGCTTCGGTAGCGTTTGCCGTCCACAAAGTTTTTCCAGGCTTTTCGTCACGATTGTTCTAAACATACAAACGTAATTATAAGACAAATTCCACATTATTACATATAGTTACATGTCCTTCCAGTGTTTTGCACTTTTTTGCTTTGCTATCCAATCGGAATGTCGCTATTCTCGTTTATTCAATATACATAATTATTTTCTGCTCCAAAGCTTTGCATTAGTTTTCTTTCAGATAATTTAATATTGTATTCTTTATTAGGAAATTTATCGCTAAGATTGACAACAATTGAATTTCTCGCGGACAAACATGAATATAAATAAATAGGAGTACAATGCTGGCGGCATTCAATTTGTTGCGGCGTTCAATTAAATTGTAGCAGCGCAAAATGTCAATTTCTCACGTTGAAAAAACATAGTACCACAAATGAAAAAATTTCACCCATTTTTCCCAACTTTGATTTGTGTATGGGATTTCAGCGTGAAACCGGAACATAGTACCATGCTTAAGGGAGAAAATGGTGTGTGAAAAAGATCGTGATGCCAGCATTACTTTGACGAAGTCATTAAAATGTTTATTAGTGAAAATGCTGTTTATGAATACGATTTTTTAATATGTAATCGTTTATTAGGCCAAAAGTGTTTGTTAACTAGTACGCACTTTAAATCATAATTAGGATTTTTGTATAAATACGGCTGTATATATTTCTGAGCAATTTTATTTGAAAATCAATAAAATATATTTGGAATGCATATATTAATATATTACAAAAAAAGTATATATGCAAACTAAATTTCTCAAATAAAATATGTGTTTAAATACAAATAAAATTATTGTTTAGGAATTTTTTCAAAATATTTTTTTTAAAAAAGATTTTCAAAACTTTTGCTGACATTTTCGAATTTCACTTGTTAAGTATTCCAAGCCATCTTTAGTTGCCAATCCTTCAAGTAATTTATTTTGATCCATGATTATGCGATTTCAATTTCTATTAATTATTATTTTACGAACATTAGAAATTTCTAAAAAATTATCTTTGAGGTAATGAAAAATTTAGCACAATTCAGGTATTTTCTGAATAGTTAAATGTTAATAATTTTTTTTCGGATATAATAGTCCCAAATAAAAAAACATATTGGGATGTAATGGATATAACAAAGATTTGTTTAGAACACCATCTTCCGAAATATATAATTTTTGTATGTACCACCTACAAAATATTTAGAGTGCACCCTAAACATATATATGTTTCAAGCCGAACTTGTTTGAGACAATATACGACAGAGGCGATATTGTTATGTGTACATACTTAAGAAGCATTGCCTCTTATATTTTTTTCCTTTATTTATTCCTCTTGGGAACATAGGGCTTGCACAAGGTATTCCATATACAAGGTTGCTCATATTCGACGGACCCATGTTTTTTTTGGGCCCATTCCAATCGACGAGGCTTGTCCGCAGGCAACAATCTTTGCGTCAATTGAATTTTGTACGGGAACAAATGCAAATCAACGCGAATAATCCGTTGTAAAGTGGACCGAGCCATGCCCAACTGCTGAGAACGGCGTTTTTGGGATGTTCTTGGGGACCTCTCAACACTGGCTCGTACGGCAGCGATATTCTCGGCCGATCGCCTTGGTCGACTTTTATTTGGCCTCTTCGGATTAGAAAGAGCCTCACCAGTCGAAAATTTTTCGTATAAACGCTTAATGGTGTTCTTAGAAGGCGCACTTCTCACATTTTTTAATATTTTAAAAGCACGTTGAGTTTTCACAATTGACTTCTTCTGTTGAATGTAAATTTCAACTATTTCACGTGGCGTGTATTGTTCCATGGTAAAAATCTGCTTGGACTGACGCTTCAAACGCGGTATGTCATTAAGCGATCTGACATCTCTGTCAAAAGTTATGGCGTTGCCAGATGGGTCCGTCGAAGACCCTGTATTTCTATCGTAACAACTAGTTTTAATCTCTTCCCACGACTTATTATTTTTTCCTATTTCCGCCATTATTGTTCGGTGCCAAGTATTTTTTGGTCTTCCACGTCGTGCAGCAGACCTGTGGATCTCAATCCAGTGCAGCTCTAGTAATGCTATGGGAGTGTTTACGGAGAGTATGGCCGATCCATTTCCACTTCCTTCTTCTTATCTGGATTGTGATGGGTTTCTCTGTAGTAATTCTCCACAGATCTGTTGGGCTAAAAGACACGGAAAATAATACGTAGAAATTTGTTTATTTGTGTTTGAATTTTTTCTGAGATTGTCTTCGTTATCGCCCATGTCTCGCTCACGTACAATAGGGGGGAATTGACGCATGCGTTAAAGACGGGTAGTTTGGTGTGTAAGGATATATCATCTGCTACGGGCCAAAAGTGTAACACATCGAAGGAGTGACCTAAGACCATAAGTATGTTCGGCGGATATTCGTTTTGGGTCATTTTAAGTCGAATGAGCAATGTACGTCCGTCCGTTTGTCTGTCTGTCTACCGACTGGTGCGCACGATAACTCTCGAAAGGAGTAACCGATTCACTTCAAAGTTACTCCTCCCCTTTTGGTTCCTCACACACAAATAGACCGTTTTGCATCAAAATTTATCGCTTATAGCTTTAATATCACTTCATACAAATACATGCAATTTTGTACAGTGTAATGCTTTTATAGTAACTAGAGTCCACTGACTGGGCGTTATTGGCACGCCCCTTTTGGTACCTCCCACACAAATTGACTATTTTGCACCACAAGTTAACAGCTTATAACTTGAATACCAGTGGTTAGAAATACTTGAAATACTTGTTCAGTGTAATGATTTTATAGTACCTACAGTCCAGTGAAAATAGGGCGTTATTGCCATGCCCGTTTTGGTACCTCCCACACAATGGTACCGTTTTGTACGAAAGGTTAACAGCTTATAACTTTTATACTAGTTAATACAACTTGTGGCTGCAAGGTCGTGGCATATGCGGACGACCTGGCAATCACAGTGAGTGGCAAATTCGAAAACATCTTGCGTGATATTCTACAGGTGGATCTGAATAAGTTGGCTAGATGGGCCAGAAGCAGCGGTTTGGTTGTTAACCCAAACAGGACAGAATTGGTTCTCTTTACTAGGATGAATAATGTCCCTCATGTGGACCCTCCTCCTCGGATAAATGGAACAGATTTAGTCTTTTCTGAAAGTGCAAACTTTTTAGGAATAATTTTGGATAGGAAACTGTTATTCAGACTAAACATACTGGAACGTGTAAAGAAGGCCAACATCGCCCTATATTCTTGCAGGAAGGCTGTAGGGTCGCGATTGGGCCTCTCTCCTAAAATTGTCCATTGGATATATATAGCAGTGATTCGTCCAATACTGTTATACGACATTGTATTATGGTGGACGGCAACTGACAAACTAACCATCACAAACCTGCTATCAAAGGTTTAGAGAACTGCCTGTCTGTGCATAAGCGGAGCGTTAAGGACTACAGCGACTGAGTCTCCACAAGCCCTTCTCCATATACTGCCGATTAATGTTGTGGCGAGAGAAGTTGCAACAAAAGCGGCACTAAGATTGATGTGCCTATCAATGTGGAGGTACAAGAACTACGGTCACATGAGGATATCAAAGTGTAGTGCTATGGTAACCGACCGAGTGGGCTATATATCAACGGTGCGCACCTTTGAGAGGAACTACATCACTATGATACCAGCCAGGGATGAATGGGATGGCAGAATACCCTGAAATGGTTCGAAGCTTGATGAAAAGGTTGGTTTCGGAGTACACTGTGAAGAACTTAATTTGGATATAGCTCACAGACTACCAGATACCTTCAGCGTCTATCAAGCCGAAATAATGACAATATGGGAAGTCGCCAAGTGGCTGAGTCGCAACATAGTAACCAACACTGGCGTTGTCATTTACTCGGACAGCCAAGCTGCCATCAATTCTCTGGAGGCCATATCCCCAAATTCACTAATAGCCCTCGACTGCCCAAATCTCTTAACGAGATGGCTGAGCAGTTTAATATACACCTCATATGGGTGCCTGGGCATAGGGATATCCCGGGGAACTGCAAAGCCGATGAACGTGCTAGGAAAGGGACGACTTTACAAATTCTCGAAGAATTTGCATTTATTGGTGCGCCACTATCCACGTGCTAGCTTTGGCTTTGGCAAGAGGCAATCAGGCAGTCCAACGACAGGTGGACACAAATCGGCACCTGTAGGGTAGCTAGACAAATCTGGCCAAGGTATGACCTGAGAAGGTCAAAATATCTCCTCGCACTGGAAAGGAAACGATTATATACGTTAGTATCAGTTCTGACGGGACACTGCTTGATCGGCGAACACGCCAGAAGATTGGGTATTAACTCCAATGACTTCTGCAGAAGCTGTGGAGATGAGGAAGAAGTGGAGAGCATTGAGCTCTTGCTATGCGACTGTCCCGCTTTGAGTAAACGACGACTGGACCTACTGGGGTCAGCCATTCTAGGCAGCCTAACAGATCTTTCCAGTACCAATATTTGTGCTATCGCTACATTTGTATATCAAACAGGTTGGTTTCGATGAAGGGCATTTAGCCCGTGGTACCACTAGGGACCTAAACTGGTCTATGTGAGCTGAAGAAATAAAAAAGAAAACGGCTGCCGCCCTAACCTAAACCTAAACCTAATACAAGTACCTTATATTTTGTACAGTATAATGTTTTTATAGTACCTATAGTCTGTCGAAAAATGACCGTTGTTATCACGCCCCTTTTGGTACCTCCCACACAAAGGTACCATTTTGTACAAAAGCTAATAGCTTATATAGTGAATACCAACATATAATAAATACTCAAATTTTTTGCACAGTATAAAGTTAAAATAAACAAAAGACTGAACATTACTCCATCACTTTGTGAGTAATGTTATATGGAATATTACACGAATTATTCTGTCAATTTGAAATACCAGAAGGGGTTTAACAAATACATCTTTTTTTCCCTGAACAGTAGATACTTTAAATACATTGCACTGTGCCGAATGAAAAGCATTTATGTGCACTGGTATTAATTTAACGTTTGACGTTTGAGATATTAAATTTGGTTATGATTTCGCCATTTTGTGTGGGAGGTACAAAAAGGGGCTTGGTAATAACACCCATTTTTCACAGTGCTATATGTGTTATAAAAGCATTACACTGTACAAAATCTCAAGTATTTTTATACGCTGGTTAAAAGCTGTTAACTTTTAGTTCAAAATGGTACCTTTGTGTGGGAGGTACCAAAAGGGGCGTGGCAACTTCGCCCATTTTTCTCGAGATAATAGCTGTTAACTTTTAGTTCAAAATGGTACCTTTGTGTGGGAGGTACCCAAAGGGGCGTGGCAACTTCGCCCATTTTTCTCGAGATAATAGCTGTTAACTTTTAGTTCAAAATGGTACTTTTGTGTGGGAGGTACCAAAAGGGGCGTGGCAACTTCGCCCATTTTTCTTGAGATAATAGCGACTAACAAACTAATACTATGTGTGGAATTTCAGAAGATTCGAATACGTAGTATAGCAGTTATTAAAGAATCAATATTTCACAACATTTTAACCCTTTGTGGGGGAGGTACTAGAAGGAATGGACTAATATGGCCCTTAGATGGAGATAGAAAAAATTATTACCAATTTTTATACCCTCACACTAAAGTGAGGGTATAAAAATGGTAGACTTGTGTCGAACTAGTTCACTAGTTCTCGAACTCATTCAATTAGGGTGGCCAGACAAACTATTACGGACATAATCATTATATCGAACATTTCACTTAGTTCGTGAGTTATCACCACACCGGCTTTAGTACCTCCCATATAAAAAGAGCCAAGACATACCAAAATTAAATAGCTCATACTTAATATTATTACATATACCAGTGCATATTTTCATTGCTCACAATGTGAGGGTATACCTTAGTCGGTTTACCCGACTGAAATTTCTTACTTGTGTAACAATATTTTCCTTCAACTACTCACGAACGAAACGAACTACAAAATCAATTTATTTTACATAGACCCGATTTACACGGTGCGACTTGTCCCTGCGACATGAGGCTTGCTACACGGGTTTGTTGACGAAGGGTGTAGGGAAGCTTATGGGGTAGAAAAAGTTCCACGAAATAAAAATTCAAGAGACAATTGACATTTCCCTTTATGTATGAGTGACGAAAAACAAATTAAAAAAAATAAATGTGAGTGAACAAACAAAAAATATAAATTTGTCCCCTGGTTGCTGAAGCAAAGGCTCACCGTCTAAACGAGAATGATTTTACGTAGGGTTTTCAAAAGAGAATTAAAAAAGTCGCAGGGACAAGTTGCGCCGTGTAAATTGGGTCATACATTTTGAATTTATCTGGAGACCAAAAAACTATTTCTATAAAGAAATCTTTGCCAATTTTTTTAGTTGGACTATTACCTTTAAAACTGTACCAAAAAATTATATTCGAAGCAAGTCAGTTTTCTGACTTTTTTCCATGAAACGGAGCAGTGTGCGGCAGATACTACGGTGGTAGTGAAGCTATAGTCTGGCTTAAACTGGCTTCACCCTAAACAGATAAACCCTACCACTTTAAGCCCGCATCAGCCGCCCTAAAATCCCTCCTCCTCCAAGGAGGAACAGACCTGTTCCTCATCCAGGAATCATGATTGAGAAGAGAAATGGTTTGTGGGCTTAGGACGTCAGGGTTTAGGTTACTTCATGGTACCGGTAATGTAAGACATAGAGCCTGCATACTTTCCAAAAGCAACATTAATATTTGTCTTCTTCGTTTTTTAGTACTCGTAGCGAAGACATAGTAGCAGACGTCATTGAGTTAAAAAACTCCCATGACACCGACAACCCTGTGCACTGAAAATACTGGTAGTGATGTTGTCAATGCACGTCATCATATGTGGGGAAGCTGTGAAATCATAGACAATGGTGAATTACTTTTTGAATACACATGGACCCACCTATATTTGATAAGTATTACAATTAACAATTATTAATGTCCTGAATTTGAAGATAATCGGTTCAGATTTAAAGTAACTTCGGAAACACTTACATTCAGTGAATTTATACATAGATATATTAAATGATACTAATTGTTATATCGTATTATAAAGATATTTAGAAATTTGTTTAAAATATAGGAAATTAATCATAAATGAGTTTAATTAACACTTGTGTTCTGCATATTCTAAAATCTGATAATCGAGTATTTAATACCACAAAATGTACCTTTATTAATAAACATTTCTGCTTTTATCATTCGCAATGAAAGTAATTAAATAAAATTAATTAAGTCTACCCTTTACATTGATTTATTTTTAATTTTCTTTTCTTGCCATTCTGGCTCTCAACTAATATGTTAAGCCAAGAAATATGAATTTTATGTTTGTATTACAATTTGTATGATCTATTAAATAAATAAATAATAACAATTTAAAGAAACTACAGCGCATTCTTCACTAACAGGGTAGTGTAGGATATCATATATATGTGCTTAAAGCCAGACCGGTAGGCAAAAGACCACGTGGTAGAAGAAGAGAAACATGGCAAGAACAGTCAACGTGTTAGAGCGTAATATAGACCCCCGTTCGGCCAGAACAATAGCGCAAAATCGAGCAGAATGGAGGAAACTTAGCAAAAAACCTCTACACTGTTAGGTGAAAAGAGGCCTGGAATAAGTAAGTAAGTAAGTATATCACACCAATACTTCTATGAATTGTTGCAGGTGAAATGGAGTACATTTTTAAATTCCATGCACATCGGTTGAAAAACGTGGATTTACGCCGCTAAGAAGTCATTCCATTTTCAGTTGGGATGATTTAATGCAACATAAGGTAAACATGCTTCAATTTAAGCATGATCTGTTAAAAAAAAATGCGTCCCCTAGAGAGTCAAGATGTCCAACCGGCAGGGACCTTATATAGGGGCTATATCAAAACATGGACCGATGTGCCTCATTTTTACTAGGGACGATTATGTGCAATATTAAATGTAAATGCTTAAATTTCAGACAGATAAATTGTGATCTCTAGAGCCTAATGAAGTTATATAGGTAGAGACCGTTATAATGGGAGCTATATAAATACGTGGACCGATGTGAACCATTTTTGCTAAATATAAAAAATATAAATGCTTAAATGTATGGCAGATCAATTGAAAAAGGTGATCCGCAGAGCGTCGGGATGTAATATCGGTGGGGACTGTTATACGGGGGCTATATAAAAACATGGACCGATGTGTCCCATTTTCAACAGGGATCCTTAGGACCACTGCATAAGAAATTACTCTGTAACAATTTTCGTAAAGATTGCTTCATGTTTGCGACCTGCACTTTGTTCACAAGAATACACGGACAGACGGACATGGTTAAATAGATCGGGAGCAATTCCAATCTCTTCCCTATCTTTTCTCTTTTTAGGCGTTACAAACAATGGCGTCTGGTATAAAAAGTCGAAATTTTTAAAAAATTGCTTTCTATCAGACCGATATTTTGAGAAACAGAATCAATGTTATGTTGCCAAAGAGCTATCCAATATGTTCGCTGTATATGAAATACTTTGTTGTACTTTGGCGTATGGGTATTTTTGCGAACTGATGTAAGAATATTTATGGGAATGTTTTGAAAGGTTCATCAGTGGGAGCACGTTGTGCGTACATATCGGTGTATGCATGTGTGCGGTAGTGTATTTCAGAGGGTGTATGTCATTTGCATATGAGTGAGTGTGGGTATATTTGTGTAGTGATGTGTGTGTGTGTGCTATCTATGTATCATGCAAAATATGCATTCTCAATCTGACATATTCAAGAGGAACTTTCAAACTCATTTTGATGATTATAAATTGTGTTGTAAGTGATGGTCTGTTATTCTCATTTCACGCACAAACACACTGTTATGTATGTGTAAGTAATATTAACATCTCTACATCACTGTGTGCGGCTTTGGGCGGCTATGAGTTTGAGTGAGTGTGTCTCTGAATGTCTTGGAGAGAGTATATCTAACGAAATGTTTCTTCCGAAGGAGATCTGTTCTATTCATGTTCACTTATTTCATGGTACATAGTCGAGTGCTTCCTGCTTGTCGTTCTGTTCTTGACGTGGGTTGTGTAACAATAAATTGCAGTAATTTATTCCGACTCCTGTGCACCCTTACCGTCCCATCATCCGGCCCGACCCTTGATCCGTCTCTGTCGCCAGCCCTGTCGCAGCTAAGTAAACCAATGTATTCACAATTGTAACACTCGCCTAAGTTTATTTAAACTTTTTTATGTCGTATTTCTTTCAATTCGTTTTTGTTGTTTTGCTTTGTTGTGTTCTGTTTTGTTCTGTTTGGTTTTGTTTTGTTCGGTTAGGTTTGACTTGGCTGGGCTGGGGTTTTAATACTTATTCGAATTGTTATTGTTAGCTCGCCCTGCTGCTGCTGCTGCCGCTATATTGTGAATGGAGTGGAGTCAGTTAGTTATTTATTGTATGTGAAATAAATTCTTGGGATAAATGTATCTCTATTGTTTTTCCGATGGTGTGGAAAACTACGAATACATGTGTGGTTGTGTGTGTGTGGGGGATTGTTTGTATGTATGAATGAATGAATGTATTGGTTTCCTATTGTAACAATCTTAATGGTTTAACTTAATCAAATTTAAATAATATTTCATAAAATAAAACTTTATACACATAAAAGCCCATAAGGACACTTATATCCTGGCATATCGACCGACCGACTGTACGACCGCCCAACCAACCAACCAACTGTCATCTGAGCGAATATTTCAATTTCTTTTTCTCCTCTTTGTTGTTCTTTACATATAATAGGAGTTTTAGAACAATGCTTATTGTGTTTCGATTTGGATTTATTTTTGTTTTTGTTCTGTTTATTTTTTCCTCTTCTCTTTATTGATATTGGTTGTGTTCATTGGCATTTGGCATCGTCCCATGAACGGCAGTAGTAGGATTAAAGTGTTTTGTTATTTTTAATAATTTTTTTTTATTAGAGAGAAAAATAAAAATACAAAAGACTCCTTCCAACCCAAATACATAGGAATGAATTTGCATAAATTGATACATTATTGACTGCAAAAAAGAAAACAACAAATATTTATATACATACGTCCATACAATACATAAATACATACATAAATGTATATCCATATAACAATCAAAATAAATCTTAATTGAAATAACGGTAGTAAATTCTACTATACCAATCAGAGCGGATGAATACATATTTCAATCAATTGCAGGTGTGGTCATATTTCCCGCACCGTGAACTGTTCCTACATTAGTAATCCGACTATCGGCAATTGATATGAGTGGTCGAACGTAATCGCTATAGGCAAGAATCTAAACACAATTGGTTTTTCCATTTTTTATACCCTACACCACACTGTGGTACAGGGTATTATAACTTTGTGCATTTGTTTGTAACACCCAAAAGGAGAAGAAATAGACCCATCGTTTATTATACCGATCGACTTAGAATCACTTTCTGAGTTGATTTAGCTATGTCCGTCTGTCCGTCTGTCTGTCTGTCTGTCTGTCTGTCTGTCCGTCTGTCTGTCTGTCCGTCTGTGCATGTATTCTTGTAATCAAAGTACAGGTCGCAATTATGGTCCGATCTCGACGAAACTTTACACATATCTTTTTTTTGGCCCAAGGACGATCCCTATTGAATTTGGTTAAAATCGGTTCAGATTTAGATATAGCCCCCATATATATGTTACCCCCGATTTGACATGTAAGCGCTGTAAAAACATTATTTTATATCCGATCGGTATGAAATTCGGCAGAATGAGGTTTCTTATTATATGAATGAACACTGTTAAATTTGGAAGAAATCGGTTCAGATTTAGATATAGCCCCCATATATACGTTACCCCCGATTTGACATGTAAGCGCTGTAAAAATGTTATTTTATATCCGATCAGTGCGAAATTCGGCAAAGACAGGTTTCTTATTAAATGAAGGAATACTGCTAAATTCGCTGAAAATCGGTTCAGATTTAGATTTAGCCCCCATATATATGTTACCCCCGATTATACATGTAAGCGATCAGTGCAAAATTCGGCAGAAAGAGGTTTCTTATTACATGAAGTAATACTGTCAACTTCGGAGAAAATCGGTTCGGATTTAGATATAGCCCCCATATATATGTTACCCCCGAATTCACATGTAAGCGCTGTAAAAACTGTATTTTATATCCGATCAGTATGAAAGAGGTTTCCTATTATATGAATGAACACTTTTAAATTTGGAAGAAATCGGTTCAGATTAAGATATAGCGCCCATATATAAGTTACCCCCGATATGACATGTGAGCGCTGTACAAATGTTATTTTATATCCGATCAGTGCGAAAGTCGGCAAAAAGAGGTTTCTTTCTACATGAAGGAATACTGCCAAATTCGGAGAAACCCGGTTTAGAAAAACTTTTTACATGAGCTTAAAGTAGACGTCATGATCTTTTATTTAAGGTACCGTATGTAATGATATCCCAATCAGTTTAAAAGTTATGTGCATTTTGCTGAGCAAAAAATTTTCATCGATTTCGCTAAAAAAAAGCAAAGGGGCCTTCTCTCAAAATTTCAAAAAAAATGAAGTTGCAAACGAAACGTTTACCAGTCGATTCCACTCACCGAAAAAAATAGAATGAGTGGAGTGTGCAAAAACAGGATTTTTTTTTATCTTTTATTAAATACTATTTTTTTGAAGGAAATTCATAAAACTTCGTCCATTAGTTTCAAGTAGACGTCAGGATATTTCATTTAAGGTGCCGTATGTAAGGATATCCCAATTAGTTTAAAAGTTACGGGCATTTTGCAGAGCAAAAAATTTCACATTTGAGCAAAAACAGGATTTTTATACCCTACATCACACTGTGGTACAGGGTATTATAACTTTGTGCATTTGTTTGTAACACTCAAAAGAAGAAGAAATAGACCCATCGTCTATTATACCGATGGACTTAGAATCACTTACTGAGCTGATTTATCTATGTCCGTCTGTCTGGCTGTCCGTCTGTGTATGTATTCTTGTAATCAAAGTACAGGTCGCAATTATGTTCCGATCTCAACGAAACTTTGCACATATCTTTCTGTTGGCCCAAGGACTATCCCTATTGAATTTGGTTAAAATCGGTTCAGATTTACATATAGCTCCCATATATATGTACCTCCGATTTGGCATATAAGCGCTGTAGAAACTGTATTTCGTATCCGATCAGTACGAAATTCAACAGGAACAGGTTTCTTATTACATGAATAAACACTGCCTAATTTGGGGGAAATCGGTTCAGATTTAGATATAGCCCCCATATATAAGTTACACCCGATTTTACATGTAAGCGCTGCAGAAACTGCACTCTATATCCGATCAGTACGAAATTAATTCTTATTACATGAGTGAACACTGCTAAATTTGGGGTAAATCGGTTCTGATTTATATATAGCACCCATATATACGTGCCTTCCGATTTGGACTTTTAGCGCTACAGAAGCTGCATTTCACATTCAATCATTTTCTAATTTAGCAGGCTAGAGTTCCCTCGTCCAAGAACCCACATTGCCAAATTTGAACGAAATCAATTCAGATTTAGATATAGCCCTCATATATATGTTCCTTCTGAATTTGCACTTAAGCGGTATAGAAGCCGTCTTTTACATGCCGTTATTATGAAAATTCGTACAGGAAAGTTTCTTGTACTAATAATACGGAGAATATCGTTTTATCCGGTTTTATTCAGCTTATCCGATTTGGAATGCAAGCGCAATAGCAGCAGAATCTTCATGTTATGAAATCCATCGTTATGAAATGTTGCAGAATGTCTCCTTATATCCTTTTTATTTACCTGTTTTGGTATAATTTCTTCAATTTTGTATGTGTCTTTTTGTGAGATGTTGCATATGTTTAATTGCACTTGCCGTCTTTGTGTATGTTGTAAACATATAACAATCCATAAAAGGTATTTAGTCCTTACCTTGAACAGGTACTTTTTGTATATTTATTAATCTTTTCAGCATTTGTGGTGTACAGAAAAAAGTACCTGCGCAATATACGTAAGCAACTTTTTTATGATTTGTTTTTACTTTTAATCCGTTAAGGTCTACAGGTATAAGTAACTGCCCAATATGTGTGAGCAACATTTTTTATGATATTGTTTTTAATATTTTGTTGGGTTAAACAAATTAGTACCTGTAAATGCAAACATTATAAATATTAGTTAAATCGCTGAAACGAGTTAGTTCGATTTTATACTTCGAGTTAATAACACGATTAAAATATCAGTAACAAAAACATTTAAAAAAAACCAATATAATTCTTTAACAAAACTTGACATTACATAATGCCCAGAACACGCAAGCAAAGTGCTGCCACTCGCCGACGTCTTGTTAGAAATAGAGTACAGGAATTACGGGTTGTTGATGACGACGAAGGATCACTAAGAACAATTCAAAATAACACTATTCAAAGACGTTCATATCGTGGTGAATGGATGCATCGTCGCAGACAAGAAGCACAATATCGCACTATTGAACAACTCAGGGATGCAGCTGCGCATGCACGCAGACGTCAAGATCCAGAGTATCATGCAGAGGAACAACAAAGGAATACAGCGGAGCATACACAAAGACGCCAAAATGAAGAATACCGCACAGAAGAACAACAACGGGATACGGTTGCACATGTACGAAGACGCCAAGATCCAGAATACCGAACAGAAGAACAACAACGGGATACGGTTGCACATGTACGAAGACGCCAAGATACAGAATACCGTACAGAGGAACAACTACGGGATACGGTTGCACATATACGCAGACGTCAAGATCCAGAATACCGAACAGAAGAACAACAACGGGATACGGTTGCACATGTACGAAGACGCCAAGATACAGAATACCGTACAGAGGAACAACTACGGGATACGGTTGCACATGTACGAAGACGCCAAGATCCAGAATACCGAACAGAGGAACAAGTACGGGATACGGTTGCACATGTACGAAGACGTCAAGATCCAGAATACCGTGCAGAAGAACAACAGCGGGATACATATGCACATGTACGGAGACGCCAACACGAAGAATACCGCGCAGAGGAGCAGGAGCGCAACACTCTTGAACATTCGTCAAGGCGTCAACATGGTGGATACCGTGCAATTGAGCAGCAGCGAGATGCAATTGCACATTCTTATCGCCGTTTAAATCAGGAATATCAAGTAAATGAGCGTTTAAGGAATACGACTCAGCGGCAAATCAGGCGTAATTTACAAAGAAATGCACAACAGGATGTGCAGCGATCGATAACTTCCAGAGTTATGCTACATAGAAATAACCCCTTTAACAGGATTCGGAACAATACTCGCCAGGCCCAACGGAACAGGATAATGCGGGAGGATAGAACTTCTGAAGAAAGACATGAGGAAGTAATGAACATTATACACCAACGCAATGAACACCGATTCCGCAGGTACAACGACACCATTAAACAAGGACCAACAAAAATGTGCACGTGCTGTGGAGGATTATGGTTCCCTCATCAAGTAGAACTACTAAAAAAACAAGGTATGTCCAATTTTATAAACGAAGTTTTTTATCTTTCTGTGCGATTTCCTTCTCAAGATGAAATGTACACATTTTGCAAAACATGCAGCAGAACAATTAAAAGTGGAAAAAGGCCAAACATTTGTTTGTCAAATGGTTTAGATTTTCCCGAAATTCCAAACTCTCTTAAAGACTTAACGTCTGTAGAGGAGCGTCTAGTCACGGCCAGGTTACCTTTTATGGTTATCGTTGCCCTTGGTTTCGAAAGACAAAGTGCTATACGTGGCGCAGTGGTAAATGTTCCAATATCGGTTAGTGAAACCGTAACATCACTTCCTCGAACATTCGATCAAGCCCATGTGATTCAACTGCATCTGAAACGTCGCTTGGAATATCAGCATGATTACATGACTGAAACAATCAGACCGGCAAAAGTAATAGATGCCGCTAGATACTTGATCCGTACTGAATTGTACATTAAGCACGATATTACCATTACTGATGGTTGGTTTGAAAGGTTCAGCTCACAAGAAATTGTACCTTTTGTTGCTAACCACGAAGACCAGGAGACAATTCAAACTATTTTCAACGAGCAAATGGCTAATGAAAACATCATTGAAAATATTCCCTCTGTGGATGAGAATGCTTTGGAAAATCTAAATCCTGGAGGCCAACAAACTCTGCTAGAAAATATATCTAGTGAAAATGTACCCCAACAACGGGTGGTTATGGCACCTGGTGAAGGTCGACGTCCCGTTGACATGATACTTGACCCTGATTCGGAAGAGCTAGCCTTTGCTTCAATATATTGTGGCAAGAAACGTTCCTGTACGGAAACTTATTCAAAAATTGTTCGATCTGAGCTGCGCAGATACGACAGAAGATGCTGTAGGATTGACAAACTATTGTATAGTTACAAAAAACTTGAACTGTTAACCATCAGGAATGCTATGTCAATCGCTTTGAGGAAACATACTCGTTCAAGAAATGTTACAGCCGCAAATGCATTAAATGATAATTACGTCAATAACCTCATCCAGCACGATGACGGTTACCGGATCCTTAAAGGTATAAGGTCGTCTCCTGCCCACTGGGAAGCAGAAAAGAAGAAGGCCGTTGCTATGATTAGGCAATTTGGACTTCCCACATTCTTCATAACTTTATCTGCTGCCGAAACAAAATGGCAGGAGTTATTAGTAATTCTGTCCAAAACTGTTGATGACGTTGACATAACTGAGGAAGAAGCTTCAAATCTCTCTTTTTCTGAAAAATCCAGACTTATTCGCAATGATGCGATTACATGTTCCCGCTACTTCGATTTCCGCTTTAGACAATTGTTCTCTTTATTCAAAATGAATAATGGCATTTTCGATAACCACTTTGTTGAGAAATATTATTGGAGAGTAGAATTCCAACAACGAGGTTCTCCTCACATACATGGTATGTACTGGCTAAAGGATGCCCCTAAGATTAATTTGAATGATGCGTCTACATTTCAGCCCGTAATCAATTTCATTGATAAGTTTATATCGACGAACGGCAATGACGAAAGCTTAAATGAGTATATTCTCTACCAACGTCACAACCACAATCGCTCCTGCACGAGAGAGTTACGGGGTGAAAAGATTTGCCGATATGGTATGCCATATCCACCAATGCCGGCAACTGAAATTTTATTGCCTCTTCCTGAAGGTTTTGAAAATCTTCAACTGTATAAGAACAATTACGATAAAATACATAGTCTTCTAACAGCAAATTTAAATGCCGAACAAGTATCACAACTAAATAATTTCGAAAATTTCCTGGCCCATGAAAAAATAAGTCTCACGTACGAAGAATATATATTATCTCTTCGATCTGTCCTAAAGAAGCCAAAAATACTTCTCCGCAGAAGATTTGGGGACAGAATGCTAAATGCATATAATCCAACAATATTGGCACTTCACAGGGCCAATATGGATATTCAATTTATCTTAGATCCGTATGCATGTTGCAGCTATATAATTAATTATATAAATAAATCCAATCGCGGTGTTTCCAAGATTCTTCGCGATGCTGTTGAGGAAATTAGAGCTGGTAACCACTCCATAAAACAAAAACTGCAACACATTGCACATAAATTTATTACTGGCACTGAAATTTCAGCACAAGAGGCAACATATTGTTGTTTGGGGATGCGCTTATCCGAGAGCAGTAATGCAGAGGTATACATAAATACTGGTCGTCCTGAAGAGCGAGTTTTTGTTCTACGACCCCGAGAACAACTTCAAACTCTCCCGTTGGACTCTACCGATATATATACTGCTGGAATTTTGGATCATTATATTCAAAGACCCGATGAACTGGAGAATGTTTGCTTGGCCGATTTTGCTGCCAACTATAAGTTTTCCAAATCTTTGAGGAACCGAAACCATGAAGAAAATTATGACGAAAATGAACCTGAAGAAGAAGAAACTGAAAGATCCTCTCGTGGTTTCCGTTTAAAGGATAGCAGTGGCTTCGTCAAGGAAAAAATTAAACCTCACGTCATTCGGTACAGAAGGTATAATGTAAATACTCATAGAAGTGATTACTTCCGAGAACTGGTGATGTTGTACCACCCTTGGAGAAATGAGCAAACCGAGTTGTTGGAAAATGATAACGAAGCGACTTGCAACATTCATATGAACACCATTGAAGCCAATAGAAAAAGGTACGACGTCTTCGAGGATCGGGAACTTGAAAATATTCTGGAAAGGCTTAGGGAAGAAAGTGAAACTGTCGACGAAATGAATGAAGAAGGTGGTATTGATGATGCAATAGATGCAGAATTCCGAGTACTTGGTGTACCGGAGATAGATCCAAATGTTAATATTATGAGAACACAGGTTGATGGTACAACGGAGGAAACGTCTGATGGGTCATTACGTGTCATAAAGCTTCCTCCTCTAATATCTGAAAATGACATTTTAACTATGGTTCGGTCATTAAATGGTAAGCAGAAGCTCTACTTGACGCATCTCCTTCATAATATCAAAAACGGGTCAACATTTCATGAATTTATAGGTGGAGGCGCCGGCGTTGGTAAAAGCAGACTTATATCTGCAATTTATCAAACAGTTAATAAGAGGCTAAATAGCATCCCTGGAACAGATCCTAATATGATCAAAGTACTACTCACTGCTCCTACTGGGAAAGCTGCTTTTGGAATTGGCGGGGCCACTTTGCATTCAATGTTTTCCCTTCCCGTCAATCAGTCCGCCTCGGAGTTGAGACCCTTGGGCCCCGACGCATTAAATTCACTCTACACCAAACTCATGAATTTGAAACTTTTAATTATAGACGAAATTTCCATGGTGGGAGCAAAAATGTTTTCTTATTTAAATGCTAGGCTAAAGCAGATATTTAAAAGTAATGAGATCTTCGGCGGTGTCTCTGTAGTTGTATTCGGTGATCTAAAACAACTTTCACCAGTAGGAGATCGGTGGATATTCGCTGCTCCTACTAATGATCCATACAGTGCAATATATGGCACGACAACATGGGATACATTTAAGTACTTTGAATTAACAGACATAATGCGTCAAAGAGAAGATCAGCCATTTGCTTTGGCTCTTAATAACATGGCTTCTGGCCAAATGACTGATGCAGATACATATCTGCTGCGACAGCGCATAGTCTCTCCAACCGATGTTCCTCAGGATGCCATTCACCTTTTCTATTCTAATGATGAGGTAAATACATACAACACTGCTAAATTAAATTCGATACCAACGGAAGAAGTGATATCTATTGCTAATGATATTGTTAAAGCAACAGGATTAACGAATGACAATAGAAATAGAATTATTGAAGCCGTTAGATCCTTTAAAGTATCAGAGACCCAAGGATTGCCCCATCGCTTGATTTTGAAAACCACAGCGAAATACATGGTTACTGTGAATATCGATACTAGTGATGGTTTGGTGAATGGAGCTACCGGTCAGCTTATGGAAATCACATTCGTTGGCAGTACTCGAAAACCTTCAGTTCTTTGGATCAAATTTCCACAAGAAAATGTTGGTGCTTTAGCCCGTTCGAAAAAAAGGCATCCCTTCGAACCATTATGGACTCCGATTGAAATAATAGTAAGAACTTTTCAGTACAAGCGTAATGAGCAAGTAAATATTGATCGGAAGCAATTTCCAATCGTGCCTGCGGAGGGAATTACAATTCACAAAAGCCAAGGTGCAACATACGAGAAAGTCGCAGTTCATTTGAAACCTCGCATGAACAGATCCGCTCTATATGTGGCATGCAGCAGAGCGACTACAGCAGCTGGACTTTTCCTTTTGGGTTCTTTCAATCCACCCAAACCATTTGCAGAAAACGACGCTGTGCAGATGGAAATTGTGAACCTTCGTACACACAAGTACTTGAGGTCACATTACGATTTTATGCATGAGTCAAACACTTTGAAAATTATATATCATAATGTTCAAAGTCTACATGCTCACTTGGAAGACGTCCGCAATGACACGCTTATGTTAAAGGCCGATATATTATGTTTTGTTGAAACATGGACATTGCATGATGAAGTTTATGATGTTCCCGGATTCACAATATTGCCAAGAATGCGATTAGATTCTGCATATCAGATTAATCGTAGATGCAAGCGTGGCATTATTGTGTATGTAAAGAATGAAATAGCCGACTTTGTCGAATATAAGCAACATCATCAAATCCATGTTCACAATAAAACATTGGAATTTTTAGTATTTAAAGTCAGGGACATCAATATTTTGGTTTTATACAGATATAAAAACTACCCTGAAGGAGCTTTAAATGTGGAATTATTGCGTCTTTTCAATGAAAACACATACATCCATTTTGAAAAATCTATTATTGTTGGAGATTTTAATATTTGCCGGAAGAGAGAACGGTCCGAAACGGAGGTACATTTAAATAATAAGGGTTTGTTTTCTATCCTAGAGACCGCGACCACGAAAGGATTGACGAATATAGATTGGTGTATTTCTAATATTGACTATAGCATAATAAATGCTGTATCTTTTGAAACTGTACATAGTTACCATGACGCGATATGTGTTAACATATCAAATTAACAAATATGCCCATATGTAAATATATTATTGTTTATTTATTATAGAATTTTAAAACCAAATATATTAAGATTTAATTAGTTTAATTTTCTTAATTGTACATTCAAATTGTACATTTTGTTATAACAAGTTATATCAAAATTCGTACAGATATCGCATTTGTCTCGCATTTTTGAATATTTCATCAAATATTGTTTAAGACAACAAAACTGATTTCTTTTATTGACTTTAGGTTAATAATATGGGAAGTCACTACAAATATAAAAATGTTGTAAATTATTTTTACGTTAAGTAAAAATTGTTAATTATAACGAACATATTTCAAATATCTGTTAAATAGCGAAGTTTTTTGTAAGAAAAATTCTGAATTCTATTCAATATATTCAACTCCTCTCACGAGGAGAGGAATACAAATATTTGAAAATATATGTTGAATGGTAAATTTTATTTAAAGTAAAATTTTAAATCCCATTCAATATATCCAACTCCTCCTGGGAATAAGCCTTGACGTGGCGGGGGAGCTAAGTACTTTCGAAACTGAAAGGAAACCAATTATTCCAAATTATCACTGTAAGAAAAATGTTATTTTCTACACTTCTACGTTGACGTATAAAACCACCAAATAAAACTGTATGTATTATTACAAATAACGATGTTCTTTCTTGGAACGAAATCAAATATCGGAGGTATGTTCTTTCTTGGAACGAAATCAAATATCCCACATTATTACTTCAAAATCCCTTTGTATATATGTAGGCAGGTGTAGGGTATAATATAGTCGGCCCAGGCCGACTTTTTGCCTTTCCTTACTGGTTTTATTAGTATAGTTGAATTCGCGACTTCGTTTGCAGCGACATTGTCAGTAAAATGACGAAAATTCGTGCAATGCACACTGGAATAAATACTACATGGGGCAAAATCGCTTTTTTATTTATTTATATAAATTATAATACAAATAAAATTTATATTCTAATTTTAAGGTCCAGGGAAGCCGGGTTACAAAGTCCATGGGCCTACATTTTACAGCGACAGACCAGAGCCTCTGGTGGGAATCGAACCCACGACCCCCAAACTCATAGGTAAGCACGCTACCAACTTACCTACTGGGGCGCTCTATCGCTTTTTTTGATATGTTTGAATAGAAAGATAATATATTTGGAAGACAAATTTTTGAATATTATATATTTTTGTGAGCAAATAAATTTTATTTAAATAAAATCAGTAAAACTTATTTGCAACCCATATATTAATATATTACAACAAAATATACTTGCAAACTAATATTCTCAAATAAAATATGTGTTTATATACAAAAAAATACTGTTTAGGAATATCTCCAAATACACATATTTTGTTTCAAAACGTTGCCGATTTTTCGAATTTCATTTTTCATTGATTTGAGTTATACCATACAATTTAAAATGATATATGTAAGTATAAATAATATTTGTTTTAAGCAGTAACTTTTAATTTATATTTATTCCAAGATATCATTTGTTGTCAACTCATCATGTTATATATCATAATTTTATTTATTTATTTTTTTTTTTAATTTTATTTTCTATAAAATTTCCTTTACAATTGATAACATAATGCCTCAGCGCCAGAAATGGCTTTATAGAGGCTAGCTGGCAACTAATTATTTAGGTACAATAAGGTAAATTTTGTATAAATTTAGTTCAAAATACAAGTAAATTTATAATGTTAGAAGTATTTCAACATTTTCAATTAAATATTTTTTCAGTTCAATTTTAAAACGAGATAAATTTTCAATTTCTTTTAACATGTCTGGAAGCATATTATATTCAGTGGGGCCAGCGAAACGGATGCGTTGCTTTGTTGCTTCCAAACGGCATCTCACAGTGCTCAAATTCCTTGCCTGCCTTGTCATTCGTTGTGTGTGAATTAAGTTTTGTTGAAAGTTTATGGTATGCGATCCGATGCCTCTAATACACTTATATACATAAACATTGACTTGTTGTTTGTAGAGTCCTTTAACGGGAAGTACATTACTCGCATAATTCTTGAACATATCTCTGGTACTGAATCTTCGCGGAAGGTTGAAAACAATTTTCAGAGCCCTATTTTGTGCTGACTGCAAAGATGTCAAAAAACTGCTACATTTAGCAGCGTACACGATTGGTAGATAAGTTAGGTTTGAATGTATTAGTGATTGGTAAAGCATCATCTTCACTTCTATCTTAAGTTTATTTCTAAATTTATGCAGAATTCCTATTCCACAAGATAATTTGGACTTTAAGTGCCCAATATGATATTCCCACATCAAATTTTGGCTTAAGTGCAACCCAAGGTATTGTACACTTTCCGATTCTGCAATCTCCTGTCCATCTATATGCACAGTCATTGTTATGTCGTTTTTGGATATATATGGCCTAAATCTGACAAATCTAGTTTTGTTGGGATTTAGAAATAGCATATTAACTCTCAAAAATTCTGACAAAATCGAAGCATCGTACTCAATTTGTGTCTGTAGCACCTTCGGGTGATCATATTCGTAGAACAATGAAATGTCGTCTGCAAACATAAACAGCTTGCCTTTAAAATCAACATTTTTGAGGTCATTGATATATATTTTAAATAATAATGGACCTAGAACACTGCCTTGCGGAACTCCACATAATACAGGAACAGAATCGCTCTTTGAATCGCCAATTTGAACATAATGGCTTCTATTTTTTAAAAAGTTTTCAAACAATAAAAGTGTTTGTTGAGAAAATCCAATGACGTCTAGTTTTTTAAGAAGTATGTCATGATCTACTAAATCGAAAGCCTTAGTAAGATCAAAAAATACTCCTGCAACTCCTCTGTGACCAGTATCTAAACCGTTGCAGATGTAGTCCATAACATTTATGACAGCTTCATCTGTTCCACTTCCTTTTTTAAAGCCATATTGTCGTTCATATAATAGGTTGTTACTTTCAAGATAATCTGTTAATTGTTCGAAGATAATTTTTTCAATTATCTTGTCTATAATAGACAAAGTGGTAATTGGGCGAAAATTATGGACCTTGTTTGCACCCTTTAGCTTTGGTATTGGAGTTATTTTTTGAATTTTTAATATTTCCGGATAAACAGATTCATTTACCATCATATTAAAAATAGACGTAAGTATTTGAGCTATGGCATATTTCCTTGTTAACAGCAATTTCGTTGTGATTTTATCAAAACCTGGAGCTTTATTTATTTCTAATTTATCTATAATATCTTCCACCTTATCCGAACTTACAAGTTCTAAATCAAAACAGTTATTAGTTGGCAGCAAGGTCCGAAACGTGTTTATATCATCTGATGTACGAAGCTGTCTATTGGCACGCATTTTCATAACGACTTCTGAAAAATACTTATTAAAATAAAAGGCTTTTTCATCATCAGTCGATAGCAGTAAATTATCCTCTGTTACAATGATTGGTATAATCTCCTTTTTCTTCCCAAGTTGCTTGTTGAGGAAATCCCAGGTTTTCCTTGAATCTCCATTACATATTTCCAAATTATAACGATAGTAATTATTCATCAAGTTCTTGCTACAAAATGCAATAACTTTGCTTATTCTTTTAAGACTTTCAGCTATATATTTATCATTTCGTCTCTTTTTCCTTCGTCGCAGTAACTTATGTTTGTATTCAATTAAACATTCCAAAGAATCTGTCATCCACGGATTAAGTTTACGTTTTAAATTAATCTGTTTTATGGTTGTTGTACAACATTGCTGAAGTGCAGATGAAAGAGTGTGTACAAGATCACTACATAAATCTGACGAGTTCCTCGAATCAGATACTGCTAGATTCATATCTAGAAATCTTCCAAAATTGTCATAATCGATTCTACATTCCTTTTTATATGAAACTGATTCTGTATCAACCATACTAAGCTTTAATTGGCAAATAATCATATTGTGATCTGTTATATTATTTTCTACCGAATTTACCGATATGATATGAAATAAATTGCTGAAGATACAATCCAAGCAGGATTTGCTTAACGGTCTAGTTACAAGGTTGTGGCAGGAAGCAATATTCATTTCTGCAAAAGTGTCTTTTAATCTGCGGCTCTGATAATTAGAGGTTAGCAAATTTATGTTAAAGTCGCCCATAAAAATGCAAGACGATAAATTAATTTCTGGTAACAACGCCTCTAGTTCAGAAAAGAAAATGTTAAGTCCACATTTTTGAGATCTGTACAGCGAGTTTACAGTTAAAGGCTTATTGTTTATAACAATGTTTGGCAAAGAGACCATAATCATGTCCAAGAAGTTATCACTCCGATTAATAAGTACCTCATATGTGATATTTTGTCTTATATACACTGAAGTCCCACCAAATCCGTCCTTTCTACAGCAGTGAACTGCCTCAAATCCAGGAATTGAATATATATGTGTAAAATTTTCATTATACCAAGTCTCTTGAACTGCTATAATTGCTGGAATAGTAACCAGTTGGCTTATCATTCTTTTGAATTTATTGAATTTGTGAATTGAAGAAATACTTCTAACATTTAATGACAATATATTCAAGTAATTTGTATTTAATTCATGAGAAAATTTATTATATGAGTTTATATTATAAAAATAGTTAATACTCATTAGATTAATAATGAAAAAGAAAAATTAAAACAGCGATTGTAATATAGTAAACTAATTTAAAGAAGTCGAATCATCATCATCATCAGAGCTGATTTCATTTTGATCTACAGCAATCAATCTTCTTCCACCCTCCGTTACACCTCCAGCGCGTTTGCACAAAATATCATCCACATCACTCATTGATCTCAGTCGAATTTGTCTCGTGTTGGTATCTCTTTTAGCAAAAACAGCACTGCCTTTAGCAAATATGAATTTGTAACCGATGGATTTTAGAGACTTTGCATAATTTAGCAGTTGTAATGATTCTTTACAAAGAAAGTCATTAACATATACATTTTTAAATTCATCGAACTGTTTTAACTTTGTCTTTGCTTCCATTAGGTTCTTCTTGGTTTTTTTATTCGCAAATTTCACAATAACAGATGTATTACAGTCTGATTGATTTTTTTTGTTTACGAAAAATGCTTCTTCTACTTCATTCTCACAGATATTAACACCAACTTTTTTTGCCATATCCACAACAACATCTATCGCTTTAACATTCTCTTCTCTTTTTACTCCGTTTATTACACAGTCGTTTTGAACACGCATATCATTTAAAAACTTTACAGATGTTTTTAAATTATTTACTTCTTCTCGTAAATTTTTATTCTCTCTCTCTAAGTTGTCAATCTTCTTCTTGTTTTTTACAACTCCTTTTAAAATCTCATCATATTGAGATGACATGAATTGAATTGTTTCTTTAATCTCACTGAGTTGAGTTAGTTGAGTTTTAATTTCACTCAATTCGCCAGCCACCGAAACTTCATTTGGCGCGCACAAAAAACACTTATACTCGAGAGAGAGGTCTTTGACAAGTGTATCTATTTCTTTTTTGTTGAGTTTCGTACACTGAGAGTGGAGAGTTTTCTCACAAGCATCACACTGCATCGAGTCGTCACTTTCAAGTATTTGCATTTTGCAATGAGCGCATATTAATTTGTTTTTATTTATGCTCTTTCTTGATTTGCCCGGCATATTTCACTTTCCACTTGTGGAGAATTTTTTTGCTTTATTGGCTTAAATAACACTCGTAACAAAAGAATGTGTATTAATACGAACAAATTTAGATTTTCCACGGATCGATCGCACCGGTGTTAAAGAGACGTCTTGACAGTTCTGGAGTTGCCAGATAAGAGATAAGTTTAATTAGACCTCGGATTTTTGCATATCTTTAAATTTTCATCGGATTTGAGCCAAAATTTGTATTTAGACCAGAGTTCGGAAAAAACACTAAGGAACGGTTCCTTAGCGTTCTGTACCGTTCCTTCGTCGCGAACGGAACAGTATCGCAACCCTTACAAGAGAACAGAATACACTAAACATTTTTTTAGTGTTACTGTTCGCGAACGGTACCACTACGATAACGTACCGTTCTTAGAACACGACGAACGGTATCACTACGATAACGCAAGGTTCATAGAACAGTATCGCTACATCGTAGTCATCAGCATTGGTCTCCATGGGTTAACAAAATTAATTTATTAATGTCCGTCCGTCTGACAGTTCGACTGAATCGTGCTAACGATAGCTCTGGAAAGGAGTGACCGAATGACCTAAAGTGTTCTTTCTCAAGTGCCACAGGTCAAAAACTAGATCTTTCTTAAATTCTCAGAAATTGTTTCCCTAGTATGTGAGAGTAATGACCCACAATATTAAAAAAAATTATATGAAAGTTGGAGGCAGGGGGCGAGGTCAAAGTTCAATAAAATGTTTTTTTCTCTGTAATGGGTTTGAAGTAAATTTTAATGCTACAAAGCATAAGAAATTGAAAATAGAAAATATTATTTATTAAAGCTTTTTTCACGTACTTTACATACAAAATACTAACTTTATCTAAAACAGTTTACTTCGGTCACATTTCGCGGAAATAAAAATATAAATTGCGATATCTCAGAATCGATATAATTTTTTTTCCTTAAATTTTTTATAAAAAGTGGTCCATTGGTACTCTACCGATGGTGTAAATTTTGGAGTGGGCACAACTTTACCTCAGATTAATAACTGAAAATCTTCACCAAATTACAGAGAAAAATATTTGAAAAAAAAAAACAAACAAACAAATATAAATATTTTTTATTTGTAATTTGGTGAAGATTATAATAATGTAACTTCTGAACCAAAGTCGGTCTCCACATTTTTTTATAAAAAATTTAAGAAAAACAAATTAAATCGATTCAGAGATATCTCACTTTATATTTTGAATTTCCGTGAAAAGTGACCGAAATAAACTGTTTTAGATAAACTTAGTATTTTTTCAGAACGCGGAAAAAGCTTCAAGAAATTATATTTTCTATTTTTAAATTCTTATGCTTTGTAGCATTAAAATTAACTTCAAAAAACCATTACACGCTGAAAAAAAATCGCTTCTGTTGTATATTGTCCCAAACATATTCTGCTTGAAATATACAAATATTTAGGGTACACTCTAAATATATTATATTTGTCACACACAAAAATTATATATTTGGAAAGATGTTGTTCTAAATAAATCGTTGTTTCCGTCCTAATGTTTTGTATTTGGGACTATTTTTTACGGAACAAATATTTATTTGTATTTAAATATTCAGAAAACAAAGTAATGTCTTAACTTTAAGACGCGTTTTATGTTTTTCAGTAATTCAACGTTCATTTTTTCGGAAATTTAAAATGTTCGTAAAAAGCCATTATAATTGAAATCGTATAATCCTGCGAAATGATGTATTATGCAAGGTGGATTGTCAACAAATGATGACTTGGAATAAATATAACTTAAAAATTAGTGCTTTAAAACGAACTTTATTGCTTCATAAGTCATTTTTAATTATAAGGTATAACTTAAAATCAATTAAAAAGTAGAAACAAAATTTAAAAAATTGTCAACGCTTTTAAACAAAATATATTTGGACAGGTTCCTAAACGATAATTTTATTTGTATATAAACACATATTTTATTTGAGAATATTAGTTTGCAAATACATTTTGTTGTAATATATTAATATATGCGTTCCAAATAAATTTTATTGATTTTCAAATAAAATGTATTTGCTTAGAAGTAATTAATATTTAAAAATTTGTGTTTCAAATATATTTTTCTTCGATTCAAACATATCAAAAAAGACGATTTTGTCCCGTGTACAGATGAAAAAAATTAATTTTTTTTAACTTTGACCGCGCCCCTGGCTCCAATTTTCATTTAATTTTTTTAATAGTGTGTGTCGTGGTAGGGCAACATTTTATGAGAATTTCAGAAAAATCTAATTTTTGACTGGTGACACTTGAGAAAAACTACACGCTGAAAAAAAATCGCTTCTGTAGTATATTCTCCCAAACATATTCGGCTTGAAACATATATATTTTTAGCGTACCCTCTAAACATATAATATTTGTTACACACAAAAAATATATATTTGGAAATATGTTGTTTTAAACAAATCTTTGTTTCTATCCAATTTTTTTATTTGAGACTATTATTTCCGAAACAAAGATTAATTTGCATTTAAGTATTCAGAAAATATATCGATAACTTAAATGTGTTAAATTTTTCAGCAATTCAATTCAAAATTTTTTTTTTAGATTTTTGTAAAAATAATAAATATTAACAATTGAAATCGTATAATGTTGGATATAAAGAAATTACTTGGAGGTTTGACAACAAAAGATGACTTGGGAAGGAAGTTAATGCTACTTATGGTATTATGACTGTGAGGTACAATTCTAATTAAAGAAAAAATTAAAACTGAAATTTGAAAAAGTCAGCAAAGTTTTGAAAATCTTTTTAAGTAAAGTATATTTGGAGAAATTTCTAAACAATAATTTTATCTGTATTTAAACACATATTATATTTGAGAGATTTAGTTTGCAAATATATTTTGTTCTAATATATTAATATATTCGTTCCAAATAAATTGTATTGGTTTTCAAATAAAATTTATTTGCTCAGAAATATAAAATATTTCAAAATTTGTGTTCCAAATATATTTTCTTTCGATTCAAACATATCAAAAAAGACGATTTTGCCCCGTGTACCCATATTTAGATTCCTTTTCAGTCAGTCGCCGCCTGTCGTAGCGAACGGACGTGTTACCGCAGAGCGGATAGTTTTTAACCTATTACGCAATACCTATTCACCTACCTACTACGCAACCAGGAGGTTTGTTGTTTATAAAGCGTAGGTTGAATTGGATGCATCGGTCTCTGGACAGAAATTTCTGAGGTCAGTCTGGAAGGCCTATACCGACGTACCTATTACGGGCTAATACTGGCTATGGGGGTGTCTCCCACAACCAATTTATGATTAAACCAAAAAAGACGAAGGAGATTACGGCGCAGGGGAAGGAAAACCCAGTGCCCCACCTATTTTTTTATTTTTTAAAGACCATCTGTTTCCAAAAGCTTTCATATAAAACAAACATTTTTAAAATCGGCCCAGTAGTTTTTGCGAGATGCCGTTACAAAGATGGTTTCTACATTTTTACATATACTCGTGTATGGAGATTAGTGCCCATCCATCTCTCTGTTTGACTGAACGGTGCGAACGTTAACTCTGGAAGGAGTGACTGAATGATTTAAAAAATCGCACGTGGCATGTTTGATGAGTAACCATATCGGTTAGATGAGTTACCACATCGGCCTAATCTTTGTGGTACCTCCCCCACAAATGATTAACATTTTGTGAAAAGTTGAAACACTCATAACTTCTATACTACTCATACAAATCTTGTGAAACGTTATACATAGTAATCATTTCACCGTATCTTTAAGCTGAACTATGATGAGCGAAAATCCCACTCTCCTTTTGGTACCTCCCACACAAAGGGAGTGGCTGGTAGTGTGTGAGAGATACCAGAAGGGGCGTAAAATGTTTCAAATAGTACTTATATCATTACCAAAGGGAGAGTGTCAATGACTCTCATTTTTGATTGGTACTATAAAAGCATTACAATGTGCAAAATTTCAAGTATTTGTATGTACTGGTATTATAGTTACAAGCTGTTAGCTTTGGTGTAAAAATAGTCCATTTGTGTGGGAGGTGCCAAAAGGAGCTTGTCAATAACGCCCACTTTTCACAGCACTAAAGGTACTGTAAAAACATTACACTGTACAAAATTTCAAGTATTTGTAAGAAGTGGTATTAAAGCTAAAGCAGTTAAACTTTGATGCAAAATGGTCCATTTGTATTGTATATTTTTCTTGAGATAATAGCTAATAATAAAAAATACTATGTGGGGAATTTCAGAAGGTTCGATATGTAGTGTAAAAGGTTTTAATTTTCAATATTTCACTAAATGTTAAACTTTTGTTGGGGAGGAACGAGTAGACCAATATGGCCCATTTTCGAATATAGCCTCAGATAGAAAAAAGATATCAGCGCATACCAAATTTAAAGTCTATCTGTTAAATTGGGTACTCCTTTCGAGAATTATCGTGCGCACTAGCCAGATAACAGAAGACGGACTGACATTGCTCATTCCTTCGAGTGTTACACTTTTAACCCGTAGCAAATCTAACCTTTAAAATCTAAACCGCTATGCATTTGGATAATATGTAAACGGCTATAATTTCGCATTACGTGCAAAATTTCAATGAAATCGAAAGGGTCAAATATTCAAATTATAATTTGTGGGTGATTTTATTTGGAATTACCCAAAAATAATATCTTATTATACTTTTCTCATAAAAAATCCCTAAAAAACTGCTTTCAAATTAATATTGAAAATATATTGGAGGGTTCATAAGTTGTCATCGACTATTTTTGGAACAAATGACATTTTTGCGCGATGTAGGTCTTTATCTGATCTATAAAAGCAGAACCAATCCTGTTAAATTATTTCAGCTAAGAAAATTGTGCAATTTATTATGATCCTAAAAATAAAATTTTACCGCAAAACCCTCTTCTTTATAATGATTTTATATGACAGTCATCCTCTTCTCGAATGGATTAACATTCCAGTTTTATTCCTTTTCCCGGGAAAAGGTAGAAACAACAATTTTGAAGGGACATATTGAAGCATTAATTATCCTTTTCCACCCTAAAAAACTTATTCGTTTAAGTTTATACATTTGTTTTAATGTCGCTTTACTGTCATTTCGCAAGGATACTCGTTGTCTCTTCTTTCTTGGTTGTCATTCTCCTTAAGATTGCAATTAAACCCTTTTTGTGGAAACGATTCCTTGTGCCACAGAATAACTGATGAAAACATCCTTGATTTTACGTGAAGTTTTTGCGAGAGATTCATTTGTAACTTTTGCTTTGCCGAAGCAAATCGGTAACCTTTTTTAGTCTACTTGTGTATGTATTTAAGGGTATAGATTGCGAGTGACACAAGTGGAACAATTGTCCGTAATTAGTCATGTGGTATTAAGTAACCAAGCTCGTTTTTAAAAGATATATAAATAGTAGTCATTTGTAATACTCATTAGTTGTGTAGAAACACACATTTTTGGCCATTAACAATTCACATACACTTTTACAAGACGTATGCCAACTTTAAATGGGTTTTAGTCATCAGTAGTTTGCTGGAATATATGAAAGTGGTTTCAAATACAAGTTTCTTTTTATGACTCTGTGCAACAAATTAACACTTTTTCAAAATTACACAGTATAGGTTCGATTCTACTTTGCCTTGGAGTTTAACCAACATCTCAGTCAAAAGTTTACCGATTTTATTTTATTTTTATGGATTGCCAATCAAATTTACAATATCATGAAAAAAAGAATCGATAAGATATGTCAGAAATAAGAAAGTTATGGCCCTATAAAGTCAAATTTTTTACAAAATGTCCAATTCGTATTTAGGTCTTGTAGAAAAAGTTTGTTACACAAACTATATCAAATTTATACTCATTTTAAAGGAGACGTTTCACAGAATCTGTTAGAGAAAATCCGAAGCCAAAATTTTAATTGTTGTGGTTGCCACCCTTCTCCGATTTGGACCTTTTTTTTACATAAATTTCAAAAGTTTAATTTATTTTCTCCAATCGCAAAGCTAAATTGTAAAATAGTTTTTTATTTAGTTGTATTAGGGTGTAACAAAATCGACTGCAAAGGGAATCCCGAGCGCGACTTTTCATATGGAAGATATAGGACTAAAAGTGAAAAATCCCATTTTTGGGTATTTTTGATGTATTTTTTGGGAATTGAGGATTTTCCATTAGAAATGTCCACATGTTGCGTTTGATTATTATTTCTAATGTCAAAATAAAGAACTTGAAAAAAAATCATCGAAATATATACATTTTTAAGAATTTTATGCCGTATTTACGTTTCTGTCTATATGCAAAATATTTTTTGATTTCTTGTAGATCACATGTTTTTTATCAAACAATAATAAAATTTAGTAAGATTGACCTTTCAGAAAATATTGTTTTATGGCACTATTTCTAGGAAACCCTTAATCATTGACAGGAACATATGGGCAACTATCAAAATTTTTTAACACTGGGGTAATGTATGTTGTTTTACCATTTTCTCGCTTTGTGTACAGATTTCGGTGCATAAGTTGATGGAATTAGATAAACCACAAACATACAAGTTTTTTCCCAAAAAGTTCTTTCCGCAAAAAAATTATAGCTCATAACTTTTTGAAATGCAATTTCAAGTGTTTTTTGTTTTTTGGCCGCGGTCATCGCGGCCCGCGATGTGGTGAAATACCACTAAAGAAGCGGTTATAGCGGCTTGAAATACCTATAAATCTATATAGGTGTCGTTGATGTGCTCTTAATGGAACAACCGCTATAGCTTCCCAAACCTTTGTTAAACATGCGTGAATTATTTTTTGATAGTGTATTTCGCGGAGCACATCGACAGTTATGACAGTCGACAGTTAGGTTGAGCTGAATTAATTATCCCAGATGGATTTTGAACTGGTGAATCCAAAAATCAGGGGGCCGTAACAAAATAATGAATCGCTGAAATTTTATTCACTTTTTTCAATTTTTGCAAAAATTGCAAATTTTGTCCTTGGCATTTTTAATAGTTTAAACGTCTGAAATTCATGTCTATGTTCTTCGGGCGTACTGCTGTCGTGCACTTAACAATCATGGATACTTATTTGAAGATTGAAGTCTTGTACGCGAAGAACGTGACACTTTTGTCTCAGCAATGATCGTCAAGGCACACCCAGTGCGGGGTACAGATATGGCGGAAGTGTATATGAAATAAAAGGATTTTTAACGCTCTATTCCGAAATCGGAGGGCCGTCATTTTATTTTGATGATTGTGCAAATTATGCACATTACAAAAATTATATTTCCACAAAAATAATGTTCGTATGATAACGATGAAATCATAAAATTTGTTTATTAAAATAAAACACATATGATGTGAACTTCGAATTTTGAAACAAACATAACTTTTGAACTAAAAGCGATATTATCCTCATTCCTTTTGTAGGCCACAGAAAATTGCCTCATATAATCGTGAAAATTAGACTTATATTTTTCCGATTTTCATATTTCGCGGTATTCGATATATTACATAATTTTTCAATTAAAAATTATTTTGATTCGTTATTACATTATTATATAATATTTTTTCATAGGCTGATAGAAATGCTAATGATCTATGATTGTAATTTTAGTTTTCCAAATTCCGCTGAAAATTGCATTTTATAAAATTGTTTTTATACCCTCACTTTAGTGTGACGAGGGTATATATCATTTGCTACGGAAAAAAGTGTAACACATCGAAGGAGTGATCTAAGACCCTAAGTATGTTCGGAGGAAATCCGTTTTGGGTCATTTTAAGTCGAATGAGCAATGTCCGTCCGTCTGTCTGTCTGTCTGTCTGTCTGTCTGTCTGTCTGTCTGTCTGCCTGTCTGTCTGTGTGTCTGCTGGCTGGTGCGCACGATAACTCTCGAAAGGATTAACCGATTGACTTCAAATTTGGTATGTGGTAATATTTTGATCTATCTCCGGATGAGTTCGAAGATGGGCCATATTGGTCTACTCCTTCTGGTACCTCCCACACAAAGGGTTAAAATTTAGTGAAATATTGATTCTTTAATAACTTCTATACTACTTATTCGAATCTTTTGAAATTCTGCACATAATATTAGTATATTAGTCGCTATTAACTCGAGAAAAATGAGTGAAGTTGGCATGCCCCTTTTGGTACCTCCCACACAAATGGACCATTTTGCATCAAAATTTAACTGCTTATAACGTTAATACAAGTGCATAAAAATGCTTGAAATTTTCTACAGTATAATGTTTTTGTAGCGCCTATAGTCCGGTAAAAAATGGGCATTATTGTACAGCCCCTTTTGGTACATCCCACACAAATGGACCGTTTCGTACCAAAAGTAAACGGCTTGTAACTTTAATACCAGTGCATACAAATACTTGAAATTTTGTACAGTGTAATGCTGTTATAGTGCCTATAGTCCTGTAAAAAGTGGGCGTTATCACCCCGCCCCTTTTTGTACCTCCCACACAAAATGACCAAATCATACCAAAATTACATAGCTCGTAACTTTAATATACCAGTGCACATAAACGCTTATAGTTCAGCACAATGCAATGTATTTAAGAATGTACTGTTTACCGAAAAATATGTGTATTTGGAAAACCCCTTCTGGTACCTCCCACACAAATTGACAGATTTATTGGTGTAATGTTATATATTACATTACTCACAAAGTGAGGGTATACCTTAGTCGGTTTACCCGACTGAAACTTTCTTACTTGTTAAATTTAAATTTGGAACCGCCATTACTTTCGCGGCCTTTGATGAAATTTATTCACAACAACGGTTTTTGCATGTTTGTATTTTTATCTTCGTCTGTTGTAAAAGCCGTTGATGTGCTCGCCAAAAAAATCTTGAAAAAAAATGTACTTCAAAATTAAAAAATTTTGATATTTGCCCATATACAAATATTTGTTGTAATGTTCATTCATATAGTTAATAATATTCATTCATACATGATTTTTGTAATTTCCCGTATTACATGTATCAGGTAAAAATGTCAGGTATATTATTGTTTTTATATAAATATAGCATCTTCGAGAATGTATATCATTGCCAATTTTCCAAGTATGGCCTTAACATTTAGGAACTTGTCACTATTTTTTATTTTGTGTGAAATCCCATTTCACACTTTTGAGGAAAAAGTCTGTAGAATAGTAGAATTTATCGAAGGAACCTATAAAATTAAAGTATTAAAAAGCGAAATCACAAAAATACAAAAATTTGTTAAAACATTTGATGTAAAGTGGACAACAGCAACATCGCGTTTCAAATTTCTTGAAAAATATTCCGATTAGCTCGAGAACAACATAGATTTAACAGTTTGTACTGCATCTGTTGGTCCACCCCATAAACCTTACGAAGATGTATCGACAAGAACTAAGAAGAGGCGTTTGTCCAATAATCTTTCGGCAATGACTAGTGAAGAAGTTACGGATACTTATAAGGCAATGTTGAAAAAAGAGGAACAACCAACTGATGCTTTAAAAATTGCCGGTGTTCTTCAAACAGCATCCCCGAAACGTCTAAGGAGAATTGTTGAGAGTATTCCGACACCATCATCTAAGTCAGTTTTTACGGATGAAGAAGCACTTGCTCTTATGCTACAACTGCAACTCAGCAAAGACAACTACAACACTCTTATGAAGGCATTGTCCAAAAAGGAGTCGATTTCTTACCTTCATATAAGAAAATAAAGGACAAAAAGAAGTCTATTATTCCTTCACCGCTACAAGTTTCACCAAGTGGTGTCAGTATTGGTATTCCTAACCTTCTGGAAAATACAGCATCGAGAATAGTTTCAACTCTTACCACAGAACAGCTGAGTACAATGGATAATTGTGACTTGGAACTTATGTCCAAGTGAGGATGTGATGGCTTATCAACCCTTCCTGAATACAATCAAGTATCAACAAGTCCGGGCGGGACAGATTATAGAAGTGTGTTCACGGCATCATTAATTCCCCTCAGATTAAGAAAGAGAGAAGACACGGATTGTCCCTCAACTAGTTTTGATGACATTTGGATAAATTCGACTCCAGGATCAAAAAAATTTTAGACCAATATGGTTTGAGTATACAAAAGAGTCGGCTACCAACACACAAAACCTGGTTGATCATATTGAGAAGGAAATTAAGGAGCTGGAACCCATATCAATCAAAATATTGGACTACGGGTTCAAAATCTCCTTCATCCTAAATTTCATTATGGTCGATGGGAAAGTTTGCAATGCGGTTACGGGAACATCATCTACGTGGAGATGTACACTATGTGGAGAAAAAAATGAATTTTCGGATTTATCGAGGAACCCAACAGTTACCTCGCATACGGTTTTTAGAACATTTCCTACACATAGCATACGATTTGCATTATTATAGTAATCAAGAGAATGCAAACAAATTACCGGACAAAAAGGAATTAAAAGCATCGAGAGAGTTCCAGAAAAAAGAATTCAAGAGGAATTTTGGAAAGAGACTGGATTAAATGTCGACAAACCACTAGTGGGATATGGAAATACAAATGATGGTAACAATGCAAGGCGTTTCTTCGAGGATTATGAAATCACAGAAATTGATATGGAATTACTGAGAAAAATCAACATAATACTAATGGCAATCAACAGCAAGAACAAAGTGAATGCAAAACATCTAATAGAACTGTATCCATTGAAAGATATGACCCCAACAGTACATAAAGTATTGCTTCATGGAGATATAATTATTGAATTTCATATTCTTCCTTTGGGCGAGCTTACGGAAGAAGACCAGGAGGCACGAAATCGCGATTTTCGCAATGTTCAGCAATTTCACCCCCGAAAAAGTTCAAGAGAATTTCAAAATTAAGATATATTTGTAAATCTTCTCCAATCTTCCGATCCTGTTCTATCTTTAATAAGAAAAAGATGGATATGTTACCGATCTTTGACATTTGACAGTCCTGAGGAATACAAGGATTTGCATTATCTCCTAGACATGGATTATTCAGATTATTTTACAGAAATAAAATAATAAAATAAATATTACAGAAATAAAATAAGAAAATAAATTATTTTTCTCAAGAAGTGGGTCTTTCGCTTACAAAATGGGTATACACAAATTTAAGGCAACAAGAGTCACACCAACATATTATAAAGGCCGACATCTTTTATCCTTCTTACTCAATTTTATGATTGTTCTTCTTACTAAATTTTATTATTGTTTGATAAAAACTTGTGATCTACAAGAAGTCAGTGCATACGAGTATTGACTGATATAATAACCAATAAGTACAAGAAGGTAGGGAAAAATTAAAAAAAATATTTTGCATATAGACAGAAGCGTAACTACGGCATAAAATTCTTAAAAATTTATATATTTTGATGAATTTTTTTTAAAGATCTTTATTTTGATATTAGAATTAATAATCATACGCAACATGTGGAAATTTATAATGGAAAATCCCTCAATTCCAAAAAAATGCATCAAAAATCCCCAAAAATGGGATTTTTACTTTTAGTCCTATATCTTCCATATGAAAAGCCGCGCTCGGGATTCCCTTTGCAATCGATTTTGTTACACCCTAATACAAATAAATAAAAAAAATTACAATTTAGCTCTGCGATTGGAGAAAATCGATCAAACTTCTGAAATTTATGTAAAAAAAAGGTCAAAATCAGAGAAGAGTGGCAACCACACCAATTAAAATTTTGGCTTATTTAACAGATTCTGTGAAACGTCTCCTTTAAAATGAGTATAAATTTGATATACTTTGTGTAACAAACATTTTCTACAAGACCTAAATACGAATTATACTTTTTTCGCCAAAAAATCTCCAAAAATTAAATTTTTTAAAAAAATTGACTTTATAGGGCCATAACTTTCTTATTTCTTGGCATATCTTATCGATTTTCATGATATTGTAAATTTTATTGGCAATCCATAAAAAACACGCGAACAAAATCGGTAAACTTTTGACTGAGATATTGGCTAAACTCCAAGGCAAAGTCGGCGAAAATATGAAAAATTCAAATTTAAAATCCACATATCTCGGAAACTATTCAAGATATCTTAAAGCTATAAAACGTTTATTGTAGGTCTGGCTTAGGAGTATCTACAGAAATCGGGCACTCAAATCGGACGCTCCATTCAAAAGTTTGAAGCCGATGAAAATTTTGTATACCCGAGGTGGTCAACTTTAGGGCGCTGTAGCTCCGCCCCTGTATGAGATAGGGAGCCCAAGTTCAGAACTTAAATTTTCTAACAACTCTTGTATAAACACCTAAAATTTCATCGCCATACGGTAAGTGGTTTTGAAATGGCAGAATTATGTCAATTTTTTTCCATTTTAGCCCACTGTGCAATGGGCGTAACCCCGTCCATTTAACCAAATTTTTAAATTCAGATATCTTGCACAGTTTGTTACCGAGAGTGCTGTGATTTTTTGCATAAGTATCTGGTGGCAGTTGACGTGATTGGTCCAAAAATGGGCGGGATCGGACCAATCAGCGTGGCCCCGCCCATATAAGCCAAATTTTGAAATTGAGATATCTTGAACAATTTGTTAGCGAGTGCTTTAATTTTGTGTATATGTATCAGGTGGCAGCCTACGTTATTGGCTCAAAAATGGGCGGGATGGAACAATGAACAATTTGTTAGTTAGTCTTCGTGATTACTCCGAAAGTTGACGGGATCAATAATCTGAATTCTGGGGCAACGAAGTGGACCGGGTCCAGCTAGTATGCAATAATTGAGATTTGCTTTCAAAATGTACCTCAAAAATGTTAGTATTTCACTATTTTGTAACTCTAAAACAAAAATGAAATATTAAAGTCAATATTTTTGTGGAACATAACGGTTTTTTTTTGGAACTAATTAAAATCGTTAAAAAATAATTTAAAATGGGAGGGCGGGGGTGAAATGTTCTACAAAAATGACCATACAATTTTACTGTGTACTCGTATGTCAGAACACACCAAGGACGAAAACTTAACACAAACGACAAAAAATAGTCAAATTACAGTAGGGGAGCTAGAAGGTTAATATGTTCCACAAAAGTATTTGCCTTAATATTTTCTACAAAGATGCTGAACATACCCTACACAAACAAATTATTTTTGTTTTAGAGTTACAAAGTAGTGAAATACTAACTTTTTGGAAGTACAATGTGTTCTTTGTGAGCTACTTGTATTGATATGTTCACAAAATTTGTTCAGATTTACCGTGGCTACAATTTTGCCAAATATTGTTAGTGAAGAATTAGGAGTCCTTGTAAGACATGCTGAAAAAAGTGCAGGAAAACTTTTTTATGGCATAAAATATTGACTTAGTTCAGCATATTTTTAGCTACATTACTGCCAAATATAGTTAAGAGGTATCACCAAGTCTGAATTAGCTGTTGAACAAAAACTGATGACACCTTTTTCGAGGGACCACTGATTTTCAGAATCTTAAAAAAATTGGTCACCAATTTAGCCAAACCGAGTATAGGGTTATACAATCCTTGGGTGGCTGATGAAAGCTGTTACCAAAAAAAAATTTAATAACTTTTTTCTATTTAATGAATCTGGTTAATTTTTTTTATTTTGCAGATTGATTTTTAGATTTAACAAAAATGGATAACCGGGACACTGAAACAAGAATTTGGATTGCCCGCAGCTATTACGCACTGAAGTCCGTAGTTTCGGTTCAAAGAGAGTATAGGGGCCCGTTTGGCGGTAATCCTCCGATCAGATGGACCATAGAGAGACTTGTTAACAATTTTTCCGAGCATGGGACAGTCAACAGAAGACCTTACCATCGAAACCATTCAGTTCGGACGGAGGGAACAATCGCTGCTGTAGCTGATGCCATACAAAACAATCCAAGAGTTTCGACAAGAACCTTATCTGCTCAAATGGGTATAAGCAGACAGTAATTGCAGTCAATTATGCACAATGATTTGGAGTTATTCCCATATAAAATTCAAATGGCCAACAAAGTGAACTCAGCATACTTCCCGATTCGCTTGGAATTTTGCCAGAAGATGCTTCAAATGGTGGAAGAGGACGGAAACATGTTGAACAGTCTTTTCATGTCTGAAGAGGCCCATTTCGATTTAAACGGCAACATAAACAAACAAAATTGTCGAATATGGAGTGCTTCCAACCCACAGATACTCCATGAGACGGAATTGCATCCACTTCGTGTCACATTGTGGTGTGCAGTTTCATCACGCTGCATTGTCGGGCCTACTTCTTCGAAGAAAACGGCCACCCCGTTACAGTTACTGGAGGCCGTTACTTGAGCATGTTGAGAGAATTTCTCTATCCAGAATTACGCCGAATGAGAATTTCTTTCAACTCTGTGTGGTTTCAGCAAGATGGTGAAACTCCTCACATAGCCCGGCCTGTTATGACAAAATTGCGGCGAAAATTTCCCAATAAGCTGATATCCAGAAACTCCACATTCCGTTGGCTCCCCAGGTCACCTGACCTTACTGCACCTGACTTTTTCTTGTGGGGTTATTGCAAACAGGAAGTCTACAAAGCAAAACCAACAAATTTGAATGAACTAAAGCAATCCATTCGAGGAACAATTGCGTATATTCCCGTCTCAACTCTCCAAGCAGTAATGAAAAACTTTTTGGTAAGATGCCGCACATGCATCAACGAGCAGGGGGGCATTTAAATTCCATTATTTTTAAAACTATATTTAATTAAATTTAATTAGCTTTAACATGAATGAAAGAAAACTGAATTCCATACACTGAAAAAAAAGTTATTTGAGTTTCTTAATGTAGCAATATTCATCAGCCACCCTGTACAATCGAACCTATACTGTCAAGTCTGTATATTTTTTCACTGTTGTGTAATTAGGTTTAGGTTTAGGTTAGAGTGGCAGCCGTATTTTTTTACAAGCTCACATAGACCAGTTTAGGTCCTTAGTGTTACCACGGGCTGAAATGCCCCTCATCGAAACCAACCTGTTTGATATATAAATTTATCGATAGTACGAATATCAGTACTGGAAAGATCTGCAAGGCTGCCTAAAAAGGCCGACCCCAGTATGTCCAGTCGTCGTTTATACAAAGCGGGACAGTCGCAACGCAAGCGCTCAATGCTCTCCACTTCTTCCTCATCTCCACAGCTTCGGCAGAAGTCATTGGAGTCAATACCCAATCTTTTGGCGTGTTCGCCGATCAATCAGTGTCCCGTCAGAACCTGTACTAACGTAGACAATCGTTTCCTCTCTAGTGCGAGGAGATATTTTGACCTTCTCAGGTCATACATTGGCCAGATTTGTCTAGCTTCCCTGCAGGTGCCGATTTCTGTCCATCTTTCGTTGGACTGCCTGATTGCCTCTTGCCTAAGCCAAAGCTTGCACGTGGATAGTGGCGCACCAATATATGCAAATTCTTCGAGAATTTGTAATGTCGTCCCTTTCCTAGCAAGTTCATCGGCTTTGCAGTTCCCGGGATATCCCTATGCCCAGGCACCCATATGAGGTGTATATTAAACTGCTCAGCCATCTCGGTTAGAGATCTGCGCCAGTCGAGGGCTGTTTGTGAATTTAGGGATGTTACCTCCATAGAATTGATGGCAGCCTGGCAGTCCGAGTAAATGACAACGCCAGTGTTGGTTACTATGTTGCGACTCAGCCACTTGGCGACTTCCCATATTGCCATTATTTCGGCTTGATAGACACTGCAGGTATCTGGTAGTCTGTGAGCTATATCCAGACTAAGTTCTTCACAGTGTACTCCGAAGCCAACCTTTTCATCAAGCTTCGAACCATCCGTGTAAAAGTGGAGATGGTTTCTATTACCTGGTATTCTGCCGACCCATTCATCTCTGGCGGGAATCATAGTGATGTAATTTCTCTCGAAGGTGTACACAGTTGGTATATAGTCCACTCGGTCGGTTACCATAGCACTACACTTTGATATCCTCATGTGACCATAGTTCTTGTACCTCCACATTGATAGGCAGTTTAATCTTATTGCCGCTTTGGTTGCAACTTCTCTCGCCACAATATTAATCGGCAGTATATGGAGTAGGGCTTGTAGAGACTCGGTCGCTGTAGTCCTTAAGGCTCCGCTTATGCTCAGGCAGGCAGTTCTCTGAACCTTTGTTAGTAGGTTTGTGATGGTTAGTTTGTCAGTTGCCGTCCACCATAATACAATGTCGTATAACAGTATTGGACGAATCACTGCTATATATATCCAGTGGACGATTTTAGGAGAGAGTCCCCACCGCGACCCTACAGCCTTTTTGCAGGAATATAAGGCGACGTTGGCCTTCCTTACACGTTCCAATACGTTAAGTCTAAATAACATTTTCCTATCTAGAATTATTCCTAAAAATTTTGCACTTTCAGAAAAGACTAGATCTGTTCCATTTATCCGAGGCGGAGGGTCCACATGTGGGACATTATTCATCCTAGTAAAGAGAAACAATTCTGTCTTGTTGGGGTTAGGTTTAGGTTTAGGTTAGGGTGGCAGCCGTATTTTTTTACAAGCTCACATAGACCAGTTTAGGTCCCTAGTGTTACCACGGGCTGAAATGCCCCTCATCGAAACCAACCTGTTTGATATATAAATTTATCGATAGTACGAATATCAGTACTGGAAAGATCTGTTAGGCTGCCTAAAAAGGCCGACCCCAGTATATCCAGTCGTCGTTTACTCAAAGCGGGACAGTCGCAAAGCAAGTTCTCAATGCTCTCCACTTCTTCCTCATCTCCACAGCTTCGGCAGAAGTCATTGGACTCAATACCCAATCGTTTGGCGTGTTCGCCGATCAAGCAGTGTCCCGTCAGAACCTGTACTAACGTAGACAATCGTTTCCTCTCTAGTGCGAGGAGATATTTTGACCTTCTCAGGTCATACCTTGGCCAGATTTGTCTAGCTACCCTGCAGGTGCCGATTTCTGTCCATCTATCGTTGGACTGCCTGATTGCCTCTTGCCTCTTGCCTAAGCCAAAGCTTGCACGTGGATAGTGGCGCACCAATATATGCAAATTCTTCGAGAATTTGTAATGTCGTCCCTTTCCTAGCAAGTTCATCGGCTTTGCAGTTCCCCGGGATATCCCTATGCCCAGGCACCCATATGAGGTGTATATTAAACTGCTCAGCCATCTCGTTAAGAGATCTGCGGCAGTCGAGGGCTGTTTGTGAATTTAGGGATGTTGCCTCCAGAGAATTGATGGCAGCCTGGCTGTCCGAGTAAATGACAACGCCATTGTAGGTTACTATGTTGCGACTCAGCCACTTGGCGACTTCCCATATTGCCATTATTTCGGCTTGATAGACACTGCAGGTATCTGGTAGTCTGTGAGCTATATCCAGACTAAGTTCTTCACAGTGTACTCCGAAGCCAACCTTTTCATCAAGCTTCGAACCATCCGTGTAAAAGTGGAGATGGTTTATATTACCTGGTATTCTGCCGACCCATTCATCTCTGGCGGGAATCATAGTGATGTAATTTCTCTCGAAGGTGTACACTGTTGATATATATAGTCCACTCGGTCGGTTACCATAGCACTACACTTTGATATCCTCATGTGACCATAGTTCTTGTACCTCCACATTGATAGGCAGTTTAATCTTATTGCCGCTTTGGTTGCAACTTCTCTCGCCACAATATTAATCGGCAGTATATGGAGTAGGGCTTGTAGAGACTCGGTCGCTGTAGTCCTTAAGGCTCCGCTTATGCTCAGGCAGGCTGTTCTCTGAACCTTTGTTAGTAGGTTGGTAATGGTTAGTTTGTCAGTTGCCGTCCACCATACCACAATACCGTATAACAGTATTGGACGAACTACTGCTATATATATCCAGTGGACGATTTTAGGAGAGAGTCCCCACCGCGACCCTACAGCCTTTTTGCAGGAATATAAGGCGACGTTGGCCTTCCTTACACGTTCCAATACGTTAAGTCTAAATAACATTTTCCTATCTAGAATTATTCCTAAAAATTTTGCACTTTCAGAAAAGACTAGATCTGTTCCATTTATCCGAGGTGGAGGGTCCAGATGTGGGACATTATTCATCCTAGTAAAGAGAACCAATTCTGTCTTGTTGGGGTTAACGCCCAAACCGCTGCTTCTGGCCCATCTAACCAACTTGTTCAGAGCCACTTGTAGGATGTCTCTGAGGACGTTTACGAATTTGCCACTCACTGCGATTGCCACGTCGTCCGCATATGCCACGACCTTGCAGCCACAACGTTCTAGATCTAGCAGGATTTCATTCACCGCCAGGTTCCAAATTAGTGGAGACAGTACTCCTCCTTGCGGGGTCCCTCTGTTTACATACCTTGTTAGAGTTGTGGACCCTAGACATGCTGTTATGCGTCTTCTGGTGAGCAGACTTTGAATTAGTCTAATCAAACTATTGTTAACTTTTAGATGTGACAGTGCCGCAATTACCGCATCTGAGTGAATGTTGTTAAAAGCCCCTTCTATGTCAAGAAATGCCACCATGGTGAATTCCTTGAAATGCAGGGACGATTCGATAGTGCTCACAAGTTCGTGCAGGGCTGATTCTGTAGACTTGCCCTTATTGTAGGCATGTTGGTTCCCCGACAGGAGTTTTGTATCCAGGTTTTCCCTAATGAAATGATCTAAAAGTCTTTCCAGACCTTTCAATAGGAAGGAGGATAGGCTAATTGGTCTGAAGTCTTTTGGCCTAGTGTGTGATATCTTTCCCGCTTTAGGTATGAATACCACTTTGGTATCCCTCCACCGATTAGGGACGTATGAAAGCCTCATACAGCCTACATAAATTTTCTCCAGCCAGGGGATAATGTACTTTAACATTTTCTGCATTTCTGCTGGAGTGATGCCATCTGGTCCAGGTGACTTGAAGGGCTCAAAGCTGTTAATAGCCCAGCTTATTCTGGATCTCTCAGTCAAGAAGCTAGCGACGCTCGCAGTCCACTCGCACTCTTGTTGGTCCTGCTGATCCTCGGGTTCTGTTACAGAGTTGCCCGGGAAATGTGTGTCGAGCAGTACATTGAGCGACTGCTCGCTGTTTTTGGTCCAGTTATTTGCCTCATCCTGTAAATATCCCACTGTACAGGGTGATGCAGATAATATCTTCCTCAGCCTAGCGGCGTCGGAGACCTTTTCCACTTCACCACAGAAGGTATACCAAGAGCGCCTTTGCGCCTTTCTAAGCTCCTTCTTATAGATCTTGAGTTGTTCTTTATAGGCATCCCAATCATTAGCGACCCCAGTAGATTTAGCCTTATTGAATAGCTTGTTGCAGGTCTTTTTCATAGCCGTTAGCTCAGAAGTCCACCATTGGGGTTTAGTTTTACCCTTGTACCTTGTTTTTGGACAGGCTTCTTCAAGGGATCTATTGAATGATATGGTGATATGATCGACCAGATTATCCAGACCGGCTTTGTCATTCGGTTCGTACGGAAGTTTAGAGTTGAGGACTTTCTTGAAATTCTTCTCATACAGATGCCACTTTGTCTTCCTTACATTTCTGTGGACGGCGGGTTTAGGCGCTTTTTCCGCGAGTTTGAACTCAATATAATGGTGATCTGAGAATGAGTGGTCGTCCAGTACATTCCACCCAATAATTTTGTCTGACAGCCGGTCAGTAGCAAACGTTACGTCGAGTACTTCTTGTCTGTCTTTAATTGTGAAGGTCGGTTTATTACCTATGTTACAAATACTAAGATTGGTAGTTAGAATAAAGTCAAGAAGCGAATCACCCCTATTGTTTATATCCGTACTACCCCAGATAGTATGATGAGCGTTCGTGTCTGCGCCAATAATCAGCTCGAGCTCGTCAGACGTTGCTTCTTCTACTACTTCCCTGAATAGAGCAGTCGGTACTACAGATTCATAAGGCAAGTAGCTGGAGACCACCCAATATATGCGATTACCGATCTCCAGGCTAGCAGCTGTTTGGTCTTTACCACTTAAATTAGTCAGGAGAAAGATACTTAGATCTTTCCTGGCCAAAATGCAGGTTCTTGGAGTGCCTTCACAGTTGGCCACAAGCAGTTTAAAGTTGGGTGTCCTAATACCGCACACCCTTCCTCCCACTACGTAGGGCTCCTGTATCAGGACGATGTCTACTGCGCCAGTGGACAGGCGCAGCAATAGAGCCGCTGAGGCTGCTTTAGCGTGATGGAGGTTAATCTGTAGAATTCTTACCATCATTGGTAATTGACAGATTAACATCCACCCCGACAAGGGTGTTATCGAACTCTTCGTCCGTATCGTCGAGAAGCATGTCCCCGCCAGATGCGTCAAAGAGTCCGGAGACTCCCCTCAGCCCCTCTGTGTCAGAAGTAGAGCTTTCGTCCTCAGAGTAGGACGTTACAGATCTTCTGTTGGAGTTGGAGTCACCAGAAATAATAGGCGTGGCTACCTCCGCACTTACAGAAAGTGCCACGGTGGACGACTCACCTTCTGCAGTGGGAGCTATATCCTGCTTGTATATCTTCAAGACTATAGTCTCGAAGCCATATTGTAGGGTTGCACTCGCACTTTGTATATGGGAGGTGGATTCAGCGTTTAGGATAAGATTGACCTGCCGCTTTTTACCATCCGCCTCACCCACCTTGCTGATTCTCCAATTATGGGCCGGCAGACCAGGATTGGAATCTTTTATTATTTCTAAGATGTCAGCCGGGTTGGAGGGCTCTTCTGTAACCCAGGTGATGGCTCTAGGGTGACTAGGGATGTTGTTTTTTTTCGACAACATCCAACTGGGCACCCGGCCACACCTCACCCGCTCGACTCAGAGCAGCCTTATAAAGGTCTACTGATCTGGCATCACCGAAATATAAGAGCTTTACTCTCCCCTGATGCCATCCTGCATCGTTGCAGATTGGTGGTTTGCCCGGCATTTCTCTACGGACATCGAGGTAATGAGCCATAATGGCTGATTGTACATGACTCCATTTGTCCTTGAGGATGGATCCATCCTCACTACTTCTGTCTATAACAGCCATCACTAGACTCTCCTTCGCCACTTCATTGAAGGGCTTGGTGAGTGTCCTGTTGATGGTGACATTAAGGCCTCTTGCCTTTTTCGAAGGCAGGGGTTCATCAGGTGATCTGATTCGTTTTACTTTATTAGCCGTTAACACAGCTGAATTTGTGGCTCTTTCAGCCGACTCATTGGCCTTAGAAGCATCTATGACGCCTTTAGCCCAGGTAAGTGACTCTTTTTGTTTTTCGGTAAGAGCCGAAACCTCAACAGCCTCCAACTTCGTCAAAACTCTGAGCGCTACACGATGCTCATTGTGCTTCCGTTTTGACGGTCGGACATGACGTTTTCCCCTCACCGCACCACCTGTTGTGAGTACTTGGGGGAGATTTTCACCATTTTTGGTGTGGTCGGCTTTGGCCAAGACCAACGGACGGACAGTCGGACGATTGGGGAACCGCGCTCCATCGGAACACGAAGGCATCCCCGTCAAGAGAATTTATTTTAATTTTGTCTGTATTAGACCGTAATAGGTACTACGATGTTGGGGTTAACGCCCAAACCGCTGCTTCTGGCACATCTAGCCAACTTGTTCAGAGCCTCCTGTATGATGTCTCTGAGGACGTTTACGAATTTGCCACTCACTGCGATTGCCACGTCGTCCGCATATGCCACGACCTTGCAGCCACAACGTTCTAGATCTAGGAGGATTTCATTCACCGCTAGGTTCCAAATTAGTGGAGACAATACTCCTCCTTGCGGGGTCCCTCTGTTTACATACCTTGTTAGAGTTGTGGACCCTAGACATGCTGTTATGCGTCTTCTGGTGAGCAGACTTTGAATTAGTCTAATCAAACTAGTGTTAACTTTTAGATGTGAGAGTGCCGCAATTACCGCATCTGAGTGAATGTTGTTAAAAGCCCCTTCTATGTCAAGAAATGCCACCATGGTGAATTCCTTGAAATGCAGGGACGATTCGATAGTGCTCACAAGTTCGTGCAGGGCTGATTCTGTAGACTTGCCCTTATTGTAAGCATGTTGGTTCCCCGACAGGAGTTTTGTATCCAGGTTTTCCCTAATGAAATGATCTAAAAGTCTTTCCAGACCTTTCAATAGGAACGAGGTTAGGCTAATTGGTCTGAAGTATTTTGGCCTAGTTTGTGATATCTTTCCCGCTTTAGGTATGAATACCACTTTGGTATCCCTCCATCTATTCGGGACGTATGAAAGCCCGAATAGATGGAGGGATACAGCCTACATAAATTTTCTCCAGCCAGGGGATAATGTACTTTAACATTTTCTGCAGTTCTACTGGAGTGATGCCATCTGGTCCAGGTGACTTGAAGGGCTCAAAGCTGTTAATAGCCCAGCTTATTCTGGATCTCTCAGTCAAGAAGCTAGCGACGCTCGCATTCCCCTCGCACTCTTGTTGGTCCTGCTGATCCTCGGGTTCTTTTACAGAGTTCCCCGGGAAATGTGTGTCGAGCAGTACATTGAGCGACTGCTCGCTGTTTTTGGTCCAGTTATTTGCCTCATCCTGTAAATATCCCACTGTACAGGGTGAAGCAGATAATATCTTCCTCAGCCTAGCGGCGTCGGAGACCTTTTCCACTTCACCACAGAAGGTATACCAAGAGCGCCTTTGCGCCGTTCTAAGCTCCTTCTTATAGATCTTGAGTTGCTCTTTATAGGCATCCCAATCATTAGCGACCCCAGTAGATTTAGCCTTATTGAATAGCTTGTTGCAGGTCTTTTTCATAGCTGTTAGCTCAGAAGTCCACCATTGGGGTTTAGTTTTACCCTTGTACCTTGTTTTTGGACAGGCTTCTTCAAGGGATCTATTGAATGATATGGTGATATGATCGACCAGATTATCCAGACCGGCGTTGTCATTCGGTTCGTACAGAAGTTTAGAGTTGAGGACTTTCTTGAAATTCTTCTCATACAGATGCCACTTTGTCTTCCTTACATTTCTGTGGACGGCGGGTTTAGGCGCTTTTTCCGCGAGTTTGAACTCAATGGTGATCTGAGAATGAGTGGTCGTCCAGTACATTCCACCCAATAATTTTTTCTGACAGCCGGTCAGTAGCAAACGTTAGGTCGAGTACTTCTTGTCTGTCTTTAATTGTGAAGGTCGGTTTATTACCTATGTTACAAATACTAAGGTTGGTAGTTAGAATAAAGTCAAGAAGCGAATCACCCCTATTGTTTATATCCGTACTACCCCAGATAGTATGATGAGCGTTCGTGTCTGCGCCAATAATCAGCTCGAGCTCGTCAGACGTTGCTTCTTCTACTACTTCCCTGAATAGAAAAGTCGGTACTACAGATTCATAAGGCAAGTAGCTGGAGACCACCCAATATATGCGATTACCGATCTCCAGGCTAGCAGCTGTTTGGTCTTTACCACTTAAATTAGTCAGGAGAAAGATACTTAGATCTTTCCTGGCCAAAATGCGTGTTCTTGGAGTGCCTTCACAGTTGGCCACAATCAGTTTAAAGTTGGGTGTCCTGATACCGCACACCCTTCCTCCCACTACGTAGGGCTCCTGTATCAGGACGATGTCTACTGCGCCTGTGGACAGGCGCAGCAATAGAGCCGCTGAGGCTGCTTTAGCGTGATGGAGGTTAATCTATAGAATTCTTACCATCATTGGTAATTGACAGATTAACATCCACCCCGACAAGGGTGTTATCGAACTCTTCGTCCGTATCGTCGAGAAGCATGTCCCGCCAGATGCGTCAAAGCCTCTCTGTGACCGAAGTAGAGCTTTTGTCCTCAGAGAAGGACGTTACAGATCTTCTGTTAGAGTTGGAGTCACCAGAAATAATAGGCGTGGGTACCTCCGCTCTTCCAGAAAGTGCCACGGTGGACGACTCACCTTCTGCAGTGGGAGCTATATCCTGCTTGTATATCTTCAAGATATAATTAAGTGTAATTAAAAATATAACCAAATCAATTTTCTACGACATATTATTGGTTTATTCGAAAGATCAACTGTTCCCATTATTTATGGAACACGATTTAATTCGTGTTTATGCCCACGCTGCATTCGCGGTAGGGCTTATGGTCACCCAAATCTTGATTAAGTCAACCCAATAAGTTGTCATAATCGCGTAGAACAACATGCATCAAACAGTGAACAACGAAACCCACTGTTTTTATTGTTCTTTGTGAGCAGTGATGGATCCGTGTTTCGTCCACAGATAAAAACGGAGCAAGAAACTCGTTCCGACGACCTGGAAGTTTGTGCGTCATTTGTGCAGGTGCGACCACAACGTAACTCAGTAAACCATATTTCAACCATTGAAATTGATGCTGCAGAGTATCAGGCCTTTCATTGAATTTTTAAATAAAAAATAAAAATGTTTAATCAGCATTTTCGATAAAATTAACAAACTAAATAATAGACAAGAGAATAGATAGATAATAGCACTGTCCAACAGCATTTTTGGAACAGAATAGCGACCGTATAATTCTGAAAGGGCATATTGAAAAGATGAGTCTGAGTTTTTTTACAGTGGGTCAAAGTTTTCATTTTTTGGTCGAAGGGAGCGTTATACTAAATGAAAATAATGCTGTCAGTTAATGTCTGAATGACTTATTATTTTCAGAGTTACATGGTGGAATTTTATGAGGATCATTTTTGTGGAAGATCTTAACCCTCTAGGTACCCTCTTAATGTGTCAGTTTCGCCTTTTTTTCGAAAGAAGTCCTTTCAAAAAGGACATTTAAGGATTAAAATATTCTACGAAAATTGTTACCGGAAAATTTCAGTGGGGGTCGCCAAGGACACCAAAATTGTAATTATAGCTCTTTAATTAGCAAAATTACATACCAATTTAAACAAAAAATACTATAATGTAAATTTAAAGTCGTGATATCTGTGGAATTATTGGAGCAGAAGAGCGACTCTATAATTCTGAAAGGGCATGTTGAATAGATTATTTTTGTAGAATAAACTTATGGTCCAGATGGCCTGAGTTTTTTTTTACTGTGGGTCAAATTTTTCATTCTTTGGTTGAAGGGAGCATTATACTAAATGAAAAACATGCTGTAAGTTAATGTCTGAGTGATTTCCTATTGTCAGAGTTACATAGTGGAATTTTATGAGGATCATTTTTGTGGAAGATCTTAACCCTTTAGCTCCCCTCATAATGTCACAATTTCGCCCTTTTTTCGAAAAAACTAAAAAAGTCCGTTCAAAAGGGACATTTAGGGATTAAAATACTCTACGAAAGTGTTTGCCAGAAAATTTCAGTGGCGGTCGCCAAAGACACCAATGTTGTAAATATAGTTCTTTACGCTTAATTAGCAAAATTAAAGGCCAACTTATAAATAAATAATATAATGTAAATTTAAACTCGCGATAAATTTAAATACAAACACTTGCAATTTTGTACAGTATAATGCGTTTATAGTACCCATAGTCTATTGAAAAATTGGCGTTATTGCCATACTTGGTACCTCTTACATAATATGACAAAAATAAAATATATGAAATTTTTTTTTAATTTCTCTTATTTTTATAATATGGGTAATAACGTATATATTTATCCATAGATACCATACAGCTATTTTTCCTCATTTTAGTCTTTACCAATACTATTTTACCCGAAAACTTTGAAAAAAAAAATAAATACTATTAACAAAATTATGAAGATGTTACCAAGTATTTCTCGTCATTTCTTAATAAATGTTTTAGCAACCAGACTTCGTTAAACATATTTTAATTTATTATGACTTTAAATTTTCGTTATATTATTTATTTGTATAAGTTGACCTATAATTTTGCAAATTAAGCGTAATTTTCCGGCAAAGATTTTTAGAATATTTTAATCCATAAATGTCCTTTTTGAAAGAAGTTTCTTGAACTTTTTAGAAAAAAGGGCCAAATTGACCAGTTAAGAGGGGAGCTAGAGGGTTAAGATCCTTCACAAAAATGATCCTCATAAAATTCCACTATGTAACTCTGACAATAAGTAATCTCTCAGACATTAATTTACATTATTTTTTCATTTAGTATAATGCTACCTTCAACCAAAAAATGAAAACTTTGATCCACTGTAAAAAAAAAACTCAGACGAGCTACACCATAAGTTTGTTCTACAAAAATGATCTACTCAGCATGCTCTTTCAGAATTATATTCTGTTGCAATCAAAAAGTGTTAATTTGTTGGACAGTGTAGTTACTGTGACTAATCCTGCAATTAACTCATCGAAATATATAATACCAGCTGGGCCCGGTCCTCTTCGTTGCCCCAGATTTCAAATCCCGTCCATTTTTGGACCAATCACGTAGACTGTCGCCAAATACATATACAAATTGTTAAAGATATATCTATTTCAAAACATGGCTCTAATGGGAGAGGTCACGCCCATTGTTCCGATCCCGCCAATTTGTGGACAAATTACGTCGACTGCCATTAAATACATATACACAAAATTACAGCGCTCTCGATAACAAACTGTTCAAGATATCCCAATTTCAAAACTTGGCTCACATTGGTTCGATCCCGCCCATTACTGTACCAATCACTTACACTGCCACCAGATATATAAATATAAGTACACTAAATTGCAGCACTCTCGCTAACAAATTGTTCAAGATACTTCAATTTCAAATTTGGTTAAATGGGCGGGGCCACGCCCACTTGATATATCGAAAATTCAAGTACCTTATTTTCACCACACCATACATATGGACATTCTGTGAAAATTTCAGGAAGATCGTTGCAAGAAGATTGTCTATGCGGTGCAAACAAAAAAACACACATTCTTTTTTATATACATACTAGCTGAGCCCGGTGCGCTTCGCTGTAGAAACTGTATTTTATATCCGATCAGTACGAAATTCGGCAGAAAGAGTTCTCTTATTACATGAATAAACACTGCCAAATTCGGAGAAAATCGGTTCAGATTTAGATATAGCCCCCATATATATGTTACCCCCGATTTGACATGTAAGCGCTGTAGAAACTGTATTTTATATCCGATCAGTACGAAATTCGGCAGAAAGAGGTTTGTTATTACATGAAGGAATACTGCCAAATTGTGAGAAAATCGGTTCAGATTTAGATATAGTCCCCATATATATGTTACCCCCGATTTGAAATGCAAGCGCTGTAGAAACCGTATTTTATATCCGATCAGTAAGAAATTCGGCAGAAAGAGGTTTCTTATTACATGAAGGAATGCCGCAAAATTCGGAGAAAATCGGTTCAGATTTAGATATAGCCCCCAATTTGACATGTAAGCGCTGTAGAGACTGTGTTTTATATCCGATCAGGACGAAATTCGACAGAAACAGGTTTCTATCTTACATGAATGAGTATTCAAGGAAAATCGATTCAGATTTATATATAACCTCCAGATTTGGTTACAAAACGCTATAGAAATTGTACTTTACTTCCGATCATTACAAAGTTCTCCAGAAAAATGTTTTTCAATTTAGGAACGAATATTGCTTAATTTAGCGATTATCGGTTCAAAATAAGATATACATACACACACACACCACATTTACCAATTATTCCAAATTATTATCGCATTGTTAGGGAGGTGTAGGGTATTATATAGTCGGCCCGCCGGCTTTCTGCCTTTCCTTACTGGTATTAGTAATAAATTCACAGAATGAAAAAATACAGAATTCAGTGGAAAGTCCAGAAAATAGAAATTTATACTTATAAAATTTCCAAATTCTTGTTTCATTGGTCATGCATCACATTATCATATTGCGATTGTATTGGAGTGAGCAGCTGTAATTATCGCATACGGAGCATTTTTGTTCATGTATTTCCTATATAATACTTGCAAGATATATCAAAATATGAGCTGTGCCACGACCACTGGTCCCATTCCGCCCCTTTGTAAGCCAATCACGTAGACTGCTACCAGATACATATACGCAAAATTTCAACACTCTCGCTAACAAATTGTGCATGATATCTCAATTTCAAAATTTGGTTTATATAGGCGGTGCCACGCCCATTGGTCCGATCCCGTCAATTTTTGGACCAATCACGTGGACTGTCACCAGATACATATGAACAACATTACAGCACTCTAGCTAGCAAATTGTGCAAGATATATCAATTTCAAAATTTGGCTTATATGGGCGGGGCCACGCCCATTGGTCCGATCCCGCCCATTTTTTTACCAATTACGTAGAATGCTACCAGATACATATACACAACGTTGCAGCACTCCCGCTAGCAAATTGTGCAAGATATCAAAATTTGAAAATGTGGTCTATGTGGGCGGGGCCACGCCCATTGGGCCGATCCCGCCCATTTTTGGACCAATCACGTAGACTGCCACCATATACATATACATGAAATTACAGCGTTCTCGCTACTAAATTGTGCAAGATAGCTGAATTTTGGGTTATATGGGCAGGGCCACGCCCTATGATCAGATCCCGCTCATTTTTAGACCAATAACGTAGGCTTCCACCAGACACATATACACAAAATTACAGCACTCTCGCTAACAAATTGTGCAAGATATCTAAATTTCAAAATTTGGCTTATTTGGGCGGGGCCACGCCCATTGGTCCTATCCCGCCCATTTTTGGACAAATCGCGTAGATCGCCAACGGATATATATGCACAAAATTCCAGGTCTCTCGCTAACAAATTGTGCAATATATCACATTTTTCAAATTTGGCGTATATGGGCGGTGCCACGCCCATTGGTTCGATCCCGCCCGTTTTTGGATCAATCACGTGGACTGCCATCAGATACATATGTTCAACATTACAACACTCTAACTAACAAATTGTGCAGATATATCAATTTCAAAATTTGGCTTATATGGGCGGGGCCACGCCCATTGGTCCGGTCCCGCCCATTTTTTGACCAATTACGTAGAATGCCACCAGATACATATACGCAACATTGCAGCACTCCCGCTAGCAAATTGTGCAAGATATCAAAATTTCAAAATTTCGTCTATGTGGGCGGGGCCACGCCCATTGGTCCGATCCCGCCCATTTTTGGAGCCATCACGTAGACTGCCACCATATACATAACATTCCAGCACTCTCGCTAACAAATTGTGCAAAATATATCAATTTCAAAATTTGGCTTATATGGGCGGGGCCACGCCCATTGGTCCGATTCCGACCATTTTTGGAAAATTCACATAATCTGACACTAAATGCATACACACGAAATTTCAGCACTCTAGCTAAAAATTTTTCTCAATACCAAAATTTGACCCATATGGGCGGGTCCACGCCCACTTGATATATCGAAAATCCAAGTACCCTATTTTCAGCACCCGCAATACATGTACATTCTGTGAAAATTTCAAGATGATCGGTCAAGCCGTTTAGACGTCTATATGGAACAAACAAACAAACAAACCCACAAACAGACACTCTCTTTTATATATACCTAGCTGAGCCCGGTGCGCTTCGCTGCCCATGTCAAAATTAGCGCTGTAGAAACTGTATTTTATATCCGATCAGTACGAAATTCGGCAGAAAGAGGTTTGTTATTACAAGTATGAACGCTGCCAAATTCGGAGAAAATCGGTTCAGATTTAGATATAGCCCCCATATATATGTTAGCCCCGATTTGACATGTAAGCGTTGTAGAAACTGTATTTTATATCCGATCAGTACGAAATTCGGCAGAAAGAGGTTTCTTATTACATGAAGGAATACTGCCAAATTCGGAGAAAATCGGTTCAGATTTAGATATAGTCCCCATATATATGATACCCCCGATTTGAAATTCAAGCGCTGTAGAAACTGTATTTTATATCTGATCAGTAAGAAATTCGGCAGAAAGAGGTTTCTTATTACATGAAGGAATACCGCAAAATTCTGAGAAAATCGGTTCAGATTTAGATATATCCCCCATATATATGTTACCCCCAATTTGACATATATGCGCTGTAGAGACTGTGTTTTATATCCGATCAGGAGGAAATTCGTCAGAAACAGGTTTCTATTTTACATGAATGAGTATTCAAGGAAAATCGATGCAGATTTATATATAACCTCCATATATATGTTCCTCGAGATTTGGTTACAAAGCGCTATAGAAGTTGTACTTTACTTCCGATCATTACAAAGTTCTCCAGAAAAATGTTTCTCAATTTAGGAACGAATATTGCTTAATTTAGCGATTATCGGTTCAAAATACATTTACAAATTATTCCAAATTATTATCGCAATGACCCTTATCGCATTGTTAGGGAGGTGTAGGGTATTATATAGTCGGCCCCGCCCGACTTTCTGCCTTTCCTTACTGGTATTAGTAATAAATTCACTGAATGAAAAAATACCGAATTCAGTGGAAGGTCCAGAAAATAGAAATGTATACATATAAAATTTCCAAATTCTTGTTTCATTGGTCATGCATCACATTATCATATTGCGATTGTTTTGGAGTGAGCAGCTGTAATTATCGCATACCGAGCATTTTTGTTCATGTATTTCCTATATAATACTTGCAAGATATATCAAAATATGGGCTGTGCCACGCCCACTGGTCCTATTCCGCCCATTTGTAAGCCAATCACGTAGACTGCTACCAGATATACGTACGCAAAATTTCAACACTCTCGCTAACAAAATGAGCAATATAATTCAATTTCAAAATTTGGCTTATATGGGCGGTGGCACGCCCATTGGTCAGATCCCGCCAATTTTTGGACCAATCACGTGGACTGTCACCAGATACATATGTACAACATTACAGCACTCTAGATAAAAAATTGTGCAAGATATATCAATTTCGAAATTTGGCTTATAAGGGCGGGGCCACGCCCATTGGTCCGATCCCGCCCATTTTCTGACCAATTACGTAGAATGCCACCAGATACATATACACAACATTGCAGCACTCCCGATAGCAAATTGTGCAAGATATCAAAATTTGGCTTATATGGGCGGGGCCAAGCCCATTGGTCCGATCCCGCCCATTTTTTGACCAATTACGTAGAATGCCACCAGATACATATACGCAACATTGGAGCACTCCCGCTAGCAAATTGTGCAAGATATCAAAATTTCAAAATTTGTTCTATGTGGGCGGGGCCACGCCCATTGGTCCGATCCCGCCCATTTTTGGAGCCATCACGTAGAATGCCACCATATACATATACATAACATTCCAGCACTCTCGCTAACAAATTGTGCAAAATATTTGAATTTCAAAATTTGGCTTATATGGGCGGGGCCACGCCCATTGGTCCGACTCCGCCCATTTTTGGAAAATTCACATTATCTGCCACTAAATGCATACACAAAAAATTTCAGCACTCTAGCTAAAAAATGTTCTTAATATCAAAATTGGACCCCTATGGGCGGGTCCACGCCCACTTGATATATCGAAAATTCAAGTACCCTATTTTCAGCATTTCACATGTACATTCTGTGAAAATTACAAGATGATCGGTCTAGCCGTTTAGACGTCTATACGGAACAAACATACAAACAAACAAACCCACAAACAAACCCACAAACAGACACTCTCTTTTATATATATAGAAGATAGATAGATGGGCAAAAGTAAGTTTGTTTTAAACTTTGGTATTGAAAAAAGGAGACACTTATTTTTAAATTGACATTATTCAGATTTTATATATATATCGGCCAAAAATTCACCATGCCAAATCCGTTTGCGTTCATAAATTATCTTAAGGGGCGTAGAATTCATGGCGTTTTTCAATCCAGATTTTAAAAAAAATCATGTCAATTTATTATTTGACGTAAATCATTATATGTTGTATTTAACTGAAGCGTTTACTGATGTCTTCACATACATTCCAATGTATTTTATATGTTTCAGACAGTATTCGCGATACGGGACAAAGAAGCAAAAACGTATGTGTTATATCTCAAAAAGTGTAATAAATTAGCTGTATGTATCGGATTTTAAATTTCAAAAAATATTGAGAAATTCCCTCATATTTCGTAAATACAGGGTTTTCCAACATGAGGTGTTATTTTGAATCACCCGGTATTTCGGTAGCTGTCACTTTTGAAGCTTATATTCTTTGACATTTGACAAGTAGAAACTACGCCATTACTAAACCAGTAAGGAAAGGCTAAAGTCGGGCGGGCCGACTATATAATACCCTACACCACTCTCGTAATATTGAATAACTCTGATATATAAATTTTGTAATTCATGTATAAATTGTTTACATAAATTTACTTTTGGGACATTTTATACTTAAATAATACCCTGTACCACAGTGTCGTGTAGGGTATAAAAATGATTGGATCTAAAGAGTCAAATCGGATGAAACATATATATGGGAGCTATAGCTAAATCTTTACCGATTTTCTTCAAATTCGGCAATGTTGGTTCATGGATCAAGAAACTCTACCATTCTAAATATCAAAACGATTGGATGTAAAATATAGCTTCTATAAAACTAAAGGGCCAAATCGGACGAAACATATATATGGGAGCTATAGCTAAATATTAACCGATTTTCTTCAAATTCGGCAATGTTGGTTCATGGATCAGGAAAGTCTACCGTGCTAAATTTGAAAACGATTGGATGTAAAATATAGCTCTATAGAACTAAAGGGCCAAATCGAACGAAACATATATATGGGAGCTATAGCTAAATATTAACCGATTTTCTTCAAATTCGGCAATGTAGGTTCAAGGATCAGGAAACTCTACCGTGCTAAATTTCAAAATGATTGGATGTAAAATACAGCTTCTACAGGACTAAAGAGCAAAATCGGACGAAACATATATATGGGAGCTTTAGCTAAATCTTAACCGATTTTCTTCAAATTCGGCAATGTTGGTTCATGGATCAAGAAACTCTACCATTCTAAATTTCAAAACGATTGGATGTAAAATACAGCTTCTATAGGACTAAAGGTCCAAATCGGACGAAATATATATATGGGAGCTATATCTAAATCTGAACCGATTTCAACCAAATTCAATAGCGATCGTAACAGCTGCGAAATACTCTAAACTGCAAAATTTCAGAACGATCGGAGTGAAATTGCGACCTGTAGTCGACGAACAACTTTACATGGACAGACGGACGGACGGACGGACAGACATGGTTAAATCGACTCAGATAGTGATTCTGAGTCGATCGGTATACTTTAAGGTGGGTTTAGCTGTGTTATTTTCAGGTGTTACAAACATCTGCCGCGAAACAAACTTATAATACCCTGTACCACAGTGTGGTGTAGGGTATAAAAACGATACACGATCATCGAACGATACAAAACGATCAAAAAACTATCGAACAAAAAAACGATACGAACGATACAAAATCATCTTGACTGATGAGGCCCATTTCCACCTCGGTGGCGACGTCAACAAGCAAAATTGTCGCATCTGGGGCTCGGAAAATCCAAGAGTTATGGATGAGAAGCCATAACTCTTGGGTGACTGTTTGGGGCGGTTTATGGTCCGGCGGGGTCATTGGCCCCTTACTTTTTCGAAAATGAATTTGGATCAACAGTTACGGTGAATGGATTGCGCTATCGAGAGATGATTAATGATTTTTTATGGTCGGAGTTGGATGGTATTGAACTGGACAACGTTTACTTTCAACAAGACGGCGCTACGTGCCACGCAAGCAACGAAACCATTGCTCTGTTACGGGAAAAGTGGTGATCACAATTGGCCAATGAGATTATGTGATTTAACACCTTGCGACTTCTTCCGTTGGGGCCACGTGAAAGATAAGGTCTATGCCAACAGCCCAGCGTCGATTCAAGACCTCAAAGATAGAATTCCTGAGGCTATCGAGGACATAGGGCAACCACTTTGCGATTTGGTTATGGAAAATTTCATGAAAAGGATATGGTCCTGTAAGCGTGGTCGTGGTGGCCATTTGGCTGATGTTGTTTTTCATTATTAACGGCATACCTTCCTCTTTATTATGAAATAAACATCCGATCAGGAAAAACAATTATATCAAATTTTATTCCAAAATTTTTTCTTCGGATTTGTTCAAAATTGGATTGTTAGCTATTCATGATTTTAGTACATATCGCGACAAATTTTAATTGATTGTACTTCAACTTTATGACGTCAGCAACCTAAATGATCAGAGAACGTTTTAGATGACTTATTATACAATCTCATTAAATTGATAATATTCATACAGCGCCGTTGATGTGCCATTGTAAACTATTTCTCGCCAAAATCTTTTTTTGTTTATAAATCGACGATTCTGATGCTCGGCGATATTACTAGACATGAACATGTCCTAAAAATTTTAGTAAAAAACCGATAAAAATTATTGGCATTTCTGTTTGGTTTGAAATATTTTCGCGATTTTTGGACATAAGGCGAGTAATGGCTAAAGACTCAATTCACGCGGGATTCCGCGGCACTCAAACAAGAATCGCGGGGCGCCCTGGTCCTATGAAAAATTAAAAAAACAGCAAAAAAATATAGTCCCCATATATATGTTACCCCCGATTTGAAATGCAAGCGCTGTAGAAACCGTATTTTATATCCGATCAGTAAGAAATTCGGCAGAAAGAGGTTTCTTATTACATGAAGGAATGCCGCAAAATTCGGAGAAAATCGGTTCAGATTTAGATATAGCCCCCAATTTGACATGTAAGCGCTGTAGAGACTGTGTTTTATATCCGATCAGGACGAAATTCGACAGAAACAGGTTTCTATCTTACATGAATGAGTATTCAAGGAAAATCGATTCAGATTTATATATAACCTCCAGATTTGGTTACAAAACGCTATAGAAATTGTACTTTACTTCCGATCATTACAAAGTTCTCCAGAAAAATGTTTTTCAATTTAGGAACGAATATTGCTTAATTTAGCGATTATCGGTTCAAAATAAGATATACATACACACACACACCACATTTACCAATTATTCCAAATTATTATCGCATTGTTAGGGAGGTGTAGGGTATTATATAGTCGGCCCGCCGGCTTTCTGCCTTTCCTTACTGGTATTAGTAATAAATTCACAGAATGAAAAAATACAGAATTCAGTGGAAAGTCCAGAAAATAGAAATTTATACTTATAAAATTTCCAAATTCTTGTTTCATTGGTCATGCATCACATTATCATATTGCGATTGTATTGGAGTGAGCAGCTGTAATTATCGCATACGGAGCATTTTTGTTCATGTATTTCCTATATAATACTTGCAAGATATATCAAAATATGAGCTGTGCCACGACCACTGGTCCCATTCCGCCCCTTTGTAAGCCAATCACGTAGACTGCTACCAGATACATATACGCAAAATTTCAACACTCTCGCTAACAAATTGTGCATGATATCTCAATTTCAAAATTTGGTTTATATAGGCGGTGCCACGCCCATTGGTCCGATCCCGTCAATTTTTGGACCAATCACGTGGACTGTCACCAGATACATATGAACAACATTACAGCACTCTAGCTAGCAAATTGTGCAAGATATATCAATTTCAAAATTTGGCTTATATGGGCGGGGCCACGCCCATTGGTCCGATCCCGCCCATTTTTTTACCAATTACGTAGAATGCTACCAGATACATATACACAACGTTGCAGCACTCCCGCTAGCAAATTGTGCAAGATATCAAAATTTGAAAATGTGGTCTATGTGGGCGGGGCCACGCCCATTGGGCCGATCCCGCCCATTTTTGGACCAATCACGTAGACTGCCACCATATACATATACATGAAATTACAGCGTTCTCGCTACTAAATTGTGCAAGATAGCTGAATTTTGGGTTATATGGGCAGGGCCACGCCCTATGATCAGATCCCGCTCATTTTTAGACCAATAACGTAGGCTTCCACCAGACACATATACACAAAATTACAGCACTCTCGCTAACAAATTGTGCAAGATATCTAAATTTCAAAATTTGGCTTATTTGGGCGGGGCCACGCCCATTGGTCCTATCCCGCCCATTTTTGGACAAATCGCGTAGATCGCCAACGGATATATATGCACAAAATTCCAGGTCTCTCGCTAACAAATTGTGCAATATATCACATTTTTCAAATTTGGCGTATATGGGCGGTGCCACGCCCATTGGTTCGATCCCGCCCGTTTTTGGATCAATCACGTGGACTGCCATCAGATACATATGTTCAACATTACAACACTCTAACTAACAAATTGTGCAGATATATCAATTTCAAAATTTGGCTTATATGGGCGGGGCCACGCCCATTGGTCCGGTCCCGCCCATTTTTTGACCAATTACGTAGAATGCCACCAGATACATATACGCAACATTGCAGCACTCCCGCTAGCAAATTGTGCAAGATATCAAAATTTCAAAATTTCGTCTATGTGGGCGGGGCCACGCCCATTGGTCCGATCCCGCCCATTTTTGGAGCCATCACGTAGACTGCCACCATATACATAACATTCCAGCACTCTCGCTAACAAATTGTGCAAAATATATCAATTTCAAAATTTGGCTTATATGGGCGGGGCCACGCCCATTGGTCCGATTCCGACCATTTTTGGAAAATTCACATAATCTGACACTAAATGCATACACACGAAATTTCAGCACTCTAGCTAAACATTTTTCTCAATACCAAAATTTGACCCATATGGGCGGGTCCACGCCCACTTGATATATCGAAAATCCAAGTACCCTATTTTCAGCACCCGCAATACATGTACATTCTGTGAAAATTTCAAGATGATCGGTCAAGCCGTTTAGACGTCTATATGGAACAAACAAACAAACAAACCCACAAACAGACACTCTCTTTTATATATACCTAGCTGAGCCCGGTGCGCTTCGCTGCCCATGTCAAAATTAGCGCTGTAGAAACTGTATTTTATATCCGATCAGTACGAAATTCGGCAGAAAGAGGTTTGTTATTACAAGTATGAACGCTGCCAAATTCGGAGAAAATCGGTTCAGATTTAGATATAGCCCCCATATATATGTTAGCCCCGATTTGACATGTAAGCGTTGTAGAAACTGTATTTTATATCCGATCAGTACGAAATTCGGCAGAAAGAGGTTTCTTATTACATGAAGGAATACTGCCAAATTCGGAGAAAATCGGTTCAGATTTAGATATAGTCCCCATATATATGATACCCCCGATTTGAAATTCAAGCGCTGTAGAAACTGTATTTTATATCTGATCAGTAAGAAATTCGGCAGAAAGAGGTTTCTTATTACATGAAGGAATACCGCAAAATTCTGAGAAAATCGGTTCAGATTTAGATATATCCCCCATATATATGTTACCCCCAATTTGACATATATGCGCTGTAGAGACTGTGTTTTATATCCGATCAGGAGGAAATTCGTCAGAAACAGGTTTCTATTTTACATGAATGAGTATTCAAGGAAAATCGATGCAGATTTATATATAACCTCCATATATATGTTCCTCGAGATTTGGTTACAAAGCGCTATAGAAGTTGTACTTTACTTCCGATCATTACAAAGTTCTCCAGAAAAATGTTTCTCAATTTAGGAACGAATATTGCTTAATTTAGCGATTATCGGTTCAAAATACATTTACCAATTATTCCAAATTATTATCGCAATGACCCTTATCGCATTGTTAGGGAGGTGTAGGGTATTATATAGTCGGCCCCGCCCGACTTTCTGCCTTTCCTTACTGGTATTAGTAATAAATTCACTGAATGAAAAAATACCGAATTCAGTGGAAGGTCCAGAAAATAGAAATGTATACATATAAAATTTCCAAATTCTTGTTTCATTGGTCATGCATCACATTATCATATTGCGATTGTTTTGGAGTGAGCAGCTGTAATTATCGCATACCGAGCATTTTTGTTCATGTATTTCCTATATAATACTTGCAAGATATATCAAAATATGGGCTGTGCCACGCCCACTGGTCCTATTCCGCCCATTTGTAAGCCAATCACGTAGACTGCTACCAGATATACGTACGCAAAATTTCAACACTCTCGCTAACAAAATGAGCAATATAATTCAATTTCAAAATTTGGCTTATATGGGCGGTGGCACGCCCATTGGTCCGATCCCGCCCATTTTCTGACCAATTACGTAGAATGCCACCAGATACATATACACAACATTGCAGCACTCCCGATAGCAAATTGTGCAAGATATCAAAATTTGGCTTATATGGGCGGGGCCAAGCCCATTGGTCCGATCCCGCCCATTTTTTGACCAATTACGTAGAATGCCACCAGATACATATACGCAACATTGGAGCACTCCCGCTAGCAAATTGTGCAAGATATCAAAATTTCAAAATTTGTTCTATGTGGGCGGGGCCACGCCCATTGGTCCGATCCCGCCCATTTTTGGAGCCATCACGTAGAATGCCACCATATACATATACATAACATTCCAGCACTCTCGCTAACAAATTGTGCAAAATATTTGAATTTCAAAATTTGGCTTATATGGGCGGGGCCACGCCCATTGGTCCGACTCCGCCCATTTTTGGAAAATTCACATTATCTGCCACTAAATGCATACACAAAAAATTTCAGCACTCTAGCTAAAAAATGTTCTTAATATCAAAATTGGACCCCTATGGGCGGGTCCACGCCCACTTGATATATCGAAAATTCAAGTACCCTATTTTCAGCATTTCACATGTACATTCTGTGAAAATTACAAGATGATCGGTCTAGCCGTTTAGACGTCTATACGGAACAAACATACAAACAAACAAACCCACAAACAGACACTCTCTTTTATATATATAGAAGATAGATAGATGGGCAAAAGTAAGTTTGTTTTAAACTTTGGTATTGAAAAAAGGAGACACTTATTTTTAAATTGACATTATTCAGATTTTATATATATATCGGCCAAAAATTCACCATGCCAAATCCGTTTGCGTTCATAAATTATCTTAAGGGGCGTAGAATTCATGGCGTTTTTCAATCCAGATTTTAAAAAAAATCATGTCAATTTATTATTTGACGTAAATCATTATATGTTGTATTTAACTGAAGCGTTTACTGATGTCTTCACATACATTCCAATGTATTTTATATGTTTCAGACAGTATTCGCGATACGGGACAAAGAAGCAAAAACGTATGTGTTATATCTCAAAAAGTGTAATAAATTAGCTGTATGTATCGGATTTTAAATTTCAAAAAATATTGAGAAATTCCCTCATATTTCGTAAATACAGGGTTTTCCAACATGAGGTGTTATTTTGAATCACCCGGTATTTCGGTAGCTGTCACTTTTGAAGCTTATATTCTTTGACATTTGACAAGTAGAAACTACGCCATTACTAAACCAGTAAGGAAAGGCTAAAGTCGGGCGGGCCGACTATATAATACCCTACACCACTCTCGTAATATTGAATAACTCTGATATATAAATTTTGTAATTCATGTATAAATTGTTTACATAAATTTACTTTTGGGACATTTTATACTTAAATAATACCCTGTACCACAGTGTCGTGTAGGGTATAAAAACGATTGGATCTAAAGAGTCAAATCGGATGAAACATATATATGGGAGCTATAGCTAAATCTTTACCGATTTTCTTCAAATTCGGCAATGTTGGTTCATGGATCAAGAAACTCTACCATTCTAAATATCAAAACGATTGGATGTAAAATATAGCTTCTATAAAACTAAAGGGCCAAATCGGACGAAACATATATATGGGAGCTATAGCTAAATATTAACCGATTTTCTTCAAATTCGGCAATGTTGGTTCATGGATCAGGAAAGTCTACCGTGCTAAATTTGAAAACGATTGGATGTAAAATATAGCTCTATAGAACTAAAGGGCCAAATCGAACGAAACATATATATGGGAGCTATAGCTAAATATTAACCGATTTTCTTCAAATTCGGCAATGTAGGTTCAAGGATCAGGAAACTCTACCGTGCTAAATTTCAAAATGATTGGATGTAAAATACAGCTTCTACAGGACTAAAGAGCAAAATCGGACGAAACATATATATGGGAGCTTTAGCTAAATCTTAACCGATTTTCTTCAAATTCGGCAATGTTGGTTCATGGATCAAGAAACTCTACCATTCTAAATTTCAAAACGATTGGATGTAAAATACAGCTTCTATAGGACTAAAGGTCCAAATCGGACGAAATATATATATGGGAGCTATATCTAAATCTGAACCGATTTCAACCAAATTCAATAGCGATCGTAACAGCTGCGAAATACTCTAAACTGCAAAATTTCAGAACGATCGGAGTGAAATTGCGACCTGTAGTCGACGAACAACTTTACATGGACAGACGGACGGACGGACGGACAGACATGGTTAAATCGACTCAGATAGTGATTCTGAGTCGATCGGTATACTTTAAGGTGGGTTTAGCTGTGTTATTTTCAGGTGTTACAAACATCTGCCGCGAAACAAACTTATAATACCCTGTACCACAGTGTGGTGTAGGGTATAAAAACGATACACGATCATCGAACGATACAAAACGATCAAAAAACTATCGAACAAAAAAACGATACGAACGATACAAAATCATCTTGACTGATGAGGCCCATTTCCACCTCGGTGGCGACGTCAACAAGCAAAATTGTCGCATCTGGGGCTCGGAAAATCCAAGAGTTATGGTTGAGAAGCCATAACTCTTGGGTGACTGTTTGGGGCGGTTTATGGTCCGGCGGGGTCATTGGCCCCTTACTTTTTCGAAAATGAATTTGGATCAACAGTTACGGTGAATGGATTGCGCTATCGAGAGATGATTAATGATTTTTTATGGTCGGAGTTGGATGGTATTGAACTGGACAACGTTTACTTTCAACAAGACGGCGCTACGTGCCACGCAAGCAACGAAACCATTGCTCTGTTACGGGAAAAGTGGTGATCACAATTGGCCAATGAGATTATGTGATTTAACACCTTGCGACTTCTTCCGTTGGGGCCACGTGAAAGATAAGGTCTATGCCAACAGCCCAGCGTCGATTCAAGACCTCAAAGATAGAATTCCTGAGGCTATCGAGGACATAGGGCAACCACTTTGCGATTTGGTTATGGAAAATTTCATGAAAAGGATATGGTCCTGTAAGCGTGGTCGTGGTGACCATTTGGCTGATGTTGTTTTTCATTATTAACGGCATACCTTCCTCTTTATTATGAAATAAACATCCGATCAGGAAAAACAATTATATCAAATTTTATTCCAAAATTTTTTCTTCGGATTTGTTCAAAATTGGATTGTTAGCTATTCATGATTTTAGTACATATCGCGACAAATTTTAATTGATTGTACTTCAACTTTATGACGTCAGCAACCTAAATGATCAGAGAACGTTTTAGATGACTTATTATACAATCTCATTAAATTGATAATATTCATACAGCGCCGTTGATGTGCCATTGTAAACTATTTCTCGCCAAAATCGTGGACTACTCGCTTTGCCGGGGTTTTGTTTATAAATCGACGATTCTGATGCTCGGCGATATTACTAGACATGAACATGTCCTAAAAATTTTAGTAAAAAACCGATAAAAATTATTGGCATTTCTGTTTGGTTTGAAATATTTTCGCGATTTTTGGACATAAGGCGAGTAATGGCTAAAGACTCAATTCACGCGGGATTCCGCGGCACTCAAACAAGAATCGCGGGGCGCCCTGGTCCTATGAAAAATTAAAAAAACAGCAAAAAAATTGCCTCAAAATGTCGGCATTTTTTAAGATGGGTTGCTGTAGATATTTTGAAATTTCGCGTGAGGGTGTGTTTAACAGTCAAGTCTGCTCGTTAAATATTGTCTTTGACAGAACGCTACAAATATAATAGTTTATTCACAATTTGGCGAAGATTAAAAAAATTCTAGTTTGCCTCAAGCTGTTTTTTAATAGTGTTTTGGTCGTGTCTAAACTAGGTTCAGACCTTATTATAAAATAGAATTAAAAATTAAATTAAAGTTAATATTTCAAATTTAACGTTAAAAATTCTAGTGATAGTTTTAAAATTTCGAAGTACTTTCTATTGTGAATTACTAAATAACATGTACTAACTACAATTCAAAACTACAAAACTAAAAGAAAATCTGAAATGTCAAATTACTTAGTTCACATTACACATAAAAAGGGCCACTTATAAAACTGAAGTCACAAGGTGAGGACCCAACTCAATAAAAATATATCTCCCATTTGAATCTCATTTGTCTTTTCATTTTTGCTTTTTTTTCTTCAAATATACTCATACAATATCACCCGCTAATAATTTCTCATACTCATGAGAAATTGTTGAAAAGACAAACTCGTTCTTTGGTTTTTGTTTGGGTTATCTTCGTTTGATCATCGAATCTTTTTATTCAAGCATCATATCTCCCGTTCCCCACCGTTATCATCAATATCATCGAAGACATCATAAATTCTGTTGTCTCTCATTATTATAGTCTCCGACGATAAGTACTCTAATCGGCGATTATTCAGTCAGTAATTATTGTAGAAATGTGTTTACCTTATGAAAGTGATAGATATGATAGTTATGCATTTCTTTTACAAGGATATACACGCTGAAAAAAAATCGCTTCTGTAGTATATTGTCCCAAACATATTCGGCTTGAAATAAACATATGTTTAGGGTACACTCCAAATATATAATATTTTACACACACAAATGTTTGTGAGGATATTTTTCTAAACAAAAATATGCTCCCATTCAAATATTTTTTATTTGGAACTAGTATTTCCGAAACATTTGTAATTATTTATTTTGGTAATGTATTAAATGCCTTAACTTAAAGAAAAGTTTTCTGTTTTTCAGATTTTCAAAGAGCAATTTTTTTATAAATTTTATATGTTTGTAAAATTTAATCAAAACTTAAATCGAACAATCTTTCGTAAATATAAACGACATTGATGGATTGACAAAAAGTGATGAATATGAATATTTAAAAATAAGGGCATTTTTAGCTATAAAGTTTAACACGAAAACTAGGAAAAACTAACTAAAATTCGAATAATTCAGTAATGTTTTAAAAATCTTTTTAAATAAAACATATTTGGAAATCTTCTTAAACAATAACTTTGTTTGTGTGTAAACACATATTTTATTTGTGAAATTCAGTTTGCAAATACAGGCAACTCGCGGTATAACGAATACTCGGTTTAAGGATAATATAACGCACGATAAAAATGTTTACATTGAGTACCTTATATTACGAACGAAAAAAACTATTAAAATTAAAGACAAAACTAAAATAAAAAATTTAAGAAGAAGGAAAAACGCTTTAGAGTCGTTACAGTACCGTTAGTTTTTTATAACTTGTTAATTTTTGACTCATACTTACATACACATCGATAGCGAAATTTTTAATTTTACTTTTAACATCGCCGAAAGAGTATCATTAATTAGAATGGGCAGAAGAAACAGAATTTCCTTAAGTCAAAAAATGTAAATTTTAGATGAATGATAGATTTCAGTGATTTTGAAGAAAAATGAGATTCCAAAAGCATCAATATGCATATTAAAGAAATGCGAAATTAGATGTTATCTATTTTATAAGCAAATAAAAATGTATCAAAAATCCTCGAATTCTTAAAAAAGTATATTCACAGATGGAAAAGAAACTACGAGTGGTTTCTTGATGTTCCAGTAAATGGAAAAGCACTAAAATTAAAGCCATAGAATTACAAAGAAAGCTACATGAAAGGGTTTTTTAAATATTATATATAAAATGGAACAAAACTTTACAAATCTATGCCATTTTGTATGTTAAAGCTAAACAATTTGTATAATCGTAAAATTAATTAAATGTTATGTTTAAAATCCAACGAAACACATCAAAAAAAACTTCGCGATATAGCGAATTATTCGGTATAACGAATTGATCTGACAATATATCGTTCGTTATACCGGGATTTGCCTGTAAATTATGTTCTAATATATTAATATATGCGTTCCAAACAAAATTTCTTGATTTTCAAGTAAAATTTATTTGTTAACAAATAATATAATATTTAAAAAAATCGTTTCCAAGTATATTTTCTTTCGTTTCAAACATATCAAAAATGACGATTTTCCTCCGTGTACATACTTATTTAGACTCGTAACTCGTAATACATAGTCCAATGCGTTTTGTCGTGCGAATTTTCGACTTTTTTGATGCAATTTCGTAGATAATAGGTATAATTTTTGGAATATATCATTGATAGTTTTTCAGGTTTTGGCGATTGAACAGAAGTATGAGTATTTTCCGATACTGTAAGTATCATTTGAAAGATTTTTACATCCTCTATAAGAATTATAACTTAAGTAATCAATTTTTGTGTATTAAGCACATCAAAAGAACGAAAATGTCCTTAGCCCTTGATTATCTTGAAAAGCCTATCTACCATTTTTTTTCGTTTTATTTTTAAAAATTACCCACATATTTCCCCAAAAAATTTGAAAATTTCAGCATTGTTTCTCCATGGGTTAAAAAAATATGAATTAATTAATGTCCGTCCGTGTGTCAGTTCGACTGAATGTTACTAACAGTAATTTTGGAATGGAGTGACCGCATGACTTAAAATTTCGTGTACTCGTATGGTAATATTTTATTCAAACCCAGCTTATGTTTGATGGACAAGCATATCGGTCTACTCTTTGTGGTACCTCCCCCGCAAATGGATAACATTTTTGGGCAAGTTAAAACTCTTATAGCTTCTATACTACTCGTGGGAATTCTGTAAAATTGCATATATAGTAATCATTTTACCGTATCTATAAGCTGGATAAAAAAAGATCAAAAATTCCACGCCCCTTTCGGTACCCAACCCGCCTCCCCCAAACAAAAAGAGACAAAAAGTTAACAGCTTATACAAGGTATATATATGTCTGCCTAGGCAACACTAAGTGTTACCTGGCGCCATCTGACATTTCCATTGGAAAGTTTGACATTTTTCAGCATAAACGTACTCAGAACGTTTTGACGTACGACCCTCATTTGTGTTGTTTACAGTGACTTGGAAAAATCAATTTCGTGAACATTTTCGTGCGATCATTTTTCACAACTTTCGACGAGGATTATCACGACAAGTGTGCTTCGATGAACCTAAATCTTTGTATAGCGATGAAGCACCATCCTATAGCACTGTGAACAACTGGTTTAGTGAATTCAATCGTGGCCGACGCTCGCTCAAAGACGAAGGTCGTCCAAAAACGGCCGTTGTGCCAGAGACATATGTGACATACCGAGAGATAGATACATTCCATATTGCATGAGCACCTGGCCGTAAAAAAGGTTTGTTCTCGTTGGATCCCGCACAATTTGACAATCGCTCAAAAAAAGGCTCGTGTTGATTGGTGCAAAGAAATTTTGAAAAAATACGATCGCGGTGCTTCGAAAGACGTTTATAAGATCGTCACAGGTGACGAATCCTGGATCTATGCGTATGAGCCCGAAACAAAACAGCAATCGAGCGTGTGGGTCTTCAAGGACGAGCCAAATCCAACAAAAGTTGTTCGTGAAAGAAGCACTTCGAAGCAAATTGTCTCCTGTTTCTTCGGCAAAACTGGTCATGTGGCGACTGTTCCGCTTGAGCAACGTAGGACGGTCAATTCTGAGTGGTACACCACAATTTGTCTGCCTGAAGTCTTCAGAGAAATTCGAAAAACGAACAAGAGAAGACGAATCATTGTGCACCATGACAATGCGAGCTCTCACACATCGGCTCAAACCAGCGCCTTTTTGACTGGCCAAAACGTCGAATTGATGGGTCATCCGCCGTACAGCCCTGACTTGGCACCCAGTACTTCATTTTATTCCCGCACAAGAAAAAAATGCGTTGTCAACGATTTTCGTCGCCAGAAGATGTTGTTGAAGCGTTCAAAAACCATGTTTTGAAGGTGTTTCAATAGGAGTGGAAAAAGTGATTCGACAATTGGTTTGAGCGCATGCAAAAGTCTATAAATCATGCTGGAGAATGCTTTGAAAAACAATAAAACCATTATTTTCATTATTAAGCTAGAAATATATATAGCAACCCTCGTATCATTATTACCAGTGCATACAAATACTTGAAATTTTGTGCAGTGTAATGTTTTTATAGTACCTACAGTCCAGTGCAAAGTGGGCGTTATTACCACGTCCCTTCTAGTACCTCTCACTCTCCGCCTTTGGGTCTACAACATCAATGCTGAAAATTTGGGGAGAATCCAATAAAGTTTACCCGCGTCGCTTTAGAGTCAAAGGTCAAATTATTAAAATTCTGCATATTTATCCAAAGTGTGCGTGAAAACTACTATTTTTTTTATCAGATTTTTATAAAACTTCGTGGACTTGTTACTCTTTGTCTATTAATGAAATGGTGTATTTTTAAGACAAATTGGATAATGCTAACCCCTGTCGCAAATAGGTCAAAAGAAAAGTTTTGAGAATATCGTAAAAATTATGTATTTCATCTTATTGGGAAATTAGTTTTGTTGTGGTTTTAGATTATAAATATTTCTTTTTGTAATATATTTACTTAGTATGTATATGGGCAGTTCCGCGAACGTACGTTTCCCCGCATTTTTTGAGCGATTCGATAGCATATTTGTAGCTCTAATTTAGTGCAAAAGTTGGGTTTCATCGAGTTTTAGATTTCATAATGATAGCAATAAACATATAGTCACGAACGTACGCGAAATATAATTCGACTTTGGCTGAATCTAGTAAAATGAAAAAATCTGCAAAATGGAACGGAATATTCTAAAGTTATTAATTTATTTAAAAAGCGGATTAATGTGGCTTTCTATTGAGTATTTACACAATAAATTATCTCTATTGGTTTTTTTCTAATTGGCTTAAGTACCGATCGCGAACGTACGATTTTTCCATATGTTTTAACCGTTAAATTTGTCGTTGATCGAACTTTTTTTAGTCTTCTTGTATTTTTCTCTTCTTAGTTGATTGCAATAGAGAGATTTTGTAGAAAGAGCGCAAACATAATATATGATTTGCGTGTAAAATAATGAAATATAAAAATGTCGTTACAAGTAGTTTAAAATGAAAAAAAATTTCAGTTTTCAGGCCAATTTCCTCATGAAAACAACTGAGATATGCTATGAAACCATTGTATTTTAAAAATTGAGACATTGTTTATTCATTTTTTTTTATAATTATTCGCAATAAAATACGACGAATACGAAAACAAGTCCCTAGGAATACAGCCGCTTAAGTTTTCCATTTTGATTCATAGCTTTTTCGGAATTTCTTCGTTTTCATCTACACCATCATCGTCAGCAGCGCCGATAGACATTTTAGTTACCAGTTTGCATTTCGTTCCGTAATCAGTACTATCGTTAAATAGAGCAAATCCCACGGATTCCTCACTTAGATAATACAAGTGATTTAGAATTTTAGTAATTGCTATATCAGTAGGGTAATCAAAAACCGCGCCGGTTAACCGGTTAATCGGTATCTCTTTAAAAATCGTCTATCGGTTTTCGGTTTTTCTGCATTTTCGAATAACTCGAACCGTCGGTTTTTTCAACTCGGTTTATTCGACTTTTCGGTTTTTTGAAACCATTATAAAATGATAAAGAAAATATTATTTTTGAAATAGGAACCTACCTACAATTTTGAAAACATCAGTATAAAAACCGTTGACTTCATTTGTGCATATGAAATCTATCAAAATGCAGTTTTACATGTATTTATACTGCATATTTTATCGAGGGTCTAGGTGATTATTGCGGTATATAAATTAATTAACAATCCTTTCTAATTGAAATGTAGGTATAAATAAAAATACATTTGTCCAGTTTCACATTTCGACAAGTTTTCATCTCTATAGTATGCTCAAGCCAGAATCCGCTACTACTGGTAATATATGTATATATTTTGCCGATCTTCACTATTAGTCAAGTTTTATAAAAATCATAATAAATTTTTTTGTAAAGAAATCTTTTTAAAAATCTAACATAAATATTATAAATATCGCAGATATTATAATTTTATATCATAAATGAAATCGAAACAATTACCTATTATAAATACACGAAAAAATATGAAGTGTTTAAAATACAATTTTCAAATAAATCTTAATTTAATTGAAATATGGTTGCGTATTGAATTTGCACTAGGCTTATTTTACGTCATTTAACAAAATTTTGAGCATTATTTATGCATTTTTATTAAAAAAGAAAAAGCCGAAAACAACGGGTTCACCGGTTTTTTATTTTCGGTTAAACCGAATACCGGTTTTAGAGTTAACTTAATTTTCGAAGAAACCGATAACCGTATTTTCAAAATAACCGGTTTTTTGATCACCCTATATATCAGCAATCTTTAAACCCTCACTTTAGTGATACGAGGGTATATATCATTTGGTACGGACAAAAGTGTAACACATCGAAGGAGTGATCTAAGACTCTAAGTATGTTCGGCGGATATTCGTTTTGGGTCATTTTAAGTCGAATGAGAAATGTCCGCCCGTCTGTCTGTCTGCTGGCTAGTGCGCACGAAAACTCTCGAAAGGAGTAACTGATTGACTTCAAATTTGGTATACGGTAATATTTTTTTCTATCTCCGGCTAAGTTCGAAGATGGGTCATATTGGTGCACTCCTTCTGTTACCTCCCACACAAAGGGTAACTTTTAGTGAAATATTGATTCTTTAATAACGTGTATACTACTTATTAGAATCTTCTGAAATTTCACCCATTTTTTTAGTAGTCGCTATCACCTCGAGAAAAATGGGCGAAGTTTCCGCGCCCCTTTTAGTACCGCCCACACAAATGAACCATTTTGCATCAAAATTTAACTGCTTATAACTTCAACACAAGTGCATAAAAATAATTGCAATTTTGTTCAGTATAATGTTTTTGTAGCGCTTATAGTCTGGTAAAAAATGGACATTATTGTACAGCCCCTTTTGGTACCCCCCACACAAGTGGACGGTTTTATAGCAAAAGTTAACGGCTTATAACTTTAATACCAGTACATACAAATACTTGAAATTGTGTACAGTTTAATACTGTTATAGTGCCTACAGTCCTGTGAAAAGTAGGCGTTATCACCATGCCCCTTTTTGTACCTCACACAAAAAATGACCAAATCATACCAAAATTGAATATCTCGTAACGTTAGTATACCAGAATGCATAAACGTTTATAGTTCGGAATAGTGCAATGTAATTAAAGAAAATGCTGTTTACCAAACAATAGGTGTATTTGTTAAACCCCTTTTGGTACCTTCCAAACAAATTGACAGATTAATTAGTGTAATGTTATATATTACATTACTCACAAAGTATACCTTAGTCGGTTTACCCGACTGAAGCTTTCTTACTTGTTTTATTTATCATTTTGTAGCTATCTAATTTTCTAAGAAGCATCAAATCATTTAAAGCTGCTTTATTTGCATCAAACCAATAAATAGCATAGCATTTAATAATGAAACTTGAAACTTCAGTTAAACTATTTATTTCGGAGTCGGTCATTTGGTTAAATTCGTTCCGGAAATTAATATTTTCAGGCAGTAAATAGCTTTTGTCATCTATCTTGCATGAGAAATTTAAAAAAAAAAATTTTATATTATCTCGTGGGAATGATTCTTCAATTTTAGCATATGCTATATTTAGAATTTCTCTGGAATCTTCTCCCAATATTTCGTTAAATCTGGGATGATTTATTCCTATCAACAATTTGTCAGGCTTTATTTCCGGTAAGAATTTTTTAAACCTTTTGAATATCTGAATGTCCGGACCCGTGGCCAATTCAAGGTTTGCCTCCTTAAACTCTGCAGCTAATACAATTTCAAAAATGTGGAGCCTGCAATTAAGGAAACATAATAAAATTTTCTCGAAACCTGGAGCTGTCGCTATTACTGTGTGGCGATCTTCAGTTCTTCCACTAATGGACGTCAGCAGTTAGGTATACCAATGAATGGTTAAAGATGTAGCATTAGCTGAAAATTTTTGCATTATTTTTTACTTTGCTGTTTTCTTTAAGACGCTGCACGATGGGAAAATATGATGAAATATGCGCGCATAGGACTTTTAAAACAACTTTTAAAAATCAGTTTTTTGGGAATGTTGTTTTATTGTGGATAACATTTAATGAAAATACATTAAAATTTTATGAAAATATCTCTGGGCGATTCCGAGTTATGACCTTACAAATTTTGTCTTTTTTACTAATAAATGCAAATAAAATTGCGATGATAAAATGTATATACTAATCTGCTTGTAGAATTCTCGTTTCTTGCTGAAATGCGACCGGACTTGCAACATATAATAAGGTTATATTTATCTAAATTTTTGTGTATAAAACGTATTTTTAACGTCTTTAAATGAAGAGATATTTCAAAGGAAAAATACCGTTTTTTTTTTGTTTTTCAAAAAAATTATCCGTAGTAAATGGGATACAACTTTTTTGGATCACGTGGGATCACTACGATATGACATAGAGAAAAGAGGTGACTTAGCGGTGAATCCAACGGTATCTAGTTTATCTGCGACTTATTGCGATTATGGCCGATTTTTGTACTTTAAATATGTGCTTTTTTTACTTTAAATAAAGAAAATATGTATGGGAGCTACATCTAGCTATGAACCGATTTTCCAGAAACATATGGACCTATTTTCTTGGTTCAAAAAAATAACTTTTACGAAATTTCGGCAAAATCGGATAATAAATAAGACCGGTACAAGTCCGGTTGCAAGTTTGTAGAGATCTACGATCAAAATTATCAATCAAATTAATATTATTATTATTATATGTGTAATTTTTATAGTTTACTTCTTCTACAAAAACTATAAAAATATAGTTTAACAGTTTATGTATATTAGGGTGGACCGATTATTTTTTGTTTTTAATTTAACTTTTCTCTTATTAACAGCCGACGTCCCATTGTGTAATTGCATTAGTGAAAAACTTCAGCTTTCAAAAATATTGCAGCATGCAATTTTATCCTATTTATGTTGTTTTGGTTTCAATTTCAAAAACATTGGTTTTGTAGACTTTTAACGCAATTTCCACAAAAAAATGTTTGAAGTTCAATGGTCTATATATTTAAAACGAAGCAACACACATTTAAGTAACTCAAATATATTTTGAACTAAAGTTTGTCAGCTTTAATATAAAATCAAGATCACTGAAGTTGGTACGATATTCTGATTTTCACACTAATTTCCACAAAGTCGCTTTTGTAGCCCCACTGTGCGATACATGGTAACAGTAAAACACACTGGTACGCCAATTTCTTCTCCAAAGAATTCTCTTGAAGATGGTCCAAACCATAGGACTCTATCTCTAACGGTATAGTCATGAGATAGAAAATACTGCTATGCGCGCGTTTTTACCCATTTTTTCCCACTGTGCGCTGTCTGTTGGCGTATGGTTTACCCGACTGAAGCTTTCTTACTTGTTTTATTTATCATTTTGTAGCTATCTAATTTTCTAAGAAGCATCAAATCATTTAAAGCTGCTTTATTTGCATCAAACCAATAAATAGCATAGCATTTAATAATGAAACTTGAAACTTCAGTTAAACTATTTATTTCGGAGTCGGTCATTTGGTTAAATTCGTTCCGGAAATTAATATTTTCAGGCAGTAAATAGCTTTTGTCATCTATCTTGCATGAGAAATTTAAAAAAAAAAATTTTATATTATCTCGTGGGAATGATTCTTCAATTTTAGCATATGCTATATTTAGAATTTCTCTGGAATCTTCTCCCAATATTTCGTTAAATCTGGGATGATTTATTCCTATCAACAATTTGTCAGGCTTTATTTCCGGTAAGAATTTTTTAAACCTTTTGAATATCTGAATGTCCGGACCCGTGGCCAATTCAAGGTTTGCCTCCTTAAACTCTGCAGCTAATACAATTTCAAAAATGTGGAGCCTGCAATTAAGGAAACATAATAAAATTTTCTCGAAACCTGGAGCTGTCGCTATTACTGTGTGGCGATCTTCAGTTCTTCCACTAATGGACGTCAGCAGTTAGGTATACCAATGAATGGTTAAAGATGTAGCATTAGCTGAAAATTTTTGCATTATTTTTTACTTTGCTGTTTTCTTTAAGACGCTGCACGATGGGAAAATATGATGAAATATGCGCGCATAGGACTTTTAAAACAACTTTTAAAAATCAGTTTTTTGGGAATGTTGTTTTATTGTGGATAACATTTAATGAAAATACATTAAAATTTTATGAAAATATCTCTGGGCGATTCCGAGTTATGACCTTACAAATTTTGTCTTTTTTACTAATAAATGCAAATAAAATTGCGATGATAAAATGTATATACTAATCTGCTTGTAGAATTCTCGTTTCTTGCTGAAATGCGACCGGACTTGCAACATATAATAAGGTTATATTTATCTAAATTTTTGTGTATAAAACGTATCTTTAACGTCTTTAAATGAAGAGATATTTCAAAGGAAAAATACCGTTTTTTTTTGTTTTTCAAAAAAATTATCCGTAGTAAATGGGATACAACTTTTTTGGATCACGTGGGATCACTACGATATGACATAGAGAAAAGAGGTGACTTAGCGGTGAATCCAACGGTATCTAGTTTATCTGCGACTTATTGCGATTATGGCCGATTTTTGTACTTTAAATATGTGCTTTTTTTACTTTAAATAAAGAAAATATGTATGGGAGCTACATCTAGCTATGAACCGATTTTCCAGAAACATATGGACCTATTTTCTTGGTTCAAAAAAATAACTTTTACGAAATTTCGGCAAAATCGGATAATAAATAAGACCGGTACAAGTCCGGTTGCAAGTTTGTAGAGATCTACGATCAAAATTATCAATCAAATTAATATTATTATTATTATATGTGTAATTTTTATAGTTTACTTCTTCTACAAAAACTATAAAAATATAGTTTAACAGTTTATGTATATTAGGGTGGACCGATTATTTTTTGTTTTTAATTTAACTTTTCTCTTATTAACAGCCGACGTCCCATTGTGTAATTGCATTAGTGAAAAACTTCAGCTTTCAAAAATATTGCAGCATGCAATTTTATCCTATTTATGTTGTTTTGGTTTCAATTTCAAAAACATTGGTTTTGTAGACTTTTAACGCAATTTCCACAAAAAAATGTTTGAAGTTCAATGGTCTATATATTTAAAACGAAGCAACACACATTTAAGTAACTCAAATATATTTTGAACTAAAGTTTGTCAGCTTTAATATAAAATCAAGATCACTGAAGTTGGTACGATATTCTGATTTTCACACTAATTTCCACAAAGTCGCTTTTGTAGCCCCACTGTGCGATACATGGTAACAGTAAAACACACTGGTACGCCAATTTCTTCTCCAAAGAATTCTCTTGAAGATGGTCCAAACCATAGGACTCTATCTCTAACGGTATAGTCATGAGATAGAAAATACTGCTATGCGCGCGTTTTTACCCATTTTTTCCCACTGTGCGCTGTCTGTTGGCGTATGGTTTACCCGACTGAAGCTTTCTTACTTGTTTTATTTATCATTTTGTAGCTATCTAATTTTCTAAGAAGCATCAAATCATTTAAAGCTGCTTTATTTGCATCAAACCAATAAATAGCATAGCATTTAATAATGAAACTTGAAACTTCAGTTAAACTATTTATTTCGGAGTCGGTCATTTGGTTAAATTCGTTCCGGAAATTAATATTTTCAGGCAGTAAATAGCTTTTGTCATCTATCTTGCATGAGAAATTTAAAAAAAAAAATTTTATAGTATCTCGTGGGAATGATTCTTCAATTTTAGCATATGCTATATTTAGAATTTCTCTGGAATCTTCTCCCAATATTTCGTTAAATCTGGGATGATTTATTCCTATCAACAATTTGTCAGGCTTTATTTCCGGTAAGAATTTTTTAAACCTTTTGAATATCTGAATGTCCGGACCCGTGGCCAATTCAAGGTTTGCCTCCTTAAACTCTGCAGCTAATACAATTTCAAAAATGTGGAGCCTGCAATTAAGGAAACATAATAAAATTTTCTCGAAACCTGGAGCTGTCGCTATTACTGTGTGGCGATCTTCAGTTCTTCCACTAATGGACGTCAGCAGTTAGGTATACCAATGAATGGTTAAAGATGTAGCATTAGCTGAAAATTTTTGCATTATTTTTTACTTTGCTGTTTTCTTTAAGACGCTGCACGATGGGAAAATATGATGAAATATGCGCGCATAGGACTTTTAAAACAACTTTTAAAAATCAGTTTTTTGGGAATGTTGTTTTATTGTGGATAACATTTAATGAAAATACATTAAAATTTTATGAAAATATCTCTGGGCGATTCCGAGTTATGACCTTACAAATTTTGTCTTTTTTACTAATAAATGCAAATAAAATTGCGATGATAAAATGTATATACTAATCTGCTTGTAGAATTCTCGTTTCTTGCTGAAATGCGACCGGACTTGCAACATATAATAAGGTTATATTTATCTAAATTTTTGTGTATAAAACGTATTTTTAACGTCTTTAAATGAAGAGATATTTCAAAGGAAAAATACCGTTTTTTTTTTGTTTTTCAAAAAAATTATCCGTAGTAAATGGGATACAACTTTTTTGGATCACGTGGGATCACTACGATATGACATAGAGAAAAGAGGTGACTTAGCGGTGAATCCAACGGTATCTAGTGTATCTGCGACTTATTGCGATTATGGCCGATTTTTGTACTTTAAATATGTGCTTTTTTTACTTTAAATAAAGAAAATATGTATGGGAGCTACATCTAGCTATGAACCGATTTTCCAGAAACATATGGACCTATTTTCTTGGTTCAAAAAAATAACTTTTACGAAATTTCGGCAAAATCGGATAATAAATAAGACCGGTACAAGTCCGGTTGCAAGTTTGTAGAGATCTACGATCAAAATTATCAATCAAATTAATATTATTATTATTATATGTGTAATTTTTATAGTTTACTTCTTCTACAAAAACTATAAAAATATAGTTTAACAGTTTATGTATATTAGGGTGGACCGATTATTTTTTGTTTTTAATTTAACTTTTCTCTTATTAACAGCCGACGTCCCATTGTGTAATTGCATTAGTGAAAAACTTCAGCTTTCAAAAATATTGCAGCATGCAATTTTATCCTATTTATGTTGTTTTGGTTTCAATTTCAAAAACATTGGTTTTGTAGACTTTTAACGCAATTTCCACAAAAAAATGTTTGAAGTTCAATGGTCTATATATTTAAAACGAAGCAACACACATTTAAGTAACTCAAATATATTTTGAACTAAAGTTTGTCAGCTTTAATATAAAATCAAGATCACTGAAGTTGGTACGATATTCTGATTTTCACACTAATTTCCACAAAGTCGCTTTTGTAGCCCCACTGTGCGATACATGGTAACAGTAAAACACACTGGTACGCCAATTTCTTCTCCAAAGAATTCTCTTGAAGATGGTCCAAACCATAGGACTCTATCTCTAACGGTATAGTCATGAGATAGAAAATACTGCTATGCGCGCGTTTTTACCCATTTTTTCCCACTGTGCGCTGTCTGTTGGCGTATGGAATTGCGGTTTAAAACGTAATCAGACGCATTAAGTCCAACTGCGTCCAAACATTCTACATATAAATGAACAGCATCACGATGACTTACTTTTAGTTTATCGAGAATGTTATTTTGTGCACAATGAACATTCTGATGACGTTTCTCTTCTTGGCAATGGCATATTCTTCATTTGACTGTGGCTCGTTTTTCAGAAAATGTTAAACTTACTATGTGAGATATATTGAAACCTGTAAAGAATTTTTATAAATTTTAAAGTCTGAAAATTTAACATTACTGTTGAAGTTGACGGTTGTTCTTCATGAATATTTTTTCTACACACAGAAACAGTTTGGTTGCCTTAACCGAATTATTTGCCAACCGAATTTTATTAGTTCTGTCTACTATCATGCGATTCCATTAGGACAACCAACATTTTGGTTGTGGTATACTTCTGCTTCCATGTTGACAACAATCATATTTGGATGCGCCAACTATGAAAATGGTATCTAATATTATGTTTTGTATGTTGCCATACTTCTTCTTTTAAAAATTAGTTGTTCTATTTCATTGTTCTTTCAATTTCATGACTTTTGCTTAGACCATTTATTATTTTTTCAGTACTGATTTCCGGGCCGAAAAAGTTTCCATTTGACCTACAAACCTCCAATAAAAAATTTGGTGCCGATTGGATAACGCTAAGGTCTGCCCAAAGTTGTTTGAAAACACAAAACTCACTTTACATGAACAAAATTTGTGTTTTTATCAAATGTCACATGTTCAAGTAACTAAAAAATATTTTATTAGCATGAAAAGTTTTTAAATGATCTTTGAATACAATTTTCTTTCTTACAAGTCGTAAACAATCAAAATCGACCGAAAAACGAAAAAGTTACAGCAGTTTTCATTTGAATTTTATGTCATGTTGGTGAGCTTGTGATTAATCGTTCTACACATCAAAATTTTTGGACGCTCCCAAAATCCCGGCTGGTACTGGAGAAAATATGGCCAAAGTCGTTCATGATACACTCATCAAATAAAGGTCAAAACACTGGATCGTGCATTTTGTTGCAGAACAAATTAGATCGAAAATTAATCAATTTCCCATGTTCTCATCAAATGATGGAGATAGTATTGAAACATGTGTTTGAGGTTAAACTTCGGCGACTTGTGGTCCTGAAGTGCCTATTTTTAATCGTTTTGCTGCCGTTTGGGTAAGTCTCGACCACAAATCGTTTAAAAACGGACTCGAAGATCCAACTGTACGTTCAAAAATAAGTAATGCTGACTGCGAAGTCATTAAGAAATTCTGCATTAAACAGCTAAATGAAACACAAATCCGAGCTGACTACAAGGAACTATTACAATTAACAATAATGGTGGTGTCGGCGATAACTTCCGAACACCTGGTCCAACATCCCACGCAAGGTTCGTGGGAAAAGGCATTTATGCCTTAAAAATATACCTATTTCGAGAGCAGTTTGCATTGACAAAACGAGAGTCCAGTGGGCTACGGGATATATGTATTTTTCTCGTGCGGCTGTATGTCAAAGCGTGGTTTACATGCAAAATGTCATACGAGCACCAAATCAAGATATACACTTGTTGAAAGACTCCATCGCATTCGCAGAAATCAACCGAGATGTGTCTGAAGCGGTTTTGAAGAAATGGAAAAATCATTTGTGGTATTTGGCCCCAGAATCAATGGCTCGAAGAGAAACGAAAAATGGTTAGGCGTCTGCAATCAACAGAGCCCGTCGTATATCTAGAAAACGATCGAAAATTCTCCGACCCGAAACTATTGCTGTGTAATAATTCGAGCGATTTCGTCTCATACAAAACCAACAATTTTTTCGGTGCTTTTAGATTGAGTGCTGAATTTTTAAAGCATGACACATCCATTTGGGAAGATTATCAAGATGCTCTCAATGTATGTCGTAATCTGTTTGTTGTTAACGACACTGCTGAACGCGGTGTACAATTTATGAATGATTACAACAGAATACTTACGAAAGACGAAGAACAAAATCAATTTATATTACAGTGCATTGAAGAATATCGTAGAAAATGTCCCTCACATAACAAGTCAGATCTAATATAATATTGAATTAATTGTATTTTTTGTTTTTTTTTCACCGATCTTAATATTTAAAAACTATTTATTAATTAATAATACAAAGAAATGTAATTTTACTTACTTAAACATACGATTTTTTAATAAAAAAATATTTCACATATAAAGTGTGTTCTAAATTTTTAATGAACTTTGGGCAGACCCTATGGTTATCCGATCGGCACAAAATTTTTTATGGAAGTCTTGTAGGCCAAATGGAAACTTTTTCGGTTAGCAAATCAAAGATCGCAGCAACTTTCACTTTTTGCATCATGTGCTATAAACGGTCTACTGTTGCTTTTATTTTTTATTTATGTATAACATTTTGCACAACATTATTATACACATGAAATTATATTTGACTACATTTATATGTTGAAGATGGGCAAAAGTCAAATTGTTTTCATTTAGGTAATCTATGTTAGTTGTCACTTTTCTCGCTTGTGTACACATTTCGGTACAAAAGTTGATGGAATTAGATAAACCACAAACATAAAAGTTTTTTCCAAAAAAAAATTTTATTACCTAATATACTTTAATAAGATATAAGCACATACATTTCAAAAATGTAGAAAAAAAACTTAGAAATTTTCATATATTTATTCATTCTTTTAGAGGTTGTGGCCAAACTATTCAGGGTCACATTGAGGAAAAAATTTTCGTGGGCATTGTTCATGTGAGATCTTTCCGCGAGAAAATATAGCTCATAACATTTGGAAATACGATTTCAAGTGTTTTTTGTTTTTTTGACCGCGGTCAGCGCGCCCCTCTTTGTAATGAAATATCAACGAAGAAGCGATTATAGTGGCTGAAAGTACCTACAAATCCATATACGAGTAGGTGTCGATGATGTAACCAACGCTAGAGCTCTCCAAACCTTAGTTAAACTTGAGTGAATTTTTTTTTGATAGTGTATTTCGCGGGGCACATCGACATTTTTACATAGATTAATCTGAATTCATTGTCCTATAAGGTTTTTTACATTGCGAATCCTAAAATCAGGAGCGCGTAACAAAATAATGAGTCACTGAAATTTTATTCAATTTTTTCAAATTTAGTTCTTGGCAATTTCACTGTGAACTTTCAGAATGGGAATGGGATGAGACCAATTGCAAATGAAAGTTGACATTATCCATAACAAAACATTCAAGGGTTTTTTCAGTTCAGTGCGAGATTTTTTTTACAAGCATTTGAAGTTGGTGATTTTGGAACGCTGTCTTACAAGAAAAGATCATTGACAATTTTATAAAATAATGCATATTTCATTTTATTATCATGGAAAGCTGCGGCATCTTACTGTTTTTGGGGTCGAGGAATTAATTTTTGATATTTATTTTTATAACCTATAACTCACGCTAGATGGCGCTGTCATACAAATTGTGCTATAGTATATGAGAACAGTAGGAATCATAAAATAAGGTAAATGTAGAGTTGATGAGAACAGTAGGATTCACAATAAGTAAGATGCTATATATGGGGGCTATATCGAAACATTGACCGATATGGCCCATTTGCAATCCCAAACAACCTGCAAACTATAAGAAATATTTATACCAAATTTGATCAACCTAGCTCTATTATTACGGACTGTAGCATGATTACAACAGACGGACGGACGGACATGGCTAAATCGTCTTAGAATTTTACGACGATTAAGAATATATATACTTTATGGGGTCTCAGATCAATATTTTGAGGTGTTAAAAACGGAGTGACAAAATGAATATACCCCCATCCTATGGTGGAGGGTATAATAAATATTAGTTTATCAAATTTGCAATTATGTTTTCTTGTTAGACAGCGTTCCAAAACCAGCAACTTCAAATGCGTGTAAAAAAATCTCGCACTGAACTGAAAAAAACCATTAAAGGTTTTGTTATGGATAATGACAACTTTCATTTGCAATTCGTTTCATCCCATTCCCATTTTGGTTGTTGCACTGTGTTTTGATAGTATAAATAAAGTTCTTAAACTCATTTCTATGTTCTTTGGGGCTACTGTTGTGGTGCACTTAACAACCATTCCCAGCAAAAAACCAGTAAGGAAAGGCTAAAGTCGGGCGGTGCCGACTATATAATACCCTACACCACTCTCGTAATATTGAATAACTCTGATATATAAATTTTGTAATTCATGTATAAATTGTTTACATAAATTTACTTTTGGGACATTTTATACTTAAATAATACCCTGTACCAGAGTGTGGTGTAGGGTATAAAAACGATTGGATCTAAAGAGCCAAATCGGATGAAACATATATATGGGAGCTATAGCTAAATCTTTACCGATTTTCTTCAAATTCGGCAATGTTGGTTCATGAATCAAGAAACTCTACCATTCTAAATTTCAAAACGATTGGATGTAAAATATAGCTTCTATAGAACTAAAGGGCCAAATCGGACGAAACATATATATGGGAGCTATAGCTAAATCTTAACCGATTTTCTTCAAATTCGGTAGTGTTGGTTCATGGATCAAGAAACTCTACTATTCTAAATTTCAAAACGATTGGATGTAAAATACAGCTTTTATAGGACTAAAGGGCCAAATCGGACGAAACATATATATGGGAGCTATAGCTAAATCTTAACCGATTTTCTTCAAATTCGGTAGTGTTGGTTCATGGATCAAGAAACTCTACCATTCTAAATTTCAAAATGATTGGATGTAAAATACGGCTTCTTCAGGACTAAAGAGCAAAATCGGACGAAACATATATATGGGAGCTATAACTAAATCTTAACCGATTTTCTTCAAATTCGGCAATGTTAGTTCATGGATCAAGAAACTCTACCAATCTAAATTTCAAAACGATTGGATGTAAAATACAGCTTTTATAGGACTAAATGGCCAAATCGGACGAAACATATATATGGGAGCTATAGCTAAATCTTAACCGATTTTCTTCAAATTCGACAATGTTGGTTCATGGATCAAGAAACTCTACCATTCTAAATTTCAAAACGATCGGATGTAAAATACAGCTTCTATAGGACTAAATGGCCAAATCGGACGAAAGATATATATGGGAGCTATATCTAAATCTGAACCGATTTCAACCAAATTCAATAGCGATCTTAACAGCCGCGAAATACTCTAAACTGCAAAATTTCAGAACGATCGAGTGAAATTGCGACCTGTAGTCGACGAACAACTTTACATGGACAGACGGACGGACGGGCGGACATCGTTAAATCGACTCAGCTAGTGATTCTGAGTCGATCGGTATACTTTAAGGTGGGTCTAGCTGTGTTATTTTCAGGTGTTACAAACATCTGCCGTGAAACAAACTTATAATACCCTGTACCACAGTGTGGTGTAGGGTATAAAAATGCAAAGCGAAATGAAAGTTATATAAAGCGTTCATCCTCATGTTCGATTTGAGAATATCCTCAGAAGAATTCCCTCTCTATAGAGAAATGTAATACAGAAACTTATTCATAGTCATATTATAATCATTATTCTGTCTGAATTCATAGTCACATTATAATCATTATTCTGTCTGAATTTTAAGGCATGGAGATAATTAACACTTATTGGAAATCGACCAGAAGGTTTGTGGTGCTGTTGTAAATATTACTATGTGCGAGTTTACAGAATATTTGGTTAAATATTATAGAAGATAAAAAACCTTATATTCCGCAGAATGTTGACTATTTGTGGGAAGTTACACATTCCAAGAGCCTGCCAGAAACTCGGATGCACGTAACACAAACGTTTTAAAATGTCCTGGAATTGTTTTCTAATAAACTTATAGGATATTTCATCGCCTTTGGCTGATACCAAATCATGTATACCCTCATATCTATATGCTGAAGGGATGTACAAACTCTTTTTGACTGATGCATAGAAACATTGTGTGCGATGTGTTTACACCACGAAAAGTTCCAATGCGGTCATACATCAAATAATTTACACGATTTAAATCCTATTTAATTCGGCTTCCAAATCCCTGTTATAGGCAGCTAGATATTTTTCTTGTTTTAAAATCATGGGACACGATATTTGCCGTTACACAAGCTTACGTATCTATGTTTTTAAAATAAATATTTGAAATGTGCACATAAACATAGAAGTTATAATGACAAACATTTCAAAATATTAATGTCCAAACACAATCGTGTCGTTGCATTTTTTTGACACAACAAAAGACGCAAAGTCGCTCACAGAACACCACATCATTGTGCTCAAACAAATGTTTCGCTTTCAAATGAGAGTGATGTCGTTTATGCGATATTAATGTTCGGTTACTTTGAAAACAAATCTATTTGTATACATACAGATAGTTGACAAATTTAAAATAAAGTAAAAGAGTAAGGGCCTTATTCATAAAAAGTTAAAGAAGGTTTGAGGAACGCTTTAGCAGTGTTAAAGCGTTCTTCAAACCTTCATTAAATTTTTATGAATAAGGGCCAAAGACTTTGACTACTTTGTAAAGTGATATTTTTTATAATAGTTGTGTGTAGTGATACCTTCATAATTTATATTAATTTAAGTATAACTGTGTTACATATCATGGTTACTCGCGTTGCTACTCATGTTTGTAAAAATGATTACTCTGTTACAAATTGTGAAAAAATGCATCACTAGGTATACCGTTTTTCAAAAAGGACGCCATAAAAATTCCAAAAAATTTGCTGCGGAAGCAAACAGCTCAAAGTGAAAATTTATATAATAAAATATTGGTAAATCTTTTTTTTAAACAATTACAATGAGCAGTGTTCGATCTTACCAAAGACAATTGAAAAAAGAAAAGAATAGGCTTGCTGCTATGCTTGCCGCTGGAACATTATCTACTGTGAAGCCTATTGAGAATGAGAATGACTGGGATTCGCCAGATTCGGAGGATTGCATAGAGATTCAAGAAGAAAATGAAATTGCACATTTTACACTGGATCCACCACTAACCATGCGGCAGAAACTGTATAAGTGGTTTACAAAGTATGGCCCAACTGTGGAGTGCTGCAATAGTCTTTTAAAACTCTCTTGGACTACAAACACAATTAATGAAAGTAGAGGATATTCTTTTGGAGCATGCAAATGATGTATTTCAAATTGATATCAATGTTGACGGCCTCCCACTTTATAAGAGCTCTGCCGTTGGTTTGTGGCCGATTTTGGCAAAAATTGTGGATGCAAAGCGCGTTGGGGTATTTTTAATAGGGACATACATTGGAAAAGGAAAACCCTATAATGTAAACTTGCTTCTGCATGATTTAGTGGAGGAAATGAAAATATTAGGAGCTGGTTTTAATGTAAAGGGCAGAACATTTTTTGTACAAATCAGGGCCTTTATTTGTGACGCTCCAGCAAAAGCATTTATCTGTGGGACTAAGTCTCATAATGCATTTAATGGATGTCACAAATGCTGCCAGATAGGTACCAGGATGGGACATACTACGGTGTTTTCAGCCACTGTAGGGCCTAAAAGAACAGATGCAAATTTCAAAGACAGAAGTGACAAAAATGTCCATCAAGACTTTGTCTTACAAACTGGTTTGGAATTGGAGTCAATAGGAATTGGAATGAAATATCAGCGTATGATTACGAAAATTATTTAAAAAAAATTAAAAGCAGTGTAAAAATGCCTAGACATATTCCGCAACAAATATTTAATAAATTTTTTGAAAGTCCTTTAGATTTGATAGATCATAAACAGGGTGCTAATGTTAGAAAGAATGGCGAAGTAAAATGTTTTTCCGTGAATAACTTCACATATCAAACAAAGTTTCCGAATAACATTTGTGTCATTAATGACATATATATAATAATAAAAAACATTTATGAAAATGGATCTGTTAATGGAGAAAGATTAACGGCCGTTTTCAGGTAGCTCCGTTAAATGTTAAATGGTACTTTAACGACCCGTTAAGAAAAAATGGTTTTCAAGAAGCTCCGTTAAAATTTAACCGACAGTTTTAACTGAAAATAAGTCGTTAAATTTAACTGGAATATTTTCACCAGTTAAGTGCTTTAACCGGGGGGAAAATATGAATTGTGAAAAAATAAATAAAACTATTCGAAAAAAGGCTATTAAAAATGTTAGTCAGGTAAACCGACAATGTATACCTTCTATCTGTGAGGAGCGTAATTTAGAATATGGTACTTTGTGGGTGCCAGTAAGGTCAATAGGCATTGCAAAGATGTCTTAAATATGGAACATGCAATGTTTAGATGATTCACGGTGCAATTATTTTCGAATTAATCTTTCAATTTGTGTGGGGGTACCAGAAGGGGATGGACAAATGCGTTTATTTGCACTAAACAGTGGGTTCTTCTAAGACATTGCACTATACAGAATTTTCATTGTTTATATGTACTGATATTCAAGTTACGAGCTTTTAAATATCGGTGTGATATTGTATGGAAAGTACCAAAAGGTCGTGGCAATAACGCCCATTTTTCGCTGGACGAAAAATATTAATCTGAACACATTTTCAAGTATTTGCATACTGGTATTAGAGCTGTTAACTCTTGGTAAACATGTTCACTTTGTGTGGGAATCATCTCAAGGAGATAGCGACAGAGATTCGGATAGTTAGTATCGGAAATATAAGAGAATCAGTACTTCACTAAATTGTAACTGGCGGTATATAAGGAGTGGACCCATAGGGCACGTCTTTGAACTAAGATAACACAATTTTAGTATTACCCACATATCAAATTTGAAGTCAATCGTTTACTCTTTCGAAAGTTAAATTGTGCATCAGCCAGACAGACAGACAGAAGAAGGGCACTGTTCAAATGAATAAAATGTCCTAAAAAGGATTTTCGCCTATACCTGCTCTTCTAAAATTCATATCCAGAGAAATGTCCGAAATGGCCTTGTCCCTTCTGGTACCTTCCACACAAAGGAGTCAAATCATATTGCAACTGAATAACTCATAGATCGATTGCAATTACATGCTTTCTTAAAAAATTTAACACAAATATTGTGCACGATTTTCAAAAAATAAAAACAAAAAATGTCAAAATATTTTAGGAGTCATTCAAAATAGTAATTAACATGAAGTTATCTAACGGAACCTTCCTGAAAACAAAATTTTTAACGGACCGTTTAAAATGTTCGTTAGACTAACCGTCTGTTAGCTAACTTTTTCAATAAAGATAACTAACGGAGCTACCTGGAAACGGCCGTAATTCATTAAAATAATTTTTTCGAAGAACCTACTAATTCACTTGACATTGGCATTGCATTTTCTGAAAACTGGGAAACAGAATTTGATGAAAATTTGTATGGTTTGCAAGATGCAATAAAAATACAACCTCTGCCTTATAAGGACGGAATAGTTCTTATTCCATTAATACATTAATTTTTTTAATTCCCGCTTTATTCAATATGTTAGGATTTTTTTGTAAAATGAGTAAGCGCAAGCCACAATTTAGTGACCACCAAGCCGACGTGCTAAAACTTTTAGTTGAACTACATCAACAGGCTAATAATTTGACAGAAAAGGTTGATTATTTGACAGAAAAGGTTGATAATTTGACAGGTAATTATATATTTTTGCCGTAAAATAAATATAATATTTATCAAAATTTAACACTTGCAGCAAAACTTGATACATACGAAAAAGATGCAAGAAACCAAAGTAATTTGGTAGTTGATGCGTTGGGAGAAAATAATGTGGCCATCAGAAATATTGTAAAGCACCAAACCCCAAAATACACGAAAACTTTCCCAATAAAAACGTTGGATGCGCTCAATAAATTTAATGACACAATAGATGAGACGAATGAAACAGATTATGTAAGTCCGATTCGTTTAATTATTTAAACATGTCACTGAGTTTTGTATTTTATATGTTCAAATAATTTTTAACCTAACATTTACAGATTGCTTCAGTTAGAGCTCTTATTGGACAACGAGGATTTAAAAGGGGTTTATCGGAAATCGTTGCACCAGAAGTGTTGATGAAGTTCAACGTGGAAGGTGTCCACAATAAACTACGATTTTACAATTTACAAAAATTTGTATATGTTTTACTTTGTAAGTTAACACTCACGAATATATTATACTGAAGTAATCAAATATTATTAAATTTTAGTGGCATGCTATGACGAGCAGCATTCTCAAATTTCATTCAAGGAAGAACTGAAACATGCCCTTAAGCTAGCTAATCAAAGGAGAACAACAATCTAAAAACACCAGCTACCACTTCTTCCAGTAATAATCTATCTATATCTATATCTATATATATAAAAATGAAACGGTCCATCTGTGTAATGGCATCACGTCAGAACGGCTGGAGCGATTTGGATGATTTTTTTTTTATTCGATTCTAAATTTTCACGAGATGGTTTATATAGAAAAAAAAAATTAATTGGACAAAGGGGCGTGGTACCTCCCATACAAATCGCAGGTTAAAAATCCGATATTTCTGCTCCTATTATAGGTATAGTGCTGAAATTTTGTTTGTATGCATTTAATGGCAGATTATGTGAAATTTCCAAAAATGGGCGGAATCGGACCAATGGGCGTGGCCCCGCCCATATAAGCCAAATATTGAAATTGAGATATTTTGCACAATTTGTTAGCGAGAGTGCTGGAATTTTGTGTATATGTAAACGGTGGCAGTCTACGTGATTGGTCCAAAAATGGGCGGGATCGGACCAATGGGCGTGGCCCCGCCCACATAGACAAAATTTTGATATCTTGCACAATTTGCTAGCGGGAGTGCTGCAATGTTGCGTATATGTATCTGGTGGCATTCTACGTAATTGGTGAAAAAATGGGCGGGACCGGACCAATGGGCGTGGCCCCGCCCATATAAGCCAAATTTTGAAATTGAGATATTTTGCACAATTTGTTAGCGAGAGTGCTGGAATTTTGTGTATATGTAAACGGTGGCAGTCTACGTGATTGATCCAAAAACGGGCGGGATCGAACCAATGGGCGTGGCACCGCCCATATAAGCCAAATTTAAAAAATGTGATATCTTGCACAATTTTGTTAGCGAGAGACCTGGAATTTTGTGTATATATATCCGTTGGCGATCTACGTGATTGGTCCAAAAATGGGCGGGTTCGGACCAATAGGCGTGGCCCCGCCCACAATGACCAAATTTTGAAATTTTTATATCTTGCACAATTTGCTATCGGGAGTGCTGCAATGTTGTGTATATGTATCTGGTGGCATTCTACGTAATTGGTCAGAAAATGGGCGGGATCGGACCAATGGGCGTGGCCCCGCCCTTATAAGCCAAATTTTGAAATTGATATAACTTGCACAATTTTTTATCTAGAGTGCTGTCATGTTGTAGATATGTATCTGGTGACAGTCCACGTGATTGGTCCAAAAATTTGCGGGATCTGACCAATGGGCGGGCCACCGCCCATGTAAGCCAAATTTTGAAATTGAATTATCTTGCTCATTTTGTTAGCGAGAGTGTTGAAATTTTGCGTATATGTATCTGGTAGCAGTCTACGTGATTGGCTTTCAAATGGGCGGAATAGGACCAGTGGGCGTGGCCCAGCCCATATTTTGATATATCTTGCAAGTATTATATAGGAAATACATGAACAAAAATGCTCGGTATGCGATAATTACAGCTGCTCACTCCAATACAATCGCAATATGATAATGTGATGCAATATCAATGAAACAAGAATTTGGAAATTTTATAAGTATACATTTCTATTTTCTGGACTTTCCACTGAATTCGGTATTTTTTCATTCAGTGAATTTATTACTAATACCAGTAAGGAAAGGCAGAAAGTCGTGCGGGGCCGACTATATAATACCCTACACCTCCCTAACAATGGGATAAGGGTCATTGCGATAATAATTTGGAATAATTGGTAAATGTATTTTGAACCGATAATCGCAAAATTAAGCAATATTCGTTCCTAAATTGAGAAAAATCTTTCTGGAGAACTTTGTAATGGTCGGAAGTAAAGTACAACTTCTATAGCGCTTTGTAACCAAATCTGGAGGAACATATATATGGAGGTTATATATAAATCTGAATCGATTTTCCTAGAATACTCATTCATGTAAAATAGAAACCTGTTTCTGTCGAATTTCGTACTGATCGGATATAAAACACAGTCTCTACAGCGCTTACATGTCAAATTGGGGGTAACATATATATATGGGGGCTATATCTAAATCTGAACTGATTTTCTCCGAATTTTGCGGCATTCCTTCATTTAATAAGAAACCTCTTTCTGCCGATTTTCTTACTGATCGGATATAAAATACAGTTTCTACAGCGCTTGAATTTCAAATCGGGGGTAACATATATATGGGGACTATATCTAAATCTGAACCGATTTTCTCCGAATTTGGCAGTATTCCTTCATGTAATAACAAAACTCTTTCTGCCGAATTTCGTACTGATCGGATATAAAATACAGTTTCTACAGCGCGAATTTTGACATGGGCAGCGAAGCGCACCGGGCTCAGCTAGTATATATATAAAAATGAAACGGTCCATCTGTGTAATGGCATCACGTCAGAACGGCTGGAGCGATTTGGATGATTTTTTTTTTATTCGATTCTAAATTTTCACGAGATGGTTTATATAGACATAATTGGTTTATAATTGGACAAAGGGGCGTGGTACCTCCCATACAAATCGCAGGTTAAAAATCCGATATTTCTGCTCCTATTATAGGTATTTGAACAAAATTTGGTACATCCGTTTAATGTATGCGTTCCAAGCTTTACTCCAAATATGGGCGGGATTGGACAAAGGGGCGTGGTACCTCCCATATAAGCCTAATTTTGAAATTGAGATATCTTGCACAATTTATTAGCGAGAGTGCTATAATTTGGTGTACATGTATCTGATAGCAGTCTACGTGTTTGGTCCAAAAATGGGCGGGATCGGACCAAAGGGCGTGGCCCCGCCCCTGTATGCCAAATTTTAGAATTGTGATATCTTCAACAATTTGTTAGCGTGAGTGCAATTTAGTGCATATTTATCCGGTGACAGTCTACGTTATCGGAAAAAATGGGCGGGATCGGACCTATGGGCGTGGCCCCGCCCATATAAACCAAATTTTGAAATTGAGATATCTTAGACAATTTATTATCGAGAGTGCTGCAATTTAGTTCATATGTGTTTATCCGGTGGCAGTCTACGTTATTGGTCCAAAACTGGGCGGGACCAGACCAACGGGCGTGGCCCAGCCCATATAAGCCAAATTTTGATATTGAGATATATTACACGATTTGTTAGCGAGAGTGGTGAAATATTGCGTATATGTACCTGGTGGCAGTCTACGTGATTGGTCCAAAAATGGGCGGGATCAGACTAATGGGCGTGGCACCGACCGAGTGAATCAAGTTTTGAAATTGGAATATCTTGCACAATTTGTTAGCGATAGTGCTGTAATTTTGTGTCTATGGTCCTGGTGGTTGTAAACGTGATTGACCCAAAAATGGGCGGGATCTGGTCACTCGGCGTGGCCCGGCCATATAAGTCAATACTTTAAATTTATATATCTTGCACAATTTGTTAGAGAGACTGTGTGTGATATATCTTGAGCAATTTGTTAGGGAGATCAATGTAATTTTGTGCATACATATTTGGTGTCAGTCTACTTATTTAGTCCAAAAATGAACGGGATCGGAAATCTGAAGTCTGGGGCAACGAAGTGGACCGGGTCCAGCTATTGCGCTCGCGCATTGGTAAACCATCCGATCTTTATGTATTCGCACCAAGTGGCAAAACAAAAAATGTAGTATACCAAAGAGCACTTCAATAAAGAACAAATAAATAATAATTATTACAAAAATAATATCTTTTTAATCGGAATAATTTTGACATGGGCAGCGAAGCGCACCGGGCTCAGCTAGTAAATAATATATTTACATGTTAATAGTTTTAAGGTTTTCAATGTACTTATATTTTCATTTAACGTTCCTATTATTTAAAGTTCCTATTATGTTTCTGTTAAACAGAGTTTATGGTTTTAATTAATTACTCCGTTTTTTAGTACTTTTAATCTTCATCATTACTTCTACTACTACTACTACTTTTAATTTTCATTCTTATTATTACTTTCATTTTTATTGTTATTATTCATGAAATATTATATTTTTCTGTTTGTTTTTTAAGTAATAAGAAAATAAATATCTTTCATGAAATATTATATTTTTCTGTTTGTTTTTTAAGTAATGAGAAAATAAATATCTTTGTTTTTATTACATGAAAATCGCGTTTTATTTCAAATTTATTCAAACAAAGCGTATTAAAATTGCATTAATTGCTCAACATTTGTATTAATTTAAAGAAGAGAATTATCATTACATCCAAAGAAGTTAATAAAGTGGGCATACATTCATCCACTAAAGACAACACCAAAAAAAACAAATCTTGCATTGCTGTAAAATGACTGGTGCAAAAGCGATGCAAAATAAGTACTTCCCCGGCGCGACACGCCCATATTCTGCATTCCACACATTATTATCCACACGCAAATATGTTGTCAACATGGAAGCAGAAGTATACCACAACCAAAATATTGGTTGTCCTGATGGAATCGCCTGATAGTAGACAGAACTACCAAAATTCGGTTGGCAAAAAATTCGTTTGAGGCAAACAAACTGTATTCTGTGTGTAGTAACCAATTATTCGTTGCAATATTAATCTTTGGTCTATACATATACAATACAATTTCTGTTATCAAGAATAAAACATTCGTTGTCACTACCAAATATCGATATATAAATACAACAGGGACACGGTGTATGCAATAGACTGTTTGTTGCTAGTACAATTTTTTTATTGTTACTATCGAATTCCAACCAACTATTTTCCTGCGTGTAGCTTCTACTCGCTGTTTTCTTCTTAATTTTCTCTCTTCTTTTTTTTAAATTAGCATCTATTCCTAACATGCAACCTTCCCAGCCTTTCAATCTTTGTTTGATTAGAAATTGTGTATCCTGTTCAATGCTTATCATATTCATTGCATTTTGATGAGCAATATCGAATAGGTTGGATAATCCATCCTTCCATTCTTCTCTGAATTCTAGTAGTTTTTTTTGCGGCTTTATGTGATTCTTAAATAGGAATACGTGTTGTTTCCCAAAAAACTGCGCTCTGACTTATTACCAGAGTTCGGAAAAAAACACTAAGGAACGGTTCCTTAGCGTTCTGTACCGTTCCTTCGTCGCGAACGGTACAGTATCGCAACCCTTACGAGAGAACAGAATACACTAAACATTTTTTTAGTGTTACTGTTCGCGAACGGTACCACTACGATAACGTACCGTTCTTAGAACAGTATCACTACGTCGTAGTTTTGTTTGTTTTTTAAGTAATAAGAAAATAAATATCTTTCATGAAATATTATATTTTTCTGTTTGTTTTTTAAGTAATGAGAAAATAAATATCTTTGTTTTTAGTACATGAAAATCGCGTTTTATTTCAAATTTATTCAAACAAAGCGTATTAAAATTGCATTAATTGCTCAACATTTGTATTAATTTAAAGAAGAGAATTATCATTACATCCAAAGAAGTTAATAAAGTGGGCATACATTCATCCACTAAAGACAACACCAAAAAAAACAAATCTTGCATTGCTGTAAAATGACTGGTGCAAAAGCGATGCAAAATAAGTACTTCCCCGGCGCGACACGCCCATATTCTGCATTCCACACATTATTATCCACACGCAAATATGTTGTCAACATGGAAGCAGAAGTATACCACATCCAAAATATTAGTTGTCCTGATGAAAGCGCCTGATAGTAGACAGAACTACCAAAATTCGGTTGGCAAAAAATTCGTTTGAGGCAACCAAACTGTATTATGTGTGTAGTAACCAATTATTCGTTGCAATATTAATCTTTGGTCTATACATATACAATACAATTTCTGTTATCAAGAATAAAACATTCGTTGTCACTACCAAATATCGATATATAAATAGAACCGGGACACGGTGTATGCAATAGACTGTTTGTTGCTAGTACAATTTTTTTATTGTTACTATCGAATTCCAACCAACTATTTTCCTGCGTGTAGCTTCTACTCGCTGTTTTCTTCTTAATTTTCTCTCTTCTTTTTTTTTAAATTAGCATCTACTCCTAACATGCAACCTTCCCGGCCTTTCAATCTTTGTTTGATTAGAAATTGTGTATCCTCTTCAATGCTTATCATATTCATTGCATTTTGATGAGCAATATCGAATAGGTTGGATAATCCATCCTTCCATTCTTCTCTGAATTCTAGTAGTTTTTTTTGCGGCTTTATGTGATTCTTAAATAGGAATACGTGTTGTTTCCCAAAAAACTGCGCTCTGACTTATTACCAGAGTTCGAAAAAAAAACACTAAGGAACGGTTCCTTAGCGTTCTGTACCGTTCCTTCGTCGCGAACGGTACAGTATCGCAACCCTTACGAGAGAACAGAATACACTAAACATTTTTTTAGTGTTACTGTTCTCGAACGGTACCACTACGATAACGTACCGTTCTTAGTGATACTGTTCTTTTGAACAGAACACTAACAGTATCACTACGTTTAGCGTTCCGTTCTTTTTTATATTCGACACCACAGGTCGCAAATATGAAGCAATCTTAATGAAAATTGGTACAGAGATATTCCTTAACCTAGGGACGATCCCTATTTAAAATGGGGCATATCGGTCCATACTTTGATATAGCCCCCGTACGAAGGTCCCTTTCGATAAGACATATTTACCCTCTAGAGAGCGCACTTTTTAAACGATCATGCCGAAATTTGAATATATGTTCATTCTATCACATTCAATCATGCCTAGTGAAAATTATGCATATCGGTCCATATTTTGATATAGCTCCCGTACAAAGAGCGCATTTTTTAACCGATCATGCCGAAATTTAAATATGTGTGCAAATACAAATGCTAAGTGCAATAGAAACATTTAATCATGTCTAGTGAAAATGAGGTGTATCGGTCCATATTTTGATATAGCCCCCATACAAAGGTACTTTGGATAAGACATATTTAAGCATATTTTAACCAATCATGCTGAAATTTATATATTTGTACTTTGTATTACATTGTGATCACGCTGGATGTAATAGAAAGTACAAATATTTAAATTTCAACATGATCGGTTAAAAAATGCGCTCTCTAGAGGGTAAATATGTCTTATCGAAAGGGACCCTTGTATGGGAGCTATATCAAAGTATGCATCGATATGCCCCATTTTCACTATTTAAGTTTCGGCATGATCGGATAAAAAATACGTCCTCTACGTAAATATGTCTTGTCGAAAGGGTGCTTTGTATTGGGGCTGTATCAAAAAATGGACCGATATGCATCATTTTCACTAGGCATGATTGGATGCAATAGAATTAACATATATTCAAATTTCGGCATGATCGGTTAAAAAATGCGCTCTGTAGAGCGTATATATGTCTTATCGAAAGGGACCTTCATATGGGGGCTATATCAAAGTATGGACCGATATGCCCCATTTTCAATAGGGATCGTCCCTGGGTTAAGAAATAACTCTGTACCAATTTTCATCAAGATTGCTTCATATTTGCGACCCGTGGTGTCGAATATAAAAAAGAACGGAACGCTAAACGTAGTGATACAGTTAGTGTTCTGTTCGAAACAGTATCACTACGATGTAGTGATACTTTTCTATGAACCGTACGTTATCGTAGTGATACCGTTCGTCGTGTTCTAAGAACGGTACGTTATCATAGTGGTACCGTTCGGGAACAGTAACACTAAAAAAATAAATAACCTTAGTGTTCTCTGAAGGAACCGTTCCTATAACGTACTGTTAATTTCTGAACACTGCTTATTACTGACAACTATTAACAGCTTTGAGCCCTTCAAGTCACCTGGACCAGACGACATCACTCCAGTAGAAATGCAGAAAATGTTAAAGTAACTTATCCCCTGGCTGGAGAAAATTTATGTAGGCTGTATCAGGCTTTCATACATCCTGAATCGATGGAGGAAACCAAAGCGGGAAAGATATCGCATACTAGGCCAAAAGACTTCTGACCAATTAGCCTATCCTCCTTCCGATTGGAAGGTCTAGAAAGACTTTTAGATTACTTCATTAGGGAAAAACTGGATACAAAACTCCTGTCGGAGAACCAACATGCTTATAATAAGGGGAAGTCTACAAAATCAGGCCTGCACGAACTTGTGAGCACTATCGAATCGTCCCTGCATTTCAAGGAATTCACCATGATGGCATTTCTTGATACTGAAGGGGTTTTTAACAACGTTCACTCAGATGCAGTAATTGCGGCACTGTTACATCTAAAAGTTAACTCTAGTTTGATTAGACTAATTCAAAATCTGCTCAACAGAAGACGAATAACCGCATGTCTTGGGTCCACAACTCTAACAAGGTTTGTAAACAGAGGGACCCCACAAGTAGGAGTACTGTCTCCACTAATTTGGAACCTAGCGGTGAATGAAATCCTGCTAGATCTAGAACGTTGTGGCTTCAAGGTCGTGGCATATGCGGACGACGTGGCAATCGCAGTGAGTGGCAAATTCGAAAACGTCCTCCGAGACATTCTACAGGTGGCTCTGAAAAAATGGGCTGGATGGGCTAGAAGCAGCGGTTTGGGCGTAAACCCAAACAAGACAGAATTGGTTCTCTTTACTAGGATTAATAATGTCCCACATGTGGACCCTGCACCTCGGATAAATGGAACAGAATTAGTCTTTTCTGAAAGTGGAATAATTCTAGATAGAAAACTGTTATTTAGACTTTACGTATTGGAAAGTGTAAGGAAGGCCAACGTCGCCTTATATTCCTGCAAAAAGGCTGTAAGGTCGCGGTGGGGCCTCTCTCCTAAAATCGTCCATTGGATATATATAGCACTTGTTCGTTTAATACTATTATACAACCTTGTGGTATGGTGGACGGCATCTGACAAACTTACCGTCACCAACCTACTATCAAAGGTTCAGAGAACTGCCTGCCTGAGCATAAGCGGAGCCTTAAGGACTACCGCGACTGAGTCTCTACAAGCCCTACTCCATATACTGCCGATTAATATTGTGGCGAGAGAAGTTGCAACAAGAGCGACACTAAGATTAAACTGCCTATCAATGTAGAGGTACAAGAAATACGGTAACATGAGGATATCAAAGTGTGGTGCAATGGTAACCTACCGAGTGAACTATATACCAACTGTGTACACCTTCGAGAGGAACTACATCACTATGATTCCAGCCAGAGATGAATGGGTTGGCAGAATATCAGGTAATAGAAACCATCTCCACTTCTATACGGACGGTTCGAAGCTTGATGAAAAGGTTGGTTTCGGAGTACACTGTGAAGAACTTAGTTTGGATATAGCTCACAGACTACCAGATACCTGCAGTGTTTATCAAGCCGAAATAATGGCAATATTGGAAGTCGCCAAGTGGCTGAGTCGCAACATAGTACCCAACACTGGCGTTGTCTTTTACTCGGACAGCCAGGCTGTTATCAATTCTCTGGAGGCCACATCCATTAACACACAAACAGCCCTCGACTGCCGCAGATCTCTTAACGAGACGGCTGTGCAGTTTAATATACAGCTCATATGGGAGCCAGGGCATATGGATATCCCGGGCAACTGCAAAGCGTATGAACTTGCTAGGAAAGTGACGACATTACAAATTCTCGAAGAATTTGCATATATTGGTGCGCCACTATCGACGTGCAAGCGTTGGCTTAGGCAAGAGGCAATCAGGCAGTCCAACGAAAGATGGACAGAAATTGGCTCCTGCAGGGTAGCTAGACAAATCTGGCCTCCAATGACTTCTACAGAAGCTATGGAGATGAGGAAGAAGTGGAGAGCTTTGAACACGTGCTATGCGACTGTCCCGCTTTGACATACTTTCCGGTACTGATATTCGTACTATCGATATATTTGTATATCAAACAGGTTGGTTTCGATGAGGGGAATTCCAGCCCTATGTGTCTATGTGAGCTAAATGTGAGCCCTAACCTAAACCTGTCACTGACAACGCGCACTTTCTTCAACTTTTTATTTTTTGTATCCTAATGTTATAAAACAGTAATTTGAGACACTCTTCTTTCGAAAGTAGTTTGCTACTAGTTAATTCAGGTTTAGGGAATCCTATTAAATATATTTCAATTTTTAACGAGGTTATTATTTATTTTTTAAAATAATAATTACAAAACTCAGTTTTGTAAGCGTTGGACCAACCACTGAGATAACTTTTTTAATTTCTTCCCTATTTTCGTTAAATTACAACATTTTATCAATAGAAACTGAGTAACAATTCTACGAAGTTTTACAAAAATCCAATTAAAATTGAGTAAGTTTTCGCACACACTTTGGATCAAAATGTAGAATTTGCAAAAATTTTACTTTCGACCGTGGGTTAGCTTTATCCGATACTCCCCAAATTTTCAGCATATTACAAACAAATATTTTTCCTCACAAGAAAATGCCAGCCTACTGTAGGTACGATAAAACCATTACACTGCACAACATTTCAAGTATTTGTATGCACTGGTATATATGGATCGGGCACGCGCTCCAAAGACCTCATGCTGACATCACTAGAAACACCCTCGATTGGAATCCCCAAGGAAGCCACAGAAGAGAGAGACCAAGTCACACATGACGCAGAAAGCTCGACATTGAAGCGAACAAATCCAACAAAGCGTGGCCTGAAATAAAGGCGAATAAGCGGAACCGCAATGAATTCGTAACGATCTTATGTTCCATACTAGAACCAAAAAATAATCTATATATACGTACAAATATTTAAGTCATTCGATCACTCCTTTCCAGAGTTATCGTTAGCACAATTCAGTCGAACTGAAAGACAAACGGACATTAATTAATTAATATTATTATGGAGAATCAATGCTAAAAACTTTAAATTTTTATGGGAAAATATGTAATTTTTAAGAATAAAACGAAACAAATTGAAGATACGCTTTTCAGGATAATCAAGAATTAAGGACAAAAATTGTTTAGTTAATTTATAATTCTTAGAGAGGATGTTAAAATCTTTCAAATGATACTTATATCATTCAAATCTGATATTCCGTTCAAATGTTGTCGACTTCAAAACAGCTTAATTTGTAAAAAAAATATTCTAGGTGACCAACTTTGGTACCCTATAAAAATAAACCACTATGTGTGGTCAAACCGGTAAAAGGTTATAATTTCGCATTGTCTTGTAGTATACGTGTGCAAAATTTCATCCAAATCTTAATACATATATGAAAACTCAGAGTGGGTCGGATTCATTTGGAATTACCCCATACTTATCATTAGACCTCGGATTATATACAATTGCATATTTCTTTTGCGGATTGATAGAAAAATTCTGATTGGACCAAAATTCGTTTCAAATAAAAAGGAATCGAAAACTGGGTGCATATTTTTCTTCTTTTTTTTTTGCATATTTGTGATATGCAAATAATATGCAAAAAATATGCAAAATATGTCAAACATATGCAAAAAAATGCGGTATATGAATGAATACTATTTAAAAAACATAACACAAAAATGGATGATTTAAAAAATCATCCAAAAAAAGTACCTACACTGAAAATATAATGGTACATCAAAATAATGAAAAATTTCTTCAATTGTTTTTCATTGGATTGATGTAATTATTCCATTGATTTTGTGAATACCTTCTTCAATTTGATGACCGCCAATTTTATTAAAATTGTGTACTATATCAAAACAATGAAATTTCTTACATTAATCTTTCATCACATAAATTGTCTACTTTGATTGTGTTGTGTACAAAATGTGTATTCCGTATGTTCATGTTTGCTTTGACACCCGAAACCAAACGGTTATAAATCACACAGCCGCACAAATGGGTATGGTGGTTGAATGAGTATAAAATACTGAGTAGGTCTTTTGGCTTTTGATGACAGATCAAGACATTTCCAAATTATAATCAATTACAAAATCAAATTGAGAATTAGAACAGACAAATAGTTTACTATAACATTAAACATTGGCATCAGCCTGAAAAAAAATATATATTTTTTTAATATTTTCTTGTACATTTGATGCGAGACATTTTCCATTAATTTATCGTCAATGATTTGCTGCAAGACAGTGTCAATTAATTGATCGGCAATGATTTGCTACAAGACAGTGTCTTGCGTTCCTTTCTCCTTGTCCTCTAAGCATCTTCAATGATTTATAAGGTGTCTTGCACCCGCTTCAGGGATGCCTTTAACACATTCCCTACTGGGCTGCTGTACATGCAGATTTTTTTCTACGCAAATTCTAAGGCTGACGCCAGACCGCACACCAAAGCAGAGCAATGCGAAAACTGCTCGAAGTCACTGCTAAAACAACGACGCAACATGTCATGCCGACTGCAGAGAGACAGAGAATTTACACATGTGTTGAAGTGAGAGATCAGATTGAAAGTGTTTGTTTCTTTCTTGCATTTGTGTTCTGACGGAGCAAAGCAGAGTTTGAAACGCTTAAAAACACGCTCTCTTGCTGAGAATAACGGAATGTGGTACTCTCAGCAAGAGAGCGGGTTCTGAAGCGTTTCTAACTCTGCTTTGCTCCGTCAGAACACAAATGCAAGAAAGAAAGAGAAAAAACAAACACTTTCAATCTGATCTCTCACTTCAACACATGTGTAAACTCTCTCTATCTCTGCAGTCGGCATGACATGTTGCGTCGTTGTTTTAGCAGTGACTTCGAGCAGTTTTCGCATTGCTCTGCGTCGGTGTGCGGTCCGGCGTCAGCCTAAGTCAAAAGCAATTTTATTGCGTGAGCATACAGCGACTGAAAAGTGTTTTCTGCGATTTTTTCCTCATTAGAAAGTCAAACAGAAAGCGAAGATTTCAGAAAGAGAGCGCGTTGTGATGCGTTTCTAGCTTAGTTTTGCTTCGTCAGAACACAAATGCAATAACAAAAAGAGAAAAAACAGACACTGTCAATCTGCTTTCCCACTTGAACACATGACATATTCTCTGTCTCTCTGCAGTCGGCCTGACATGTTGTGGCATGGTTTTAGCAGTGACTTTGAACTACTTTCGAATTGCACTGCTTCAGCGACACGAATTGTGGTGGCTGTACATGAAGAATTTTTCAACGATTCAATGTTAAAGTGATTGTCTGCGACAACGGACGTCTTTCGGAAAATTGATGGTGTTTCTTTTGTGCCGAAATATGCTAAATTTGTTCTGCCTTTCGTCCCAAAAATGCTTTTTTGTTTGAAACATTGAATTATATGCATATGATTGATAATAACTACATAATAATTTATAGTAGTTAGCTACAGTTCAATGAAATTTTGACTTTAATATAATGTAAAAAGTGCATCAAGTCAATGAATTTTTCATATTTTCGATGTACATTTTGCTTCGAATTGATGTAAAAATAACATTAACTTGAAGTACGTTTTTCATGAAAAGAAGGTATTATTTACTTCAATTCAAAGAAAATTGGACGTTAAATTAATGTAATATGTACTTCAAACTGATGTCAAATATTCATTGAATCAATGTAATTTTTCGAAGAACTATTGATGAAACGTATTACATCAAACCAATGAAAAGTGTTGTAGGTTGAAAAACAAAGAAAAGTTTCATCAAACCAAGGTAGGAATTCATCAGATTGAAGATGATTTTTTTTCAGTGTAGATACGAGTATATGGGGTAATTCCAAAGGAAACCGACCCACTCTGAATATTTATGAATTTAGATTTGAATGAAATTTTGCAGCCGTATACTACAAGACAATACGGAATTATGGCCAAATTCAAAGCAGTTTAGATTTTATAGGCTGCCAAATTGGTCATCTAAATAGTTTTTTTTTAATTTTAGCTATTCTGAAGTCGGAATAACTTTTTTACTGAATATCAGATTTGAAAGATACTATACAAAGATACAGTAGTTAATAAAATATTGGACCCTTAACACAATTAGGGGTCTGTAAATCACGGATGCGGCAATGTAATGGTCTGTGGAGTCAGTGGTAGCGAACGGACGTGTTATTGCAGATCGGATAGTTTTTCCAACCTATTACGCAATACTTATTCACCTACCTACTACGCAACCATAAGGTGTTGTTCTTAAAGTGGGTGTTGAATTTGTTGCATCGGTCTCAGGACAGACATTTTGGAAGTAGTCTGGAAGGCCAACATCGAAGTACCTATTACGGGCAAATACTGGCTATGGGGGTCTCTCCCAAAAATTTATGATTAACCCTGATGAAGTAAATGATATTACGGTGCAGGGAAAAATAAACCCAGTACCGGCGAAAAGCGTTGATTTACTCGCGAGTCACGTGTCGTCGTTATCAAACAATCGTGAGCAAGTAACTTCTACGGGGTTGGGTGCCTCGGATTCCGTAGTCGAAACAGATACAAGCGCACATCTAGCCTTTGGCAAAATAAACGATGAGGAAGATAAAGAAAACCCAAGGGGGGGCTCTAAGCAACCCCAGCTTTTAAAAGCTAGTGGGAACTCGGACTCTGAGTCATCAAGTGATAACAATATTACTATTGTTGAAAATCGGAAAAGACTGTCAGGGGCACAAAAAAGGAAACTGAATAAGATGAACCGGCAGAAGATATTACAGGATGAATCTGACTCTTCTACATCTACTAAAAGAGTCAGATCTCCCGAAGAGCATAGCGATGCGAAATCAACTAAGAAGAAAAAATGCTCACCGACACCCAGCACTTCGAAGAAACCTATTCAATCTACCAAAAAAGGAGTTTCTAGTCAGAATCCGTTAATGGTGGGAGGAGAAGTTGATCTTGTTGTTGAGAAGGTGAGTAAGTCCACCAAACCATCCATAAAAGAGGGGGCCTCAAACAAAAATACCCATTCTAAAGGAAAAAGCAAGGTGGCTATAAGAAAGGGTAAGGAAACACCATCTTATTCCCAAATAGCCAAAAAACATATTCAGGACGAACTACACTATGCCATAATTGATAGCAGTAGTGCGTCTGGCAGAATTCCCGAAGAGCAAAAGAGCATCTTCGAAGATTTGTTCTACACAAAGGTATTTGACCACATTCTCGAATCTAATGATGGACCAACAATCCAAGTAATGAGTTGCACGTTTGAGAGGGGCGTTTTGATGCTGAAACTGGCATCACAATGCTGTGTCGATGTCCTCGGAAAACTAGTGGAGAGCATCCCCTCATCTTGGGACGGCGCAAAGCTGAAACTGGTAAGGAAAAGCGATATCCCTGTACTCATAAAAACATCTTTCTATGTCAGAGGATGGGCTAGTAAGGTACCGTCAGAGCGCATACTCAGCGTCATTGGCAAACAAGATTCGAACCTTAAAGTGGGGAAGTGGGAAGTCTTCCACAGGAAAAATGATCCCGATGGTTCTCTCCTGGTGGTAGGCATAGACCCGTATTCCAGGGATAGCCTTGTCAAGACAAAAGGCATGGCATTTTTCGGGATTTGGAAAATCTTCTTTAAGATTGGAAAAACCCCCATTGGCAGGACAGTTAAGTCGAGCCCAAACACGAACGTACCGCCTGCAGTGGCAAACGAAAATAGTGAACAGAATGAAGCGAGTGAGACAATTCCAAAAAGTGAGGTGGAAGTGGTCGATAACATCGCCAATTTGCCGATAACATCATCAATTTTGCAGAAAGTTCCCAGCAAAGGTGGTGATAAGGATATGAAGAGGAGCACAAAAACTCAAAATAAAAAGGGAGCGACAAAAAACAACACCGCCTTCCAAAAAGAGGTCGATAACATTACCAAATTGCCGATAATATCACCAATTTTGCAGAATGCTCCCAGCAATAGTGGTGATAGGAATAGGTACATAAAGAATCAAAACAAAGAGGGAGCGACAAAAAGTAACACCGCCTCCCAAAGAGGTCTACTTGAAGAGTGTGTAATAGGTAGTAAACGAAAGGAGGAGAAAGACCCACTACCAAATAAAGAGGGAGTGCAACCAAATAGGATAGACGACTCCCAAAGGAAATTTTTACTGGAAAGACAATGATTGAGGTCATCCAGATAAACCTCCACCGGAGCGAAATGGCATCCATTGCTCTGATGGACATAATAAATAAAGGCAGGGTTCATATTGCTTTGGTCCAGGAACCGTGGACTACTAGTAACAAAGTTACTGGATTAAACCATATGAACTACAATCTTTTCTACGCTAACACAGGTACTCGTCCAAGGACTTGTATTCTGTGCCATAAAAACTTATGCTATATATTCTCTCCAGAGCTGTCAACATCGGACGCAACTGTGCTGATACAAGGTAATGGAAGTATGTATCTGGCGTCAGTATACCTGCCATTCGATGCGCCGACATTGCCACCTACGTCGGAATTACAACGTCTGGTAAGGGAATCCAAAAATACAAGTAATGTGTTACTAGCTGGTTGTGATGCCAACTCACACCATATTGCTTGGGGTAGTAGTGACACCAATAAAAGGGGACAAGCCCTTATAGAATTTTTGAATACTAACGATCTCCTAACTGTCAACATAGGGAACAAGGCGACCTTTGTTAACAAAATTAGGGAAGAAGTATTAGATATAACGATATGCTCGGAAAACCTCATTGATGAGATCCATGAGTGGAGGGTTTCGGATAAACACTCCTATTCGGACCACCGTTATATAAGGTTTAAAGTTGCACGGCCACCGCCTAGCCCAATAAGTTTCCGTAATAAGGCTAAAACCGACTGGACCAAATTCGGCAATCTACTTAGAAATCGATTGGGCCAGCCTAAACACGATTATCCAAGTACAGAAGACATTGATATCAATGTGAGGAGGATTACGGAGGCTCTTGTAAAATCATTCGAAGATAGTTGCCCGCTTCGAGAAAGGAAATCTGCCTATGAGAAACCCTGGATGACAGGGCAAATTCGCTCAATTGGCAAGGATGTCCGCAGACTTTACAACAGAGCTCGACGTAAAAAGCTATCAGTATATTGGGATGACTACCACAGAAAGCTCAAAGAATACAATAAAATCATTAGACTGGCGAAACGTAACTCCTGGAGACTTTTCTGTGAGCAGGTAGACAACGTTAACAGCATGTCCAAAATAAAAAAGTTCCTCTCAAAAACTCGTATCCAAACCGAAACACTGGTGGATGAAACGGGTAAAAAGATGGAAACTATAGCTGATACCGTAAGGCTTTTGATGAAAACTCATTTTCCGAGTGGTAATGCTGGGCCAATAGAGGAACAGTTACAGACCGAAAATGTAATGCACCAAGTACCTATTACGGATGCTATGGTTAAAGAAGCAATAAAAAGCTTTTCTCCTTATAAGGCTGCGGGACCGGACGGAATATTTCCAGCGCTTCTTCAGAATGAGGTGGATCTGGTATCAACTCATCTTGTTGGAGTTTTCACTGCATGCCTAACTCATGCATATACCCCAAAAAATTGCCAGGAATCAAGGGTGGTCTTCATACCTAAGCCTGGCAAGGCGAGTTATACGATCCCAAAGGCTTATCGACCTATTAGCCTAACTTCTTTCCTCTTAAAAACAATGGAGCGAATAATTGACGACATGATCAAAAGTAAGATAGCCGATGACAAGCTAAAATTCAAGCAACACGCATATGTTAAAGGAAGATCAGTGGAAACAGCTCTACATGAGGTAGTACACCACATAGAAAAGTCCTTCAGTGAAAAATTGTACACACTTGCCGTTTGTATAGACATTGAGGGCGCTTTTAACAACGTTCAGACCGATACACTTATCCAGTCCTTAGACGAGTTTCAGGTTGACCGGGCGTTGATAAACTGGATCAACAATATGCTAAGGAATAGGTGGATTATTTGTGGGTCATATGACGTAAAAATCAGAGACAAGGTAAATCGTGGTATACCTCAGGGGGCATTTTATCGCCTCTCCTATGGGTTACGACGATACACAGTCTCCTTAAAGCCCTCACCAATGAAGGACTTAAACCAGTCTGTTATGCAGACGACGTTATAATACTTCTAAGGGGCACACATCCAAATCAACTATGCAGAAGAGCTGATGAGGCACTTAACATAGCATATAACTGGGCACAACCAAGGGGACTAAATGTCAATCCAGACAAAACAGAAATATGTCTATTTACAAGGAAAAGGAAGATTCATCCTTTTACCGTGCCTCGTTTCCTGGATAAGAATATTGCCATATCTAAAAAGATAAAATACTTGGGAGTAATATTGGATCAGAAACTGTACTGGAAAGATCATATTGAAGAAAGAGTTACAAAGGCCCACAGATGTTGGTCGTTGTGCAGAAGAGCTATAGGTTCAAAATGGGGACTACGTCCAAATATGACACACTGGCTTTACATGAGCGTGATTAGACCAATAATCACCTACGCCTCTGTAGTGTGGTGGACATCAATGGAAAAAAAGTACAACGTAGTACCATTGCAAAAATTGCAACGTATGTGCTGTCTAGGCATAAGCGGAGCAATTAGAACCGCGCCAACAAGAGCGTTGGAGACTATACTGCACATCCAACCAATAGATATCCGTATAAAGTATGAGGCAGCCCTCACAGCAAGACGTCTACAAGTGATGGGTGAATGGATAAATCGAGACCACAAGTCGTACCATCAGAAGATATTACAATCACTGGTCGGTCATATTCAAACAACGGAAATCTCCGACCGCATTCCTGAAGTGCGGCTTACAGCTACCTGTGAATCGTTCGTGCCAGACAGACGCTCCTGGGAAAACGGAACACTTGCTCATGCGCCAGTGGGAACCAGCTGCTACACTGATGGGTCCAGGCTAGGAGGAAGGACGGGTCTGGGACTTTTTATTGATGAACCAGAAGTCGAACTTTACTTCCGCCTCCCAGACCATAACACACTATTTCAAGCAGAAGTTCGAGCAATCACGGAGTGTGTTAACTGGCTCAGTAATACCACAAAGCCTAAATATGCCAACATATTCACAGATAGCCAAATGGCGATCAAAGCAATAACATCGGAAAAGGTCAAATCCAGAACAGTGTTAGACTGTAAAAGAACGATAAATAATTACTCAGTCCATGGTCAACTGCGTATTTTCTGGGTACCGGGACACAACGGAGTGATTGGAAATGAACGAGCAAACAGCTTGGCTTCAAAGGGCAGAGAACTTCGAGTAATAAACTTGGAAAATTGGAAACCTTTCGAAGCCACGAAGGATGAGTTGAAGCATTGGGCAGTGATGGCTCACAAAACTGTGTGGAATAGAGCAACTGTAGGAGCAACTGCAAAGATACTGTGGGGTGACCCAAATGAGAAGAAAACCAGTAGTTTTCTGAAACTAAACAAGATCGAGATTAGTAAGATGATAAGTGTTCTAACGGGACACTCAAGCTTACAGGCACATCTTCATCGCATAGGACTAGCAGAAAACGACGAGTGCAGGGCATGCAGGGATAACATCGAAACGATAGAACATTTTCTGTGTCACTGCCCAGCTTTCACACATGCAAGATCCCGATATTTCGGTTCCGACATATTGCCAGACTTGACTCATCTCAGAGGATATGACTGGAAGATACTGAGAAAATACGTGTCTAGCACCGATTTTCTGTAATCCGTGGGGTATGAAAATCATAAATAAGGAGCGCACAACAGGCCGAACCACTGGCTTAAGTGTATGTCCATGGACATGAGACGTTTTAAACGTCTCCTCTATTCAACCTAACTTAACCTAACCTAATGGTCTGTGGATGATTTTCCGGTAATGTGGTTGGGTCCCTCTATACAACAAACGGAATTATGTACGGGTTTATGTACTGCGAAATCTTGGAGAATGCCATGTTTCCCTTTGCTGAGTAGAATGTTGCTCTATTACGGCAATTTCAACACAACAATGATTAAGTTAGAAAGGAAGGGGTTAACGTTATGGTGTGGCCAGCTCAACCGTAGACTTGAATCCAAGTGAAAATATTTGGGAAATTGTCAACAAAGAGATAAATCGAGAAAGCGTAACTGGAGATTAAAATAAGCTATTTCAGGCTATTGCAGATGCTCGGAACTTCATAGATACAAAGATAACAACCAATCTTATTGATTCCATGCAAGAAGGGACAACGCCGTCCTTATTAATAAATGTTTTTCCACAAAATCTTAGTAGAAATGCATAGTCCAATCCGTCTTGTCGTGCGAATTTTGGACCTGTTTCTGCAATAAATTTTTAATTTAAAATAATTTAAGCAGCCAAATTGCCAACATTTTTGGAATATATCAATGATAGTTTTCAGATGTTGGCGATTAAACAGAAGTATGAAGTAAGTCCAATATGTACCAGTATTGTCCTGTAAGTACTATTTGGAAGATTTTAACACCCTCTCTAAGAATTATAAATTAAGTAACGAATTTTTATGTATTAAGGACATCAAAAGGACGAAAATGTCCTATATCCTGGATTATTCTTATGGGGGTGTCAAGACGAAAGATTGTTAATTTTTTTATAAAAAAACTTTATTAAACAAAGCCAATGAAAATGTGTAATTTCAAAATTGAATGTTGTTAGACTGAAAAATATTGAAAAAATGTGACAAAGCAAATTTTACAAAAAGCAAAGGTATGTTGATTTAAACTATTTTGACTAAAAAATATTGAAAAAATTTGACAAGGCAAATTTTACAAAATGCAAAGGTATGTTGATTTAAATTATTTTTAAAGAAAGGTGTGCGCCACCACACTACCCCCTTTCTAGCGAAAAGCGATTCTTTTTGTGACTGCGTTATTGAGATCATTCGTTGATCGACTTGATGATGGAGATAGTTTGATTTCATTGATGATTTCATTTTCCAAATATGCTGGTTTTAGACGATCTATTGAAATTGTTTCTTCTTTATTGTTTAACAGAACTTTGATCGACTTGATGATGGAGATAGTTCGATTTCATTGATGATTTCATTTTCCAAATATGCTGGTTTTAGACGATCTATTGAAATTGTTTCTTCTTTATTGTTTAACAGAACTTTGAAGAATTTCTTGTTTCGGTCCAGAACTTTGAAAGGTCCAGTATATTTGTGCGATAATGACGTGTTAATTCCTTCTTTTCTAAACCAAACGTAATTAGACTGAAACAAATCTTTACTTATTAATGGTTTATGCAGACTGTGATCAGATGCGTTTTGGGGTTGAAAACTTTGAACAATATCCTTCAGACGATCTACAAATTCACTACAGTTTTGTGTTGTAGAAGTTTCTTGGAAGAATTCTCCAGGAAGGTGTAAATTGCCGTACAATACTTCTGCGGATGATGTCTTAAGATCTTCTTTGTATGAAACACGAATACCAAGTAAGACAGATGGTAAAACTTTTGTCCATTGAATATCACCATGGCATATAAGTGCAGTTTAATTGCGCCAATAAAATTGTAAAAATTGTTTTGAGGTAAACTGCCTTCCTCTGTCGCAAACGATCTTATTTGGGCTTCCATATCTCGAAATCCAGTGCTCATAGAAAGTTCTGCATATTGTATCTGATGTTATATCTTTTAGAGGGATTGCTTCAGGCCATTTGAGAATCTGTCAATCATTGTAAGGATATAATTGTAACCTTCAGATGGTGGTAAAGGACCAACAATATCTAGATGTATCTCCGTGAAGCGATTCGAAACTAGTTTGAAATGTTCGTGTGGTGATTTTGTATGTCGAGTTATCTTCGATTTTTGACACATTTGACAAAGCTTTGACCATTTGTTGCAATCTCTATTCATGCTAGGCCAAACAAAGCGGTTTGTCACGAGTTTCCTTGTTGCTCTAGACCCAGGATGTGATAGATTATGAAGTAAGTCAAATGTTGATTTTCTGTAACTTTCAGGCAGATAAGGTCTTGCTCTACCCTGAGAAATATCACAATATATTTTTATATTTGTACCAGGAAGTTGCATGTGCTGCATCTGAAGTCCAGAACCGGCGGAGAGAAGACCTTTAAGTTCTTCATCTTTATTCTGAGCTTCTGCTAACTTGGCATAGTTAATTGCGTCAATACTTTCTATTCTTGATAGAGCGTCGGCTATTGTATTGTTAATACCTGAGATGTGTAAAATTTTTGTTGTGAATTGACCAATGTAATCTAAATGTCTATATTGCCTCGGGGATGCTTTGTTAGGGTTTTGATTGAAGGCATACGTGAGTGGTTTGTGGTCGGTGTATATGATGAAATCACGACCTTCAAGCATATATCTGAAATGTTTTACTGCAAAATAAGCGGCTAGAAGTTCTCTGCCATAAGTACTGTACTTCTGTTCCGCAGGACTTAACTTTTTGGAATAAAAAGCAAGTGGTTGCCATTTGTCAGATATTTTTTGCTCGATAACTGCACCAATTGCATAATCCGTTGCATCCACTTTAAGAACAATTTCTGCATCTTTCACAGGGTGAGCTAATAATGTTGCATTTGCTATGAGATGTTTGCATCTGTTAAAAGCTTCCTCAGCTTCAGTGGTCCAAACAACTGGTCGCTTATCCTTCTTCTTTGCGCCTTTCATATATGCATATAGAGGGGCTTGATGGTGGGCAGCATTTGGAAGGAAACGTCGGTAAAAATTTAACATACAAATAAATCTTCTTAAGTCCATTATGGTTTCTGGTTTTTGGTAGTCCAAAATTGCTTGAACTTTTGCGTTTGTAGCTGTACTGCCAAATTCATTGATATGAAATCCCAGAAAGTCGATTTCAGAGGAACCAAATTCACATTTAGCCGGATTCATCACAATACCATACTCACGGAAACGATTGAAGACAATTTTTAAATGTTCGATATGTTGCTCTTGCGTGTGTGATGCTATTAAAACATCATCGATGTATACAAACACGAAGTCTAATCCTCGAAGAATTTCATTCATCAACCGCTGGAAACTTTGTGCAGAATTACGAAGTCCGAATGGCATTCTGAGGAATTCGTAAAGTCCAAAAGGGGTAATAATTGCGGTTTTACAAACGTCATCAGGATGCACATGAATTTGGTGGTATGCTCGTACCAAATCAAGTTTTGTATAGAACTTACATCCATGAAGGGCTGCTGTGTAATTTGTGATAAACGGAATGGGGTATCTGTAAGGGACTGTAATTTTGTTTAAAAATCTATAATCTCCACAGGGTCTGAAATGACCATTCTTCTTTGCAACCATATGAAGCGGATTCGACCACTTACTTTTTGAAGGACGTATTATATTGTTTTCAAGCATAAACTGAAATTCCTTCTTTGCTATATTGAGGCGTTGCTTGTCCAATGGTCTTGCTTTTGCACAAATCGGTGGTCCAAAGGTCTCTATGTGATGAAATACTCCATGACATGGAAACATTGTGTATCTCCGGATACTCTTCCAAAAGTTTTTGGAATTGCGACTGGTTTTTAGAAAGGGTAGAAATTCCAAGCAACTTCTCTTTTGTTAGTCGTGCTTGAGAAAATAGAAGCGTCGTTCTATCCACTAGTCTTTTATTTTTAAGATCGGGCAATAAATTGAAGTGGTTTAGGAAGTCTGAACCGATTATACACTTGGAAATGTCAGCTATGACGAATAACCAGGAGAAACTTCTTCTTAGACCAAGAGAAAGTTCGAGTACAACCGTACCAAAAGTTTTGATTGGAGTGCCATTTGCTGCAAAGAGTAGAGTGGATGAAGGAAAGGTTGTACGTGCCATTTTGCGATTTTTTGGAACAACGGACACGTCTGCTCCGGTGTGAATTAAAAAGGTTTTCTTTGATAATGGATCACTGATGAATAGGCGGCCTGAATTTGAAATAATGGAAACATCGGTCGCCGCGCACTCCGATGCCGAAGTTAGTTTTTTTGATATGAACACGGCTGAACGCACTTATTGGCTTTATTTTCAAACCTGTTGTGATACCAACAAAATTCTGCGTTATTCTGTCTTGATCGAGATCGCCGTCTGTGAGGACTCTTGTTTCGATTGCGATTCATATTCTTGAAATTCTTTTCCAATGCATCAATTCTTGATGTTATTGAAGAGTCTGGAACTGGATCCACACTTGAAATTGTTGCTGGCTGCATCATATCCATTATTTTGTCAGCTTGAACTGCCAATTTGTTGACATCTTTTTGTTCGCTAATGGCGAGAATTGCACGGACATTGTCTGGTAATTGTTCCAGAAAAATGGATTTAATGACCTTATCACCAACTTGTCCTAAGCCTAAATTTTGTATTGTGCGCAAAAATTGGCTTGGCTTTTGGTCTCCTAAGACTTGACCACTTAAAAGACGTTTTAATTTTCTCTCATCCGATTCGGAGAACAGGGAAATAATTCTAGATTTCAGCTCTTCATATTTGTTTCCTGTTGTAGAACTTTCCAGTAAATCACTTACAAGATCAAGCGTTCCTGGATCAATATTGGCCACAAGATAGCGGAACTTGGTCTCATCTGATGTTATGCGTTGGAGGCTGAAAATTGTTTCCACTTGGAAAAACCATACCTTCGGATTCTTTTGCCAAAATGGGGGAAACTTGATGCTGGTTGCTGAAGCTGCATCTATATGAAGAGGCGGGGTTGCTTCATCCATTATAATTGATGCTTGTCCCCTGTCTTGATTTTGCGGTGGAATGTCTGGAATTATTTGATCTTGAATTGCTGAATTTCCTGCTCCTCGTGCTGGTGAATGCATAATAGACATTTTATATCAATGTTCAGATTCGGGGTCACCAATTTATGGGGGTGTCATGACGAAAGATTGTTTATTTTTTTATAAAAAAACTTTATTAAACAAAACCAATGAAAATGTGTAATTTCAAAATTGAATGTTGTTAGACTGAAAAATATTGAAAAAATGTGACAAAGCAAAATTTGCAAAAAGCAAAGGTATGTTGATTTAAACTATTTTGACTAAAAAATATTGAAAAAATTTGACAAGGCAAATTTTACAAAATGCAAAGGTATGTTGATTTAAATTATTTTTAAAGAAAGGTGTGCGCCACCACAATTCTGAAAAGTGCTAACGATAACCCTAGAAAGGAGTGACCGAATGACTTAAATTTTCGTACGTGGTAATATTTTATTCAAACCCAGTTTATGTTTGATGGACAACCATATTGGCCTACTCTTTGTGGCACCTCCCCCATAAATGGTTAACATTTTTGGGCATGTTAAAACACTTATAACTTCTATACTACTCATGGGAATCATGTAAAATTTCATACATAGTAATCATTTTACCGTCTCTATAAGCTGGACAAAAAGGAACGAAAATTCCACGCACCTTTTGATACCCTCCACACAAAGTGACCAATTGGTACACAAATTACCAGCTTATAACATTATTACCAGTGCATACAAATACTTGAAATTTTGGGCAGTGTAATGTTTTTATAGTACTTACAGTCCAGTACAATGTGGGCGTTGTTGCCATGCCCCGTCTAGTACCACTCACACAAATGGTAACAATTTTGTGAAATGTTAAAAATGAGAAACTCATTGAAGGAAATGTGTATATAAATAAAGAGTTTTAACATTTCACAAAATTGTTATTCGTATGCACTGGTATTAATGCGTCGGGCACGCGCTGCGAAGACCTCATGCTGTCCCTATATTCCTTATAGGAACGAAAAAGGAATCTAAATATGGGTAGTTCTTTCTCGGGTGTCACAGGTCAAAATTTCGATCTTTCTCAAATTCTCAGAAAATGTTGCCCTAGTATGTGGGAGTAATGACCCACACTATTAAAAAAATTGAATGGAAATTGGAGTCAGGGTTGAGGTCAAAGTTAAAAAAATTGATTTTTTTCATCTGTAATGGTTTTTTGAAGTTAATTTTATAAGAATTTAAAAATAGAAAATATAATTTCTTGAAGCTTTTTTGCGTACTTTTCAAAAAATACAAATTTTATCTAAAACAGTTTATTTCGGTCACTTTTCACGGAAATTAAAAATATATATTGAGATATTTCTGAAACGATTTAATTTTTTTTCCTTAATTTTTTTATAAAAAACGGTCCATGTGTATATTATCGATGGTGTAAATTTTGGAGTGGGGAAGACTTTGGTTCAGAAGTTACATGATAATAACTAAAAATCTTCACCAAATTACAAAAAAAAAAATTTTTGTATGTGTTTTCAACTATAATTTGTTTGTTGATTTTTTTTCAAATATTTTTTCTTTGTAATTTGGTGAAGATTTTCAGTTATTGATGTAACTTCTGAACCAAAATTGTGCCCACTCCAAATTTACACCACTCCAAATTTTCAGAGTACGTATTGACCATTTTTTATAAAAAAATTAAGGAAAACAATTAGATCGATTCTGAGATATCACAATTTATATTTTTATTTCCGGAAAAAGTGACCGAAATAAACTGTTTTAGATAAAGTTAGTATTTTTGTATGTAAAGTACGTGATATTTTCTATTTTCAGTTTCTTATGCTTTGTACATAGCATTAAAATTAACTTCAACAAGTAAGAAAGTTTCAGTCGGGTAAACCGACTAAGGTATACCCTCACTTTGTGAGTAATGTAATATATAACATTACACCAATAAATCTGTCAATTTGTGCATTCTTAAATACATTGCATTGTGCTGAACTATAAGCGTTTATGTGCACTGGTATATTAAAGTTACGAGCTATGTAATTTTGGTATGATTTGGTCATTTTGTGTGGGAGGTACAAAAAGGGGCGGGGTGATAACGCCCACTTTTTACAGGACTATAGGCACTATAACAGCATTACACTGTACAAAATTTCAAGTATTTGTATGCACTGGTATTAAAGTTACAAGCCGTTTACTTTTGGTACGAAACGGTCCATTTGTGTGGGAGGTACCAAAAGGGGCTGTACAATAATGCCCATGTTTTACCGGACTATAGGCGCTACAAAAACATTATACTGTAGAAAATTTCAAGCATTTTTATGCACTTGTATTAAAGTTATAAGCAGTTAAATTTTGATGCAAAATGGTCCATTTGTGTGGGAGGTACCAAAAGGGGCATGCCAACTTCACCCATTTTTCTCGAGTTAATAGCGACTAATATACTAATATTATGTGCAGAATTTCAAAAGATTCGAATAAGTAGTATAGAAGTTATTAAAGAATCAATATTTCACTAAATTTTAACCCTTTGTGTGGGAGGTACCAGAAGGAGTAGACCAATATGGCCCATCTTCGAACTCATCCGGAGATAGATCAAAATATTACCACATACCAAATTTGAAGTCAATCGGTTACTCCTTTCGAGAGTTATCGTGCGCACCAGCCAGCAGACACACAGACAGACAGACAGACAGACGGACGGACATTGCTCATTCGACTTAAAATGACCCAAAACGGATTTCCTCCGAACATACTTAGGGTCTTAGATCACTCCTTCGATGTGTTACACTTTTTTCCGTAGCAAATGATATATACCCTCGTCACACTAAAGTGAGGGTATAAAAAACATTACAGAGGAAAAAATCAATTTTTCTGAACTTTGACCTCGCCCTCCTATAACAGAAAAAAATTAAGATACGCTTTTCAGGATAAGGTTCAGGATAATACACAAAAATGTTTAACTTAATTTGCAATTTAAAATTAAAATCTTTCAAATGGTACTTATATCATTCAAATCTGATTTTCCGTTCAAAAGTTATGTCGACTTCAAAACAGCTAAATTTGTAAAAAAAAATTTAGATAACCAACTTTGGCTCTAAACCACTATGAAATTGGTCAAACGGTAAAAGGCTTCAATTCCCCATTGTCTTTTAATATACGCGTGGGTCGGTTTCATTTGGAATTACCCCATTCTTTTCATATATTTAGGTAATTTTTGGAAGATTTTTTAAATCACCCATTTTTAATTTTTGTGACACGATTTTTTAAATATTATTGGCATAGCCTTCTGATATTTTGCATTTTTGATTCATATATCGCCAAAAATTTTTGCATATTTTTTTGCATAATTTTTGCATATATGTTGCATATATGTTGCATATATGTTGCATTTTTTTGCATATTTTTGATATGCACTCAAATTATTTAAATTTGAGTGATGAAACGTCTAAATACAAATTTTGGTTCAAATCGGATGAAAATTGAAAGATATGCAAAATTCCGAGGTCTACTTATCAGACCAATTTTAACCTATGGATGTTCGATTTAGTTTAACATTTCACCTTCTTACATGGAAAAGATACGTGTATTCGAAAGATAATGCTTTAGAGCCTGCACGACATTATTTAGATCACCTCAAAGTAATTATTTGAAATATGTACATATGTACCAAATAACAAATTATACAATCAATCAAATGTAATTAGAATAGATAATTTCATAATTAATTTAATAAGAAAAAATATTTGGAGGTGTACATTATGTACACAAAATAATTTAATAATGCTCCGTACTATTGATGATGTTCCGCTATTGTCCAGCTCCGGAGCAAACGGTCTCAATTAGTGACATCCATCGGACTCTGTTGGGAGCTGTTCTCATTGCCTCGTTCCATGTCCTCCCACAACATGCGTTGTTGCAATGATTTGAAGGGGGTCCATTGAATGCCGTTTCGTGCCGCATCGTTATTGTCATGACATCGTCCAGGACAAGCAAGAAGAGGAGTGGCCATAGAACACATCCTTGGCGTAGCCCACGTCGATAATAAATGGCTCAGATGTTTGGTTTTTGTATAGCACTTTGTTTTCAGCGCAGAAGTATAGGAGAGTTGTGCTAATTTTCTTGCTCGATTATAATTCGCAGTGTTGACACGCGGTCTACGCAGAATCTCTCTTAGCGGAAGCCAGCTGGAGCGGGGTTCCCCAATCGTCGGTACTGTCCGTCCGTTGGTCTTGGCCAAAGCCGACCACACCAAAAATGGTGAAAATTTCCCCCCAGTACTCACAACAGGTGGTATGGTGAGGGGAAAACGTCATGTCCGACCGTCAAAACGGAAGCACAATGAGCACCGGATAGCGCTCAGAGTTTTGACGAATTTTGAGGCTGTTGAGTTTTCGGCTCTCTCTCAAAAAGAGTCACTTACCTGGGCTAAAGGCGTCATAGATGCTTCTAAGGCCAATGAGCCGGCTGAAAGAGCCATAAATTCATCTGTGTTAACGGCTAATAAAGTCAAAATAATCAGATCACCTGAAGAACCCCTGCCATCGAAAAAACGCAAGAGGCCCTAATGTCACCATAAACAGGACACTCACCAAGCCCTTCAATGAAGTGGCGAAGGAGAGTCTAGTGATGGCCGTTATAGACAGAATTACCTCGATGACCGTAGAGAAATGCCTGGAAACCACCAAACTGCAACGATGCAGGATTGCATCAGGGGAAAGTAAAACTCTTATATTTCGGAGATGCCAGATCAGTAGACCTGTATAAGGCTGCTCTGAGTCGAGTGTGTGAGGTGTGGCCGGGTGCCCAGTTGGATGATGTCGAAAAGACAACATCCCTAGTCACCATAGAGCCCTCCAACCCGACTGACATATTAGAAATAATAAAAGTTTGCAATCCTGGTCTGCCGGCCCATAATTGGAGAATCAAGAGGGTGGGTGAGGCGGAAGATAAAAAGCGGCAGGTCAATTTGATCCTTAACGTTGAATCCACCTCCCATATACAACGTGCAAGTGCAACCTTACAATATGGCTTCGGGACTATAGTCCTGAAGGTATACAAGCAGGATATAGCTCCCGTGGTTGATACACGGCTTTCTGGAAGTGCGGAGGTACCCACGCCCATTATTTCTGGTGACTCCAACTCTAACAGAAGATCTGTAACGTCCTTCTCTGAGGACGAAAGCTCTACTTCTGACACAGAGGGCTGAGGGGAGTCTCCGGACTCCTTGACGAATCTGGCGGTGACACGCTTCTCGATGATACGGACGAAGAGTTCGATAACACCCTTGTCGGGGTGGATGTTAATCTGCCAATTAACAATGATGGTAAGAATTCTACAGATTAGCCTCCATCACGCTAAAGCAGCCTCAGGGGCTCTATAGCTGCGCCTGTTCACAGGTGCAGTAGACATCGTCCTGATACAGGAGCCCTACGCAGTGGGAGGAAGGGTGTGCGGCATCAGGACACCCAACTTTAAACTGCTTGTGGCCAACTGTGAAGGCACTCCAAGAACCTGCATTTTGGCCAGGAAAGATCTAAGTATCTTTCTCCTGGCTAATTTAAGTGGTAAAGACCAAACATCTGCTAGTCTGGAGATCGGTAATCGCATATATTGGGTGGTCCCCAGTTACTTACCTTATGAGCTGTAGTACCGACTGCTCTAATCAGGGAAGTAGTAGAAGAAGCAACGTCGGACTGATTACACTGTGCAACAGTGAAAAAAATACACGGATCTGATGGTATAGGTTCGATTCTACTACCAAATGGTAGTATAACCCTATACTCAGTTTGGCGAGATTGGTGACCAATTTTTTTTTATGGGCCTCGAAAGATTCGGAAAATCAGTGGACCCCTCGAAAAAAGGTGTCATCGGTTTTTGAGCAACAGCTACTTCAGACTTGGTGATAGCGCTTAACTATATTTGGCAATAATGTAGCTAAGAACACGTTGAAAAAAGTCTGTTAAAATTTCATGCCAAAAAAATTTTGTTTTCCTGCACTTTTTTTTCGAAAAACATAGGATTACATTTATTTTTTATCACTTTTTTCGGCATAACTTTAAGGGATCGCTGATTTTTTACTAACAATATTTGGCAATATTGTAGCCACGGTAAATCTGAACAACTTTTATGAACATATCAATACAATCTGAACGTGTCTAGGCACCTTAAATAGCTCAAAAATCCACATTGTACCCCAAAAATTTAAGTATTTCACTGTTATGAAACAAAAATATATTTTTCTGGTATAGGGTATGTTCCGCAATTTTATAGAAAATATTAAGGCCAATATTTTTGTGGAACATTTTAACCCTCTAGCTCCCACACATAACTGTAATTTTTGGCCCCACTTTAACAAATCGTAAAAAACACCCCCTTAAAAGGGGAGGGCGGGGATGCAATGTTGTACAAAAATGTTCGCCATAAAATTTTACTATATGTGTCAGAACACACTAAAACCCAAATCTTAACACAAAAACCCAAAAAACGGTCAAATTCCTGTCAACAACGTTATTTACTTGTATCTTCATTGCTTCAACCACTAGATCGTACGACTAACATTCCTGCATGATCAGGAATTTGACCTTTTTTTTGGTGTTTGTGTTATGTTTTGAGCTCTGGTGTGTTCTGACACATATAGTAAAATTTTATGGCGAAAATTTTTGTAGAACATTTCATCCCCGCCCTCCCACTTTTAAGGGGTGTTTTTTACGATTTGTTAAAATGGGGCCAAAAATTACAGTTATGTGTGGGAGCTAGAGGGTTAAAATGTTCCACAAAAATATTGGCCTTAATATTTTCTATAAAGTTGCTGAACATACCCTATACCAGAAAACTATATTTTTGTTACATAACAGTGAAATACTTACATTTTTGGGGTACAATGTGGTTTTTTGAGCTTTTTAGAGTGCCTAGACACGTTCAGATTGTAATGACATGTTTACAAAAGTTGTTCAGATTTACTGTGGCTACAATATTGCCAAATATTGTTAGTAAAAAATCAACGATCCCTTAAAGTTATGCCGAAAAAAGTGATAAAAAAATAAATTTAATCCTATGTTTTTCGAAAAAAAGTGCAGGAAAACAAAATTTTTTGGCATGAAATGTTAACAGACTTTGTTCTACGTGTTCTTAGCTACATTATTGCCAAATATAGTTAAGCGCTATCACCAAGTCTGAAGTAGCTGTTGCTCAAAAACCGATGACACCTTTTTTCAGGGGGTCCACTGATTTTCCGAATTTTTCGAGGCCCATAAAAAAAAATTGGTCACCAATCTCGCCAAACTGAGTATAGGGTTATACTACCATTTGGTAGTAGAATCGAAGCTATACAGTCAGGTTCGTGTATTTTTCAAAAAGTGTTCATTTGTTGCATAGTGTTATTGGCGCAGACACGAACGCTCATCATACCATCTGGGGTAGTACGGATATAAACAATAGGGGCGATTCACTTCTTGACTTTATTCTAACTACACACCAAAGTATTTGTAACATAGGTAATAAACCGACCTTTACAATTAAAGACAGACAAGAAGTACTAGACGTAACGTTTGCTACTGACCGGCTGTCAGACAAAATTATTGGGTGGGATGTACTGACGACCACTCATTCTCAGATCACCATTATATTGAGTTCACACTCGCTGAAAAAGCGCCTGAACCTGCCGTCCACAGAAATGTGAGAAAGACAAAGTGGCACCTGTATGAGAAGAATTTCAAGAAAGTCCTCAACTTCAAACTTCTGTACGAACCGAATGACAAAGCCGGTCTGGATAATCTGGTCGAGCATGTCACCACATCATTCAATAGTTCCCTTGAAGAAGTCTATCCAAAAACAGGTTACAGGTGTAAAACTAAACCCCAATGGTGGACTTCTGAGCTATCGGCTGTGAAAAAGACCTGCAACAAGCTATTCAACAAGGCTAAATCTACTGGGGTCGCTAATGTTTGGGAGGGGAGTCGTTGCTGATCAGTCGTAGTGAACGGACGTGTTTAGTACAGAGCGGATAGTTAAAATCTATTACGCAGTACCTATTACGCAATCGCAAAAACAAAACAAAATCTGTACAAAGTCTGGAAGGCCTACATCGTAGTACCTATTACGGGCTAATACGAAAAAAAATTCATTGGCGGGGATGCCTTCGCGTTCCGATGGAGCGGGGTTCCCCAATCGTCCTACTGTCCGTCCGTTGGTCTTGGCCAAAGCCGACCACACCAAACATGGTGAAAATTTTCCCCCAGTACTCACAACAGGTGGTACGGTGAGGGGAAAACGTCATGTCCGACCGTCAAAACGGAAACACAATGAGCACCGGATAGCGCTCAGAGTTCTGACGAAGTTGGAGGCTGTTGAGGTTTCGGCTCTTACCGAAAAACAAAAAGAGTCACTTACCTGGGCTAAAGGCGTCTTAGATGCTTCTAAGGCCAATCAGCCGGCTGAAAGAGCCACAAATTCAGCTGTGTTAAGGGCTAATAAAGTCAAAAGAATCAGATCACCTGATGAACCCCTGCCCTCGAAAAAGGCAAGAGGCCCAAATGTCACTATCAACAGGACACTCACCAAGCCCTTCAATGAAGTGGCGAAGGAGAGTCTAGTGATGGCCGTTATAGACAGAAGTAGTGAGGATGGATCCATCCTCAAGGACAAATGGAGCCATATGCAATCAGCCATTATGGCTCATTACCTCGATGTCCGTAGAGAGATGCCGGGCACACCACCAATCTGCAACGATGCAGGATGGCATCAGGGGAGAGTAAAGCTCTTACATTTCGGTGATGCCAGATCAGTAGACCTGTATAAGGCTGCTCTGAGTCGAGCGTCCACCGCGGTTGATACACAGCATTCTGGAAGTGCGGAGGTATCCACGCCCATTATTTCAGGTGAATCCAACTCTAACAGAAGATCTGTAACGTCCTACTCTGAGGACGAAAGCTCTACTTCTGACACAGAGGGGCTGAGGGGAGTCTCCGGACTCTTTGACGCATCTGGCGGAGACACGCTTCTCGATGATACGGACGAAGAGTTCGATAACACCCCTGTAGGGGTGGAAGTTAATCGGTCAATTACCAATGATGGTAAGAATTTTACAGATTAACCTCCATCACGCTAAAGCAGCCTCAGCGGCTCTATTGCTGCGCCTGTCTACAGGTGCAGTAGACATCGTCCTGATACAGGAGCCCTACGCAGTGGGAGGAAGGTTGTGCGGTATCAGGACACCCAACTTTAAACTGCTTGTGGCCAACTGTGAAGGCACTCCAAGAACCTGCATTTTGGCCAGGAAAGATCTAAGTATCTTTCTCCTGACTAATTTAAGTGGTAAAGACCAAACAGCTGCTAGCCTGGAGATCGGTAATCGCATATATTGGGTGGTCTCCAGTTACTTGCCTTATGAAGCTGTAGTACCGACTGCTCTATTCAGGGAAGTAGTAGAAGAAGCAACATCTGACGAGGTCGAGCTGATTGTTGGCGCAGACACGAACGCTCATCATACTATCTGGGGTAGTACGGATATAAACAATAGGGGTGATTCGCTTCTTGACTTTATTATAACTACCAACCTAAGTATTTGTAACATAGGTAATAAACCGACCTTTACAATTAAAGACAGACAAGAAGTACTCGACGTAACGTTTCCTACTGACCGGCTGTCAGACAAAATTATTGGGTGGAATGTACTGGACGACCAATCATTCTCAGATCACCATTATATTGAGTTCAAACTCGCTGAAAAAGCGCCTGAACCTGCCGTCCACAGAAATGTGAGAAAGACAAAGTGGCACCTGTATGAAAATAATTTCAAGAAAGTCCTCAACTCCAAACTTCTGCACGAACCGAATGACAAAGCCGGTCTGGATCATCTGGTCGAGCATATCACCACATCATTCAATAGTTCCCTTGAAGAAGCCTGTCCAAAAACAAGGTACAACGGTAAAACTAAACCCCAATGGTGGACTTCTGAGCTAACGGCTATGAAAAAGACCTGCAACAAGCTATTCAACAAGGCTAAATCTACTGGGGTCGCTAATGTTTGGGATGCCTATAAAGAGCAACTCAAGATCTATAAGAAGGAGCTTAGAAAGGCGCAAAGACGCTCTTGGTATACCTTCTGTGGCGAAGTGGAAAAGGTCTCCGACGCCGCAAGGCTGAGGAAAATATTATCAGCTTCACCCTGTACAGTGGGTTACTTGCAGGATGAGGCAAATAATTGGACCAAAAACAGCGAGCAGTCGCTCAATGTACTGCTCGACACACATTTCCCGGGGAACTCTCTAACAGAACCCGAGAATCAGCAGGACCAACAAGAGTGCGAGTGGACTGCGAGCGTCGCTAGCTTGTTGACTGAGAGATCCAGAATAAGCTGGGCTATTAATAGCTTTGAGCCCTTCAAGTCACCTGGACCAGACGGCATCACTCCAGCAGAAATGCAGAAAATGTTGAAATACATTATCCCCTGGCTGGAGAAAATTTATGTAGGCTGTATCAGGCTTTCATACATCCCGAATCGATGGAGGGATACCAAAGTGGTATTCATACCAAAAGCGGGGAAGATATCACACACTAGGCCAAAAGACTTCAGACCAATTAGCCTATCCTCCTTGCTATTGAAAGGTCTGGAAAGACTTTTAGATTATTTCATTAGGGAAAACCTGGATACAAAACTCCTGTCAGTGAAGCAACATGCTTACAATAAGGGGAAGTCTACAGAATCAGCCCTGCATGAACTTGTGAGCACTATCGAATCGTCCCTGCATTTCAAGGAATTCACCATGGTGGCATTTCTTGACATAGAAGGGGCTTTTAACAACATTCACTCAGATGCAGTAATTGCGGCACTGTCACATCTTAATGTAAACTCTAGTTTGATTAGACTAATTCAAAGTCTGCTCAACAGAAGACGCATAACAGCATGTCTTGGGTCCACAACTCTAACAAGGTTTGTAAACAGAGGGACCCCACAAGGAGGAGTACTGTCTCCACTAATTTGGAACCTAGCGGTGAATGAAATCCTGCTAGATCTAGAACGTTGTGGCTGCAAGGTCGTGGCATATGCGGACGACGTTGCAATCGCAGTGAGTGGCAAATTCGAAAACGTCCTCCGAGACATTCTACAGGTGGCTCTGAACAAATTGGCTAGATGGGCCAGAAGCAGCGGTTTGGGCATAAACCCAAACAAGACAGAATTGGTTCTCTTTACTAGGATGAATAAAGTCCCACATGTGGACCCTCCACCTCGGATAAATGGAACAGATCTAGTCTTTTCTGAAAGTGCAAAATTTTAGGAATAATTCTAGATAGAAAACTGTTATTTAGACTTAATGTATTGGAACGTGTAAGGAAGGCTAACGTCGCCTTATATTCCTGCAAAAAGGCTGTAGGGTCGCGGTGGGGCCACTCTTCTAAAATCGTCCACTGGATATATATAGCAGTAGTTCGTCCTATACTGTTATACGGCATTGTGGTATGGTGGACGGCAACTGACAAACTAACCATCACCAACCTACTAACAAAGGTTCAGAGAACTGCCTGCCTGAGCATAAGCGGAGCCTTAAGGACTACAGCGACCGAGTCTCTACAAGCCCTAATCCATATACTGCCGATTAATATTGTGGCGAGAGAAGTTGCAACCAAAGCGGCAATAAGATTAAACTGCCTATCAATGTGGAGGTACAAAAACTACGGTCACATGAGAATATCAAAGTGTAGTGCTATGGTAACCGACCGAGTGGACTATATACCAACGGTGTACACCTTCGAGAGAAATTACATCACTATAATTCCCCCGAGAGATGAATGGGTTGGAAGAAAACCAGGTAATAGAAAACATCTCCACTTTTACACGGATGGTTCGAAGCTTGATGAAAAGGTTGGCTTCGGAGTATACTGTGCAGAGCTTAGATTGGATATAGCTCACAGACTACCAGATACCTGCAGTGTCTATCAAGCCGAAATAATGGCAATATGGGAAGTAGCCAAGTGGCTGAGTCGCAACATAGTAACCAACTTTGGCGTTGTCATTTACTCGGACAGCCAGGCTGCCATCAATTCTCTGGAGGCAACATCCCTTAATTCACAAACAGCCCTCGACTGCCGCAGATCTCTTAACGAGATGGCTCAGCAGTTTAACATACACCTCATATGGGTGCCTGGGCATAGGGATATCCCGGGGAACTGCAAAGCCGATGAACTTGCTAGGAAAGGGACGACATTACAAATTCTCGAAGAATTTGCATATATTGGTGCGCCACTATCCACGTGCAAGCTTTGGCTTAGGGAAGAGGCAATCAGGCAGTCCAACGAAAGATGGACAGAAATCGGCACCTGCAGAGTAGCTAGACAAATCTGGCCAAGGTATGACCTGAGAAGATCAAAATATCTCCTCGCACTAGAGAGGCAAAGATTGTCTACGTTAGTATCAGTTCTGACGGGACACTGCTTGATCGGCGAACACGCCAAAAGATTGGGTATTGACTCTAATGACTTCTGCAGAAGCTGTGGAGATGAGGAAGAAGTGGAGAGCATTGAGCACTTGCTATGCGACTGTCCCGCTCTGAGTAAACGACGACTGGACATACTGGGGTCGGCTTTTCTAGGCAGCCTAACATATCTTTCCAGTACCGATATTCGTAATATCGACAAATTTGTATATCAAACAGGTTGGTTTCGATGAGGGGCATTTCAGCCCGTCGTAACACTAGGGACCTAAACTGGTCTATGTGAGCTTGACGGGACACTGCTTGATCGGCGAATACGCTAAAAGATGTTGTATTAACTCTAATGACTTCTGCAGAAGCTGTGGAGATGTTTTAATTTTAATAACCTCTAAATCCAGATGTAATGTTTTTTTATATATACTAAAAAATAAATAAATTTATTATTATACCCTCACTTTAGTGTGACGAGGGTATAGCTTAGGTTTAGGTTTAGGTTTAGGAGTGACCTAAGACCCCAAGTATGTTCGGAGGAAATCCGTTTTGGGTCATTTTAAGTCAAATGAGCAATGTCCGTCCATCCGTCTGTCTGCTGGCTGGTGCGCACGATAACTCTCGAAAGGAGTACCCGATTGACTTCAAATTTCGTACGTGGTAATAATTTTTTCTATCTCCGGCTAAGATCGAAGATGGGCCATATTGGTCCACTCCTTCTAGTACCTCCCCCACAAAGGGTTAAATGTTGTGAAATATTGATTCTTTAATAACTGCTATACTACTTATTCGAATCTTCTGAAATTCCGCACTTAGTATTAGCTTATTAGTCGCTATCAACTCGAGAAAGTTGCCACGTCTCTTTGGTACCTCCCACACAAATGCACCGTTTTGCACCAAAAGTTAACAGCTTATAACATTAATAACAGTGTATAAAAATACTTGAAATTTTGTATAGTATTATGCTTTTATATTGCCTACAGTCCAGAGAAAAATGGGCGTTGTTGCCACGCCCATTTTGGTACCTCCCACACAAAGGACCTTTTTGCACAAAAAGTTAACAGCTTATAACATTAAAACTAGTGTATAAAAATACTTGAAATTTTGTACAGTATAATGTTTTTATAGTGTCTATAGCCCTGTGAAAAATGGGCGTTATCGCCACGCCTCTTTTTGTACCTTCCACACAAAATGCCCAAATCATACCACAATTTAATATCTCATAACGTGATTACAACAGACGGACGGACGGACGTGATGTGTTAAAAACGGAGTGACAAAATTAATATACCCCTCATCCTATGGTTCAGGGTATAACAATACTGAATAATATCGTTTCCTTTGGTCCGTAGTACTCCATTAAGCCATCGAAGTTGAAAATTTTTCATAAAAAGCCTATGTACGAGTATATGTATATGTATGTATGTTAATGTCTATAATGCATTCGTTGCTGATCATTCGCAGTGAACGGACGTGTTTATCACATAGCGGATAGTTACCAGTACCTATTACGCAATAGCAAAAATCTGTACAAAGTCTGTAAGGCCTACATCGTAGTACCTATTACGGTCTAATACAGACAAAATAAAAATAAATTCTCTTGACGGGGATGCCTTCGTGTTCCGATGGAGCGCGGTTCCCCAATCGTCCGACTGTCCGTCCGTTGGTCTTGGCCAAAGCCGACCACACCAAAAATGGTGAAAATCTCCCCCAAGTACTCACAACAGGTGGTGCGGTGAGGGGGAAACGTCATGTTCGACCGTCAAAACGGAAGCACAATGAGCATCGTGTAGCGCTCAAAGTTTTGACGAAGTTGGAGGCTGTTGAGGTTTCGACTCTTACCGAAAAACAAAAAGAGTCACTTACCTGGGCTAAAGGCGTCATAGATGCTTCTAAGGCCAATGAGTCGGCTGAAAGAGCCACAAATTCAGCTGTGTTAACGGCTAATAAAGTAAAACGAATCAGATCACCTGATGAACCCCTGCCTTCGAAAAAGGCAAGAGGCCCTAATGTCACCATCAACAGGACACTCACCAAGCCCTTCAATGAAGTGGCGAAGGAGAGTCTAGTGATGGCTGTTATAGACAGAAGTAGTGAGGATGGATCCATCCTCAAGGACAAATGGAGTCATGTACAATCAGCCATTATGGCTCATTACCTCGATGTCCGTAGAGAAATGCCGGGCAAACCACCAATCTGCAACGATGCAGGATGGCATCAGGGGAGAGTAAAGCTCTTATATTTCGGTGATGCCAGATCAGTAGACCTATATAAGGCTGCTCTGAGTCGAGCGGGTGAGGTGTGGCCGGGTGCCCAGTTGGATGTTGTCGAAAAAAACAACATCCCTAGTCACCCTAGAGCCATCACCTGGGTTACAGAAGAGCCCTCCAACCCGGCTGAAATCTTAGAAATACTAAAAGATTCCAATCCTGGTCTGCCGGCCCATAATTGGAGAATCAGCAAGGTGGGTGAGGCGGATGGTAAAAAGCGGCAGGTCAATCTTATCCTAAACGCTGAATCCACCTCCCATATACAAAGTGCGAGTGCATCCCTACAATATGGCTTCGATACTATAGTCTTGAAGATATACAAGCAGGATATAGCTCCCAGTGCAGAAGGTGAGTCGTCCACCGTGGCACTTTCTGGAAGTGCGGAGGTACCCACGCCTATTATTTCTGGTGACTCCAACTCTAACAGAAGATCTGTAACGTCCTTCTCTGAGGAAAAAAGCTCTACTTCGGACACAGAGAGGCTGAGGGGAGTCTCCGGACTCTTTGACGCATCTGGCGGGGACATGCTTCTCGACGATACGGACGAAGAGTTCGATAACACCCTTGTCGGGGTGGATGTTAATCTGTCAATTACCAATGATGGTAAGAATTCTACAGATTAACCTCCATCACGCTAAAGCAGCCTCAGCGGCTCTATTGCTGCGCCTGTCCACAGGCGCAGTAGACATCGTCCTGATACAGGAGCCCTACGTAGTGGGAGGAAGGGTGTGTGGTATTAGGACACCCAACTTTAAACTGCTTGTGGCCAACTGTGAAGGCACTCCAAGAACCTGCATTTTGGCCAGGAAAGATCTAAGTATCTTTCTCCTGACTAATTTAAGTGGTAAAGACCAAACAGCTGCTAGCCTGGAGATCGGTAATCGCATATATTGGGTGGTCTCCAGCTACTTGCCTTATGAATCTGTAGTACCGACTGCTCTATTCAGGGAAGTAGTAGAAGAAGCAACGTCTGACGAGCTCGAGCTGATTATTGGCGCAGACACGAACGCTCATCATACTATCTGGGGTAGTACGGATATAAACAATAGGGGTGATTCGCTTCTTGACTTTATTCTAACTACCAACCTTAGTATTTGTAACATAGGTAATAAACCGACCTTCACAACTAAAGACAGACAAGAAGTACTCGACGTAACGTTTGCTACTGACCGGCTGTCAGACAAAATTATTGGGTGGAATGTTCTGGACGACCACTCATTCTCAGATCACCATTATATTGAGTTCAAACTCGCGGAAAAAGCGCCTAAACCCGCCGTCCACAGAAATGTAAGGAAGACAAAGTGGCACCTGTATGAGAAGAATTTCAAGAAAGTCCTCAACTCTAAACTTCTGTACGAACCGAATGACAAAGCCGGTCTGGATAATCTGGTCGATCATATCACCATATCATTCAATAGATCCCTTGAAGAAGCCTGTCCAAAAACAAGGTACAAGGGTAAAACTAAACCCCAATGGTGGACTTCTGAGCTAACGGCTATGAAAAAGACCTGCAACAAGCTATTCAATAAGGCTAAATCTACTGGGGTCGCTAATGATTGGGATGCCTATAAAGAGCAACTCAAGATCTATAAGAAGGAGATTAGAAAGGCGCAAAGGCGCTCTTGGTATACCTTCTGTGGTGAAGTGGAAAAGGTCTCCGACGCCGCTAGGCTGAGGAAGATATTATCTGCTTCACCCTGTACAGTGGGATATTTACAGGATGAGGCAAATAACTGGACCAAAAACAGCGAGCAGTCGCTCAATGTACTGCTCGACACACATTTCCCGGGGAACTCTATAACAGAACCCGAGGATCAGCAGGACCAACAAGAGTGCGAGTGGACTGCGAGCGTCGCTAGCTTCTTGACTGAGAGATCCAGAGTATTGTTTCCACTAATTTGGAACCTAGCGGTTAATGAAATCCTGCTAGATCTAGAACGTTGTGGCTGCAAGGTCGTGGCATATGCGGACGACGTGGCAATCGCAGTGAGTGGCAAATTCGTAAACGTCCTCAGAGACATCCTACAGGTGGCTCTGAACAAGTTGGCTAGATGGGCCAGAAGCAGCGGTTTGGGCGTTAACCCCAACAAGACAGAATTGGTTCTCTTTACTAGGATGAATAATGTCCCACATGTGGACCCTCCACCTCGGATAAATGGAACAGATCTAGTCTTTTCTGAAAGTGCAAAATTTTTAGGAATAATTCTAGATAGGAAAATGTTATTTAGACTTAACGTATTGGAACGTGTAAGGAAGGCCAACGTCGCCTTATATTCCTGCAAAAAGGCTGTAGGGTCGCGGTGGGGACTCTCTCCTAAAATCGTCCACTGGATATATATAGCAGTAGTTCGTCCAATACTGTTATACGGTATTGTGGTATGGTGGACGGCAACTGACAAACTAACCATCACCAACCTACTAACAAAGGTTCAGAGAACTGCCTGCCTGAGCATAAGCGGAGCCTTAAGGACTAAGCGACCGAGTCTCTACAAGCCCTACTCCATATCCTGCCGATTAATATTGTGGCGAGAGAAGTTGCAACCAAAGCGGCAATAAGATTAAACTGCCTATCAATGTGGAGGTACAAGAACTATGGTCACATGAGGATATCAAAGTGTAGTGCTATGGTAACCGACCGAGTGGACTATATACCAACTGTGTACACCTTCGAGAGAAATTACATCACTATGATTCCCGCCAGAGATGAATGGGTCGGCAGAATACCAGGTAATAGAAACCATCTCCACTTTTACACGGATGGTTCGAAGCTTGATGAAAAGGTTGGCTTCGGAGTACACTGTGAAGAACTTAGTCTGGATATAGCTCACAGACTACCAGATACCTGCAGTGTCTATCAAGCCGAAATAATGGCAATATGGGAAGTCGCCAAGTGGCTGAGTCGCAACATAGTAACCAACACTGGCGTTGTCATTTACTCGGACAGCCAGGCTGCCATCAATTCTCTGGAGGCAACATCCCTAAATTCACAAACAGCCCTCGACTGCCGCAGATCTCTTAACGAGATGGCTGAGCAGTTTAATATACACCTCATATGGGTGCCTGGGCATAGGGATATCCCGGGGAACTGCAAAGCCGATGAACTTGCTAGGAAAGGGACGACATTACAAATTCTCGAAGAATTTGCATATATTGGTGCGCCACTATCCACGTGCAAGCTTTGGCTTAGGCAAGAGGCAATCAGGCAGTCCAACGAGAGATGGACAGAAATCGGCACCTGCAGGGTAGCTAGACAAATCTGGCCAAGGTATGACCTGAGAAGGTCAAAATATCTCCTCGCACTAGAGAGGAAACGATTGTCTACGTTAGTACAGGTTCTGACGGGACACTGCTTGATCGGCGAACACGCCAAAAGATTGGGTATTGACTCCAATGACTTCTGCCGAAGCTGTGGAGATGAGGAAGAAGTGGAGAGCATTGAGCACTTGCTTTGCGACTGTCCCGCTTTGAGTAAACGACGACTGGACATACTAGGGTCGGCCTTTTTAGGCAGCCTAACAGATCTTTCCAGTACTGATATTCGTACTATCGATAAATTTATATATCAAACAGGTTGGTTTCGATGAGGGGCATTTCAGCCCGTGGTAACACTAGGGACCTAAACTGGTCTATGTGAGCTTGTAAAAAAAAATACGGCTGCCACCCTAACCTAAACCTAAACCTATGTATGTTAATACTTCACTAATAAAATCAGGTTTCCCATGTGGTATAAACATTAAATTTAATTTTCGTTTCTTTCACTCATTCGAAAGTTAAAGTAATTTATTATCTACGAGTATTGTGCTGAAAATACATTCATTATACGAGTATGAGTTTAAGTTGGTTTGCGTTTCAATACTTAATTATATTCAAGTGATGTTATCCTCACAAAGTGCATAGCACATCACATTTGGCCGTGGAACGAGATGGACCCAACACATTTGCGAAACTGAAGCATCAAAAGGCTAAACGAGACACCCCCTGAGGGTACAAAAACAAAAGGGGAAAAAGCATTCAAAAACATCACAACTTTTGAATTTAATTGCTATAGTATCCATGAAAGTGATTATTCTCGCACAAAGTACCTTTGATGCATTAAGCTCCATTATAGACTAGCTCCACATGAATGGTGATAATGAACGATTCCCTGAAATGTAAATCCGCAAGGGGTAGTTAAGACTAGCTTTCGTGGAAATTTCTACCGGCAAAATGCAAATGCTCGTACGTGCGTCTGCACGCAAATGAAATAAACTTAAATTGTTTAATCAACGCTGTAATCCGATTTATAATCAACCTGTTATTTTTCATCAATTTTACAAAGAAAACAAAAAAAGTGCAAATGGTACAAAAATTAAATTATTTGCAGAAAAAATTGAAGTGATTTCCTTCGGCCCAAAAAAAAACCTATACAAGCCATTCTCACACGGGGCAAAATCACCTTTTTTGATATGTTTGAATCGAAAGAAAATATATTTGGAACACAAATTTTTAAATATTATATATTTCTGAGCAAATAAATTTTATTTGAAAATCAATAAAATGTATTTGGAACGCATATATTAATATATTACAACAAAATTTATTTGCAAACTAAATTTCTCAAATAAAATATGTGTTTAAATACAAATAAAATTATTGTTTAGGAATTTTTCCAAATATATTTTATTTAAAAAAATTTTCAAAACATTTACTGACTTTCGAAATTCAGTTTTAATTTTTCCTTGTTTTCGAATTAGACCTCCCAGTTATGATACCATATTAACTTCCGTTTTAAATCGATCATTTAAATTTTCTGAGTATTCCAAGCCATCATTAGTTGTCAATCCTCTAAGTAATTTATTTTAATCCAAGATTATACGATTTCAATTATTATAATTTTACGAACATTTAACATTTCTAAAAAATTAACTTTGAATTACTGAAAAATTTAACACAATTTATGTATTTTCCGAATACTTAAATGCAAATAAATATTTGTTTCGGAAATAATAGTCCCAAATAATAACATATTGGGATGTAAACAAAGATTTGTTTAGAACGACATCTTCCCAAGTATATAATTTTTGTATATACCAAATACTATATGTTTAGAGTGTACCCTGAATATATATATGTTTCAAGCCGAATATGTTTGGGACAATATACTACAGAAGCGATTTTTTTTCAGCGTGCATATGCTCGCATTGAAGTGAAGAACATAAAAACATTAACACCATACTTACATACAGAAATTTGGGGTATTATTTTAAATTTTGTGGTAATGTAAACAAAAACGAGACGTACGGTTTTCTCTGGCAATGAGTCAAAAATAAACCAGTAAGGAAAGGCAGAAAGTCGGGCGGGGCCGACTATATAATACCCTACACCTCCCTAACAATGCGATAAGGGTCATTGCGATAATAATTTGTAATAATTGGTAAATAGTTAGGAACATATTATCTAATTCTAAACCGATAATCGCTAAATTTAGTAATATTCGATCCTAAATTGGGAAACAGCTTTCTTGAAAATTTAAATGATCGGAAGTAAAGTACAACTTATATAGCGCTTTGACACCAAATCAGGAGGAACATATATATGGAGGTTATATTTAAATCTGAACCGATTTCCCTAAATACTCATTCATGTAAACAGACCTCTTTCTGTCGAATTTCGTTCTGATCAGATATAAAATACAGACACTGATCGGATATAAATTTTTACAGGGCTTACATGTCAAATCGGGGTAACTTATATATGGGGGCTATATCTAAATCTGAGCCGATTTCTTCCAAATTCAAAAGTGTTCATTCATATAATATGAAACCTTTTTCTGCCGAATTGCATACTGATCGGATATAAAATGCAGTTTTTACAGCGTTTACATATCAAATCGGGGGTAACATATATATGGGGGCTATATCTAAATCTGAACTGATTTTTTCCAACTTTGGCAGTATTCCTTCACGTAATAAGATACCTCTTTCTGCCGAATTACGCACTGATCGGATATAAAATACAGTTTCTACAGCGCTTACATGTCAAATCGGGGGTTACATATATATGGGGGCTATATCTAAATCTGAACCGATTTTCTCCGAATTTAGCAGTATTCCTTCATGTAATAATAAACCTCTTTCTGCCGAATTTCATACTAATCGGATATAAAATAAAGTTTTTACAGCGCTTACATGTCAATTCGGGGCTAACATATATATGGGGGGCTTTATATAAATCTGAACTGATTTTCTCCAACTTTGGCAGTATTCCATCACGTAATAAGATACCTCTTTCTGCCGAATTTCGCACTGATCGGATATAGAATACAGTTTCTACAGCGCTTACATGTCAAATCGGGGGTTACATATATATGGGGGCTATATCTAAATCTGAACCGATTTTCTCCGAATTTAGCAGTATTCCTTCATGTAATAATAAACCTCTTTCTGCCGAATTTCATACTAATCGGATATAAAATAAAGTTTTTACAGCGCTTACATGTCAAATCGGGGCTAACATATATATGGGGGCTTTATCTAAATCTGAACTGATTTTCTCCGAATTTGGCAGTATTCCTTCATGTAATAAGAAACCTCTTTCTGCCGAATTTCATACTGATCGGATATAAAATAAAGTTTTTACAGCGCTTACATGTCAAATCGGGGGTAACATATATATGGGGGCTATATCTAAATCTGAACCGATTTTAACCAAATTCAATAGGGATCGTCCAAATGATATGTGTAAAGTTTCGTCGCGATCGGACCATGATTGCGACCTGTACTTTGATTACAAGAATACATGCACAGACGGACAGACAGACGGACAGACGGACATAGCTAAATCAACTCAGAAAGTGATTCTAAGTCGATCGGTATAATAAACGATGGGTCTATTTCTTCTCCTTTTGGGTGTTACAAACAAATGCATAAAGTTATAATACCCTGTACCACAGTGTGGTGTAGGGTATAAATATTTGCAGAAACATTTTTAAATTCAACAAATTTATTAATAAAAGGAGATAGAATTTTTATACCCTACACCACACTGTAGTAGGGCATATACATATATGATATCCCCCATATGTATGTTACCCCCAATTGGACATGTACCCTACAGTGCTAGGGTACATGTCCAATTGGATCGTGCTAATCGATATTTTATATCCGATCAGCACGAAATTCGGCACTGCCAAATTCGGGAAAAATCGGTTCCGATTTAGATCGAGGAATCCATTTTTGAGATTTATTTTTGAGAGCTGCCAGAGGGCGCTTTCGTAAATGTTTGTGATTTTATCGACTAAAAGGCGTTCATGTCTATTTAGTATTTAAGCGTTATTGAAACTGTATTTTATGTCCGATCTTTACATAATTTGGCGGAAATGGGGTTTTTGATCCAAGTTGATGAGTATAGTCCCATCTACTCGTATTTGTCCTTTCCTTGATCATTGCTGATCAGTCGTAGTGAACGGACGTGTTTAGCACAGAGCGGATAGTTAAAATCTATTACGCAGTACCTATTACGCAATCGCAAAAAAATCTGTACAAAGTCTGGAAGGCGAACATTGTAGTACCTATTACGAGCTAATACAGACAAAAATAATTAATAAATTCGTTGACGGGGATGCCTTCGCGTTCCGATGGAGCAGGGTTCCCCAATCGTCCTACTGTCCGTCCGTTGGTCTTGGCCAAAGCCGACAACAGGAGGTACGGTGAAAACGTCATGTCCGACCGTCAAAAGGGAAGCACAATGAGCACCGTATAGCGCTCAGAGTTTTGACGAAGTTGGAGGCTGATGCCTATAAAGAGCAACTCAAGATCTATAAGAAGGAGCTTAGAAAGGAGCAAAGACGCTCTTGGTATACCATCTGTGGCGAAGTGGAAAAGGTCTCCGACGCAGCAAGGCTGAGAAAAATACTATCAGCTTCACCCTGTACAGTGGGTTACTTGCAGGATGAGGTTAATAATTGGACCAAAAAATAAAAGCTTCAAAAGTGACAGCTACCGAAATACCGGGTGATTCAAAATAACACCTCTTGTTGGAAAACCCTGTATATTCTCATTATTTTTTTTTTAATTTTAGTAAATTATTACACTATGCAATTTTTTACCAAAACATATACATAATCATCCTAATTTATTATAATTTGTATAATAATTCGTTTCGTGAATTTTTATTTTTTTTTTAAATCACTCACACCACACTGTGGTACAGGGTAAGTTTGTCTGCCGGAATCACTAGCTGAGTCAATTTAACTATATTTAACGAGTATATTATGCATTTGAACATTCTTATATAATATATATAAAATATACAATAACATTTCCGACTAGATGTATAATCGAAAACTTATTGAATTGATTTTTTTTACATAAAAAATATCGTTACTCCGTAGGAGCTTCTAGCAAACACAACAGATGCTTTTTTAGAATTTAATTAAAATTTACTAAATTTCTCCAACTATTTCGATCTTGAGTTAGGCGTCTTGCGTGACCAGATCATGCCTTTGGAGTACAATTCCGCCTCAGTTGATCTTCGCCATGTTACCTTTGGACGACCTATATTACCCTGTGTGCAACTTTAGCGATGTCTGAGGTTTCTTTCCTCAAGGTATGTTCAATCCATCGCCACTTTCATCTGCGTACTTCGACTTCAATTTGTTCCATGTCGCACATTGAAAGTAGGTTATTATTGCTTATACGCAGCGGCCAGAAAATCTTCGCTATGCGTCTCAAGATATCGTGTTGCTAACTTTCCATGTTTCACTCCTGTACAGTTGGACTGATTTCACAATTCGTAGTTTGTGTTTCTTCGACATATGCAAAAACTGCCATTTCCTGCCGTGTGATGCGTAGGCATGAAGGGCTTTGTATATTATACTGCGCACGTCCGTATCCGCTCCGCCATCTTTGCATAGAATACTGCCGAGGTAGCCAAACTCGTCGACGTCTTCAATTAGGTTATTATTTAGCAATAATGGCGTGGTTACATTGGTTGCTATGCGCATGATTTTTGTTTCTAGATGTTGATTTTTAATCCAACCGCAGATCCATTTCTTTCCAAACTACAGATTTTTATACCCTACACCACGCTGTGGTACAGGGTATTATAACTTTGTGCATTTGTTTGTAACACCCAAAAGGAGAAGAAATAGACCCATCGTTTATTATACCGATCGACTTATAATCACTTTCTGAGTTGATTTAGCTATGTCCGTCTGTCCGTCTGTCTGTCCGTCTGAGCATGTATTCTTGTAATCAAAGTACAGGTCGCAATTATGGTCCGATCTCGACGAAACTTTACACATATCTTTTTTTTTGGCCCAAGGACGATCCCTATTGAATTTGGTTAAAATCGGTTCAGATTTAGATATAGCCCCCATATATATGTTAGCCCCAATTTGACATGTAAGCGCTGTAAAAACTGTATTTTATATCCGATCAGTATGAAATTCGGCAGAAAGAGGTTTCTTATTATATGGATGAACGCTATTAAATTTGGAAGTAATCGGTTCAGATTTAGATATAGCCCCCATATATACGTTACCCCCAATTTGACATGTAAGCGCTGTAAAAACTTTATTTTACATCCGATCAGTATGAAATTCGGCAGAAAGAGGTTTCTTATTACATGGATGAACACTATTAAATTTGGAAGAAATCGGTTCAGATTTAGATATAGCCCCCATATATACGTTACCCCCGATTTGACATGTAAGCGCTGTAAAAACTTTATTTTATATCCGATCAGTATGAAATTCGGCAGAAAGAGGTTTGTTATTATATGGATGAAAACTATTAAATTTGGAAGAAATCGGTTCAGATTTAGATATAGCCCCCATATATATGTTACCCCCGATTTGACCTGTAAGCGCTGTAAAAACTGTATTTTATATCCGATCAGTGCGAAATTCGGCAGAAAGAAGATTCTTATTACATGAAGGAATACTGCCAAATTTGGAGAAAATCGGTTCAGATTTAGATATAGCTCCCATATATATATATATATGTTACCCCCGATTTGACATCTAAGCGCTGCAGAGACTGTACTTTATATCTGATCAGTACGAAATTCGACAGAAGGAGGTCTTTTTACATGAGTAAGTATTCAGGGAAGATCGGTTCAGATTTATATTAAAGCTCCATATATATGTTCCTCCTGATTTGGTATCAAACCGCTATAGAAGTTGTATTTTACTTCCGATCATTAAAATTTTCTAGAAAAATGTTTCTCAATTTAGGAACGAATATTGCTTAATTTAGCGATTATCGTTTCAGAATTAGATAATACGTTTCTACCCATTTACCAATTATTCCAAATTATTATGGCAATGACCCTTATCGCATTGTTAGGGAGGTGTAGGGTATTATATAGTCGGCCCCGCCCGACTTTCTGCCTTTCCTTACTGGTTTTTTTTATACCCTACACCACACTGTGGTACAGGGTATTATAACTTTGTGCATTTGTTTGTAACGCCCAAAAGGAGAAGAAATATACCCATCGTTTATTATACCGATCGACTTAGAATCACTTTCTGAGTTGATTTAGCTATGTCCGTCTGTGCATGTATTCTTGTAATCAAAGTACAGGTCGCAATTATGGTCCGATCGCGACGAAACTTTACACATATCATTTGTTTGGACCAAGGACGAACCCTATTGAATTTGGTTAAAATCGGTTCAGATTTAGATATATCCCCCATATATATGTTACCCCCGATTTGACATGTAAGCGCTGTAAAAACTTTATTTTATATCCGATCAGTATGAAATTCGGCAGAAAGAGGTTTCTTATTACATGAAGGAATACTGCCAAATTCGGAGAAAATCTGTTCAGATTTAGATAAAGCCCCCATATATATGTTAGCCCCGATTTGACATGTAAGCGCTGTAAAAACTTTATTTTATATCCGATTAGTATGAAATTCGGCAGAAAGAGGTTTATTATTACATGAAGGAATATTGCTAAATTCGGAGAAAATCGGTTCAGATTTAGATATAGCCCCCATATATATGTAACCCCCGATTTGACATGTAAGCGCTGTAGAAACTGTATTTTATATACGATCAGTGCGAAATTCGGCAGAAAGAGGTATCTTATTACGTGAAGGAATACTGCCAAAGTTGGAGAAAATCAGTTCAGATTTAAATAAAGCCCCCATATATATGTTAGCCCCGAGTTGACATGTAAGCGCTGTAAAAACTTTATTTTATATCCGATTAGTATGAAATTCGGCAGAAAGAGGTTTATTATTACATGAAGGAATACTGCTAAATTCAGGAATACTGCCAAAGTTGGAGAAAATCAGTTCAGATTTAAATAAAGCCCCCATATATATGTTAGCCCCGAGTTGACATGTAAGCGCTGTAAAAACTTTATTTTATATCCGATCAGTATGAAATTCGGCAGAAAGAGGTTTCTTATTATATGGATGAACGCTATTAAATTTGGAAGAAATCGGTTCAGATTTAGATATAGCCCCCATATATACGTTACCCCCAATTTGACATGTAAGCGCTGTAAAAACTTTATTTTACATCCGATCAGTATGAAATTCGGCAGAAAGAGGTTTCTTATTACATGGATGAACACTATTAAATTTGGAAGAAATCGGTTCAGATTTAGATATAGCCCCCATATATACGTTACCCCCGATTTGACATGTAAGCGCTGTAAAAACTTTATTTTATATCCGATCAGTATGAAATTCGGCAGAAAGAGGTTTGTTATTATATGGATGAAAACTATTAAATTTGGAAGAAATCGGTTCAGATTTAGATATAGCCCCCATATATATGTTACCCCCGATTTGACCTGTAAGCGCTGTAAAAACTGTATTTTATATCCGATCAGTGCGAAATTCGGCAGAAAGAAGATTCTTATTACATGAAGGAATACTGCCAAATTTGGAGAAAATCGGTTCAGATTTAGATATAGCTCCCATATATATATATATATGTTACCCCCGATTTGACATCTAAGCGCTGCAGAGACTGTACTTTATATCTGATCAGTACGAAATTCGACAGAAGGAGGTCTTTTTACATGAGTAAGTATTCAGGGAAGATCGGTTCAGATTTATATTAAAGCTCCATATATAGAAGTTGTATTTTACTTCCGATCATTAAAATTTTCTAGAAAAATGTTTCTCAATTTAGGAACGAATATTGCTTAATTTAGCGATTATCGTTTCAGAATTAGATAATACGTTTCTACCCATTTACCAATTATTCCAAATTATTATGGCAATGACCCTTATCGCATTGTTAGGGAGGTGTAGGGTATTATATAGTCGGCCCCGCCCGACTTTCTGCCTTTCCTTATTGGTTTTTTTTATACCCTACACCACACTGTGGTAGAGGGTATTATAACTTTGTGCATTTGTTTGTAACGCCCAAAAGGAGAAGAAATATACCCATCGTTTATTATACCGATCGACTTAGAATCACTTTCTGAGTTGATTTAGCTATGTCCGTCTGTGCATGTATTCTTGTAATCAAAGTACAGGTCGCAATTATGGTCCGATCGCGACGAAACTTTACACATATCATTTGTTTGGACCAAGGACGAACCCTATTGAATTTGGTTAAAATCGGTTCAGATTTAGATATATCCCCCATATATATGTTACCCCCGATTTGACATGTAAGCGCTGTAAAAACTTTATTTTATATCCGATCAGTATGAAATTCGGCAGAAAGAGGTTTCTTATTACATGAAGGAATACTGCCAAATTCGGAGAAAATCTGTTCAGATTTAGATAAAGCCCCCATATATATGTTAGCCCCGATTTGACATGTAAGCGCTGTAAAAACTTTATTTTATATCCGATTAGTATGAAATTCGGCAGAAAGAGGTTTATTATTACATGAAGGAATATTGCTAAATTCGGAGAAAATCGGTTCAGATTTAGATATAGCCCCCATATATATGTAACCCCCGATTTGACATGTAAGCGCTGTAGAAACTGTATTTTATATACGATCAGTGCGAAATTCGGCAGAAAGAGGTATCTTATTACGTGAAGGAATACTGCCAAAGTTGGAGAAAATCAGTTCAGATTTAAATAAAGCCCCCATATATATGTTAGCCCCGAGTTGACATGTAAGCGCTGTAAAAACTTTATTTTATATCCGATTAGTATGAAATTCGGCAGAAAGAGGTTTATTATTACATGAAGGAATACTGCTAAATTCGGAGAAAATCGGTTCAGATTTAGATATAGCCCCCATATATATGTAACCCCCGATTTGACATGTAAGCGCTGTAAAAACTTTATTTTATATCCGATTAGTATGAAATTCGGCAGAAAGAGGTTTATTATTACATGAAGGAATACTGCTAAATTCAGGAATACTGCCAAAGTTGGAGAAAATCAGTTCAGATTTAAATAAAGCCCCCATATATATGTTAGCCCCGAGTTGACATGTAAGCGCTGTAAAAACTTTATTTTATATCCGATCAGTATGAAATTCGGCAGAAAGAGGTTTCTTATTATATGGATGAACGCTATTAAATTTGGAAGAAATCGGTTCAGATTTAGATATAGCCCCCATATATACGTTACCCCCAATTTGACATGTAAGCGCTGTAAAAACTTTATTTTACATCCGATCAGTATGAAATTCGGCAGAAAGAGGTTTCTTATTACATGGATGAACACTATTAAATTTGGAAGAAATCGGTTCAGATTTAGATATAGCCCCCATATATACGTTACCCCCGATTTGACATGTAAGCGCTGTAAAAACTTTATTTTATATCCGATCAGTATGAAATTCGGCAGAAAGAGGTTTGTTATTATATGGATGAAAACTATTAAATTTGGAAGAAATCGGTTCAGATTTAGATATAGCCCCCATATATATGTTACCCCCGATTTGACCTGTAAGCGCTGTAAAAACTGTATTTTATATCCGATCAGTGCGAAATTCGGCAGAAAGAAGATTCTTATTACATGAAGGAATACTGCCAAATTTGGAGAAAATCGGTTCAGATTTAGATATAGCTCCCATATATATATATATATGTTACCCCCGATTTGACATCTAAGCGCTGCAGAGACTGTACTTTATATCTGATCAGTACGAAATTCGACAGAAGGAGGTCTTTTTACATGAGTAAGTATTCAGGGAAGATCGGTTCAGATTTATATTAAAGCTCCATATATATGTTCCTCCTGATTTGGTATCAAACCGCTATAGAAGTTGTATTTTACTTCCGATCATTAAAATTTTCTAGAAAAATGTTTCTCAATTTAGGAACGAATATTGCTTAATTTAGCGATTATCGTTTCAGAATTAGATAATACGTTTCTACCCATTTACCAATTATTCCAAATTATTATGGCAATGACCCTTATCGCATTGTTAGGGAGGTGTAGGGTATTATATAGTCGGCCCCGCCCGACTTTCTGCCTTTCCTTACTGGTTTTTTTTATACCCTACACCACACTGTGGTAGAGGGTATTATAACTTTGTGCATTTGTTTGTAACGCCCAAAAGGAGAAGAAATATACCCATCGTTTATTATACCGATCGACTTAGAATCACTTTCTGAGTTGATTTAGCTATGTCCGTCTGTGCATGTATTCTTGTAATCAAAGTACAGGTCGCAATTATGGTCCGATCGCGACGAAACTTTACACATATCATTTGTTTGGACCAAGGACGAACCCTATTGAATTTGGTTAAAATCGGTTCAGATTTAGATATATCCCCCATATATATGTTACCCCCGATTTGACATGTAAGCGCTGTAAAAACTTTATTTTATATCCGATCAGTATGAAATTCGGCAGAAAGAGGTTTCTTATTACATGAAGGAATACTGCCAAATTCGGAGAAAATCTGTTCAGATTTAGATAAAGCCCCCATATATATGTTAGCCCCGATTTGACATGTAAGCGCTGTAAAAACTTTATTTTATATCCGATTAGTATGAAATTCGGCAGAAAGAGGTTTATTATTACATGAAGGAATATTGCTAAATTCGGAGAAAATCGGTTCAGATTTAGATATAGCCCCCATATATATGTAACCCCCGATTTGACATGTAAGCGCTGTAGAAACTGTATTTTATATACGATCAGTGCGAAATTCGGCAGAAAGAGGTATCTTATTACGTGAAGGAATACTGCCAAAGTTGGAGAAAATCAGTTCAGATTTAAATAAAGCCCCCATATATATGTTAGCCCCGAGTTGACATGTAAGCGCTGTAAAAACTTTATTTTATATCCGATTAGTATGAAATTCGGCAGAAAGAGGTTTATTATTACATGAAGGAATACTTCTAAATTCGGAGAAAATCGGTTCAGATTTAGATATAGCCCCCATATATATGTAACCCCCGATTTGACATGTAAGCGCTGTAGAAACTGTATTTTATATCCGATCAGTGCGAAATTCGGCAGAAAGAGGTATCTTATTACGTGAAGGAATACTGCCAAAGATGGAGAAAATCAGTTCAGATTTAGATATAGCCCCCATATATATGTTACCCCCGATTTGATATGTAAACGCTGTAAAAACTGCATTTTATATCCGATCAGTATGCAATTCGGCAGAAAAAGGTTTCATATTATATGAATGAACACTTTTGAATTTGGAAGAAATCGGTTCAGATTTAGATATAGCCCCCATATATAAGTTACCCCGATTTGACATGTAAGCCCTGTAAAAATTTATATCCGATCAGTGTCTGTATTTTATATCTGATCAGAACGAAATTCGACAGAAAGAGGTCTGTTTACATGAATGAGTATTTAGGGAAATCGGTTCAGATTTAAATATAACCTCCTCCTTATTTAAATATGTTCCTCCTGATTTGGTGTCAAAGCGCTATATAAGTTGTACTTTACTTCCGATCATTTAAATTTTCAAGAAAGCTGTTTCCCAATTTAGGATCGAATATTACAAAATTTAGCGTTTATCGGTTTAGAATTAGATAATATGTTCCTAACTATTTACCAATTATTCCAAATTATTATCGCAATGACCCTTATCGCATTGTTAGGGAGGTGTAGGGTATCATATAGTCGGCCCGCCCGACTTTCTGCCTTTCCTTACTGGTTTGGCCATGACGGCGTCTAATACCAGGAGAAATAATATTAGCGATAACATGCAGCCTTGCTTTACCCCACTGTTTATTTGGTACGGTTCACTATCCAGGCCTTTATACAGAACATGGCTGGAGGACTCGCGATATAGGGACCGTACTATCGATATAATTTCTTCTGGTATACCAATATTTTGTAGACATTTCCAGATAGCTTCGCGTTCGATTGATTAGATTGGTTGCCGCTTTCTAAATAAAAAATACGTGAGTATTTTACAAAAAAATTAGAAACTATACAATTTCCACAAAAATGAATTATTATATAAATAAACTATCTGGACCCTGTCCACTTCATTGCCCCCGACTTTATATTTCGGTCCATATTTGAACTACTCACGTAGGCTGCCACCAAATACATATGCACAAAATTACAGCAATCTCTCTAAAAAATTGCTCAAGATATGTTAAAATTTGACCTATATGAGCGGGGCCTAGCCCATTGGTTCGAACCCACCCATTTTTGGACCAATAACGTACACTGCCACCAGATACATATACACAAAATTAGAGCATTCTCGCTAACAAATTGTGCAAGATATCTCACTTTCAAAATTTGGTTTATATGGGAGTGGCCACGTCCATTGGTCCGATCCCGCCCATTTTTGGACCGATCACGTCGACTGCCACCGGATATTTATGCATAAAATTACATGGGCGGGGCCCCGACTTTTGTCCGATGCCGCCCATTTTTGGAACAATCCCGTAGACTGCCACCAGATACATATGCACAAAATAACAGCACTCTCGCTAACAAATTGTGGAAGATATCTCAATTTCAAAACTTGGTTTATATGGGAGGGGTCACGTCCTTTCGTCTGATCCCGCCCATTTTTGGACCAATCACGTTGACTGTCACCAGATACATATACCCAAAATAGGGTACTTGAATTTTCGATGTACCAAGTGGGCGTAGCCCCGCCAATATAAGCCAAATTTACAAATTGATATATCTTGCACAATTTTTTAGCTAGAGTGCTGTAATGTTGTTCATATGTATCTGGTGGCAGTCTATGTGATTGGTCCAAAAATGGGCGGGATCGGAACAATGGGCGTGGCACCACAAATATAAGACAATTTGTTAGCGAGAGAGCTGGAATTTTGTGTATATGTATCTGGTTGTAGTCTACGTGATTGGTCCAACAATGGGCGGAAACGGACCAATGGGCGTGCCACAGCCCATATAAACCAAACTTTGAAATTAAGATATTTTTCACAATATGTTAGAGAGGGTGTGGTAATTCTGTGTATATGTAATTGGTGGTAGTCTACGTGATTGGCTAAAAAATGGGCGATCGGATCGGACCAATGGGCCCCGCCCATATAAGTCAAATTTTTGAATTGAGAAATCTTGTACATTCTTTTGGCGAGAGTGCTGTAATTTTTTACATATGAACATGGTGGTAGTCTACCTGATTGGTTTAAAAATGGATCGGGATCGGACCAATGGGCGTGGCTCCGTCCGTCGAATGCGACATTCAAAGTGAAAAAAACATATGCCAAAACATTATTTCATTTTGACAAAAGGCCAAACTTATAGCTATTGAGTAGCACTATAATTGGTGCAAATTTTCAAAATTTCAAAACATGGATGCCTCGCAATTGACCGTACGGAAAATATTATTGTCGCTAAAGTTAAAAGGGGATTCTCCATTGTTGAATCATTTTAATGTATTTGATGGTTTGATAACTGAATTGTTGGTTTCAGTAACGAAGACTAAGGAATTAGATAAGGTGTCTCTCTTGTTGCTAACTCTGCCGCCATCCTACATTTTGGATACAAAAAAGTCACAAAAGTGCGAGGACAGTACATGCTGCAGCTCAGCCGAAAAAGGGTTTCGCGTTTATGATGAGTCGTGAGGTTCCAGTTCGCCGATATGGAAACGTTCATTTTTGTTTGCTGGACTCTGAAGCTTTAGACAATATAATAAATTTCAAGAATTTATTTTCTGATTATATTGAGCTGAAGTCACCAGTGAATAAAGCAGTTTGCAAGTGTGGTGAATACATCTACACCACCAAAAGGGGCATAGTGATATTATGTAGCAGTGATCAATATCAGATAACATTGGACGGTGTTTTGTTTTGCCAGGACGTTCCACAGAATGTTATCTCTATAAAAAAGATGCAAGATGCAATATGCTGGAATGACTATGGAATTCAATAAAGATGTTGTCAGAGATATTAAAGATGGCCAAGTAATCATTGTAAGTAGGTGTGAGAGCAATATACCTAATATACATTTTGGGTCGTGTGAGAATCTTTGCGTGGCGAGTGCTGTTAAGTGTAATATTTAGCGATTGTGGCATGAGAAGTTGGGACACATTAGTAGCGGGAAGTTCTTAGAGATCAAGGGTAAGGATATGTTTAGTGACACTTACGTTTTAGATGATGTGCGACCGAATGATAGGTTGTGTGAGGGTTGCATGAATGTGAAACAGGCCAGACTGAGTTTCAACAAAGCTAAGGACAAAGAGCACATAAGGATGCCTTTAGTTGTTGTTCATTCGGATGTCTGCGGCACGAAAACTCCATCCACGGTTAATGATAACAATTATTATGTGATCTTTGTTGATCAGTTTACTTCCTATGGTATGACTTATTTGATAACATATAAGTCTGAAGTACTTTCGGTTGTTAAGGACTTTGTTGTTTGAGTGAATCTCATTTTGACATTAAAGTTGTCAATTTGGACAATGGAAGAGGGCACTTGTCAAAAGAGATGCGTGAGTATTGCGTTTATAAGGGCATAAGTTATTACCTGGCAGTTCCATATTCCCAACAATTGAACGGTGTGTCTGAACAGATAATAAGGACCATAACGGAGAAAGCTCGTGTCGGGATGAGTGGAGTCAAATTGGACAACGCTTTTTGGTAGTACGGAAACAGATCAAAGGAAATACCTGGTATTGGTGATACAGATGAACGTCAAAGTAAATTATCAGATATAGGTTTTGGGTGGTCGGAATACACTATCTGAGGGCAGAAGAAGTAAGCGATGGAAGATTAGACCACATATATCCTATAAGGAGAGCGATTTGTCCTTGAATAGTTGCATTTAAGCAGCGAGAGCTTTTATTGATGATGTGCCAAGCTCGTTTGATGAGCTTGAATACAGGGATGACGGGTCATATTGGAATATGGCTGTTGATGATTAGCTTAATTCCATTTCTCGAATGGGACCTAGATAATTGTGTCAAGGCCGGAAAAGAGGAATGTGGTGGATTGTAAATGGGTTTTTACGCTGAAACATGACGAAATGTTTGCTTCAGTGGAAAGGGTCTCTAATTTCCGGATTTTGATGTCTTTTTCAGTTTGGGTTGAAGGTTCACCATATGGATGTGAAGGAAATTACATGAAGGTGCCTCAGGGTTAGGTTTGAAGTGAAGGAAAAGTTTGCAAGCTGAATAAGGCAATATAAGGCTTTAAACAGGCTGGAAGGGGTTGGTTTGAGGTTTTTGAGCAGGCACTGCGGGATGCTGGTTTAGTGAAGTCGGCGGTGGATTGTTGCACTTACTTTCTGGATAAAGGCAATACTCATGAGGAATTGTATGTGTTGCTGTACGTTGACGATTTGGTAATAGCTACAGCAAATGATGGGACGATGGCCAAATTTAAAGAATGTTTGATGAGTAGATTTAGGATGGCAGACTTATTAGAGATTAATTGTTTTATTGGAATTCGATTTGAGAGACAAGGCGATGAAATTTGTATGAGTCAATCGGCATACACTAGGAAAGTTCTGAGGAAGTTAGTTAGAAGTCCGCTTTCGAGTAAGCTTGATTATGATGCCCTGAATTCTGATGAAAGGTATGGTGCCCCATGTCGCAATTTAGTTGCTTGTTTGATGTATGTCATGCTGTGCACGCGACCTGATTTTAGTACATGAGTTAGTATTTTGAGCCGATATAGCGGCAAGTGTAATAAGGAATTGTGGCAATGCCACAAGAGTCCTTAGGTATATTAAAGGAACTGTGGATTTGAAGTTAGTTTATATAAAGGACTTGAATTGAAAAGGTATGTGTAAAGGATATGTTGATTATGATTGGGGTGGAAGTGGAACTGATAGAAATAACACTACTGGTTATTTGTTTATGATGTTTTGGGTACTGCTTGGTTTGCTGGAATACTGTAGCGGCATCGTTTAGTGAGGCAGAGTATATGGGATGGTTTGAAGCCATCAGGAAGGCGTTGTGGTTGAATTCATGGATGAATAGTTTTGGAGTTGTGTTTGAAGATCCAGTGTTGCTATATGAAGAAAATCAAAGATGCATTAGTATAGCAAATAACCCCACATGTCACAAGATATCTAAGCACACTGATAATAAGTATCATTTTTCTAGAGAACAAGATGAGAAGAAACTAATCAGAATTGGTATATTCCTACAGATATCCAGCTGGCTGATTTGCTGATGAAACCTTTGTCCACCACTGATAGAAAAATCTTCGTCATGACGACGAATTTGTACATCATCACGATTATTTTTTCATCAAAAGTCAGCTAACTACGGAATAATGCTCTTGAAGAATTTGTTCGTCACCATGACGAATCTCTGTTTCCAAAAACTTTCGCCCTCAGGATGATCACATTTCATTCCTACAATGAATCGAGTTCATTACCACGACGAATTTCATTCATCACCACGATGAATTGAGTTCATCACCACAATGAATCCCCTTTATCACCACGACGAATCCCATTCATCACCACGACGAACTCCATTCATCACCACGACGAATTCATGCCCCCAACTATTTATGTCGTAAAAATTTCAATAAATAATCTTCTGGTTTAAGACCATTTAAAAAGGGGCATGGAAAATAAAATTACTTGACTGCTTTGCCAGGTTCAGTTGTGACTATTCGGTTCGAAACGCAATTCTTATCAGGAAAGACTTTTAAATCAAAAATAATCTCATCAAGTAATGTATTTATCAACAGACCCATTCATCAACACGACGAATACTGTTTAGGTGGGGCGACGAAAGCTCAGTTGATGCGATGTCCGAGTCCACCTTTTTAGAGTAGTTAGGTGGGTGGTTTGCCGGCAAGGGAGGGGGGTAAGCTATTCAACGAAGTCGCTTCTATGACAAACTCCACAACAATTACAATACCAACGATAGCTCAGTAGTGGGGGAACGATGTGTGTGTTCACGTATGTAGTGACCGATGTTGGCGATGCAGTAAATCAAAGGACGAAATAGAATAAATAAAACACAAGACTTTAGTATTTTTGTTTATGATAAAGGCAGAGCTTTATTTGTAGTAACGTATATTAACCATGTTACAGGGTGGCGACAAGGCCGTGCGAATAGTTCGATAGCAAAAACTACAAGAAGTGCTCAGAAGTAGAGCCAAAGACAAGTAGATGTGCGCGAGAGTAGGGCAAAAACAATGACTAGTAGTAATGTGCGCGATAGTATCGCCGAACAAAGACTACAATTGACTACTTTACACGGAGAGTGCTCGACAACGACTAGTGAACGCAGAGGCTCGTTAGAAGAGTCAGACTCCTTAGAAAGTGCGAGGAAAGAGAGAGAGGCCCGAGGATAATGCAAGGCAGCCACACAACAACCACCGCCCAGTGGCTATCTGCACTCTAACACATCCGTACTAAGCGAATTAGGTCTCCGAAGAGAGGTGTACAGGAGATTCCAGTGATGTCAATACGCGACCGGTATTGATCAGGCTCGGGAAGTTGAGACAATGCTGCGTACGTGAACAAATACCATTCATCACCACGACGAACTCCATTCATCACCATTATTTGATTTTTTTAAATTAAACTTTTACAACAAATTATTTAGCTAAGGTAATCAGAAAGCTTAGAGAACAGTACAATCAAGCACAAACTATAAATTGATTGCTTCGTTTTATTATATTTTTAGCAAAATGGTCACATAAATCTTTTCGTCGTGGGAATGAAACCTTATCGTTCCCTCGACGAATTTCGAAATCACCAAAAACATAGGTTGATGATCGTGTTCGTTATAATTAATAATTTATAAATAATTTATAAATTAAAACATAAATTGTTTAAACTGAAAACCGTCATAATTGTTATTATTTTATTGGTAATAATTTGTTGAAGAAATCTAACATTTTGTTTCACACATAATTGTTATAGATCCTTCTATCTTAATAAAAAATATTAATATAATTCTCTGAAAACTTTTTGTTTTATTTACAATTAACGTTGTGCATTTAATATGGACAACCGTGGAAATTTTCAAAGAAATTTTGTAATTATGAGTCACACGTGGCGAGCATTTGACCAATATTTTGCTTCACACATAGTTGTCATAGATCTTTCTATCATAATAAAAAATATTTAGATAATTCTCTGAAAACTTTATGTTTTATTTACAATTGACAACGTGCGTTTAAAATGGACCACCGTGGCAATTTTCAACCATAATGCACGATGTTAATTGTGGGTCACACGTGGCGAGCAGTTGGACGATATTTTGTTTCACACATAGTGGTCTATCATAATAAAAAATATCAATATAATTCTCTGAAAACTTGTTGTTTTATTTACAATTAACATTGTGCGTTTAATATGAACCACCGTGGCAATTTTCAAAGAATTTTCATAATTGTGAGTCACACGTGGCGAACATTTGGCCGATATTTTGTTTCACACATAATTGTCATAGATCCTTCTATCATAATAAAAAGTTTTGAGATAATTCTCTGAAAGCTTTTTGTTTTATTTACAAATAACATCGTACGTTTAAAAATAGAGCACCTTCATTCGCAACAATTCGGACTGGTCTCCGGCTAAACGCTGACCACTTCACCGCTGAGGCTCCTGCAGGAGCTAGAAGGCTGAAATATTGCACAACTATATACCAGAGAGTTGAATAAACAACGAACTTCTCACGTAGCCATTTTTTGCCCTTTGGTCAGTTCTAACTTGAGCATTGTGTTTGTCCTTTCAGAAGCATCTTATAAGATCAAAAGCTAAAATTTTGTAAATATGAAGTCCTATAGACGTCTAATGAGAACGCGAAAAATTATTTTGAATCCTCTGACTATAGTCAGTGTAGCAGTATAACAATTTTTGTCATTATTTCAGTAATTTTAAAAGTTATTTAAGATTTTAAAAGTTATTTAAGGTCAGTCGCCGCCTGTCGTAGTGAACGGACGTGTTATCGCAGAGCGGATATTTTTGAACCTATTACGCAATACCTATTCACCTACCTACTACGCAACCAGGAGGTTTCTTGTTTATAAAGCGTAGGTTGAATTGTATGCATCGGTCTCTGGACAGAAATTTCTGAGCTCAGTCTGGAGGCCTATACCGACGTACCTATTACGGGCTAATACTGGCTATAGGGGTGTCTCCCCCAACCAATTTATGATTAAACCAAAAAAGACGAAGGAGATTACGGCGCAGGGGAGGGAAAACCCAGTGCCGGCGACAAGCGTTGTTTCACTCACAAGACATGTGTCGTCGTTATCGAACAATCGTGAGCAAGCAACTTCTACGAGCTTTGGTGCCTTGGATCCCGTAGTCGAAAATGAAACAAGAGCACATCCAGCCGCAGGCAAAACAAATGATAAGACAGATGAAGCAGAACCCAGCCGGGGCTTTAAGCAACCCCAGCCTTTAAAAGCTAGTGGGGACTCTGACTCTGAATCATCAAATGAAAACAATATCACTATTGTTGCTAACTCAAAGAGACTGTCAGGGGCACAAAGAAGGGAACTGAATAAGTTGAACCGACAGAACCTATTACGGGATGAACCTGACAATTCTACCTCCAATACAAACATGGAGGCCGCTAAAAGAGTCAGGTCTCCCGAAGAACATAGCGCTGTGAAAGTTGTATAAGGATGAAATTATCCTTATCAGTTGAATTATTATTTATTTATATTTTATATAATTTTATTGAGACTAAACCCTAACCAAACGATTAACGTTCAAGTTGGGTAATAGTCTTTATCAATATTGATTTAATCCTACTTAAATATATCCCAACCAAACGATGTACGTTCAAGCTGGATAATGTTTAAGTGGAGTTCCTTAGGTTATGATGCCGACAAATAAAAAGTAGTCCGGTTAAATTTTCACGGTCTTTATTAGTTGACAGCTTCTTAGGGAATTTATTTTAGGGAATAATATTTTACAGAGTCACAAATGTATTTGCGAAAACTGAGTGTGAGAGAATACACTCAGTTTGGAATCAAATTAAACAGAGATTATTAAGCTGAGATGTTAGAGATAATGTGAGAGCACTTGGAGTGATAATGTCAGAGCAATTGGATCACTATGAGTGAACATTTTTTTTAATGACAAATGAGTATTACTTTACAGTATCGGACAATAAATTAACTACATTCATTCATATGATATAATCAATAATCGGGATTTCTAATAATTATTTAAACGAATAACTGTTAATACATTTTTAATGATTTAATTAGCAAATATTGGTAAAGAGCTTCTGCTACGAATATTGGTGAAGACCTTCTGCTACACACTCCCCCTCTGCCTCAGAGATCGTCCCGATGATGGGGCAGCACATCTTCATATCTTAACGGCGGCTTCCTTTGACGCAAGGATCTTCTTTGATCATTGATTTGGTTTGTAATCTGCTTGTCAGTTGTCTTTATGGATGATGACCGGCAACACGAAGGATTTCCCGTTTCATTGTCGGCTGTGGCGACTGCTTCCTTCATGTTTACTGCTGACGCAATTGTTGTATTATTACTTGTTGATGCATCTTTGTTTAAAGTCCTTGTTGTATCTTGTTGTTTTGCTCGACGTGTCATTGCATAAAGAGGCTTGTCCACGTTTCCTTCATACAAAGTTAAGTCTGAAGCGTGGTATGTTCCCAATGGCTTGTTTTTGTTCTCCAAAGAGGCGATTGTATAGCATGACGAACCCTTTTTCTTTATGACGACGTACGGGCCGTCTCGCCTAGGCACAAATTTTGATGTAAGGTTGCTGTCCTTCTTACTAAGAATATGTGTAGAAATGAGAATCTTATCTCCAACCTCTATTTTCTTTTGTGGGTTTCTCTTTATATCAGCATACAACTTATTTCTGTCTTGCATTATTTCTTCCGATTCTTTGGCTAGTGTTAGCACATCTGCTAGTCGAAGTAGATGAGGAGTGATTTGGGGAACAAAGTTCTCCGCAGTCACAATAGCTCTTAAATCATTTTGAACCTCGCATGGGGTCCTTAATTCTCTACTAAAAGTTAGATACGCAGCCGAGTAACCAGTTGTTGCACATTTTGCCGTATTCATTGCGAAACGTATGGACGCTAGATTCAAATCCCAGGTGGTGTGATCATCCTTCACATAAATAGAGAGCTGTGTTTTGAGATCTCTGTTCTTCCGTTCCACCGGATTAGCTTCCGGATGATATACAGGCGTGTATGATTGTCGAATTCCAAGGCAGTAAGAAAGTTTTTGCATGACCGCAGATACAAATTGTGCACCATTGTCCGAGTGGATTCGTCTCGGTATACCGTATCTCAATAGGATTTCGTTTAAGAGAATTAGCGCACAATTTTCAGCTGATGCTACCTTTAACGAAAACAATTCCGTCCATCGGCTACATAAGTCTTCCACGATGAAAATCCATTGATTACCCTGGGGTGTGCGTGGAAGTGGGCCGAATAAATCAATGGCTATAATTTCAAATCTCTTATTGCTGCTAACCGTTTGCAGAAGACCGACTGGTTTCATATTGGAAGGCTTGTACCGTTTGCACTCAATGCACGACTTTATATAACCAGTTATCTCTGCTCTCATTTTCGGCCAATAATAATGTTTAGTTATTCTATCTATAGTTCTTTCTATACCATAGTGACCAGCAGTTGGACTGTCATGATAGTTAAAAAGAATATTTTTCCGCATTTCTTTGGGTACCACCAACTGACCGTTTTCCGCATCTTCTTCTGAACAACATCGGTATAGAACACCATCTAACATTATGTAACCTCTTTCGGTATATCTGAAGACATCTTCATTATTATTTTCAAACGAAGCTATTATAGATTGTAATTCAGGATCTTCCATTTGCAATCTCCGGAATTCTTCAGCCCCTTTCCGTGGAAAATCTATGTGGACTGAGCAACATTCACATTTTATCTCATTGTTTGATCGGTGATGACATGGAGGACGTGACAATGTATCAGCTACACTATTTTGACGACCTGGGGTGTAAGATATTTTTATACCCTCACTTTAGTGTGACGAGGGTATATATCATTTGCTACGGAAAAAAGTGTAACACATCGAAGGAGTGATCTAAGACCCTAAGTATGTTCGGAGGAAATCCGTTTTGGGTCATTTTAAGTCGAATGAGCAATGTCCGTCCGTCTGTCTGTCTGTCTGTCTGTCTGTCTGTCTGTCTGCCTGTCTGTCTGTCTGTCTGTGTGTCTGCTGGCTGGTGCGCACGATAACTCTCGAAAGGATTAACCGATTGACTTCAAATTTGGTATGTGGTAATATTTTGATCTATCTCCGGATGAGTTCGAAGATGGGCCATATTGGTCTACTCCTTCTGGTACCTCCCACACAAAGGGTTAAAATTTAGTGAAATATTGATTCTTTAATAACTTCTATACTACTTATTCGAATCTTTTGAAATTCTGCACATAATATTAGTATATTAGTCGCTATTAACTCGAGAAAAATGAGTGAAGTTGGCATGCCCCTTTTGGTACCTCCCACACAAATGGACCATTTTGCATCAAAATTTAACTGCTTATAACGTTAATACAAGTGCATAAAAATGCTTGAAATTTTCTACAGTATAATGTTTTTGTAGCGCCTATAGTCCGGTAAAAAATGGGCATTATTGTACAGCCCCTTTTGGTACCTCCCACACAAATGGACCGTTTCGTACCAAAAGTAAACGGCTTGTAACTTTAATACCAGTGCATACAAATACTTGAAATTTTGTACAGTGTAATGCTGTTATAGTGCCTATAGTCCTGTAAAAAGTGGGCGTTATCACCCCGCCCCTTTTTGTACCTCCCACACAAAATGACCAAATCATACCAAAATTACATAGCTCGTAACTTTAATATACCAGTGCACATAAACGCTTATAGTTCAGCACAATGCAATGTATTTAAGAATGTACTGTTTACCGAAAAATATGTGTATTTGGAAAACCCCTTCTGGTACCTCCCACACAAATTGACAGATTTATTGGTGTAATGTTATATATTACATTACTCACAAAGTGAGGGTATACCTTAGTCGGTTTACCCGACTGAAACTTTCTTACTTGTTATATTGAATGTTTGCAACAATAAGGACCACCAAAACTAACCATTACCAACCTACTAACAAAGGTTCAGAGAACTGCCTGCCTGAGTATAAGCGGAGCCTTAAGGACTACAGCGACCGAGTCTCTACAAGCCCTACTCCATATACTGCCGATTAATATTGTGGCGAGAGAAGTTGCAACCAAAGCGGCAATAAGATTAAACTGCCTATCACTGTGGAGGTACAAGAACTATGGTCACATGAGGATATCAAAGTGTAGTGCTATGGTAACCGACCGAGTGGACTATATACCAACCTTCGAGAGAAATTACATCACTATGATTCCCGCCAGAGACGAATGGGTCGGCAGAATACCAGGTAATAGAAACCATCTCCACTTTTACACGGATGGTTCGAAGCTTGATGAAAAGGTTGGCTTCGGAGTACACTGTGAAGAACTTAGTCTGGATATAGCTCACAGACTACCAGATACCTGCAGTGTCTATCAAGCCGAAATAATGGCAATATGGGAAGTCGCCAAGTGGCTGAGTCGCAACATAGTAACCAACACTGGCGTTGTCATTTACTCGGACAGCCAGGCTGCCATCAATTCTCTGGAGGCAACATCCCTAAATTCACAAACAGCCCTCGACTGCCGCAGATCTCTTAACGAGATGGCTGAGCAGTTTAATATACACCTCATATGGGTGCCTGGGCATAGGGATATCCCGGGGAACTGCAAAGCCGATGAACTTGCTAGGAAAGGGACGACATTACAAATTCTCGAAGAATTTACATATATTGGTGCGCCACTATCCACGTGCAAGCTTTGGCTTAGGCAAGAGTCAATCAGGCAGTCCAACGAAAGATGGACAGAAATCGGCACCTGCAGGGTAGCTAGACAAATCTGGCCAACGTATGACCTGAGAAGGTCAAAATATCTTCTCGCACTAGAGAGGAAACGATTGTCTACGTTAGTACAGGTTCTGACGGGACACTGCTTGATCGGCGAACACGCCAAAAGATTGGGTATTGACTCCAATGACTTCTGCCGAAGCTGTGGAGATGGGGAAGAGGTGGAGAGCATTGAGCACTTGCTTTGCGACTGTCCCGCTTTGAGTAAACGACGACTGGACATACTGGGGTCGGCCTTTTTAGGCAGCCTAACAGATCTGTCTAGTACTGATATTCGTACTATCGATAAATTTATATATCAAACAGGTTGGTTTCGATGAGGGGCATTTCAGCCCGTGGTAACACTAGGGACCTAAACTGGTCTATTTGAGCTTGTAAAAAAAAATACGGCTGCCACCCTAACCTAACCTAAAGTACCACCTTGCAAGACGACCTGTTGGGCTTTTTAAGCTGAATAACCACTTTAACGGCTGGTGATCTGTCAGGACTAATACTTCAGAACCTTCGATATAACCTCTGAACTTTTGCACGGCCCAAACTACAGCAAGCGCTTCCCGCTCGGTGGTTGAGTAGTTTCTTTCTGCTGGTAACAATAAACGACTGGCATATTCAATGGTTCTTTCGGTCTCCTTCTCCCCCTGGAGTAAAACAGCCCCTAAAGCATAGTTACTCGCATCAGTTTTTAATAAAAATGGCAAACTTTCGTCTACTTGCTGCAGAATTGGAGGAGATGTTAGCAATTGCTTCAGGGTATTGAATGCATGTGTTTGTTTTTCGCCCCATTGCCAAACTGCATTCTTCTTTGTCAAGTCTGACAATGGTTTTGCAATGTTTGCAAAGGAGGGAATAAAACGCCTATACCAGGAGCATGTCTGCATGAACGATAGGACTTCCTTAACATTTCTGGGGTTTGGACGTCGATTTATGGCAGCAGTTTTTTCTGAGTCCACTTCTAAACCATTTCTTGTAAGAATGTGACCGAGATATTTAACTTCCGGTTTGCAAAAGAAACATTTCTCTCTATGTAGATGAAAACCGAACAATTTTAATCTTTTAAATGTTTGTTTTAAGTCCGCGATGTGTGTTTTGAAGTCCTTTGAACATATAATTATGTCGTCGAGGTATGCCAGGATTAAAACATCGGGCAAACCGGTTTTAAATTTATCAATTAGACGTTGAAAAGTAGCTGGCGCGTTTTTTAATCCAAATGGCATGCGATTAAAGACATATATTCCAAAGGGCGTTGTAAATGCAGTTTTGATTTTGTCGTTTTCTGCAACTTTTATTTGCCAATACCCCGTTCGAAGATCAAGAGTTGACATAAATGGCGTTGTTTTGGCTGAATGCAATAGGTCATCAATTCGTGGAAGTGGATATGTATCGGTTGTAGTGATTGCGTTTAGGCGACGGTAGTCGACACACAACCTTACAGATCCGTCCTTTTTAGGCAATAGAACCACTGGAAATGCCCAAGGCGATTCAACTTCCTCTATAATTCCTTTCTGTAACATATTGTCCAACTCTTGCCTCAGTATGACTTTCATCCGTGGAGATAGCCTGTATGGTGGGTTTGAAATGGGCTCATTTCCACCAGTTTTAATTTGATGTTCAACGTGAAATATGGGTACCCGAATATCATCAAATATTTCCTTTTCCGCTATCAGCAACTTCTCCAACACATCTTTTTCATTCTCATTGAGATGAGGAGCCTCATTTGGTCTTAATCTTATATCAATTGAATTTATTTCTAAGGATGTAAATATTTCATCAAAGAAGCTTTCATATTTGGTTCTTTTCAACGGAGGAAACAAATCTGTTGTATTGGGAGTTTCGCTATCTTCTGGAATAGAATTTCCGAATATTTTATTGATTCCACCAGGAGAATATTCATTGTTCCCCTTCTCGAACCAAGATAAAAATTCATTAACATCATCTGGTTTTACGTTAAGCTTTTCAACCATTGCTATATCAATTCGAGAGGAATGTGCTTTAAATTGGTGCTTAAGCATTGGACTGTCCTTGAAGTGCCATGTTTGCTGTGCCATATCCATCACGATTCCACATTCTTTTAAAAAATCTATTCCTAGCAATGTCCTATTACCTATAGCGTTTGGCAGGCATATAAACCGAATCTTTTTAAAACGTTTACCAATAATAATGTCGGCCATTACTGAGTGGACAATTTCCTTTCGAGCTATTCCATCCGCTAGTATAATTTCCGCGTAAACTTTTCTGAACGGAACACCTTTTCCCATTAGCTTTTGGTAGAGTTGAAAACCTGCCACACTTGTTCTGGCCGCTGTATCAAGGTAGGCTTCGCCCTGTAGACCATTGATATTTACATCAATTAGTGGAACGTCGCTGCCTACTAGTGTTGTGTGTAAGGAGTTAAAATCGAATGTTTGTTCGTTGACATTATGGACTTTGTTACAATTTGGGCAGTTTGAGCGGTAGTATCCCTCCGCACCACATCCGTAACAGTTAAGCTTAGTCTCGGGTAATTTAATTTGTTTGTGCTTTTCCGCTTCGATTTTTTTAAAACAGTTTTCTGCAAGATGATTTCTCTTTCTGCAGTACGTGCAACGTAGGAATGGCTTTTCAGACATTTCCAATGGTTTCTGTTTCGCCTCTCTGCCTTCGTTTTTATTTTCAGCTATTGTCATTTCAACTTCTCTGGCTTGCTGTAGAAGGTCTTGGAATGTGGTTATACTATTTCGACACACTTTTCCGCGTATTTGCATGGTTAGTTGGCCATATATCATATTCAACATTGTTTTTTCTTCCAGTTTTTCGGAAAGTTGGGCGAAAAGCCTTCTCTTCCGGCAAATAAAAGCGTCTGTACTCTCAAACAATTTCTGTTTTTCTTGGAAAATTTCATTAAAAATCCTCCAGTCAGGTTTTATAGGAGCAAATGCCTTCCTTAGAAGCTCCACAGCATCATTAAACGTACGAGCTTCATCCTGTACTCCTTGCCACCATGTAGAAGCATAGCCTTCTAAAAGTAGGGGAAGGCTTGTGAGCGCTAGGGAATCCGATATATTTTCGGCCTCCTTATAAACCAAAATCGTTGCGAGGAAATCTTCAACATTAGTAGAATTGCGTCCGCCAGTGAAGCGAGCGGTACAATTGCTGAATGTGGATTTGATCTCCTGTCTAATGGCCATACCGCCTAGGAGTTGCCTAAATTGGTCATCACTTAATATAAAGCTGGATTGACTTTGTGACTGAGACGTGCCATATATAGGAGGTCCACTTGGAACAAAATGTGCTCCAACATTGCTACTACCGCTAGCGATACTAATATTTGAAGTTTGAGCTTGTGACTGAGTTTGTGCCCCTCGGGACGTTGATGGACGATTTTGTAGCAATTGTGTTTCATTACGGTTTTCTCTATTGTCAGCCGAAGCATTATTGCCCTGTGCTGACTGAGGTGTTGAAGAAACATTCTGGGAGGCCATCTCATTCACCGGGCTTTCGGTGCCATTAGGGTTATTTCTTGGACTTCTCCTAATCATATTTTGAAATCCCGTTAACTTTATAATTTTTAATGCTGGGCAACCCTGTTTTCTCAATTTTTTTTGGGACTGAGCCTCTCTTTATAAACCCCTCTTTGTTAAGAGAAATGAATGCTCTTTAATTATACAATAGGTTACCAATACCAGGACAAGCAGTGATGGGAGAGAATGAAGCAAATTGACAACATACAACGATGATAACAACAACGGTGATGGTACAGTAGCAGTGACTGTCGGCAATGTTACATATATCGACTGCAAACCGAGCACGTGTGAGCAACAACAACTGTGATGGTACAGTAGCAGCGACTGTTAGCAATGTTACTTATATCGACTGCAAACCGAGCACGTGTGAGCAACAACAACTGTGATGGTACAGTAGCAGCGACTGTTAGCAATGTTACTTATATCGACTGCAAACCGAGCACGTGTGAGCAACAACAACTGTGATGTAGGAGTTATGTAGGTCTTCTGCAGTCTACTGTGCAGCAACAAAATGACTTTAGAAGATAACCAAAACGAGTTTTTTTTTTTGGATCCAAAACGGCAGTATGCAGAATTGCCAAATTTATGCCTTTGGAGACCTTATTGCTTTTTTTTTGGTTTCTTCTTTTTAAATTTTTGGTTGGGCGCCAATGTATAAGGATGAAATTATCCTTATCAGTTGAATTATTATTTATTTATATTTTATATAATTTTATTGAGACTAAACCCTAACCAAACGATTAACGTTCAAGTTGGGTAATAGTCTTTATCAATATTGATTTAATCCTACTTAAATATATCCCAACCAAACGATGTACGTTCAAGCTGGATAATGTTTAAGTGGAGTTCCTTAGGTTATGATGCCGACAAATAAAAAGTAGTCCGGTTAAATTTTCACGGTCTTTATTAGTTGACAGCTTCTTAGGGAATAATCGTACAAATCTATGTGAATGCTACTTATAAATATTTTACAGAGTCACAAATGTATTTGCGAAAACTGAGTGTGAGAGAATACACTCAGTTTGGAATCAAATTAAACAGAGATTATTAAGCTGAGATGTTAGAGATAATGTGAGAGCACTTGGAGTGATAATGTCAGAGCAATTGGATCACTATGAGTGAACATTTTTTTTAATGACAAATGAGTATTACTTTACAGTATCGGACAATAAATTAACTACATTCATTCATATGATATAATCAATAATCGGGATTTCTAATAATTATTTAAACGAATAACTGTTAATACATTTTTAATGATTTAATTAGCAAATATTGGTAAAGAGCTTCAGCTACGAATATTGGTGAAGACCTTCTGCTACAAAGTGACTAAGAAGAAAAAGGGCTCGCCGTCTTCCAGAAATTCGGATAAGCCTAACGTTACCACACAAAAGGAGGTCTCTAGTCTGGGTCCTTCGATTGTGGGCGGAAAAGTTGACCCAATAATGCAGTTCAAGTCAACCAAATCATCCATTAAGGATGAGGCTTTAACCAAAAAGACTCTACAGACACGGAAAAATCAATTGGCCATAAAGAAGGGTAAGAAACCACCGTCTTATTCTAATATAGCTAAACAACATTTTCGAGACGATCTATGCTACGCCATAATTGATAGCAGTAGTGCATCTGGCAGAATCCCCGAAGACCAAAAGAGTAACTTCGAAGATTTGGTCTATACGAGGGTAGCGGAATACGTCCTCGAATCTATGGATGAACCACCAATCGAAGTAATGAGTTGCAAGTTTGAGAGGGGTGTTTTGATGCTAAGGCTGGCATCACAACGCTGCGCTGGTGTCCTCGTAAAACTTGTGGATAGCTTCCCCTCACCTTGGGATGGCGCAAAGCTAAAATTGGTAAGGAAAAGCGACATTCCTGAACTCATAAAAACGACCCTATATGTTAAGGGATGTCCCAGTAAGTTCTCATCAGAGTACATACTCGACATCATTGGCAAACAGAATTCAAAACTTTCCGTGAGAAAGTGGGAAGGATGATACCGAGGGTACTCTCCTCGTGTTAGGCATAGACCCAGAATCCAAGAACAATCTTGTCATGGCGAAGGGCATGGCGTATTTCTTGATCTGGACAGTCTTTTTCAAAATTGGAAAGGTCCCGATTGGCAGGACAAATGAATCGAGTCCAAATATACTGTCTGAAGAGGCAAACACTGGTATTGAACGGATGGAGACAAGTGAGACACTGCCAAAAACTGATGTGGAAGTAGTCAATAACACCACCAGTTCACCAATAGTACCGCCACTTTTGCAGGAAGTTCCCAGCAAAGGTGGTGATCAAAATAAAACGATTCAAACCAATGAGGGAGCGACAAAAAATAACACCGCCTCCCAAAATTGTCGACTGGAAGATGGTGTAATAGGTAGTGAACGAAAGGAGGAGAATGACCCACTACCAAATAAAGAGGGGGTGCCACCAGATAGGATAGACTCCCAAAAGAAACTTTTACTGGAAGGACAATGATTGAGGTCATCCAGATAAACCTCCACCGGAGCGAGACAGCATCCAACGCTCTGATGGACATCATAAATAAAGGCAGGGTTCATATTGCTTTGATCCAGGAACCATGGACAACTAGCAACAAGGTTACTGGATTAAGCCATGTGAACTATAACCTTTTCTACGCTAACACAGGTACTCGTCCAAGGACTTGTATTCTGTGCCATAAAAACTTATGTTTTATTTTCTCTCCAGAGTTGTCAACATCGGACGCAACGGTGCTGAGACAAGGTAATGGAAATATGTACCTGGCGTCAATATATCTGCCATTCTATGCGCCGACATTGCCACCTACGTCGGAATTACAACGTCTGGTGAGGAAATCCAAACGCACAAGTAATGAGTTATTAGCTGGATGTGACGCCAACTCCCATCATATCGCTTGGGGTAGTACTAACACTAATAAAAGGGGACACGCCCTTATCGAATTTTTGAATACAAATGACCTCATAACTCTTAACATAGGAAACACTGCAACCTTTGTTAACAAAATTAGGGAAGAAGTATTAGATACAACGATATGTTCAGAAAATCTTATTGATGAGATTCATGAGTGGAGGGTTTCGGATGAACACTCCTATTCAGACCACCGTTATATAAGGTTTAAAATTGCACGGCCACCGCCAAACCCCATACGTTTCCGTAATAAGGCTAAGACCGACTGGACTAAATTCGGAAATCTACTTAGAAATCGATTGGGGCAGCCTACACGCGATTATCTATGTGCAGAAGACATTGATATCAATCTTAAGAAGATTACCGAGGCTCTTGTAAAATCATTCGAAGATTGTTGCCCACTTCGAGAAAGGAAATCTGCCTTTGAGAAACCCTGGATGGCAGGACAAATTCGTTCGATTGGCAAAGATGTCCGCAGACTTTACAATAGAGCTCGACGTAAAAAACAATCAGTATATTGGGACGACTACCACAGAAGACTCAAAGAATACAATAAAATCGTTAGATCGGCGAAACGTAACTCCTGGAGGCTTTTCTGTGAACAGGTAGACAGCGTTAACAGCATGTCTAAAATGAAAAAGTTCCTCTCAAAAACTCATGTCCAAACCGAAACACTGGTGGATGAAACGGGTAAAAGGATGGAAACTATAGAGGATACCGTAAGGCTCTTGATGAAAACTCATTTTCCGACTGGTAATGCTGGACTAGCAGAGGAACAGTTACAGAATGAAAATGAATTGCATCAAGTACCAATTACGGATATAACAGATGGTATGGTTAAAGAAGCGATAAAAAGTTTCTCTCCCTTTAAGGCTGCGGGACCGGATGGAATATTTCCAGCACATCTGCAGAATGAGGTGGATCTGGTATCAACTCATCTGGCAGGAGTGTTCACTGCATGCCTAACCCAGGAATCAAGGGTGGTCTTCATACCAAAGCCTGGCAAGGCGAGTTACACGACCCCAAAGGCTTATCGACCCATTAGCCTTACTTCTTTCCTGTTAAAAACAATGGAGCGAATAATTGATGACATGGTCAAAGGTAAAATAGCGGATGACAGGCTAAAATTCAAACAACACGCCTATGTCAAAGGAAGATCAGTGGAAACAGCTCTGCATGAGGTAGTGCACCACATAGAAGAGTCCTTCAGTAAAGAAATGTATACACTTGCTGTTTGCATAGACATTGAGGGCGCATTTAACAATGTACAGACCGATACACTTATCCAGTCCTTAGACGAGTTTCAGGTTGACCGGGCGCTGAAAAACTGGATCAACAATATGCTAAGGAATAGGTGGATTATTTGTGGGTCATATGACGTAAAAATTAGAGACAAGGTAAATCGTGGTATACCTCAGTGGGGGCGGGGGGGGGCATTTTATCGCCTCTTCTATGGGTTACGACGATACACAGTCTCCTAAAAGCCCTCACCAATGAAGGACTTAAACCAGTCTGTTATGCAGACGACGTTGTAATACTTCTAAGGGGCTTTCATCCAAATCTATTATGCAGAAGAGCTGAAGAGGCACTTAACATAGCATATAACTGGGCACAACCAATGTTAACCCAGACAAAACAGAAATATGTCTATTTACAGGGAAAACGAAGATCCCACGTTTTACCCCGCCTCGATTCCTGAATAAGACAATTGGTATAACTAAAAAGTATAATACTTGGGAGTAGTCTTGGATCAGAAACTGTACTGGAAAGATCATCTTGAAGAAAGAGTTAAAAAGGCCCACAGATGTTGGTCGTTGTGCAGAAGATATAGGTTTAAAATGGGGACTACGTCCAAATATGACTCACTGGCTTTACATGAGCGTGATTAGACCAATAATCACCTACGCCTGTGTAGTGTGGTGGACATCAATGGACAAGAAGTGCAACGTAATACCTTTGCAAAAAATTCAACGTATGTGCTGTCTAGGCATAAGCGGGGCATTTAGAACTGCACCAACAAAAGCGTTGGAGACTATACTGCACATCCAACCAATAGACATCCGTATAAAGAATGAGGCAGCCTTCACAGCAAGACGTCTACTAGTGATGGGTGAATGGATAAATCGAGACCACAAGTCGTACCATCAGAAGATTTTAGAATATCTAGTTGGTCACATTCAAACGCCAGAAATCTCGGACCGCATTCCTGAAGTGCGGCTTACAGCTACCTGTGATACGTTTGTGCCAGACAGACGATTCTGAGAAAATGGAACTTTGGCCCATGTGCCAGTGGGAACCAGCTGCTACACGGATGGGTCCAAGCGAGGAGGAAGGACGGGTCTGGGACTTTTTATTGATGAACCAGAAGTCGAACGAACCCTGACCATAACACGGTATTTCAAGCAGAAGTTAGAGCAATCACGGAGTGAGTGAACTGGCTCAGTAACACGACAAAGCCTAAATATGCCAACATCTTCACAGATAGCCAAATGGCGATTAAAGCAATAACATCGGAAAGGGTCAAATCCAGAACTGTGTTGGACTGTATAAGAACGATAAATGATTACTCAGCCCATGGTCAATTGAGTATTTGCTGGGTACCAGGACACAACGGAGTGATTGGAAATGAACGGGCAAACAGCTTGGCTTCAAAGGGCAGAGAACTTCGAGTAATAAACTTGGAAAATTGGAAACCTTTCGAAGCCACGAAAAATGAGTTGAAGCACTGGGCAGTGATGGCTCATAAAACTGTGTGGAATAGCGCAACAGTAGGAGCAACTGCAAAGATACTGTGGGGTGACCCAAATGAAAAGAAAACAAGAAGTCTTCTGAAACTAAACAAGATCGATATTAGTAAGATGATGAGTGTTCTAAAGGGACACTCAAGCTAACAAGCACATCTTCATCGCATAGGACTAGCAGGAAACGACGAATGCAGGGCATGCAGAGAAAACATCGAAACGACGGAACATTTTCTGTGTCACTGCCCGGCTTTCACACATGCAAGATCCCAACATTTCGGGTCCGACATATTACCAGACTTGACTCATCTCAGAGAATATGACTGGAAGATACTGAGAAAATTCGTGTCTAGTACCGATTTTCTGTAACTCGTGAGGTATAAAAAGATCATAAATAAGGAGCGCACAACAGGCCGAACCACTGGCTTAAGTGTATGTCCATGGACATGAGACGTTTAAACGTCTCCTCTCTTCAACCTAACCTAACCTAACCTAAGAGCTACAAATCTTAAAATTTAAATATACATACATATCTCAAAAGGGATTCGAAAACAACTATTCATTGTCCAGCCTGAGGTCAAACTGCAGTAGCAAAAGCAATTGTCACTATTTCAGTATTTAAAAAGTCTTTTAAGAACAGACAGACGGACAGACAGACAGACGGACATAGCTAAATCAACTCAGAAAGTGATTCTAAGTCGATCGGTATAATAAACGATGGGTCTATTTCTTCTCCTTTTGGGTGTTACAAACAAATGCACAAAGTTATAATACCCTGTACCACAGTGTGGTGTAGGGTATAAAAACACAGAAAATTTAAATTGAATGGGGAATGTTTATTATCAAATGAAAGAACATTCTTTGGCATTTATTTTTTGAAGATTCTGTCTACCAAATGTTGGCCGCGGCTACGTCTCATATGGTCCATCTGTTGAATTATATTAATTGTATTAATTTTAATAATATATTAATTGTATTAATGATTAAATAAATTGAATAAAAAATTAATCTAATACTGCGTTAACATCTACTGGAATGTCTCGATGAATATTCGGGGAAGCTAATCTATTTAAACGACTTTCAGTCATGTTTGACCGGTAGTTATTTTTCAGCCGACGCATTGTTGAAGGAGCGTTCGTTTGTCACTGAAGTGACAGGTAACACCGCCATCACCTTCAATATATTTGAACGTTTGGAAATGCATCTATATTACATAAATCAGGAGCTTCCCGGAATTTCTGACATTTTCCGCTTCAATTATTCTTGTTCAAACCTTCACTTCACTAATCCACTCTTCAAAAGAATTGTCAGGCAAAATTGCTGAATATTTTTCAAATAATTGTTCACAACATTCTTCATTTAGTATTGTCAATTTAGATGGAAAAAACATTGGAAATTTGACAGAATTCCACAGTGTTTCTTCGAGATGAGTGATGAATTAATCTAGATATGGAAGACGCTTACATGTCTAATCGGGGGTAACATATATATGGGGGCTATATCTAAATCTGAACCGATTTTGACCAATTTCAATAATGATCGTCCTTGGTCCAAAAAAATAAAATACGACCAGCACTTTGATCACAAGAATACGTGGACAGACAGACAGACGGATATGGCTAAATCGAATCAAAAAGTTATTCGATGGCGATCGGTATAATAAACTACGGTTCTATTTCTTCTCTTTTTGGGAGTTAGAAACAAATGCACAAAGTCATAATACCACCCTGTACCACAGTGTGGTGTAGGGTATTACAACGCAGCCCATTCTGTTTACTATACCAATACAAATCTTCGTTATGGGATGACAAACACAACAAAAGCTGTGGACATTTTAAATGTAAGAACCTACTCATTTTTTACGATTTCAATCGTATTATAAAGTGAGATTACTTATTTCGAAAAAAACGACGTCGCATTTTTCGCTCTGGCCTACCATATTGCACTGGTCAAATCGAATCCTATCGAGCATATGCCGGACCCGATCTCGAAGGATTTAGATGTTCTGAATCCGCAAATAAAATCAAAAATGCAATATATATTCGCGTTTTGGAGTTATAAATTAATAATGTGTTTTTTAACTAATTTAGCTTTTAATCTCTGTAGGAGTCTCCCTTTCGTGAAGTTTTATAAATTGTATTTTATTTGACCAAAAAGTATCTTCGCGAATACGAACTATATATATATCACTCACCTACTTCAAAAGTGACATAACTCAAAATTGAAAATTGTCAACGTGTGAAACGTTGACAATTTCCGAATTACATGATACAGAAACAAAAAATTTAGAAAATTGTTGGAATTTTAGTGAATCAGATGTTTGTGCAAATGGAGTATATATTAGAGCGGGTCGAAAAAAATACTGCGGTAGTCCGCATCTCAAATAAATATTACTCAACTTTTAAATTCATCAAGTTCTATTCTATCGAAGCGAGAATCACAATATTGGTACTGTTTTAAGCAGAATGAAGAGCTCTAGTTTTTGGTTAACGTTGTATCTAAATACAATATAGCTTCAATTAGTATGTTATTACGTTTTGATAAATTTTGGAAATGTCAGTGGTTTAGTGACATTGAAAAAAGATTTTTCAAAACATTTTTTCGTTTTTTGAAGTTTATAAAAGTAGAAGAAATTCCACGACATTATTTTTCTTCTATTTTCTAGCATTTATATCGGAATTCCAACATCGGAAATTTCTGATATAGGTGTATATTCCTGCAAACCACAGATACATGTTCCTTCTGATTTGGCAACTACGCGCTATAGAAGGATTATTATGTATCTGAACATCAGGAAAAATCTGTTTAAATGTAGATAAAGCCCCCATATATGTAAAGGGTGGCAATTCTAGCGGTTGCTTTTTTACTACGGCTTATTTCAGCTTTGATATTTTCAATGACATTCCCGATAATCAGTGCAAGGTATGGTGAAATTCATAAAAAATGCCTACAAAAATGTTGTTGTCCGAAATGGTTAAAAGTTTTGGGAAATTTTAAATATTGGCTGCCTGGGCACAGTGGGCGAAAAGGATCTTATAGCGGCGTTTAATTAATAGCGCCTAGGAAAATTTTTTTGTTTGTGTAACATTTTTTAGTTTAAAATAGAATAAGATACAAATTTAAACAAAAAGTTGTTTTTAAAAATATTATTTACATATATTTTTTTGTGAAAGTTGCTACTTTTTCATATTTTAGTCATTGTTTATTTATTATTATTTTATTCAGGAAAACATGACAATATTAACTTTGTTTAATATGTTACATTATTTTGGGCTAAAAACATATTTAACTTTAATATTAAAAACATTTTTTTTAACATTTATTTATTTATTTTTTAAATATTTTTTCTTTGAAATCACCTTTTTTGCCTTTATTCAATCTTCACATAATTAATTCAGTTGTTTTCATAACAAAAATTTAATTATAATGCAAAAAAATAACAATTGTAATAACAGTTTTTTATTCCGATTCCGAACTACTAGATGAATCTAAGGTGCAAGGTACACAATGTTCTGACAAAAGTTGTAAAAAATCATTATCGACATCCTTCTTCTCTGAGTTGCCTTGTGGTTTGCGTAAAATTTCCTCCATTGTACTTAATCGGGATATCTTTCGCGTATGGTGCTTACGGAAATTGCGGTAATCTTTGTTCCGGGCTTCTAACGCCTCTTCCGACATTTTTCCTATTGAAAGTGGTAACACTTTAATTATATCGCCTCCATGTTCCATGGAACACGGCATATAAAAACAAGGATACTGTGTGATAAAAAGTTCTGTGGTTCGTAAAGCATATTGACTAAAAGATTCAACATCGATTTTGTGGCCGCAAGCAATCGAGCGTAAATGACACTGAATCTGTAAATTAGCGGTTATTTCGGATGCTATATCGATACATCCATTCTAAAACATGCTAAGTCGACTTAGCATGTTTTTAGGGACATTGCATTTTTAATTTCTAAATATTCCAAATTATATTCAGTCAAAATTTGGTGTTTATCCGGCAACTCAATCAAAAGTTATTCACAAAACAGTACGGGTCACTCGATTTTCATTATAAAGGAATTCCATACAAATTTAAAAAATTCATCAAATTTTGATCGCGTCTCCTGAAAAACTACCCTTTTGCACTTAGCATAGTTTAGAATGGAAATGTCGATATGTAGGACACATTCAAAGCACCGAATCCATGCGCGAAGTGTTAATAGTCCAAATTCGTATAAATGAGCCTTGGGTTTTAGTGCTCTAACAGCATCAATGTCATTCATAACTAAAAGAGCATATCTCCAAAAAAAAGACAATCATTATTTTTTGGAGATATGCGCTTTTAGCGGACAGTTCTCGTTCAATGTTACTTGACTGTGCGTATATATTTTAATGATCGACTGAATTAATCGTTGTAATAAGGATATTGAAAATGGGAGTTTGATGGCTCCCGAAACAGATCTGTATATTCAACCATTACAACCACCCCCAATACATGTCACTATGCTTTTTCTTTAATTTTTAACAAAGTTGTTTTCAAATACTGAAAAAAACAAAAACGATCTTGAGCCTAACAAAGTGCAAAAACAGAATATGCACTATAGAATAAAACAACGAATAAAACAAAACTAAGTTAACGCATACATCTAACTATAAATAACACCACTTTTCTTCCACCTAATTGAGATAAATGCAACTTTAGGCGATGCAAAGAAAACACGTGTTAAAGCTAAGCGATGCTCCGGCTGAAACATATCGCACCTCCTCTACAAAAGGGTAACAACCCAAAATTTAAATTTCAGTAGAGGCCAAAAACTGGTATATTACAAACAGAATATGATGGTATATTACAAAAACAGAATATGTCGTTGCAATAAAATATCATAGAAGAAAATAATAACGCTATTTTCCTTTTTGTTTTTTTATTGATTTTAGAAAAATAACAACTTTTTTGGGTTGTTACTTTTTTCATGAAAAAAGTTTGTATATAAATAGTGGTATTATTTTGAGTTGTACCTTTTTAACAGAAAAATCTTACTCGGATTATAAGTTGAAAAGGGCACAACTAAAAATATTACCCTTTAGATGATAAATCAACGGTCCCATTTGCTTAAACACTTGGAGACAATTCAAAATGTAACTCTTAGTATCGATATATAAATTCAGTGGGATATTAGTAAACGATAGGGAAACAATTTTGGTGCAAGTAAACACTTTGAAAATTGAATGAAACGACGCTAGATCGACCATTTCGTCCACAGTGCGGTGGTCCAAAATTTACTCTTCAAGCCTAGGAGATGTTGTGTGATTATTTGTTGTGACTCCAGGGTTTCCAAAACTGTTGTTTTGACGGCAATACTGGGGTTTAGTCAATGAAAATTGGGATAAAAAAAAAATAATTTGAAGGTGGGGTTTTTGTTAGGGGATTTTTGTAAATTTTGTTGGGGTTTGCTTGATGTAGTATAAAGATTTTCTTAATCATTAAGTTTTTAATAAAAAATTCAATAAGTGCTATAAGTTGCTAAGAATTTATAGCAGAGAACGGATTTGTAATTGATAGATTTGATTATGTTACAATCTTTTGGCTATTCAAAGTCCTTAGTAAACGAAACACTTTCTTAAAAGTACAATGTTTTTGAACCATTTTGTAACGAGTATTTTCTATAATAATTTTACCAAATCTGATCTTCGTATTAAAAAATAGTACGAGACTTTGCTCTATTCGGTATAAACTGCCATCAATTGAAAATCTGAAAAAATTATATTTCAAAATTATTTATTGATGGTGATGCTGAAGTATATAAACTTTTAAATGACTAAAATTTATTACTACATTGCATTATACATAGATGTCATGCATAGCTATTTTAAATGTTTAGGAGATAAACTAGACCGACCGACGAATCTAAAATTATATATAAAAAACTACAAGAAATGTTTAAACTTTGAAATATTAAATATTATTTTTTTAGGTCAATCAAGGCTCCATTTGGAGTTTTTCATGCTCAGTTCGTAATAGTTTGACCCTTTAGTATCAACAAGATTAAGGACCTTAATTGATACTCTTCAAGGATAATGGATGTTTACTATATTCTGAACTCCTGTCACCACAAAAGGATACGGCTAAAAAGACATGACAATTTTAACAAATTGTATTTTTAGAAAAAATCCTGAAATCTGTACCATAAAAACTACAACGAACAAAAAAATTGTCCCTAGTCATTTAGATTCTGGATTCATTTAGATTCTGCAGATTTTATATGTTTAACTTGTTTTCAATAAAATGAGAGCTAAAAATGAAACTGATTAGTTTTATTTAACAACAAATTCTGATCACATTAGCCCATAACAAACAAAAATTAAAAAAAGAAATAGTTTTATGTGGGGTTATGTTGAGGATTTTCATTTGATTATTTGGGGACAATAGCAATTTTTTTCTGGCAACCCTGTGTGACTCCACCACCAAATATAACAATATTTTGTTACACTAATGTTGAGGGGCTTTTATGGGCTTTCGTATGAATGAATCATTTTCCGCAAACATTTGCAAACAGACCTCAATAAACACACAAAATTTCGTAGATTCGGAACCACTTATTTTTTCCGAAATATTTATTCCCTACACCACAGTGCTGTCGCTTTAGTTTTCATAGTTCCAAACTTCTGTTCTAACATGGTCGCGTCTTATGAAACTTTTACTGTAGCACTTTGGGTTATGTTCTCCAATACCCAAAGAAATCACAAGAGGCCCCCTTGCGTATGGCCTCGTGAATTACACAAATGTGTTATTCAAACATTAGATTGAGTGTATGTGTAATATTCAACAAATTAGTTATCATTTTACGTTATTAAATATTTTTTTTGTAATACAATTTATTTGTTGATAAAATAAGTGAACAAATGATTGGTCCCCGGGGTCAATTGTTCGCACGGGGGACTTTGTACTTGTCCATCGGCATGAGTGTGTGGTCAAATGTCACAAAAGAACATTTTATGGCGGCCAACTCAAGGACTCACATCGAATAGAATGGAAATATTAATTTCATATTTTTAATGGAGTGTCGAGAAAACATTTTTCAAATTATTTTTATAATTACTTTCAAATGAAGAACGATTTGTTATTATTCCATACTTGTAACCTCATGCGGCTGAATAATTCGAAAAAGTTTTGAAATGATTATTTACAGAGGCAATACTGATGTACTGCTCATACGACTTGCTACCCATGTGATTAATTATGTTGTAGACTTGATCTCAAAAGATTGAGATAATGCCAGTAAGGAAACACTAAAGTCGGAGGTGGCCGACTGTATAATACCTTTCACCATTGTTTGCCGACAAATGCACGGCGAAAACATTATTACTATTTAAATAGAGTACATTTCCAAATTCCAGGCACATAGGTTATAAAACGTGGGTTCTGTACCGCGAAGAAGTCAAATTTGACTGCTACTTTCGTATAGGAATGGTACTTAGCAAAACATTTCGTCGGCTTAATGCTATTTTGGTCCATACGCCATTTTTGTGTTTTTTGAGTTAGGAGTTGATAGGGTTCCAAGCATGCTCTTTCAGAATCTGCAATCATTTTTTTCCTATCTCGCCTAGTTTTCGAGATATTGGTAGGGTACATTTGTTTTACTCTGAATAACGCGAAATAATTTCTATATTTTTGTTCTATGTCTCAATTTTTCTATCGCCCTATATTTTTCACTCAGTATTTTACGTTCTTTCGATCACAATATGTAAATTAGTGTCCTTCCATACCGACCCTTTTTGTGGTCCATGTAATACAAATACGAAAAAATTTTAAAATAAAAGTGGATATGGACCAAAATGCCAAGTACAAAAATTGTTATAACTTGCTTGTTTTTGGATGTAATGGCATAGAAATGCATGAGAATCATACAAACACTGTTAGGAACCCTATGAAATAAAAAGTGTGTAACTCTTCAGTCCCGTTTTTACTCAAACAATAAATTGCGTTTTTCTCCGATCATACAAAATGGCGTATGGAACAAAATAGCATTGAGCCGACGATATACAGATCTCGGAAGATCGCCGGATGGGCTTTTACGCCAAGTGATTTTTGACCACTTGGCCGCTGAAATTTTGCATATGGATAGATAGACATGTGTATTAAAGCCGGACTTTTCACAGAATCGGATTTTGGCCGGTGGTCAGATCTCGAACTATCAAAAACTGCAATGGACTGGTTGCTGGAAAAGACTTTAAAAATTATTTGATTAAATATACAGTACTAGGAGAACTTTTTCTATCACGCGATAAGAAATTCCTTCCATACTTATGCTGCGATTTAAATTTTCAAACTGTAACCATCGTTTCACCATTAAATTATTTGTGTTGTCGCAGGCATATGAGTTTGATACAATTGTCACGTTTTCGACACTTTTGGCTTTTTGGTGATGCTTCCGTTTTAAGCGTTGTACTACGTTCACTTTTCGCGTTGAAATCCCATATAAAAACAAAGTCGCAAAAAAAAGTGCGAAATTTTTTCGTTTGAGGTACTATGTTTATTTCAATGTGAAAAATTAACATTTTGCGCCGCGAAAAATTCAACGCCGTTAAAACATGAGCGCTACAACAAATTGAATGCCGCAACCCTCGCACTCCCATTTGTTTATATTTATTTTTGTCAGCAAGAAATTCAACTGTTGTAAATATTAGAAATAAAATTTCCTAATAAAGAATAATGAATTAAATTATCTTCCGAAATAAAGAAAAATAATGCAAAGATGTAAAAGGGAAAATAATTATGTTTATGGAATAAACCAGAAGAGCGAAATTCCAATTAGATGCAGTGAAAAAGCAAACAAAATGTGCAAAACACTGGAACGACATGAAACTAAATGTAATACTGAGGAATTTGTCTTGTAATTGGGTAAATTTTTTTGAAAAAACCCTAAAAAAAAACTTTTGTCGAATTTTGTGATGATTGGTCCAAAAATGAGTGGGAAGCGGTCCAACGGGCGTGGCACCGCCCATATAAGTCAAATTTTAAAAATGTGATATCTTGCACAATTTATTAGCGAGAGAGCTGGAACTTTGTGTATATATATACGTTAACGATCTACGTGATTGGTCCAAAAATGGGCAGTTTCGGACCAATAGGCGTGGCCCCGCCCATATAAGCCAAATTTTGAAATTGAGATATCTTACACAATTTGTTAGCGATAGTGCTGTGATTTTTTGCATATGTATCTGGTGGTAGTCTACGTGAATGGTCCAAAAATGGGCGGGGTCGGATCAATAGGCATGGCCACACCCACATAAACCAAATTTTTAAATTGTGATATATTTTGTACAATTTATTAGTGAGTGTGCTGTAACTTTGTGCATATATAACGCGTAGCGGTCTACGCTATTGGTCCAAAAATGGTCGGGATTGGACCAATGAGCGTGGCCCCGCCCATATAAGCCAAATTTTGAAATTGAGATATCTTACACGATTTGTTAGCGAGAGTGCTGAAATTTTGCGTATATGCCTCTAGTGGTAGTCTACGTGACTGGTCCAAAAATGAGCGGGATCTGACAAATGGGCGTGGGCCCGCCCATAAAAGCCACATTTTGAAATTGATATATCTTGGGCAATATATTAGCGAGAGTGCTGCAATTTAGTGCATATGTATCTATCCGGTGGCAGTCTACGTTATTGGTCCAAAAATGTACGGGATCAGACCAACGGGCGTGGCCAAGCCCAATTTTGAAATAGATATATCTTACACGATTTGTTAGCGAGAGTGCTGTAATTTTGTGTATATGTACGTGGTGCCAGTCTACGAGATTAGTCCCAAAATGTGTGGGATCGGACCAATGGGCGTGGCCCCGCCCATGTAAGCCAAATTTTTAAATTGAGATATCTTGCTCAATTTATTAGCTAATGGGCGTGGCACCGACCGAGTGAGTCAAGTTTTGAAATTGGAATATCTTGCACAATTTGTTAGCGATGGTTCTGTAATTTTGTGTATATGTTTCTGGTGGTTGTCTACGTGATTGACCCAAAAATGGGCGGGATATGACCAGTGGGCGTGGCCCCGGCCATATAAGTCAATATTTTAAATTGATATATCTTGTACAATTTGTTAGCGAGAGCGCTGTAATTTTGTGTTTGGTATATCTTGAACAATTTGTTAGATAGATTAATGTAATATTGTGCGTACATATTTGGTGTCAGTCTACGTAATTAATCCCAAAATGAACGGGAACGGAAATCTGAAGTCTGGGGCAACGAAGTGGACCGGGTCCAGCTAGTATTATATATTTGTGAACAAATAAATTTTATTTGAAAAATCAATGTTTAATTGGAGCGCATATATTATTATATATTACAAAAGAATATATTTGCGAACTAATTTTCTCAAATAAAATATGTATTTATGTACAAAAAAAATATTATTTAGGAATATCTCCAAACATACTTTATTTAAAAAATATGTTGTTTGGTAACTTTCGAATTTCAATTTTAATTTTTCCTTGATTTCAAATTATAGTTAAAAATTACATATGTATAATTAGATTTTGTCTTAAAGCACTTTATTTTTATTTCTAAGTCATAATTTGTTGTCAAGCCATCAAGTAATTTATCGTTATGCAAGATTATATGGAATAAAGGCATTTTAGGAAAATTTAAAACTTCTAAAGTTTGACCTTTGAATTACTGAAAAACTTAAAACTTTTGCTTACAATTACACTGGTCAACATTTTTTTGTGGCATTGGGTTTCGCAGCCGATTTAGATATTTGACATAATACAGTTCTTAGCCTAAAAGGTAGTTCCTTTGAATTAGCTCTAGTTCTTGCGATAAATGGCGATTTACGAAAATAAATAGGTTGAGAAACATATTATAGCATTACTCGAAAACCTCTTCTCCAATTTAGTTCAATATAGCATCAACTAATCCAAAATGAAGTAGCCTTCAACTTCATTTAGTACCCTTTTTTAATCCATTCAGCGGTTTCGACAATATCTGAAAAGATAGTCCCCAAAAATCCTATTTTATGAAAACATTTTAATAATTTAAAAAAAAACGCGTAATGAAAGCATCGAAAAATGATCAATTATTAAATTGTTATTATTTTATCATAAAGTCTTATAAGTCATGAATAAAACGAAATCATTCCGTAGAAAATCGATGCACAACTTCAAAAGTTATAGGTAAATTAGAAGGAAAGAGAATCTTTTTTGTGGGATTTTCTGTGAAATTTTTAATCGGGACAGTGCCTTCGATACCAGTGAAGGTGAAAATAATTTTGGAGAAGATTTGATTATTTCGCTACAACTTTTTAAGTTATGCATTGATTTTTCTTCAGAATGGTCTCATTTTATTCATGACTGATCAGACTTTATGATAAAATAATAAAAATTTAATAATTGAGTTTTTTCCCATGTACGCGTTTATAGACATTTTTTTTACAATTTCCCAAAAAATAGAATTTTTAGCACTATCTTGTAAGATATCGTCGAAACCGATGAACGAATGAAAAATATGTATTACAAGAAGTTGAAAGCTACTTAATTTTTGATTCTTTAAATTCTTTCCTAAACAGATTCGGATAATTGGTTTTCGAGTTACGCTATAATTTGTGTCTCAATTTCTCTATTTTTGCCAATCGCGATTTATCGCGAGAACTAGAGCTGGTTTAAAGAACATACTTTTTAGTCGAAGAACTGTATTATCTCATATATCAAAAGCGGCTGCGAAACCCTTTGCCGCAGCAAAAAAAGATTGTTTTATTGAGCCTTGTTGTTATTACTAAACGAAAACAAAATAATATTAGAATGGAAACGAATATTTTTTATTACAACATCATCCCAAACATATAATAGGCATGTTTTCGTTACAAGCTAGCACTTTTAGTTTAGCACTTTGCAACGAAAACAACTGACTTCCACTAACTGGCACATAAGCAATGAGTGGCGGATTTTCAATATCTGGTAGCAATGGTGTCATGAGTTGCGAAGAAAGAACAGTGCGAAACAGACAAAAAATTCGTGAAAAGTATTTATAAAACATATATTTACTATTCTATGTTCAATTGTTTACACATTTTTTTGCAAATATTAAAATAATTTCCCATTTTTGTTCTTCTTCTTCCCGTTAATTCACAATAATTGATAAAATCTCTCCAAAAATGGGATGCCATATTGCTAAATATAGGGTGACCAATCTGGCAACATCATACTCGATTAAGACATGAACACAAACACCAAATTTCATCGGGAACTAATAGTGCTTAAAAGTGCTTAGCTCCCCATACAAATTAAGCACTTATGGTGTAACGAAAACACGCCTAATATTTGTGTTTGCCAAATATTATATATTTGGAGTATATTCTACACATATATATATTTCAAGCCGAATATGTTTGGGACAATATACTACAGAAGCGATTTTTTTCAGCGTGTATGTAAACCCTATATATTAGGGGGGTCAATTTGTTTGGGTGGAAAAAAATGAACAAAGCGTCAGGCAAAAATGAAAACTACGGAAAATTTTAAGACTATTTCTCCAAGAAACCAAGGGGTCTAAAATAAATTCATAGCTGGCGGAAATCGACTTCAAATTCTAAGTCGATCTAGCCATGTCCGTCTGTCTGTGGAAACCAGACAACAGGTTAGGTGGCTGAAATTTTGCAGAAAGATGTGTTGTTGTCCTGCAACGGTTTGTGTTGTAACTGTCAAGGATTAAAGATTTTCACGTGAAAGGACTGAAGGAAGGTCGGGTAAAAACGTCGTTTTTCAGCGTTATATCCTGAGTTATAAGAGCTAGAAAGTTGGCGGCGCCACGCCCCTTTTTAATCATCAATCAAAGTACTTAGCCGATCTCAATAAAATTAAACATATTTAATTTTATTACCCCTAGGAACTTCCTAGTCGAATTTTAAATAAATCGGTTATGGTTTGGATAAAGTTCACATATATATGATACTACAGATTTCTAAAAATCTAAACAAATTATTAGCATAAACCACATAAGAACCGCGATTTTATTTCGCACGCACGATGATATTGTAACACTATTGGATATTTTCTTACGAGTTACGTCAAAAATGCCAAACGCATGCTTCTGTTGCATTGATTACGGCAAGTTGTAATTTTTATTTTTTAGTAAAAAACACAAGAACAAGTAAGAAAGTTTCAGTCGGGTAAACCGACTAAGGTATACCCTCACTTTGTGAGTAATGTAATATTGAATATTACTCGAATTATTCTGTCAATTTGTGTGGGTTTATCAAACACACCTTTTTTTTTGCTGAACATTAGATACTTTAAATTCATTGCACTGTGCCGACTTATAAGCATTTATGTGCACTGGTATAAACGTTATGAGACATTAAATTGTGGTATGATTTGGGCATTTTGTGTGGGAGGTACAAAGAGGGGCGTGGCAATAACGCCCATTTTTCACAGGGCTATAGACACTATAAAAACATTACACTGTACAAAATTTCAAGTATTTGTATACACTGGTTTTAATGTTATAAGCTGTTAACTTTTGGTGCAAAAAGGTACCTTTGTGTGGGAGGTACCAAAAGGGGCGTGACAACAACACCCATTTTTCCCTGGATTGTAGGCAATATAAAAGTATAATACTGTACAAAATTTCAAGTATTTTTATACACTGGTATTAATGTTATAAGCTGTTAACTTTTGGTGCAAAATGGTGCATTTGTGTGGGAGGTACCAAAAGGGACGTGGCGACTTCGCCCATTTTTCTCGAGTTGATAACGACTAATAAGCTAATACTATGTGTGGAATTTCAAAAGATTCGAATAAGTGGTATAGCAGTTATTAAAGAATCAATATTTCACAACATTTTAACCCTTTGTGGGGGAGGTACTAGAAGGAGTGGACCAATATGGCCCATCTTCGAACTTAGCCGGAGATAGAAAAAAATATTACCACATACCAAATTTGAGGTCAATCGGTTACTCCTTTCGAGAGTTATCGTGCGCACCAGCCAGCAGACACACAGACAGACAGACAGACAGACAGACAGACAGACGGACGGACATTGCTCATTCGACTTAAAATGACCCAAAACGGATTTCCTCCGAACATACTTGGGGTCGTAGGTCACTCCTTCGACGTGTTACACTTTTTTCCGTAGCAAATGATATATACCCTCGTCACACTAAAGTGAGGGTATAAAAAGGAAATCACTTTAAACAAATGATACTAAGCGTTCAAATAAAACGGGATAAACCATGCGTTTTTATTTTTGTCTTTGTGGTGATGTACATATACGAGTATTCATAGTTCTTTATACATTTTACGGTATTGCTTTTGTATGAACCTATAGGGTTTTTGTGTACAATTTAATATTTAATGAGATCTAAAATTTGAACTCGATTTCCGCCAGCTAGGAATTCATTTTACCCATTGTTTCTTGGAGAAATGTTCTAAGAATTTTTCGTAAATTTTTTGGGCAGATCATTACCATTAGGAAAACCAGTAAGGAAGGGCTAAAAAATCCGACTATATGATATCCTACAACACCCTATTGGTGCAGAAAAAGAAGCAATACATATGGTAAATCCTGTGTTGCGGACATTACATTTGTACGTATATTGTTTACTAATTTTAATCCCGTGGGCTTATGAATGCAATATTTTCATATAACCTTCAGCAATGGTTAACGTGAAGCCATTGATCCAATCCCGCACAAAAATACAGCACTCCCGCTAAGAAATTGTGGAGGATATCTACATTTCAAAATCTGGCTTAGAGTAGCTGGACCCGGTACACTTCGTTGCCCCAGATTTCAGATTTTCGATCCCCTCCATTTTTGGACCAATCACGAAGACTGTCACCAAATACATATACACTAAATTACAATACTCTCGCTAACAAATTGTTCAAGATTTATAAGTCTCAAAACATGTCTCATATGTGCGGGGACACCCCCTTTGGTCCGATCCCACTCATCTGTGGAAAAATTACGTTGTCTGCCATCAAATGCATATATACAAAATTACAGCACTCTCGATAACAAATTGTTCAAGATATCTCAATTTCACAATTTGGCATATATGGGCGTTAAACGCCCATTGGTCCTACCCCGCCCATTTTTGGACAGATCAGGTAGGCTACCACCAGATATAGAGACTGCCACCAGATACTCTAAATAACAGCACTCTCGCTAACAAATTGCTCAAGATATCCCTATTTTAAAATTTGGCTTATATGGGCGGGGCTACGCCCATTTCAAGAAGATCGGTCAAGCCGTTTAGACGTCTCTACGGTACAAACAAACAAACCAACAAACATGCATTATCTTTTATATATATAGATAGAACCTGCTGTACGTGTCATATCAATGGTGGGATCATTAGAAGTGACCGCAACATAATGATTTAACTGCTCACCAGGCATATATGTTACATCTTCGGTACACATTTTTCGACTTACCCATATGTATTGCCAAGATTTATCAATATTGTTATCCAAATGATAATGTTCTGTCAAAAAAATATTTTATAGCACTTGGGAACTATAATAAATCTGAACCGATATTTATGAAATTCGGCTGTGGTAATTCTTGTCCCACAGAACTTTCCTGTGCCAAATTTCATAATGATGTGCGAGAAAATAGAGCTAATATATGGTTTAAATGACATGTCGGGATATACATATAAAATGCGCTATATCTAAATCTGAACCGATTTTAACCAATTTTAATATGTTTCGTCCTTGATGTAAGAAATTGATCTGCACCAAATGTCATCAAGATCGGGATTAAATTTGCCACATGATTTATTTTGAAAATGATATAAATGTTCATGTCGTCACGACCTTGTTTCTGAAGTTACATAAATATTGACTAAAAATCTCCAACAATAAAAAATGTGTAAATTATGCTTGTTTAGAAAGTAATTTATATGGGCAAATATCAAATTTTTTTATTTTGAAGTAAATTTTATTTCAAGATTTTTTTGGCGAGCACATCAACGGCTTTTACAACAGACGAAGATAAAAATATAAACATGCAAAAACCGTTGTTGTGAATAAATTGCATCAAAGGCCGCGAAAGTTATTGCGGTTCCAAATTGAAATTTAAAAAAAATTATAAAATGCAATTTTCAACGGAATTCGGAAAACTAAAATTTCAATCATAGAACATTAGCATTTCTATCAGCCTATGACAAAATATTCGCTGTAGCTTCATTATTCGGATTAATATAGCGAATCAAAAAAATCCAAAAATCGACCAGGTAAAATTTTTATACGAACATTATTTTTGTGGAAATATAATTTTTGCAATGTGCATAATTTGCACAATCATCAAAATAAAATGACGGCCCTCCGATTTCGGAATAGAGCGTTAAAAATCCTTTTATTTCATATACACTTCCGCCATATCTGTACCCCGCACTAGGTGTGCCTTGACGATCATTGCTGAGACAAAAGTGTCGCGTTCTTCGCGTACAAGACTTCAATCTTCAAATAAGTATCCATGATTGTTAAGTGCACCACAGCAGTACGCCCGATGAACATAGACATGAATTTCAGACGTTTATACTATTAAAAATGCCAAGGACAAAATTTGCAATTTTTGCAAAAATTGAAAAAAGTGAATAAGATTTCAGCGATTCATTATATTGTTACGGCCCCCTGATTTTTGTATTCACCAGGTCAAAAGCCATCTGGGATAATTAATTCAGCTCAACCTATACATAACTGTCGAAGTGCTCCGCGAAATACACTATCAAAAAAAATTCACGCAAGTTTAATAAAGGTTTGGGAAGCTATAGCGGTGGTTCCATTAAGAGCACATCAACGACACCTATATAGATGTATAGGTATTTCAAGCCGCTATAACCGCTTCTTTAGTGTTATTTCATTACATCGCGGGCCGCGCTGACCGCGGTAAAAAAAACAAAAAACACTTGAAATCGCATTTCAAAAAGTTATGAGCTATAATTTGTTGCGGAAGGATCTCACATGAACAGTGCTCACAAAAAATTCTTCCTCCATGTGTCATTCGTGTTTTTTGTAATTGACCAGTAACTTCAAAATAAATAGTTTGGTCACAACTTATAAAAGAATGGATACAGATATGAACATTTCTAGAACTTTTTTCACAATTTTGAAATGTATGTGCTTATAACTTCTAAAGTTTTTGAGATAATAGCAAACTTTTTTGGGAAAAAACTTTTATGTTTGTGGTTTATCTAATTCCATCAACGTATGCACCGAAATCTGTACACAAAGCGAGAAAAGGGTAAAACAACATACATTCCCCTGTGTTAAAAAATTTTGATATTTGCCCATATAAGCAAAGGCCTAATGCAGCACAACAAATATTTAAAAAATTCAGTTATGAATTTGCAGTTATTTGTAGTTGTATGTAGTAATATAATACACTAAATATTAGGCGTGCTTCCTAATATACTCGCAAATTCTTCATAAAATATTAATTAAATTTTTTTCGTGATTAAATTTTTTAATGAAAATTGTTGACAAGTTCCCTTGGTGAAAAGTTTCCGTTTATATACGCATTCATTTAAATTTCATTTAAACAGATTTGGGAAATTCTGCGCACTGCAGGAGCAAAGGCGAAATTAAAAATCCTCTGCTGAGGAAAAGTAAAATAAACATTAAACAAACTCAGCGAATATAAAAATGTCCATAAATATAGCAACAGATGTGAATACAATTAAAATAATTGTTGATATTTATCGCTAATTTACGTAAATGAAACTGAATGGATTCTTGGCGCAAAAGGTAAAACACCGTTATTTTGTAAAGGATATGTTTCCAAGAGCCACTTTATTCACACGTTGTGGACCATCATTACAAGCTGTTTCTTCTGGAAGATAATGATAATGACCCAAACCAAGAAATGAATGAAATTAAATTTATGTAACAAATTTTTTGGTACTGCGGTTAAAGTTTTATAAACTTCTCCGTATAGTCCCGAAAAATCTAATAATTGCAATAAAAGTTGAACGTACACATCACTTAGATGACGAAATGCAACAAAGTGGTTCAACATGAAATCAAAATAACAATTGAAAATAAAACAATTGAATTAAGATTTTAGTGGTTTACGTCTTACAATTCACAAAGTTCTACTTACTGGGATGAAATTTGATAATACGCGTCTAACTCTTCCATGTTACAGCCTCCAGCCTATACCTTCGCCCTTACAATTTATAACACTACGAAACAAGAAAATTTTTTTTTGTGTCCTAGACCTGAACATTATTATCCCCTCACCTTAGAAAGGAGGGTATATATCATTTGCTACGAACCAAAAGTGTAACATATCGAAGGAGTGACCTAAGACCCTAAGTATGTTCGGCGGATATCCGTTTTGGGTCATTTTAAGTCGAATGAGCAATGTCCGTCCGTCTGTCTGTCTGCTGGCTGTGTGCACGATAACTCTCGAAAGGAGTAACCGATTGACTTCAAATTTGGTATGTGGTAATATTTTCTTCTATCTCCGGCTAAGTGATGGGCCATATTGGTCCACTCCTTCTAGTACCTCCCCCACAAAAGGTTAACATTTAGTGAATTATTGATTATTTAATAACTGCTATACTACTTATTTGAATCCTCTGAAATTCTACACATAGTATTAGTATTATAGTCACAATTACTCGAAAAAAATGGACGAAGTTGCCACGCCCCTTTTGGTACCTCCCACACAAATGGACCATTTTGCAACAAAAGTTAATAGCTTATAACTTTATTACCAGGGCATACAAAGACTTGAAATGTTGTACAGTGTAATAGTTTAACAGTACCTACAATATAGTGAAAACTGGGCATTATTGCCACGCTCCTTTTGGTACCTCCCACACAAATGTACCGTTTTGTACCAAAAGTTACAAGCTTATAACTTTAATACCAGTGCATGCAAATACTTGACATTTTGTACAGTGTAATGCTTTTATAGTACCTATAGTCCAGAGAAAAATGGGAGTTATTTGCAAGCCCCTTTTGGTACCTCCCACACAAATGGACTTTTTTGTACCAAAAGTTAACAGCTTTTAACTTTAATACCAGTGCACAAACATACTTGAAATTTCGTACAGTGCAATGCTTTTATAGCATCTCGAGTTTAGATAAAAGTGGCCGTACTTGGCACGCCCCTTTTGGTACCTCGCACACAAATGGACCATTTTACACCAAAAGTTCTAACATTAATACCAGTGCATATAAATATTTGAAATGTTGTACAGTGTAATGCTTTTATAGTACCAAGAGTCCAGAGAAAATGGGCGTTATTGGCCCGGCCCTTTTGGCCCCCACACAAATGGACATTATTGTACTAAAAGTTAACAGCTTTTACTTTAATACCAGTGCATACAAATACTTGAAATTGTGTACAGTGCAATGCTTTTCTAGTACCTAGAGTCTAGAGAAAAGTGGCCGTTATTGGAAGGCCTCTTATGGTACCCCCCACGCAAATGGACCATTTTACACCAAACGTTAACAGCTTATAACTTTAATACCAGTACATACTTTAATGTTATTAAATGGAATTTAAATTGATAATAATTTAATTAAAACCAAAAAATAAATAAATATACTAATATTTTTGGGGACTCAAGTTGAGGGGATTCATAAGTCGGTTTACCCGACTGAACCTTCTTACTTGTTTTTTTTGTATAGATTGTAGCATACTGTTATATAAAATCAAAACCCAAAATTTTTTTATGGATAAATTTTTTTTAAAAAAATTTTTATTAAAGACACCATTTTTAAAGAAATTTTTAATTAAAGAAATTTTTATTAAAGACGCCTTAGTATTTGCACTATAATTTTTGGAGTACATGCCCGATGAGGTCGACTTATACGTTAGGTTAGGTTAGGTTGAAGAGAGGAGACGTTTGAACGTCTCATGTCCATGGACATACACTTAAGCCAGTCGTTCGGCCTGTTGTGCGCTCCTTATTTATGATCTTTTTATACCTCACGAGTTACAGAAAATCGGTACTAGACACGAATTTTCTCAGTATCTTCCAGTCATATTCTCTGAGATGAGTCAAGTCTGGTAATATGTCGGACCCGAAATGTTGGGATCTTGCATGTGTAAAAGCCGGGCAGTGACACAGAAAATGTTCCATCGTTTCGATGTTTTCTCTGCATGCCCTGCATTCGTCGTTTCCTGCTAGTCCTATGCGATGAAGATGTGCTTGTAAGCTTGAGTGTCCCGTTAGAACACTCATCATCTTACTAATATCGATCTTGTTTAGTTTCAGAAGACTTCTTGTTTTCTTTTCATTTGGGTCACCCCACAGTATCTTTGCAGTTGCTCCTACTGTTGCGCTATTCCACACAGTTTTGTGAGCCATCACTGCCCAGTGCTGCAACTCATTTTTCGTGGCTTCGAAAGGTTTCCAATTTTCTATGTTTATTACTCGAAGTTCTCTGCCCTTTGAAGCCAAGATGTGTGTCCGTTCATTTCCAATCACTCCGCTGTGTCCTGGTACCCAGCAAAAACGAAATTGACCATGGGCTGAGTAATCATTTATCGTTCTTTTACAGTCCAACACAGTTCTGGATTTGACCCTTTCCGATGTTATTGCTTTAATCGCCATTTGGCTATCTGTACAGATGTTGGCATATTTAGGCTTTGTGGTATTACTGAGCGAGTTCACACACTCCGTGATTGCTCGAACTTCTGCTTGAAATACTGTAAATGATTGGACGTAGTAAATGAATGGTTTGTATTTTTTGAGGGCAACTTTAGTCGCCCGTTTTTATTACTTGATGATATCTTGACAATTGACAATTGATTTTTGGGAAGCGAAATGCCTCCCTTTTATACCATACTCAAATGGATTTACTTAACGCTGATTAACGTATTAATATATATATATGTATGTACATACTATTCTTATGGATTTACTTAATGTTAATTTACATATTAATATATTTACTTATATATGTATGTATGTACTATTCCTATTCAAAATATGCATTTATGTTGGCGTCGTCAAATTCCAACGTCAATGAACAACCTTCACATGGGACAGTGACTGTCTGCATGTCGAGGTAATTTGATATCCTCTTTTAGTTAACTGTGTGTCGGTATCAGTGACATTAGATTTGCGCTACACCTCCGCCTTTCAGAAGAATGGTCATATAATGTTGAATTTATGATCATTCTTTACATATTCCAAGTAAGATAAATCTAATCTCCTTAAATCAAGAATTTTATTATTACTGTTATTATTTATATTAGGCATGTTTTCGTTACAAGCTAGCACTTTTAGTTTAGCACTTTGCAACGAAAACAACTGACTTTCACTAACTGGCACATAAGCAATAAGTGGCGGATTTTCACTATCTGGTAGCAATGGTGTCATGAGTTGCGAAGAAAGAACAGTGCGAAACAGACAAAAAATTCGTGAAAAGTATTTATAAAACATACATTTATTACTCTATGTTCAATTGTTTACACTCTTTTGCAAATATTAAAATAATTTCCCATTTTTGTTCTTCTTCTTCCCGTTAATTCACAATAATTGATAAAATCTCTCCAAAAATGGGATGCCATATTGCTAAATATAGGGTGCCCAATCTGGCAACATCATACTCGATTAAGACATGAACACAAGCACCAAACTTCATCGGGAACTAATAGTGCTTAAAAGTGCTTAGCTCCCCATACAAATTAAGCACTTATGGTGTAACGAAAACACGCCTATTGGATCCAATTGTAATATTGTTTTTCATGTTCATTGATTATAAAACTTAATCCGATTCTTATGTACTATTTGTTCTTTATTTGTTGATACATCTATTATATTAACATTATCTCTTAAAAGTAGTTTTTTAATTTTAAAAGGGCCAATGTATTTTTGGTCTAATTTATGCCCTGATTCATTTTTCAATAATACTAAATCTCCTACATTAAAATTGAAACTTATGCTATTCTTATCATAAATTTGTTTTTGCCTTAATTTATTCTTATCCAATAATTGTTGTGCTCTTTTATGAGCGACCTCCATTCTAAATTTTGCCTCTTTGGCATAATTGTCAACATTATATAGTGGTGTTATATGATCAACTTCATTAAATTCATGAAAACCGTTAGGGAGTTTCGCATACACTAATTCGTACGGGCAATAATTATGTACCGTTGAGGGCGTTGTATTGAAACAATACGTAAAATACTTTAACCACTCATCCCAGTCGCTCCTATCCACAGATATGTAAGATCGTACGTACTCATTGAAAGTTCGGTGGCTCCTTTCAATGGTACCAAGTGTCTGGTGATGGTATGCCGTTGATGTTAGTTTTCGAATTTTGAGTATATCACATAGTTCAGTAATTATGGCATTTTTGTACTCCGTTCCCATGTCCGAAATGAACGTCTTCATTGGACCATAGGTTAGGATGAAGTTTTCGAAAATTGCCCTAGCGACTGTTTTAGCGCTTTTGTCGGGTATTGGTATGGTGACTAAATACTTAGTCAGGTCACATATTATGGTAATGGCGTATTCGTTTCCGTAGATAGATCTTGGAAATGGGCCAATGGTATCTACAAAAACCGTATCAAAAGCTCCTACTGGTGTTGGAGTTATTATCAATGGACTTTTCAAATGTTTAGTAATCTTAGCTGTCTGACATTTATGACATGTTTTGACATATCTAGTTATGTCCTTTGTCATATTTTTCCAGAAATAATATCGTCTAATCTTCTGTATTGTCCTAAAGATTCCACAGTGACCACCTTGAATGGGGTCATCATGGTACTTCTTCATAATGTCTTGAATATTCTCAGCATCTTTGCAATCAATGTGGGTCACCTTATTTAGTAGCGCTACTTTAATATTCATCAATTCTTTATTGCCCATATTTTTAAATTCATCAATTGAGACAAATTCGAAAATCTGCTCACTAGGTGCCACTTGTAAATTATCAATTCCATGTTTACAGGCCACTTCATCGAGCCTTGGGAAAAATTGTCCTAAGTCAAATTTCCCATTTATAAACAAGTCATTGATTTGTATATATGCAATTATAGATTTTCCTCGTTTTATGTAACATTTACCGGGGAAAATCTTTAATTTATAATATTTCCTGACGTCAGTGTTATTCAAAGGAACATATATACTGGGCCTTTCCATATTATTTGATTCATGCTGGCTATTCAAGGTATTATTTCCATTTGTACCCTTATCCTGTCGCGTCATCGACCTCGTCGTGACTTTAAGTACGCAGGTTATCTCCCTGTTCATGTCCATAAGGTCTTCTATCGTTATACGCGATAGCGCGTCAGCTACATAGTTGTCCTTACCCCTAAGATATTCTACAGTAAAGTTGTATTCTTCTAAATCGAGTCTCATCCTCGTCAATTTAGAACTTGGGTTTCTCATAGAAAATAAATACGAAAGTGGTCTATGGTCACTACGAACAAGGAAATGTTCTCCATATATATATGGTCTGAAATGTGCAATGGCCCAATGTATTGCAGTTAACTCTTGCTCAATAGTGGACTTGTTGCTTTCACCTTTTGTAAAAGTTTTTGACGCATATGCCACGGGTAGATGTTTCCCGTTGTATTCCTGAGTCAGCACCGCGCCGCAGGCATATTTGCTTGCGTCTGTGGTAATACAAAATTGTTTACCGAAGTCCGGGTATTGCAGTAATGTGGGACTCATTAGTGCCTTCTTTAGATATTTGAACGCAATATCACAGTCTTCTGTCCACTCGAATGGCACACCTTTCCTCGATAATCTCGTAAGATGTCTTGAGTATTCGGAAAAGTTCCTTATGAACCTGCGATAATAGTTACAGAAAGCTACAAATCTCTTTGCAGCGTCTGCGTCTTTAGGTGTTGGGTAATTCTCAATCACCGAATATTTGCTATCGTCCGGTAATATCCCTCTATCCGTGCATTTATGTCCGAGATATGTTACCTCTCGCATAAAGAATGAACATTTTCCGGGATGTAATTTGAGATTATTCCTTCGACATATTTTAAAAACATCAGTCAAATTCGAAAGCATATGTTTTTCTGAGCAACCCAAAATAACCAAGTCATCCATGTACAAGAATGCTTGTTCTGGTTTTAAACCACTAAAAGCTAAAGTCATCATTCTTTGAAAAGAATTAGGCGCTATTTTCAGTCCGTATGGTAATCTAGTGAATCTGTAATAACCATTGCCCGTTGAAAATGACGTGAGATCCCTAGACTTTTCCCTCAATGGAATTTGGTGGAATCCTGACATTAAGTCAAGACAAGAAAAATACTTAGCCCTTCCAAGTTGGTCTAGGATGTCATCTATCCTTGGTAATGGAAATTTATCCGCTACCAATTTCTTATTTATTTGTCTATAATCTATTACTAGTCTCCATCTCTTTTTATCAGAATTAGGCAGAGATTTCTTTGGTACTAGTAGAATTGGACTATTATATTCCGATTGCGATGGTTCAACTATTCCATCGTTTAGAAGTTTCTCTACTTGTTTGTCTATTTCGTCCTTATGTGTATGTGGTATACGGTAGTTCTTAATGTATACTGGGTTTTTATCCTTAACTCTTAGCTCTTGCTCATAAAAGTTGTTAGTTGTGATTGTTTCCGATTCTAAGCCAAAGATATCACTATATTCTGAACAAAGATCAGATAGCGTATTTTCAAAGGTTTTTGGAAAATTTTCCCTCAAAATTCGTAAAATTTCTGATTTTCTATTATCGCTATTAGTGTTGTTTTTTAAAACATCATAATTATTGATATCTTCGGTTTGGATGTCGGGTTTTGTAAGTGTAACAGGATGTATGTTTGTGTTTACAATTCGAATAAATGCTCTGTCAGATTTTACTAATGTACTTGCCACAAAAACTCCAGGTTGAAGTTCTTGATTTGGTACTAATACTTCTCTATGTGAGGTTAAAAATTTCACTTGACGAATGACTTCAGACCTTGCCGGCAGCGTTATGTTGTCATTGCATGTATTCGATATTGGTATTTCGATGTGCTGTGGGAAATTAAAGGGGCGTAGGATAAGGTAATCGTGATCCTCATTGAATTCCAGTACACAATTGTACTTTTTAATGAAATCCATACCTATGATTCCATCACAAGGTATTGGGAAATCATCAGATACCACATGAAAAGTATGAGGAATTAAGAAATTTTTGAATTTCAGGTCGAAAAATGTTGTTCCAATTGATCTTATTTTACCTTGTCCTATTCCGCTTAATGTTGTTATCCTATTTGTGTTAATTTGGTCGTTAGTGAAGTGTATTAATTTTATTAACGAGACGTCCGCTCCTGTATCTACCAGTAATGTTAGTGTTGTATTGGTTTGGTCTATTTTCACATGTATGAAAGAGCTTAAGTTGAGGTTAAGGTTATACACTTTTCCATCTATCTTAGGGGTGTATTCGGGTTTTCCGAACTAGTTTCGTCCGTGTGAGTCGTTCTTACATTATTATCATTGTTATTGTTCCAGGCGCCGCGATTGTACGAATTTCGGCCGCGCCCTTGTCGACCTCTACCATTGTTTTCATTGTACCCGCGATTGTTCTGATTCCTGTAGCTTCCACCTCTACCACGGAATCTTTTGTCATTCCTGCGATTGCGGTTATTATTGGGTCTCTGCCCGTAATATAATACAGTATTTTGCTGGCCTGTGGCAGCAGTACAGCTGCTTATGAACTTGCCTACTGCCTCGTTCATATTGTCAAATTTACCTGCTTCCATGATAAGTTTAACCTTCTCAAGGTTGCAATTTGTTGACATTGCCTTTACTGCAACTTGCGTTGAATATTTCGCCGCGAGTTCACAAGGCAGGCCATCCGATATATATGCGCCTTCTAGTGACTTTGTCAGCGACTCAATTTCACTACAATATGCGTTAGCGGATTTGTTATTTTGCCTAACATTTTGAATCTTAGCGGATAATACATCCACTGATTCACCTTTTACTGATTTGTTCAACGTATTTATTATCTGATTTATAGTCGTTTCCTCATTAACGAGGTTTCTCGCATGACCCTTTAATTTTGTCTTTATTAGGCTCACCGCCACTGTTTCGTGGGTGCCTTTGAGAGAATCCAGTAATCTCAGAGAATCTGTGAATGATCGCAAATTCTCGGGTTTCCCGTCAAATTCCGGTACTAACCTTGAAGCGGTGTTTAAAAACTCAATCGGAGTTTGAGACATGATCGGTTCATTTGTAACGAGAAAAGAAGGTAATTTTATCTCTATCTGATGAGTTGTTGGTAACTCAATGTCTATTCCCCGTCTCGCCGCAACGCTTATCAGTCTTCCTCTTACATCGGAGAAGAAACTTTCCGCTGCAGTTTTATGTGCTGTGCTGAATTTTCCGTAATTTACATTCAGCAAGACCCTAATTTCCTCTAGGCTCTGGAAAAGGTTTATTAGATGTCTATTTACCGTCTCATCACTAGTCGGTCTGTCGGTGTTGAGACATTTGTGTGACCTATCAAATTTTTCCCTTATATATCTACAGTGGGTAACTATTTTATCCCAATCCATAAATTGTCCCGTGGTGCTTAGATTTTGTCTAAGTTATCCGCACGACTCGTGTATCTTTTCCTTAGAGATCTCTTATGCAGGAGGTATAGTTTCAGTAATAAGTCTACTGCACTCAATGTTGTCGAGGCCAATAGGATATACCATAATGAATCTATTTGTGTAGTGTGATCGACCACTTCCACATTATTAACGACATTTGCAGTCGGGTTACTTATTTTTGAGTTTCTATGACCCATAATTAAAATTATTCTACAAATTATTATTAGTTTCTACGGTTTTTCCTTTTATATTTTCCTTTTCATACAATTAATAAAAAAATGTATTTATTTCTATTTTCTACCTATATTTTTTCATTGCCGGCGCTTAAAAACGCCTTGTGGCCGTATCTATCTTGTCGGCGCTCAAAAGTGCCAAGACAAGACAAATTTACATATATTATTTTAAAATATTATAATATTTATTCTAAATTTTCTGCTTGCCCGGATGTAATTCTTTTTCAATTGCTTCAACCTCTAACCACATCTCGCCTGATAGGTACCATGGTGGTGGTGGAAATGCTTTTCAGGAAAGCCAATCTCCTCCTTAGCCGCACAGTTTTACCTCCTCTTCGATGTTTTGGTTTTCCTGTAGGCGGTATTGCCGTCAATTTTTGTTCAGTCGCTAGTTGCTGGCGTAGTCGATACTGCTGGATCGTCAACGGCTGTGGTCCGGGTAGATGCGTCTTCTGTTGTCCTGGCATTATCTTTTAGGCAAGACAATTTTTCCTTTTTTTCACAATCCACGGCTTGGATTGGACTGAGGTTTTATCAGTATCTTCAAAAATTTATTCTTTATCAGCTCAGCAGGGAGCTGTTTGTGGTTATGTTCGTAGCTCAACCAGGAGCTAATAACCTGGCAGGATCGCCATGTAAATGATTGGACGTAGTAAATGAATGGTTTGTATTTTTTGAGGGCAACTTTAGTCGCCCGTTTTTATTACTTGATGATATCTTGACAATTGACAATTGATTTTTGGGAAGCGAAATGCCTCCCTTTTATACCATACTCAAATGGATTTACTTAACGCTGATTAACGTATTAATATATATATATGTATGTACATACTATTCTTATGGATTTACTTAATGTTAATTTACATATTAATATATTTACTTATATATGTATGTATGTACTATTCATATTCAAAATATGCATTTATGTTGGCGTCGTCAAATTCCAACGTCAATGAACAACCTTCACATGGGACAGTGACTGTCTGCATGTCGAGGTAATTTGATATCCTCTTTTAGTTAACTGTGTGTCGGTATCAGTGACATTAGATTTGCGCTACAATACCGTGTTATGGTCAGGGAGGCGGAAGTGAAGTTCGACTTCTGGTTCAACAATAAAAAAATAAACACTGGCACATGGGCCAAAGTTCCATTTTCCCAGGAGCGTCTGTCTGGCACAAACGTATCACAGGTAGCTGTAAGCCGCACTTCAGGAATGCGGTCGGAGATTTCTGACGTTTGAATGTGACCAACTAGATATTCTAAAATCTTCTGATGGTACGACTTGTGGTCTCGATTTATCCATTCACCCATCACTTGTAGACGTCTTGCTGTGAAGGCTGCCTCATTCTTTATACGGATGTCTATTGGTTGGATGTGCAGTATAGTCTCCAACGCTTTTGTTGGTGCAGTTCTAAATGCCCCGCTTATGCCTAGACAGCACATACGTTGAATTTTTTGCAAAGGTATTACGTTGCACTTCTTGTCCATTGATGTCCACCACACTACACAGGCGTAGGTGATTATTGGTCTAATCACTCTCATGTAAAGCCAGTGAGTCATATTTGGACGTAGTCCCCATTTTAAACCTATAGCTCTTCTGCACAACGACCAACATCTGTGGGCCTTTTTAACTCTTTCTTCAAGATGATCTTTCCAGTACAGTTTCTGATCCAAGATTACTCCCAAGTATTTTACCTTTTTAGTCATAGCAACTGTCTTATTCAGGAATCGAGGCTGGGTAAAACCTGGGATCTTCGTTTTCCTTGTAAATAGACATATTTCTGTTTTGTCTGGGTTAACATTTAATCCCCTTGGTTGTGCCCAGTTATATGCTATGTTAAGTGCCTCTTCAGCTCTTCTGCATAATAGATTTGGATGAAAGCCCCTTAGAAGTATTACAACGTCGTCTGCATAACAGACTGGTTTAAGTCCTTCCTTGATCTTCCTTTGACATAGGCGTGTTGTTTGAATTTTAGCCTGTCATCCGCTATTTTACTTTTAACCATGATATCAATTATTCGCTCCATTGTTTTTAACAAGAAAGAAGTTAGGCTAATGGGTCGATAAGCCTTTGGGGTCGTATAACTCGCCTTGCCAGGCTTTGGTATGAAGACCACCCTTGATTCCTGCCAGTTTTTTGGGGTATACGAATGGGTTAGGCATGCAGTGAACACTCCAGCCAGATGAGTTGATACCTGATCCACCTCATTCTGCCGAAGTGCTGGAAATATTCCATCCGGTCCCGCAGCCTTAAAGGGAGAGAAACTTTTTATCGCTTCTTTAACCATACCATCTGTTATATCCGTAATATGTACTTGATGCAATACATTTTCATTCTGTAACTGTTCCTCTGTTGGTCCAGCATTACCAGTCGGAAAATGAGTTTTCATCAAGAGCCTGACGGTATCCTCTATAGTTTCCATCCTTTTACCCGTTTCATCCACCAGTGTTTCGGTTTGGACATGAGTTTTTGAGAGGAACTTTTTCATTTTAGACATGCTGTTAACGCTGTCTACCTGTTCACAGAAAAACCTCCAGGAGTTACGTTTCGCCGATCTAACGATTTTATTGTATTCTTTGAGTCTTCTGTGGTAGTCGTCCCAATATACTGATTGTTTTTTACGTCGAGCTCTATTGTAAAGTCTGCGGACATCTTTGCCAATCGAACGAATTTGTCCTGCCATCCAGGGTTTCTCAAAGGCAGATTTCCTTTCTCGAAGTGGGCAACTATCTTCGAATGATTTTACAAGAGCCTCGGTAATCTTCTTAAGATTGATATCAATGTCTTCTGCACATAGATAATCGCGTGTAGGCTGCCCCAATCGATTTCTAAGTAGATTTCCGAATTTAGTCCAGTCGGTCTTAGCCTTATTACGGAAACGTATGGGGTTTGGCGGTGGCCGTGCAATTTTATACGTTAAATTGAAGCTTTTCATGTGGGCTACCATTGCATTAATGTGGGAAAGCTCTCTTTCACTTAGAAACAGTGGTTTAGTAACAGTCATTAAACAAATTGGAAAAAGTAGATTTTTTTCAAAAAAAAAAATCCTTGGACAAAAAAACATAACAAATAGAAAACAAATCGAAAAAAATTATTTTATTTTACTTTTTAAAAGTTTGCATCCTAGCGAAGAAAACTACGCCTATTTGAAAAAAATCTATGGATAAATGTAGAAATTATAGCCCTTTTGGTAGAGGTAATAGAATTTCAAAAAATCTTTATTTTAAATTTCCGTTTAAATAGCGATTTTATCTACTACTTTTATTTATATTATGTACATATGAGTTTATTTACATGAACAAGTTTCATTAGAAGTAATTGTGAGACCTTTGTTGACGTTTGTAGATTTTGGAATCGGGTTCTCTAATGAGGAACCAAATATAATCTCCCATCATTCTTTCATCCCAGTGCCATTGGTAACGCCGCTCGATGGACTTCAATTCTTGGTGAAACCTTTCGCCATGTTCGTCACTTATGTCGCCAAGATTCTCGGGGAAAAAGTTTAAATGAGAATGCAAGAAATGCATTTTGAGGGACATATTTACACCTGTTGGCATACATAAAGCGAAAAATAAGTTGGAAGAATACATACATATGTGTTATATACATAAATATAAAAAAATATATTTCTAAAGGTAAGTACAGACGATTTGCAGATTGGACAACATTGCCAGAAAAATGGCGGAAAATGCAACCCTGTGAATTTACAACCGTGTGAACATACAATTTTTGTTTTGCAACGTTAGCAGAAAAGACATTGCGAGATAATTTGCTGATTGTTATATGTTCGAAGTTTATGCATGTGACAACGGCGCCATTGCCAAAAAAATCATTTTATTTGCAACACTGTCTATAATATATTTTTATTGGCAATCCTGCATATAAATATTTACAAAATATATTGTAAATATATGAAATTGTAACGTTTTCGTGCAATCGTCTGAACTGTCAATTCACCTTTGCCTAACAATCTGACATTGCCCGTATATTTGCAGCACTTTAACAGGGTTGATAACGTTTGCCGATCTGGCAATCGTCTATACTCAGCTTCACCAATTTTTTCATAATTTTTTAACAAATCATTAATCATTGTTTCATATTGCGGGCTTTTATTGGATCCAAGGAAATTTGAACTACAAGCTTAAACGACCTCTATGCTGCAATTTCATCCGACGTCAAATATGATTCGAAATTCACATCTTTCATCAGCTTCCTTATTTTAGGCCCATAAAAAACTCTTTCTTCGATTTTTTTAAAAGAAAGACTTTTAAATAAATCTTTTAAATATGAGAGTGAATTGTCATATTTGCTTAAGGCTTTTACAAAATTTTTAAAGAGCCCCAGCTTAATATGCAGTTGTGGCACAATATCGGCTATCCCAGAGGCATAACATACCAACTACTTTTAAATCGCAAAAAATTTTCCAGTCATGTTCATATTTTAAGTATTTTCTCAATTTAGCCATTGCTGAAAAATACTTTACTGCTGTCAACAAGTAACCGCCTCGTTCCTCGAACAATTCGGGAATGTCCTTGCAAAAGCATCTGTTATCCACAGTTGTATAAAATTGTTTGTAAGGTATATCACGGACTCTATAATATGATATGTTAACATCTGGGGCCGAAATATTGTACTGTTTCATCCGAGATGCGAGTAGTTCTGCCTTATCTTTGGTCAGTTCCAAATCTCTCACTAGATCATTGAGTTGAAACTGAGTTAAAAGCGATGACTTTTGACTCAAACTTGAATCGGTCAGAGTTGAGTACTCAGTTGAACTTGGTGATGTTTCCGTTAGTAGGCTGTTAGCTATACTTGGACGTTTTATTCCACAAAACTTTGTAATAGATTAATAGTAAAGCACTTACCGCATTCTTCCACTAGCCCATCAAGTAAGATTTACATGGCACGAATTACACAAAATACTAGGTGTCAACAGTTCGTTCTATTTTTAACTCGTATACGAAAATATTACACATATATTTCTTTTATTATTTTACTAAACGCACGTCGATTTTTTTAATCACATATTTTCCGCAGATGTAGAAGAAATTGTCGGGATCATTTGCATATTGAAAAGTACTTTGCCTTTTACTCATACTTCGAAATATAACTTTGTAATATTTGTCAGAAAATTGATGTATCTCTTTAAGGCGCTGAATTACACTAATTTATTAATAAGAAATTTCATTCATAAATTCCGGGTTTAAGGTTCATAAGTGAAGTACCTGTAGCTGACATATAGTTTGCTTCGAAAGTAGACACCCAATATTTTCAAGACTGTCGCGTACTACTTTGTATTGCGTACATATAATTTTACTACCTGTATTAGACCATTTATTATTTTTTCGGTACTGATTCCTGGGCCGAAAAAGTTTCCATTTGACCTACAAACCTCCAATAAAAAATTTGGTGCCGATTGGATAACGCTAAGGTCTGCCCAAAGTTGTTTGAAAACACAAAACTCACTTTACATGAACAAAATTTGGGTTTTTATCAAATGTCACATGTTCAAGTAATTAAAAAATATTTTATTAACATGAAAAGTTTTTAAATGATCTTTGAATAAAATTTTCTTTCTTACAAGTCGTAAACAATCAAAATCGACCGAGAAACGAAAAAGTTACAGCAGTTTTCATTTGAATTTTACGTCATGACAGGGCATGCATGCACACCGACATGGCCTCTATGCAATCACAATAAAAAATAGATCATGCTTGTGCATGCATGAACAAAAAACAACGGATTTGCATGATAGTTGATTTTTCGCATCAGTCTGACATTTTTCTACTGGTCAAATAAGAAAACATAAGCAGAACTTTGCAGCGCGCTATACGGCCATGCAACAGGGTCGTTTACGGAACGCGCTCTGTCTCCAGCCTAAGTGAATTCAGAAAGGGACAGCTTCGCACAAAATTTTATTTTAGTCATATTCTTATTTGTCTCCAGACCGACCACATCCAAAATGGTTACTAGATCCAGTGATAAAATTCGCACCGTAGAATCAGTTGGGCATGTATCACATACAATATCTGGAGCCAAACTGCCGTCAAACAGACAGATATTTCATGATGTGATAACTGTAATGTATAATGCTGCGGTGCCTCTGACCACTGTTGGTGAGCTTGTGATTAATCGATCTACACATCAAAATTTTTGGGCGCCCCCAAAATCCCGGCTGGTACTGGAAAAAAGATGGCCAAAGTCGTTCATGATACACTCATCAAATACAGGTCAAAACACTGGATCGTGCATTTTGTTGCAGAACAAAATTGGTAAGAAATTATATACTCCAACAGGTGTAAATATTCCCTCAAAATTTCTTGCATTCTCATTTAAGCTTTTTCCCCAAGAATCTTGGCGACGTAGGTCTGAGACACAAAACAATTTTTTTTGTTCCATAGTGCTATCAAACCGGTGATGCTGGTAGTGAATAAATATTGTTATCTCGCTGAATAAACATTGTTAAGGTAAGTACAGACGATTTGCAAATCGGACAACATTGCCAGAAAAATGGCGGAAAAATGCAACCCTGTGAATTTACAACCATGTGAACATACAATTTTTGTTTTGCAATGTTAGCAGAAAAGTCATTGCGAGATAATTTGCTGATTGTTATATGTTCGAAGTTTATGCATGTGACAACAGCGCCATTGCCAGAAAATTATTTTATTTGCAACACTGTGTATAATGTATTTTTATTGGCAATCCTGCATATAAATATTTACAAAATATATTGTAAATATATGAAATTGTAATGTTTTCTTGCAATAGTCTGAACTGTCAATTCACCTTTGCCTAACAATCTGACATTGCCCGTATATTTGCAGCACTTTAACAGGGTTGATAACGTTTGCCGATCTGGCAATCGTCTATACTCAGCTTTATATTGTTATCCTTTTCTAAACATGTTGAGAAACGAAATAATATGGCTAAGTGTAGCATAAAAACAACGTGGGATATGTTTTTTAATAAAACTAAAATAGCTTTATCCAAAATTACATCAAGCGGTATGTAGATCCATCCAAACATATGGAGCCCAATTATGGGGATATGAACATTTTGAATTAGTAGACAAGTTACAACAATACATTATAAAACGAATACTAAAACTGCCAGATTTCACACCCAACTATGTTATATAGGGTGATCCATTTCGAGGTTCCCTACTTTTTTAAAGAAAAAACACAGAAAATTCAAATTGAATGGGGAATGTTTATTATCATTTGAAAGAGCAGTCTTTGGCATTTATTTTTTTAAGATTATGTCTATCAAATGTTGGCCGCGGCTACGTCTCAGATGGTCCATCCGTTGAGTCCAATTTTCGATGACTCGTTTGAGCATTTCGACTGGTAACTGGCGAATGACACGCGTGATGTTTTGCTCCAAGGCCTGAATCGAAGCAGGTTTCTCCGCATAAACTTCTTTACATATCCCCACAGGAAAAAGTCTAATGGTGTGATATCACACGATCTTGGTGGCCATTCGACCGGCCCAAAACGTGAAATTATCTGCTCACCGAAGTGTTCTCTCAATAAATCCAAATAATTGAATCGATGTGTGGGAAGTGGCGCCGTCTTGTTGAAACCAAATATCGCCGAGATCACGAGCTTCAATTTCGGGCATCAAATAGTCGGTTATCATGGCACGATAACTGTCGCCATTGACGGTTACGTTCTCACCGGTATCCTTTTTGAAGAAATAATGACCGATGATTCCGGTACGTCGGATCGGGAATCGGTCAATGACAAAAATATAGCTCTTAACGAGAAGTAAAATATTGCTCATGGGTGTCAAGGTCGTGGGTCGACTGGAAAGGGTTTTTTTTTTGGATTTAAAAAAAATGGACTTAGCGCAATTAACGAACGATTATTTTGATAATAAAACTGAACAATTTGTAAACGTTGTTCAGGCGTAAGTCTTTCCATGATGAAATGCTAAACAATACTTAACAAAAATAACATGACAGCATGACACGACTCACACGTGATCTGTCAAAAAAAGGCTATTGAAAAAAGTATCTCTACTTAGTTCACCCATTACATTTGAATTGCACACGAACTACATTCTAAGACACTGTTTAAAACATGCAAGAAAGTTCAGTCGCGTATACCGACTTATGAACAAAACAAAATATTCTTAATCTATTTATTTTTTGTTTTAATTCAATTATAATACACTTAAATTGCATTTAATAACTTTACAGTGTGCTGTATTAAACTTATAAGCTGTAAACTTTTAGTGCAAAATAGTCCATTTGTATGGCATGTACCAAACGGAGAGTGTCAATGACACCAATTTCTAATTGGATTGTAGGTACTATGGAAGCATTACACAGTACAACATTTCAAGTTTTTGTATGCTTTTGTAAGTCATAAGTTGGTGTGGTATTCCAGTTATAAGCATTTGTGTGGAGGTACCAAAAGGTGCGTGCCAGTAACGCCCACTATTCTCTGGACTCTAGGTACTATAAAACCATTACACTGCACACAATCTTAAGTATTTGTATGAATTAATATTAAAGCTATAAGCAGATAACTTCTGGTGCAAAATGGTCCATTTGTGTGGGAGGTATAAAAGGGGGCAAATTCGACCATTTTTCTCGAGGTGCTAGCGACTAATAAAGTAACATGATGTATAGAATTTCAGAAAATTCGAATAAGTTGTATAGAAGATTTAAAATAATCAATATTTCACTAATTTTTCTTGGCTCGTCGTTAATGATACCCTCCTCTATAACCTGAGGGTATAATAAACCAAAACAGATTGGCACATCAACTCTCTTGACAAATATAAGCTAAAAACATATTTTGGGCGAATAATACAAACGAAATTAGAAGGCAGTTTAATATAACGTTCGAAACAGACACAAATGAATCGATTTGGCTTTACAAAGGAATTCCATTGTTGGAAGAACTAAGAAACAGTCACAGACAGAAAATGATAAACCGAGCAAAAAATAGCGAAACAAATTTTTACAAGAATTTAAAACATAATGTCGGAAGGACCTACGAATCATATGATTAACTCACAATATATATAATGGAGGCTCGTTACGATTTCTTGGGTCTAAAGTCAAATAACATCCGACCTGAAAACGATAAAAAATGCACTTTGAGTGACACAGAAGAAGATGAAACTTTGACTCATTTTATGGCAAGATGTCCAATTCTAAGGATCAGGTATGTGCATGGGCATGGGCAATATCACCTTTGTTGATATGCTTGAATCGAAAGAAAATATATTTGGAACACAAATATTTAAATATTATGTATTTCTGAGAAAAAAAATTTATTTGAAAATCAATCTATACACAGAAAGAAAAAATTGAGTAATCCGTACTTGAATCAAGCCGTAGCGGTGTCAAAAGTACGTTAAGTACGGATTTTCTTAAACCAAGTACAAAATACATGAATCAAGTACGGATTGTTAAGCCCTGAATTCTTAATGTTAGCGCTTATTAAGCGATTAGGCTTGATTTTAAGCCGAAAAATTCTTATTTTAAGCATAAAGCGACTGATTTAAGAATTTTATCGGATTAATTTGAGTGCGAAACGGGCTTCAATGAAGAAATTTTTGATTGAATTAAGCCTGCCAAATACTTGATTTAAGTCTGATAATACTTGATTTAAGCCTGATCAGTTCTTGATTTAATCCTAACCAATACTTGATTTAAGCCAGATCAGTTCTTGATTTAAGCCTGGTCATACTAAATTTATTGTGTAATTATACCATTTTTGCCACTTTATTGCAAAGAATGCAATTTTTAAAAATGGTATTTCAAAAGACAATTGCTTGACAGCAAAAGTAAAAGTTTTCGATTTATTCGATTTAAGTATGAAAAATATAAGGAATAGCATCAACGAAACGAATAAGAATTATTAACAACTTCAAAAAACTAGGCATTTTTCTTTTCAAGAAATGTTTACTTGATTTCAAGTATTAAATACTTATTATAAGCCTTCCAGCGCTTGATTTTTTCAATTTAAGCCGATTTATACTTGTTTTAAGAAAAACTTAGTAAGAACGTACTTAGATTTTTAAGTACGATTTCGGCTTAAATTAAGAATTTTTTACTTGAATTTAGTATGGCATTTTTCTTTCTGTGTATATGGGGAAAAAACTAAAATATTGCACTGGTCAAATCGAATCATAGTGAGCAGATTTTGGACACGATCTCGAAGGATTTTGATGTTCTTAATCCCAATTATAAAATAAAAATGCAATATATCGCGACCTAAGAGTGAAAATGCGCTAAGTCAACTTTTTTCCAAAATGTATATTTTGAAGCAGAACATAAGATAAGTTGGATATACATCGATTTGAAAACAAAAAGACAAAAAAATCATGCTTTATCATCTTTAAAAGCTGAATCGTAAAAGCGCTAAATCCATATACCCTTTATGAAAACATTCATATACAGTAAGCATTTTGCCTCTCCTGTAAAATTTTAAATATTGGACTTAGCGCCTTTACACTCTTAGGTCGCGATATATTCGCGTTTTTGAGATATTGCATTAATTATTTGATAAAAATGCTGATTTTAGGCTTTTTTGAAACAGATTCCTCAAAATAATCGCTTTCCAAAATCGTACACCATCTCGTATATATCATATTTTAATTTTTTTTATTTTTCCAATTGTAGCTATATTAAAAATACGATTTCTCCGACTTGGTTTTGCGATTATTTTGCGAAACCTGAAATTTGTTTTTGGTAAAAGTGCGTCTTTCGCGATTCTGTATTCATAAAACCGTACGAGTAAAATCAGCATTTTTATCACATAATTAATACAATATCTCAAAAACGCGAATATGTATTGCATTTCTGATTTAATATTCGGATTTAGAACTTCGAGATCGTGTCCGATATCTGCTCGCTAGGATTCGATTTCACCAGCCAAATTTTGCGTATGTCTATCTGGTAGCAGTCTGCGTAATTGGTCCAAAAATGGCGGCATTGGACCAATGGGCGTGGCCCCGCCCATATAGGTAAAATTTTGATAATAAAATATCTTACACATTTTGTTAGCGGGAGTGCTGAAATGTTGCGTATATGTATCTGGTAGCAGTCTACGTGATTGGTCCATCAATGGGCGTTGCCCCGCCGATATATGTAGGCTAAATTTTTAAATTAAGATATATTTTGTGTATATTTATCTGCTGGCATTCTACGCGATTGGTCCAAAAATGGGCGCGATCGGACCAATGAACGTGGCCCCGCCCATATAGGCCAAATTTTTAAATTGAGATATCTTGCACAAGATCTTGCGAGAGTACTTTTGCGTATATATATCTGGTAGCAGTCTGCTGCATTTGTCGAAAAATGGGTGGCATCGGACCAATGGGCGTGGCCCCGCCCCTATAGGTAAAATTTTGAAATTAAAATATCTTACACAATTTGTTAGCGAGAGTGCTGAAATTTTGCGTATATGTATGTATCTGGCGACAGTATAGGCCAAATTTTGAAATTGAGATATCTTACACAATTTATTAGCGAAAATGCTGTAATTTTGTGTACAAATTTTGAAATTGAGATATATTCCACAATTTATAAGCGATAGTGCTGTAATTTTGTGTATATGTGTCTGGAGGCTGTCTACGTGATTGACACAAAAATTGGCGGAATATGGCCAGTGGGTGTAGCCCAGCCCGTATAAGCCAATATTTTAAATTGATGTGTCTTGCACAATTTGTTAGCGAGAGTGCTGTAATTTTGTGTATATGTATCTGGTGGCAGTTTAGGTTATTTGTACAAGAATGAATGCGATCGGAAAATAGGCGAGTTCGCACCAATGGGCTTGGCCCCGTCCATATAGGTAAAATTTTGAAATTGAGATATCTATACAAGCACAATTTGTTAGCGAGATTGCTGTAATTTTGTTTATATTTATCTGGTGACAGGCTACGTGATTGGTAAACAAATTGAAGGGATTGGACCAATGGTAGTGACCCCGCCCACATGACCCATTATTTAAAATTGATATATCTTGAGAAATTTGTTAGAGAGATTGCTGAGTTTTGTGTATATGTATTTGGCGGCATTCTACGTTATTAGTCCAAAAATGGACGGGCTCGCAAATCTGAAATCTGGGGGCAACGAAGTGGACCGGGTCCAGCTAGTAATATATATTTGGAACGCATATATTAATATATTACAACAAAATCTATTTGCAAGCTAAATTAAAAATAAAATATGTGTTTAAGTACAAATAAAATTATTCTTTAGGAATTTCTCCAAATATATTTTATTAAAAAAGATTTTCAAATATTTTGCTGAATTTTTGTAATTTCAGTTTTAATTTATCCTTGGTTCCGAATTGTACCTCCCAGTTATGATACCATAAATTAATCATTTAAAATTTCTGAAAGTAATTTATTTTGATCCTAGATTAAAGAATTTTAATCAAGATCATTAAATTTTTCTAAAAAATACTTATTATTACTTTGAATTACTGAACAATTTAACACAATTTAGGTATTTTCTGAATACTAAAAATCAAATGAATATTTGTTTTGGAAATAATAGTCCCAAATAAAAACATATTGGGGTGGAAAAAAAGGTTTGTTTAGAACAACATCTTCCTAAATACATAATTTTTGTGTGTACCAACTATTATTTGTTTAGAGTGAACCCTAAATATAACAGGTGGCGCAAAAGTAACCTTTCGATGTTATGTTAGACGCGATTGGCGGTCAGCAGCTAACAGCTGATGCACCGTCTGGACTTTGTACGGAAACATCTTCAAATCTTGTACCAAAATTCGCTGTAGAGACCGTCGACTGATACCCAATTGCGTGGCACGTCGTCTGGTCGATGTCGACGGCGCTTCCAGGACATCCTCGGCTACAGCAGCAATATTCTCGGCAGAACGGCTACTCCGGGGTCTGCCACGCCTGGCAGCATCTCGTGTTGTGCCAGTCTCTTCGAGGCAAGCGGCTAAACGTCGCAGTGTTTCACCAGTAGGCGTTGGACGGCCAGGAAATCTGTGCCAAAGTCACCGACCGATTATTGGTCAAATAAATAGTCAGCAATATTCCGCGTTCTGGAGCAGTGTAGCGTAACATTGTTTATTAACGTGTATTTCGCATGTGTTTACTACACAAATGTCAAAACAGAACTGACATTAGGGGCCAATCGCAAAATTTATAGCATTTTCTGATAGGAGGATTACTTTTGCGCCACCTTGTATATAAGTATATGTTTCAAGCCGAATGTGTTTGGGACAATATACCACAGAAGCGATTTTTTCAGCGTGTGGGCAAATCCAAAAATTAGCTTATTTCCTTATTAAATAGAGAATTTTATGGGTTCTGGACCAATCTGAGTATTTATATAATAAATAGAAAGAGAGAATTATGTAAACCAGTATAAGATTGAATGTACTTTAACTAATATATAAGGATCATAAAATTTAATATCGACCTAAGTGAACTACTTTTGGCTCAAATGTTTTTAAACAGTTACAAATAGGTTAGGTTAGGTTGAAGAGAGGAGACGTTTAAACGTCTCATGTCCATGGACATACACTTAAGCCAGTGGTTCGGACTGTTGTGCGCTCCTCATTTATGCTCTTTTTATACCTCACGAGTTACAGAAAATAGGTACTAGACACGAATTTTCTCAGTATCTTCCAGTCATATTCTCTGAGATGAGTCAAGTCTGGCATTATGTCGGACCTAAAATGTTAGGATCTTGCATGTGTGAAAGCCGGGCAGTGACACAGAAAATGTTCCATCGTTTCGATGCATGTTCTGCATTCGTCGTCTCCTGCTAGTCCTATGAAGATGTGCTTGTAAGCTTGAGTGTCCCGTTAGAACACTCATCATCATACTAATGTCGATCTTGTTTAGTTTCAGAAGACTTCTTGTTTTCTTTTCACTTGGGTCACCCCACAATAGCTTTGCAGTTGCTCCAACTGTTGCGCTATTCCACAGAGTTTTGTGATCCATCACTGCCCAGTGCTTCAACTCATTTTTCGTGGCTTCGAAAGGTTTCCAATTTTCTAAGTTTATTACTCGAAGTTCTCTGCCCTTTGGCCATGGGCCAAAGTTCCATTTTCCCAGGAGCGTCTGTCTGGCACAAACGAATCACAGGTAGCTGTAAGCCGCACTTCAGGAATGCGGTCGGAGATTTCTGGCGTTTGAATGTGACCAACTAGAGATTCTAAAATCTTCTGATGGTACGACTTTTGGTCTCGATTTATGCATTCACCCATCACTTGTAGACGTCTTGCTGTGAGGGCTGCCTCATACTATATACGGGTGTCTATTGGTTGGATGTGCAGTATAGTCACCATCGCTTTTGGTGCAACTCTAAATGTCCCGCCTAGACAGCACATACGTTGAATTTTTGCAAAGGTATTACGTTGCACTTCTTGTCCATTGATGTCCACCACACTACACAGGCATAGGTGATTATTGGTCTAATCACGCTCATGTAAAGCCAGTGAGTCATATTTGGACGTAGTCCCCATTTTAAACCTATAGCTCTTCTGCACAACGACCAACATCTGTGGGCCTTTGTAACTCTTTCTTCAAGATGATCTTTCCAGTACAGTTTCTGATCCAAGATTACTCCCATGTATTTACCTTTTTAGTTATAGCAATTGTCTTATTTAGGAATCGAGGCCGGGTAAAACGTGGGATCTTCGTTTTCCTTGTAAATAGACATATTTCAGTTCTGTCTGGGTTAACATTTAATCCCCTTGGTTGTGCCCAGTTATATGCTACGTTAAGTGCCTCTTCAGCTCTTCTGCATAATAGATTTGGATGAAAGCGCCTTAGAAGTATTACAACGTCGTCTGCTTAACAGACTGGTTTAAGTCCTTCATTGGTGAGGGCTTTTAGGAGACTGTGTATCGTCGTAACCCATAGAAGAGGCGATAAAATACCAACCTGAGGTATACCAGGATTTACCTTATCTCTAATTTTTACGTCATATGACCCACAAATAATCCACCTATTCCTTAGCATATTGTTGATCCAGTTTTTCAGCGCCCGGTCAACCTGAAACTCGTCTAAGGACTGGATAAGTGTATCGGTTTGTACATTGTTAAATGCGCCCTCAATGTCTATGCAAACAGCAAGTGTATACATTTCTTTACTGAAGGACTCTTCTATGTGGTGCACTACCTCATGCAGAGCTGTTTCCACTGATCTTCCTTTGACATAGGCGTGTTGTTTGAATTTTAGCCTGTCATCCGCTATTTTACCTTTGACCATGTCATCAATTATTCGCTCCATTGTTTTTAACAGGAAAGAAGTAAGGCTAATGGGTCGATAAGCCTTTGGGGTCGTGTAACTCGCCTTGCCAGGCTTTGGTATGAAGACCACCCTTGATTCCTGCCAGTTTTTTGGGGTATAAGAATGGGTTAGGCATGCAGTGAACACTCCAGCAAGATGAGTTGGTACCAGATCCACCTCATTCTGCAGAAGTGCTGAAAATATTCCATCCGGTCCCGCAGCCTTAAAGGGAGAGAAACTTTTTATCGCTTCTTTAACCATACCATCTGTTATATCCGTAATAGGTACTTGAAGCAATACATTTTCATTCTGTAACTGTTCCTCTGTTGGTCCAGCATTACCAGTCGGAAAATGAGTTTTCATCAAGAGCCTTACGGTATCCTCTATAGTTTCAATCCTTTTACCCATTTCATCCACCAGTGTTTCGGTTTGGACATGAGTTTTTGAGAGGAACTTTTTCATTTTAGACATGCTGTTAACGCTGTCCACCTCTTCACAGAAAAGCCTCCAGGAGTTACGTTTCGCCGATCTAATGTTTTATTGTATTCTTTGAGTCTTCTGTGGTAGTCGTACCAATATACTGATTGTTTTTTACGTCGAGCTCTGTTGTAAAGTCTGCGGACATCTTTGCCAATCCAGCGAATTTGTCCTTTCATCCAGGGTTTCTCATAGGCAGATTTCCTTACTCGAAGTGGGCAATTATCTTCGAATGATTTTACAAGAGCTTCGGTAATCTTATTCACACTGATATCAATGTCTTCTGCACATAGATAATCGCGTGTAGGCTGCCCCAATCGATTTTTAAGTAGATTTCCGAAATTAGTCCAGTCGGCCTTAGCCTTATTACGGAAACTTATTGCGTTTGGCTGTGGCCGTGCAATTTTAAATCTTATATAGCGGTGGTCTGAATAGGAGTATTCATCCGAAACCCTCCACTCATGGATCTCATCAATAAGATTTTCTGAACATATCGTATGCAGTGTTTCCTATGTTAAGAGTTATGAGGTCATTTGTATTCAAAAATTCTATAAGGGCGTGTCCCCTTTAATTGGTGTTAGTACTACCCGAAGCGATATAATGGTAGTTGGCGTCACACCCAGCTTATAACTCATTACTTGTGTGTTTGGATTCCCTCACCAGACGTTGTAATTCCGACGTAGGTGCATCGAATGGTAGATATATTGACGCCAGGTACATATTTCCATTACCTTGCCTCAGCACCGTTGCGTCCGATGATGACAACTCTGGAGAGAAAATAAAACATAAGTTTTTATGGCACAAAATACAAGTCCTTGGACGAGTACCTTTGTTAGCGTAGAAAAGGTTATAGTTCACACGGTTTAATCCAGTAACCTTGTTGGTAGTTGTCCATGGTTCCTGGATCAAAGCAATATGAACCCTGCCTTTATTTATGATGTCCATCAGAGCGTTGGATGCTGTCTCGCTCCGGTGAAGGTTTATCTGGATGACCTCAATCATTTTTTTTTCAGTAAAAGTTTCTTTGGGGAGTCTATCCTATCTGGTGGCAACTCCTCATTATTTGGTAGTGGGTCATTCTCCTCCTTCGTTCACTACCTATTACACCATCTTCCAGGCGACAATTTTGGCAGGCGGTGTTATTTTTTTTCGCTCCCTCATTGTTTTGAATGGTTCTGTGGCTCTTTTTATTTTGATCACTACCTGTGCTGGGAACTTCCTGCAAAAGTGGTGGTACTATTGGTGAACTGGTGGTGTTATTGACTACTTCCACATCAGTTTTTGGCAGTGTCTCACTTGTCTCCATCCGTTCAATACCAGTGTTTGCCTCTTCAGACAGTATATTTGGACTCGATTCGTCTGTCCTGCCAATCGGGGCCTTTCCAATTTTGAAAAAGACTGTCCAGATCAAGAAGTACGCCATGCCATTCACCATGACAAGATTGTTCTTGGATTCTGGGTCTATGTATGCCCAACACGAGGAGAGTACCCTCGGTGTCATCCTTCCTATAGAAGACTTCCCACTTTCTCACGGAAAGTTTTAAATTCTGTTTTCCAATGATGTCGAGTATGTACTCTGATGAGAACTTACTAGGACATCCCTTAACATATACATGGGGTCGTTTTTATAAGTTCAGGATTGTCGCTTTTCCTTACCAATTTTAGATTTGCGACGTCCCAAGGTGAGGGGGAGCTATCCACAAGTTTTAGGAGGACACCAGCGCAGCGTTGTAATGCCAGCCTTAGCATCAAAACACCCCTCTCAAACTTGCAATTCATTACTTCGATTGGTGGTTTATCCTTAGATTCGAGGACGTACTCCGCTACCCTCGTATAGACCAAATCTTCGAAGTTACTCTTTTGGTCTTCGGGGATTCCGCCAGATGCACTACTGCTATCAATTATGCCATAGCATAGATCGTCTCGAAAATGTTGTTTAGCTGTATTAGAATAATACAGCTAAACTACATTCTTTATTCACGATCGAAGGACCCAGACTAGAGACCTCCTTTTGTGTGGTAACGTTAGGCTTCTCCGGATTACTGGAGACGGCGAGCCCTTTTTCTTCTTAGTCACTTTCACAGCGCTATGTTCTTCGGGAGACCTGACTCTTTAGAATTGTCAAGTTCATCCCGTAATAGGTTCTGTCGCTTCAACTTATTCAATTTCCTTCTTTGTGCCCCTGACAGTCTCTTTGAGTTAGCAACAATAGTGATATTGTTTTCATTTGATGATTCAGAGTCCCCACTGGCTTTGAAATGCTGGGATTGCTTAGAGCCCCAGCTGGGTTCTGCTTCATCTGTCTTATCATTTGTTTTGCCTGCGGCTGGATTTGCTCTTGTTTCATTTTCGACTACGGGATCCAAGGCACCAAAGCTCGTTGAAGTTGCATGCTCACGATTGTTCGATAACGACGACTCGTAAGTGAATCATGCTTGTCGCCGGCACTGGGTTTTCCCTCCCGTGCGCCATAATCTCCTTCGTCTTTTTTGGTTTAATCATAAATTGGTTGGGGGAGATACCCCCATAGCCAGTATTAGCCCGTAATAGTTACGTTGATATAGGCCTTCTAGACTGAGCTCATAAATTTCTGTCCAGAGACCGATGCATCCAGTTCAACATACGCTTTAAAAACAACAAACCACGTGGTTGCGTAATAGGTAGGTGAATAGGTATTGCGTAATAGGTTAAAAACTATCCGCTCTGCGATAACACGTCCGTTCGCTTCGACAGGCGGCGACTGACTTTAGGTAAAATAACATGTGGCTATAATTTTTTTAAAAACAAATTTTTTTAAAAAATTTTATGGGAATTTTAATTTTTGAAAAATTATTACAAAATTTTTTTTTTTGACAGATCGAAAAACAAGGACAGTGTTGAATGAGGCAGAGTACGGCCGAACATTTCTTGTCGCTGTAAGCAGCGACAATAACAACAAATCGTGTGCCTTCCCGCATACTGCAGGGACACACAAATAACCAAACAAGAAGTGTGGGGATGTATTAAGGTTGAGAAATACTGTCTGCTATGTTTTGGAGATATGGGACTTTGAAATCAGTTCTCAATTATTTCATATTGAGGTGCTCTCATATTGTGCCAATTATTGACAGGTTATTTTGTCCAAGATGCCGATGAGGTTGCTTGGTAGCTTCCGAAACGATATCGTCCACCAACCAGTGACCACCCTTAATACATTTCACACATTTCTTATTCTTCTTTTCAGGCGCCGCCTGTCGTAGCGAACGGAGGTGTTATCGCAGAGCGGATAGTTTTTAACCTATTACGCAATACCTATTCACCTACCTACTACGCAACCAGGAGGTTTGTTGTTTATAAAGCGTAGGTTGAATTGGATGCATCGGTCTCTGGACAGATATTTCTGAGCTCAGTCTGGAAGGCCTATACCGACGTACCTATTACGGGATAATACTGGCTATGGGGGTGTCTCCCCCAACCAATTTATGATTAAACCAAAAAAGACGAAGGAGATTACGGCGCAGGTGAGGGAAAACCCAGTGCCGGCGACAAGCGTTGATTCACTCACCAGTCATGTGTCGTCGTTATCGAACAATCGTGAGCAAGCAACTTCTACGAGCTGTGGCTTTAAGCAACCCCAGCCTTTAAAAGCCATTGGGGACTCTGACCCTGAATCATCAAATGAAAACAATATCACTATTGTTGCTAACTCAAAGAGACTGTCAGGGGCACAAAGAAGGTAACTGAATAAGTTGAACCGACAGAACCTATTACGGGATGAACCTGACAATTCTATCTCCAATACAAACATGGAGGCCGCTAAAAGAGTCAGGTCTCCCGAAGAACATAGCGCAGTGAAAGTGACTAAGAAGAAAAAGGGCTCGCCGTCTTCCAGTAATTCGGATAAGCCTAACGTTACCACACAAAAGGAGGTCTCTAGTCTGGGTCCTCCGATTGTGGGCGGAAAAGTTGACCCAATAACGCAGTTCAAGTCAACCAAATCATCCGTTAAGGATGAGGCTTTAACCAAAAAGACTCTACAGACACGGAAAAATCAATTGGCCATAAAGAAGGGTAAGAAGCCACCGTCTTATTCTAATATAGCTAAACAACATTTTCGAGACGATCTATGCTACGCCATAATTGATAGCAGTAGTGCATCTGGCAGAATCCCCGAAGACCAAAAGAGTAACTTCGAAGATTTGGTCTATACGAGGGTAGCGGAATACGTCCTCGAATCTAAGGATGAACCACCAATCGAAGTAATGAGTTGCAAGTTTGAGAGGGGTGTTTTGATGCTAAGGCTGGCATCACAACGCTGCGCTGGTGTCCTCGTAAAACTTGTGGATAGCTTCCCCTCACCTTGGGACCGCGCAAAACTAAAATTGGTAAGGAAAAGCGACATTCCTGAACTCATAAAAACGACCCTATATGTTAAGGGATGTCCCAGTAAGTTCTCATCAGAGTACATACTCGACATCATTGGCAAACAGAATTCACAACTTTCCGTGAGAAAGTGGGAAGTCTTCTATAGGAAGGATGATACCGAGGGTACTCTCCTCGTGTTAGGCATAGACCCAGAATCCAAGAACAATCTTGTCATGGCGAAGGGCATGGCGTATTTCTTGATCTGGACAGTCTTTTTCAAAATTGGAAAGGTCCCGATTGGCAGGACAAATGAATCGAGTCCAAATATACTGTCTGAAGAGGCAAACACTGGTATTGAACGGATGGAGACAAGTGAGACACTGCCAAAAACTGATGTGGAAGTAGTCAATAACACCACCAGTTCACCAATAGTACCGCCACTTTTGCAGGAAGTTCCCAGCAAAGGTGGTGATCAAAATAAAAAGAGCCACAAAACGATTCAAACCAATGAGGGAGCGACAAAAAATAACACCGCCTCCCAAAATTGTCGACTGGAAGATGGTGTAATAGGTAGTGAACGAAAGGAGGAGAATGACCCACTACCAAATAAAGAGGGGGTGCCACCAGATAGGATAGACTCCCAAAAGAAACTTTTACTGGAAGGACAATGATTGAGGTCATCCAGATAAACCTCCACCGGAGCGAGACAGCATCCAACGCTCTGATGGACATCATAAATAAAGGCAGGGTTCATATTGCTTTGATCCAGGAACCATGGACAACTAGCAACAAGGTTACTGGATTAAGCTATGTGAACAATAACCTTTTCTACGATAACACAGGTACTCGTCCAAGGACTTGTATTCTGTGCCATAAAAACTTATGTTTTATTTTCTCTCCAGAGTTGTCAACATCGGACGCAACGGTGCTGAGACAAGGTAATGGAAATATGTACCTGGCGTCAATATATCTGCCATTCGATGCGCCGACATTGCCACCTACGTCGGAATTACAACGTCTGGTGAGGAAATCCAAACGCACAAGTAATGAGTTATTAGCTGGATGTGACGCCAACTCCCATCATATCGCTTGGGGTAGTACTAACACTAATAAAAGGGGACACGCCCTTATCGAATTTTTGAATACAAATGACCTCATAACTCTTAACATAGGAAACACGGCAACCTTTGTTAACAAAATTAGGGAAGAAGTATTAGATATAACGATATGTTCAGAAAATCTTATTGATGAGATTCATGAATGGAGGGTTTCGGATGAACACTCCTATTCAGACCACCGTTATATAAGGTTTAAAATTGCACGGCCACCGCCAAACCCCATACGTTTCCGTAATAAGGCTAAGACCGACTGGACTAAATTCGGAAATCTACTTAGAAATCGATTGGGGCAGCGATTATCTATGTGCAGAAGACATTGATATCAATCTTAAGAAGATTACCGAGGCTCTTGTAAAATCATTCGAAGATAGTTGCCCACGAACTTCGAGAAAGGAAATCTGCCTTTGAGAAACCCTGGATGGCAGGACAAATTCGTTCGATTGGCAAAGATGTCCGCAGACTTTACAATAGAGCTCGACGTAAAAAACAATCAGTATATTGGGACGACTACCACAGAAGACTCAAAGAATACAATAAAATCGTTAGATCGGCGAAACGTAACTCCTGGAGGCTTTTCTGTGAACAGGTAGACAGCGTTAACAGCATTTCTAAAATGAAAAAGTTCCTCTCAAAAACTCATGTCCAAACCGAAACACTGGTGGATGAAACGGGTAAAAGGATGGAAACTATAGAGGATACCGTAAGGCTCTTGATGAAAACTCATTTTCCGACTGGTAATGCTGGACTAACAGAGGAACAGTTACAGAATGAAAATGAATTGCATCAAGTACCTATTACGGATATAACAGATGGTATGGTTAAAGAAGCGATAAAAAGTTTCTCTCCCTTTAAGGCTGCGGGACCGGATGGAATATTTCCAGCACATCTGCAGAATGAGGTGGATCTGGTATCAACTCATCTGGCAGGAGTGTTCACTACATGCCTAACCCAGGAATCAAGGGTGGTCTTCATACCAAAGCCTGGCAAGGCGAGTTACACGACCCCAAAGGCTTATCGACCCATTAGCCTTACTTCTTTCCTGTTAAAAACAATGGAGCGAATAATTGATGACATGGTCAAAGGTAAAATAGCGGATGACAGGCTAAAATTCAAACGACACGCCTATGTCAAAGGAAGATCAGTGGAAACAGCTCTGCATGAGGTAGTGCACCACATAGAAGAGTCCTTCAGTAAAGAAATGTATACACTTGCTGTTTGCATAGACATTGAGGGCGCATTTAACAATGTACAGACCGATACACTTATCCAGTCCTTAGACGAGTTTCAGGTTGACCGGGCGCTGAAAAACTGGATCAACAATATGCTAAGGAATAGGTGGATTATTTGTGGGTCATATGACGTAAAAATTAGAGACAAGGTAAATCGTGGTATACCTCAGGGGGGCATTTTATCGCCTCTTCTATGGGTTACGACGATACACAGTCTCCTAAAAGCCCTCACCAATGAAGGACTTAAACCAGTCTGTTATGCAGACGACGTTGTAATACTTCTAAGGGGCTTTCATCCAAATCTATTATGCAGAAGAGCTGAAGAGGCACTTAACATAGCATATAACTGGGCACAACCAATGTTAACCCAGACAAAACAGAAATATGTCTATTTACAGGGAAAACGAAGATCCCAAGTTTTACCCCGCCTCGATTCCTGAATAAGACAATTGGTATAACTAAAAAGTATAATACTTGGGAGTAATCTTGGATCAGAAACTGTACTGGAAAGATCATCTTGATGAAAGAGTTACAAAGGCACACAGATGTTGGTCGTTGTGCAGAAGAGCTATAGGTTTAAAATGGGGACTACGTCCAAATATGACTCACTGGCTTTACATGAGCGTGATTAGACCAATAATCACCTACGCCTCTGTAGTGTGGTGGACATCAATGGACAAGAAGTGCAACGTAATACCTTTGCAAAAAATTCAACGTATGTGCTGTCTAGGCATAAGCGGGGCATTTAGAACTGCACCAACAAAAGCGTTGGAGACTATACTGCGCATCCAACCAATAGACATCCGTATAAAGTATGAGGCAGCCCTCACAGCAAGACGTCTACAAGTGATGGGTGAATGGATAAATCGAGACCACAAGTCGTACCATCAGAAGATTTTAGAATATCTAGTTGGTCACATTCAAACGCCAGAAATCTCGGACCGCATTCCTGAAGTGCGGCTTACAGCTACCTGTGATACGTTTGTGCCAGACAGACGCTCCTGGGAAAATGGAACTTTGGCCCATGTGCCAGTGGGAACCAGCTGCTACACGGATGGGTCCAAGCGAGGAGGAAGGACGGGTCTGGGACTTTTTATTGATGAACCAGAAGTCGAACTTCACTTCCGCCTCCCTGACCATAACACCGTATTTCAAGCAGAAGTTCGAGCAATCACGGAGTGTGTGAACTGGCTCAGTAACACGACAAAGCCTAAATATGCCAACATCTTCACAGATAGCCAAATGGCGATTAAAGCAATAACATCGGAAAGGGTCAAATCCAGAACTGTGTTGGACTGTAAAAGAACGATAAATGATTACTCAGCCCATGGTCAATTGCGTATTTGCTGGGTACCAGGACACAACGGAGTGATTGGAAATGAACGGGCAAACAACTTGGCTTCAAAGGGCAGAGAACTTCGAGTAATAAACTTAGAAAATTGGAAACCTTTCGAAGCCACGAAAAATGAGTTGAAGCACTGGGCAGTGATGGCTCATAAAACTGTGTGGAATGGCGCAACAGTAGGAGCAACTGCAAAGATACTGTGGGGTGACCCAAATGAAAAGAAAACAAGAAGTCTTCTGAAACTAAACAAGATCGATATTAGTAAGATGATGAGTGTTCTAACGGGACACTCAAGCTTACAAGCACATCTTCATCGCATAGGACTAGCAGGAAACGACGAATGCAGGGCATGCAGAGAAAACATCGAAACGATGGAACATTTTCTGTGTCACTGTCCGGCTTTCACACATGCAAGATCCCAACTTTTCGGGTCCGACATATTACCAGACTTGACTCATCTCAGAGAATATGACTGGAAGATACTGAGAAAATTCGTGTCTAGTACCGATTTTCTGTAACTCGTGAGGTATAAAAAGATCATAAATAAGGAGCGCACAACAGGCCGAACCACTGGCTTAAGTGTACGTCCATGGACATGAGACGTTCAAACGTCTCCTCTCTTCAACCTAACCTAACCTAACCTATTCTTCTTTTTCAAAGAAGGATTGTTTTTCTGTTTAACAGAAAACAAAAACAACGATCTCGAACTCAATAGTCAAAAACAAAACTACAAATATGTATTATATGTTTAGAGTTTACCCTAAACATATATATGTTTCAAGCCGAATATGTTTGGGACAATATACTACAGAAACGATTTTTTTTTTCAGCGTGTGTAAGCGTGGTCGTGGTGGCCATTTGGCTGATGTTGTTTTTCATTATTAACGGCATACCTTCCTCTTTATTATGAAATAAACATCCGATCATTTATCTCAAAAGATGGAATTTTTCTTTGAATACCAAACCAACACCTCTTGTTGCAAAGCCCTTTATAATATTTGACGCACACAAATATTAAATATTTGGGAGGATGTTGTTATAAACAAAACTATGTTTCTATCCTAATATTTTTTATTTGGAACTAATAATTCGGAAACAAAGATTTATCAATGCCTTAATTTAAAGGCAAGGTGGCCATTTTGCTACACCATATGGGCCCGGATGCTTTAGAAGTATTCAACTCTTTTGATGTTGAAATCGAAAAGGTGAAATTCTATGACCTGTGCAAAAAATTTGAGGCATACTTTATTCCAAAAAAGAATGTTTCAATGGAACGCCCCAAGTTCTTTACGAGGAAGCAGATGACGGACGAAACAATTGGGCAGTATGCCACAGTGCTGCAAAACCTAAGCACAACTTGTGAGTTTGGAAGCCTGAGAGAAGAACTTGTGAAGGACATATAATATAATATAATAATTGATCCGTCAATATTTAGTCGTTCTGTTGGAACTCGCTTTGGTGATTTATCAAATGGGAAAATTATTGCTTGTGTTTTGCTTTGGTTGATTTTTATCTTCCACTTATTGAAGTAACTCTGCGACGAAATTAAGGCTCTTTTCATATTTTTAATAATAGCATTAGATAGTTTCCCAGAGCTGATTATCGCTGAATCATCCGCATAAAACGCAACAGACTGATTTTTTGGAATTTTAAAGTCCGATATAAAAATTGAGTACAGTGTAGAAGATAGCACTGATCCCTGTGGCACACCAGCTGGAATTCCCCTTGTCGTGGATTTTGTCCCATCAACATGGACCGAAAAACATCTGTCTTTCAGAAAGCTTTTGTTAATTTTTTGCAAATATATTGGAAAATTAAGTTTGTTTAGCTTAAAAACCACTCCATCATGCCACACCGAATCAAATGCTTTTTCGATATCTAGTAAGACCACACCCGTGCTTTTTCGATTCTTCTTATTTTCAGTTACTATGTTTACCACTCTTTTGATTTGGTGTACGGTAGAATGACCCTTCCTGAATCCAAATTGTTCTCTATTGATAATATTGTTCGCTTCGGCAAATTCCGATACTCTTGCTAGTATAATTTTTTAAAATATTTTGTCCATATTTTGCTTAGCATACTTATGGGCCTGTAGCTTGATGGCAATTTAAAATCTTTTCCGGGTTTCAAAATCGGTATAACTTTAGCATTTTTAAATTGTCTCGGGAAGTGACCGTTGCACAAACACCAATTGAAAATCATAACCAAGAGATTTAAAAATACATTTGACATTTGCTTTAACAACACTGGTTTAATGCCGTCAATTCCAGGTGATTTATTGTTTCTCAGGGTTTTGACATAATACCTAACCTCTTCAAGAGTGGTCAGTTCAGCTGTGTTATTTGGAAATGTTTGAGAGTCTAACAATGTGAGACAGTGAGATACGCTTCGATCAGCTGGTGACCATGCGGTCTGCGTTGTACAGTGAGAGCGCTCAAAAACATCAGCTATCGCGTTTGCTATGCTCTCAGCATTGTGAGTATCCACACCATCAACTGTCATGCAAGTGACAGCTGATTGTTTACCTCTCATAGATTTGTACACTCTCCAAAAGTTTTTGTTGCCATGTGGAAGCTTCTCAAGAAAACTGTTCCAATTAGAGTTTATGTCTTTATAAATGTGAAAGTCAATCAATTTTGAGAACAATTTGATGGTGGTTTTAAGTTGCGGTCTTTGAGTGGGAGAACTCCTTTGCAATTTGCGCATAAATCTCTTCCTTGACCAATAAGATACAAACTCAATTGGGAAAGTTTTCGCTGCCAAGTATGTCTCTGCCGGACTGGAACTTTATTTGTAGCCTCTTGAAGGGTATTTGTGATTTCGATAAATGTTGCATCTACATTTGATTCATTTATTGTTATGAATTGTAATCCACGAATCTGATCATCAACCCAATCTCTAATCAAATTCCAGTTTGCTTCACGGTATGACGGTACCAGATATATTCTGTCCTCAATGGATCCAGTAATTTTGCATGAGAATGGTATATGGTCAGAGCATAGTAATCCGGGGTGTGTTTCCAATGGTGATATTAACAGGCTGGAATTGGTGAGAAGTATATCCACAACGGAAGGCTGTATTTGGTTTAGTCCCTGTCCAAAGCGAGTGAAATTGTTTGGCGCATGTACATAATAATTGTTTTGTAATTGGTGATTGTACAAAATATTACCAGCAGAATTGTTGTTGTTACAATTCCAGCTGGTATGACGAGCATTGAAATCGCCAAAAATAAAGAATTCATTGGCTGCTGAGGTAATTTTATTCAGGTCTTCGATGAAGTTCTTGGTGTACCGGGGGTTATATACAGATGTCAGTAGAATTTGGCATGAGTTTATTTCAATAGATATTGAAATGAGTTCCATGTCTTTTATACCGGGAGTAGGCATATAAAGATGAGAAATTGAGTTTCTAATTGCAATTAGTACCCCACCTCCGTGTGTTGTACTATCGCCTCTGTAAAATTTATAATTCAACAATCTGAATTTATGATGAGGTTTTAAAAATGTTTCGTTGATTAAGATAATATCAACGTTTTTTTCAATTAAAACTTGTTCCAACTGAGCAATTGATGAATGATTTGTGATGCCTTGGGCGTTCCAGTGCATGACGTGAAGACTTTTAATAATATTTCGTCTATATGACATGTTTTAGCATCATTCCTAAAACTCTCATTTTATCAAATTTATTTTTGCATTTTTGCAATGCATCTAGCGCTTCATAGTAGATTTCCATGATTTTTTCGTTTGAAAGGTCATTGTCATCATTGTGATGTGGCCTGCGACCAAGTGATGGTGGGCTACGCATGTCAATCCCATTAGACGTTTGCCTTCTGTGCCAAGAAACATGGGGAGTCTCGTTAGAGCAATGAGGGAAATCTGCTTCAGTTACAGAAAATTCGGAAATGTTGTCCATGACAGTACTATTCACCTTACTTCTCTTAGAAACTTTTTGACGAATTTCTCAGTACTCACGTCTCGATGAGCATCTAGGATCATCGGCACGATGATTAACATTCTTCCTCTTTTTTGTAACACAATTAAAGCATTTGTAAACAATTTGATCATCAGCAGGAGCTTTTTTTAGTAGGCACGAAGAATAATCGTGTGGTCCTCCACAGCCAAGACATGCTTCTTTCCTGAAACAGTTTGCAGCTCCGTGGCCAAACATTGCAAATTTGGAGCATTGAGTCGGTCCCTTCGAATGTTTTAATGGATTTTTTCCAGGGGACGACAATGTTGTAGAAGTATTTAATTCTTCTTACCTCTTTTTCGAAATTTGATTTCGGTCAAATTCTACAGCATAAAGCGCATCATAAGAGTTAGATCGAGCTGTTTTGATTTCTGCTACATTGAGTGGCACAATGTTAAAGCTGTTCTTAAATTTATCAAGAATAGTTGCGATGCTGACTCTGTGAAGACCAAACAGAATAAGTTTAAATCTTTTCTGATCCCTCACGCAGTCTACGCGATTACACAAAGCCCATAGGAGCCTAATTTTTAAATTGAGATATGTTGCACAATTTGTTTAAGTGAGCGCTGCAGTTTTGGGTATATGTATCTGATGACAGTCTACGTGATTTGACCAAAAATAGGCGGGATCAGACCAATGGACGTTGCCCCGCCTATGCGAGTATAAGCCAAATTTTGAAATTGAGAGTCATATCTTGCACAATTGTTTATCGAGAGTGATGTAATTTTTTGCATATCGATCTGGTGATAGTCTACGTGAATGGTCCAAAAGGGTTGGGATCGGACCAATGGGCGTGGCCCCACCCTTACAAGCAAATTTCTGATATTGAAATACCTTGAACAATTTGTTAGCGAGAGTGTTGTAATTTTGTAAATATGCATTTGATGGCAGTCTACGTAATTGATTAAAAAATTTATGGAATCGGAAATCTGAAGTCTGGGCCAACGAAGTGGACCGGGTCCAGCTAGTCTATATATATAAAAGAGAGTGTATGTTTGTGGGTTTGTATGTTTGTTTGTTCCGTATAGACGTCTAAACGGCTAGACCGACCATCTTGAAATTTTCACAGAATGTACATGTGAAAGGGGTGCTGAAAATAGGGTACTTGAATTTTCGATATATCAAGCGGCCGTGGACCCGCCCATATGGGTCCAAATTTGATATTGAGACAATGTTTTAGCTAGAGTGCTGAAATTTTGTGTGTATGCATTTATTTGTATTTGGTTTAGTCCCTGTCCAAAGCGAGTGAAATTGTTTGGCGCATGTACATAATAATTGTTTTGTAATTGGTGATTGTACAAAATATTACCAGCAGAATTGTTGTTGTTACAATTCCAGCTGGTATGACGAGCATTGAAATCGCCAAAAATAAAGAATTCATTGGCTGCTGAGGTAATTTTATTCAGGTCTTCGATGAAGTTCTTGGTGTACCGGGGGTTATATACAGATGTCAGTAGAATTTGGCATGAGTTTATTTCAATAGATATTGAAATGAGTTCCATGTCTTTTATACCGGGAGTAGGCATATAAAGATGAGAAATTGAGTTTCTAATTGCAATTAGTACCCCACCTCCGTGTGTTGTACTATCGCCTCTGTAAAATTTATAATTCAACAATCTGAATTTATGATGAGGTTTTAAAAATGTTTCGTTGATTAAGATAATATCAACGTTTTTTTCAATTAAAACTTGTTCCAACTGAGCAATTGATGAATGATTTGTGATGCCTTGGGCGTTCCAGTGCATGACGTGAAGACTTTTAATAATATTTCGTCTATATGACATGTTTTAGCATCATTCCTAAAACTCTCATTTTATCAAATTTATTTTTGCATTTTTGCAATGCATCTAGCGCTTCATAGTAGATTTCCATGATTTTTTCGTTTGAAAGGTCATTGTCATCATTGTGATGTGGCCTGCGACCAAGTGATGGTGGGCTACGCATGTCAATCCCATTAGACGTTTGCCTTCTGTGCCAAGAAACATGGGGAGTCTCGTTAGAGCAATGAGGGAAATCTGCTTCAGTTACAGAAAATTCGGAAATGTTGTCCATGACAGTACTATTCACCTTACTTCTCTTAGAAACTTTTTGACGAATTTCTCAGTACTCACGTCTCGATGAGCATCTAGGATCATCGGCACGATGATTAACATTCTTCCTCTTTTTTGTAACACAATTAAAGCATTTGTAAACAATTTGATCATCAGCAGGAGCTTTTTTTAGTAGGCACGAAGAATAATCGTGTGGTCCTCCACAGCCAAGACATGCTTCTTTCCTGAAACAGTTTGCAGCTCCGTGGCCAAACATTGCAAATTTGGAGCATTGAGTCGGTCCCTTCGAATGTTTTAATGGATTTTTTCCAGGGGACGACAATGTTGTAGAAGTATTTAATTCTTCTTACCTCTTTTTCGAAATTTGATTTCGGTCAAATTCTACAGCATAAAGCGCATCATAAGAGTTAGATCGAGCTGTTTTGATTTCTGCTACATTGAGTGGCACAATGTTAAAGCTGTTCTTAAATTTATCAAGAATAGTTGCGATGCTGACTCTGTGAAGACCAAACAGAATAAGTTTAAATCTTTTCTGATCCCTCACGCAGTCTACGCGATTACACAAAGCCCATAGGAGCCTAATTTTTAAATTGAGATATGTTGCACAATTTGTTTAAGTGAGCGCTGCAGTTTTGGGTATATGTATCTGATGACAGTCTACGTGATTTGACCAAAAATAGGCGGGATCAGACCAATGGACGTTGCCCCGCCTATGCGAGTATAAGCCAAATTTTGAAATTGAGAGTCATATCTTGCACAATTGTTTATCGAGAGTGATGTAATTTTTTGCATATCGATCTGGTGATAGTCTACGTGAATGGTCCAAAAGGGTTGGGATCGGACCAATGGGCGTGGCCCCACCCTTACAAGCAAATTTCTGATATTGAAATACCTTGAACAATTTGTTAGCGAGAGTGTTGTAATTTTGTAAATATGCATTTGATGGCAGTCTACGTAATTGATTAAAAAATTTATGGAATCGGAAATCTGAAGTCTGGGCCAACGAAGTGGACCGGGTCCAGCTAGTCTATATATATAAAAGAGAGTGTATGTTTGTGGGTTTGTATGTTTGTTTGTTCCGTATAGACGTCTAAACGGCTAGACCGACCATCTTGAAATTTTCACAGAATGTACATGTGAAAGGGGTGCTGAAAATAGGGTACTTGAATTTTCGATATATCAAGCGGCCGTGGACCCGCCCATATGGGTCCAAATTTGATATTGAGACAATGTTTTAGCTAGAGTGCTGAAATTTTGTGTGTATGCATTTAGTGGCAGATCATGTGAATTTTCCAAAAATGGGCGGAATCTGACCAATGGTCGTGGCCCTGCCCATATAAGCCAAATTTTGAAATTGAAATATTTTCCACAATTTATTAGCGAGAGTTCTGTAGTTTAGTGTCTATGTATCTGGTGACAGTTCACGTGATTGGTCCAAAAATGGGAGGGATCGTGGCAATGGGCGTGGCCCCGCCCACATAGACCAAATTTTTAAATATAGATATTTTGCCCAATTTGCTAGCGAGAGTGCTGCAATGTTGTGTTTATATATCTGGTGGCATTTTACGTAATTGGTCCAAAATGGCAGGTTTCGGACCAATGGGCGTGTCCGCCCATATAAATCAAATTTTTAAATTGAGATATCTTGCACAATTTGTTAGCGAGAGTGCTGTAATTTTGTGCATATGTATATGGTGGCAGTCTACGTGATTGGTCCAAAAATGGGCAGAAACGGACCAATAAGCCAAATTTTTAAATTTAGATATTTTTCACAATATGTTAGAAAGAGTGTTTTAATTCTGTGTATATGTATTTAGTGGAAGTCTACATGTTTGGTACAAAAATGGGCGGGAGCGGACCAATGGGCGTGGGCACGCCCATATAAGTCAAATTTTTGAATTTAGATATCTTGCACAATTTTTTGCGAGAGTGCTGTAATTTTGAACATATGTATCTGGTGGTAGCCTACCTGATTGTTCCAAAAATAGCCGGGATCGGACCAAAGGGCGTGGCCCCGCCCATATAAGCCAAATTTTGAAATCTATCTTGTACAATTTATTCGCAAGAGTACTGTAATTTTGTACATATATATCTGGTGGTAGTCTACGTGATTGTTCCAAAAATACCCGGGATCGGACCAAAGGGCGTGGCCCCGCCCTTATAAGCCAAATTTTTAAATTGAGATATCTTGCACAATTTGTTAGAGAGAGTGCTGTAATTTTGTGCATATATATCTCGTGGTAGTCTACGTGATTAGTTCAAAAATGGGCATGATCAGACTAATAGGTGTGACCCGCCCATGAAATCCACATTTTGAAATTGAGTTATCTTGCACAATTTATTTGCGAGAGTGCTGCAATTTAGTGCATATGTATATGTCCGGTGGCAGTCTACGCTATTGGTCCAAAAATGGGCGGGATTAGACCAACGGGCGTGGCCCAGCCCAAATTTTGAAATTGATATACATATCTTACAAGATTTGTTAGCGAGAGTGTTGTAATTTTGTGTATATGTACGTGGTGGCAGTCTAAGAGATTAGTCCCAAAATGTGTGGGATCGGACCAATGGACGTGGCCCCGCCCATATAAGCCAAATTTTTAAATTGAGATATCTTGCACAATTTATTAGCGAGAGTGCTGTAATTTTGCGATGTATCTGGTGGCAGTCTACGTGATTGGTCAATAAATGGGCGGGATCAGTCTAATGGGCGTGGCACCGACCGAGTGAGTCAAGTTTTGAAATTGGAATATCTTGCACAATTTTTTAGCGATAGTGCTGTAATTTTGTGTATATGTTTCTGGTGGTTGTCTACGTGATTGACCCAAAAATGGGCGGGATATGACCAGGCGTGGCCCCGGCCATATAAGACAATATTTTAAATTGATATATCTTGCACAATTTGTTAGCGAGAGTGCTGTAATTTTGTGTTTGATATATCTTGAGCAATTTGTTAGAGAGATCAATGTAATATTGTGCGTACAAAATGAACGGGATCGGAAATCTGAAGTCTGGGGCAACGAAATGGACCGGGTTCAGCTAGTATTAATATATTACAACAAAATATTTTTACAAAGTAATTTTCTCAAATAAAATTTGTGTTTACATACAAATAAAATTATTGTTTAGGAACTTCTCCAAATATATTTTGTTTAAAAAAAGCGTTCCAAAACTTTGCGTATTATAAAAATTTTATATTTAATTTTTCATTGACTTTGAGTAATACCATTCTATTTAAAATGACATATGTAGCAATAACATTTATTTTAAAGCACTATTTTGTTATTTCTATTTATTCCAAGTCATCATTTGTTGTTAACCTATCACGTATAAAGGAAAGCTTTTCCTCCGCCAGTGACCAGCGTTCGAGAACAGTAGATCCCGCTTCTTAGGAAATTATACTACACCAGACTTGACCCAACTTAGGGGCGTAGACTGGAAAACAATTAAGGACTATGTCGATAGCACCGACTGGCTTATGTGTATATCCAAGGACATGAGGCGGAGTTTGGCCGCCTTCTCTTCTCAACCTAACCTAACCATAAAGGAAATTCTACGAACATTTAAAGAATTCTCGTTGAATTTCTGCAAAACATTAAACTTGTCTTAAAATGAATGTTTTGATATATTTTCTGAATACTTAAATGCAAATAAATATTTTTTTTGCAAATAAAAGTCCCAAATAAAAAAATAGGTCAGAAACAAAAATTTGTTTAGAACAACATATTCCCAAATATATTGTTCTTTGTATGTGCCAAATATAAAATATTTCGAAGGTGCTCTAAACATTTATATATTTCAAGCAGAATATGTTTGGGATAATATACTACAGAAGCGATTTTTTTTCAGCGTGTAGTAGTGGATCAATATAGCCCTTCTTCAAATCTGAGATAGAGAAAAATATTAGCTCACACCAAATTTTAAGTTAATCGGATAACTCTTTCTAGTGTTATTGTAAGCTCCATTCAGTAGACAGACGGACATTGCTCCATTGGCTTACTGTACAATGTCCTACAATGGAATTCCGGCTAACATAGTTAGGGTCTTTGATCACTCCTTCGATATTGTACACTTTTGGCCCGTAGCAAATGATATACGATATATATATAAAGTGAGGGTATAATATAGTAAACAGAACAGGGAAAAGACAGGAACATGGTATAACAGGAACAAAAAAGAACAAGTACTAACTGATGCAGATATTAAACGGGGAACATACATAGAGTGGCAGGAACGAAATTAAAGAAAATGGATGGTGTCTAAAGACACTCGGTATTCATCCCTGGTGGGGATGAATACCGAGAGGAAGAGCTTCTCCACACATCCAAGCACGTCGGAAAAGTGTGAAACGAAAGTTCCCTACAGATACAGCTCTGACAAGTGCGAAGAGGGAGGTTCATTTTTAGATACCATCCATTTTCATTTTGAGATGTTTACTACACCAGTGTTTTCTGGTAGAATATTTTTGATCACTTTCTCTTATCGCTTAATGTCGGATTTTGCTGAAGCTCTTCACATGGTATCGGAAGAATCCAGGGGGATGAATCCGGTGAGGATGAGCTTTTAGCGGACACAGACTAGAGCAGACAAACAATGACCGGCGCACAGTGGAGCAAACGAGGTTGCAAAAAATCTAAATGTTCATGTGCGCCTACACCCAGCGAAAAAACAGCATGAAATCAACAATTTCCACCTTGAATCAACAAAAAACAGCTTCAAAATACGACCAAAGTGGAAAATTGTAAAATCGACAACGTTCAACATAAAAACGAATGTAATCATAAAACAACATTGATTTAATGTTGCTCGTACTTCATTCAACATATCCCAATATTAAATCAAAAATTTGGCATTTTTAAATCATAAACAAGAAACTTTACATCAAATATAGAAATATATTTGAATCAAAGTTGAACAACTTTAAATCAATGGTGCACGCCTTCAATTTAGAAATGTGGAGTTTTTGAACTGAACACGTTCATTGTCGATTTAAATTTGTGGCCTACTCCACTGCGGTTGCACAGTGGTTCATTTTTCCAAAAGTTATACTTACCATTTACATTTGTAATTAAAGAATAAACAATATATTTTTTAGGGGATTTAGTGAATTTTTTTTATTAAAATTTTTTGGAGGATATACGTTTTTTCATTATTTATGGAATAGGATAATGTATAAATTTCATCCATTTGTTTATTTATTTCATGTGATTGGAAATTATGACAAACAAAAAAATATTTTACATGCCTTAAAATTCATTTCATGAGTAGCTATGTAATATTAATGTATTATTACATATTTTAATACTATTGCTTTGTAAATTTCAAAATTCTTCATCTTTCAAATTTTCAAAAATTTTAAAGCAAATGTCTAAACTTTCAATGAAGGAATTAAATTTGTAGAGAGTTTTGTCAAAATAAACGTAAAAGGACTTAACGGTGTTATCAGAAGATCCCTCAACAATTATAAATGGTTGAATTGTTAGTCCAATAGAGTAATACTTGCTTGTACGTTCAGCAATTTCAGCTTCGTAATTGTTGCGTGATGTAAGACGAAGAACAAAACTTTCCAGTGAATCGATAATGGTTATTTTCTTCCTCAATTTCCCCTGTTCATTTTTAAAACGATTTGACGGCAGCAAAACTCCAGCAAGCAATGATGCAAGTATGTAGTCTCCAACATCTAGAAATAAATGATTTTATACATCAGTATAAATATACATTTATATTTATTTATATATTTTTTAGTAGATTTTGCAAGGGATACAAGTTGCTTGCAGTAAGCGTTGTGAATATTATCATCAAAGTACAATGTAATTTTTTTCTTTAAATCTATTCCACTTTGAATATAACATGTTTTCCGTATCTGGATACATAATATTCAAATCAATTTTTATCTAATAAAAATAACATATTATACAATGTCAATTTTATTAGTGATTCAAAATTATACTTACAAGTTCAGGAGCTCGAGCATCCGAATATTTAGGCCAAGCTTTTAGAAATTCAGAATGACTAAAACGTTTAAAATCTTTTTGTCTCACATAATACGTTTTCTTCCATTTTTGCAGACTTTTTGCCAATTGGAACTATCTCTATTTAGTGATGCTTTCAAAGCTAAGGCAATATATTCGTCTATTTCTACCACTTTATCGTTGATTTCGTCACATTTGAACTCGGATGTAGATTGAACTGGCTTTTTCGTATGCATAGATCGAGCGTTGACATATTTGGATTATAACTTGCCGCTGGGATTCTTTTTCCCCTGGCGTGCAATGTAGTAATAATCCTATTGAAATGTAATTATATAAATAAAAAATATTAAGATATACAATTTTCTTCACAATTTTGAAAAACAAAGTACTCTACCTTTGCACTTAATCACAGGGAAAAATCTCGCAAATATCACTGACAATGCCCACAAAGTCATTTGGCTTAAGAGATATTTTGTTACAAATAATTTCCTCTATAATAATATTAATAATATCCTCACAGTTGTTATCAGTAAGTTTTTGAGATTGTTTATATGTTTCTAGACAGGACTGCCCCTTTGAAGTACGATTTAATATGTCTGCCAAATTCTTATATTTTAAAATACAAATAAATTATTCCTTACAGAAAATAAAATCTCATAATATATTACCTTATTCAAAACACGTTTTATCGATGAATTTGAGGAACATGGTGAAGGGACATTAGGAAAATCACTGTTGAGCCAGTCTGGAACTTTGTTTGGGTTCGAAAGAGTCTAATCGTCAATTCCAAACTGGAACGAAATTTAAAAAAATCGTTTTTGTTTTTAAAGAGGCTAGTTTAAAATCTAAAATGGTTTACTTCTTTTTTTCGCCATATAAATAATTTCTCGCGAAACTCCACCCGAAGTCCCAAGTGAGATATTGCTTCAACTAGATCTTGCTTCTGAATATATTGCAAACATATGTATGTCACATTAGCAGCTGTGAATTAAAAATATTGCTAAAGATTCGAAACAAACCGTGTCAAATTAGCTTACCTTGTAGTGTGGGCTGCAATAAATTAAAATCATTTAATAGCGACCTTAATTTGTCCAAGTCATCATCACTTGCTGGGGCTTCATATTCTTCTACAGATTCTAGCATCCCTTCAGAGTTATGTAATGCACTCACTATCACCTCATCACCATTTTGACACAATTTTTCAGTCCGACCTGACTCGCAGCTCACAAACAATAATTAATTTCTTTGTTTACATAATGACAATGGTACCACCTTAACTCAAAAGTGTTCCACTTTGATGCGAAGTTGTCCAACTTTAAATTATAATTACAGGATCTCAATTTAAAGTTGAGCCACTTTAAATTAAAAACGCATTGTTAATTTAAGGATGAATCAATATTAATTCAACTTTGTTTCACCATTGAAATGCTTTCAACAATGCCTGCCTTCACTTCAAAAACGTTAAAACTTTGAACTAAAAATGTTCCTCGTCATTTTAAAGTCTTGCGTTTTTTAATTAAAGTTTTTTACAAATTTGATTCAACATTGATACATTTTCAATTAAAAGTCGACTTTGTCGAAATTATGTGGATCCAAAAATCAAAAATGTTCATGTTCAATTGAATGTTGAACCTTTTTAAATTAAGAAAAACATTTTTGATTAAAAGTTGAGTTCAAATTTCAACATAGTTTTACTTTGATTTATGGTGGTTTTACTTTATTTTAACGTCACTCGTTTTTAAATCAACATTGAATTGGCAAAGTTGCAAAATTTTTAATTCAACATCGATACGCAACGATTTTAAGTTGCGATTTTTCTCTCGGTGTACGATGTTTCAAATAAACACATCTTATAGGAAATTTTCAACGATTTCAATTATTCTGTCCTAATATCAGATTTTTAGTTTAGAAGATATAACCATTCAAATTTGACCGATGTTAGGTTTTCAAAAAAAACACAAAATTTTTAGGTAATTTGGTCCAAACTAGGTAACGAATTGTCTTTTTATACCCTCACCTTAGAGGGGAGGATATATATGATTTGATACGAGTCAAAAGTGTAACATATCGAAGGAGTGACCTAAGTATAATCGGCGGAAATCCGTTTTGGGTCATTATAAGTCATTTGAGCAATGTCCGTCCGTCTGTGTGTCCGTCTGCTGGCTGGTGCGCACGATAACTCTCGAAAGGAGTAACCGATTAACTTCAATGTTTGTTTGTTTTTGTAATTATCTTGGAAACTAACAGTTGACCAAAAAAAACCTTTGCACCAATTATAGTGCTAATAAAGAGCTATAAGTTTCACCGTTTGTCAAAATGAAACAATGTTTTGGCATATGTTTTTTTCACTATGAATACGTCGAATGTCGCATTCGACATTGGAGAAATGCCCATATAATGAGTTGTCATGCTTTTAGGAGCACAGTGGGTCAAAAACATTAATTAATGTATAGTGGGCAAAAATTGTATAGTGGATAAAATGTGGTTGAATATGGTACAGTGGGGAAAATAGTTATATATGGTTAACTATGGTACATTGGGCAAAAATAGTTGAATATGGTGGGACAAAATGAGTTAAATTTGGTACAGTGGGCCAAAAACCGTTATCTATGGAACAGTGGGGCAAAAATGTATTAACTATGATACAGTGGGGCAAAAATGGTTAAATATGGTACAGTGTGACAAAAATGTTTAAGTACACAGTACAGTGGGGGCATAAATATGTTAAATATTGTACAGTGGAGCAAACTGCCTTAAATATGGTACTGTGGGCAAAATGTGTTAAATATGGGACAGTGAGACAAAGGGTTGAATATGGCACAGGTTAAAGGGTGATCTGTGGTACAGTTTAGCACAAAAAGTTAAATGTGGTAACGTGGTAAAAAATGGGTTAAATATGGCCAGTGGGGCAAAAAGCCTCAAATAACTATGGAACAGTGTGGCAAAATGTGTTAACTATTTTACAGTGGGACAAAAATGGTTAAATAGGGCACAATTTGACAAAAATAGATATAGTGGGGTACAAACAGTTAAATATGGTAACGTGGAACAAAATGTTTTAAATGACGTACAGTGGGGTAAAAAGCGTTAACTTGGATAAAAAGAGTTTTTTTTTCAAAATGTATGCTTTTAGTAGCACTGTGGTGCAAAAAGGTCAAAATTATAGTGCTGTTGGGGCAAGCAACAATTTTTTAATATGTTATAGAGTGGCGAAAAGGTGTTAAATATGGTTGAGTGGAGTACAAAGGGTTAAATATGGTACGGTGGACCATAAAGAGTTATATGTAACAGGTGGCACAAAAGTAATCCTCCTATCAGAAAATGCTATAAATTTTGCGATTGGCCCCTAATGCCTAATGTTGACATTTGTGTAGTAAACACATGCGAAAAACACGTTAATAAACAATGTTACGCTACACTGCTCCAGAACGCGGAATATTGCTGACTATTTATTTGACCAATAATCGGTCGGTGACTTTGGCACAACGTGAATTTCGTCGCAGATTTCCTGGCCGTCCAACGCCTACTGGTGAAACACTGCGACGTTTAGCCGCTCGCCTCGAAGAGACTGGCACAACACGAGATGCTGCCAGGCGTGGCAGACCCCGGAGTAGCCGTTCTGCAAAGAATATTGCTGCTGTAGCCGAGGATGTCATGGAAGCGCCGTCGACATCGACCAGACGACGTGCCACGCAAATGGGTATCAGTCGACGGTCTCTACAGCGAATTTTGGTACAAGATTTGAAGATGTTCCCGTACAAAGTCCAGACGGTGCATCAGCTGTTAGCTGCTGACCGCCAATCGCGTCTAACATACGCTCAAGCCATCCTTAATCACCACCAAGAGGAAGATGATTTTTCATCAAAAATAATCATGAGTGATGAGGCCCATTTCCATCTTAGCGGGTACGTAAATAAGCAAAATTTACGCTTCTGGGGCACTGAAAATCCGCGTGTAACCCACGAAGAGCCATTACACCCGCTCAAAGTCACTGTATGGTGTGCTGTTTTCGCTGGAGGAGTCATCGGACCTTTTTTCTTCGAAGACGTCGCGGGCCAAACGGTTACTGTGAATGGTGAGCGCTACAGAGCAATGATCAACAAGTTCTTTTTGCCGCAACTTGATGAAATGGGATTGGAAAACATGTGGTTCCAACAGGACGGTGCAACGGCACACACTGCACGTGCCACAACCGATATGCTGAAGGATGCATTTCCCGGGCGCCTACTCTCCCGTTTTGGCGATTTGCACTGGCTAGCAAGATCGCCTGATTTGACCGCTCCAGACTTCTTTTTGTGGGGCTTTTTGAAGTCGCGGGTTTATGTCAACAAGCCTCAGACTCTTGCAGCTCTTAAAGACAATATCCGTCAAGAATGTGAGGACCTATCGCCGGAAGTTTTGGCCAAAGTGATGGAAAATGCCATAAAAAGGGCTCAAATGACAATCAACTGTGGCGGCGGCCATTTACATGACATCATATTCTCGACTTGATGTAAAAAAATGAAAAGACCAAATAAAAATAATCCACAAGAAGAATCAAAGTTTTTCATTTATTTTTAAATTACAGCCAAAAAACATCGAAAGGTTACTTTTGCGCCACCTTGTACCAGCACCTACACATAAAAGAGCTCATCTCCAACAAGAGTGAAAAAATACAGAAAAAGTTTAGAACAGGTATCATCAGAAGCTAAAAAATTGTTATTCATATCGAGACGAAATACATAAATAATTACTGAAACGTCAGCGTCTTTTTTCGAAAAAAAATCTGATTTTATTTTGTTTGACAATGAAGAACTGTCTAAAATGATTTTATACACTATGTCCTGAACTTTGATGAAAGTTCAGGACATAAAGGGTGTCCCAAGAAGCAATTGAATTGTTTCTCTGGCTGTATGACATGTGGCGCCGTCTTGTTGGAACCACATGCCCTCCACATTCATTTCTTCAATTCTAGGCAAGAAAAAACTGGTTATCATTTCACGATACCGAACACCATTGACTGTTTGCGCTTGACCTGCCTCATTTTCATAAAAAAAAGGTCCAATGATTCCTCCAGCCCAAAAACCACACCACACAGTGACACGTTGAGGATGCATTTGCTTCTCGTGAATCACTCGAGGATTTTCCGCACCCCAAATGCGACAATTCTGCCTATTGACGAAGCCATCAAGATGAAAATGGGCCTCGTCACTGAAGATGATTTTATCGGCAAAATCAGCATTTTCATGTTGTCTCTCCAATACCCAATTAACGAACTCCCTTCGCTCCCTTCACTCCATTTTTACTAACCTCGTACCTTCTACTAACAAACAATAACAATTATTCAAATGTCAAACAATGACACTTCGAATGTTGCGAGATTAAAAAATTGCGCTCTTCTTGGGACACCCTTTAGTTCATATAAACAAGCCTTTCATAATATAACGCCTCGGATTCTCCAGTATTTATAACATCGGTTGTACCATTGAAATTAGTTTGTGGAAAGAAAACAGCTTGGCAAAATCCTCGACCGTCTTCCACTAGGTTTTGTAGGCCCTTGAAAATGCAATTTGTGAAAGAACCGACCAACAATATTAAACTAGAAAAAGAAAGAGTTGAGACTGAAAGAATGGCTCTTGTCGATTCCGTAGTAGTTGGAGAGAGATTAGTGAATGTTAATCACGAACTAATTCAAGTAATGATAGACGGGAAAGTCTGTAACGGTATTACCGACACAAAGTCCACACAAAAATGTTATATGTATACGTGGCGCCACAAGCAGAGAGTTCAATAATATTGATAAAATGATTGCAAATGATTTAAATATAGATACCATGGAGCTTGATTTATCTGTCCTTCGTGGCTGGATACGATTTTTTGAGTATCTTATTCACTTGTCATATAAACTTCCGATTGCAAAAATGGCAATCTAGATGTGATGATCAAAAAAAAAATTATTGCTGATAAAAAAAATCGCATTCAGAGTGAATTCAGAGAGAAAATTCAATTGATGGTAATTCTGCATGGTGTTTTTTTAAGAATGCTAAAGTATCTGCAGAAATTACAAAAAAATTAGTTACAGTTGATAAAAGAATATGCACACAATATTAATAGTTGTTTCTAGTGGTATTGAGGTCAATATTGAAAAATTTTCAAATTTCGATAATGACACACGCTAATACTTTCGCTATTGTTAAAATTTACACTCCTACTCTACATAAATACTTTATTCGCGGACCTGACATTATATCATTTTCACCATTGCCCATCGGTCAACTAACTGAAGAATGTCAGGAAGCCAGAAATAAGGACTTCAAAAGGTATAGGGAGCACATTCCTCGTAAATGCAGTCGGGAAAATATAATAGAAGACGTGTTTAATAGATTTCTTTTAATTTCTGATCCATTCATTTCAAGCAATAGGAAGAGTTGTAAAAAATAATTGAGCAAATGCCGCAATCTGCATTGGAGTTACATATTCTTTCCCAAAATGAAAATTATTATTTTAATGAAATTTATGATGATTAGTAAATAGTTGTCAAGTTAACTCACATAGAACGGACGAACTTTTTAATTTCAAATTCCCTGAAGAAGATTAACGACGTTAGCCTTTTTATGTTTTTTTTATGCCCTCCACCATAGGATGGGCATCCATCCCATCCACCATGGGATGGGAGGGTATATTCATTTTGACACTCCGTTTGTAACACCGCTAAATGTTGACTGAGACCCCATAAAGTATATATAGCGTGATCCATTTCGAGGTTCCCTACTTTTTTAAAGAAAAAAACGCAGAAAATTCAAATTGAATGGGGAATGTTTATTATCATTTGAAAGAACATTCTTTGGCAATTATTTTTTGAAGATTATGTCTATCAAATGTTGGCCGCGGCTACATCACTCCGTTTGTAACACCTCTAAATATTGACTGAGACCCCATAAAGTATATATAACGTGATCCATTTCGAGGTTCCCTACTTTTTTAAAGAAAAAAACACAGAAAATTCAAGTTCAATGGGGAATGTTTATTATCATTTGAAAGAACATTCTTTGGCATTTATTTTTTGAAGATTATGTCTATCAAATGTTGGCAGCGGCTACATCTCAGATGGTCCATCCGTTGAGTCCAATTTTCGATGAATCGAAGAGTTCAATAAAACTACCCTCTCAACCACTCTCATTTAAGTGGTTGATTTTGGCTGACGCAACATCAAACACACACGCATTTAAATCGACGAGATGTATATGTATAAACATTTGTGCTCAACCATATCCAATTCGTTTCTCCTTCAAGCAGTGTTTGCAAATATATTACTTGGCGTGAGTTTTTTATTTAAGTTTTTTGAAGTTGTTAATAGTTCTCGTTCGTTTCGTTGATGCTATTCCTTATATGTATGTTTCATATTTAAAACGAATAATTACAGAAAACTTTTACTTTTGCTGTCAAGCAATTGTATTTTGACATTCAATTTTAAAACAAGTAAGAAAGTTCAGTCGGGTAAACCGGCTTATGAATCCCCTCACCTTGAGTACAAAAAAATATTCGCAATTTTTTTATTTTTTTTTAAATTAATTATTATCAATTTAAATTTAATTTGATAACATTAAAGTATTTGGTACACATTTGGTACAAAATGGTATATTTGTGTGAGAGGTACCAAAATGGGCGTGCCAATTCGCCCACTCTTCTGTGGACTCTAGGTACTATAAGAGCATTACACTGTACACAATTTCAAGTATTTGTATGCACTTGTATTAAAGTTAAAAGCTGTTAACTTTTGGTAGGAAAGGCTCATTTGTGTGGGAGGTACCAAAAGGGGATTGCCAATAACGCCAATTTTTCTCTGGACTCTAGATACTATAAAATCATTATACTGTACAACATTTTAAGTATATGTATGCACTGGTACTAAAGTTATAAGCCGGGAACTTTTGGCACAAAATGGTACAATTGTGTGGGAGGTACCAAAAGGGGCGTGACAATAACGCCCACTTTTATCTAGACTCTAGGTACTATAAAAACATTACACTGTACAAAATTTCAAGTACTTGCATGAACTGATATTAAAGCCACAAACAGTTTACTTTTGGAGTAAAATGGTCCATTTGTGTGGAAGGTACCAAAAAGGGAGTGGCCACTTCGTTCATTTTTCGTGACGTGTTAGCGACTAATAAACTAATACTATGTGTGAAGTTTCAGAAGATTCGAGTAAGTAGTATAAATGGTATTAAAAATCAATTATTCACTAAAAGTTAACCCTTTGTGGGGGAGGTACTAGAAGGAGTGGACTAATATGGCCCATCTTCGAACTTAGCCGGAGATAGAGAAAAATATACCCGCATACCAAATTTGAAGTCAATCGGTTACTCTTTTCGAGAGTTATCGTGCGCACCAGCCAGCAGACAGACAGACGGACGGACATTGCTCAAATTACTTAAAATGACCCAAAACGGATTTCCGCCGAACATACTTAGGGTCTTAGATCACTCCTTCGATGTGTTACACTTTTGGCTCGTAGCAAATGATATATATGCATTCTTTGCAATACAATGGCAAAAATAGTATAATTAATATAAATGGTACATAGGTATAATACATATACTTCTTATATCTGCAGGTATATTAAGATTGAAAACGGGCAATATCGGTCCAATTTTTGATATAGCCCCCATACATGACATCTCCCCGATTAGAATTCTCTACGTGATAGAGACCACAAATGTCAACTGATCGCGCTGAATGTTGGTAACTGGGGTTTATTTATGGCCGCTATCATTCACATGTGCAACGGTAGTCATATATCCATGTTTTGATATAGCCCCCATACAAAGGTCCCTCTAGATTTGATTTCTTAACGACACAAAAAACTGAAAAAACTTCAACGAATTGGGCTGAAATTTGGTATAATGAGTTTATGAGTACCCGTAACCATTAAGGTGCGATCCATGTTCAAGGGTATATAAGATTCGGCATTGCCGAACTTAACGCTTTTACTTGTTATGTATTTACGAATATCCATCAATGAATTAATCACCACTTTGCAAACCGTTCAACCCACTGTGTGTCGTCTCAATTATTAATGCTGCGGAAGTGCCGCAGGAAGCTTTTTAATAAGCAAAGACAATTTTACCATCAACACCCTGTAATATTGGGTACATCAAGAAAGATGATAGTTCTTACTGAGAGAGTGGAATTGACCACTTTAATTGGGGATTTCTTTGAAGTACAGCAATCATATGTCGCCTGCGAGATTGTAACCGGATCTACAATTCGTTGGGATAGCTTTTAAGTCTCCAGGACCAGACAATGTCTGGCCAGCGGAGCTACAGTCAGTGGTTGGTACAGTTGCTCCCTGGCTTAAAGGTCTACACATGTTGTAACAACCAGGACTCGTACACTAACAAACTGGAGAGAAAACCAACGTTGTTTTAATCCCAAAAGCTGGAAAGCCGCCCCACACCGGAGCTAAAGATTTCCGTGTAATTAGTCTATCGCCATTTCTCCTTTAAACCCTGGAGATATTAATATCAACAGCATGCCTACACGAAAAGAAAAACACGTTTGGGCGTCGTTTATCGCAAACATTTTTCTTTGTCTCAAACGCTCTACTTTTCCCGTAACGGTTGAAATATTTGCGGTGAATGCAAAAGTTTATCGTAAACGTAGTTTCTCTTGCTGTAAACGGTTATTCTTTCATTCCAAAATTTTCGTAATTTACTTTTATGGTAAACGAAAAACGTTTACGGAACCATATTGTATTTAAACATGATTGAATATATTAAAGAGGGTTGAGAGAACAAAGAGCTAAACTTGTTTTCATTTTGTGAGTGTGCGGTTTTATAACTTTTTTATTATTTATATGACGAAATAATATGTGCAGATGTATATGTACAGAACTCAAAAGATGCAGATGTGTGTGTATACAACGTTGCAACGTTTCTGCAAAAAGATGGAGATGTTTTTGTACCAAACCCAAACAGAAACGTTGCATACATGTTTGTCCGCGTTGCTTTTTTAACAGACGGTGGTGGAAATTTATTTATCTGCATCGCTCCCTCCGCACTGTTATACAATTTTATAACATTTGCAGTCGTACTCAGCATGCGTAGAGTCGTATACTGATTGTCCTTTAGTTTTATACTGTCGCTTTTGGTGTTCGGTATTTGTGCGCGTGTGTGGCAAAATTAAAAATATTTTTATCAGTTAAATAAAAAAAATGATTTCATTCAAAGAATTAATTAAACCAAAGAATCTAAATTATCGGTGGTGCGATATCTCGCAAATATACTACGGACTCCAATTTAATGTTATAGGTAAATGGTTAATGAAGTGAAGACATGTGGGAAAATAACCAGATAGTTAAAAGCAAAATGGATCGAGCACTGCTTGAAAATATTGAATATTTTGTGGAAAGCCTGAATAACAAAAACAATAGATTTTAACAGAAACTGAGACCATCTGTTGCTTTTGTATTTTTCCACACGCCTTAAATTGTGAATAAGCAAATTAAAATCATTAACAATCAATAATCACACGTTTAGGTACTGAAGCTGCTAATGGTAATTGTGAAATAAATTTATGCAGGCACAATACAACTGGATACTTCTGGAAACTGCTATTATTTTCAACACTAAAGAGTTACGCTTTGTTTTTTAATGACACTATGCAATACTATTTTTCACACGAAGTTTTTCATGTTATTTTCTGATGTAGTTTAGTATCCTATTCATGGACGTGGAAACTTTTGAATTGTCAGCATTTGGGTCAGAATATTGATCTATAAATTTCACTTTTTACTAAAAAGTTTGATATATTGTAAGATAACATCTCGCTTTGATCCATACAATGGACTACCACATTTTTAATATTTTCTAAAATACATGCTTTCTTATTTAGAGTTTGTCTACAACTCAATTAGAAGATAGCAGCTAAATAATAGCAGATACTAAAAATTGTAAATTTTTTTATTATAAACATAATTTTATAAAATATATTAAATATCATAATTCAATCAAATTATTGTTTTGTGACAATCGTTTTCGCATTTATTGTTAAACTGACATTGCTTGTGACAAACGCAAGATTGTTTGAAACACACGTTTTACAGGGTTTGGGATAAACAGGCTTTGCTTGTGACAAACACAATAACCGTTTGCACTAAACGTTTCACAGGGTTTGTAATAAATGTAAATCATTTACGATAAGTACACTAACCGTTTGCTATAAACGTTTCGTTGGGTTTTGGGATAAACATAAATCGTTTGCGACAAACATACACCACAAACGAAATTCGTTTGTCTAATTTTTCGTTTGGGAGTAGAGAATTTTTTCTTCGCGTGTAGATTCCAAATTTGGGGAGACAGTACTCCTCCCTGTGGGGCCGCTCTCTTTACAAACGTTGTTAGAGTTGTGGACCCAAGACACGCTGTTATGCGTCTTCTATGGAGCAGGCTTTGTATTAGTCTAATCAAGCTAGAGTTTACCTTTAGATGTGACAGTGCCGCAATTACCGCATCTGAGTGAATGTTGTTGAAAGTTCCTTCAATGCCAAGAAATGTCACTGTTTAGGAGTCCAGGATTTGAGCTGGACTTGCCTTTCAAAATAAAAATCCAAATTGTTTGAGATTTCAAATTTCATGTGTTAGGGTTTTATTAATTCAATTTGTTTGGGTTGTGTGGTTGTGTACAATTGTTGGGTTTGTTGAATATTGTATGTGTGTTTAAGCAAGTAAAAATGAACAGTATATGCTAACAATTTCTTTCAATTTCATTCGTGTTTATTTGTAACTTAAATTATGTGTTCTTAATGTAATTTACAATGTTTATTTTTGGGTATTTATTTTCACTATGTTAATTTCAGATGTTGGCACTTGTATTTTTTCACTAACACTTTTATCACTTATCACGGGGGAGAGGCGCACGAGTTTATTTCGAGGATCGGTAAAAGACTGACTACTTGTGCTTGCCATCTATCTCTTCTAAGCTCACTTAACGACTTTCGTTAAGCTACAGATGGCAAGCGACAAGTAAACAAACATATAAACAAAAGGGAAATTAGAGTAATGAGTGCTTTAGAGTGATGAGTGCATAAGTTATGCATGTATGGGCATATAAATGCATTTATACACCTACACATATAGTGGACGTTTCACACTGATGTTCAAAAGTGAGATGTCACCTTTGAACATTCTCCCCCCCCCGTGATATAGTGTAGATTATTCTAACTTAAACTAGCTTAATCTAAAACTGCAGCTCATTTGGCTCCCGTGGATGAAAACCCCATCCAGTTTTGGGGCCTGTCACGGATCCAAGGCTTGAATAACAAAAGTTGACGGAAATGCGATGGCGGGTCTTAGTAGGGTCGAAGTTGTAGGGTACTGGATACCACAGCATCTGTCTTCAGGGAATATGGGCTGACATCGTGTCGTATAACGGTACTTCGTGAGTTGGATGAGTCACAACTCGGGGTTGGGCTAGGCAATTGAGAAACCATATCTAGGATAGAAGAGATGTGAGTACCAAGTTCTTTTACAAATAAATAGAGTGTTAGTCAATCTGAAAATAGTTTGACGATTTTCGTTATCGGTCTACTAACTACTCCGTGTGCTGTCCGAATATCTACGACCCTAATGTTTTGATCAGTTCCAAGGTATGTTCTTTCTATACGGCCTAATTTCCATTCTGTCGGGGCCAATCTCTCATCTTTAAGTATAATTAAATCGTTTTCCTTTACATTTTCTGTTTGATACTTCCACTTATATCGACGATGTAGCTCATTCAAATACTCAGTTTTCCATCTTTGGCAAAAATACTGAGAAATAATTTTTAATCGTTTCCATCTATTGGCTAGGGTGAGGTTTCCGTCTGAAACATCTGGTTCTGCTGGGGTCAAAATGGAGGTACCTATCAGAAAATGAGCTGGGGTAAGAGGATTTAAGTCTGAAGGGTCGTCACTGGCTGGACTTAGAGGTCGAGAATTAAGACAGGCTTCAATTCTCGCTAAAATGGTCGCGAATTCTTCAAAGGTAAAATTCATTTGCGGTATAAATTTTCGTAGATGTGTTTTGAATGATTTAACTCCCGCCTCCCATAATCCTCCCATATGAGGGGCACCTGGAGGAATAAAGCTCCATTCTAAGTTCTGATAAATATTGTTCTGGGTGGCGTCCTTTTGCAGATTCTTCATAAACTCTAGCCTATCTTTTTTTATTAATTCTGCTGCTCCTACAAAATTAGTCCCATTATCTGAGTAGATCTTGGCTGGGCTTCCTCGTCGCCCAATAAAGCGAGATAAAGCGGCTAAAAAAGATTGAGTTGATAGATCACTAGTGGGTTCTAAGTGAATTGCTTTTGTGGAAAAGCAAACGAAGACGCAAACATAACCCTTCGTTATTAAACAAGCTCTTCCTGTCAAATTCTTTATGTTGAAGGGTCCTGCAAAATCTACTCCTGTGTTGGTAAAAGGTCGAGTCAGCATAGTTCGCTGGGGCGGAAGTGAGGCCATAATTTGCGTTTGAGTCTGGTGTTTATACAAAACACAAGTTCGACAATTATGAATTACCTTCTTGATTAAGGGCTTCAATTTAAATATCCAGAATTCAGACCTGATTACTCGAGTCATGAGTTGATTTCCGCCATGCATCGTAAGTTTGTGAACAAATTCTACTAACAAAAGGGCTAATCTCGATTCGTATGGGATAAGAATGGGATGGCGCTCGTTATATGTAAGTGCTGGGGACTGAACAAGGCGGCCATTTGCCCTAATGATTCCTTTTGAATCAATGAATGGATTGAGAGATAAAAGACTGCTGCCAGATGAGAGTCTTCTCTTTTGGGTTAACACTAAATACTCCTCTGCGAAATAATGTTTTTGTGTTAAAACAATAAGACGATCTTTGATATCTTGTATTTCACCATGGGTGATTTCTGTGGAAGAAATTCTAAGTCGGGTCCGATTGACGCCGGTATTTCTCCAAAAACGAATTGCAAATGCTAAGACTTTATATGCTCTTGATAGAGAAGAAAATCTATCCAAAGGATCTTCAACTGTTGTGGTCGCGAAAACTTTAACTGCTTTTGCTTCTAACTCTGTGTCGCTCATAATGTCGTGTCTAGGCCATCGGTCTCTTGGAAGCTTCAGCCATTGGGGTCCAGTCCACCACAAATGATGTGACTGCAAAGCATCTGGCGAACATCCTCGACTGGCTACATCAGCAGGGTTGCTTTCTGAATCTATATGCTTCCAATTGTCGTTGCCTACATTATCTACAATGTCTGAAATTCTATTTCCTACAAAGGCACTCCATGAACACGGGGGTTTTTTGAGCCATGCTAACACAATTGTTGAGTCAGTCCAAAAGTGAGTTGAAATATTTTCAATTTGTAAGTTGGGAACCACCGCTGTGGTTAATTTTGCTAAGAGAACGGCTCCGCATAATTCTAATCTAGGCAGAGATATTTTTTTGATGGGTGCTACTCGAGTTTTCGCTGCCAAAAGAAACGTGTCGACTGTTTGATCTAAATGTTCTACTCTAACATAAAGAGTCGCGGCGTAAGCGCTTTCTGAAGCGTCGCAAAAACCATGTACTTCAATTTTACTTGAGGGTTTGAATCTGATCCACCTAGGTACTGAAACGGAATCTATTGAAGGACAATTTTTAATGAAATTCTTCCAATTCATTCGAGTAATGGGCTTCAACGCGTCGTCCCAATCTACTTTATCCAGCCAGACTTGCTGCATGATAAGTTTCGCTACGATGATTACTGGAGCCAGCCATCCACATGGGTCGAAAAATTTGGCAATTGTTGAAAGGACTTCTCGTTTGGTGCATAATTCCCTTTCTTCCGTGGGTGGTGATGTGAACGTAAAGTTGTCAGCCGAAATGTTCCATCGGATACCTAGAGTCTTCGTTGAAGTTCCTTCCGAAATATCCAACCAATTGACCGGCAAGAGTGGGTCAGGTGGCAGATCGCGAAGTAGATTGGGGTCGTTTGAGCTCCATTTTCTCAATTCAAAACCTGCTGAGTCCATGGCTGCTACTAATTCTTTCATAGACTTAAGGGATTCTTCTACAGTGTGACCTCCAGCTAAAACGTCGTCGACATATAAATTTTGTTTTATAATTTCCGAACCTAATGGGTATGTTTCTTTAACATCTTCTGCCAATTGAATTAGGGTCCTAAGAGCGAGAAATGGGGCGCAATTAATTCCGAAAGTGACTGTCGAAAGTTCAAAGTCTTCAACTGGGTCATTTGCTGATTTTCTAAAAAGAATTCTTTGAAATGGGGCCTGACTTGGGTCGATTTGTATTTGACGATACATTTTGGTAACGTCCGCGTTGAATACATATCTAAAAAACCTCCATTTTAAAATCTGCAATACTAAATCCTGTTGAAGAATTGGCCCTGGATGTAAAATGTCATTAAGACTTTTCCTATTTGATGTGGGACTTGACGCATTGAAAACTACCCTAAGTTTAGTAGTAACCCTATCTGGTTTAATAACTGCATGATGCGGCAAATAGTAGTGAGGGGTCTTCTCGATTTCCTGGGGTCTCAGTTTCCGCATGTGTCCAAGTTCCAAATATTCCATTATCGCTGCGTCGTATTGAGATTTGATTTCGGGCGTTTTTTGCAACTTTCTTTCCATTCTATAGAATTGCGCCATTGCGATATTTCGAGATGCTCCAAGTTCAGCACAAGATTTGAACGGCATCGTGACAATATATCGTCCATCTTCATTTCTTCGCGTTGTATTTTTGAAATTTGTCTCGCAAAAGGTGTCTTCTGCTGACCTCAAAACTTTTTTTGGGGTCTCCTCCACCTCCCAAAAACGTGTGAGAATTTTCTCGATCGAAACTGTATTGTAAAGTGAAATTTTCCTATCATTTGTGTTTGATTTTTCAAGGGGTCCGCCCACTATCCAGCCAAAAACGGTGCTTTGCGCTAGTAAAGATCCTATAGATTTCATTGGAGCTCCTACTGTGTAAATTAAGGGTCCTATGTCTAAACCTATCAGAAGATCTATGGGTCGGCTTTCGTAAAAACGAGGATCTGCTAACTCGAGTTGAGTTGTTTCTCTATGTTGATTTTTATCTAGGGTGCGCGACGGCCAATTAGAAGGAAGGGACTTCAAAACGGGTGCCCAAACTTCTAATTCAAAACTAGGGTTTGTACGAGAACAAAGGTTAAAAAGACAAGCTTTTGTTGAAGTTTCTGAAACGGTTTCACTTAAACCGGTAACATGAACAAGATTCTTCCTAGTTGGAAGCTTCAATTGGTTTGTAATCTTCTCTGAAATAAATGTTGATTGAGATCCAGGGTCGATAATCGCTCGTGCGTCATATCGCTGCCCTCTAGATTCAATTTGAACAATCGCTGTGAAGAGTAGTGTTTCTTTCGATTGCTGCTGGCTAAGTTGTGAATTTTCCTTGAGAGTTAGAGTCGTTATACTAGGAGTTTGAAAACTAGGTGTGGACTGTAAACTAGGAGTGGATTGTACTAGGGTGGTTAGAGCTGCCGCACTGGTACTAGGTCGTACGTCATCTCTAACCGGTTGTGAATTTGTAGGTCGGGCCTCGTTACCCTTATGTAATAAAGTGTGATGTCTTTGATTACATTCCCTACACGTGAAACGACTCTTACAATCTCTTACAACATGATCCGAAGTGATGCAGTTGTAACAAAGATTGTGAAGTTTTACTAAGTGAATGCGACCATTCACGTTTTTCTCAAGGAATTGTGGACAATTACGTAACAAATGGTTTGCCTTGCAAATTTGGCAACTCGGTCCATTTGTACGACTACTAGGTTGCGTAGATGTGCTAAATCTGTTGCTATTGTTGAATCTTCTTTGCGAACTTTGAGTCTGTTGCGCAACATTAGTTTGAAATGACTTAACCCTATTTTCCTTCCTACTATAATCGGGTCTAGGCTGACTATTTTTGGAGAAATGGGGCTTAATATTTCCTACAGATTCTAAAGTTTTGAATTTGTGCGTTAAAAATTCGTTCAAATCTTTCCAAGACAGTAGTAAGGAACAATCTTCCAAACCGTTTTCAAATTCTTCTAAGAAATTTCTCGGCAGTTTCGTAGAGGTAAGGTAAACTAAAATTGGGTCCCACCCCTTCACATCTACGTTGAGTGTTTCTAGTGTCTGAACGCAACCATCAATAGTGCGTTGAAGTTTCTGGATCGAAGATCCTGAATCTGCCGAAACTGGTGGTAAACTAAGTAGAGTCTTTAGCTGTTCGTTAACTTGCATTCGTTTATTCTCGTATCTGTTTTCTAAGTTTTTCCATGCTAGATCAAAACCTTCATTTGTTAGTGGTACGTTACTAATAATTTCCCGTGCCTCCCCCGCGGTTTTTTGTTTTAGATGGAAAAGTTTTTCTACTTTACTAAGTCTAGAATTATTTCTGTACAAGGCCGAAAACAAATCCCGAAAAGTAGGCCAAGCGCTGTATCCTCCATGAAATGTGTCGGTGTCGCATGGTGGTAAACGTAACGATAGATGGTTGTTTGGCTCAACTGTTTCCTTTTTTCGGGTCTCCGATTCTCGTTCGAACTTTTCCTGCTGCCTTTCGTCGGTTAGTGCTAAAATTTCTCCATTTACTGCGCTTAAACATCGTTTGTATGTCTCCATTGCCTCTTTATAATGGGTCCTCAACTTTGATTTATCGATTGGGGCCTCATCTTTTTCGGGAACACGGTCTCTACAATCTAAATAGGCCCTTTTCACTTGATCCCAAACAGAGTTCAATTCTACACGTGTCACTTCTAATGAGTGAATATTATCATCGGTGCTAGTAGCAGAGTAACCACTCTCAAAGTTTATCAGGTCATTTACGCAATTTACAAATTTATCACGTAAAACTTTATCCATATTTCCTCCTTCTTAAATATTTTCTTTGTCAAATTTTAAACTGGCTAAAATTTCAAGAAACTTTTAAAATTGAGCTTTTCTTTTAACAATTTCTGTAAAAACTTACTTTGCCAATATTTGCAAAATAATTTCAGAAAAACGCTAAATATTTGTTGAATGGGGCCAATCTTTTACAGTCCGACTTTTTTTTTTCACGAATAGATATAAATAATGGCAGTTTTCTTTGAACTTGTGTCGTTTGTGCGAAAAGTAAGAAATTTTAGCGATAATAATTTTTATAGACCTGGGTCTTTTGGAAAAAAAAAATTATATAAATAAAAATTTGGACGAAAGTAATTCTTTGTCGGCTAGTGTACTCTCAAAAAAAATTATCAATCAACTCTTCTTTGACAAAACAAAAAAAAATAAAAAAAAGCGTAGGAAAGTGATTTTTCTATCAGAAAAAATTCAATCAAATCAAAAAACAAATTTTGTAAGAAAGTGTTTTTTGCAAATTTATAACAAACAAAAAAAAAAAAACTTTGTAGGAACGTGTTTTTTCAAAAAAAAAATACCCAAATTTTGTAGGGAGGTGTTTCACTTAATAGATTTTTCGAGCAAATTTATTTTTCGTAGTAAAGTGTAATTTCCAAAAAATTAGCACTTAATAAATTTCTGAACAAATTTATTTTTCGTAGTAAAGTGTAATTTCCAAAATTAGCACTTAATAAATTTTCGAGTCAAATTTATTTTTCGTAGTAAAGTGTAATTTCCAAAAATTAGCACTTAATAAATTGTTGAGCAAATTTATTTTTCGTAGTAAAGTGTAATTTCCAAAAATTAGCACTTAATAAATTTTTCGAGCAAATTTATTTTTCGTAGTAAAGTGTAATTTCCAAAAATTAGCACTTAATAAATTTCTGAGCAAATTTATTGTTCGTAGCAAAGTGTAATTTCCAAAAATTAGCACTTAATAAATTTTCGAGCAAATTTATTTTTCGTAGCAAAGTGTAATTTCCAAAAATTAGCACTTAATAAATTTCTGAGCAAATTTATTTTTCGTTGTAAAGTGTAATTTGCAAAAATAAAAATAAATTTCAATAAATGTAAATTATTGTGTTAGTTCTGTTTAGCTTTTGCCGAAATGTCCGTCCGATCCCATCAACCATCAAACCATATGTTCTTTCATTCCTTTCTTTACGGCTGAAATTATGTTTTCCTACTTCTCCCTTTTTTTCTATTTCACAAAAAAATCCAGTGGTACATTAACCTTTGGGTTCCCTAATCAAGGCAAGAAGTGAAAACGAATGAAAAGACAACGAGAAACCAACGAAAAAAAAAAATCCGCTACCTATGGTCTCATATGCATCGATGTACATAGACTGGTGTTGTTGTTGTTTTAATGGGTACGAGGGGTCGAGTTGAAAGTGTCGGCACAGGAACTTTTTTATCAAATATATCAAGATTTTCGCGTTAAATCGGTTGGAAACTACAGTAATGCTGATTTGTAGCACAAACCACACATATTAATGGCAATAGAGATTAAAAAATCGTAAATTTTTTGACATTTTTCAAAAGGGTTTTTCTATTGAATCTAAAGCAATACGAGGGTCGTTCAAAAAGTTGGAACACGTATTTTCTAAAGCAAAAAAAATAAATTTATTTTTTCTTTTTAATTTATTGATTGGGATTGATTTTAGCGTCTCCAAAGCATCAGCTAATATCATACGGTCGATTTCTCCCTCAGAAAATCGCATATAAAGAAGGCAAAAAAAAATATTTTTTTCTCTAAGTTGCAAACTTGATGTTTAAAGTACCCAAAAATCACGAAGGAATTTGTAGGGTTCTCAAGCCAGTCAGCGGATGAGTCGAGCCAATAAAAATCTTTCCTTTTTTTTTTCTTTTAAGCAGCTAATAATAATAGTAATAAGAATAAAAGTAAGCTTAATAAATATAACCGCGATTTAAGCAGCCGAAAAAATTCAAGAAATTTTCGCTCTTTTGTTTCGCAAGAAAGTTGTCCGTCCACGCGTTATTCAGCACAAAATTATCTGGAATTCCTGCTGAGGTTTTCGGAATAAGTCAATGGGTGTCCGTCCGCGCGTCCGAAATCTTAATAAACTTATCTTAATAATCGTATCTTGGTACTCTTATCTTAATATTCTTATCTTAAAAATAACTTGATGGCATAAATCGACTCGACTAGCCGCTGGCTTTCAGAAAAATTCATCAGAATGCGTAATAAATTATTTGAACAAATTATCGAAGGGTTTTCAAAAAGGTTGGGTCGCTATTTTCCTAAAGTTTCGAAAACTAGAAAACAGTAAAGTCACGCGTTGTTACCGAAAAAATCGTCAAAAAACTTTCATAGGTTAGAATGCATGTAGGTTATGCAAGAGGTTAGTATATATGTAAAGGGTATATATGTGTAGCAATGTGTAGGTAGGTAACTGCAAGCTAACTGCACTTATGTATGTATGTATATCAAAGTGCTATGTATGTATGTGCAAGCTAACTGCAGTTAGATATTCAGTTATCTTTGTATATATGTAAAAGACGAAAAACCAAGCCAGCGTCGTACATAGGGCCAGACCCGCCAAAATCTCCTTCATATAGCAATATGGCGGAGTTCGAAAAAAATGGTTTTGGCACCCTATGTAACAACGCTACCTGCACAAATTTTGGGTACTCACTTTGATCCTTTTATGTGTTTGAGGTACCTGTTGTTGGCGTTGGTCGCTGGTTCTTCCTTCCTTCCTTCTTGGGATTCAAGGGTGATGTTGTTGGTTTGTGTTTCCAAGGCTCCTTGTGGGGTTTTGTGATGGGTCACTTTGAATGTTAGGGTCACTGGTTTTGTGGGTCACTTTTTTCTTGAGTCACTTTGATTTGGGTCACTTTGTTTTTTTTTGTTTAATTCGCGCCGAACCGATTTTTTGTTTATATTAACCGGTCTTGCACAATGCTCACGGTGTTTTAGTTTTAAATATTTTTTTGAATCACTTTTTTTGTATACACTGTTAAATTTTTTGTTTTTTAATTATTTAAAAAAACACACTTTTTTATCCGGTTCGCATAGGACCAAATGTTTAGGAGTCCAGGATTTGAGCTGGACTTGCCTTTCAAAATAAAAATCCAAATTGTTTGAGATTTCAAATTTCATGTGTTAGGGTTTTATTAATTCAATTTGTTTGGGTTGTGTGGTTGTGTACAATTGTTGGGTTTGTTGAATATTGTATGTGTGTTTAAGCAAGTAAAAATGAACAGTATATGCTAACAATTTCTTTCAATTTCATTCGTGTTTATTTGTAACTTAAATTATGTGTTCTTAATGTAATTTACAATGTTTATTTTTGGGTATTTATTTTCACTATGTTAATTTCAGATGTTGGCACTTGTATTTTTTCACTAACACTTTTATCACTTATCACGGGGGAGAGGCGCACGAGTTTATTTCGAGGATCGGTAAAAGACTGACTACTTGTGCTTGCCATCTATCTCTTCTAAGCTCACTTAACGACTTTCGTTAAGCTACAGATGGCAAGCGACAAGTAAACAAACATATAAACAAAAGGGAAATTAGAGTAATGAGTGCTTTAGAGTGATGAGTGCATAAGTTATGCATGTATGGGCATATAAATGCATTTATACACCTACACATATAGTGGACGTTTCACACTGATGTTCAAAAGTGAGATGTCACCTTTGAACAGTCACCATGGTGAATTCCTTGAAATGTAGGCTCACAAGTTCGTGCAGGAGTTTTGTATCCAGGTTTTCCCTAATGAAATAATCTAAAAGTTTTTCCAGACCTTTTAATAGGAAGGAGGATAGGCTAAGTGGTCTGAAGTCTTTTGGCCTAGTGTGCGATATCTTTCCCGCTTTTGGTATGAATACCACTTTGGTATCCCACCATCGATTCGGGATGTATGAAAGCTGGATACAGCCTACAATGTAGGGCGGGTCTATTTAAAAATCGCCCATTGCTCAGTGAAGTCGTATTCTAGGGATCAAAATAAGAAACTTTGCCGAAGGAACCATACCCCTAAAACGAATTCTGATGTCCCGGAAAAAATCCCACTTTGACCCATTTAGAGTGCTCCAATCGAGTCCAAATGTATGACCGACCCTCACTCAGTGAAGTGCTCAGTGAAAATCGTATTCTAGGGATCAAAATAAGAAACTTTGCCGAAGGAACCATACCTCTAAAACGAATTCTGAAGTCCTGGAAAAAATCACACTTTGACCCATTTAGAGTGCTCCAATCGAGTCCAAATGTATGGAACCCACAGGGGGTTCCAGGGGGTGTGCCACTGGCATGGGTGGGTCGGGCCTCCAAAGTTAGTGGGGGTCGGTCAAACATTTGGACTCGATTGGAGCACTCTAAATGGGTCAAAGTGGGATTTTTCAAAATTTGCCCCTAACCAAAAGTTCGACCCAAATTCCGCGACATCAGAATTCGTTTTAGAGGTATGGTTCTTTCGGCAAAGTTTCTTATTTTGATCCCTAGAATACGATTTTCACTGAGCAATGGCGACTTTTTTTGCCTCCCCACAAATCGACCCGGCCTAGCCTACATAAATTGTCTCCATCCAGGGTATAATGTACTTTGACATTTCCTGAATTTCTGCTGGCTATGCCGTCTTGTCCAGGAGACTTGAAGGACTCAAAGCTCTTAATTGCCGAGCTTATTCTGGATCTCTCAGTCAAGCAGCTACCGACGCTCGTAATTACAAATAGTTAGGTTGGTAGTTAGAATAAAGTCAATAAGCGAATCACCCCTATTGTTTATATCCGTACTACCCCGGATAGTATGATGAGCATTCGTGTCTGCGCCAATAATCAGTTTGAGCTCGTCAGACGTTGCTTCTTCAGCTTCATAAGGGAAGTAACTGGAGACCACCTAATATATGCGTTTAGCGATCTCCAGACTAGCAGCTGTTTGGTCTTTACCACTTAAATTAGTCAGAAGAAATATACTAAAGTCTTTCCTGGCCAAAATGCAGGTTCTTGGAGTGCCTGCACAGTTGGCCACAAGCAGTTTAAAGTTGGGTGTCCTCATACCGCACACCCTTCCTCCTACAACGTAGGGCCCCTGTGCACATATGGACAGGATCAGCAATAGAGCCGCTGAGGCTGCATTAGCGTGATGAAGGTTTATCTGTAGAATTTTTACCATCGTTGGTAATTGACAGATTAACATCCCGACAAGGGTGTTATCGAACTCTTCGTCCGTATTATTGAGGAGCATGTCCCCGCCAGATGCGACAAAGAGTCCGGAGATTCCCCTCAGTGTACAAAGTAGTGCTTTCGTCCTCAGAGAAAGACGTTACAGATCTGTTGGAGTCACCAGAAATAATGGACGTGGCTAAGTCGGCACTTCCAGAAAGCCGTGTATCAACCATGTTGGACGACTCGCCTTTCGTAGTGGGAGCTATAACCTGCTTGTATACCTATAGTCTCGAAACCATATTGCTGGGTTGCACTTGCACGTTGCATATGGGAGGTGGATTCAGCGTTAAGGATCAAATTGACATGCCGCTTTTTACCATCCGCCTCACCCACCTTGCTGATTCTCCAATTATGGGCCGGCAGATTGGAATCTTTTACTATTTCTAACTAGCTGGACCCGGTCCGCTTCGTTGCCCTAGATTTCAGATCTCCGATCCCGTCCATTTTTGGATCAATCACGTAGACTGCCACCAAATACATATACATAAAATTACAGCACTATCGCTAACAAACTGTGCAGTTTGAAAATTTGGTTTACATAGGCGGCCACCCCCATTGGTCCTATCCCGCCCAGTTTTGGAGCAATCACGCAAACAACCACCAGATACATGTGCACATAATTACAGCACTCTCGCTAACAAATTGTGCAAGATATCTTAATTTCAAAATGTAGCTTACGTTGGCGGGGTCACTCCCATTGGTCCGATTTCGCCCATGTTTACAACCACCAGATAGATATGCACAAAATTGCAGCACTCTCGCTAACAAATTGTGCAAGGTATGTCAATTTCAAAACTTTGCTTGTATTGGCGGAGCCACGCCCATTAATCCGATCCCGTTCATTTTTGGACCAATTACGTAGACTACTACCAGAAACATGCACAAAATTACAGCACTCCCGCTAACAAATTGTGCAAGATATCTCAATTTCAAAATTTGAGTTGTATGGGTGGGGCCTCGCCCAATGGTCCGATCCCGCCCATTTTTAGACCAATCACGTAGACTCCCACCAGATACATATGTACAACATTAAAACACTCTAGCTAACAAATTGTGCAAGATATATCAATTTCAAAATGTGGCTCATATGGGTATAAATATTCCAAATTATATTCATTCAAAATTTGGTGTTTATCCGTCAACCCAATCAAAAGTTATTCACAAAAGAGTACAGGTCATTCGATTTCCATCATAAAGGAATTCCACACAAATTTAAAATAATCATCAAACTTTGATCGCCTCTCCTGAAAAACTACTTTTTTGCAGTTAGCATAGTTCAGAAATGAGGTATCGATATGTAGTATGGTACATTGAACCCATTTATATACAATTAACGCACTTATAGACTAATAGAATATCACCAGGCTGTAGTCTGATTATTTCACCACATAATAAAATGACAAGAAATTGAAAACATCGATTATATTCTGAAATATACATGTTTATCCTTCAAGAAGTCTAATTTTACAAAAACTTCAAATGTGATTTTCTCGAAACTACAAAAAAAAATATACTCTATTCTTTTATAGAGGGGACGATATATGTATACAGGGGTTTCCAACAAGAGGTGTTATTTTGAATCACCCGGTATTTCGGTAGCTGTCACTTTTGAAGCTTTTATTCTTTGACAAGTGAAACTACGCCATTACTAACCAGTAAAAGCGTTAAGTTCGGCCATGCCGAATATTATATACCCTCCACCATGGATAGCATGTGACCTCACAAAATAACTCAAACCTAAAGAAAATAACACCGAAAACACAAAAAATGTAGTCGATGAGAACAGTAGGAATCACAACAAGTTAGATGCTATATATGGGAGCTATATCTAAATATGGACCGATATGGCCCATTTGCAATCCCAAACAACCTGCAACTATAAGAAGTATTTGTACCAAATTTGATCAACCTAGTTCTATTATTGCGGACTGTAGCGTGATTACCACAGACGGACGGACGGACAGACGGACATGGCTAAATCGTCTTAGAATTTTACGACGATTACGAATATATATACTTTATGGGGTCTCAGATCAATATTTAGAGGTGTTACAAACGGAGTGACAAAATGAATATACCCCCCATCCTATGGTGGAGGGTATAAAAATGGAACTATACACGATTCAACAACGCAGTGAAATTATTAAAATTCGAAATTCATCGAAAAATCATTTTGACTGATAAGGCCCATTTCCACCTCGGTGGCTACGTCAACAAGCAAAATTGTCGCATCTGGGGCTCGGAAAACCCAAGAGTTATTGTTGAGAGGCCTCTCCATCCTCAACGTGTGACTGTTTGGTGCGGTTTATGGTCCGACGGAGTCATTGGACCTTACTTTTTCGAAAATGAGGTTGAATCAACAGTTACGGTAAATGGATTGCGGTATCGTGAGATGATTAATGATTTTATGGTCGGAGTTGGATGGTATTGATCTGGACAACGTTTACTTTCAACATGACGGCGCTACGTGCCACACAAGCAACGAAACCATTGCTCTGTTACGGGAAAAGTTTCCTGACCGTGTTATCTCTCGAAGTGGTGATCACAATTGGCCACCGAGATCTTGTGATTTAACACCTTGCGACTTCTTCCTTTGGGGTCGATTCAAGACCTCAAAGATAGAATTCGTGAGGCTATCGAGGACATAGGGCAGCCACTTTGCGATTTGGTTATGGAAAATTTCTTGAAAAGGATATGGTCCTGTAAGCGTGGTCGTGGTGGCCATATGGCTGATGTTGTTTTTCATTATTAACGGCATACCTTCCTATTTATTATGAAATAAACATTCGATCATTTATCTCAAAAAATTGCACTTTTCTTTGAATTTTCCAAAATAACACCTCTTGTTGGAAAACCCTTTAGATATGTCAGCCTAGTTGGGGGGCTCTTCTGGCTTTAGAAACATCTATGACGCCCTTAGCCCAAGTAGGTGTCTCTTTTTGTTTTTCGGTAAGAGCCGAGACCTCAACAGCCTCTAACTTCGACAAAACTCTGAGCGCTATCCGGTGCTCATTGTTCTTCCGTTTTGACGGTCGGACATGAGGTTTTCCCCTCACCGTAACACCCGTTGTGAGTACTGGGGAGAAATTTTCACCATTTTTGATGAAAGGCATCCCCGTCAAGCGAATTTATTTATTTTTTGCCTGTTTTAGCCCGTGATATATAAAGGGTGGTTAAATTGTAAGAGCCGATGTTGAATGTGAACCACACCTAAACGTCAAGTTTTTTTCTGATTTTTGTTTGACATTTTTCAATTTCAGACTAACTCAATTTGAACCATGGAAAGATACACAATCGAGCAACGCGTTAAAGTTTTTTAAGCCTTTTTTGTTCTTGTTTTTAAAATCAAGCTCGAGGTCTTTGTTGTTTTGTTTATTTATTTATTATTTTAATCGATATTTCGATCTTCTTTGAAGATCATCTTCAGGAATTCTACAATTTTATTGAAAAACAAGAAAATTTTATATAAATAAAAGTTATTGCAAACACATAAATACGACACTTCACAACTTACAAATAATTAAAAGAAGTGTCGTAATTGAACCATACCGATGTTATCATAATAAAAAGAATTGACAATAATTTATTAAATAATTTGTGTTTTATTCAAACATCGGTCCTTAAAATGTAAACACCCTTTACTACGATGTAGGCCCTCCCGACTTTGTACAGATTGTTTTTGCGATTGCGTAATACGTGCTGTGTAATAAGTTTTAACTATACGCTCTGTGATAAACACGTCCGTTCACTACGACTGATCAGAAAATGGTACATAGGTTAAGGCATATACTGTGGAAGCTTTCCTACATGTAGAAATGCCTTCAGTACGTAATATTAATCGAGCCGCTATTATTACGGCTCTTGCAACGCTGGGAGTTGATAACAGTATGCCTAGGTTCATTCGTAGATGTATTTCAGCTAGCTTAGCGTCAAGTGACCTCCACAGATTTGACAGCAAGGGAACGCGCCGAGGGGATGTTCTGTCTCTGGCAATTGCAGTCAGAGAGAAGTTTCCGAGTATTCTTACATACATCCTACACAAGGCACTGCATACAACCGTAAGATGGGCTTCCGATAACGGTCTTGGTGATAACCCGACTAAGATGGAACTAGTTACTAGTTCAGATATAAAGTACCATCAGTTGAACTTGTCTCCCTGGTGGTACTGAAATTCCTTTCGCTGAAAGCACGAAGTACTAATATTTTATTAGAAAGGAAGCGAACCCAACATTGTGGAAAGAGCAAAGAAAGCCGAGATTGCGCTATAGGCCGGTAAAATGTCAATAGGAAGTCACTGGGATCTGACCCGCGTATAGTTTATCAGACCGATAATGCTGTGCGGCATTATCTACTACACCCTCATATTTGAGAATATTAATCACACTCAATAAATCTGACTAATTTCGAATCACAAATACACATGCATGTGTCAGTGTGTAAAACTAAAAGATTCAAATTCAAAATCACACCAAAACCGAAGTCGACATTCAATTACTCTTGTCATTCCAATTTAAACCACAGGATATCTCAATGTAAAGTTAAGTTGACATTTGATTTAATATTAATTGCAGAATACGTATAATTTACAACAGACATCGTATAACGGACAGGAGCTGTAATTTTCATATGCCATTGGATATATTATTAAGCATTCGCTTATTGGAGTCAACTGCTGTTATCAATTTTACAAAAGTTATTTGACTCAATACATTTAAAGATGTCATTAACAATTTCAACAAGTAAGAAAGTTCAGTCGGGTAAACCGACTTATGTATCCCCTCACCTTGAGTCCCAAAAAATATTCGGAAATTTATTTATTTTTTGTTTTAATTAGATTATTATCAATTTAAATTGTATTTAATAACTTCAAAGTATATATTGGTATTTAAGTTAAAAGCTTTTTACATTTGGAACAAAATGGTCCATTTGTGTAGGATATACCAAAAGGAGCATGCCAATAACGGTCACTTTTCTCTGGACTCTAGATACTATAAAAGCATTACACCGTACAAAATTTTAAGTATTTATATTCACTGGTGTTAAAGTTAAAATGTGTTAAATTTTGGTACAAAATGGTCCATTTGTGTGGGAGGTACCAAAAGAGGCGTGTCAATAACGCAAACTTTTCTGTGGACTCTAGGTACTATAAAAGCATTACACTGTACAATATTTTAAGTATTTAGATGCACTAGTATTGATGTTATAAGCTGTTAACTTTTGGTGTAAAATTTTACATTTGTGTGGGAGGTACCAAAAGGGCAGGTACCAAAATGGGTGTGCCAATAACGGCCATTTTTCTCTGGACTCTAGGTACAATAAAAGCATTATATGTACAAGTATTTGTATGAACTGATATTGAAGTTATTAGCTGTTAACTTCTGGTGCAAAATGGTCCATTTGTGTGGGAGGTACCAAAATGGGAGTGGGCACTTCGCCCATTTTTCTTGATGTGTTAGCGACTAAAAAAATAATACTATGTGTGAAAATTCAGAAGATTCGAGGAAGTAGTATAGAAGGTATTCAAGAATCAATATTTCACTAAAATTCAACCCTTTGTGGGGGAGGTACCAGAAGGAGTGGACCAATATGGCCCATCTTCGAAGTTAGCCATAGATAAAAAAATATTACCGCATACCAAATTTGAAGTCAATCGGTTATTCCTTTCAAGAGTTATCGTGCCGCACCAGCCAGCAGACAGACAGACGGACGGGCATTGCTCAAATGACTTAAAATGACCCAAAACGGATTTCCGCCGAACATACCTAGGGTCTTAGGTCACTCCTTCGATGTGTTACGCTTTTGGCTCGAACCAAATGATATATACCCTCCTCTCTAAGCATCCAAAAGCAGATATATTAAAAATCTCAAATTTTTCAGGAGAGCAAAAAATGTTGAATTTTATTAATTCGCCATAATTTGTATATGATAAGAATTATGTATACGAATGTATCTTTATATATATAATCCTTTGTACGTTTGTTTGTAACGCATGATCTTCAAATCCATAAGAGTGAATGGACTGAAAGTTTCACCATAGGTTCAGTTCGGGGTCATCTGTGTTTTAGAAGTATTGGCAATGCGATAAATGGCAGAGTGGTCAAGTTATTTGCAAAATTCGCATTTCTAGAGCGATTTGACCGAAATTTAAAATGCATGTGTTATTTGTCTGTTATAGTTTGTATGTATGGTTCTACCCGGTAGCTGATGCTGTAGTGTAGTATATCCAATATACATTTTTATTGTGATTTTTTTCCTGAATGGCTCCATTTTGCCCTTTGATCACCTTTGACTCCGAAGTCAATTTTGACTGTTGACTTCCTTTATTTCATTTCCTGCATCCATATGGATGCATGCACCCAGGCAAATAATTGGTTGGAATTCGATTGTAACAATAAAAAAATAGTACCAACTACAAAAAGTATATTGCCTACACCGTGTGTCGGTTGTATTTATATACCCAGCAAAATCTTGGTAAGTACCTGCCATTATTCCCTGCATTACCAAATAATGACATCTCATTATTCGCTGCATTACTCAAGGCTTATTAAAAAGAAGAACTTTGCTTACTCGTCGGATTATTTGTCCACTTCGTTGCCCCAGACTGAAATTTCCGATCCCGACCATTTTTTGAACCAATCACGAATCCTGCCACAAATATACATATATACATAAAATGACAGAACTCTCGCCAACAAATTTTGCATGATATCTAAATTTCAAAATGCGTCTAACATGGGCGGGCCACGCCCTTTAGTCTGATCCCGCCCATTTTGAAGTAATCACATAGACCACCGGATACATATAAACAGAATTACAGTACTATCACTAAGATAGCTCAAACTTCGCTTATATGGGCGGGGCCACGTCCTTTGGTCTGATCCAGCTCATCTTTAGACCAATTACGTAGGCTTCCACCAGACACATATACACAAAATTACAGCTCTCTCGCAAACAGATTATGCAACATAACTCAATTTCATTTTGAACCAATTTGCCCATTTTTGAACCAATCACGCAGACTACCACCAGACACATATGCACAAAATTACAGCACTCTCGCTTACAAATTGTGCAAGATAGATTTCAAAATTTGGCTTATATCGGTGGGGCCACGCCCTTTGGTTCGATCCCGGCTATTTTGGGAGCAATCACGTAGACTACCACCACATACATATGTACTAAATCACAGCACTATAGCTAAAAAATTTCCACGATATCTCAATCCAAAAATTTTACTTATATGGGCGGGGCTACGCCCATTGGTCCAATCCCGCCCATTTTATTAACTAATCACGTAGACTACCAGCAGATACATATACACTGAATTACAAAACTCTCTCTAACATATTGTGAAAAATATCTAAATTTAAAATATTGACGTATATGGCCGGGGCCACGCCCACTGGTCATATCCCGCCCAATTTTGGGTCAATCACGTAGACAACCACCAGAAACATATACACAAAATTACAATTTATGCAAGCTATTCCAATTTCAAAACTTGACTCACTGGGTCGGTGCCACGCCCATTAGTCTGATCACGCCCGTTTTTGGACCAATCACGTAGACTGCCACCAGATACATCGCAAAAGTACAGCATTCTCGCTAATAAATTGTGCATGATATCTCAATTTCAAAATTTGGCTTATATGGGCGGTGCCACTCCCAGTCACGTAGACTACCACCAGATACATATAAGCAAAAATTCAGCACTCTCGCTAACAAATCGTGTAAGATATCTCAATTTAAAATTTGGTTTATATGGGCGGGGCCACGCCCATTGGTCCGATCCCACACATTTTGGTACTAATCTCGTAGACTGTCACCAGGTACATATACACAAAATTACAGCATTCTCGCTAACAAATCGTGTAAGATATATAAATTTCAAAATTTGGGCTGGGCCACGCCCGTTGGTCTGATCCCGCCCATTTTTGGACCAATAACGTAGACTGCCACCGGATACATACATATGCACTAAATTTCAGCACTCTCGCTAATAAATTGCCCAAGATATCTCAATTTCAAAATTTGGCTTATATGGGCGGGGCCACGCCCATTGGTTCGATCCCGCCCATTTTTGAACCAATAACGTAGACTGCCACCAGATGCATATACACAATATTCATCGCTCATTTAAACAAATTGTGAAAGATATCTCGATTTCAAAATTTGGTTTGAATGGGCAGGGCCACGCCCATTGATCCGATACCGCCACTTTTTGGACCATTCATGTAGGCTATCACCCGATACATATGCACAAAATTAGAGCACTATCGCTAACAAATTGTGCATGGTATCTCAATTTCAAAATTTGGCTTATATGGGCGGTGCCACGCCCATTGGTTCGATCCCGCTCATTTTTGGACCAATCACGTAGACTCCCACCAGATATATATGCACACAATTACAGCACTCTCGGTAAAAAAATGTGCAAAATATCTCAATTTAACAATTTGGCCTATATGGGCGGGGCCACTCCTATTGGTGCGAACCGGCCCATTTTTGGACCAATCACGTAGATCGCCAACGGATATATATACACAAAATTCCAGGTCTCTCGCTAAAAATTTTTGCAAGATATGACATTTTTAAAATATAGCTGATATGGGCGGTGGCACGCCCATTGGTCCTATCCCGCCCATTTTTGGACCAATTACGTAGAATGCCACCAGATACATATACACAAAACTACAGCACTCTCGCTAACAAATTGTGCAACATAAGTCAATTTCAAAATTTGGCTTATATGCACAAAAATTATATCAAAAATTTGACTTATATGCACAAAACTACAGCACTCTCGCTAACAAACTGTGCAACATAAGTCAATTTCAAAATTTGGCTTATATGGGCGGTGCCACGCCCATTGGTCCGTTTCCGCCCATTCTTGGACCAATTACGTAGAATGCCACCAGATACATATACACAACATTGCAGTACTCCCGCTAGCAAATTGTTCAAGATATCGAAATTTAAAAATTTGGTCTATGTGGGCGGGGCCACGCCCATTGGGCCGATCCCACCAATTTTTGGACCAATCACGTAGACTGGCACCAGCTACATATACACTAAAATACAGAACTCACTCTAATAAATTGTAGAAAATATTTGAATTTCAAAATTTGCCTTATATGGGCGGGACCACGCCCATTGTTCCGATTCCGCCCATTTTTTGAAAATTCACATAATCTGTCACTAAATGCATACGCACAAAATTTCAGCACTCTAGCTAAAAAATTTTCTCAATATCAAAATTGGACCCATATGGGCGGGTCCACGCCCGCTTGATATATCGAAAATTCAAGTACCCTATTTTCAGCACCCCCTACACATGTACATTCTGTGAAAATGTTAAGATGATCGGTCTAGCCGTTTAGACGTCTATACGGAACAAACAAACCCACAAACAGACACTCTCTTTTATATATATTAGACCGTTTATAGCACATGATGCAAAAAGTGAAAGTTGCTGCGATCTTTGATTTCCGGACCGAAAAAGTTTCCATTTGGCCTACAAGACTTCCATAAAAATTGTTGTGCCGATCTGATAACCCTAGGGTCTGCCCAAAGTTCATTCAAAATTTAGAACACACTTTATAGGGAAATATTTTTTTATTCAAAAATCGTATGTTTAAATAAGTAAAATTACATTTCTTTGTATTATTAATTAATAAATAGTTTTTAAATATTAAGATCGGTGAAAAAAACAAAAAATACAATTAATTCAATATTATATTAGATCTGACTTGTTATTATTACACAGCAATAGTTTCAGGTCGGAGAATTTTCGATCGGTTTCCAGATTTACGACGGGTTCTGTTGATTGCAGATGCCTAACCATTTTTCGTTTCTCTTCGAGTGAAACATCCGAATCGAAAAATGCCAAAGCCATTGATTCTGGGGCCAAATACCACAAATGATTTTTCCATTTCTTCAAAACAGCTTCAGACACATCTCGGTCTATTTCTGCGTATGCGATGGAGTCTTTCAACAAGTGTATATCTTGATTTGGTGCTCGTATTACATTTGTGCATGTAAACCACGCTTTGACATACAGCCGCACGAGAAAAATACATATATTCCGTAGCCCACTGGACTCTCGTTTTGTCAATGCAAACTGCTCTCGAAATAGGTATATTTTTAAGGCATAAATGCCTTTTCCCATGAACCTTGCGTGGTATGTTGGTGCCGACACCACTAAGAAACATTATTGTTAATTGTAATAGTTCCTTGTAATCAGCTCGGATTTGTGTTTCATTTAGCTGTTTAATGCAGAATTTCTTAATGACTCGCAGTCAGCATTACTTATTTTTGAGCGTACAGTTGGATCTTCGAGTCCGTTTTTAAACGATTTGTGGTGAAGATTTACCCAAACGGCAGCAAAACGATTAAAAATAGGCACTTCAGGACCACAAGTCGCCGAAGTTTAACCTCAAACACATGTTTCAGTACTATCTCCATCATTTGATGAGAACATGGGAAATTGATTAATTTTCGATCTAATTTGTTCTGCAACAAAATGCACGATCCAGTGTTTTGACCTGTATTTGATGAGCGCATCATGAACGACTTTGGCCATCTTTTCTCCAGTACCAGCCGGGATTTTGGGGGCTCCCAAAAATTTTGATGTGTAGATCGATTAATCACAAGCTCACCAACAGTGGTCAGAGGCGTCGCAGCATTATACATTACAGTTATCACATCATGAAATATCTTTCTGTTTGACGGCAGTTTGGCTCCAGATATTGTATGTGATACATGCCCAACTGATTCTACGGTGCGAAATTTATCACTGGATCTAGTAACAATTTTGGATGTGGTCGGTCTGGAGACAAATAAGAATATGACTAAAATTAAATTTTGTGCGAAGCTGTCCCTTTCTCAATTCACTTATGCTGGAGGCAGAGCGCGTTCTGTAAACGATCCTGCATGGCCGTATAGCGCGCTGCAAAGTTCTGCTTATGTTTTCTTATTTGACCAGGAGAAAAATGTCAGACTGATGCGAAAAATCAACTATCATGCAAATCCGTTGTTTTTTTCATGAATGCACAAGCATGATCTATTTTTTATTGTGATTGCTCTTCCGTCTACATATGTATGTACATAGAGGCCATGTCGGTGTGCATGCATGCCCTGTCATGACGTAAAATTCAAATGAAAACTGCTGTAACTTTTTCGTTTCTCGGTCGATTTTGATTGTTTACGACTTGCAAGAAAGAAAATTTTATTCAAAGACCATTTAAACACTTTTCATGCTAATAAAATATTTTTTAATTACTTGAACATGTGACATTTGATAAAAACCCAAATTTTGTTCATGTAAAGTGAGTTTTGTGTTTTCAAACAACTTTGGCCAGACCTTAGCGTTATCCAATCGGCACCAAATTTTTTATTGGAGGTTTGTAGGTCCGGAAAATTAGTACCGAAAAAATAATAAATGGTCTAATATATAAAGATATAGACTAGCTGGACCCGGTCCACTTCGTTGCCCCCAGATTTCAGATTTGCCATCCCGTCCATTTTTTGACTAATAACGTAGACTGCCGCCAAATACATATACACAAAACTCAGCAATCTCTCTAACAAATTTCTCAAGATATATCAATTTTAAAACAATGCTCATGTGGTCGGGGTCACCACCATTGGTCCAATCCCTCCAATTTTTTACCAATCACGTAGCCTGTCACAAGATAAATATACACAAAATTACAGCAATCTCTAACAAATTGTGCTAGATATCTCAATTTCAAAATTTTTCCTATCCCAAGCCCATTGGTGCGAACTCGCCTATTTTCCGATCCCATCCATTCTTGTACAAATAACCTAAACTGCCACCAGATACATATACACAAAATTACAGCACTCTCGCTAACAAATTGTGCAAGACACAGCAATTTAAAATATTGGCTTATACGGGCTGGGCTGCACCCACTGGTCAGACTACTACCAGATAGATATACGCAAAATGTCAGCACTCTCGCTAACAAATTGTGTAAGATATCTTAATTTCAAAATTTGGCCTATATGGGCGGGGCCACGCCCATTTGCCCGATCCCACCCTTTTTGGGACCAATCGCGTAGAATGCCACCAGATACTTACACACAAAATTACAGAACTCTCGCTAATAAATTGTGCAAGATATTTCAATTTCTAAATTTGACCTATATGGGCGGGGCCAGGCCCATTGGTCCGACCCGCCCAATTTTTTGACCAATCGCGCATAATGCCACCAGATACATATACACAAAATTTTGTTTGTATAGAATGTCAGGCACATTGTCATTATCTACATATAGAATGACAAACAAATAGGTATGGTCATATAGATTTATTCATGTCAAATGTTAAATAAGTGACCTTATTATGGATATTCCACGAAGTTACACCTTTGTAATTCCTTCTAACCAATATATTTTTTAAGCCAGGTTTGCTTTTGAGGTAATCCTGACTTAAGAATTTTAAAAATATAAATCAGATATTATCATTGCCACGGTCCGATATACGTTCTCATAACAAATAATAATCTGATTCCGCTCACATAGAAAGAATTTACAATGTGTTTTATATAAAAATCCTGAAATATATGTGGGAGAAAACAGTAAAAAATCTGTATCTTTTAAATCGAAATGACCAACATCGTGAAACTTATGTCACGTGTAAAGGACATTTAACGGTTTAACTACAAAAAATATGAAGAAAAAAATTAGGTGCATTTCGAGATATAGAAGGATTAAAAAAATTTTAGATTTTTAATGTCCTTTGACAAGGACAATATTTTTTTTAAATTATTAGTATTGAAGTACGAGTGCGGCCAGTTACAATGACACTAAAATCGTTGACATCGGATAACGCGTTCTTAAGTTATGCTCTCTTGAATTCAGTATCCTTTAAGAAAAAAGTAGAGATTCGACCAACTTTCGGACGCTGTAAAACAAGAACCATAACGAATTTGGACTAAATATAGACATCATACAAATTGTAGGCACTAGAAGATAGCGTGTACCAAATTTTATCGAAATCGGAGGGGGTCGTGTTTAAAAGTGGGTCGACTGCCGTTGGAATTACCCTTGGGATTTATTTCGTTCCTGTAAAACACCCAAAAAAGGTCCAATGAAATAATTCCCAAACAAAAACCAGTAAGGCAGAAAGTCGGGCGGGGCCGACTATATAATACCCTACACCTCCCTAACAATGCGATAAAGGTCATTGCGATACTAATTTGGAATAATTGGTAAGTCGGCAGCAACATATTATCTAATTCTGAGCCGATAATCGCTATATTAAGCAATATTTGTTCCTAAATTGAGAAACATATTTCCGGTAAATATTAATGATCGGAAGTAAAGTACAACTTCTATAGCGCTTTGATACCAAATCAGGAGGAACATGTATATGGAGGTTATATATAAATCTGAACCGATTTTCCCTGAATACTCATTCATGTAAAAATACCTCTTTCTGTAGAATTTCGTACTGATCGGATATAAAATACAGTCTCTACAGCGCTTACATGTCAAATCGGTGGTAACATATATATGGGGGCTATATCTAAATCTGAACCGATTTTCTCCGTATTTGGCAGTATTCCTTCGAGTAATAAGAAACCTCTTTCTGCCGAATTTCGCACTGATCGTATATAAAATACAGTTTCTACAGCATTTACATGTCAAATCGGGGGTAACATATGTATGGGGGCTATATCTTAATCTGAACCGATTTTCTCCGAATTTGGCAGTATTCCTTCGAGTAATAAGAAACATCTTTCTGCCGAATTTCGCACTGATCGGATATAAAATACAGTTTCTACAGCATTTACATGTCAAATCGGGAGTAACATATATATGGGGGCTATATCTAAATCTGAACCGATTTCCCTCAAATTTGGCAGTGTTAATTCACGTAATGAGAAACCTCTTTCTGCCAATTTTTTTACTGATCGGATATAAAATACAGTTTCTACAGCGCTTACATGTCAAATCGGGTTTAACATATGTATGTAGGCTATATCTAAATCTCAACCGATTTCCCTCAAATTTGGTAGTATTAATTCATGTAATAAGAAACCTCTTTCTGCCGAATTTCGTACTGATCGGATTAAAAATACACTTTTTACAGCGCTTACATGTAAAATCGGGGGTAACATATATATGGGGGTAATATCTAAATCTGAACCGATTTCCCTCAAATTTGGCAGAATTAATTAATGCAATAAGAAACCTCTTTATGCCGAATTTCGTATTGATCGGATTAAAAATACACTTTTTACAGCGCTTATATGTCAAATCGGGGCTAACATATATATGGGGGCTATATCTAAATCTGAACCGATTTTAACCAAATTCAATAGGGTTCGTCCTTGGGCCAAAAAAAAGATATGTGTAAAGTTTCGTCGAGATCGGACCATAATTGCGACCTGTACTTTGATTACAAGAATACATGCACAGACAGACGGACAGACGGACAGACAGACGGACATAGCTAAATCAACTCAGAAAGTGATTCTAAGTCGATCGGTATAATAAACGATGGGTCTATTTCTTCTCCTTTTGGGTGTTACAAACAAATGCACAAAGTTATAATACCCTGTACCACAGTGTGGTGTAGGGTATAAAAATTTGGGACTTGTTTCATTTCTTAAAAATTTTGGTATTTATTTCATTTTTTTGGTATTTATTTCATTATTTAAAATCTTAAGGAAGTACGAATTTGAAGTTATTTGTGTTAAAGAAGAAATATATCAGAAAAAATTATACATAGTGGCCCAAAATGACCAACGGGGTTTGAGTTCATCATAACTTTGTATTAATACATAATTATTAATTTATTTTTATCCTGTATATATACTGGGTGGCCTAAAACGACCGAAGGGTTTTGAATTCCTTATAACTTTTTTAATATAATTTTTTTTATGTCTTTTTAGTATTTTGTAGAAAAGACTTGGGGAATTTAAAATGGAACAGTACACAATTGAACAACGTGCCAAAAAAATAAAAAAAAACAATAATAAATAAATAAAAAAATATTCTCCATTAATATACTGCATTTAAAAAAAATAATTATGCCTTAAATACAAATTAATACTTATTTTAACACCATACAATTGCAAATGAGAAGCGCGCAGGATATAATCATTGGTATGCTAATGGAAATGGTGTAATGAGGCGCAGGAATTTATTTAAGGATACATCTGCTGCAAAAAAAAATTATTTGGAAATCGCGCGCGAGTTATGTTATTTGCGATTTATTAGAGATCCCAACTTATCTTCAGAGTAATAAAACATCAGGTTCTAACAATGCAAACTTCTTTATTCAATATCGATCTTAAGACTAAATGGTTTCAACATTACAATGAATGAGAGTGCTGTTTGTTTGCTCATGTATAACAATATAAAAGTGTCCTCAATGTTGGTACATCATTTCTCTTTGGAGCGACAGCGTTTTCGAAAATGATATTTACATATGTAAACTTATATCTACAAACATACTGATAATCAGAGTTGGTATAATGGGTGGGTACATAACTCCTCCCCTATTTGCAAAGAATACTCCGGATTCTTTATTTCTTATTTGGAAAATTTATAATATAAAATTATTATTGTACGTTAGAGAACATTTGATACATTCAAATATTATATTTGTTCTCTCTTATAATTAATTCAAACATTTTTAATAAATTCTTTGATTTTTCTATTATAGTGTAAATCCATTTTGTTTAATACGAATACGAATGAATGTCATATAAATTTGCTGTATACGCAGATTTTTTTTTGTTTATACAATTAAAATTTATTCGGTTATATTATTTTTATTCATGTTGTAACGAAGTAAAAAAAATTAAATAATAATACTGTTTAATATTTTGGGTTTCTCTTGACATTAGATAAATGAACGTTATTCAAATTGTGTTTTCTGAATTTGGGTTCTTCCTTATGACTTACACTTTTGTAATTTTTTATAAACCCGAATTCTCTACTCTCCTCGTAAGCTTCCCTATTTTGGTTTGCCTTTTCGATATTGCGCTGTTTTATTTTCCTCAGTCGTTCATATATAATATCGTGATCTACCTTGTTGTTTTGAACATCGAATGGAGTACATTTTATAGAATTGTGAAAGGTGTTGTTGTACACCATTATGGCCTTATTTATCTGGCTTGTTACTTGTAATTTTTCCTGAATGTAAATGTTCTTATTTTCTCAGGGAAACTAGGTTACAAGGCCATTTGTCGGTTAAGTTCTTCTTCATCCTCGATGTCAGTTGCAAACATAGAACATTTTACAAATTTTACGCTGGAATTATCTTCAAACTCATTTAAAATTATTTTACGAACTCTGTCATATTCATGATCGCTGTGAGCCGAGTATATACCTACTCTCCCCTTTTTAATTTCTCTACGTATAATGTCAATAACTCGGTTGTTAAATATATCATTTATATCAATGTAAATTCTCTTGTTATTAAAAACTTGTTCAAGATCTGTTTGCTTGGTTTCAACAATTATAATTTGTATTTTAAAGCGGTTTACAACGGCTTCCAGTATTGGTATACCTTCTCCTAAACATTCTTCCTGTGAATGGACAGTTTGAACTTCTATGGAATCTCTGTCGTTATTAACCTCTCCAACAAAAATACCATCAAACATTCTCGTTAGGCTTTCACTAAGATCTACGAAGTCAAATGAATTTATTTCGTTATTATTTATTCTACTTAAGAAATCTGCAATATTGTTATGCTTGCCCTTTATATAGTCCAAACTGAAATTATATTCGCCTAGGAGAATTAACCATCTTTGTAACCTGGGGCTGATGTCTCTCAGAGAATACTTTGTCATTAACCACTTCAGCGGTTGATGGTCACTTTCCAGTTGGAACTTTCTTCCATAAATGTAGGGCCTAAAATATTTTAAAGACCAAACTATCGCCAATAATTCTTTTTCAATTGTTGCGTAGTTTGTTTCATGTCTGTTAAGGGTGCGAGAGGCGAATGCAATTGGATGTCCCTCTTGGGTTAAGACGGAGCCAATTGCGAAATTACTAGCATCTGTAATAATTTTAAAACTTTTTTCGAAATTCGGGTATGTGAGTATAGGTGCATTGTTTATAATCTCTTTAAATTTTTCGAAAGCTACTAGATAACATGGGTCATTTACGTTAACTATTTGATCTTTTTTCAAGTATTTGGTCATAGGGTAGGCAATCTTGGCATAGTCCCGAATAAATTTTCTATAAAATCCTGTTACGCCCAAAAACGATTTTATCTGCTTGGAAGATTTTGGTATTCTAAGTTCCTTTATTATTGCAACCTTCTCCGGATTTGGTTTCATGCCCTGTGTCGTTAACACATGACCCAAGAATTGGGTTTCCTTTTTGAGAAAACAACACTTGTCGATTTGTATTTTAAGCTTAGCTCTTTTTAAAGCTGGAAAAATGTTTCTTATACTTGTTAAATGTTCTACCAATGATGTGCTGAATATCAAAATGTCATCCATATAGACAACACAGGTTTTGTTTATGAAATTTCGCAAAACTTTGTTCATTGACCTTTGAAAGGTCGAAGGAGCATTTTTAAGCCCAAATGGCATGCGGATGAATTCATAATGGCCCGATGGTGTTGAGAATGCCGTCTTTTTTCTATCTTTTTCCCTTACGGTAATATGGTGGAAACCTTTCGCTAAATCCAGTGTTGTGAAATATTGTGATTTACCCAATTTATCAAGTAAGCAGTTCAGATTAGGTATAGGGAATTTATCGTCTATTGTAAATTGATTTAATTTTCGATAGTCGACAACTATTCTGTACTTCTTAATTCCCGAGTTGTCCATTTTCTTTTCTACAACCCATAAGGGACTATTATATGCCGAATTGCTCTCCCTTATTATGCCATTCCTTAATATTTCTCCCGTTTGTTTCTGTATCTCGTTTTCATAAATCTGAGGAAATCTATAAGTTTTCGTGTACAACGCAATATCAACTGTAGTTACGATTTCATGCTGCACTTCATCAGTCGCAGAAAGGACATCACCATCCTTATAAAGCAAATCTTTAAAATCTAAAATTAAATTTGTCATTAGTGTTCTTTCTTCAGAGTTCATGTGGTCGAAGTCAAAGTTATTCATAAGATATTGGGTTTGGATAGATTCCAGTGCACAAATGTTTTCAATATAATTCGGATAATTAAATTCTTCAAAAGATAATCTAGACCCCGAAATATTAATGTATCTCTGCACATTGTCAATTTTGGCTTTCAAAGGCATAAGGAAGTTTTGACCCATAATTGCAGAAAAATTTTCGTTGGAAAAGTCAACTACTTTCTATTGAAGTGTACCCGAACCAGAAAACTCGACTGGAAATGGTGTTGTCACATAAAACTGAATTCTATTTATACCGTTCAAAGTACGAAAATAAGAAGAACTGTTTAATTTTTGTTTCACAAAAGGCTCTTTTAGTAAATTATCTTTCATGATGCTGGTGCTCGAGCCTGTATCTATAAGGCACCTAATTTTCTGTTTGCCAATAGTAATAACTACTATAAGTAGTTTACATTGTGAGGCAACGTTAAAAAATTTACTTCTTCCTCTTCTCCAGTAGCAACATCCATAAATCCATCTTCTTGTTGGTCAACACTCATATACGAATTTCTTGTTCGATTGGATTGGTTTTCATTATCATTACTCGGATTGTTACTATTTTTGTCGACTGTATTACCATTTCTTACATAACTTGTATATACATACGTTATTATTATTTTTATTAAAATTTCGATAATTATTATAATTGTTAGTACGGCCATTATATTTATTAGTGGTATTGTTCTTCGGCTTGTTTTCATAATTATTTACAAAATTATTTGTACTGGATTTGTGATGGTATGTTGTACAACCTTCACTGGAAGTAGGATAATTCTTTCTGTGTCTGTAATCTATTGCTCTTTTGTCCTCTAGTAAACCCAACTTAGAATATTTTGTGATTATATCTATCATTGTTTCGTTGCCTTGAATGTGGGCTCGAATTGGTACATCTATTTTTCCTACCATTATATAAACTAAATCTCTATCAACGTTACCAGGAGAATATATTCCAGGTTTATTATGATCAAAATCACATATTTCGCCCAAGTCGAATTTGGCCTTTTCAAAAATAGTGAAAAGTTCATTTAAGTTCCATACCTTTACATAGCGACAATAATTAAAAATATCAACATATGACTTCTTTGGCTGCAGGTATTGGATCAGCTTGTCTTTTATTTGAGTCCAGGTTGGATGTGGCCCAAGTTGCCGGATTACATGACCAGCATCTCCAAAAATTTTCTCGTTGCAAACTATTTGTACTCCATACTCGATCAGATTGTTGTTTTGGTTACAAAGGTTTATTGTGGATTCGGCTGATGCAATAAATTGCATCAGATATTTGCCATCGAATGGTTTCAATCGGCGAAATTGCGAAATTACATCTTTAGGTGAAAATAGATTGGACTGGTCAATAACTGATGAATTTGGTTGAGCAATTGTTCAATTACATCTTTAGGTGAAAATAGATTGGACTGGTCAATAACTGATGAATTTGGTTGAGCAATTGGTTGGTGTTGTTGCTGTAATTCAACTTGTTGCCTTTGGTATTGTTGTATTTGCTGAAGTTGCAATTGATTTTGTTGCTGCTGTTGTTGAATTACCTCCTCTAATTTAGGGGAGTTTTTTACGATTTGTTAAAATATAGGCAAAAATCACCGTTATGGGGGGAAGCTAGAGGGTTAAAATATTCCACAAAAATATAGGCCTTAACATTTGCTACAAAGTTGCTGAAGATACCCTACACCTCAGATGAACAGAACACATAGTTTTATATACCGATATTCTGCACGAACTAGCAAAGGGGGGAAAACTTTAACCCCCCCCTAAAATAAAATTCCGATGTGATCTTTCAAAACGCCGATACACGTATATATTTTTTTGGCCTCCTCTACCATAATCCATTGACAGAACCCTGTTATTTTTTTTTTGTGTTGTACTGTGTAATCAGAGTTGGTATAATGGGTGGGTACATAACTCGCGCGATTTACAAATAAATTTTTATTTCAGTATTTTTGGAAATTGTTTCATTGCCGCTTATTTCATTTTTTTCATGGGCATTATTTTGCTTAATAAATCCCAATATCAGGGATTTAGTTCCATTTCTTTTTGGGGAGTTATTTCACTTTTTTGGGATTAATTTCAGTTTTTGTTTGGGAGTTATTTCATTTATTTTTGGAATTACTTCATTGGGACTTATTTCATTGGGGTTTATTTCATAGAGCCCACAACAAATGATAGCTGTCAAGAAAAACAAATTAAAAAAAAATTCTTTAATAAATCGTCTGAGATTATTTGTAGTTATATATACCATTATAACTAAATATAACTAAATATAAATATAACTAAACTAGAATATAACTAAAATTCATGATTAATAAAATTATTAAGTGAATTTTTACGTAAGGAATCGGAGATCATTTTTATACCCTCCACCATAGGATGGGGGGTATATTTATTTTGTCACTCCTTTTGTAATACCTCTAAATATTGATCTGAGACCCCATAAAGTATATATATTCTTAATCGTCGTAAAATTCTAAGACGATTTAGCCATGTCCGTCTGTCCGTCCGTCCGTCTGTGGTAATCACCCTACAGTCCGCAATAATAGAGCTAGGTTGATCAAATTTGGTACAAATACTTCTTATAGTTGCAGGTTGTTTGGGATTGCAAATGGGCGATATCGGTCGATATTTAGATATAGCTCCCATATATAGCATCTAACTTGTTGTGATTCCTACTGTCCTCATCTACTATATTTTTTGTGTTTTTCGGTGTTATTTTCTGTAGGTTTGAATTATTTTGTGAGATCACATGCTATCCATGGTGGAGGGTATATAAGATTCGGCATGGCCGAACTTAACGCTTTTACTTGTTAATATTAAAATAATACTGGTTTGGTTAGTAGTTCTTGTTAAATTCAATTTACTGCTTCCATAAGTATTTCAGCTGATATAAGTTAAATGCATACATTTTTGCTATTGAATTCTGAAGATGATAGAGTGGTGTCTATTGAAACTGCAGTCAATTCTACCAAGCAATTAAAACTCTCTACCAATTTTTGTATTTGTTTCTATTACTTTTTTGCAATAGACAGAAAGTAAATAAAACATATGGTCTCGAACCAAATAAATTCTGACTGAATAATTATAATATTTTTTATAAATATTTGATAATAAATGTTTTCTTTCCTTGATTTTGCTTTATTACATTAATAATACTTAATAACACATAATAATACATAATCAAACCTCGAACTCGAAAGGGAGTGTGACGCAAACTTGCAATAAAAGGATTTGAAGAAATTAAGAGTCGATTGAAAAGTTCTGTATTTGTATCTATTCTCGATGTTTTTCTTGTAAACAACTCTCTAAATTTCCTCGTGTCCTTATTTGTTGCTTCTTGAGCTTCTTCTGACAGCTGTCCTATAGGAGGAATGCAAAAACTTATTATGCATTTTCCATGAAAAGTATTCTATGGACGCTGACTGGCATAATGTATCATGGGTATTCGTTTAAGTATAAATTTCGTGTGACAATAATAAAATGTTTAAAAGCATCTTCATCAATAGGGTAACCACTACCTAAAGTTTCCAAAATAATATGAAACCGTTAAATTAATTCTTTATTGACCCCAGTGATTTCTGAACTCTTTTCAGCTACTCTAAATAACCGTCTAGCAGTCATTCGTATTACCTCCTTGTTGTGTTGGCATGTCTACAAACAACCCCATTTCATTTCGAAATCTCTGTTGAATATTTTTTTCTTCAGCCACTTTTGCTTTATTTTCCGGTCCTCGAGCTTGCCATGTCATTATAGGAAGCTTATATGCCATGTGTAATACACACTCCATAAAACGGATAAATGGATGTAGCGGAGACATTCCAAACGTTCATCGACAATTTTAGGTTTATTAAGTTCGCTCTGTTTCGCTCCACATATGAAACACGTTTGAGAAGAAGAGGTTACAGATGATAGTGCAGTACAAATGCAAATTTTACCGTCTATCATAGTAAGCATAAAAGTAGACTCAACAAGAAAACCTTGTTTGCCATTTGTTATAAGAGTTGGAGACAAATCTCTAATTTCTTGCTGTACTAAATTAACTTCTTGAGAAATTATCTCAGTGGACTCTTTGGCAAAAACAAATTTGATTGGACGGCAGTATCTTGAAGATGAATAGCAGGATTTTGCCATACAATTATTTTTCTTTGTGTAGAACTGAAATTCATTTGAATAGGAACCATTGAAATACTAAATAAACTTTCATCTCTATGGCCCTCCTCCGAGAAAAACTTCTGTTTATACTGCTTTTGCTGAGACCCATCACATCCCCATTTTATCAAAATATTAAGACGATTTTCATCCGTTTTCAGATCATCAATACCATGTAAAACCTCTTTTTGAGCTAAGCAAAGTCTTTCAATAGTATGATTCACTAACGTCTGGAGTGGCATTTTTGAATGCATCTTAGTGATTTATATTTCAGCTGGATAACATTTTTTCTTTGCTTTTTGAACATTTGTGTAGTAGGGAAAATAATATTTGCATTTTGCGTTGACTTTCAGCCGAATAACATCGTATTGATGTTTCGACAAGTTAGCATCAACCATTATAGATAAGGCTTCATCGGGAGAAAGGCTCCCTAAAGGCACAGGCTCAGAGCCAAATCTCTTACAAATATTTTTCAGTTCCGTACCTTTACTGGATGATGCTTCCGACAGATCTTTCACAAGTCTGGATGAATCTCATTTTTCGAAACACTTGCTCACTAGCTTTAAACATTTCTCGATGGTCAGTTGAATCTAAAAGACTTTGTATTTTTCTTTTTTTCGATTTTTCACTACAGTCATCATTGTTTTTCGGGTTTCTTCCTGCTTTTTTACAACTATTCGGTTGTACACTTTCAGGCAATACATACGGTTCATCAAGCCCAACTGAATTTGGTATTATGAAACGGTCACGATGTCTTCCACTTTTTATCCATTTTTCGGCTAGCTTAAAACAAATAATATTTATATTTGCCTTTAGATTTTGTCCACGACTTCTGGTATATCTTGAAGGCCATACCTAACCATTATTAATGTCAATAATACGTCTTTTCGTTGTGTTTTGAGAGTTTTTAGCCATTCTTCAAAATTTCCTTTCGTGAAAGAGTGGAGGTCATACCGGAAAAGTAAAAATAATGTATGGCAGTCGCAAAAATGCACAAGATGTTTTTGATTTACCTTAAAGTGAACACTTAAAAGATTAACCCAAGTATAGTTTTACACCGGAACTATGAGCAATAAACAGCTTTAACTCTACTCTTTTATTTTATATATATTACATATTTTATTTTTTACACTTTCTGAACTTCTTACAAAAAAAATGTTTTATTACTTACAATGGAAGTAATTAAATAAAAATTGTTAAATATTTCCTTGAAATTGAGCTTAATAATAATAAAAAAATTAGAACCATAAAATCACCGTAGCCTTTCTAATCACAAACCAAAGTCACACAAAAAAAGATTCATTTTGAAATCAGAATGCACGTGTTGGCAACAACTGACTATAAAGCTTACTTTTTCCTAATTAGAGGTAAAATCAAAAAAAAAAAAAAAAACAAAACATGAATTACAGTTACCTATTATATTGAAAAGATCATTAAATGATCAGAAGGAATATTGCCAGATATTTTTTTTAATTTTGTCCAGTTAGATTTGCGATCTACCACACTGAGCGGCGCACGGTGTCCAGAATTGAATTTTACTGGCCAAAACCCCAATTTTTTTCATCATTGATTTCTTAAATGTTGATGCCATTCAATAGTAAACATATTAAAACTAAGGCAGCCAAAAAATTAGATCAAAATATTTGTAATTGCGGGTGTGGCGTTCTGCTGAAAACACGTATTTTATGTTATTTAAAACAAGTAAGAAAGTAAACCGACTTATGTATCCCCTCACCTTGAGTCCCAAGAAATATTAGTAAATTTATTTATTTTTTGGTTTTAATTAAATTATGTAAGTACTGGTATTAAAGTTATAAGCTGTTAACTTTTGGTGTAAAATGGAATCTCTAGATTCCAAGTACTACAAAAGCATTGCACTGTTCGAAATTTGTAGTATTTGTATGCGCTGGTATTAAAGTTAAAAGCTGTTAATTAACTTTTGGTACAAAAAGGTCCATTTGTGTAGAAGGTACCAAAAGGGGCGTGCCAATAACCCATTGGCCATTTTTGTCTGGTGTAATATGGAGTCCTAAACTAACTAAACTAAAAAAAATATTTTTTCTAAAAAATGTTTCTTTAAATTTCCAAATTTTTTGGAAGGTGCCTTTAATATTTGGACCATATTTTTTGAAGTATATGCTCGATAATGCCGGGATACACGTTAAATTAAAGGGAATTATGAGGACTACAAATGTTGGCAATGACACTTTCATATGGAAATAGTACCCATAGTATAGGTGTTTTTTTGGCACACCACTTTTGGTACCTCCCAAACGAAATTTCCAAAATAAAAAATATGAAAAATTATTTTTTGGAATTTCCCTATTTTTACAATATGGGTCATAATTAATATATTTATCAATAGGTTTTCAAATAGGCACTCTATTCTCCGTTAGGATGCTAGCTTTCAATAAATGGAGCAAACAAATTTTTTGCATTTTTTTCTATTTTTTATGGTTTTTCGTGCCAGCAAAAACAATGTTTTTGAAAATTGTTTTCTAATTGTTTTAACGGGAGTCACTAAACTTCGATTTCTACATGAAAGTGATGTTTTCACCATTTTTAGCCGTTACTATTTCCTTTAATTTAAGCCTTTCTCGGCTTTATCAAGCTTTTACTTCAAAAATAAGGTTCAAATACTAATGGTAAATGGTGGAATTCTTGCAAAAAATTTTTAAAAAAAATTACAAATTTTAAAATTTTGTTTGTTGCAGAGTTTTATAGTCTTTGTTGTGAAAGAGAATTTAGTGTGAATGACATAGTGTCTGTTGTGTTCTCTTTAAAACAACCTAGTCACTTTCTTAATTTTTATGGTTGCATAAAATAAATCTTTTTGACACACTAAACAATGTTCGGCGGCGGCACTGCACACTGGTCCAGAATCGTTTTGTACCGACCAAAACTCTGTAACTTTTGAAACGATAGAGATATTTTATTAATTTTTTTTTGTTCGACAGATAACTCCTCAAGCTTTTCTGGAGTTTCAATTTCAATAAAATCGGTACGTGAGGAATTCAAGGTCAATGTTGAACTTTTGAATTTTTTCATCTTCATTTTTGGACCAATCACGTAGACTACCACCAGATACATATGAACAAAATTACAGCACTGTCGCTAACCAATTGTGCAAGATATGTCAATTGCAAAATGTGGCATATACGGTCGTGGCCACGTCCATTGGTCCGATTCCACACATTTAAGAAAAAATCACGTAGACTACCACCAGACACATATGCACAAATTGCAGCACTCCCGCTAACAAATTGTGCAATATATGTTAATTTAAAAATTTGGCTTATATGGGCGGGGCCACTCCCATTGGTCCGATCCCGCGCATTTTTGGATCAATCACGTAGACTGTCACCAAATACATAAAATTACAGCATCAGTTCTGTTTGTGACTTCGCTTAATACAGACGTATTGTGCTCCGAGTTATTGATTTGTTTATATACCGTTACCATGTGGCGAAGCCATAATTTGAATAACGTAGTTAGCTTTTTATAATTTTTTGTTTTTCATGTCAATCGAAAAAATAATTATTTCCATTAAAATTGTTCATTCTGATTTCTGTCCTAAAAATAACGAGTTGAAATATTGTACACTCTATTTTCATTTTAATTTCAAATAAATGTTAATTGTGATTTTTATAAATAACGCAATTGTTTTATTGGATCGCACGGAACTTGTGTGACCTCGCTCGCTGATAATAGCCTTGGGGATTAATATTGCTGTCCGGGAACTCCTGAATACCATTCCGTTACATTGGTGACCCCGACAGGGACAATAAGTCGCATGAACAAGCGGAGGAAAACGTTTTGACGGAATTGTCTAGTCCCGCAAGAAACTTTGATTATATATATAACCGCACTGTTGCAGATGAGAAACCCTTTGGTTGGCTATCAGTAAAACGCAATTTCAGCGAACAATATATTTGGAAGGAGAGAGAGAGCAAGTAACAAAGCTTATCAGATACTGGAAAGACAGAAACGAACCAAAAAGAAAACGCCATTTTGGTAAGGAATCAAATTTGAGCAATACGAATGTATCGGACCTGTCGTTGGTAATCCTGTATAATTATTTAGCATTTTAAGTATTTATTTGATCGCGGTAGTTGTCTTTTGTAAAAATGTATATTTAGTGCCGAAATTAACGTAGATTCATTTTTTCTTCTTTTAATCTAAACTTTTAAAATTTTGGTGGAAATAATTTGCGTGGCGATTGTTTTTTTGCTTGTTCGAACCGTGGTAAATTTGAAAAACATTTTTAAGATGAATGACACTAAAGGTGATAAAACAAACGCAGAACAAACTCTGACTGTTGGTGCTGTCGCGGTGAAGCTTCCTCCTTTCTGGCCGAATTTTCCTCAAGGATGGTTCATGCGGGTAGAGAGTATGTTTAGACGATCAAATATTGTGAGTGAGGAGACCAAATACGACTACGTTCTCTCAGTTTTACCGGAAGAGACAATCGCCAACGTTTTTGATATTATTGAACAGAATAATAAGTATGCCACCGAGTATCCAGTTCTAAGATTTCAGGATTCCAACACTCCTGCACCAACTCCTTACAAAACTCTTAAGTCTGCGCTTATTGGTCGGAACACCTTGTCAGAGCATCAGCGTTTGGAGCACATTCTATATCGAGAGACTATAGGAAATAGGAAACCTTCTGAATTTTATAGGCATCTTCGTCAGATTTCTGGAGATTCTAAAGTAGTGACAGATGAGTTGTTAAAAAGCCTTTGGCTTCGTAATCTTCCTCCACAAATACATCAGTCTTTGATATCTTCCGGAAAAAGTGATTTGAATGAATTGTCTTCTCTGGCGGATACACTTTTTGAGGTCGCTCAGAATGCTTCTCCTTCGGTGTTTTCTACCTCCACCAACGCGGACACGGATGACCGTTTATCTCGTTTGGAGACCAGTATAGCCACGTTGGCTGAGGCAGTGGAGGCGATAAGTTTGGCAGGTTCATCTCGTAATCAAACCGACAATGGTCCTCGATCACGCGGACGTAGACAAAATTCGCACCGAGGTGCTGACAGGGTATGTTTTTACCACAGAAGATATAAGGATAAGGCTAATAGGTGTGTTAGTCCTTGTAGTTTTAAGTCGGAAAACTAAAGCGGTCCACAGTCACGGCGGCGGACGGTGGACCAGCTTTTGGTTCGCGTCGCTTATTTATTTTTGACCCATACACGAAATTTAACTTTTTAATTGACACGGGTGCAGATGTCTCAGTTATTCCATCCACTTTTGTTCATCCACTACCAAGAAACTCAGGTCTTTCATTTTCTGCTGCTAACGGCACCACAATTGATGTCTATGGTTCTCCACTTTTAAAGACGAATTTTGAACTTCGAAGAGAATTCATCCACCCATTTTATATTGCGTCGGTGAGTAAACCTATATTGGGTGCTGATTTTATTCATAAATTTGGCTTGATAGTGGATTTGAAGAACGGAAAACTCGTGGATCCACTCTCGAAAATTGAATCAATAGGAAAGTTTAAGCAGGACGATTCGCCTTCTCCAAAGACTTTTTCCTTGGATGATTCTCCATTCAGTTCTATTCTGAGGCAGTTCCCTACACTTACCAAGGAACTTGATTTCAACGAGACTCCGGTGAAACACAACGTGGTCCATCATATCCACACTAAGGGAAGATTGCCAGTTTCTCGGGCTCGGCGTTTGAATCCAGCGAGATATAAGGCAGCTAAGGATGAATTTGATTATATGATGAAGATTGGCGTTTGTCGGCCTTCGGATTCTCCTTATAGTTCGCCGCTGCATATGGTTCCCAAGGCGGATTCAACCGACTGGAGACCTTGTGGAGATTACCGTAGACTCAATGCGGTAACGACTCCGGACCGATACCATTTATTTCGGATCTTTCCTCTAATATGTATGGGTGTCAGGTTTTCTCAAAGGTTGACATAGTACGTGCATACCACCATATTCCTGTCGCCCCTGAGGACATTCATAAGACGGCTATCATAACCCCATTTGGGTTGTTTGAATTCCCCATGATGACTTTTGGACTTAGAGGAGCTGCTTCTACATGGCAGAGATTTATGAACAAGGAAAGCATCCAAATGTATTTTAGGGTCGACTAGACTTAATTTTTTGGGGCACGAAATTTCTAAGGATGGAATTCTTCCTGCTAGAGATCGGATTGAGGCGATAGCTAGTTTCCCAGAACCTACTTCCATTAAACAGGTTCAGAGGTTCGTTGGCATGTTTAATTATTATCATCGATTTTTCAGGAATTTAGCTCATAATTTGGCCCCGATACACGCACATGTTGCGATGCTACAGAATCAAGGTATAGTTAAGGGTGGACGGAAATCCAAAACGGATTCGAAAGATATAAGGGCAACCAGGAGGAAACCAACGCCTTTCACATGGCCAAGTGAATGTAGGCAAGCTTTCGAGAATGTCAAGAAAGATTTGGTTAATATTACTCTTCTAGTTCACCCATGCGATTCAACATCTACTGCATTTTCGTTGACGACAGACGCATCCGATGTAGCAGTCGGGGCGGTTTTACAACAAAGAGTTAAAGGGGTATGGCATCCACTTGGTTTTTTTAGTAGGAAGTTGTCTCCCGCTCAGATGAAGTATTCTGCTTTCGACAGAGAGTTATTAGCAATATACTTGGCTATTATTCACTTTAGATATTTTCTAGAAGGAAGAGATTTTCATATAAACACGGACCATAAACCCCTGACGAATGCGATATCTTCTAAGACAGATAGGAATCCAAGACAGTCTCGATATTTGGACTTTATTTCGCAGTTTACAACGGACATTCGCTACCTCAAAGGAAGGGACAATGTGGTGGCTGATTCTTTGTCTCGGCCTGGGGTGAACATATTGGAGTTTGCTACAACTAGTTTGGAAGACTTGGCTAAATTGCAGGTCAGTGATTCTGAATTGATCACCCTGCGACTATCACAGTCTGTGGGTACGATATTTGATCTTAAACCAGTTAATATACCACGGACCGATGGGGTAATTTGGTGCGATATTTCAACTGGCCGTAATAGACCATATATTCCTCAGAGCGAGCGTCGGAAGGTTTTTCAATCTGTTCATAATTTATCTCACCCGGGTATAAGGAGCACAAGGCGTCAGATATGTCAAAGGTACTTTTGGCCCAAGATGACGACTGACATTAATGGATGGGCGAGGTCATGTTTACAGTGCCAACGGCAGAACGTTTTTCGTCATACAAAAGCGAAGGTTGAGAATATTCCTATCCCTTCAGGAAGGTTTAGGCATATACATATGGATATTGTAGGTCCCCTTCCACCAAGCGATGGCTTTTATTACATTTTGACCATTATTGACCGTTTCTCCCGTTGGCCTGAGGCCTATCCTCTCAGGGACATATCGGCTCGCACTGTGGCGCAGAAATATGTGGGCGAATATGTTTCTCGTTTTGGTGTAGCTGAGGTTATAACCACAGACCAAGGCGGACAGTTTGAGTCCACGATGATGCAGGAGCTTTTTAACTTACTTGGGTCTAAACGCATTAGGACTACGGCTTATCATCCACAGGCTAACGGAATGGTGGAACGATTTCATCGTTCACTTAAGGTCGCCATTCGTGCAACTGGCGATTCTCCTAACTGGTCTAGGCGGTTACCCTTGGTACTTTTAGGGTTAAGGACCGTGATTAAGGAGGAAATCAATGCATCCCCGGCGGAATTGCTTTATGGGGAAGAATTGATGTTACCAGGAGGTTTTTTTGTGGAATCTCCTAATGAGGACGGGTGTGAGCCAACGGACTTTGTGAGGAGACTCAAACAATCAATGAAGAACATTAGGCCAAGTGAGACAAGGAAGCAGGAGTGTGGAGTGTTCGTTCCAAGATCATTAGCGGATTGTGAAAATGTGTTTGTGCGGGTTGATCGTGTAAAACGTAGTCTTGAACCTCCATACGAAGGACCTTTTCCGGTTAAAAAAAGGAGTGCAAAAACATTTGTGATTGTCAGAAATGGAACTGAGATAACGATATCTATTGATCGTCTAAAACCAGCACTTGATTTGCCCGATTCCCCCGTGGACGATTCTGCTAGGAAGAAAGTTCGCTTTAATATTCCGTGCGATACACCGAGAAGAACTAGCATGGTTTTAAGGTCAACGAAAGGTGTTTCATCTCGATAGCGACTTCGTCTGGGAAGGGAGTATGTGGCGAAGCCATAATTTGAATAACGTAGTTAGCTTTTTATAATTTTTTGTTTTTCATGTCAATCGAAAAAATAATTATTTCCATTAAAATTGTTCATTCTGATTTCTGTCCTAAAAATAACGAGTTGAAATATTGTAGACTCTATTTTCATTTTAATTTCAAATAAATGTTAATTGTGATTTTTATAAATAACGCAATTGTTTTATTGGATCGCACGGAACTTGTGTGACCTCGCTCGCTGATAATAGCCTTGGGGATTAATATTGCTGTCCGGGAACTCCTGAATACCATTCCGTTACAACCACACTGCTTTGTTTACATTCAGTGCAGTCCCATTATTTTTTCGCTTTTGTTTTGATAACTACATTTGTTGTTAAAGTCAAGTGATAGAGAAAAAACTCCCACGTGGACCTTTGGTCACACCATGGGGAGAAAGAAGACTAAAGTCTCCAGGTCGTTAATATCGACTAATCAAATGGATATTCATCTGAAAAATCAGAAGAGCTCGTTAAGACGGGGCAACTCTTTTGAGTTATTATCCGGGAATATGCAATTTGATCCAACACCTTCAAAAAGCAACAGGGAGCTTCCTGATATATCCAAGCCCCAAAAGCCGCCTCCAGTTGTTATTGATGCAGCATCAGCCGATTTTACAAAGGTTATCGACCACATTGGTACAAATGGTTATTTTTTCCGAAGAACATCCTTGGGAACAAAAGTCTTTTCTAATGATATGGAGAAATATCAAAATCTCTTAAAGGAATTGAAATCCACTTCATTCAGATATTTTACACATAAAATCAAGGATAATTCATTGTATAAGATGGTACTTAAAGGGCTTCACAAAGTCCCAACTGAACTGATTGCGGAGGAACTTGAAACCAACCACGGTGTAAAATGTGTTGACATCCGAGAAATTATAACCGCAAAATCTTCTCCAAATGATGCATTATATTTGCTGACTTTCAACAGAATACATGTTAATAAGAAGATTCTACATTCAATAAGATATATTCGACGAGTTAAAGTTGTTTGGAAAAATCAAAAATCAAGCCCTGACAAAGGCCCAACCCAATGTCGCAAATGTGGACTTTATGGCCACGGCACGGAAAATTGTCATCGTCAACGAATTTGTTTTTTGTGTTCTAGTATAACTCATGATACCGCTTACTGTCCTATGAATAATACCCCTGGAGGGAAAATTTTCAAATGTTTTAATTGTGTGGCAAAGGGGCTACCCGATTTTGTACACAGAGCTGACGATCCCAATTGCCCCTGCAGAACCATGTATATTGAAGCTCGTTTGAATGCTACACAACGAAACACAACCAACCAAGGAAGAGTTGCTGCAACACATTTTGTAACTTCACAGGGTAACCAACAACGTAATGTATCGACATCTAACAGATCTCAAGCTATGCCAGCAAGTAGTAACCAAACATATGCTGGCCAACTCAAACATCATAATGATCTTTTCTCTATGGAAGAACTTTTCACTATATTCCAAAACGCTACTGTGGAATTAAAAAAATGTACCAACAAATTGGATCAATTGAGTGTAATAGTTAATTTACTTAAGTATGCAGTATAACTCAAATTTGAAATTTATGTTTTGGAATGCTCAGGGCATCGATTCTTATTCTAAAAAATTACAATTGCAACATGTCTTAAGAGATAAGTATATAGATATATTATTTTTAAGTGAAACATTTCTAAGTGAAGGAAATAGTTTTTCTCTCCCAGGTTACCGTATATACAGATGTGATAGAATTACAACTGGAGGTGGTGTTGCGATTGCAGTTCGAAGCTATCTGAATACCACACAGCTACCAACCTATCGCACATATAACATTGAAAATGTCTCTGTGGATTTAAAAATACATAATCGTTCTTTAGTATTAACTGCTGTCTATTCTCCAAGATACAACGCCAAGTTTAAAGAAGATCTACGTAAAATTATACCATCTAACAAAGATTTCATAATTTGTGGTGACCTAAACGCAAAACATTCCAGCTGGAATTGTTCTCAAGCAAATACTTCTGGAAATATACTTTTTAATCTACAACTAAGTTCCAATTTCTTCATATACCATTCAGCTGGTCATACGCGTTACCCGCAAAGCAATGAGGAACGCCTTCGACAATTGATTTGATGCTCACGAATACGAACCTTTTGATATCACCACTTCTCTCTCATGAAAGTATTCTACCATCTGACCACGTTCCCGTAACTTTTTCGATAGAAGCAGAAATAGAAAATAGTAACCTAATGAGCATTGATTTTAAAAAAGCTAATTGGACCCAATTTCAAAACAACGTAGAGTGTTTACTCTCACTACCAAACATTAATCTCAACACATTTACATCAGCAGAACAAGTTGAAAATGCTTTAACAAGACTTATTGGAATAATAAATACATCTAAGGCATTACTCCCGAGGAAATGATTTTTTCCTACAAACATAAAACTCTCAAATAACACTTTGTTATGCATTCGCATGAGAAATATGTATAGACGTCAATTTCAAAGAGCTTGTAATATAAACACTAAAAAAGCTTTAGCATCTATAGTAAAACAAGTAAATAAACTTGTTGATACCAACATCATTAATGATAACAACCACCACTGGAGTATGATATTGTCGAGGCTTCCAAAAGGTTCAAAAAGATTCTTTCATATAACTAAGGCGTTTAAAGGCAAAAAGCGGAACTACATTACATCCCTGAGACACAATGGTGAATTGTTCTCATCGGACGAGGATAAAGCTAAGCTCATAGCAAATCAATTTGAAAAAGCTCATTATTTGACGGAAGATATGTCTCACACTATTGAGAGGAAAGTATCAAAAACTATTCGAAATCTTGATTCAACTAATATAAAAAATTTTAATCCTGAAGAATCGGTAACTGAGAATGAAATTAAAACTCACATTAAAAATTTAAAAAATAATAAAGCGCCAGGTTTTGATGGTATACCTAATATTATACTAAAAAAACTTCTGGGTAAAGCTATTACGTTTCTGAAAAACATTTTCAATGCATGTTTTAAATTTGGTCTGTTTCCTTCTCATTTCAAACGAGCAAAGGTTGTTGCCATACCCAAGCAAGGGAAAGATCCAAGAGATGCTAGTAGCTACAGGCCCATAAGCTTACTAAGTTGTTTGGACAAAATATTTGAAAGAATTATTCTCTCCAGGATAAATGTGTTCGTTGAGGATAATCAAATAATTAACAAAGAACAGTTCGGATTTAGGCAACAGCACTCTACAATACATCAGGTCAAAAGACTAACTAATATCATCAAACAAAATAAACGTCAAAGACTCTCGACGGGGATTATCCTGCTAGACGTAGAGAAAGCCTTCGACAGCATATGGCATGACGGCTTAATTTTCAAATTGAAAAAATATGGATTTCCTCTTTATATTATCAAAATTATTCGTTCATTCCTTAAAGATCGGACGTTCCAAGTAGTTGTAAATAATTCCAGTTCATCCATACGTAAAATACCAGCTGGTGTTCCACAGGGCGCTGTTTTATCCCCAACATTATACTCTCTCTACGTCGCAGATTTTGTGCCCAGAAAAGGATCTACAATCGCTTTATATGCTGACGATAAAGCATTAATCGTGAAGGGTAAATTGTCGAATTCTATAGTCAAAAGACTTGAAAAAAGCCTTAAAACATGTATGCAGTTCTATAGGAAATGGAAGATTAAAATAAATGTGAACAAAACGCAAACTATATTGTTTCCGTTTAACAAATCTTATAAAAGGATACCCTCGATACAAGTACATCATGAGAATAATGTCATACCATTTAGTTCTTCTATCAAATATCTTGGTGTCGTTATTGATAATAAGTTAACTTTTCAGAAACATATTGAATATGCAACAGACAAAGCTATAAAATGTTTCCGCTGTCTTTACCCACTATTGAACAAAAAGTCAAAACTGAGATCCGACAATAAGATAATAATTTTTAAGACCATAATAAGACCAATAATGCTCTACGGTTGCCCTGTTTGGGGTAGTGCCTCAACAGTTCATATAAGGAAACTACAAGTACTTCAAAATCGAGCTCTCAAAACCATTTTTAAGCTTAATCGTTTATATCCTACGCGGTATCTTCACACCAACTACTGTCAACTGACAATAAGGGAGGTTATCGATGCGCAGAATCAAGCATTTTTGAGTAAATGCAGACACTCTGACTACGATCTTATACGAAGTATATCGGAACACACTCTTTAATTTATTGAAAAAATTATTTGTAGTGTTATTATAGGATGCTTAGCTCTCACTATAAATATATCTAGATAATAGACAGAGGTTTTTACTATCTTTTTTCCTTTAGTCACTGCTATTTGTAAATGTTAATATTTAATTATTTTTATGATATACATGTTGCAATATTTTTTCTAATAGTATCTCATAGACTAAGATTTAAAATTTATTATAATAATAGTACATAATGATAGAGCAAATAAATAAAAATAAATAAATAAAATAAAAATAAAATTACAGCACTATCGCTAACAAACTGTGCAATTTGAAAATTTGGTTTACATAGGCGGCCACCCCCATTGGTCCTATCCCGCCCAGTTTTGGAGCAATCACGCAAACAACCACCAGATACATGTGCACATAATTACAGCACTCTCGCTAACAAATTGTGCAAGATATCTTAATTTCAAAATGTAGCTTACGTTGGCGGGGTCACTCCCATTGGTCCGATTTCGCCCATGTTTACAACCACCAGATAGATATGCACAAAATTGCAGCACTCTTGCTAACTAATTGTGTAAGATATCTCAATTTAAAAATTTTACTTGTATGGGCGGGGCCACGCCCACTTGATATATCGAAAATAGTAACAAGACCTTATTTTCACCACCAACTACACATGTACATTCTGTGAAAATTTCAAGAAGATCGGTCCAGTCGTTTAGACGTCTATACGGTACAAACAAACCAACAAAAAAACACATTCTCTTTTATATATATCGCTCACTCACTTCAAGAGTGACATAATTCAAAATTTAAAATTTTTGAGGTTGCCTTACAGAAATGCGAATTTGACAAATATCCATAAATTAATCTCAGCGAAATTTAGTTTATAAGTAAACAACCATATTTCGGATTATCCCAGCGTTTTTAAATATCTTATATCATGTTACTTATCTTTTTATATGGACTTAAAGTTACACATCTTGACAATTTTCAATTTTGAGTTATGCCACTCTTGAAGTAAGTGAGCGAAGGTCATAGTGGATAAATAAACCATTTTATTAAAGAAAATTTGAAAAATTAAAATTTGTTCCTCGAATTTAAAAAAAAATTCTTTAACTATATGATATATAAATATATTGATAACTATAAGATATAGCACACACAACTTGGCTTGGTGTATGCACATACAAAGGTCATATGAACAGGTAAAATAAGAAGAGAAAAACAATTTTTCCTGAGTAATTTCATTCAAATTAAAAAGTGTTATACGTTATAAGACAGGTACAAAGGTATCTATGGGCTTAAAGAGGACACTTTCACCTTTCTACTGGTAGCAAAATCTCTTGATAACTTTTGACCTACAGAAGTTCTATTCCTCTAAAATTCAAATTTGACTAAATTATAGAACCTGTGGAAACGTATAATAACACACCACGTGTAAACAGTAGTCATACAGTATACCATGTCGTAAGAATACTATCCTACCTACCTAAAATAACCCGTTATCGATATAGTTTGCGAGAAATGACAATTTCCTTCTACAAAAATTTAAAAAAGTACGTTTTTTTTAAAATAACATGAAATATGTGTTTTCAGCAGCACGCCACGCCCGCAATTACAAATATTTTGATCTAATTTTTAGGCTGCCTTAGTTTTAATATGTTTACTATTGAATGGCATCGACATTTTAGAAATCGGAGGTGAAAAAATTGGGGTTTTGGCCAGTAAAATTCAATTCTGGACCACCATGCGCCGGCTGGTCCATAAAAACATCATTCACAAATCTCGTTGTGGCAGACAAAACCTTTTACAAATCATCATCCATGCACGCTGAAGAACAACGCTTCTGTAGTATATTGTGACAAACATATTCGGCTTGAAACATATATATGTTTAGGATACACTCTTAATACGTAATATTTGGTACACACAAATATGATATATCTGGGAAGATGTTGGTCTAACAAAATCTCTGTTTGCATCCTAATATGTTTTTATCTGGAAATATATTATTTCCGAAGCAAAGATTTATTTGCAATTAAGTATTCAGAAAATACACCGATACCTTAATTGTGTTAAGTTTTTTAGCAATTTAAAGTTAATTTTTTAGAAATTTTTAATGTTTCTAACAATATTTTATAATTGAAATCGTATAATCTTAGAAAACCATAAATTAATCGAAGGATTTACAACATATGATGATTTGGAATATTTAGAAATTTAAAATGAGTACTTTAAAACAGAAGTTAATGCTGCATATACCATGACCCAATTTACACAATTCGTATTGTCCCTGGGACTTTTTTTAATTCTCTTTTGAAATCCCTACATAAAATCATGCTCATTTAGACAGTGAGTTTATAGTTTCAGCAACCCCTGGTTGCTAACACAGCTAGACCCACCTTAAAGTATACCGATCGACTCAGAATCACTAGCTGAGTCGATTTAACGATGTCCGTCCGTCCGTCCGTCCGCCCGTCCGTCTGTCCATGTAAAGTTGTTCGTCGACTACAGGTCGCAATTTCACTCCGATCGTTCTGAAATTTTGCAGTTTAGAGTATTTCGCGGCTGTTAAGTTCGCTATTGAATTTGGTTGAAATCGGTTCAGATTTAGATATAGCTCCCATATATATCTTTCGTCCGATTTGGCCTTTTAGTCCTATAAAGCTGTATTTTACATCCAATCGTTTTGAAATTTAGAATGGTAGAGTTTCTTGATCCATGAACCAACATTGCCGAATTTGAAGAAAATCGGTTAAGATTTAGCTATAGCTCCCATATATATGTTTCGTCCGATTTGGCCCTTTAGTCCTATAGAAGCTGTATTTTACATCCGATCGTTTTGAAATTTAGAATGGTAGAGTTTCTTGATCCATGAACCAACATTGCCGAATTTGAAGAAAATCGGTTAAGATTTAGCTATAGCTCCCATATATATGTTTCGTCCGATTTTGCTCTTTAGTCCTGTAGAAGCTGTATTTTACATCCAATCATTTTGAAATTTAGAATGGTTCAGTTTCTTGATCCATGAACCAACACTACCGAATTTGAAGAAAATCGGTTAAGATTTAGCTATAGCTCTCATATATATGTTTCCTCCGATTTGGCCCTTTAGTTCTATAGCAGCTATATTTTACATCCAATCGTTTTGAAATTTAGAATGGTAGATTTTCTTGATTCATGAACCAACATTGCCGAATTTGAAGAAAATCGGTAAAGATTTAGCTATAGCTCCCATATATATGTTTCATCCGATTTGGCTCTTTAGATCCAATCGTTTTTATACCCTACACCACACTGTGGTACAGGGTATTATTTAAGTATAAAATGTCCCAAAAGTAAATTTATGTAAACAATTTATACATGAATTACAAAATTTATATATCAGAGTTATTCAATATTACGAGAGTGGTGTAGGGTATTATATAGTCGGCACCGCCCGACTTTAGCCTTTCCTTACTGGTTAGTAATGGCGTAGTTTCTACATGTCAAATGTCAAAGAATAAAAGCTTCAAAAGTGACATCGACCGAAATACCGGGTGATTCAATAAAACACCTCTTGTTGGAAAACCATGTACTAGGGTGATGACTTTTTTACTTTTTCTCAAAAATTATTTCCTGTTGCACGAATGAATGAAATTTTGCCTTTTAATGACTAAATAACGTTTATTCCATTTAAATATTGAAAAAGGTCACGCACTAACCACTTTGAAATGATATTTTTGTGAAAAAATTTAAATTTTTTCTTTTTTTTTGATTCATATAAATCCAAACGGAAAAAAGTGTCAAGTCTTATAACTTTCACGAAAAGCCACATAACCAATGAACAAAATGAGGCATTGATCATAGAAATCGATGAACATCTTTCGTTTTTATTTACAATTAAGTGAAAGTATCTCATTTTGAATCGAATGTATCTCTTTGGAAAAAACGTTGACGACTTTTTTATGATTCTCAGAATTAAAGAAAATTAGTGAGAAACAAAGGTTATGTAATTTTTATGATTGTGGTAGGAAACTAATAAACTCTCATAAATTTATGCTGAATTGCTCTTCGGGTTCTTTTATGGTAGCTACTCCGTTTTGTTTCAATTTAAGGGGGAAAAAGGAAAGTGCATTTTTATTGATGTGTGTTTTTCCGTGTGCTACCTGTTAGGGATGATTTGTTTACAGAAACCACATTTACGAGCGGTCATTATTTTGAAAGTTTTGAAAAATTTACAACGCACTCGTGCTGAATCAGGTATAAAGCCACCGTAAAAAATAGATGCGCTCATTCATAAATACCTATCAGTAAAATATTGAAAAATACGTATATATATAAATAGGTGTTCATTGATCGATTCCGCATCGACTTCCCGCATACATCTGATCAAACCATTTGTGCAAAACTAACAAAACGTCTGGAAGACTACGAGCGCTGCAGAAAAAACAAAAATGAAACTTTGATTCATTGAAGGAACTGTTTGACATGACCAAGGTAAAAGGCGAATGGATGTGCAAAGAGGATGAGAACCTCTACAAACTGCAAATTGAGAGCAAAGGTCGCGTTGCTTATTCCAGGTGGTGCCAATACCATCGAAGCGAAAGAGGGCAATGGAAGCGACTGTATCCACACTTACCAGCTCAGCGCAACCTGATTGTTCCGAAAGTAGCACGGACTCATTCGAAAATAGTGCAGATAGTCCTTAGTAGGATACAATGCAACATCAACGATCAAAAGGAAGCATAACCCAACAGGCAATGCAAGACGCCTTGTTACAAGCTCAAAGCTGTCGTCCCACAGAGCAGCAACGGTGCCTGAAACCCGGAACAGGTTGCGTAAAATCTGTTCATTCATTTCTTACTCATGGGCTGATCATTGGTTCATAAGTCAATTGTTCCGCGCTGAAGATTTTGAAGAACTATCTGTAGCTCTGAATGACTACCCAACAGCTCTCAAATGCTTGAAGACCCAGTGGAAAACAGATGAATCTCCAGTCAACATTGCCCGAAGCAACCAGTGCTGTGAGCGTGCGATCAAAGTTATGCAAGACTTATACAACTCCTGCCGCAACAAGGACAACCTCCCACTGAGATTCATCCTCTCCAATGACAACGTGAATATTTAACTTCCTTGTGTGTTTGATGATCCTATGTAATGTTACATATACGAGTATGTGGCTCTAAGGCTTGTGTTAAAATATATATCTGCTTACAGTGACTTCAAAAAATTGCCCAAAATGCTGATAAATAAAAATTTTAAAATCATTTTGTGCGTGACGTTTTTTTATCGAATCACCTTATATGTAAGATTTTATCTAATCTTAAATAAAAACTCATCTAAATATGATACAGGAAAGCGAGGTTGTATAAAAGTCATCACCCTAATATATACTCTAAATTACTACTGCACAAAATACTATCTTTAGTATTGTATTGTACATTCGCTACCTCATCTAATCACTAAATGAGTTTTAGTTTTTATTTAGTTTTGTATGTCACTTTTGAATTACTATGCCTCAAATATCTCGCTATATATCACCTTAAATTGTATACTATCAACAAATTATATGTTTTGAATTGTATTACTTTAAGCATCAACTAGTTTTAAGTGATCAAACTTTGTTCTAAAATATATAATTAAATTCTACTTTATATTGAAGATCCTACTCTATAAACAAAAATGTATAAATTTTTAATTACAGTTATACTGCAAGGCGGGCGGCAATGTTTGCGCCAAAACGCAAAACTCTATAATCAATCCTGAATTTCCGTAAAAAAACACCAAACTTTAAATTTAAAATCAAACTTAAAATTTCATAAAGTAATCTAGATACTTTAATGAAATTTCTTTTTATCGGCGATTACACTGGTCGACACGATTTTTGGGTCTGACTTCTAAGTGTTAAATTTTGGTTTCTTTTTAGCTACTAATAAAGGGAAACAGATTTTTTTTGTCAAAGTTTGATTTTGTACAAATTAGAGCAAATTTTCGAATTTCAAGAGAAGTGAGTGGTTTCCACGCTACTACTTTTTAAATTATGCATCGATTTTCTTCTAAATGATCTCATTTTATTCATATGTGCGTTTTTGTATTATTTTATGAGACTTTTATTTAAAAAATATTAAAATTTTCTCAAAAAATATGATTTTTTCGCAATATTTTGTAAGATATCGGAACCGGAGTTGAAGGCTAATTTTTTAAAACTTTCCTGTGCCAATTCGGAGAAATGGTTCTCTAGTTATGCCATAATTTGTGGTTCAACCAATTTTTCTCTTAACGTAATTAGATCAGGAAAGTTTTAAATAATTCAAAATGAAGTAGCCTTCAACTTCTTATGACACCATTTTCCATCCGTTCAGTGGTTTCGCCGATATCTTAAAAAACATTGCAAAAAATCATATTTTTTGAAAAAATTTTGATAAATTTCAACTAAAAGCCCCATAAAACAATCTAAAAATGCAGAATTATTATTTATTTATGTATTTATTTATTTATATCAATTACATTACAAAGTAAATTTATATTCTAATTTTACGGTCCAGGGGAAAGCCGGGTTACAAAGACCATATGGCTAGATTTTGCAGCGACAGACCAGAGCCTCTGGTGGGAATCGAACCCACGACCCCCAAACTCATAGGCGGGTACGCTACCAACTCACCTACTGGGGCGCTCAGCAGAATTATTATATTTTTATCGATTTAATTTAAAAAGTTGTAGCCAATTTAGTAAGGTTTTACCTTCAAAACTCTCTTAGCGGTGTAACATTTACAAAAACAAACTTTAAAAGCCAAGAATGGATATTTAGGCGTTTTTGATGTCTAGCATTAATACATAAAAACAGAAACCCAAGAAAAAAGTTTGTTTTTGCTGACCGGTGTTATTTTCGGCCATATTGCAACATTTGTTTCCTAGACTCTGTATTGTCGTTCTCTGCAACTGTGAAAACCTTCGTGTAAGTTTGCATCCATAGAAGCTGCTTGGATGAAGAAGAGGAGGAGTCAGTACAGCACCTGCTATGCTCATGCAAAGGACTGCAAGAGTACCGTTTGGCCTTTTTAGGGCACAGGCTTTTCGAAAACCTAGACGACCTAGCAGATGCACTGCTCAAACCCCTTCTCAATTTCATCAGAAAATCTCTCTGGTTTAGTAGGGCCACAAAGACAAACGAAAACACGAGTCACTAGATCTTCTCTCCCTCTTCCTAAATCTTCTCTCCCTCTTCCTAAACCTTTTCTCCCTCGTCCTAGTCTGTCAACCTCCAACTATTTCTTCTATTCTGCTCACGGAAAACACAATGGACCGAATTGTCGGCCCCGAGTGAGCTCGTCAGTTGTATTCTGATATATTCCTTTCAACCTAACCTAACCTTGCATCCATAGAATAATTCCAGCCTTTTTATTCTGTGTTCTTTTCTATTTCTCTACTTCTGCTGTGAGCCACAAATCAAACGAAATGTGTCATTTAATTTGCTTTGGCTCAAGGGAGTTATACGATTTTCTCCATTAATATGTATGGGCCGTTCTCGAGCAATATAAGATAACTTTACGCGTATAAAAAAGAGCGTTGTAGGTTCTTTTTTTGCTAGGTTATTTTCTTTCACCACCTCCTAATGTTCATGATTTAGTCATGGTTAGTTGCCCTTTGGGTAATATGGTCCCTCAAAATACACTTAATCACGTCGTAGAAAGTTCATTGTCAAGCATCTGTAATTTCGAATTCTTCTATAGCTAATGACAACAATGCCTTGAATATTGTTTCTATACTAAACGTACAAAACTCTGTTACTCCGACCCCTCATATTGAATATAACAGCATTAATTCACTTGATCCAAATGTAAATGTAAAATGTTGCACCCCGTAAAACTTAGTTTATATCTAGACTCTCTCCTGATACTGCCACAGATTATTTAAAAATCTTCATACGTTCTAAATGTTCTGAATTTAATGTTAGTAAATTTTCAAATTTAACTATTTTCACCCTAGAGATATTTAATTATTTCAAATTATGGTCCCACCATTGTTTTTTGTTTTTTTTATTCGAACTGTTTGACTTTTTTCTTCAGCTCACATAGACCAGTTTAGGTCCCTAGTGGTAGCACGGCCTAAAATGCCCTTCATCGAAACAAACCTGTTTGATATACAAATGTACCGATAGCACGAATATTGGTACTGGAAAGATCTGTTAGGCTGCCTAGAAAGGCCGACCCCAGTAGGTCCAGTCGTTTACTCAAAGCGGGACAGTCGCATAGCAAGTGCTCAATGCTCTCCACTTCTTCCTCATCTCCACAGCTCCTGCAGAAGTCATTGGAGTTAATACCCAATCTTCTGGCGTGTTCTCCGATCAGGCAGGGTCCCGTCAGAACTGATACTAACGTAGACAATCTTTTCCTTTCTAGTGCGAGGAGATATTTTGACGTTCTCAGGTCATACCTTGCCCAGATTTATCTAGCTACCCTACAGGTGCCGATTTGTGTCCATCTTTCGTTGCACTGCCTGATTGCCTCTTGCCTAAGCCAAAGCTTACACGTGGATAGTGGCGCAACAATATATGCAAATTCTTCGAGAATTTGTAAAGTCGTCCCTTTCCTAGCAAGTTCATCGGCATTGCAGTTCCACGGGATATCCCTATGGTCAGGCACCCATATGAGGTGTATATTAAACTGCTCAGCCATCTCGTTAAGAGATCTGCGGCAGTCGAGGGCTATTTGAGAATTTAGGGATGTGGCTTCCAGAGAATTGATGGCAGCCTGGCTGTCCGAGTAAATACAACGCCAGTGTGGTTACTATGTTCCGACTCAGCCACTTAGCGACTTCCCATATTGCCATTATTTCGGCTTGATAGACACTGCAGGTATCTGGTAGACTGTGAGCTATATCCAAATTAAGTTCTTCACAGTGTACTCCGAAGTCAACCTTTTCATCAAGCTTCGAACCATCCGTATAAAAAAGGAGATTGTTTCTATTTCCGGGTATTCTGCAATCCCATTCATCACTGGCTGGTATCATAGTGATGTAGTTCCTCTCACCGTTGATATACAGTCCACTCGGTCGGTTACCATAGCACTACACTTTGATATCCTCATGTGACCGTAGTTCTTGTACCTCCACATTGATAGGAAGTTTAATCTTAGTGCCGCTTTGGTTGCAACTTCTCTCGCCACAACATTAATCGGCAGTATATGGAGAAGGGCCTGTAGAGACTCAGTCGCTGTAGTCCTTAACGCTCCGCTTATGCACAGGCAGCAGTTCTCTGAACCCTTGATAGCAGGTTTTTGATGGTTAGTTTGTCAGTTGCCGTCCACCATACCACAGTGCCGTATAACAGTATTGGACGAACCACTGCTATATATATCCAATGGACAATTTTAGGAGAGAGGCCCCACCGCGACCCTACAGCCTTCCTGAGGGAATATAGGGTGATTTTGGCCTTCTTTACACGTTCCAGTACGTTTAGTCTGAATGACAGTTTCCTATCCAAAATTATTCCTAAAAATTTTGCACTTTCAAAAAAGACTAGATCAGTTCCATTTATCCGAGGAGGAGGGTCCACATGAGGGACATGATTTGTCCTAGTAAAGAGAACCAATTCTGTCTTGTTTGGGTTAACACCCAAACCGCTGCTTCTGGCCCATATAGCCAACTTGTTCAGAGCCACCTGTAGAATATCTCGGAGGATGTTTTCGAATTTGCCACTCACTACGATTGCCAGGTCGTCCGCATATACCACGACCTTGCAGCCACAACGTTCCAGATCGAGCAGGATTTCATTCACCGCTAGGTTCCAAATTAGTGGAGACAGTACTCCTCCTTGTGGGGTCCCTCTGTTTACAAACCGTGTTCGAGTTGTGGACCCTAGACATGCAGTTATGCGTCTTCTGTTGAGTAATCTTTGAATTAGTCTAATCAAGCTAGAGTTTACCTTTAGATATGACAATGCCGCGATTACCGCATCTGGGTGTATGTTATTAACAGCCCCTTCTATGTCATGAAACGCCACCATGGTGAATTCTTTGAAATGTAAGGACGATTAGATAGTGCTCACAAGTTCGTGCAGGGCTGATTCTGTGGACTTTCCCTTATTGTAAGCATGTTGGTTCCCCGACAGGAGTTTTGTATCCAGGTTTTGCTTAATGAAATAATCTAAAAGTCTTTCCAGAAAGAGGATAGGCTAATTGGTCTGAAGTCTTTTGGCCTAGTGTGCGATATCTTCCCCGCTTTGGGTATGAATACCACTTTGGTATCCCTCCATCGAGTCGGGAAAGCCTAATACAGCCTACATAAATTTTCTGCAGCCAGCATGTACTTTAACATTTTCTGCATTTCTGCTGGAGTGATGCCGTCTGGACCAGGTGACTTGAAGGGCTCAAAGCTGTTTATTAGCCAGCTTATTCTAGATATCTCAGTCAAGAAGCTCGCGACGCTCGCAGTCCACTCGCACTCTTGTTGGTCCTGTTGATCCTCGGGCTCTGTTGATGAGTTCCCCGGGAAATGTGTGTCGAGCAGTACGCTTAGCGATTGCTCGCTGTTTTTTGTCCAGATTTTTGCCTCATCCTGCAAATACCCCACTGTACGAGGAGAAGTGGATAGTACCTTCCTCAGCCTTGCGGCGCACGATGGGAAAATTTGATGAAATATGCGCGCATAGGACTTTGAAAACAACTTTCAAAAATCAGTTTTTTGGGAATGCTGTTTTATTGTGGATAACATTTAATGAAAATACCTTCAAATTTTATGAAAATATCTCTGGGCGATTCCGAGTTATGGCCTTTCAAATGTGGTCGTTTTTACTAATAAATACACTGAGCCAAAAATTAACCTTATATAAGGTTAACTTAACCATAAATAAACATGATTTGGAGTCTACGTTATATAAGGTTAATTTGAACATTTTCTTGTTGACTGGTATTTAACAATAATAATATTTAATTTAACTATTCCATGGTTGAATTTTTTAACCATGAAAATTGTTAATATTATAATAATAATTGTTACTTTAACAATGCATTTTTGAATTTTTTAACCATGAAAATTGTTAATATTAACATTTCATAGTTAATTTATTGAAACAATGCATGTTCAATTTAACAATGCAATTGTTAATATTATTAACTATGAAGATTGTTATTGAAACCTTTTTTATTGTTAATTTCACTATTTAGTGGTTACTTCATGTAACCAGAAACATAGTTGTTTCAATAATTTTTAATATTTATATCAAATAAAACAAGAAAAATATAACTTTCGCATTTTTATTTTTTATTTTATTTACAAAATATATGTTAATATATATATGTATAAGAAACACCTGAAAAGAAAAAAAACAAAAAGGTTAGGAAATATAAGTATAAATGTAAAAAAGGGTGCAATTCTAAGAAGATCTTTTGACTTTTTACCTAAATTCTGTAGTTCAAAGAGCATAAGCTTTTACCGATGGGCTGATCTGATGGAAAAATCTGCTCTGTGACTATAAGTTAAGTGCCTATTTCTGTGCTTGACCAACATGTGATCAGTCCCCGCTCAAAAGGTGCCGTCCACGTAAACTCCCTGAATCTTTCGATTATTAAGGGCCCAGGACGGTTAGGCACTTAGTTTGGGGTACTGAGCTTAGTCCGATCTTACGGCAAACTTATAGGAGAGAGGAGATTAATAACAAAGGCAATCTGATAGAAAGCCGATGTCCCACCAAAATCATAATGGGAATAGATATAAAAATCAAGGATTGGGTAAGTCAACGGATGATACTTCAAGGAAGTGCACTGAATTGTATATTAAAAACAAGTAAGAAAGTTTCAGTCGGGTAAACCGACCAAGGTATAGTTGTTATTAAAGAATCAATATTTCACTAAATGTTAACCCTTTGTGTGGGAGGTACCAGAAGGAATGGACCAATATGGCCCATCTTTGAACTTAACCGGAGATAGAAAAAAATATTACCGTATACCAAATTTTAAGTGAATCGGTTACTCTTTTCGAGAGTTTTCGTGCGCACTAGCCAGCAGACAGACGGACGGACATATCTCATTCGGCTTAAAATGACCCAAAACTAATATGCGCTGAACATACTTATGGTCTTAGATCACTCCTTCAATGTGTTACACTTTTGGCCCGTTGCAAATGATATAGGTATACCCTCGTATTACTAAATTGAGGGTATAAAAAAACAAATGTATGCATGCATACCACTTTTCCTGTAATTACTTCGCACACTACAACTAGTATTGATACAGCTTATCAACAGTTTCTAGTATTGGCACAACTTACCAACAGATTCAAGGCCGGACTCCCAGCACAAGCAGCCGCAAGCCACAGAAAAAGAAACAACTGAAAAGAAAAAAACAAAAACATCGTTTATATGTATGTATGTAGGTATTGCGAAAGCACTTCTAACAACATATGTATGTATGTACATTTAACAGTATCAACATCGCACAACAAAAAAAACTAACGTATGTATGTACGGCGTAGCAGCCACAAGTGTTCAAACGAAAAGACAAGATGAACACATACCCACACGTACACATCACTTCTCCCCGTATGTTTGCTTGCTGCTGCATATACTTACGTACATACATTGTTGTTTTTTATGCTCAGTTAATGCGACAGCGTGTACATATTTTTTTCCACTCTTAACCACTGAATTTCACAATTGTAATGGCATAATCACAAAAAATAATATTAATATTACATTCGCCTTTACTATAATTAAACAGGCACAAAACACTATTAACATTTTTAACACACATATTTTATTATTTCACTTTTTAAATACACATATGTACATACATACTTATGAATGTAGTTCTTTACAAAATGTTTTACTACTTCCCTCTATACCAACAGCTTCCGACAACAGCACTAGTCCCATCGACTATTCAACACCAACTGAACTCCCGCACTCGATCAAGCACCGAAGCTGGCATTTGGTGGTGTTTTCAATGAGCGAGATAAATTCTCTTATGACGACAGTCGCATTCGTTTAACTTAATACTCAACTTCGTCTAACACAAAGCAGTTGAAAAACGTCGACCACAACAGAGCCGAATTGTTGTTTATCTCGCACATTTTTCTGCCTCTCTTTGAAAAAAACCAACCATATATAATGTTAACTTAACCATTTTTCATGTACATTTGAACTTATATAAGGTTATTTTTGTCTTCGTAATCAAACATTTACCATGAAAAATTTAACCAGACACATGGTTAAAAAAATCATTGTATTTTCGGCTCTGTGTACAAATCAAATGGCGATGATAAAATGTATATACTAAAATGCTTGTAGAATTCTCGTTTGTTGGTGAAATGCGACCGGGCTTGTAACATATAATAAGGTTATATTCATTTAAATTTTTGTGTACAGAACATATTTTTAACGTCTTTATATGAAGAGATATTTCAATGTAAAAATACATTTTTTTTTGTTTTTCAAAAAATATTATCCGCAGTAAATGGAATACAACTTTTTTGGATCACGTGGGATCACTACGATATGACATAGAGAAGAGAGGTGACTTAGTGGTAAATCCAACGGTACCTAGTTTATCTGCGACTTTTTGCGATTATGGCCGATTTTCGTACATTAAATATGTGCTTTTTTTACTTTAAATAAAGAAAATATGTGTGGGAGCTACATCTATCTATGAACCGATTTTCCCGAAACATATGGACATATTTTCTTGGTTCAAAAAAAAATAACTTTTGCGAAATTTCGGCAAAATCGGATAATAAATAAGACCGATACAAGTCCGGTGGCAAGTTTGTAGAGTTCTACGATCAAAATTATCAATCTAATTAATATTAATATGATTATATGTGTAATTTTTATAGTTTACTTCTTCTACAAAAACTATAAAAATATAATTAAACGCATCTGAAGTTTATGTATATTAGGGTGGACCGATTATTTTTTGTTTTTAATTTAACTTTTCTCTTATTAACAGTCGACGGCCCATTGTGTAATTGCATTAGTGCAAAACTTCAGCTTTCAAAAATATTGCAGACTGCAATTTTATCCTATTTATGTTGTTTTGGTTTCAATTTCAAAAACATTGCCCGGTTTTGTTGACTTTTAACGCAATTTTTACAAAAAAATTTTTCAACTTCAATGGTCTATATATTTAAAACGCAGCAACACATAATAAAATAACTCAAATAGATTTTGAACTAAGTTTTGTCAGCTTTAATATAAAATCAAGATCACTGAAGTTGGTACGATATTCTGATTTTCACACTAATTTCCACAAAGTCGCTTTTGTAGCTCCACTGTGCGGTACATGGTAACAGCAAAATAAAATCTGGGTACACCAGTTTCTTCTCCAAAGAATTCTCTTGAAGTTGGTACAAACCGTATGACTCTATCTCTAACGGTATTGTCATGAGATAGAAAATACTGCTATGCGCGCGTATTTACCCCTTTTTTCCCATTGTGCGGCGTCGGAGACCTTTCCACTTCGCCACAGAAGGAATACCAAGAGCGCCTTTGCGGCTTCCTAAGCTCCTTCTTATAGATCTTGAGTTGCCCTTTATATGCATCCCAATCATTAAAGGCTCCAGTAGATTTCGCCTTGTTCAATAGCTTGTTGCAGGTCTTTTTCCTTGCCGTTAGCTCAGAAGTCCATCGAGGTTTAGTTTTACCCTTGTACTTTGTTTTTGGACAGGCTTCTTGAAGGGAACTATTGAATGATGTGGTGATATGCTCGACCAGATTATCCAGACCTGCTTTGTCATTCGGTTCGTACAGAAGAAGGTTCAGGCGTTTTTTCAGCGAGTTTGAACTCAATATAATGGTGATCTGAGAATGAGGGAGTCCAGTACATTCCACCCAATAATTTTGTCTGACAGACGGTCAGTAGCAAACGTTACGTCTAGTACTTCTTGTCTGTCTTTAATTGTAAAAGTCGGTTTATTACCTATGTTACAAATACTTAGGTTGGCAGTTAGAATAAAGTCAAGAAGCGAATCACCCCTATTGTTTATATCCGTACTACCTCAGATAGTATGATGAGCGTTCGTGTCTGCGCCAATAATCAGCTCGACCTCGTCAGACGTTGCTTCTAACTGGAGACCACCCGATTCCATCTCCCGATTACCGATCTCCAGACTAGCAGATGTTTGGTCTTTACCACTACAATTAGCCAGGAGAAAGATACTTAGATTTTTCCTGGCCAAAATGCAGGTTCTTGGAGTGCCTTCACAGTTGGCCACAAGCAGTTTAAAGTTGGGTGTCCTGATACCGCACACCCTTCCTCCCACTGCGTAGGGCTCCTGTATCAGGACGATGTCTACTGCACCTGCGGCGCAGCAATAGAGCCGCTGAGGCTGCTTTAGCGTGATGGAGGGTTGCGAGGTAATGAGCCATAATGGCAGATTGCACATGTCCTTGAGGATGGATCCATCCTCACTACTTCTGTCTATAACAGCCATCAGTAGACTCTCCTTCGCCACTGCATTGAAGGGCTTGGTGAGTGTCCTGTTGATGGTGACATTAGGGCCTCTTGCCTTTTTTAAGGCAGGAGTTCATCAGGTGATCTGATTCTTTTGACTTTATTAGCCGTTAACACAGCTGAATTTATGGCTCTTTCAGCCGACTGATTGGCCATAGAAGCATCTATGACGCCTTTAGCCCATGTAAGTGACTCCTTTTGTTTTTCGGTAAGAGACGAAACCTCAACAGCCTCCACCTTCGTCAAAACTCTGAGCGTTATCCGGTGCTCATTGTGCTTCCGTTTTGACGGTCGGACATGACGTTTTCCCCTCACCGTACCACCTGTTGTTAGTACTGAAGGGAAATTTTCACCATGTTTAGCCAAGACCAACGGACGGACAGATGAGTATTTGGATTTAGGTGGATGGATACACGCCGTTAGGCTCAACCCCACCGTGCTCTAAACACTCGGGTAAATTTATGCGTCGACCAGCGCCCTCACACACAATGTGCATGAGTTCCAATCAATTCCGTGCTTCTGGCCACATCTTCCCCGCCTTGGTTAGGAGCGGAGCCCATCTAAAACTCGTTCCAATCTTTGGGTCATGGCGCCCGGTTGGTTTGCAACTCCACATCCGAGACCATTCTCTCTCAGCGATTTTGGTTTAAACCACAGCCACCACGTTGCATCCAACAGGATCCTCACCAATGGTCAGGCCGGTACCTGCGTACCGAGGATTAAGCACTCTGGTCAGACTGCGTAGCCGAAGATACTACCAGTTAGACTCCAGAAAATTTAGGACTGGTGACCAGTCTTGGATCTACTTGTCCAGCCCCCACCCTGAGAATAGATGGGAGCTATAGGATTCGTAGATCCTTTTGTGGAACACATACCATTTCGGATTGTGATCCTCTGGGATCTACTGTCCAGCCCCCATCCTGAGAATAGATGAGAGCTATAGGATTCGTAGATCCCAATCTGGGGTCACTGTCCAGTCCCCACCCTGAGAATAGGTGGGAACTATAGGATTCGTAGATCCCCCCAACGGACGGACAGTAGGACGATTGGGGAACCCCGCTCCATCGGAACGCGAAGGCATCCCCGTCAACGAATTTATTATTATTAGGTACTACGATGTAGGCCTTCCAGACTTTGTACAGATTTTTTTTGCGATTGCGTAATAGGTACTGCGTAATAGATTTCAACTATCCGCTCTGTGCTAAACACGTCCGTTCACTACGACTGATCAGCAACGACTTATATAGTTGTGTTTTTGACTATCGAGTTCGAGATCGTTGTTTTTGTTTTCTGTAAAACAGAAAAACAAACCATGTTATAAAAAGAAGAATAATAAATGTGTGAAATGTATTAATTGTGGCCACTGGTTGGTGGACTTTATCGTTTCGGATCCACTTAAAATATTTGATATTATTGTTTATAAATCATTGTGGTCTCCTGGTGTCTTAGGTTAGGATGGCAGCCGTATTTTTTTTACAAGCTCACATAGACCAGTTTAGGTCCCTAGTGTTACCACGGGCTGAAATGTCCCTTATCGAAACCAACCTGTTTGATATAAAAATTTATCGATAGTACGAATATCGGTACTGGAAAGATCTGTTAGGCTGCCTAGAAAGGCCGACCTCAGTATGTCCAGTCGTCGTTTACTCAGAGCGGGGCCGTCGCATAGCACGTGCTCAATGCTCTCCATTTTCTTCTTCATCTCCACAGCTTCTGCAGCAGTCATTGGAGTCAATAACCAATCTTTTGGCGTGTTCGCCGATCAAGCAGTGTTTCGTCAGAACTGATACTAACGTAGACAATCTTTGTCTCTCTAGTGCGAGGAGATATATTGATCTTCTCAGGTCATACTTTGGGCAGACTTGCCTAGCAACCCTGAATGTGCCGATTTCTGGTCATCTTTCGTTGGACTGCGTGATTGCCTCTTGCCTAAGCCAAAGCTTGCACGTGGATAGTTGCGCACTAATATATGCAAATTCCTCGAGAATTTGTGATGTCGTCCGTTTCCTAGCATGTTCATCGGCTTTGCAGTTGCCCGGGATATCCCTATGCCCAGGCACCCATATGAGGTATATATTAAACTGCTTAGCCATCTCGTTAAGAGATCTGCGGCAGTCGATGGCTGTTTGTGAATTTAGGGATGTTGCCCCCATAGAATTGAGTTCAGCCTGGCTGTCCGGGTAAATGAAAACGCCAGTGTTGGTTACTATGTTGCGACTCAGCCACTTGGCGACTTCCCATATTGCCATTATTTCGGCTTGATAGATACTGCTGGTATCTAGTAGTCTGTGAGATATATCCAAACTATGTTCTTCACAGTGTACTCCGAAGCCAACCTTTTCATCAAGCTTCGAACCATCCGTGTAAAAGTGGAGATGGTTTCTATTACCTGGTATTCTACCAACCCATTCATCTCTGGCGGGAATCGTAGTGTTGTAATTTCTCTCGAAGGGGTACACAGTTGGTATATAGTCCACTCGGTCGGTTACCATGGCACTACACTTGATATCCTCATGTGACCGTAGTTCTTGTACCTCAACATTGATAGGCAGTTTAATCTTATTGCCGCTTCTGGTTGCAACTTCTCTCGCCACAATATTAATCGGCAGTATGTGGAGTAGAACTTGTAGAACCTCAGTCGCTGTAGTCCTTAGGGCTCCGCTTATTCACAGGCAGGCAGTTCTTTGAACCCTTGTTAGAAGGTTGGTGATGGTTAGTTTGTCAGTTGCCGTCCACCATACCACAATGCCGTATAGCAGTATTGGACGAACTACTGGTATATATACATATCCAGTGGACGATTTTAGGAGAAAGGCTTCACCGCGACCCTACAGCCTTTTTGGAGGAATATAAGGCGACGTTGGCCCTCCTTACACGTTCCAATACGTTAAGTCTAAATGTCAGTTTCCTATCTAGAATTATTCCTAAAAATTTTGCACTTTCAGAAAAGACTAGATCTGTTCCATTTATCCGAGGTGGCAGGGCTGTGGAGTCGAGCCAAAACTACTCGACTCCGACTCCCGGAGTCGAATTTTAAAATCATTCGACTCCGACTCCGGCAGTTAAATAACATAAATTTCTGAAATTATATTTCTACTAAGACGTGAGTTCATGTTATTGAAAAAAAGATATAGCTTTGTTAAAAAACACAAATGAGTAGGTATTCTACTGGTATTGATTTAAATAAAATTTTATTATTTATTAATCGAGGCTTGACCTGCAAGTTGCAACTAATATGACAATTCTTTCAACATGGAATCATGATAAAATTTTCATCGATCACTGCATCTGTTTTAAAATACCGCTATTTTTGGAAATTATGTCCACTTCAGGCAACCAGTTTATTCGTTAGTTATTATACCCTACGGTACAGGAGGTTATAAATTAGTTTTGACAGATTTGTAAAAATACTACAGCACATAGACACACCTTAAAACATACCGTTCTACTCAGAATCACTAGCTGGCCGTTTGTCCATCTTAAGTTATTCTTAAAGTACTTGTACCATATTTAAATTGTACCAGTATTAAAATTTGGCCCATCTAAAACGATGCCATGTCCGCCTGTTCATCCGTCCGTCTGTTGTAATCACGATACAGTCCGTAATAATAGAACTAGGTTGATTAAATTTGGTAGAAATATTTCTTATAGTTGCAGGTTCTTTGGGATTGCAAATGGGCCATATCGGTCAATGTTTTGATATAGCTCCCTTATATAGCTCGCTCCGAAACACGAATTTTGAGCCATAGCTACCACATTTTTAAAGCAATTTAACAGAAACTTTGCAGTTTGTATTCTATTTTGACAAGAATTCATCAAAGAAAAATTTTACAAATCGGTTCATATTTTTATATAGTCACCCTATAGAGGTGACTCCAAAATATACGTATTTAAGCCATAAATAGCATATTTCGAAGCATTTTAACTGCATTTATTTGTAGTCCCCGTGTATATGTAGCTTTCAAAAAGCTAATTTAAGCCATAAATGCCACTTTTTTCAGGTAAAGAGTTTGGCTAAAGAATTTGCGGCCTAAAATTGCAGCGTTCGTTTTTATACCCTACACCACACTGTGGTACAGGGTATTATAAGTTTGTTTCATGGCAGATGTTTGTAACACCTGAAAATACTATAGCTAGACCCACCTTAAAGTATACCGATCGACTCAGAATCACTAGCTGAGTCGATTTAACGATGTCTGTCCATCCGTCCGTCTGTCCATGTAAAGTTGTTCGTCGACTACAGGTCGCAATTTCACTCCGATCGTTCTGAAATTTTGCAGTTTACAGTATTTCGCGGCTGTTAAGATCGCTATTGAATTTGGCTGAAATCGGTTCAGATTTAGATATAGCTCCCATATATATCTTTCGTCCGATTTGGTCCTTTAGTCCTATAGAAGCTGTATTTTACATCCGATCGTTTTGAAATTTAGAATGGTAGAGTTTCTTGATCCATGAGCCAACATTGCCGAATTTGAAAATAATCGGTTAAGATTTAGTTATAGCTCCCATATATATGTTTCGTCCGATTTTGCTCTTTAGTCCTGTAGAAGCTGTATTTTACATCCAATCATTTTGAAATTTAGAATGGTAGAGTTTCTTGACCCATGAACTAACACTACCGAATTTGAAGAAAATCGGTTAAGATTTAGCTATAGCTCCCATATATAAGTTTCGTCCGATTTGGCCCTTTAGTCATATAGAAGCTGTATTTCACATCCAATCGTTTTGAAATTTAGAATGGTAGAGTTTCTTGATCCATGAACCAACATTGCCGAATTTGAAGAAAATCGGTTAAGATTTAGCTATAGCTCCCATATATATGTTTCGTCCGATTTGGCCCTTTAGTCCTACACAGAGCCGAAAATACAATGATTTTTTTAACCATGTGTCTGGTTAAATTTTTCATGGTAAATGTTTGATTACGAAGACAAAAATAACCTTATATAAGTTCAAATGTACATGAAAAATGGTTAAGTTAACATTATATATGGTTGGTTTTTTTGAAAGAGAGGCAGAAAAATGTGCGAGATAAACAACAATTCGGCTCTGTTGTGGTCGACGTTTTTCAACTGCTTTGTGTTAGACGAAGTTGAGTATTAAGTTAAACGAAGTTGAAACGAATGCGACTGTCGTTATAAGAGAATTTATCTCGCTCATTGAAAACACCACCAAATGCCAGCTTCGGTGCTTGATCGAGTGCGGGAGTTCAGTTGGTGTTGAATAGTCGATGGGACTAGTGCTGTTGTCGGAAGCTGTTGGTATAGAGGTAAGTAGTAAAACATTTTGTAAAGAACTACATTCATAAGTATGTATGTACATATGTGTATTTAAAAAGTGAAATAATAAAATATGTGTGTTAAAAATGTTAATAGTGTTTTGTGCCTGTTTAATTATAGTAAAGGCGAATGTAATATTAATATTATTTTTTGTGATTATGCCATTACAATTGTGAAATTCAGTGGTTAAGAGTGGATAAAAATATGTACACGCTGTCGCATTAACTGAGCATAAAAAACAACAATGTATGTACGTAAGTATATGCAGCAGCAAGCAAACATACGGGGAGAAGTGATGTGTACGTGTGGGTATGTGTTCATCTTGTCTTTTCGTTTGAACACTTGTGGCTGCTACGCCTTACATACATACGTTAGTTTTTTTGTTGTGCGATGTTGATACTGTTAAATGTACATACATACATATGTTGTTAGAAGTGCTTTCGTAATACCTACATACATACATATAAACGATGTTTTTGTTTTTTTCTTTTCAGTTGTTTCTTTTTCTGTGGCTTGCGGCTGCTTGTGCTGGAAGTCCGGCCTTGAATCTGTTGGTAAGTTGTGCCAATACTAGAAACTGTTGATAAGCTGTATCAATACTAGTTGTAGTGTGCGAAGTAATTACAGGAAAAGTGGTATGCATGCATACATTTGTGTTTTTATACCCTCACTTTAGTAATACGAGGGTATACCTATATCATTTGCAACGGGCCAAAAGTGTAACACATTGAAGGAGTGATCTAAGACCCTAAGTATGTTCAGCGCATATTAGTTTTGGGTCATTTTAAGTCGAATGAGATATGTCCGTCCGTCTGTCTGCTGGCTAGTGCGCACGATAACTCTCGAAAAGAGTAACCGATTCACTTCAAATTTGGTATACTGTAATATTTTTTCTATCTCCGGTTAAGTTCAAAGATCGGCCATATTGGTCCATTCCTTCTGGTACCTCCCACACAAAGGTGAAATGAAATATTGATTCTTTAATAACAACTATACATTGGTCGGTTTACCCGACTGAAACTTTCTTACTTGTTTTTAATATACAATTCAGTGCACTTCCTTGAAGTATCATCCATTGACTTACCCAATCCTTGATTTGTATATCTATTCCGATTATGATTTTGGTGGGACATTGGCTTTCTATCAGATTGCCTTTGTTATTAATCTCCTCTCTCCTATAAGTTTGCCGTAAGATCGGACTAAGCTCAGTACCCCAAACTAAGTGCCTAACCGTCCTGGGCCCTTAATAATCGAAAGATTCAGGGAGTTTACCTGGACGGCACCTTTTGAGCGGGGACTGATCACATGTTGGTCAAGCACAGAAACGTAGGCACTTAACTTATAGTCACAGAGCAGATTTTTCCATCAGATCAGCCCATCGGTAAATGCTTATGCTCTTTGAACTACAGAATTTAGGTAAAAAGTCAAAAGATCTTCTTAGAATTGCACCCTTTTTTACATTTATACTTATATTTTCTAACCTTTTTGTTTTTTTTTTCTTTTCAGGTGTTTCTTATACATATATATATTAACATATATTTTGTAAATAAAATAAAAAATAAAAATGCGAAAGTTAAATTTTTCTTGTTTTATTTGATATAAATATTAAAAATTATTGAAACAACTATGTTTCGTTGCTGATCATTCGCAGTGAACGGACGTGTTTATCACATAGCGGATAGTTACCAGTACCTATTACGCAATAGCAAAAATCTGTACAAAGTCTGTAAGGCCTACATCGTAGTACCTATTACGGTCTAATACAGACAAAATTAAAATAAATTCTCTTGACGGGGATGCCTTCGTGTTCCGATGGAGCGCGGTTCCCCAATCGTCCGACTGTCCGTCCGTTGGTCTTGGCCAAAGCCGACCACACCAAAAATGGTGAAAATCTCCCCCAAGTACTCACAACAGGTGGTGCGGTGAGGGGAAAACGTCATGTCCGACCGTCAAAACGGAAGCACAATGAGCATCGTGTAGCGCTCAGAGTTTTGACGAAGTTGGAGGCTGTTGAGGTTTCGGCTCTTACCGAAAAACAAAAAGAGTCACTTACCTGGGCTAAAGGCGTCATAGATGCTTCTAAGGCCAATGAGTCGGCTGAAAGAGCCACAAATTCAGCTGTGTTAACGGCTAATAAAGTAAAACGAATCAGATCACCTGATGAACCCCTGCCTTCGAAAAAGGCAAGAGGCCCTAATGTCAACATCAACAGGACACTCACCAAGCCCTTCAATGAAGTGGCGAAGGAGAGTCTAGTGATGGCTGTTATAGACAGAAGTAGTGAGGATGGATCCATCCTCAAGGACAAATGGAGTCATGTACAATCAGCCATTATGGCTCATTACCTCGATGTCCGTAGAGAAATGCCGGGCAAACCACCAATCTGCAACGATGCAGGATGGCATCAGGGGAGAGTAAAGCTCTTATATTTCGGTGATGCCAGATCAGTAGACCTTTATAAGGCTGCTCTGAGTCGAGCGGGTGAGGTGTGGCCGGGTGCCCAGTTGGATGTTGTCGAAAAAACAACATCCCTAGTCACCCTAGAGCCATCACCTGGGTTACAGAAGAGCCCTCCAACCCGGCTGACATCTTAGAAATAATAAAAGATTCCAATCCTGGTCTGCCGGCCCATAATTGGAGAATCAGCAAGGTGGGTGAGGCGGATGGTAAAAAGCGGCAGGTCAATCTTATTCTAAACGCTGAATCCACCTCCCATATACAAAGTGCGAGTGCAACCCTACAATATGGCTTCGAGACTATAGTCTTGAAGATATACAAGTAGGATATAGCTCCCACTGCAGAAGGTGAGTCGTCCACCGTGGCACTTTCTGTAAGTGCGGAGGTAGCCACGCCTATTATTTCTGGTGACTCCAACTCTAACAGAAGATCTGTAACGTCCTACTCTGAGGACGAAAGCTCTACTTCTGACACAGAGGGGCTGAGGGGAGTCTCCGGACTCTTTGACGCATCTGGCGGGGACATGCTTCTCGACGATACGGACGAAGAGTTCGATAACACCCTTGTCGGGGTGGATGTTAATCTGTCAATTACCAATGATGGTAAGAATTCTACAGATTAACCTCCATCACGCTAAAGCAGCCTCAGCGGCTCTATTGCTGCGCCTGTCCACAGGCGCAGTAGACATCGTCCTGATACAGGAGCCCTACGTAGTGGGAGGAAGGGTGTGCGGTATTAGGACACCCAACTTTAAACTGCTTGTGGCCAACTGTGAAGGCACTCCAAGAACCTGCATTTTGGCCAGGAAAGATCTAAGTATCTTTCTCCTGACTAATTTAAGTGGTAAAGACCAAACAGCTGCTAGCCTGGAGATCGGTAATCGCATATATTGGGTGGTCTCCAGCTACTTGCCTTATGAATCTGTAGTACCGACTGCTCTATTCAGGGAAGTAGTAGAAGAAGCAACGTCTGACGAGCTCGAGCTGATTATTGGCGCAGACACGAACGCTCATCATACTATCTGGGGTAGTACGGATATAAACAATAGGGGTGATTCGCTTCTTGACTTTATTCTAACTACCAATCTTAGTATTTGTAACATAGGTAATAAACCGACCTTCACAATTAAAGACAGACAAGAAGTACTCGACGTAACGTTTGCTACTGACCGGCTGTCAGACAAAATTATTGGGTGGAATGTACTGGACGACCACTCATTCTCAGATCATCATTATATTGAGTTCAAACTCGCGGAAAAAGCGCCTAAAGCCGCCGTCCACAGAAATGTAAGGAAGACAAAGTGGCATCTGTATGAGAAGAATTTCAAGAAAGTCCTCAACTCTAAACTTCCGTACGAACCGAATGACAAAGCCGGTTTGGATAATCTGGTCGATCATATCACCATATCATTCAATAGATCCCTTGAAGAAGCCTGTCCAAAAACAAGGTACAAGGGTAAAACTAAACCCCAATGGTGGACTTCTGAGCTAACGGCTATGAAAAAGACCTGCAACAAGCTATTCAATAAGGCTAAATCTACTGGGGTCGCTAATGATTGGGATGCCTATAAAGAGCAACTCAAGATCTATAAGAAGGAGCTTAGAAAGGCGCAAAGGCGCTCTTGGTATACCTTCTGTGGTGAAGTGGAAAAGGTCTCCGACGCCGCTAGGCTGAGGAAGATATTATCTGCTTCACCATGTACAGTGGGATATTTACAGGATGAGGCAAATAACTGGACCAAAAACAGCGAGCAGTCGCTCAATGTACTGCTCGACACACATTTCCCGGGGAACTCTATAACAGAACCCGAGGATCAGCAGGACCAACAAGAGTGCGAGTGGACTGCGAGCGTCGCTAGCTTCTTGACTGAGAGATCCAGAATAAGCTGGGCTATTAACAGCTTTGAGCCCTTCAAGTCACCTGGACCAGATGGCATCACTCCAGCAGAAATGCAGAAAATGTTAAAGTACATTATCCCCTGGCTGGAGAAAATTTATGTAGGCTGTATCAGGCTTTCATACGTCCCGAATCGATGGAGGGATACCAAAGTGGTATTCATACCTAAAGCGGGAAAGATATCACACACTAGGCCAAAAGACTTCAGACCAATTAGCCTATCCTCGTTCTTATTGAAAGGTCTGGAAAGACTTTTAGATCATTTCATTAGGGAAAACCTGGATACAAAACTCCTGTCGGGGAACCAACATGCTTACAACAAGGGCAAGTCTACTGAATCAGCCCTGCACGAACTTGTGAGCACTATCGAATCGTCCCTGCATTTCAAGGAATTCACCATGGTGGCATTTCTTGACATAGAAGGGGCTTTTAACAACATTCATTCCGATGCGGTAATTGCGGCACTCTCACATCTAAAAGTTAACACTAGTTTGATTAGACTAATTCAAAGTCTGCTCACCAGAAGACGCATAACAGCATGTCTAGGGTCCACAACTCTAACAAGGTATGTAAACAGAGGGACCCCGCAAGGAGGAGTACTGTCTCCACTAATTTGGAACCTAGCGGTGAATGAAATCCTGCTAGATCTAGAACGTTGTGGCTGCAAGGTCGTGGCATATGCGGACGACGTGGCAATCGCAGTGAGTGGCAAATTCGTAAACGTCCTCAGAGACATCCTACAGGTGGCTCTGAACAAGTTGGCTAGATGGGCCAGAAGCAGCGGTTTGGGCGTTAACCCCAACAAGACAGAATTGGTTCTCTTTACTAGGATGAATAATGTCCCACATGTGGACCCTCCACCTCGGATAAATGGAACAGATCTAGTCTTTTCTGAAAGTGCAAAATTTTTAGGAATAATTCTAGATAGGAAAATGTTATTTAGACTTAACGTATTGGAACGTGTAAGGAAGGCCAACGTCGCCTTATATTCCTGCAAAAAGGCTGTAGGGTCGCGGTGGGGACTCTCTCCTAAAATCGTCCACTGGATATATATAGCAGTAGTTCGTCCAATACTGTTATACGGTATTGTGGTATGGTGGACGGCAACTGACAAACTAACCATTACCAACCTACTAACAAAGGTTCAGAGAACTGCCTGCCTGAACATAAGCGGAGCCTTAAGGACTACAGCGACCGAGTCTCTACAAGCCCTACTCCATATACTGCCGATTAATATTGTGGCGAGAGAAGTTGCAACCAAAGCGGCAATAAGATTAAACTGCCTATCAATGTGGAGGTACAAGAACTATGGTCACATGAGGATATCAAAGTGTAGTGCTATGGTAACCGACCGAGTGGACTATATACCAACAGTGTACACCTTCGAGAGAAATTACATCACTATGATTCCCGCCAGAGATGAATGGGTCGGCAGAATACCAGGTAATATAAACCATCTCCACTTTTACACGGATGGTTCGAAGCTTGATGAAAAGGTTGGCTTCGGAGTACACTGTGAAGAACTTAGTCTGGATATAGCTCACAGACTACCAGATACCTGCAGTGTCTATCAAGCCGAAATAATGGCAATATGGGAAGTCGCCAAGTGGCTGAGTCGCAACATAGTAACCAACAATGGCGTTGTCATTTACTCGGACAGCCAGGCTGCCATCAATTCTCTGGAGGCAACATCCCTAAATTCACAAACAGCCCTCGACTGCCGCAGATCTCTTAACGAGATGGCTGAGCAGTTTAATATACACCTCATATGGGTGCCTGGGCATAGGGATATCCCGGGGAACTGCAAAGCCGATGAACTTGCTAGGAAAGGGACGACATTACAAATTCTCGAAGAATTTGCATATATTGGTGCGCCACTATCCACGTGCAAGCTTTTGCTTAGGCAAGAGGCAATCAGGCAGTCCAACGATAGATGGACAGAAATCGGCACCTGCAGGGTAGCTAGACAAATCTGGCCAAGGTATGACCTGAGAAGGTCAAAATATCTCCTCGCACTAGAGAGGAAACGATTGTCTACGTTAGTACAGGTTCTGACGGGACACTGCTTGATCGGCGAACACGCCAAAAGATTGGGTATTGACTCCAATGACTTCTGCCGAAGCTGTGGAGATGAGGAAGAAGTGGAGAGCATTGAGCACTTGCTTTGCGACTGTCCCGCTTTGAGTAAACGACGACTGGATATACTGGGGTCGGCCTTTTTAGGCAGCCTAACAGATCTTTCCAGTACTGATATTCGTACTATCGATAAATTTATATATCAAACAGGTTGGTTTCGATGAGGGGCATTTCAGCCCGTGGTAACACTAGGGACCTAAACTGGTCTATGTGAGCTTGTAAAAAAATACGGCTGCCACCCTAACCTAAACCTAAACCTTCTGGTTACATGAAGTAACCACTAAATAGTTAAATTAACAATAAAAAAAGTTTCAATAACAATCTTCATAGTTAATAATATTAACAATTTCATTGTTAAATTGAACATGCATTGTTTCAATAAATTAACTATGAAATGTTAATATTAACAATTTTCATGGTTAAAAAATTCAAAAATGCATTGTTAAAGTAACAATTATTATTATAATATTAACAATTTTCATGGTTAAAAAATTCAACCATGGAATAGTTAAATTAAATATTATTATTGTTAAATACCAGTCAACAATAAAATGTTCAAATTAACCTTATATAACGTAGACTCCAAATCATGTTTATTTATGGTTAAGTTAACCTTATATAAGGTTAATTTTTGGCTCAGTGTATAAAAGCTGTATTTTACATCCAATCGTTTTGAAATTTAGATTGGTAGAGTTTCTTGATCCATGAACCAACATTGGCGAATTTGAAGAAAATCGGTTAAGATTTAGCTATAGCTCCCATATATATGTTTCGTCCGATTTGGCCCTTTAGTTCTATAGAAGCTATATTTTACATCCAATCGTTTTGAAATTTAGAATGGTAGAGTTTCTTGATTCATGAACCAACATTGCCGAATTTGAAGAAAATCGGTAAAGATTTAGCTATAGCTCCCATATATATGTTTCGTCCGATTTGGCCCTTTAGTTCTATAGAAGCTATATTTTACATCCAATCGTTTTGAAATTTAGAATGGTAGAGTTTCTTGATTCATGAACCAACATTGCCGAATTTGAAGAAAATCGGTAAAGATTTAGCTATAGCTCCCATATATATGTTTCATCCGATTTGGCTCTTTAGATCCAATCGTTTTTTATACCCTACACCACACTGTGGTACAGGGTATTATTTAAGTATAAAATGTCCCAAAAGTAAATTTTTGTAAACAATTTATACATGATTTACAAAATTTATATATCAGAGTTATTCAATAGTGGTGTAGGGTATTATATAGTCGGCACCGCCCGACTTTAGCCTTTCCTTACTGGTTTTTAATAATTTACTTAAACAAAAAGGATCGTTTCATGATTTGCTCCATATCCAAAGATTTTTCCTGTAATAAAATTGAATGCAATCCATGTTGGAGGGTATATAAGATTCGGCATGGCCTAACTTTACGCTTTTACTTGTTTTATTTTGGTAGGGTAGAATTTATTTATCCAAGAACTGAGGAATAGTGTATAGTTTTGCAAAAATACTTATTTTGTTAGCTAAATACATACATTCAGAGCTTTCCTAAAACTGTTTTACATAAAAACTCGATAGTTTGGTTAACTTTATATATTTTTGGCATACTTAAATATTTGGTTAAAAGCTTCGAATATATTATCCTTCTTTTTTACCAATTTGTTTTCCCAAAATTTTTTGAGTGCATAAGTTCTATCACATAATTGGTACATTTTGCACATCAAATCTCGGAGTCGGACTCGACCATAATTTTTCGACTCCGGACTCCGATTCCGGGCAAATTTCCCAGACTCCGACTCCTAGACTCCGACTTCGACTTCACAGCCCTGCGAGGTGGAGGGTCTACATGTGGGACATTATTCATCCTGGTAAAGAGATCCAATTCTGTCTTATTTGGGTTAACGCCCAAACCGCTGATTCTGGCCCATCTAGCCAATTTATTCAGAGCCACCTGTAGGATGTCTCTGAGGACGTTTTCGAATTTGCCACTCACTGCGATTGCCTCGTCGTCCGCATGTGCCACGACCTTGCAGCCACAACGTTCTAGATCTAGCAGGATTTGATTCACCGCTAGGATCCAAATTAGTGGAGACAGTACACCTCCTTGTGGAGTCCCTCTGTTTACAAACCTTGTTAAAGTTGTGGACCCAAGACACATTGTTATGCGTCTTCTGTTTAGCAGGCTGTGTATAAGTATAGCGTGATCCATTTCGAGGTTCCCTACTTTTTTAAAGAAAAAAAAAACACAGAAAATTCAAATTGAATAGGGAATGTTTATTATCATTTTAAAGAACATTCTTTGGCATTTATTTTTTGAAGATTATGTCTATCAAATGTTGGCCGTGGCTACGTCTCAAATGGTCCATCCGTTGAGTCAAATTTTTGATGACTCGTTCGAGCATTTCGACTGGTAACTGGCGAATTACACGTGTTATGTTTTACTCCAAGGCCTGAATCGAAGCGGGTTTGTCCGCTTAAACTTTAGTCTTTACATATCCCCACAGGAAAAAGTCCAATCGACCGGCCCAAAACGTGAAATTATCTGCTCAGCGAAGTGTTCTCTCAATACTTTTCAAGAGCCCATAGAGCGAAGCGATGTCGGGCGGTTTCAGTTCTTGCACAAGCTGTATTTTGTATGCTTTCAATTTAAGATATCGACGTAAAATGCGCCAAGTCGTTCCATACGTCAGTCCGAGTTGCTGCGAACGGCGTCGGATCGACTCTCCACGGTCTTCGTGTAAACTCTCAGCTACAGCCGCTAAATTTTCTTCACTGCGTGCTGGACGTGGTCTATTCGGTCGAATATTATCTGGATTATGCTGGATCTCAAGATGGTGTTGCGAATAGTATGCTCAGTAGGACGATTATGTTGACCATATGTTGAGCGAAGTGCACGAAACACATTCCTCACAGAACGTGAATTTTCGTAATAAAGTTGAACGATTTGTAAACGTTGTTCAGGCGTAAGTCTTTCCATGATGAAATGCCAAACAATACTTAACAAAAATAACATGACGCATGACACGACTCACACGTGATCTGTCAAAAAAGGCTATTGAAAAACGTATCTCTACTTGGATCACCCTTTATAATCAAGCTAGAGTTCACCTTTAGATATGACAATGTCGCGATTAGCGCATCTGGGTGTATGTTATTAAAAGCCCCTTCTATGTCAAGAAACGCCACCATGGTGAATTCTTTGAAATGTAGGGACGATTCGATAGTGCTCACAAGTTCGTGCAGGGCTGATTCTGTAGACTTCCCCTAATTGTAAGCATGTTGGTTCCCCGACAGGAGTTTTTTATCCGGGTTTTCCCTAATGAAATAATCTAAAAGTCTTTCCAGACCATTCAATAGGAAGGAGGATAGGCTAATTGGTCTGAAGTCTTTTGGCCTAGTGTGTGATATCTTTCCCGCTTTGGGTATGATCGATTCGGGATGTATGAAAGGCTCATACAGCCTACATAAATTTTCTACAGCCAGGGGATAATGAACATTAACATTTTCTGCATTTCTGCTGGAGTGATGTCGTCAGGTCCAGGTGACTTGAAGGGCCCAAAGGTATTAATACTCCTGGTGTCTTAGTGAAAGAATTTTTACGCAGGGAGAGAATAAGACGTGGTGTTAATATTCCCTCTTTTTCTGATAACCAATTTCCGTCAAAAAACTGATTTCTTCTACTTAATTCCAAATTAAGACTTGTCTATATTGATAGTTTTTCATCGTTGTATAGCGTATTTGTATAGGGTGATCCAAGTAGAGATAGTTTTTTGGATCACCCTATATTTACTGAATCTTGGCTTAAACCAAACGTATTTAAATCGGAGATACTTAGTAATGATTATAATATTTTTAGAAAAGATAACTCGATACGGAAAGGTGGTGGTGTTTTAATTACAGTTCATTCCTCTTTCCCCTCATCATTATTAGAAATTCCGGGTAATTGTGATAATGAGTTCCTATGTGTCAAATTTATTATTGATAAAACTATCATGTTTTTAAATTGCTCGTACATTACTCCAGATTTAGAAGTAGAATTATACATGCAACTTGCTTATAGTTTAAAATTTGTTAATAGTTTAGCATCATTTAACGATGTCATTATTGTTTTTGTTGATTTAAGTCTAACTAAAGTGACATGGTTACCTGTGCAGATTCTGAAACTCTCTTTCCGTCGTATTTTGATCGTTTTTATTGTTTCTTTGATGTCTTGTCAGACCTTTCCTTTCACAAATGATTTTTGTAGAATGTTAGATTTGGTATTTTGTAATGTCTCGGAAATATCGATCTCTAGAACACATCCTTTTGTCTCTCCAGAAGATGCTTATCATCCAAGTCTTTGCGTTTCTATTGACTTTGGTAATAATGAACATCTGAATAACCAACATCCCAGGAAATCTATTACCTTCAATTTTAGATATTGAAACCTAGTTGAACTTAAGAATAAACCGTCTTTAATTGAGCGGCAGCACCACACTGACTTGTCTTTTCACTTGTCTGATTTTTACACAATTTTGAATGATTGCTTTCAAATATTTGTTCCGATCTCCCTTAAAAAGGTGGGTGACAGTGGGCCGGCATGGTTTACAAAGGATTTAAGATGCTTAAGGAATTACAGGAATATAATGTATAGAACATTTCAAAAGAGTAAATTTCCTTTAGATTCCATTAATTATTCGTTTGCTAATTGACTGATTCTAAAGATCTGTATATGCCAGATCGGGCAAAGTTATCAACCCTGTTAAAGTGCTGTAAATGTACGGACAATGACAGATTGTTGGGCAAAGGTAAATTGACAGTTTAGACGATTGCAAGAAAAACCTAAAATTTCATACATTTACAATATATTTTGTAAATATTTATAGGCAGGATTGCCAATAACAATATTTTATAGACAGTGTTGCCAATGAAATGTTTTTCTGACATGCATAAACATCGCGTATCTAACAATCTGCAAATTATCTCACATTGTCCGATCTGGCAATCGTCTTTACTCAGCTTAAAAGTTTTTATGACTTGGTAAACTCGAAAAGAGAAACAAAGTGGTATCCTTATTCGCTGAGGTACAATGGCCACGAGTCATCGTATGATATTGAAATATCTAATTTGTTTTCCGAATTTTTTCAAAGTACTTACAAAGAAAATTCTTCTTTAAATTCTGTATACCCTTACAATATTTCCTATTGTAAACTTTTGTTTCTCATATTACAATATACTATGAAATGCTTCTTGATTCTTTAAAATCTCTAGACGTCAATTTCTCTCCCGATCCTAATTATGTTCCTACTCTTATCTTAAACAAATGTGCTCATGAGTTTTACATCCCTTAAACTATCCTCTTTAAAGGCGGTAAATTTAATATGGATAATTATAGAGGAAAAGCTAAATTAAGTGTAATACAGAAACTTTTTAAGAAATTGATTCAAAAATAATTTCTCATTCGCTTAGAAATATCATCTGTTTTCCAGCACTGATTTATGAAAGGCAGGTCTACAGTAACAAACTTAATCACATATTTATTCCCTCACCTTAGAGAGGAGGGTATACTCGTATATCATTTGCTACGAGCCAAAAGTGTAACACATCGAAGGAGTGACCAAAGATCCTAAGTATGTTCGGCGGAAATCCGTTTTGTGCCATTTTAAGTCATTTGAGCAATGTCCGTCCGTCTGTCTGCCTGTGTGTCTGTCTGCTGGCTGGTGCGCACGATAACTCTCGAAAGGAGTAACCGATTGACTTCAAATTTAGTATGCGGTAATATTTTTCTCCATCTCCGGCTAAGTTCGAAGATGGGCCATATTGGTCCACTCCTTCTAGTACCTCCCCCACAAAAGGTTAACTTATAGTGAAATTTTGATTCTTTAATACCATCTATACTACTTACTCGACTCTTCTGAAATTTCACACCTAGTACTCGTATTACTTTGTTAGTCGCTAACATGTCAAGAAAAATGGGCGAAGTGGCCACTACCCTTTTGGCACCTCCCACACGAATGTACCATTTTGCATCAAGAGTAAACTACTTTTTACTTTAATATCAGTTCATACAAATACCTGAAATTTTTTACAGTGTAATGGTTTTATAGCACCTAGAGTCCAGAGAAAAGTGGGCGTTATTGGCACGCTCCTTTTGGTACCTCCCACACAAATGGACCATTTTGTACCAAAAGTTACCAGCTTATAACATTAATACCAGTCCATACAAATACTTGAAATTTTGCACAGTGTAATGCTTTTATAGTACCTAGAGTCTATCTTTCTTTCATCTAAAATCTTAATGTATGCCGATGATGTGAAGTTGTTTCTATGATACGCCTTTACAATGTTACATAGATAAATTAGTGACCTGGTGTAATATCAATCACATGCCACTGAATTTCGAGAAATGTAAAAAATATCATTTTCTCGTTAACCCATTCTGCAAACGAACTATGTTATTTATAATTATACTTTAGAAAATGTTAAAATTTTTAATGATTTAGTTGTTCTACTTGATCCCAAACATAATTTTAAGCTCCATAAGGCTAAAGGTTTATCGGGTTTTATAAAAAGATGCTCAAAAGAGTATAATGACCCTTGTTTGTCTAAACGCTTATATAGGAGCTCTGTTCTTGAATACGCATCTGTTTAATGACATAGTTAAATTAGAGTCAGTTAAAAAAATTTTTAATTTCTTCTTTTAAGGGTTCAAGCTGGAATGATCCGTTCAACCTTCCCCCGTATATCGATTGTCTCAAATTGATTGACCTTCCTTCTCTAGAACATAGTAGAGGACATTCTTTATGGTAAAGTTAATATATAGGGAAATTGATTCACACTACTTAACCGGTAAACTTGAGTATACTTAATGTACCCGTTCGCCTTAATATATAGAAATTTTGTTCGTTTAAAAATTAATTTTTGAGGTAAAACTATGGAATATTTAAGCCACTTAATACTCGTACTCTGTAGAAACATGAACTCGGTACATTCGCGTATTTCGACATCGGAATCAGTTATAAGTATTAAACAGTCAATTCTTAATTTGAGTTATTTCGGTTAATTTTCCAAGGTTTGCCAAACACTTCCCGTCGTTAATAATATCCAGCTGTTTCCTGCTTCTATACGTTCGCCGTCGTCTGTTCTGTTTGTTCCATTTACTCAACGATTTCAATACGCCCTGCTGTTTCCTGCTTTCATATATTTCCCGCTATTCGTATGTTCCTGATCTTCTGTTTCCCTGCTGCTGTTCCTTAATATGTATGAGCCACTCTGGTGCTATTGAAACATTAGTATTATTTTTGTTATTGGATACAAAATCATCACCGATCATAAAAAATTGGTTTAATCTTCACCATCAGTCTACTTGAAGTCTTTCATACTCCTGATATGAAAACATTTTTGGTCACGACTGCACTGACCACAAATATGAAATTTAATTGTGTAAGTGTATCCCAGCCAGCACCTCATATAAGTTTTTAGCTCTTAATCGAGACTTTAAGTATTAGAAATAATAATATTATGTTGGGCTAAAATGTTGAAATTTCGTTAATTTGAGTAGGGTATTATTTCAGCCATACTCTTAATTATACGTGTGCAAACTTTCTGCATAATACCTCTCAGAGATCCAGAAGTCGCAAACACCACAGTCAGAGAATTCAAAATTATTTTTCGCGCATATATTTGCCGTTTATAGTACTCATATTTAAAAATTTTAAACTTTCTATCTTATAAGAGGCTTCTGAAGGGCCAAAAATAATATTAACGTTTTTGGTAGCGCGAATACTGACCACGGCCCAAAAAACGAATGTGCGAATCCGTGGTTTATACAACACTCCTTTCTATGCGTCTGCAAAATTTCAGCTTTCTAGCTCTAACAGGAGCCTCATTAGTCAAGTGGTCGAAAATCACATGGCGGAAAATCAAAGTAGCCTATTTTAATTTCCGGGTATTGGTCTATCTATTCACCAAGTTTAAATAAAACCGGTTCAGCCGTTTAGGCGTGATGCGGCAATTGAACAACCAAACGATTTTATAATATTAATAGGATTTTCTAAATATTTTGGACTTTGTGTTTTAATATATTAAGAACTTATCCATTTCTAATCCATTAGAAACAAATCACCGTGGCGGTGACACCCTGTGGTACAGCGTATTATAACAGGGTATTATAACTTTGTGCATTTGTTTGTAACACCCAAAATGAGAAGAAATATTCCAATCGTTTATTATACTGATCGACTTAGAATCACTTTCTGAGTTGATTTAGCTATGTCCGTCTGTCTGTCTGTGCATGTATTCTTGTAATCAAAGTACAGGTCGCAATTATGGTCCGATCTCGACGAAACTTTACACATATCTCACTAAATAACTCAAGGACGATCCCTATTGAATTTGGTTAAAGTCGGTTCAGATTTAGATATAGCCCCTATATATATTAGCCCGATTTGATATGTAAGCGCTATAAAAACTTTATTTTATATCCGATCAGTATCAAATTCGCCAGAAAGAAATGTGAATGAACACTGTTAAATATGGAAGAAATCGGTTCAGATTTTCAGATTTTGACATGTAAGCGCTGTAGAAACTGTATTTTATATCCGATCAGTGCGAAATTCTGCAGAAAGAAGTTTCTTATTACATGAAGGAATACTGCCAAATTCGGAGAAAATCGGTTCAGATTTAGATATAGCCCTCATATATATGTTACCCCCGATTTGATATGTAAGCGCTGTAAACACTGTATTTTATATCCGATCAGTATGAAATTCGGCAGAAAGGGGTTTCCTGTTATAGGAATGAACACTTTTAAATTTAGAAGAAATCGGTTCAGATTTAGAGATAGCCCCCATATATACGTTACCTCCGATTTGACATGTAAGCGCTATAAAAATGTTATTTGATATTCGATCGGTGCGAAATTCGTATTTTATATCCGATCAATACGAAATCCGACAGAAAGAGGTCTTTTTACATGAATGAATGAATGAATGAACGAAAATCGGTTCAGATTTATATATAACCTCCATATATATGTTCCTCCTGATTTGGTATCAAAGCGCTGTAGAAGTTGTACTTTACTTCCGATAATTAAAATTTCTCAATTTAAGCGATCATTTAGCGATCATCGGTTCCGAATTAGAATATGTTTCTACCCATTTACCAATTATTCCAAATTATTATAGCAATGACCCTTATCGCATTGTTAGGGAGGTGTAGGGTATTATATAGTCGACCCGCCCGACTTTCTACAGAGAGAAGTCTCTTGACACACTTAGAGACAATACTAAATTTGAGGAAAATTGGTTCATATTTAGATATAGCCCCCATATATATGTTACCGCTGTAGAAACAGTATTTTATATCCGATCGATACGAAATTCGGCAGAGAAAGGTTTCTTATTGTATAAATGAATACTGCCAAATTTAGGGAAAATCGATTCAGATATAGATATAGCCCCCCATATATATGTTACCTTCGATTTGACATGTAAGCGCTGTAGAAACAGTATTTTATATCCGATCGGTACGAAATTTGGCAGAAAGAGGTTTCTTATTAAGATATAACCCCCATATATATCTAACTACCGATTTAGTATCAAAGCTCCATAGAAGTTGTACTTAACTTCCGATCATTACAAAATTTTACAGAAAGAAGTTTCTTAATTTAGGAACGAATACAGCCTTATTATGGGATAATCGGTTCAAATTTAGATATAGCCACATATACGTTCCTGGGTATTTAGTATTTAAGCGATACAAAAACTGTACTGTATTGTTTGTTGATCGAAGTTGCTGAAAAACTGTTTAGATTATGTATAGTCCCATCGATTTGCATTTTTTGATATACGATACAATACTGCGCTTTTTAAGGTTATTTTTTAAGATCTAATAATTAGCCTTGATGAGGAGGTGGAGCTAAGTACTTTGTTAAGTGAAACGAAACCAATTATTAAATACTTGGTTAAGTGAAACGAAACCAATACGCATTGTTAGAGAGGTGTAGGGTATTATATAGTCTGCCCCGCCCGACTTTTAGTCTTTCCTTACTGTTAAAGTCTAAATATTCAAAATTATATTCAATCTAAATTTGGTGTTGATCCGTCAACCCAATCAAAAGTGATTCACAAAACAGTACGGGTCGTTCGTTTTAAAATTTCATAAAACTTCGAGCACTTCTCCGTTGGTTCCATTAGGAACATCTATGTGGATTTGTAGGTATTTACTTCAAGCCGCCATAAACACTTTTGGTGTTTAAATGGCGGGCCGCGGTCAAAAACACTTGAAATCGCATATCCAAAAGTTATGAGCTATAATTTTTCGCAGAAAGATCTCACATGAACAATGCTCACGAACAATGCCTCCATGTGTCCCTCGTATTTGGAACTGACCAGTACTTTTAGGATGAATAGCCACAACTTATACAATAATGGATAGAGTTATGAAAATATCTAAGATTTTTTCTTCATTTTTGAAATGTATGTGGTTATAACATTTCTTATATATATTTTCTTATAGAAAGATCCGTTCTCGAGTTATGAGGTTATTTGGGCAATTCCACTCCCGATTGATCAATCATAAATTCTCCCCCAGAGAGCCCTGCATTGGGCAAGTACGAATTCATCAAGACCAAAATTATGAAAATCGAATTTTCTCGAGTTATGAGATTGTATGGACGGTGCCGCGCTCCTTTGACCAATCAGAAAATGTCCTTCACTATGTTTCTTGGGCCGATATAATAAAATTGTGAAAATCGAACGATTTGTTCTCTTATTATGCGGTTATGTGTACGGTGATTTACCTCCTTGACCTTGCCACGCCTCCTGCGCCAGTCATAAATCTCCCTCCATGGTGTCCTACCTTGGACCAGTACGAATTGATCAAGCCCAAATTCATGAAAATCTAATGATCTGCTCTCGAGTTATGATGTTGTGTGTTGTCAGTTCCACGACATTTTGACCAATCCTAAATTTTCTTACATAGTGTCCTTCCTGTGCCAATACGAATCCACTAAGCACAAAATTGTGAAAATCAAACGATCTGTTCTAGAGCTATAAGACGGTTCCACGCTACTTTGACCTTTGCTTAATTTCCCTATATAGTGTTCTTCCTTAGGTCGATACGAATACACTAATCCCAAAAGATTGAAAATCGAACGATCCGTACTCGTGCTATAAAGTTTTGTTGGCAGTTTCGCGTCCTTTGACCAACCATAAATGTCCTCACATGGTGTCAGTTCTGGAGCCACTATGAACCCTTCAAGCCCAAAATCATCAAAGTCAAACGATGCATTTTCGAGCTATGGGATTGTGTTGACCGCGCAATGCCTTTTTGACCAATTTTAAATTTTCCTCCATTGTGCTTTTCCTTAGGCCAATACGAATCCATTAATCTCAAAATTGTGAAAATTAAACAATCCGTTCTCACGCTATAATGCTGTTCTGGCTGTGTCACGCCAGTTTGACCAATTCTTTCACTTATACATCATTTCTTTTCATCAATAGTGTCATTTCTGAAGCCACTATGAACTCTTCAAACCCAAAATCTTCAAAATCGAACAATGTATTTTCGAGCTATGAGATTGTGCTGACCGCGCGAAGCCTCTTTGGCCAATCGTAAATGTTCCTCGATAGTGATCTTCCTTAGGCCAATGCGAATCCATTAAACCAGGATTGTGAAAATCAAGCAATACTTTTCCGATGCTAAATTTTCCTGTGTAATGTGCTTCTTAAGGCCAATACGAATGCATTAAACCCAAAATCTTGAAAATCATACGATCCTTAATCGTGCTATAAAGTTTTGTTGGCAGTTTCGCGCCTCCTTGACCAATCCTAAATTTTCTTCCACAGTGTCACTTCTGGAGCCACTACGAACTCATCAAGCACAAAATCATGAAAATCCAACTATCCGTTCTCAAGTGATGCGCAAATGTACGGCATTGTGCTTAATATATCGATACCTCCATTCTAAAACATGCCAAGTCGACTTAGCATGTTTTTAGGGAGATTGCATTTTTAATTTCTAAATATTCCAAATTATATTCAGTAAAAATTTGGTGTTTATCCGTCTACCCAATCAAAAGCTATTCACAGGGAATTCCACACAAATTTTAAAAAATACATCAAACTTTGATCGCCTCCCCTGAAAAACTACCTTTTTGTACTTAGCATAATTTAGAATGGAGGTATCGATATATAGATATATATATCGCTCACTTACTTCAAGAGTGACATAACTCAAAACTGAAAATTGCCAAGATGTGTAACTTTAAGTCCGTATAAAAAGATAAGTAACATGAAATAAGATGTTTAAATATGTTTGAATAATCCGAAATATGCTTGTTTACTTATAGACCTAATTCACAGAACGGATAGTTAAAACCTATTACGCAATCGCAAAAAAAAACCTGTACAAAGTCGGGAAGGCCTACATCGTAGTAACAATTATTACAGAAAGAAAATATTACAGAAAGAAAATAAATAAATTCCTTGACGGGGACGCCTTCGCGTTCCGATGGAGCGGGGTCCCCCAATCATCCTACTCAGTACTCACAACAGGTGGTACGGTGAGGGCAAAACGTCATGTCCGACCGTCAAAACGGAAGCACAATGAGCACCGCTCAGAGTTTTGACGAAGTTGGAGGCTGTTGGGGTTTCGGCTCTTACCGAGAAACAAAAAGAGCCACTTACCTGGGCTGGGCTAAGGTGTCATAGATGCTTCTAAGGCCAATGAGCCGGCTTCGAGACTATAGTCTTGAAAGAATACAAGCAGGATATAGCTCCCACTACGGAAGGTGAGTCGTCCACCGTGGTTGATACACGACTTTCTGGAAGTGCGGAGGTACCCACGCCCAGAAAATCTGTAACGTCCTTCTCTGACACAGAGGGGCTGAGGGGAGTCTCCGGACCCTTTGACGCATCTGGCGGGGACACGCTTCTCGATGATACGGACGAAGAGTTCGATAACACCCTTGTCGGGGTGGATGTTAATCTGTCAATTACCAATGATGGTAAGAATTCTACAGATTAATCTTCATCACGCTAAAGCAGCCTCAGGGGCTCTATTGCTGCGCCTACCCACAGGTGCAGTAGACATCGTCCTGATATAGGAGCCCTACGCAGTGTGAGGAAGGGTGTGCGGTATCAGGACACCCAACTTTAAACTGCACTCCAAGAACCTGCATTTTGGCCAGGAAAGATCTAAGTATCTTTCTCCTGGCTAATTTAAGCGGTAAAGACCAAACTAGTCTGGAGATCGGTAATCACATATATTGGGTGGTCTCCAGTTACTTGCATATGAAGCTGTAGTACCGACTGCGACTATTCAGCGAAATAGTAGAAGAAGCAACATCTGGCGAGGTCGAGCTGATAATTGGCGCAGACACGAACGCTCATCATACTATCTGGGGTAGTACGGATATAAACGATAGGGATGATTCGCTAGTGACTTGACTTTATTCTAACTACCAACCTAAGTATTTGTAACAGGTAATAAACCGACCTTAACAATTAAAGACAGACAAGAATTACTCGACGTAACGTTTGTTACTGACCGGCTGTCAGACAAAATTATTGGGTGGAATGCACTGGACGACCACTCATTTTCAGATCACCATTATATTGAGTTCAAACTCGCTGAAAAAGCGCCTAAACCTACCGTCCACAGAAATGTGAGGAAGATAAAGTGGCACCTGTATGAAAAGAATTTCAAGAAAGTCCTCAACTCCAAACTTCTGTACGAACCGAATGACAAAGCCGGTCTGCGGTCTGGATAATCTGGTCGAGCATATCACCACATCATTCAATAGTTCCCTTGAAGAAGCCTGTCCAAAAACAAGGTACAAGGGTAAAACTAAACCTCAATGGTGGACTTTTGAGCTAACGGCAAGGAAAAAGACCTGCAACAAGGCGAAATCTACTGGAGTCGCTAATGATTGGGATGCATATAAAGGGCAACTCGAGATATATAAGAAGGAGCTTAGGAAGGCGCAAATACGCTATTGGTATTCCTTCTGTGGCGATGTGGAAAAGGTCTCCGACGCCGCAAGGCTGAGGAAGATACTATGCACTTCACCTTGTACAGTAGGGTATTTACAGGATGAGGCAACAAACTGGACAAAAACAGAGAGCAATCACTAAATGTACTGCTCGACACACATTTCCCGGGGAACTCATCAACAGAGACTGAGGATCAACAGGAACAACAAGAGTGCGAGCGTCGCTAGCTTGTTGACTGAGAGATCCAGAATAAGCTGGGCTATAAACAGCTTTGAGCCCTTCAAGTCACCTGGACCGGACGGCATCACTCCAGCAGAAATGCAGAAAATGTTAAAGTACATTATACCCTGGCTGGAAAAAATTCATGTAGGCTGCATCAGGCTTTCATACATCCCTAATCGATGGAGGGATACCAAAGTGCTATTCATATCCAAAGTGGGGAAGATATACACTAGGCCAAAAGACTTCAGACCAATTAGCCTATCCTCCTGTATAAAAACTCCTGTTGGAGAACCAAGATGCATACAATAAGGGGAAGTCTACAGAATCAGCCCTGCACGAACTTGTGAGCACTATCGAATCGTCCCTGCATTTCAAGGAATTCACCATGGTGGCATTTCTTGACATAGAAGGGGCTTTTAACAACATTCACTCAGATGCGGTAATTGCGGCACTCTCACATCTAAAAGTTAACACTAGTTTGATTAGACTAAATCAAAGTCTGCTCACCAGAAGACGCATAACAGGATGTCTAGGGTCCATAACTCTAACAAGGTTTGTAAACAGAGGGATCCCGCAAGGAGGAGTACTGTCTCCACTAATTTGGAACCTAGCGGTGAATGAAATCCTGCGGACGACGTGGCAATCGCAGTGAGTGGCAAATTCGCAAACGTCCTTAGAGACATCCTACAGGTGGCTCTGAACTAAATGGAACAGATCTAGTCTTTTTGAACATTTTTAGTAATAATTCTAGATAGGAAACTATTATTTAGACTTAACGTATTGGAACGTGTAAGGAAGGCCAACATCGCCTTATATTCCTGCAAAAAGGATGTAGGGTCGCGGTGGGGCCTCTCTCCTAAAATCGTCCACTGTATATATATAGCAGTAGTTCGACCACTACTGTTATACGGCATTTTGGTATGGTGGACGGCAACTGACAAACTAACCATCATCAACCTACTAACTAAGGTTCAGAGAACTGCCTGCCTGTGCATAAGCGGAGCCTTAAGGACTACAGCGACTGAGCCTCTACAATCCCTAGAGCGGCAATAAGAATGTGGAGGTACAAGAACTACGGTCACATGAGGATATCAAAGTGTAGTGCTATAGTAACCGACCGAGTGGACTATATACCAACTGTGTACACCTTAGAGAGAAATTACATCGCACTGATTCCCGCCAGAGATGAATGGGTTGGCAAAATACCAGGTAATAGAAACCATCTCCACTTTTACACGGATGGTTCGAAGCTTGATGAAAAGGTTGGCTTCGGAGTACACTGTGAAGAACTTAGTCTGGATATAGCTCACAGACTACCAGATACCTGCAGTGTCTATCAAGCCGAAATAATGGCAATATGGGAAGTCGCCAAGTGGCTGAGTCGTAACATAGTAACCAACACTGGCGTTGTCATTTACTCGGACAGCCAGGCTGCCATCAATTCTCTGGAGGCAACATCCCTAAATTCACAAACAGCCCTCGACTGCCGCAGATCTCTTAATGAGATGGCTGAGCAGTTTAATATACACCTCATATGGGTGCCTGGGCATAGGGATATCCCGGGGAACTGCAAAGCCGATGAACTTGCTAGGAAAGGGACGACATTACAAATTCTCGAAGAATTTGCATATATTGGTGCGCCACTATCCACGTGCAAGCTTTGGCTTAGGCAAGAGGCAATCAGGCAGTCCAACGAGAGATGGACAGAAATCGGCACCTGCAGGGTAGCTAGACAAATCTGGCCAAGGTATGACCTGAGAAGGTCAAAATATCTCCTCGCACTAGAGAGGAAACGACTGTCTACGTTCGTACAGGTTCTGACGGGACACTGCTTGATCGGCGAACACGCCAAAAGATTGGGTATTGACTCCAATGACTTCTGCCGAAGCTGTGGAGAGCATTGAGCACTTGCTTTGCGACTGTCCCGCTTTGAGTAAACGACGACTGGACATACTGGGGTCGGCCTTTATAGGCAGCCTAACAGATCTTTCCAGTACTGATATTCGTACTATCGATAAATTTATATATCAAACAGGTTGGTTTCGATGAGGGGCATTTCAGCCCGTGGTAACACTAGGGACCTAAACTGGTCTATGTGAGCTTGAAAAAAAAATACGGCTGTCACCCTAACCTAACCTAACCTATAGACCAAATTTCGCTGAGATTAATTTATGGACATTTGCAAAATTCGGATTTTTGTAAGGCAACCTCAAAAAATTTAAATATTGAGTTATGTCACTCTTGAAGTGAGTGAGCGACATATATACTAGCTTTAACCCAGTACGCTTTGCAGACCCATCATTTATTTATTTTCTTGTTAGAGTACTGTAGAATAGTTATACCTCTTTCTTTCAAAAACAAATAACTATTCCATATCGGGAAAAATTATCTTGTTTATGTCCTGGCATCAAGGTACAATATTTATACCTTTTCCCTTCTGTGCCTCTAAACGCCAAAAACTATTTTTTAGACCATATTTTACCTTTTCCCCTAGTTTATGTTCCAATAGCTACATTCACACTCTGATACAATATAAAACAATACTTGCCCCACCGTGTCTTTAACAGTTTTATTTAGAAAAAGGTAAAATGAATGCCTAGTTTAAGTTGCAAGGCTTACAATGGCCATTGGGAACATATTTAATCATTTTCGCTCCATTCATTTAACCCGATGTGTCATAATTTACCATATTTGCAGCACTGAACAATATTTAATCGTTTTTGCCCCAAAAGTGGCTCTAAAAGTGTGCATTTAGAGAAATCATAGAAATCATATTTAACCCTTTTTGCTTCATTGTACCACTTTTAACCCTTTTGGCTATACTTAACCCTATACAACACCTTTTAACCACTCTGCACCATAATATTAAACTTTAACTAAAATCATAACATTTGAAAAAATGACTTCTTATCTCATATTTATGTTCCAGATGTTGCCCTCTCCCTCTATACACATGATTTTCCCCATATAGGTGCTAAATATGTATTTTGTATTACAGTACCATATTTAACCATTTTTGTCCTTCTGTTACATTTTTAACAATTTTTTCCCACTGTACCATATTTAACCCTTGTAGACCCACAGTACAATAGTCAACCATTTTTGTCACATTGTACCATATTTAATCATTTTCGTCCCTCTGTACCAAAGTTAACACATTTTTGCCTCACTATATCCGAGGTAACGATTTGTGGCCCACTGTACCATTTTTAGCCCATTTTGTCTCATTTTACCATTTTTAACCATATTTTCCCCGCTGTACTATCGTTAACCCTTTTTTGTCCCATTGTGCAATATTAAACCCTTTGTCTCCCTGTAAAATATTTAACACTTTTGCCCCACTGTACCATATTTAATCCTATTTGCTCCACTGTATCATATTTAACACCTTTTTGCCCCTTTTTGACTCACTGTACCATAGTTAACCATATCTATCACATTGTACCAAAATTAATTCTTTTTGCCCCACTATATCATATTAGATCCTTTTTGCCCCACTGTACCATATTTAATCCATTTTTCCTACTTTACCATATTTAACTATTTTTGCCCAACTGTACCATACATAACCATTTTTGCCCCACTTTTAACGTTTTTTGTCTCACTGTACCATATTTAACACTTTTTGTCTTACTGTACCATATTTAAAAATTTTCACCGCTCTACCATACTTAGCCCCCTTTTAGACCCACTGTACCATAGCTAACCATTTTTTGTCACACTGTACCATGTTTAATCCTTTTTGCCCCACTGTATCATAGTTAATGCATTTTGGCCCCACTCTACGGTATCTAACCCTTTTTGTCTCACTGTACCATATTTAAAATGTGTCCCCACTCTACCATACTTAACCCTAAAACCGTAACTGTACCCACTGTTCTCTTCACATCTCAAGTTTAAGTTCCAATTTTGCCAGATTGATTCATTTTTGCCCCAATGCACCATAACTAACCCGTTTTGCCCCACTGTGCCTCTTAATGTTAGAATTTTCAAAAGTCACTTCCAAACTCTAGTTTATGTTACAAAATCTACCCTAGAACCATGGGACCATATCTAACATTTTTAAACCACTGTAACCTATATTACACGTTTGGCCCCACTGTGTCCCGAAAAGTACGATTACAAAAAAAACTGACTACCCCGATCCGTTATCCTAAGGACATCCCACGCGTCAATTTTCACTATTCTAATTCTAGGCGTTAAAGTTGGCGGTGGTACATTATTTATCACTTTCTGTCCCACTGTGCCCCTAAAATTTTCCAAAAAATTCGCTCCGTGTTCTAGTTTACGTCCCAAGATGTAAATTCACAGCATATTTCACGATTCTAGCTCTTACAATTTGGATTTGGCCGTTGTACTACTGGGGTTTCCAACAAGAGGTGTTATTTTGAATCACCCGGTATTTCGGTAGCTGTCACCTTTGAAGCTTTTATTCTTTGACATTTGACAAATAGAAACTACGCCATTACTAAAAATGGAACGATACACGATTCAACAACGCACTGAAATTAATAAAATTTGAAAAACATCGAAAAATCATCTTGACTGATGAGGCCCATTTCCACCTCGGTGGCTACGTCAACAAGCAAAATTGTCGCATCTGGGGCTCGGAAAACCCAAGAGTTATTGTTGAGAAGCCTCTCCATCCTCAACGTGTGAGTGTTTGGTGCGGTTTATGGTCCGGTGGGGTCATTGGACCTTATTTTTTCGAAAATGAGGTTGGATCAACAGTTACGGTGAATGGAATGCGCTATCGATAGATGATTAATGATTTTTTATGGTCGGAGTTGGATGGTATTGATCTGGAAAACGTTTTCCTTCAACAAGACGGCGCTACGTGCCACACAAGCAACGAAACCATTGCTCTGTTACGGGAAAAGTTTCCGGACCGAGCTATCTCTCGAAGAGGTGATCACAATTGGCCATCGAGATCTTGTGATTTAACACCTTGCGACTTCTTCCTTTGGGCCCACATGAAAGATAAGGTCTACGCCAACAGCCCATCGTCGATTCAAGACCTCAAAGATGGAATTCGTGAGGCTATCGAGGACATAGGGCACCCACTTTGCGATTTGGTTATGGAAAATTTCATGAAAAGGATATGGTCCTGTAAGCGTGGTCGTGGCTGATGTTGTTTTTTATTATTAACGGCATACCCTCCTCTTTATTATGAAATAAACATCCGATTATTTATCTCAAAAAATTCAATTTTTCTTTGAATACCAAAATAAGTCCTCTTGTTGGAAAACCCTTTACATTTATCCCTTTTTAGAGCGCCCCAGTAGGTGAGTTGGTAACGTACTCGCCTATGAGTTTGGGGGTCGTGGGTTCGATTCCCACCAGAGGCTCTGATCTGTCGCTGCAAAATTCTTTGTAACCCGGTCTTTGTAACCCGGCCTTTCCTTGGACCTTTAAATTAGAATATAAATTTACTTTGTATTGTAATTCATATAAAAAAATAAATAAATATCCCTTTTTACCCCACTGTGCGCGTAAATGTAAATTTAAAAAAAAATCTATTCAATTTCTGGATCTACCTCATAAGGGCTACCCTCACACCAAATTTCACGATTCTAGCTCATTCCGTTTAGATTTGGCGGTGGTACAATATTTATCCCTTTTTGCACCCATTGTGCGGTAATAGTACGAATTTCGAAAAATCCCGTCTTATTGCACGTCTACACGATGGTCAGTCAGTCAATAAGTCACGCAACAATTTTATATATACATAGATATACATATATATTTAACAATAATTACGGCCCGTACTTTAATTAAAATAATACACGGACAGATAGACGGACATGGTTAAATCGATTTATAAAGTGATTCCCTGTGGATGTTACTAACAAATGTACAAATTTATAATATCACAGTGTGGTGTAGGGTATAAAAATATGTGCGCATATTAAACGCAGCATTTCAAAACAAATAAATTCTATATATACGTTTTAAGCAAATATTCACATCCTAAATCGATTTTTTAATTTGTGTGTTAGGTTTGAATTGCTATGCAACGGCCATATTTGTGTGCATCTTCTCTATTTACATTACAATATGGGTGGGAACATATTGAATAACCAGCAAAGTGTGGTGTCGTTTTTGGAGCGGAAGTTAACAGTAAGCTGTTAGCGGAAATGCCACAGATCATGTTCATGCAAACAACGATGCTTAAGTTACGACAGTTGTCAAGGCGACGATGATTGCAATTGAACTGATTTCAAATCAAATTTTCAATAATTGTGTCATGCGATATTGAAATCCGAGTGGGAAGCAATAAAGCCACCCCTTTTCAAATGAATTTTGCGCATTTACAACATATTGATGTGTTCTACTATCTATAATATATATACTAACACGAATACATACGCAGGCATTTCAGAGGCAACCACTGTTGGGTTAGCTCTAGCTTTTTGTTCTTTTAATTTTCTAAATGTAAATGAGGAAACTCACCGTTTTTGATATGTTTGAATTGAAATGAAATGTATTTGTGATCAAACTTTTTATAAATAATAATAATTGGGCAATGCAAGTGTTGCACTTTTTTGCAGAAAAGAATTCGACATTAATCTAGTATACATACTATTCTCTCGGTTATTGTCAATGCGAATAATCCATTGAGACTGGTCGATCATATCACCATATCATTTAATAGATCCCTTGAAGAAGCCTGTCCAAAAACAAGGTACAAGGGTAAAACTAAACCCCAATGGTGGACTTCTGAGCTAACGGCTATGAAAACGACCTGCAACAAGCTATTCAATAAGGCTAAATCTACTGGGGTCGCTGATGATTGGGATGCCTATAAAGAGCAACTCAAGATCTATAAGAAGGAGCTTAGAAAGGCGCTCTTGGTATACCTTCTGTGGTAAAGTGGAAAAGGTCTCCGACGCCGCTAGGATGAGGAAGATATTATCTGCTTCACCCTGTACAGTGGGATATTTACAGGATGAGGCAAATAACTGGACCAAAAACAGCGAGCAGTCGCTCAATGTACTGCTCGACACACATTTCCCGGGGAACTCTATAACAGAACCCGAGGATCAGCAGGACCAACAAGAGTGCGAGTGGACTGCGAGCGTCGCTAGCTTCTTGACTGAGAGATCCAGAATAAGCTGGGCTATTAATAGCTTTGAGCCCTTCAAGTCACCTGGACCAGATGGCATCACTCCAGCAGAAATGCAGAAAATGTTAAAGTACATTATCCCCTGGCTGGAGAAAAGTTATGTAGGTTGTATCAGGCTTTCATACGTCCCGAATCGATGGAGGGGTACCAAAGTGGTATTCATACCTAAAGCGGGAAAGATATCACACACTAGGCCAAAAGACTTCAGACCAATTAGCCTATCCTTCTTCCTATTGAAAGGTCTGGAAAGACTTTTAGATCATTTCATTAGGGAAAACCTGGATACAAAACTCCGGTCGGGGAACCAACATGCTTACAATAAGGGCAAGTCTACAGAATCAGCCCTGCACGAACTTGTGAGCACTATCGAATCGTCCCTGCATTTCAAGGAATTCACCATGGTGGCATTTCTTGACATAGAAGGGGCTTTTAACAACATTCACTCAGATGCGGTAATTGCGGCACTCTCACATCTAAAAGTTAACACTAGTTTGATTTGACTAATTCAAAGTCTGCTCACCAGAAGACGCATAACAGCATGTCTAGGGTCCATAACTCTAACAAGGTTTGTAAATAGAGGGATCCCGCAAGGAGAAGTACTGTCTCCACTAATTTGGAAACTAGCGGTGAATGAAATCCTGCTAGATCTAGAACGTTGTGGCTGCAAGGTCGTGGCATATACGGACGACGTGGCAATCGCAGTGAGTGGCAAATTCGTAAACGTCCTCAGAGACATCCTACAGGTGGCTCTGAACAAGTTGGCTAGATGGGCCAGAAGCAGCGGTTTGGGCGTTAACCCCAACGAGACAGAATTGGTTCTCTTTACTAGGATGAATAATGTCCCACATGTGGACCCTCCACCTCGGATAAATGGAACAGATCTAGTCTTTTCTGAAAGTGCAAAATTTTTAGGAATAATTCTAGATAGGAAAATGTTATTTAGACTTAACGTATTGAAACGTGTAAGGGAGGCCAACGTCGCCTTATATTCCTGCAAAAAGGCTGTAGGGTCGCGGTGGGGACTCTCTCCTAAAATCGTCCACTGGATATATATAGCAGTAGTTCGTCCAATACTGTTATACGGCATTGTGGTACGGTGGACGGCAACTGACAAACTAACCATCACCAACCTACTAACAAAGGTTCAGAGAACTGCCTGCCTGAACATAAGCGGAGCCTTAAGGACTACAGCGACCGAGTCTCTACAAGCCCTACTCCATATACTGCCGATTAATATTGTGGCGAGAGAAGTTGCAACCAAAGCGGCAATAAGATTAAACTGCCTATCAATGTGGAGGTACAAGAACTATGGTCACATGAGGATATCAAAGTGTAGTGCTATGGTAACCGACCGAGTGGACTATATACCAACTGCGTACACCTTCGAGAGAAATTACATCACTATGAATCCCGTCAGAGATTAATGGGTCGGCAGAATACCAGGTAATAGAAACCATCTCCACTTTTACACGGATGGTTCGAAGCTTGATGAAAAGGTTGGCTTCGAAGTACACTGTGAAGAACTTAATCTGGATATAGCTCACAGACTACCAGATACATACCTGCAGTGTCTATCAAGCCGAAATAATGGCAATATGGAAAGTCGCCAAGTGGCTGAGCCGCAACGTAGTAACCAACACTGGCGTTGTCATTTACTCGGAAAGCCAGGCTGCCATCAATTCTCTGGGTGCAACATCCCAAAAATCCCCAACCAGCCCTCGACTGCCGCAGATCTCTTAACGAGATGGCTGAGCAGTTTAATATACACCTCATATGGGTGCCTGGGCATAGGGATATCCCGGGGAATTGCAAAGCCGATGAACTTGCTAGGAAAGGGACGACATTACAAATTCTCGAAGAATTTGCTTTAATTGGTGCGCCACCATCCACGTGCAAGCTTTGGCTTAGGCAAGCGGCAATCAGGCAGTCCAACGAAAGATGGACAGAAATCGACACCTGCAGGGTAGCTAGACAAATCTGGCCAAGGTATGACCTGAGAAGGTCAAAATACCTCCTCGCACTAGAGAGGAAACGATTGTCTACGTTAGTACAGGTTCTGACGGGTCACTGCTTGATCGGCGAACACGCCAAAAGATTGGATATTGACTCCAATGACTTCTGCCGAAGCTGTGGAGATGAGGAAGAAGTGGAGAGCATTGAGCACTTGCTTTGCGACTGTCCCGCTTTGAGTAAACGACGACTGGACATACTGGCGTCGGCCTTTTTAGGCAGCCTAACAGATCTTTCCAGTACTCATATTCGTACTATCGATAAATTTATATATCAAACAGGTTGGTGTCGATGAGGGGCATTTCAGCCCGTGGTAACACTAGGGACCTAACACTAAACCTAAACCTAAACCTAACATGATTTTTTTACTTTATTTAACAAAAAAAAATTTAAATTTATGAATTCATAATTTAATTGTTGTTTAGTTTTAATTTAAAATCTTTTAAGACGTGTATGACCTTAATTTAGTAGTTCTCGAGCCAGGAATTTTGGATGATTCAATAACACTACGCAACAAAAAAAAATCTTTTTTGTGTCCTAGACCTAAAAATAATTTTTTTGTATAGATTGTGGCATACTGTTATATAAAATCAAAACCAAACTTTTTTTTATGGATAAATTTGTTTTTAATTTTTTTTTATTAAAAATGCTATTATCGTAGAAGTTACGCTTAGTATTTGCACTATAATTTTTGGAGTATATGCCCGATTAGGTCGACTTATGCGTTAAATTGAAGCTATTAATGTGGGCTACAAATGTTGGAAATGTCACTTTCACTTAGAAACAGTGGTTTAGTAACAGTCACTAAAGAAATTGAAAAAAGTAGATTTATTTAAAAAAAAAATCCTGGGAAAAAAACATATAAAATAGAAAAAAATGAAATTCTCTTACCACTACCAAAAGGGCTATAATTTCTACTTTTGGTAGAGTTAAGAGAATTTCAAAAAATCTTATTTTTTTAATTTTTGTTTAAATATCGATTTTATTTATTACTTTTATTTATATTATGTACATTTGAGTTTATTTATACGAACGAGTTTCATTAGAAATAATTGTGAGTTCTTTGATGACGTTTGAAGATTTCGGAATCGGTTTCTCTAACAAGGAACCCAATATAATCTCCCATCATTCTTTCATCCCTGTGCCCTTGGTAACGTCGCTCGATGGACTTCAATTCTTGGTGAAACCTTTCGCCATGTTCGCAACTTACGTCGCCAAGATTCTCGGGGAAAAAGTTTAAATGAGAATGAAAGAAATTAAGTTTGAGGGACATATTTACACCTGTTGGAATACATAAAGCGAAAAATAAGTTGGAAGAATACATATGTGTTATATACATAAATACAAGAAAATATATTTCTAACCAATTTTTTCATAATTTTTTAACAAATCATTAATCATTGTTTTATATTGGTGGCTTTGGATCCAGGGAAATTTGAAACTACAAGCTTAAACGACCCCCATGCTGCAATTTCATCCGACGTCAAATATGATTCGAAATTCACATCTTTCATCAGTTTCCTTTATTTATTTCAAAAACTCCTTCTTCGATTTTTTGAAAAGAAAGACTTTTGAATAAACTTTTTAAATATGAGAGTGAATTGCCATCTTGCCTTAAGGCTTTTACAAAATTTTTAAAGAGCCCCAGCTTAATATGCAGTGGTGGCAAAATATCGGCTATCCCAGAGGCATAACATACCAACTACTTTTAAATCGCAATAAATTTTCCAGTCATGTTCATATTTTATGTATTTTATCAATTTAGCCATTGTATCGTATGATTCCTTAGTGCTGACAGCATGAGCAATGGGAATCGACGGTTTCTGATTTCCGTTGTGTAAAAGTACTGCTTTCAAACTTTCTTTACTGCCGTCAACAAGTTACCGCCATTCCTTTGAATTGTATGTTTGATAAAGTTCCTCGAACAATCCGGGAATGTCCTTGCAAAAGCATCTGTTATAAAAAATTTTTTTGTAAGGTATATCACGGACTCTATAATACGATATGTTAACATCTGGGGCCAAACTATTGTACTGTTTCATCCCAGATGCAAGTAGTTCTGCCTTATCTTTGGTCAGTTCCAAATATCTCACTAGATCAATGAGTTGAAACTGAGTTAAAAGCGATGACTTCTGACTCAAACATGAATCGCTCAGAGTTGAGTACTCAGTTGAACTTAGACAAAAATAGCAGTCCATATCGTGAATTGCCTCGGTTATCGGTTGTCTCCAAATCGTTGGCATTTCAAATTCCACGTGAAGTCTAAAATTAAAACGTTTTATTCCACAAAACATTGTAATACATTAATTGTAAAGTACTTACCGCATTCTTCCACTCCATCGAGTAAGATTTACATGGCACGAATTACACAAAATACTAGGTGTCCACGGTTCGTTCATATTTTTAACTCGTATACCAAAATATTGCACATATATTTCTTCTATTATTTTACTAAACGCCAGTAGATTTTTCTTAATAACATATTTTCGACAGATGTAGCAGAAATTGTCGGGATCATGTACACATTGAAAAGTTCTCTGCCGTTTACTCATACTTCGAAGTATAACTTTATAATATTTTTCAGAAAATCGACTTTTCTCTTTAAGGCGCTGAATTACACTAATTTATTAATAAAAAAATTCATTCATAAATTCCGGGTTTAAGGTAAATAAGTTGCAGTACCTGTATATAGTATATATAGTTTGCTTAGAACGTAGAAACCCAATAATTTGAAGACTGCCGCGTACTACTTTGTATTGCGTACATATAATTTTACTATCTGTATATACAACTGGAATGTCCATGCCCCTTAAAGGCGTAACTGAATGGAAATAAATAAAAACCACAAATATTGTTGAATGACCCTCTATCTGAGCAGATCTCATCCAACATAGCTCTCACATTGGATATCATGTTTTATGGAGGGTTACGAACGGCCATAAAACCTCGTCCTCTCTATAATTTTATAATGTCTGACATCAATCCTCATAAAATAAAATGCAAGTGCAATGTCTCTTATATGTCTCTCTCACATATGGCGAATTCAATATACGCAAAAACATCATTTAAAAACTAAAATATATGAAACAAGATTTTTTTGAATTTCCGTAACATTTACAAAATCAAATAGACAGTGTTTTCTTCTTTAACATGCTGGCTTTTTAAAAATATAATAAAATAATTTTTTCGATTTTTTTTTCTATTTTGTATGGTTTTTTTTTGTACCAGGCAAAAGTGTTTGTTTTAAAAAAATCATTTTTTTCTCATATTTTTGACGACTGTTACTAAACCAAAGATTCTACGTGAAAGCAATATTTGCAGCATATGTAGCCCTCATAATTCCCTTTAATTTGCATAACATCGCTCAATCAGGCTTATACTTGAAAAATTATGTACTTTCCATGAAAGCTGGAATTTAAAAAAAAAATAAAAACAAAAATGTACCATAAAAATTTTTTTTAATATTTTAATATCGGTTCAGATTTAGAAATAGGCCCCCTATATATGTTTTACCCGATTTGACATGTAAGCGCTGTAGAAACTGTATTTTATATCAAATCAGTACGAAATTTGGCAGAAAGAGAGTTCTCTTATTACACGAATGAACACTGCCAAATTCGGGGAAAATATGTTCAGATTTAGATATAGTCTTCATATATATGTTTCACCCGATTTGATATGTAAGCACTGTAGAAACCCTATCCGATCCGATCAGTTTGAAATTCGGCAGGAAGAATTTTCTTATTACATGAATGAACGCTACCAAATTCGGGAAAAATCCTTTTAGATTTAGATATAGCCCCCCTTAGATATGTTTCACCTTATTTGATATGTAAGCGCTGCAGAAACCGTATATTACTTCCGATCTGTACGAAATTCGGCAGAGAGAGTTTCCTTGTTACGAGAATGAACACTACCAAATTCGGAAAATTGGTTCAGATTTAAACATAGTCCCAATATATATGTTACAACCGATTTGACATGGTAGCGCTGCACTGTGGTTCAGAATTGAATTTTACTGGCCAAAAGTCAAATTTTTTGTCATCGCCGATTACTAAAATATTTCCACAGGTACTATTTTTGTCAAATTGGAATTTTAGTGGAATGAAACTTTTTAGCATCAAGAGACTTCAAGAAGATTTTGGTACCAGAAGAAGGGTGAAAGTGTCCTCTTTAAGCCTATATACATATACTTTTGTACCTGCCCCGACCAGCCTGTTGAACACTTTTTTAATTTTAATGTAATTACTCGGGACAAAATTTATTGTTCCTTTTATTTTACCTGTTCATATGATTATGTTATAGGTACACCAAGCCAAGTTGTGTGTGTTTTTAAATGACATATTTACCATATTTATGACATCTTAAGCCTTTTTTAGTTTTTTTGGGTCGTTTTTTATTCTGAGTATGACACTATATATGTAAGGAAAGGATAAAATCCAGTGGTATGCGAATACAAACTCAGTTGCAAATTTATATCCAAGCAGAAACAATCAAATGTTAGTATATTAAAAAATGGAGAACTTCAGCTATAAAGAACTATGCGAAGAGTATTTTAGAAACAAAAAATGAAGATGTTTTAAGTTACGTTCAAAGCAAAGTAAATTGCTCAAGCCTCGAAATACAATTGGAACTGCAAAATAAAGTAAATATTTTCATCAACAACTTAACTAAGCGCTACACACAAGTTGGATGGAATAAACATACATTTTATAAGACCTTTGCAATATGGTTAGAGGGCGAACTTTGTGTCCAAGTATCTTCAGAAAGTAAAAATCAAAACAATTGTGGGAGACCACCAAAATCATTCGGTAACTGTAGCGAAAAGCTAAAAGGCGGAAACTTAAGGATATCAATGAAGAAATCGGATGTAAAACTATTGTACAAAACTTGTTACATCAATTGCGATCACAAAAACAACGCACAAAAGCCGATATTGTTGAAAACGTTTTAAACGCTAGATCTCTGAGAACAAAACGGATTATTAAGAGTATTTCAAATCCAAGCGATAAAAACCCGTTCTCAAATGAAGAGGAATTAGCATTACTTTTGGGTTAGAAGTTAACAAAAGACCAATATACACAGCTCAAGTTGCGTGCGATTGAAAAAGGTTCAAATCTGTATCCATCATATCGTCACATACTTGCTGTTAAAATTGACTGTTTGCCACCAACGGACACTATTAAAATCACATCGAGTTCGGCAGAGGTAAAAATTCAAGACCTACATAATCATACAGCCCAACATTTAAAGGACATGATTGGAAGAAATATGGGAACTGCAAGTTAACTCTCTTTTGCAAATGGGGATTTGATGGTTCTTCTGGACAAAAACAATACAAGCAATCTGTATGTGAAAATACTTCAGACGCAGATATGTTCATGGTGTCATTTGTGCCATTGCGATTGATAAAGAATTTGGAAGACTCGGAACCTTGGACCAGTACTCGGAACCTTCGACCAGTACGATCCATTAAAAAGTAGTCAATGGTATAAGAACCCAAATTACAAAGACTGCAGCCATTAGAAGTAGAAATTGAAGGCCAGACAATTGAAGTTAACTACCAATTAGTGCTAACGATGATAGATGGAAAAGTTGGCCAGCATTTGACTGACACAAATGCTTCATCCAGCTGCATTATATGTCAATCTACATCAAGCTAATTAAACCAAGTCCCGAAAAAATCAGTAGATAATACTGATGCGTATGAATTTGGATTATCGCCACTACATACAAGAATACGATTTATGGAACACAAACTTAAATTCGGTTATGCTTTTGGATTTTGGACCTACAGGATCAATAAGAAACAATGACATCAACAAGGATTTAAGAAATTTAAAAAAGGAACATGTTCAGGTTGAATTTCTCAAATATGGGTTGATTATAGACCAACCAAAACAAGGATCAGGCAATACCAATGATGGGAATACAGCAAGAAGGTTCTTTCTGATCCCAAAAAATCATCTGAAATAACTGGTGTTGATATAAATATCATTTCAAGATTTAAAACAATTATCGATGTACTGCGCGCCATAAACACATTGATGCTAAAAAATTTAATGAATATACCAAGGAAACTGCACGAATATAATAATACCAAATATTCATGGAGAAATATGCCTGCAACAGTTCACAAAATTCGTTATCATGGAGGAGATGTCATTAAGCATCATTTGGTACGAATCGGAGATCTATCAGAGGAAGCCCAGGAAAAAAGAAATAAGTATTACAGGTTTTATATAGAGCACGATATCAGAAAAATATCTCGAAATTGTAAAAACGAAAATCTATTTAATATTTTGTTCGCAACGTCAGATCTTCTCATCTCCACCATTCGAAATCAATGGAAAGAAGAACATCGGGACTTGGAGGGCTGCTAGAGGACAGAAATAATACGGAACAAAATATGGAAAATAATTTACTGTTTTTGTTACATATAAGTAAAAAATAAATGACTTCCCTTAATGTTGTTCAAATAAAAAATATAGCGTGATCCATTTCGAGGTTCCCTACTTTTTTAAAGAAAAAACCACAGAAAATTCGAATTGAATGGGGAATGTTTATTATCATTTGAAAGAACATTCTTTGGCATTTATTTTTTGAAGATTATGTCTATGAAATGTTGGCCGCGGCTACGTCTCAGATGGTCCATACGTTGAGTCCAATTTTCGATGAATCATTGGAGCATTTCGACTGGTAACTGGCGAATGACACGCGTAAACGTTGTTCAGGCGTAAGTCTTTCCATGATGAAATGCCAAACAATACTTAACAAAAATAACATGACAGCATGACACGACTCACACGTGATCTGTCAAAAAAGACTATTGAAAAAAGTATCTCTACTTGGATCACCCTATATAACAAGTAAGAAACTTCAGTCGGGTAAATCGACGTATGAATCTCCTCAACTTGAGTCCAAAAAAAATTTCGTAAATTTATTTATTTTTTTGTTTTAATTAAATTATTATCTATTTAATTCGCATTTTATAACTTTAAATTATGTATTGGTATTAAAGTTAAAACCTGTTTACTTTTAGTACAAAATTGTCCAGTTGTATGGGAGGTTCCAAAAGGGACGTACCAATAAGGGTCACTTTTCTCTGGACTCTAGATACTATAAAAGCATTACTCTGTACAAAATTTCAAGTATTTAGTATATACACTGGTATTAAGGTTATAAGCTGTTAACTTTTGGTACAAAAAGGTAAATTTTTTTGTGGGAGGTACCAATAGGGGAATGCCAATAACGGCCTCTTTTCTCTAGACTCTAGGTACTATAAAAGCATTACACTGTACAAAATTTCAAGCATTTGTATGAACTGATATTAAAGCCATAAGCAGCTAAGTTTTGCTGCAAAATGGTCCATTCGTGTGGGAGGCACCAAAAAGGGAGTGGCCACTTCGCCCATTTTTTGACGTGTAAGCGACTAGCAAACTAATAATATGTCTGAAATTTCAGAATATTCGAGTAACTAGTATAGAAGGTATTAAAGAATCAATATTTCACTAAAAGTTAACCCTTTGTGGGGGAGCCCATCTTCGAACTTAGCCTGAGATAGAGAAAAATAGAACCGCGTAGCAAATTTGAAGTCAATCGCTTACTCCTTTCGAGAATTATCGTGCGCATCAGTCAGCAGACAGACAGACGGACGGGCGGACTTTGCTCAAATGGCTGAAAATGACCCAAAACAGATTTCCGCCGAACATACTTAGGGTCTTAGGTCACTCCTTCGTAGTGTTACACTTTTTGCTCGTAGCAAATGATATATACCCTCCTCTCTAAGGTGAGTGGATAAAGAACGCTTAAATTTTTAGGCCGCAAATTCTTTAGCCAATCTCTTCACCTGAAAAATGTGGTATTTATGGCTTAAACAGATTTTTTGAGGGGGACTACAACAAAATACAATTTTATTTGTACACATTTTATTGAGATGAATTCTTGTCAAAATAGAATATAAACTGCAAAGTTTCAGCTAAATTGTGGTGTTAATGGCTTAAATAAGCCTTTTTGGGAGCGACATCTGTAGGTGGACTATAATAAAATATGAACTGATTTACAAACTTTTTACTGCGATGAATTTTTGTCTTAATTAAATACAAACTCCAAAGATTCAGTTAAAATGCTTAGAAAATATGGTATTTATGGCTTAAATACGTATATTTTGGAGCGACCTCTATAGGGTGACTATAAAAAAATATGAACCGATTTGTAAAATTTTTGCTGTGACGAATTCTTGTCAAAATAGAATACAAACTGCAAAGTTTCTGCCAAATTGCTTTAAACTGAGGTATCTATGGCTCAAAACCCGTATTTTGGAGCGACCTCTATAGGGGAGCTATATCAAAACATTGACCGAGATGGCCCATTTGCAATCCCAAACAACCTGCCACTATAAGAAATATTTCTACCAAATTTTCTCAAACTAGCTCTATTATTACGGACTGTAGTGTGATTACAACAGACGGACGGACATGGCTAAATCGTCTCAGAATTTTACGACGATTAAGAATATATATATGGTGTGACAAAATGAATATACCCCCCATCATATGGTGGCGGGTATAAAAAATAAATAAATTTACGAATATTTTTTTAGGACTCAAGGTGAGGGGATTCATAAGTCGGTTTACTCGACTGAATTTTCTTACTTGATTTTTAGTAGTACTTATTTATTTTTTTTTTTTGCTTCAAAGTATTCGAGTAAAATCGAATTGGTAAATATTAAAAAGAGAAAAATAGCAATATGTTATCTATGGGAAAATATATAAGTTATTACCCATATTGTTAATATAAGGAAAATTAAAAAAACATTTCTCATATTTTTTATTTTGGCCATATTATAAAGGAACATGCCAACAACGCCATTTTTCAATAGACTATGAGTACAATAAACGCATTACACTGAACAAAATTGGAAGTGTTTGTATTTTGATTTATCGCGACTTGAAAATTTTTTATCGTGTAACTTTGGTAATTAAGCGTAAAGAGCTATGTATATTTACAACATTGGTGTCCTTGGCGACCACCACTGAAATTTTCCGGCAAAAATTATCGTAGAATATTTTAATCCTTAAATGTCTTTCTTGAAATTACTTTTTGATTTTTTCGAATAACGGGCCAAATTGACCCAGGGGAGCTAAAGGGTTAAGATTTTCCACAAAAATGATCCTCATAAAATTCCTCTAACTCTGAATACATAAACTTAAAGCATTTTTTCATTTAGTATAATGCTCCCTTCGACCAAAATTTTAAAACTTTGACCTACTATAAAAAACTCAGACCAGCTGGAGCATAAGTTTATTCTACAGAAATTATCTACTCAATATGCCCCTTCAGAATTATAGGGTCGCTATTCTGTTCCAATCAAAAAGTCTTAATTTGTTGGACAGTATCATTATTGTCTTCTCAATATCTTCAAAATACGTAAAGCGGTTAAGAAGATATGGCTAATTTAACAAATGGTAATTTTGAGAAAAATCCTCGAAATAGGTAACTATATTGATTAAGTAGGCAGGAATATTGAAAAAGTAAAAACGTCATAAAAGTCATACATAAGTACAGTGATTGTGCCAAATTTTATTAAAATCAAAAGGGGCCATTTGTAAAATGTATGTTTTTCGGTTCATTTGTTTTGGAATTACCCTATTTGTATTGTGCTTAAAAATTAAAAATATCATAAGTAGTATTAGCTTTTCTTTTGTCTAACTATTAATATTCCACACCAACATCTGTTGTCAGTTTAGAGATTTTATTTATAACGAACTTTTACAAACTGAAAACTTAAATTTTCGGCCCAAATAACATGACTTAAAATTAACGTATCGTATTATTTGTTTAAATTGAAAGAAATTATATTTTGTACAACAATTCTTAAATATTATCTACATGTGGTGAAATTCGTGAAAATGTAAAAAAAACTTTGTTCAGTTTAGTTAAAAGTTAGTTTATGAATGCCGCTGTATACGAATATTATACCAGTTGAATACTGCCTGCCTGGGAGGTGCTCCAAAATTTACATTTCAAGTCTAGGAGATATTAATTGGTTATTTTTTGTGCTTAAACGACTAAATATAAGAATATTTCGTTATACGAATCTTGCGCCATAATAAACACAACAAAGCATTTTTCGCGGTGTTGCCCCCAATTAATTTTTTCCGATGTACGAGTATTTGTAAATTAAAAAGCAGATTTTCCTCATATATGTGCAGATTTTCTCTGATATATGTATTTGCAAACTGATCTTGGTAAATTAAAAATAAGTACAACAACTTATTTTTTGCACTGTTGGACCTTAAAATTGGTTTTTGGTTTTCTTTTAAATTAAAGTAAAATAAAAAAAGAATTTTATTTTGAACATAAAGGTACAAAGAAAACATGAAAAAAGTATACGATCTGGTCAATAATTATACATCATTATTTCATAAGAACATGAACTATCCATTGCAAAAAGATTGCCTGATGACTGTAGAGTTTACTAGGTAGATATCTTAGCTATTATAGAGGTAGTGGAATTATTGTTCTGACCAAATTCGGTATTAATATTTTCTCTGATAGTCAGGCTGATACCAAGTCCCTGGAGACCATATTTCCGTTTTCAAAAACTGCCGCGACTGTCGCATATCTCTTTACGAGATTTATGAACATTTCAGTATTCACCTGATTTTGGGGCCGGGCCACATGGTCATACCGGGGAACTGCAAAGCAGTTGAATTTGCAAGAGAATAGGAACTACACGGAATCGCCATTTTTCATATGTTTGATTTGAAAAAAATATATTTGGTAACAACATTTTTAAATATTATATACTAGCGGACCCGGCGATCTTCGCCTCGCCCCAATTTAACGCCTTCAGATAAACTCCAGAGTGATAATAAAACACAGATAGTTAAAATTTTAATGCGATTTGTTTAAAAGGAATCGAAATCAGTAGAGATAAATCGAATCAGATGATAAACAACAAACAACGAAGACAGAAGACAGAAGACAGGCAACGTACAGATGACCGTGCGAAAAACAGGGAAATTCGAGATTAATTCCACAGACTTCCTACGATTGGTTTTGAGATTTATTGATTGTCATCGCAAAAGCCAATCGTACAGGGAACTGAATCCGCTTGAATTGGAATGAAAGATCAGTTGGAATAATCGGAATTCGTGGGATAAGGACTTCCTCTCCTTTGAATTTTCCCTTGTGATCGTCGCCTGAATCACATTGTCCATCAGTTTCATAATGGACAACCGCGAACTATGCACAATTTCGGATGATTCAGATACCGCAACATGATTATGATCGATTCCACCTTCAGCTGTAAATTATGCGGCGGAGCTCCTGGCACATCAAGCGAGTTCGATTTTACTTTGAATAATAAAATTCATGCTATCGACGTCCTTATTCTTCGCTGCTAATATTGCCCATTCACTAATCTAATCGAGATTTGGAAACACTTTGGTGATGAGTTCCTCGTTCGACGATGTGAACTCGCAAAAATTTGCCGGGAACAATATCAATGCAGTGGAAACATCAATAGTAATTTGGCCATTGCCAAGCGCCAACAGTTGTTTCGAGAATTCAAGAGCCGATGAGTCGTTCTGCAACGCGACTCTCATGTTCGTGGTCAATTTCAACTTCTTCAAAAATTTGCCGGGAACAATATCAATGCAGTGGAAACATCAATAGTAATTTGGCCATTGCCAAGCGCCAACAGTTGTTTCGAGAATTCAAGAGCCGCTGAGTCGTTCTGCAACGCGACTCTCATGTTCGTGGTCAATTTCAACTTCTTGACATAACTTCTTGACATGCAGCCACAAAGACCACTATTTCAGGCATGCATTAATTTCATCGGCAGTAGATTTCGGGATGACGGGAAGCGTTTGACGAAAATCTCCGGAGAGCAATATCAGACTCACCAAATTGTCTCAAATCACGTCGTAAATCCTTCATCGTTCGGTCAATTGCCTCCAGAGCTCGTTTATGCGCCATCGTGCATTCATCCGAAATTATGATTTTGCAATGCCCGCAATCCAATAAGATAACCTTACCTCTTATACTCAAACTTATTATCTGAAAAAATGTTCGAATTGATAAATATCGTGAATTTTAATTGATCGTAATGCTTGTACCGTTTGCCGATGTGATACGCGAAATCAGTGTAACAATACGCAAAACTCGAATGAATTGCACCAAGAAAAATAGCACATACTCGTACATACGTTTAATAGAAAACTTTTTTGTTTAATAGAAAATTAATAAAAAAAATTTGCATTGAAAAAGAGAGCAGTAGATAGGAACAGTAGGAATCTCGCAAGAAATAGCAGTAGATAGGAACAGTAGGAATCTCGCAAGAAATAGCAATTTTCGATTTTCCCAATTTTCCGACTTTTCCGGAGGGTTTTCCCAAAATTTTCTTTCGTAACAACATTCTCCAGGCAAATACGAACAACTGAAAAAAAAATTGAGCCAAATCGCTCCAGCCGTTCTGACGTGATGACATTACACAGATGGACCGTTTCATTTTTATATATATAGATTTGTTAACAAATAAATTGTATTTGAAAATCAAGAAATGTTGTTTGGAATTTATTTATTAGAACAAAATATATTTGCGAACTGACTTTCACAAATAAAACACGTGTTTACACATAAACAAAGTTATGGTTTAAGAAGTTTTTCAATTATAATTTATTTAAACTTTCGATTTTTAGTTGAAATTTTTCCTAGATTTCCTGTTATATTTACTTTACAGTTAAAAATGTCATAAGCAGTATTATATTTGGTTTTACCGCGCTAATTTTAATTTATAAATTTTCAAACAAAATTTTTTCAAATGTCTACTTTTACAAACATATAAAATTTCTAAAAAATTGCCCTTTTAACTTCTGAAAAACAGAAAACATTTTCCTTAAAATGAAGGCGTTGATACATCGCCAAAATACTTAAATACAAATTATTCTTTGTTTCGGAAATATTAGTTCCAAATAAAAATATATTTGGATGAAAACATTCTCTTATTTAGAACAACATCCTCCCAAACATATAATGTACTTGTTTGTATAAAATAGTATTTATTAGGAGTGTACCTATATGTATGTTTCCAGCTGAATATGTTTGGGAAGCGATTTTTTTTCAGAAGCGATTTTTTTACCTTACGGGATGCAGTGGAACTGGAATATATAGACATGCCTCTAGCGACCTGCAAGCCCTTCTTGAGAGATAGTGCAGCGAATGACAGGAGGTCAATAGTCAGGAACGGCACACATTCCAGGCTAAAGTGGCCTTGCTGAAACTCTAAACGCTGTCGTTATAGAGACCAGACGTCTCACTTCTCTTGTCTGTCATGACGGGTCACTGCCTTATTCAATGGCATGCAGAGATATTGATAGTCTTACATAATAATTTGCTGAAGCTAAGGAGACGAAGAAGAGGAGGAATCAATAGAACACCTTCTATGTATGCGCGTAGCTCTCTAGAAGGAGGCATGCGACCATAGGCTCCCATTTTTTGGGAAGTTACATAGGTTAGGTTAGGTTAGGTTAGGGTGGCAGCCGTATTTTTTTTTACAAGCTCACATAGACCAGTTTAGGTCCCTAGTGTTACCACGGGCTGAAATGCCGCTCATCGAAACCAACCTGTTTGATATATAAATTTATCGATAGTACGAATATCAGTACTGGAAAGATCTGTTAGGCTGCCTAAAAAGGCCGACCCCAGTATATCCAGTCGTCGTTTCCTCAGAGCAGGGCAGTCGCAAAGCAAGTGCTCAATGCTCTCCACTTCTTCCTCATCTCCACAGCTTCGGCAGAAGTCATTGGACTCAATACCCAATCTTTTGGCGTGTTCGCCGATCAAGCAGTGACCCGTCAGAACCTGTACTAACGTAGACAATCGTTTCCTCTCTAGTGCGAGGAGATATTTTGACCTTCTCAGGTCATACCTTGGCCAGATTTGTCTAGCTACCCTGCAGGTGCCGATTTCTGTCCATCTATCGTTGGACTGCCTGATTGCCTCTTGCCTAAGCCAAAGCTTGCACGTGGATAGTGGCGCACCAATATATGCAAATTCTTCGAGAATTTGTAATGTCGTCCCTTTCCTAGCAAGTTCATCGGCTTTGCAGTTCCCCGGGATATCCCTATGCCCAGGCACCCATATGAGGTGTATATTAAACTGCTCAGCCATCTCGTTAAGAGATCTGCGGCAGTCGAGGGCTGTTTGTGAATTTAGGGATGTTGCCTCCAGAGAATTGATGGCAGCCTGGCTGTCCGAGTAAATGACTACGCCATTGTTGGTTACTATGTTGCGACTCAGCCACTTGGCGACTTCCCATATTGCCATTATTTCGGCTTGATAGACACTGCAGGTATCTGGTAGTCTGTGAGCTATATCCAGACTTAGTTCTTCACAGTGTACTCCGAAGCCAACCTTTTCATCAAGCTTCGAACCATCCGTGTAAAAGTGGAGATGGTTTCTATTACCTGGTATTCTGCCGACCCATTCATCTCTGGCGGGAATCATAGTGATGTAATTTCTCTCGAAGGTGTACACAGTTGGTATATAGTCCACTCGGTCGGTTACCATAGCACTACACTTTGATATCCTCATGTGACCATAGTTCTTGTACCTCCACATTGATAGGCAGTTTAATCTTATTGCCGCTTTGGTTGCAACTTCTCTCGCCACAATATTAATCGGCAGGATATGGAGTAGGGCTTGTAGAGACTCGGTCGCTGTAGTCCTTAAGGCTCCGCTTATGCTCAGGCAGGCAGTTCTCTGAACCTTTGTTAGTAGGTTGGTGATGGTTAGTTTGTCAGTTGCCGTCCACCATACCACAATACCGTATAACAGTATTGGACGAACTACTGCTATATATATCCAGTGGACGATTTTAGGAGAGAGTCCCCACCGCGACCCTACAGCCTTTTTGCAGGAATATAGGGCGACGTTGGCCTTCCTTACACGTTCCAATACGTTAAGTCTAAATAACATTTTCCTATCTAGAATTATTCCTAAAAATTTTGCACTTTCAGAAAAGACTAGATCTGTTCCATTTATCCGAGGTGGAGGGTCCACATGTGGGACATTATTCATCCTAGTAAAGAGAACCAATTCTGTCTTGTTGGGGTTAACGCCCAAACCGCTGCTTCTGGCCCATCTAGCCAACTTGTTCAGAGCCACCTGTAGAATGTCTCTGAGGACGTTTACGAATTTGCCACTCACTGCGATTGCCACGTCGTCCGCATATGCCACGACCTTGCAGCCACAACGTTCTAGATCTAGCAGGATTTCATTCACCGCTAGGTTCCAAATTAGTGGAGACAGTACTCCTCCTTGCGGGGTCCCTCTGTTTACATACCTTGTTAGAGTTGTGGACCCTAGACATGCTGTTATGCGTCTTCTGGTGAGCAGACTTTGAATTAGTCTAATCAAACTAGTGTTAACTTTTAGATGTGAGAGTGCCGCAATTACCGCATCGGAGTGAATGTTGTTAAAAGCCCCTTCTATGTCAAGAAATGCCACCATGGTGAATTCCTTGAAATGCAGGGACGATTCGATAGTGCTCACAAGTTCGTGCAGGGCTGATTCAGTAGACTTGCCCTTGTTGTAAGCATGTTGGTTCCCCGACAGGAGTTTTGTATCCAGGTTTTCCCTAATGAAATGATCTAAAAGTCTTTCCAGACCTTTCAATAGGAACGAGGATAGGCTAATTGGTCTGAAGTCTTTTGGCCTAGTGTGTGATATCTTTCCCGCTTTAGGTATGAATACCACTTTGGTATCCCTCCATCGATTCGGGACGTATGAAAGCCTGATACAGCCTACATAAATTTTCTCCAGCCAGGGGATAATGTACTTTAACATTTTCTGCATTTCTGCTGGAGTGATGCCATCTGGTCCAGGTGACTTGAAGGGCTCTAAGCTGTTAATAGCCCAGCTTATTCTGGATCTCTCAGTCAAGAAGCTAGCGACGCTCGCAGTCCACTCGCACTCGTGTTGGTCCTGCTCGGGTTCTGTTACAGAGTTCCCCGGGAAATGTGTGTCGAGCAGTACATTGAGCGACTGCTCGCTGTTTTTGGTCCAGTTATTTGCCTCATCCTGTAAATATCCCACTGTACAGGGTGAAGCAGATAATATCTTCCTCAGCCTAGCGGCGTCGGAGACCTTTTCCACTTTACCACAGAAGGTATACCAAGAGCGCCTTTGCGCCTTCCTAAGCTCCTTCTTATAGATCTTGAGTTGCTCTTTATAGGCATCCCAATCATTAGCGACCCCAGTAGATTTAGCCTTATTGAATAGCTTGTTGCAGGTCTTTTTCATAGCCGTTAGCTCAGAAGTCCACCATTGGGGTTTAGTTTTACCCTTGTACCTTGTTTTTGGACAGGCTTCTTCAAGGGATCTATTGAATGATATGGTGATATAATCGACCAGATTATCCAGACCGGCTTTGTCATTCGGTTCGTACGGAAGTTTAGAGTTGAGGACTTTCTTGAAATTCTTCTCATACAGATGCCACTTTGTCTTCCTTACATTTCTGTGGACGGCGGGTTTAGGCGCTTTTTCCGCGAGTTTGAACTCAATATAATGGTGATCTGAGAATGAGTGGTCGTCCAGTACATTCCACCCAATAATTTTGTCTGACAGCCGGTCAGTAGCAAACGTTACGTCGAGTACTTCTTGTCTGTCTTTAATTGTGAAGGTCGGTTTATTACCTATGTTACAAATACTAAGATTGGTAGTTAGAATAAAGTCAAGAAGCGAATCACCCCTATTGTTTATATCCGTACTACCCCAGATAGTATGATGAGCGTTCGTGTCTGCGCCAATAAACAGCTCGAGCTCGTCAGACGTTGCTTCTTCTACTACTTCCCTGAATAGAGCAGTCGGTACTACAGATTCATAAGGCAAGTAGCTGGAGACCACCCAATATATGCGATTACCGATCTCCAGGCTAGCAGCTGTTTGGTCTTTACCACTTAAATTAGTCAGGAGAAAGATACTTAGATCTTTCCTGGCCAAAATGCAGGTTCTTGGAGTGCCTTCACAGTTGGCCACAAGCAGTTTAAAGTTGGGTGTCCTAATACCGCACACCCTTCCTCCCACTACGTAGGGCTCCTGTATCAGGACGATGTCTACTGCGCCTGTGGACAGGCGCAGCAATAGAGCCGCTGAGGCTGCTTTAGCGTGATGGAGGTTAATCTGTAGAATTCTTACCATCATTGGTAATTGACAGATTAACATCCACCCCGACAAGGGTGTTATCGAACTCTTCGTCCGTATCGTCGAGAAGCATGTCCCCGCCAGATGCGTCAAAGAGTCCGGAGACTCCCCTCAGCCCCTCTGTGTCAGAAGTAGAGCTTTCGTCCTCAGAGTAGGACGTTACAGATCTTCTGTTAGAGTTGGAGTCACCAGAAATAATAGGCGTGGCTACCTCCGCACTTACAGAAAGTGCCACGGTGGACGACTCACCTTCTGCAGTGGGAGCTATATCCTACTTGTATATCTTCAAGACTATAGTCTCGAAGCCATATTGTAGGGTTGCACTCGCACTTTGTATATGGGAGGTGGATTCAGCGTTTAGAATAAGATTGACCTGCCGCTTTTTACCATCCGCCTCACCCACCTTGCTGATTCTCCAATTATGGGCCGGCAGACCAGGATTGGAATCTTTTATTATTTCTAAGATGTCAGCCGGGTTGGAGGGCTCTTCTATAACCCAGGTGATGGCTCTAGGGTGACTAGGGATGTTGTTTTTTTCGACAACATCCAACTGGGCACCCGGCCACACCTCACCCGCTCGACTCAGAGCAGCCTTATAAAGGTCTACTGATCTGGCATCACCGAAATATAAGAGCTTTACTCTCCCCTGATGCCATCCTGCATCGTTGCAGATTGGTGGTTTGCCCGGCATTTCTCTACGGACATCGAGGTATGGAGCCATAATGGCTGATTTTACATGACTCCATTTGTCCTTGAGGATGGATCCATCCTCACTACTTCTGTCTATAACAGCCATCACTAGACTCTCCTTCGCCACTTCATTGAAGGGCTTGGTGAGTGTCCTGTTGATGGTGACATTAGGGCCTCTTGCCTTTTTCGAAGGCAGGGGTTCATCAGGTGATCTGATTCGTTTTACTTTATTAGCCGTTAACACAGCTGAATTTGTGGCTCTTTCAGCCGACTCATTGGCCTTAGAAGCATCTATGACGCCTTTAGCCCAGGTAAGTGACTCTTTTTGTTTTTCGGTAAGAGCCGAAACCTCAACAGCCTCCAACTTCGTCAAAACTCTGAGCGCTACACGATGCTCATTGTGCTTCCGTTTTGACGGTCGGACATGCCTTTTTCCCCTCACCGCACCACCTGTTGTGAGTACTTGGGTGAGATTTTCACCATTTTTGGTGTGGTCGGCTTTGGCCAAGACCAACGGACGGACAGTCGGACGATTGGGGAACCGCGCTCCTTCGGAACACGAAGGCATCCCCGTCAAGAGAATTTATTTTAATTTTGTCTGTATTAGACCGTAATAGGTACTACGATGTAGGCCTTACAGACTTTGTACAGATTTTTGCTATTGCGTAATAGGTACTGGTAACTATCCGCTATGTGATAAACACGTCCGTTCACTGCGAATGATCAGCAACGGAAGTTACCTAACTTGGCTAACCTAACCTAAAGCAATTGTAATCGTAAAAATTGTTTCAACGGCATGGGCTAGGGGTGAGTTATGTTTTCCTTGATGTCCACAGGGACCGCGGAATTCTGTAAAATTTCCTATGTCTTTTTCCATATAAAATGCCAATGAAGAAAGTTGTAAACTATCATTTAAAAATATTCATCAATTTTGCCTGACAGTTCTTTGTCTTTGAAGCGGAGAATGTCAGTAATTCACTGGAAGATTTTTATTTGTGTAATATATTTAGATGCATTTCCAAACGTTCACAAAATATTTACGGTGTTACCTGTGACTACAGAGCCCAACGAAAGCTCTTTTTCAACATTGCGTCGACTAAAAAATTACTTGATTTAATTAATTTTTCAGGACTGAAAATCGTTTAAACGGATTGGCTTCCCTGAATATTCATCGAGACATTCCAGTAGATGTTAACGCAGTATTAGAAGATTTTTTTATTTGTCCAACATTTTCGTTCGGAGTATCTTAACAAACAATTTAAGTTAATCATTAAATTTAGGAAGTACATTTTGTACTCAAAAACACGCAGGGTAGACACTATTGTTTTTTCTATTGAAAAAATTATCTAGGTTAGGTTGAAGAGAGGAGACGTTTAAACGTCTTATGTCCATGGACATACACTTAAGCCAGTGGTTCGGCCTGTTGTGCGCTCCTTATTTATGATCTGTTTATACCTCACGAGTTACAGCAAATCGGTACTAGACACGAATTTACTCAGTATCTTCCAGTCATATTCTCTGAGATGAGTCAAGTCTGGTAATATGTCGGACCCGAAATGTTGGGATCTTGCATGTGTGAAAGCCGGGCATGTGTGAAAGCCGGGCACAGAAAATGTTCCATCGTTTCGATGTTTTCCCTGCATGCCCTGCATTCGTCGTTTCCTGCTAGTCCTATGCGATGAAGACGTGCTTGTAAGCTTGAGTGTCCCGTTAGAACACTCATCATCTTACTAATATCGATCTTGTTTAGATTCTTGTTTTCTTTTCATTTGGGTCACCCCACAGTATCTTTGCAGTTGCTCCTACTGTTGCGATATTCCACACAGTTTCGTGAGCCATCACTGCCCAGTGTTTCAACTCATTTTTCGTGGCTTCGAAAGGTTTCCAATTTCCCAAGTTTATTACTCGAAGTTCTCTGCCCTTTGAAGCCAAGCTGTTTGGCCGTTCATTTCCAATCACCCAGCAAATACGCAATTGACCGTGGGCTGAGTAATCATTTATCGTTCTTTTACAGTCCAACACAGTTCTGGATTTGACGTTTTCCGCTGTTATTGCTTTGATCGGCTTTTGGCTATCTGTGAAGATGTTGACATATTTAGGCTTTGTAGTGTTACACACTCCGTGATTGCTCGACTTTCTGCTTGAAATACCGTGTTATGGTCAGGGAGGCGGAAGTGAAGTTCGACTTCTGGTTCATCAATAAAAAGTCCGTCCTCTTCGCTTAGACCCATCCGTGTAGCAGCTGGTTCCCACTGGCACATGGGCCAAAGTTCCATTTTCTCAGGAGCGTCAGTCTGGCACAAACGTATCACAGGTAGCTGTATGCCGCACTTCAGGAATGAGGTCGGAGATTTCTGGCGTTTGAATGTGACCAACTAGAGATTCTAAAATCTTCTGATGGTACGACTTGTGGTCTCGATTTATCCATTCACCCATCTCTTGTAGACGTCTTGCTGTGAGGGCTGCCTCATACTTTATACGGATGTCTATTGGTTGGATGTGCAGTATAGTCTCCAACGCTTTTGTTGGTGCAGTTCTAAATGCAAAATTTTTTGCAAAGGTATTACGTTGTACTTCTTGTCCATTGATGTCCACCACACTACACAGGCGTAGGTGATTATTTGTCTAATCACGCTCATGTGAAGCCAGTGAGTCATATTTGGACGTACTCCCCATTTTGAACCTATAGCTCTTCTGCACAACGACCAACATCTGTGGGCCTTTGTAACTCTTTCTTCAAGATGATCTTTCCAGTACAGTTTCTGATCCAAGATTACTCCCAAGTATTTTACCTTTTTAGTTATAGCAATTGTCTTATTCAGGAATCAAGGCCGGGTAAAACGTGGGATCTTCGTTTTCCTTGTAAGAAGACATATTTCTGTTTTGTCTGGGTTAACATTTAATCCCCTTGGTTGTGCCCAGATATATGCTATGTTAAGTGCCTCTTCAGCTCTTCTCCCCATAAAAAATTCGGATGAAAGCCCCTTAGAAGTATTACAACGTCGTCTGTATAACAGACTGGTTTCATTTCTTCAGTTTCAGTCCTTCATTGGTGAGGGCTTTTAGGAGACTGTGTATCGTCGTAACCCATAGAAGAGGCGATACAATGCCCCCTGAGGTATACCACGGTTTACCTTGTCTCTAATTTTTACGTCATATGACCCACAAATAATCCACCTATTCCTTAGCATATTGTTGATCCAGTTTTTCAGCGCCCGGTCAACCTGAAACTCGTCTAAGGACTGGATAAGTGTATCGGTCTGTACATTGTTAAATGCGCCCTCAATGTCTATGCAAACGGCAACTGTATACATTTCTTTTCCTCTATGTGGTGCACTACCTCATGCAGAGCTGTTTTTGCAGATCGTCATCCGCTATTTTACTTTTGACCATGTTATCAAGTATTCGCTCCATTGTTTTTAACAGGAAAGAAGTTAGGCTAATGTGTCGATAAGCCTTTGGGGTCGTATAACTCGCCTTGCTAGGCTTTGGTATGAAGACCACCCTTGATTCCTGCCAGTTTTTTGGGGTATATGAATGGGTTAGGCATGCAGTGAACACTCCAGCCAGATGAGTTGATACCAGATCCACCTCATTCTGCAGAAGTGCTGGAAATATTTCATCCTGTCCCGCAGCCTTAAAGGGAGAGAACTTTTTATCGCTTCTTTATCCATACCATCTGTTATATCCGTAGTAGGTACTTGATGCAATACATTTTCATTCTGTAACTGTTCCTCTGTTGGTCCAGCATTACCAGTCGGAAAATGAGTTTTCATCAAGAGCCTTACGGTATCCTCTATAGTTTCCATCCTTTTACCCGTGTCATCCACCAGTGTTACGGTTTGGACATGAGTTTTTGAGAGGAACTTTTTCATTTAAGACATGCTGTTAACGATGTCTACCTGCTCACAGAAAAGCCTCCGATCTAATGATTTTATTGTATTCTTTGAGTCTTCTGTGGTAGTCGTACCAATATACTGATTGTTTTTTACGTCGAGCTCTGTTATAAAGTCTGCGGACATCTTTGCCAATCGAGCGAATTTATCCTGCCATCCAGGGTTTCTCATAGGCAGATTTCCTTTCTCGAAGTGGGCAACTATCTGAATGATTTTACAAGATCCTCGGTAATCTTCTTCACATTGATATCAATGTCTTTTGCACATAGATAATCGCGTGTAGGCTGCCCCAATCGATTTCTAAATAGATTTCCGAAATTAGTCCAGTCGGTCTTAGCCTTATTACGGAAACTTATTGGGTTTCGCGGTGGTCGTTCAATTTTAAACATTATATAACGGTGGTCTTAATAGTTCATCCGAAACCCTCCACTCATGGATCTCATCAATAAGATTTTCTGAACATATCGTATGCAGTGTTTCCTATGTTAAGAGTTATGAGGTCATTTGTATTCAAAAATTATATAAGAGCGTGGCCCTTTCATTGGTGTTAGTACTACCCGAAGCGATATGATGGGAGTTGGCGTCACACCCAGCTAATAACTCATTACTTGTGTGTTTGGATTCCCTCACCAGACGTTGTAATTCCGACGTAGCTGACAATGTCGGTGCATCGAATGGTACGTTTTTATGGCACAAAATACAAGTCCTTGGACGAGTACCTTTGTTAGCGTAGAAAAGGTTATAGTTCACATGGTTTAATCCAGTAACCTTGTTGCTAGTTGTCCATGGTTCCTGGATCAAAGCAATATAAACCCTGCCTTTATTTATGATGTCCATCAGAGCGTTGGATGCTGTCTCGCTCCGGTGGAGGTTTATCTGGATGACCTCAATCATTGTCTTTCCAGTAAAAGTTTCTTTTGGGAGTCTATCCTATCTGGTGGCACTCCCTCATTATTTGGTAGTGGGTCATTCTCCTCCTTTCGTTCACCACCTATTACACCATCTTTCAGTCGACAATTTTGGGAGGCGGTGTTAATTTTTGTCGCTCATTGTTTTGAATCGTTTTGTGGCTCTTTTTATTTTGATCACCACCTTTGCTGGAAACTTCCTGCAAAGTGGCGGTACTATTGGTGAACTGGTGGTGTTATTGACTACTTCCACATCAGTTTTTGGCAGTGTCTCACTGTCTCCATCCGTTCACTACCAGTGTTTGCCTCTTCGGACAGTATATTTGGACTCGATTCATCTGTCCAGATCAAGAAGTACGCCATGACAAGATTGTTCTTGGATTCTGGGTCTATGCCCAACACGAGGAGAGTACCCTCGGTATCATCCTTCCTATTGAAGACTTCCCAATTTCTCACGGAAAGTTTTGAATTCTGTTTTCCAATGATGAGAACTTACTGGGACATGCCTTAACATATAAGGTCGTTTTTATGAGTTCAGGAATGTCGCTTTTCGTTACCAATTTTAGCTTTGCGCCGTCCCAAGGTGAGGGGAAGCTATCCACTAGTTTTACGAGGACACCAGCGCAGCGTTGTGATGCCAGCCTTAGCATCAAAACACCCCTCTCAAACTTGCAACTCATTACTTCGATTTGTGGTTCATCCTTAGATTCGAGGACGTACTCCTCTACGTATAGACCAAATCTTCGAAGTTACTCTTTTGGTCTTCGGCGATTCTGCCAGATGCACTACTGCTATCAATTATGGCATAGCATAGATAGTCTCGAAAATGTTGTTTAGCTATATTAGAATAAGAGAAGTGGCTTCTTAACCTTCTTTATGGCCAATTGATTTTTCCGTGTCTGTAGAGTTTTTTTGTTTAAAGCCTCGTCCTTAACGGATGATTTCGTTGACTTGACCTGCGTTACTGGATCAAATTTACCGCCCAAGATCGAAGGACCCAGACTAGAGACTTCCTTTTGTGTGGTTACGTCAGGCTTCTCCGAATTACTGGAAGACGGCGAGCCCTTTTTTTTAAAATGGTGTTCAGCCTCGCTCTTTTTTAAAACAATACATATTTAATAAAAAAATGCCAACTATTTTCCTTTATAATTTTTTAATAAATATTTTTTTAAAAAATAACGGAGCTGAACACCGTCTTAAAAATGTCAGCGTTCGTTTAGTAGATATGCGGCTACATAGCTGTATTTTTCACAGAATTTTAAGTTGGTGTATTGATGTTTAAAATGCAAATTACATTTAAAACTGTTAAGAACGCAAACCCTGCTATATAAGGAAGAACTTTAGGTTTAGGTTAGGGTGGCAGCCGTATACAAGCTCACATAGACCAGTTTAGGTCCCTAGTGTTACCACGGGCTGAAATGCCACTCATCGATAGTACGAATATCGGTACTATCAGAGCGGGGCAGTCGCATAGCAAGTGATCAATGCTCTCCACTTCTTCCTCATCTCCACAGCTTTTGCAGAAGTCATTAGAGTCAATACCCAATCTTTGGCGTGTTCGCCGATCAAGCAGTGTCCCGTCAGAAATGATGCTAACGTAGACAATTTTTGACTCTCTAGTGCGAGGAGATATTTTGATCTTCTCAGTTCATACCTTATCCAGATTTGTCTAGCTACCCTGCAGGTGCCTGATTGCCTCTTGTCTAAGCCAAAGCTTGCACGTGGATATTGGCGCACCAATATATGCAAATTCTTCGAGAATTTATAATGTCGTCCCTTTCCTAGCAAGTTCATCTGCTTTGAAGTTCCCCGTAAGTATCCACCCAAATGAGGTGTATATTAAACTGCTCAGCCATCTCGTTAAGAGATCTGCGGCAGTCGAGGGCTGTTTGTGAATTTAGGGATGTTGCCTCCAGAGAATTGATGGCAGCTTGGCTGTCCGAGTAAATGACAACGCCAGTGTTGGTTACTATGTTGCGACTCAGCCACTTGGCTACTTCCCACATTGCCATTATTTCGGCTTGATAGACACTGCAGGTATCTGGTAGTCTGTGAGCTATATCCAAACTAAGTTCTGCACAGTGTACTCCGAAGCCAACCTTTTCATCAAGCTTCGAGCCATCCGTGTAAAAGGGGAGATGGTTTCTATTACCTGGTATTCTTCCAACCCATTCATCTCTGGCGGGAATCATAGTGATGTAATTTATCTCGAAGGTGTACACAGTTTGTATATAGTCCACTCGGTCGGTTACCATAGCACTACACTTTAATATCGTCATGTGACCGTAGTTATTGTACCCCCACATTGATAGGCCGTTTAATCTTATTGCCGCTTTGGTTGCAACTTCTCTCGCCACAATATTAATCGACAGTATATGGAGTAGGGCTTGTAGAGACTCGGTCGCTGTAGTCCTTAAGGCTCCGCTTATGCTCAGACAGGCTGTTCTCTGAACTTTTGTTAGTAGGTTGGTGATAGTTATGTAGTTTGTCAGTTGACGTTTACCATACCACAATGCCGTATAGCAGTATATGACGAACTACTGCTATATATACCCAGTGGACGATTTTAGGAGAGAGGCCCCACCGCGATCCTACAGCCTTTTTGCAGGAATATAAGGCGATGTTGGCCTTCCTTACACGTTCCATTACGTTAAGTCTAAAAAACAATTTTCTATCTAGAATTAATCCTAAAAATTTTGCACTTTCAGAAAAAACTAGATCTGTTCCATTTATCCGAGGTGGAGGGTCCACCCGTGGGACTTTATTCGTCCTAGTAAAGAGAACCAATTCTGTCTTGTTTGGGTTTAAGCCCAAACCGCTGCTACTGGCCCATCTAGCCAATTTGTTCAGAGCCACCTGTAGAATGTCTCGGAGGACGTTTTCGAATTTGCCACTCACTGCGATTGCCACGTCGTCCGCATATGCCACGACCTTGCAGCCACAACGTTCTAGATCTAGCAGGAAGTCATTCACCGCTAGGTTCCAAATTAGTGGAGACAGTACTCCTCCTCGTGGGGTCCCTCTGGTTTCAAACCTTGTTAGAGTTGTGGACCCAAGACATGCTGTTATGCGTCTTCTGCTGAGCAGACTTTGAATAAGTCTTATCAAACTAGAGTTAACTTTTAGATGTGACAGTGCCGCAATTACTGCATCTGAGTGAATGTTGTTAAAAGCCCTTTCTATGTCAAGAAATGCTATCATGGTGAATTCCTTGAAATGCAGGGACGATTTGATAGTGCTCACAAGTCCGTGCAGGGCTGATTCTGTAGACTTCCCCTTATTGTAAGCATGGTGGTTCACCGACAGGAGTTTTGTATCCAGGTTTTCCCTAATGAAATAATCTAAAAGTCTTTCCAGACCTTTTAATAGGAAGGAGGATTGCCTAATTGGTCTGAAGTCTTTTGGCCTAGTGTGTGATAACTTCCTCGCTTTAGGTATGAATACCACTTTGGTATCCCTCCATCGATTCGGGATGTATGAAAGCCTGATACAGCCTACATAAATTTTCTCCAGCCAGGGGATAATGTACTTTAACATTTTCTGCATTTCTGCTAGAGTGATGCCGTCTGGTCCAGGTGACTTGAAGGACTCAAAGCTGTTAATTGCCGAGCTTATTCTGGATCTCTCAGTCAACAAGCTAGCGACGCTCGCAGTCCACTCGCACTCTTGTTGATCCTGCTTATCCTCTGGTTCTGTAAGAGAGTTCCCCGGGAAATGTGTGTCGAGCAGTACATTGAGCGACTGCTCGCTGTTTTTGGTCCAATTATTTGCCTCATCCTGCAAGTAACCCACTGTACAGGGCGAAGCTGATAGTATTTTCCACAGCCTTGCGGCGTGGGAGACCTTTTCCACTTCGCCACAGAAGGTATACCAAGACCGTCTTTGCGCCTTTCGTAGCTCCTTCTTATAGATCTTGAGTTGTTCTTTATAGGCATCCCAAACATTAGCGACCCCAGTAGATTTAGGTCTTTTTCATAGACTATAGTCTCGAAGCCATATTGTAGGGTTGCACTTGCACGTTGTATATGGGAGGTGGATTCAGCGTTAAGGATCAAATTGACCTGCCGCTTTTTTCCATCCGCCTCACCCACCTTGCTGATTCTTTAATTATGGGCGGCAGACCAGGATTGTAATCGTTTATTATTTCTAATATGTCAGCTGGGTTGGAGGGCTCTTCTGTAACCCAGGTGATGGCTCTAGGGTGACTAGGGATGTTGTTTTTTCGACAACATCCAACTGGACACCCGGCCACACCTCACCCGCTCGACTCAGAGCAGCTTTATACAGGTCTACTGATCTGGCATCACCGAAATATAAGAGCTTTACTCTCCCCTGATGCCATCCTGCATCGTTGCAGATTGGTGGTTTGCCCGACATTTCTCTACGGACATCGAGGATGAACTTACGACCTTTCAAATGATCCTTCATTTGTAAAAATCCGTTCTAAAATACATAACTCGAAGCGTAACCGTTTGAGAATATTTTGCTATTTTCTGTAATTTCAGATGCTAATAACATATGGAAAAAGTTTCTGTATTTTTTTTCGCCAAAAATAATATTTTTTTATTTTGAGCAGAGAATCGATATGCAAATTTATTTTGAAATCGGAGATAGTGACCCAAAAAAGGTGTTCGGTTTGACATGGAATGAACAATATATGCATTTAAAATGTTAACCATCGATTTTTAATAAAAAAAAATTGGGTACCATATGTGAAATTGGGTACTATTATCCCGTAACATAGCAATGGTTTCGTTGCTTGTGTGGCACGTAGCGCCGCACAGTGGGCTAAAATGTAAAAAAATGGACATAATTCTGCCATTTCAAAACGACTTATCATATGGCGATGGAATTTTAAGTCTGTATACTAGAGGTGTTAGAGAGTTTAAGTTCGGAACTTGGGCCCCCTATCTCGTACAGGGGCGGAGCTACAGCGCCCTGAAGTTGACCACCTCGGGTATACAAAATTTTCATCGGCTTCTAACTTTTGAATGGAGTGTCCGGTTTTAGTGGTATTTTCTGTGAATACTCCTAGACCAGACCTACAATAAACATTTTATAGGTTGAAGATATCTTGCATAGTTTCCGCCGACTTTGCCTTGGAATTTAGCCAATATCTCAGACAAAAGTTTACCGATTTTGTTCGCGTGATTTTGTGGATAGCCTATAAAATTTACAATATCATGAAAAAAAGAATCGATAAGATATGTAATGAAATAAGAAAGTTATGGCCCTATAAAATCAAATTTTTGAAAAAATTTCATTTTTGGATATTTTTTGGTGAAAAAATCCAATTCGTATTTAGGTCTTGTAAAAAAGTTTGTTACACAAAGTATATCAAATTTATACTCATTCTAAAGCAGACGTTTCACAGAATATGCTAGAGAAAATCCGAAGCCAAAATTTTAATTGGTGTGGCTGCCACCCTTTTCCGATTTGGACCATTTTTTTACATTAATTTCATAAGTTTGATCGATTTTCTCCAATCGCAAAGCTAAATTGTTAAATTTTTCTTTTTATTTATTTGTATTAGGGTGTAAAAAAATCGACTGCAATGGGAATCCCTAGCGCGGCTTTTCGTATCAAAGAAATATGACTAAAAGTAAAAATCCCATTTTTGGGGATTTTTAAAGTATTTTTTGGGAATTGGGGGATTTTTCATTAGAAATTTCCACATGTTGCGTTTGATTATTATTTCTAATTTCAAAATTAGAAATAACTTTAAAAAAATTCATCGAAATATATACATTTTTAAGAATTTTATGCCGTATTTACGTTTCTGTCTATATGCAAATTTTTTTTTTAATTTTTCCCTACCTTCTTGTACTTATTAGTTATTATATCAGTCAATATGCACTGATTTCTTATAGATCACATGTTTTTATCAAACAATAATAAAATTTAGTAAGATTTACCTTTCAGAAAATATTGTTCTGTGGCACTATTTCTAGGAAACCCTTAATCATTGACAGGTATAACCAGTAAGGAAAGGCAGAAAAATGGGCGGGACCGACTATATAATACCCTACACCTCCCTAGCAATGCGATAAGGGTCATTGCGATAATAATTTGGAATAATTGGTAAATGGGTAGGGACATATTATCTAATTCTGAAACGATAATCGCTAAATTCAGCAATATTCGTTAATAAATTGAGACATTTTTCTGGAATATTTTAATAATCAGAAGTAAAGTACAACTTCTATAGCTCTTTGAAACCAAATCAGGAGGAACATATATATGGAGGTTATATACATATACATCTGAACCGATTTTCCCTGAATACTCATTCATGTAAAAAGACCTCTTAAAATACAGTCTCCACAGCGCTTACATGTCAAATCGGGGGTAACATATATATGGGGGCTATATCTAAATGTGAACCGATTTTCTCCGAATTTGGCAGTATTCCTTCGAGTAATAAGAAACCTCTTTCTGCCGAATTTCGCACCGATCGGATATAAAATGACATTTTTACAGCGCTTACATGTCAAATCGGGGGTAACGTATATATGGGGGCTATATCTAAATCTGAACCGATTTTCTCCGAATTTAACGGTGTGCATTCATATAATAAGAAACCTCTTTCTGCCGAATTTCATACTGATCGGATATAAAATAAAGTTTTTACAGCGCTTACATGTCAAATGGGGGCTAACATATAGACAGAAACGTAAATACGGCATAAAATTCTTAAACATGTATATATTTCGATGATTTTTTTAAAAGTTCTTTTTTTTTGATATTAGAAATAATAATCAAACGCAACATGTGGAAATTTCTAATGGAAAATCGCCCAATTCCCAAAAAATACATAAAAAATCCCCAAAAATTGGATTTTTTACTTTTAATCCTATATCTTCGATACGAAAAGCCGCGCTCGGGATTTCCTTTGCAGTCGATTTAACAATTTAGCTTTGCGATTGGAGAAAATCGATCAAACTTTTGAAATTTATGTAAAAAAAGGTCCAAATCGGAGAAGGGTGGCAACCACACCAATTAAAACTTTGTCTTTTCTCCATCAGATTCTGTGAAACGTCTCCTTTAAAATGAGTATACATTTGATACACTTTGTGTAACAAACTTTTTCTACAAGACCTAAATACGAATTGGACTTTTTTCGCCAAAAAATCTCCAAAAATGAAATTTTTTCGAAAAATTGATTTTATAGGGCCATAACTTTCTTATTTCTTCACATATCTTATCGAACGAAATCGGTAAACCTTTGACTGAGATATTGGCTAAACTCCAAGGCAAAATTCAAAAATTCAAATTTAAAATCCACATATCTCGGAAACTATGCAAGATATCTTCAACCTATAAAATTTTTGTTGTAGGTCTGGTCTAGGAGTATTCACAGAAAAAAACGCCACTAAAACCGGACACTCCATTCAAAAGTTAGAAGCCGATGAAAATTTTATATACCCGAGGTGGTCAACTTTAGGGCGCTGTAGCTCCGCCCCTGTATGAGATAGGGGGCCCAAGTGCCGAACTTAAACTCTCTAACACCTCTTGTATACACACCTAAAATTTTATCGCCATACGATAAGTGGTTTTGAAATGGCAGAATTATATCCATTTTTTTCATTTTAGCCCACTGTGCGCCGTCTTGTTGAAAGTAAACGTTGTCCAGATCAATACCATCCAACTCCGACCATAAAAAATCACTAGTCATCTCTCGATAGCGCAATCCATTCACCGTAACTGTTGATCCAACCTCATTTTCGAAAAATTAAGGTCCAATGACCCCGCCGGACCATAAACTGCACCAAACAGTCACACGTTGAGGATGGAGTGGCTTCTCAACAATAACTCTTGGGTTTTCCGAGCCCCAGATGCTACAATTATGCTTGTTGACGTAGCCACCGAAGTGGACATGTGCCTATCAGTCAAGATGATTTTTCGATGATTTTCGAATTTTAATAATTTCAATGCGTTGTTGAATCGTGTATCGTTCCATTTTTAGTAATGGCGTAGTTTCTACTTGTCAAATGTCAAAGAATAAAAGCTTCAAAAGTGACAGCTACCGAAATACCGGGTGATTCAAAATAACACCTCTTGTTGGAAAACCCTGTATATGACCTTGTCACCCTATAAAATCTAAACCGCTATGAATTTGGACAGACGGTAAGAGGCCATAAATTCGCGTTGTCAAATTTTAATTTTTGGATCGTTTTAATTTGGAATTACCCATTCATAAAAAAATCCTTATTGTAAAATTTTTATAATTTTACAAACAATATAATTAATCTTTACAGTATATTGTTATTGGAACATATGTAATTCTGATTAAATGTTGAACAGTTACCGTGATCATGTTTAATCAGGTCTGTTCTTTGAATATACAATCAAGTTATCTGAAATATCCCGAAAAACTTATCAGATATTATGAAAATATCAAAATTACCAAAGAATTCACTTATTTGTTACTCTTGAATCATTTTTAAAATTACTGACATATAACTCAATCATGTGAGTCTACAGAAATCAACTAAAATAAATAAATAAATAGACACCTTCTACTTATACTAGTCCATTTAGTTTCCAGTAAACCTGTCGATCTTCAAGCGACTTGTTTTTGCGTGTGGGGTTTATGGTGAATATACACGTATCCATTCAATTGTCAAAAATTAACAAGTCAATTCAACAAAAGTGTTTGTATATTTCAAAAACTTATGGCAACCAAATAATTTCGTTGCCTGAAGCCTGTTTAAATATACAAATAATAACTATTTCTCTAAATATATATAAATATTGTCATTCGTTCAAAGAATTATCATTAAATTGTTGCAGTTTGGCGAGTTTTAAAATTTGGCCCCTTCCCTTTCTTTGTCATTTAGGATATTTGAAGCAATAATTACTTTGCCTAATGTACAATTACTTTGGGCACTTTGAAAAGTTTTTAATGCGTGTATGCTTAGTCAATAATAGAAAATGTCCTTGGTACGGAGCCAAGCAGTTTTGCAAATGGATGAAGTGGTTGACGACAAATTTCCAACAAAATTAAATGTTTCCAAAGAAATCCTTAGAGAGCCAGCCATGTCCTGTGATGGTTGCATGCCACACTGTGCTAAACACTTGAATCAACTCACTCTTACGCACACATATACCCAGCAATAGACAAACGCACACACACACTCTCTGTTAAATTGTTGGTTGATTTTGTTCTTGTATCGTCGACTTCATTTAGCCGGAGACAAGTTTATAACATGAAATTAATAGCATAAACTTAAAATTCAATTATATTTCCTGATCTATTACCTACGTCAGTCTTGTAGAGCATCATTTATTATTCATAATCCGATTAAATTCAACGTCGTTTTAATCTGACAACGACTAAGGAGCTTAATTTTTACATTTATTGATTTGACAACGCACAGGTATGAACAAAGTACTCGAGTCTCCAGCACTCGCAGCTACCCAGGAACATTGATTGCACTACCATCATCAGGACATCCATACATAGTACATCTAGCAGATATGAGCTCATATAATTCCGGCTTTAGATGACATCTAGATGAAACACATGAACACGACGGTAAACAAACTTTCCTCTATCATAGACGGTAATGGATGAGACAGATGCGATTACAGCCAATCCTTTGAAGGCGGATGACAAAACACGAAATTAATGTATTATGGGAATAGCTTATGGCGTAAACTGCGTACACATGTACGTAGAGGAGAACTATTGTTATTTTGGAACCCAGTTTATGGGTTTATTAAAAATCATAAGCTTGAAAATTACTTATTTCGATGTAACGAAGTTTTAAACTTGAAAAAAAGTGATGTATTTCGATGTAACTTGAAGTTGTTTAAGTTGCGGATGGACTTTTATATATATACTTCATATTATATGAACGCGCCAATTTTTGTCTCTACACGGTTAAAAATAATCTGACCTGTTTCCTGTTTATTTGCAAACAAATATAGGGTTTTTTTAATAATATTGTATTTAATTTTCGTTGTTGTCCAGTATTTTAGTTTTCAAAGTTAGAGAGTAACAGCCAAAATAAGATCGAGTTAACATTAAACTCGACGTGAAAACTCCGTCCATGGGAGAAACCTATTACCCAATACCTATCACAGCACCACAGATTGTGATGTTTTTAAAGCGGAAGGTGAATTGGATGAGTCTGTCTATGAACATGAATTACCCAACGTAGTCTAGAAAACATATAACGCTGTACCTATAACGAGTTAACACTGGCAGAGGGGTATTTCTCCAAGATTTAAAACTAATCCAAATAAATCCAATAAGATGTCGAGTCATGTATGGCACAGAGAAGGGAAGGATTAAAATGAACCGACTGTATATATAAAATGACGATCGTAAGAATGAATCATACACATCAAATATGATGTGATATGAATCATACGCCAGTCAATACGGTACCGGAGGCGGCGAGCATTTCTACCAAATCGTCCATTAAGTATGGGACCTCAAATAAAAAGACCCTACAGATACGGAAAAGCAAATTAGCCACGAAAAAGGGCGAACAATTTATAGCAGTATTGAATACTTCGTCGAAGATTGATCTATATACGAAGGTAGTGGAATCGAAGTAATGAGATGCAAGTTAGTAAAGACATTTTGTTGCTGCAGCCGGCAAACTTTAGGCAGTGAACAGAGGAGACGCTACAAAAAACTGAGGATGGAGTCGTCGATAACATAATCAACTATTCGATAATATCATTTGCAAAATGTTTCTGGCAAGGGTGGTGGTCAGAGGGACAAGGTCGACTCAATGAATCAAAATAAAGAGGGAATTCCCAAAATATATCGGAATTTTCTTGCTCATTACCTCAACGTCCGCAGAGAAATGCCGGGCAAACCACCACAAATTACCAATGATGGTAAGAATTCTACAGATTAATCTTCATCACGCTAAAGCAGCCTCAGTGGCTCTATTGCTGCGCCTATCCACAGGTGCAGTAGACATCGTCCTGATACAGGAGCCCTACGCAGTGGGAAGAATGGTGTGCGGTATCAGGACACCCAACTTTACAATGCACTCCAAGAACCTGCATTTTGGCCAGGAAAGATCTAATTATCTTTCTCCTGGCTAATATAAGTGGTAAAGACCAAACTAGTCTGGAGATCGGTAATCGCATATATTGGGTGGTCTCCAGTTACTTGCCTATGAAGCTGTAGTACCGACTGCTCTATTCAGCGAAATAGTAGAAGAAGCAACATCTGGCGAAGTCGAGCTGATAATTGGCGCAGACACGAACGCTCATCATACTATCTGGGGTAGAACGGATATAAACGATAGGGGTGATTCGCTTCTTGACTTTATTCTAACTACCACCTAAGTATTTGTAACAGGTAATAAACCGACCTTTACAATTAAAGACAGACAAGAAGTACTCGACGTAACGTTTGTTACTGACCGGCTGTCAAACAAAATTATTGGGTGGAATGCACTGGACGACCACTAATTTTCAGATCACCATTATATTGAGTTCAAACTCGCTGAAAAAGCGCCTAAACCTGCCGTCCACAGAAATGTGAGGAAGACCAAGTGGCACCTGTGTGAGAAGAATTTCAAGAAAGTCCTCAACTCCAAACTTCTGTACGAACCGAATGAAAAAGCCGGTCTGCGGTCTGGATAATCTGGTCGAGCATATCACCACATCATTCAATAGTTCCCTTGAAGAAGCCTGTCCAAAAACAAGGTACAAGGGTAAAACTAAACCCTAATGATGGACTTCTGAGCTAACGGCTATGAAAAAGACCTGCAACAAGCTATTTAACAAGGCTAAATCTACTGGGTCGCTAATGTGTGGGATGCCTATAAAGAGCAACTCAAGATCTATAAGAAGGAGCTTAGAAAGGCGCAAAGACGTTCTTGGTTTATCTTCTGTGGCGAAGTGGAATAGGTCTCCGACGACGCAAGGCTGAGGAAAATACTATCAGCTTCACCCTGTGCGGTGGGTTACTTGCAGGATGAGGCAAATAATTGGACCAAGCAGTCGCTCAATGTACTGCTCGACACACATTTCCCGGGGAACTCTCTTACAGAACCAGAGGATAAGCAGGACCAACAAGAGTGCGAGTGGACTGCGAGCATCGCTAGCTTGTTGACTGAGAGATCCAGAAAATGCTGTGCTATTAATTGCTTAGAGCCCTTCAAGTCACCTGGACCAGACGGCATCACTCCTGCAGAGTCGATGGAGGGATACCAAAGTGGAATTCATATCTAAAGCGGGGAAGATATCACACACTAGGCCAAAAGACTTCAGACCAATTAGCCAATCCTCCTTCCTATTGAAAGGTCTGGAAAGACTTTTAGATTATTTCATTAGGGAAAACCCGGATACAAAACTCCTGTCGGTAAAACAACATGCTTACAATAAGGGGAAGTCTACAGAATCAGAGCTGCACGAACTTGTGAGCAGTATCGAATCGTCCCTGCATTTCAAGGAATTCACCATGGTGGCATTTCTTGACATAGAAGGGGCTTTTAACAACATTCACTCAGATGCAGTAATTGCGGCACTGTCACATCTCTAGTTTGATTAGACTAATTCAAAGTCTGCTCAACAGAAGACGCATAACAGCATGTCTTGGGTCCACAACTCTAACAAGGTTTGTAAACAGAGGGACCCCACAAGGAGGAGTACTGTCTCCACTAATTTGGAACCTAGCGGTGAATGAAATCCTGCTAGATCTAGAACGATGTGGCTGCAAGGTCGAGGTATATGCGGACGACGTGCCAATCGCAGTGAGTGGCAAATTCGAAAACGTCCTCCGAGACATTCTACACGTAGCTCTGAACAAATTGGCTAGATGGGCCAGAAGCAGCGGTTTGGGCGTTAACCCAAACAAGACAGAATTGGTTCTCTTTACTAGGATGAATAAAGTCCCACATGTGGACCCTCCACCTCGGATAAATGGAACAGATTGTGTTGATTTCAATGTTTTATTTTTATTTATTTATTTATTGTCCCATGCAACAAGACTTGTAGTCTTATAATTATAGCACAGGAAGTATCTCCCAAAAATTACAAATTACTTAAGAAATGAGATAATATAATTGTTAATTACAGATTACTTAAGAATTAAAACAATATAACTGGTAATGTATCAAAAAGATTTAACAATATTTAACAATAACTATAGCACGTACGCGCTAGGCGTTTACAAAAATGGAAAAAATGAAGTTAAAATTAAACATTAAACAAAAAAAATTAAGTTAAAATTAAACATCAAACAAAAATGTATAAAAACACAAGTACGTTATAAAAAGTTAATAGAGATAGAAAAAAGATAGAAAAAAATTATATAAATAGGGGGAAAAAAAGAAAGAGAAAGAAAATATGTATATATATAAATTTCGACTCAATTATTGCCATAAATACCATATAAACTTGCTTTAAATTGTCTTGTGTTGCAGGTTAGTTGTAAGTTATGTGGGAGTGCATTCCAAAGACGAACAGCGTTTACAAAGAAATGCCATTCCGAAACTGCTGCGATGTAAAACTGGCACTAGACGTTTGCCCCTAACTGACCTTGTGAATCGGAGTTTGTCAAACAGATATGGAGGAGTTTGAGAATAGATAATTTTGTGTAGGAACAGAAGTGATTTGGTCTTTGGAAGGTTATCAAAAGACATTCCATAGAGTAGATTAAGATAGCGTGATATGTGGTCATAACGTCTCAAGCCATAAACATACCTAATTATGCTATTATAAATCATATTTAATTTCCTTTTACTTGCGGAATCACAGTTGGCAAATAGTTCACAACCATATAATAGTCCAGGCATTAGGTAACTCTTTGCCAGTAAGATTCTCGTTTTAAGTGGAGTCAAGTTTTGTGTGGACCATAGGGTTCTAAGTTTGGCATAGGTTTGACTTACTGCAGTGTTTATGTGATTGGACCATGACAGTGTATTATTAAAGTTGACACCCAAGTTTTTACAGATGTTACCAATTCTATTCTCTGTCCATCAATTATAATCGTTGGTTCATTACGCTGAATAAAGTTTCGTTTATTTACTAATAAACACTTAGATTTGCGCGGGTTTAGGCAGAGTCCGTTTGCAGTAGCCCACTTGTGAAGATTGGCTAGATCTTCATTGATCAATGCTATGGATTCGTTTAAAGACTCTTTTTCCCCACTTAAATAAATCTGCACATCATCTGCGTACATGTGAATTTTACTGTGAGTCAAATAATGCGGCAAATCGTTGATGTACATCGAAAATAGCATAGGACCAAGTATTGAACCCTGGGGAACTCCTTTGGCTGTCGCTAAAGGATCTGAAATAGAGGAGCGAGTGAAAACTGATTGAGAACGTTCGGTTAAATATGAGTGTATAAGACGAACTGAGCTTGGAGAAAAATTGATCTAATTTCCAACATAGGAGAGAGCTATCAACTGTATCAAAAGCTTTTGAATGGTCCAGTAAAATTAGAACACATGACTTTCCTCTGTCAATGTCATATCTCATGTCTTCGCAAACATCAGTCAGAGCACTAATGCAACTGTGGCCCGTACGAAAGCCTGACTGTTGTGCTGAAAGAAAGTGGTTATTAGAAATATACTCAGACATTTGTTTAAGGAGTAGCTTTTCAAAAAATTTTGAAAGAAACGGTAAAATTGCTATGGGCCTAAACTCTGAATTAGATTTCGGTAGAGGAATTACTTTAGCATATTTCCAAACATGTGAGAACGTGCAAGTTGTTAGAATTGAATTATAAATTTATGTAAGGTATAGCAATATATGTGGTAACAATATTCTTAGAAATCTAGGGTCTAAGTTATCACATCCGATAGCATTTGACTTTACTTGCGAAAAAGCTATTAAGACATCTTCCCGATCAACACATCTGAATTCGAAAGAATTGTCAGAAATAAGTGTGTGTGATGTATTCGTGATTGAGCTGTAAAAATCTGTATCGACATTGATTGTGGGTATGATAGTGAAAATAGAATTCAATTCATTTCCGTTGACATGACATTCGGCTGCCTTAGACTCTTTGCCAATGCCTAAATCACGAATTGTTTTCCATACGTATTTCGTGTCAAGTGCTGAGGCAAAGCGGTTCGAATAATAATTTCTTTTTGCAGCTTGTATTTTCATGTTTACTATTTTTCTAGCCGCACGGTATTTATCGTGTAGATTGGAGCTTCTAAAACGTTTCCAGCGGGAGTAGGCTATATCACGATGACGTATGGCATTTTGTATATCTCGCGAAAACCATGGACGAGTTTTTGGAGTAACTGTCTTTGTTTTTAAAGGTACACATGAGTTGAAGAGACTTGTTATATTCGTTTGTAGAAATAGTAGTTGATCATCTACAGAAGTTAGAAGGCACAAGTTATGCCAGTTTATAAGTAAAAATGTTTGCTCAAGTCTTTGATAGTTTAATCGTTTAAAATCATGGTACGTGTATGTTTGATCACTACGTTGTACGCTGAAATCATAAATCATAAAGATTAGGTCATGTTTGGAGAAGGATGTCGCAGATAATTGGTCATATAGAAGTACATTGGAAAGATTATTTACGAAGAATAAATCTAAAAGTGTGCTATTAATGGCTGTGTGGTATGTTGGAACTGACGTATTGGATGGGAATAGGCTTAACGAGAACATTTCATCTGTTAGCGAACTTTCAGATAAAATGTTTGAGTTAAAGTCCCCGGAAATAATGGTATCCTCGTAGGAGGCTGTTAATGTTCCGAGATTTATAAAGAAATTACCCCAATTAATATTACTTCTCGGTCTATAAACACAGCCGATAAGTATTTTCCTGCGATGAGATTCAATTTCAATGAATAAAGCCTCAATGTCTTCACCAGGATTAGATTTAAAACAAAACTTGGAAATAAAGTTATTTTTAACGTATATTGCAACACCTCCACCTCGAGGAGATCTATCGGCTCTAAAGAGATTATAGCCATTCAAGTTTACCATACTATCAGGTGTTTTTGCAGAAAGCCAGGTTTCGGAAACGCAGATGATGTCTATTTTGGACTCTTCGAATATAAATCTGAATTCGTCGATTTTGCATTTTATGCTTTGAGCATTTATGTGGCATATTTTCAAACCATTCCTTTGCTTAGACAAGATTCTAATCATGTTCATTGTAACGTCTTTGGATGTCCCATTATTATTATTTAAAGATATCATTTGGATCTAGAATTTTTTTCCTTTGAGACACAAAGACAACGCAAAACAAGAAATTAAATGGAATTGTACTGACAATTAAAGAACTATATATATGTATATAAATATGTCGATAAGAATAAATTTGACTGAGTAGAGCAAAAACTATGTTCACGTACGCAGCATTGTCTCAACTTCCCGAGCCTGATCAATACCGGTTGCGTATTGACATCACTGGAATCTCCTCTACACCTCTCTTCGGAGACCTAATTCGCTTAATACGGATGTGTAGAGTGCGGATTGCCTATGGGTGGTGGTTGTTGTGTGGCTGCCTTGCTCATCTTCGGGTCTTTCTCTCTCTCTCTCTATTCGCAAAATCTATGGTAGTCGAACACTTGTAACGAGCCTCTGCGTTCACCACTCGTTGTTTCGCTCTACGCTCGCGCACACAGGCCTTGTCGCCAACCACTTACACGGTAATAAATCCTTGTTTATTTGAAAATACCCCAAATAAAGATCCCCCACTATTTATATTTAAAACTAAAATTCGTTTGTTTTTATTTATTTATTTTCATTACCACACGAACCCCCCTTTTGCACCCCTACACCAACATTTTGGTCGTATCGAGCCGGATTGGAATTAGCATCGTTAATCGTGTGGTATTTTTTTGGTTTTGAAGGGGTTCGTCGTCTTACGCACATCACACACCCCCCCATCACTATCATCGCAATAACTTCATCACCATCCTAATCATCGTCATCTTCATCTTCATCATCAGGTACGTAAACTCAGTTAAAAAGTGAGCACCGCGTTTTCGTTTTTTTTCAATAACAAGTACAAGAAAATAAAATAAATTGTTTTGCTGTGATACTGGTCGTTTTCGAAACACCCTACGGAGCGTATCATTTAAAATACAGTCCACTATCGTTTGAATTTATCGCCCCTTCGTTAGTATATACGGTGTTCGTATAAATAAAGATAATTAATTTTCGTTGCAAATCAATCGATTTATTCGTCGGAATTCGATTGGATATTGGCAAATTGTTTCTAAAGATCATATACACTGTGTATATCGTCCTTTTATTCAGAGGTGTTGCTTTGTTTTCTCCTTTTTTGCATTTTTCTCTTCGTTCAATCGCCACTGCTTTGGTTGAGATTACAGCAACAACGTCGTTGCAGTCCGCAGTTTGTAATCATCTAAGCGCCAATTTGAAGCATCGGTCAATAACCGAAGTATGTAAGAACACCACCAATTGCATTTCGTTTATTTGTTTACCAGCGATCATACATTCACACATAACACCATCGATCGGTTGATGTTTATTCTCGCTCCATTCGCTCCTTCTTTTACTGCTTTGTTGTGAGTATTATTGAACAGCTGACGTGATTCCTACCGTGTGGTTCTGATTGTGAGTATTCTTAAGCAGCTGACTAATATTGTGATTGTCATTGTGAATAGTTTGGATCGGCTGATTGTGGTACTGTGGCTCACGGGTAAAGATCGCGAAAAAACAAAAATATTATTTTTGAAGTTTTTTAATTTCGGTGATAGTACATTATTCGGCACTATTTGACTCCGTGCACCCTACAGCCCGTTTTGCTGACACATACACGTAAAAGAACATTGTATTTATTTTTTTTGATTAGAAAAAATATATTTGAAATTTTATTTGCTATTTGAACGTGTTGTTTTTGCATTTTAATTGTCTATGTCGCGATTCGGCAGTAGTGCACCATACCCTCGATCAACTGGTCACACATACGTTTTAGAAAAATATTCTTTTTGACTTTCTCGGAAATTTTTGAATATTTTATTATTTTGTTTATCTTATTTGGAAGTTATTGATTAATTGTGCGCAAATTTACTTTTGTTGTTTGCTATTTTGGAGCGTTTGGTCATATTTGATTTCGTTTTCCGCTTCCCATTTCATAGATTTTTTTGAAAAATTTACAACCATTTCATTTTTAGGGCCTTCGCGACAGGTTTGAATTTTCAATTTCGTGTGTTATTCTGAAATTGGTTTAACATTTCTTGGGAATTTCAATTAGTTAACTTTTTACGTATCTTCTTCAAAATGGCGCTTACCCCCCCTTGATTTTTTCATCAGCGCTTCGGAGGCTGTACTGAAATTTGATTCGTCTTTCCGTATTCTGAAGGAAGAAGACCTCGATGTTTATGATCTTGAGGTTCGTAGTACAGAGTTAGATAATATGTGGTCTACAACTCGAGAAATGTTTCAGAAATGTCTGGACTATTTGCAATCATCTCCTGACGCGGGGAAAGATGATATGGACTTGGCGAACACCAAGTACGACGTGTCTTATCAGACGTACATACAATGCCTTGCCGCTATAAAGAGAAAGTTGTCGATGTTCAAACGCTCTCGTAGAACATCCCTGAGTTCGACTATGAGTGGTTCAGTGGTTTCATTGGCACAACAACCTTTCGGGGATACGCGCAATACTGACCAGTTAAACAACATGAGTACCTCCACCCACACGTCTCGTGAAATCGGTACTCAAGCCGATACTTCGAACAATTTAGATCTAGGAAATCGTGCTAGGCACGCGGGCATAATTCAGCCAATTAGTGACGTCATGCACAATATTTCGATCCCACCTTGTGACACTGACGTTTTTGAGGGCAATTTTCTTTCGTGGCCCACATTTCGGGACTTATTTACGGCGGTTTATGCGAATAACTCTCGTCTCAGCGATATCGAAAGGCTTTGTCATTTGCGTAGAAAAACGTGCGGCGAGGCCAGAGAAATTGTTGAGAAATTTCCCCTCACCCATCGAAGCTTCGATCTAGCTTGGAAAGCTTTGAAGGATACGTATGATAACAAGCGTATCCTGGTGAATAATCACCTCAAGCTTCTATTTGACCTTCCGATATTAGAAAGTGAGACAAGTTCTGGCTTGAAGACTTTACAGCGTGGTATCAACGGTTGTCTATCGGCAATGGCCGTATATGACATTGTCACGGTCCAATGGGACCCTATATTAGTGTTTCTTTGTATCCAGAGATTGCCAAAGCTCACCCTAACTCTATGGGAAGAGAGTATCAGGGATAAGTCGTCGTTATCCTCCTGGCAGGCATTAGATTCTTTTCTTACGGAAAGAATTCAAACTCTGGCGTGTCTTCGCGACATCAAGGGCATCGATTCATCAAAAGTCCCTAAGTCTCGAAAAATCAGTACGGATTTTACAAATACGGCGGCTCTAGGAAATTCGAAATCTTCCTACAAAAATTGTTGTAGTTTTTGCCCCAATGAAATCCACCCTCTACTGTCATGTCCTCGGTTCAAGAAGTTTCCCTTCGATAAGAAATTTTCTGAAGTTAAGAAACAAGGTCGTTGTCTCAATTGCTTTTCACGGGGTCATTCCGTTAAAGACTGCTCTAGCACTCATAATTGTAATGTGTGTAATGGAAGGCATCACACCCTCCTACACCGCCGTCATCGTTCTGCCTCTTCAACTGGTTCGTCGTCTAGCTCTACCTCCTCAACTGTCTCGTCGCCTAGCTCAACCCCTATTGTTAGTGGTACCTCTCCTAATCATAATCTAGATAATGTAGCTTCCACTTCAAATGCGGATAATCTCACCGCTATGAATCGCCAGGTATTTCATACCACCCAGGATAAAAATGTGCTCTTGGGGACCGCCACCGTAAATATCATTATAGTAAATATCGGGGTATTACGTACCCTGCTCGAGCTCTCATTGACCCATCTTCCGAGACGTCCTTAATTACGGACCGCTTTCGAAAACGATTGGGAATTTCAACACGTTCTACGAACGCTAGTGTTTCAGGCGTAAACTGTACTCTCCTTGGGAATTCAAGAGAAATTTGCTCTCTTGAAATCTCATCACCTGTAGGTCCATCGCTTGTCTTAGAAACGGTAGCCCTAGTTCTTCCGAACATTTCTGGAAACTTGCCATCACCTTCTGTTGCTACCAACCTTAGATCTCGTCTCCCCAGTCTTCGATTGGCAGATTCATTCGATGACGGTCCTGTAGATTTGCTACTTGGCGCGGATCTTTATCCGCGAATTCTTCTGTGTGAACCACCGCGGATTGTTCTCGAGTCACTACTGGCTCAGAACACAATATTTGGTTACATCCTAACTGGTTCGCTACCACCCGCCTTTCGTGAAATTCATGCTACAAGCACAGCTGTGGACTGGTAGTCGAATTTCGCGTAGGTTTTTGTTTATAACTTGCTAGTCTCAACCTTCGTATGTACTTTTCGTCGCACCATCTATATGAATTCGTTTGGAATATGTTATCATTTCAACCCGACAACAGAATATTGTTGGTCACATTTCTGACATATCATTCGCTTTTTGCAAACGTTTATAACGCGTAAATGTACGATTATAAATGAAATTGGAATTATCCTTAGAATTTGTTGCTCTCGTCTTTATACGAACTCGAATCTTATTTTTTGAAACACTTGAAATCTTGAAGTTTGCATCTAGTTTCTGAATCTATTCAGCTAATAATGATCGCGCCATCATCCTTCACTTTTGTCGAAGTTCTTATGAACTCAAACTAATTTTGAAATTGAAATTTATTGAACTCGTCAATATTAATAAATTTGTGAATTCTTAATTTAGCCTTGAAATATGTATTGAATTTTTAAATGCTCACTTGTAACTGAATTTACGTTCCTTATTATGTACTAATTTAATCCTAGTTGTAGATTATTTCCTTTCCTTTATATTACAACATCGTCGGATGTTGCAAGGTGGCCGGCAATGTTCACGTACGCAGCATTGTCTCAACTTCCCGAGCCTGATCAATACCGGTTGCGTATTGACATCACTGGAATCTCCTCTACACCTCTCTTCGGAGACCTAATTCGCTTAATACGGATGTGTAGAGTGCGGATTGCCTATGGGTGGTGGTTGTTGTGTGGCTGCCTTGCTCATCTTCGGGTCTTTCTCTCTCTCTCTCTATTCGCAAAATCTATGGTAGTCGAACACTTGTAACGAGCCTCTGCGTTCACCACTCGTTGTTTCGCTCTACGCTCGCGCACACAGGCCTTGTCGCCAAGCACTTACACGGTAATAAATCCTTGTTTATTTGAAAATACCCCAAATAAAGATCCCCCACTATTTATATTTAAAACTAAAATTCGTTTGTTTTTATTTATTTATTTTCATTACCACCCGAACCCCCCTTTTGCACCCCTACACCAACAACTAATATTAAGGATTTTAAAGAGAAGTGGCATCGGTATTAGGCAGTTGAAACCCATCAAGTATTGATATATCTTCAATGCAAATGGGATCATCAGAGTCGAAGCGTTTGACATGCACTATTCCTCGGTATGTATAGGCAGATTTTATGAAGTTTTTCTTCTTCAATCGTATAGCTTCTTGAAGTTGGAGTTTGATAAATTCTCATTTATATAAACGAAACCTTTTCCGTTTATTCCAATGGAATTTAGATTAAGATTACCCTTATGTAGTTTTTTGAATGTCGAATGAGCTTTCAGCAAAAAATTTTTATCGTAGGGCGACATTAGTTTTGCGATGATTACAGCATCAGGCGATGTTAGGAATTTAGTTTTATTTTACCAATCTATAAGCTACTATGTATATTTGCACTTATTTACGATATAAATGCATATCATTAGAAGCATGCGAAATGTTACTGGACACCCTAATTTCTTTACGAATGAATGTAAACCTCATACCCTTTGTGTTATTGCTAAGTTCTGCGCTTAGAAAACTAGTATATACGATGTTTTGTTCTCCGACATACGGGTTTTATTCTCTTATCATTCGTCTCTTCGTTTTTTCCCCTATTGCCTTGACACTAGTGCCGCAACATTTCGTCTGTTTCTATCCCTATATATTCAGTGAACTTTGTACTAAACCGGCGATCTTGCTATGTACTCAAAAACCTGTTCAAATTATAATGCATTGCTTTGCTGGTACATACAATCGATCATCACTGACCAGTCTGTAAATTGTCATAGCATAGTTGAAGTCTGCCGTCTGCCTGCTGTAAACTAACGAGACAGAACAACAAAACGGTACTGCTTTTTTTGTCCCATCTAATCTGAAGAAAGAAGTCGAAATAAACTCTGTGAAACAATTATAATTGAATGCAAAACTATAAATGTGTTTTTTTATTTTCTGCCACTCAGTGAGCTCGTTACAATCTCGTACATTAAATTTGGTGCCGAAACCCGGGATATAAGAAAACTATAAAAAACTTAAATTCAAATTCTTATAAAAAGTAATTAAACAAGTTTTGATTAAAAAATCGATTTGCTTTGTTCACAACATGTCGGACTTAGAGCGTGCAATAGAAGATCAGCGGTTACTTTTGTTACGACTTAGACGATTTATGAGCGAATATGAAAAAATTCCCTCTGCTTCAAAAACTCTTGGTTTATCCCAGAGTGTTTTGGAGAAAATTGAGGACGTCAATAAATTATTTGAAAGTAATCACGAACAGATCTACGACCATGTACGCGATAAATCCATACCACCAACTGAAGTTCCGTATTTGACGGAGGATGTTTACTTCAGATTTTGCCAAGAATTTTTGATTGGGAAGGGAAAACTTCTGGATTATTTGGCCGAATTAAATACTACGACCTCCCCCATAATACATTCGAGCACATTCCACGCATCTTCCTACCGAAACGAGAGTATGTATAGTGATATTCGTCTCCCTAAAATAGATATACCGATATTTACTGGAAACTATTTGGAGTGGATATCGTATAGGGATATGTTTCTTTCGTTGGTTAACAACAACCATAGTTTATCCAACATACAGAAGTACTATTATCTTAAAAGTTCTTGCAGAGAAACCCCTCTGACAATAGTTTCTGAATATCCTGCATCTGAGACTAGTTATGAACTTGCATGGTCTGCTTTGACTGAGAGGTACCACAACAAAAGAAAGATTTCAGACACAATTTTCAGAAAACTTTTCGATATTCCCAAGTCTGATGGTTCGTGTGAAAGTATGAAACATTTGCTTGACGCAACAAGAAATTGCCTAGCTCTTTTAGGCACCTTGAACGTAACTTATGATCAATGGGGCCCAATATTGATTCACATAACTGTCAGTAAGCTAGATATGCAAACATGCAAAGAATGGGAACAGTCGCTAAAGGCTTCGACCGAAATTCCACAACTAAAAGAACTGTTCGCCTTTCTGGACACTTGAGTCCATAAAAGACCACAACTTGTCCGCTGTTAAATCAGGCCCTAAATTAAGTAGTACATACAGGTCATCTCAAACACGTAGGGTAAATATGGTAGCCAATAGTGATAATAACTGCCCTTGTTGCGGAAAACGACATCTTTTGTATAAATGTTTCCAGTTCGCAGCTCTTCCATCAGCTGCAAAACGTGAGTTGATAATTTGTAAGATGATATGTCGCAATTGCCTGAATACAGGTCATTTCTCCAGAGACTGTCGTTTACAAACCCGTTGTCAGTCTTGCCACATGGCACATCACACTATTGTGCACAACGAATTCTTTAATGAGGACAATCAATCCAATTCCTCACTTATACCTAGCAATTCCAATCAGGTGGTTCATTCCGAAAATCCCTCATATAGCACTTCAAATAATGCCGCTACTACAAATACAAACAATATTAATTGTAATCTCTCCTTGTTGCATGTTGCTGCGATGTCTCATGTTTTGCTGGCTACTGTACGTGTGATTGTACGAACAGAATTAGGTAATTTTAAACTCCGAGCAATTCTGGACCAAGGCGCACAAGCCACCTTAATAACTGAGTCTGCAGCACAGTTATTGAAATTGAAGAAATTTAATACATACATTTGCTTGCATAAACGGAATAGCAGGCAAATCAATGACAGTGAGAAAATATGTTAGGTTTTGTCTTCTCTCGGACACTGAGAGAGATTTTATATTAGAAAGCAATGCCTATGTAATGCCATCCCTTACTTCTTATTATCCTGGCAATATAGAAAGGAATCAACTTCCAGATCTTGACAGCTATCATTTAGCCGATCCGCAATTTTACTCTAATGATAAAAGTGACTTACTGATCGGTGGTGATATTTATGGGGACATTCTTTTATCACAGCGGAAGAAGTTTGATAGAGGAATATTTCTCCAATTAACACATTTCGGTTGGGTCGTTTCTGGTCCAACCAATGCCATCTCAAGTATATACAGTGCTAACCTTGTTATCTGCTCACTAGAAACCCAATTAAAAGCGTTTTGGGAGCAAGAGGAATTGACGGAAAGTCGAAAAGCTACCCCCGAAAGAGGCATTGTGCGAAGAGTACTTTAAGAAAACGTTCACTCGTGCAAACGATGGACGGTACACTGTTGCCCTCCCGTTTAAGTCAGAATTATATGGCAAGCCTCCACCAGCATTCTACCATACTGATTTTGCTGCATTAAAACGTCTTAAACACGTGGAATCCCGCCTAGTCTCGCCCAAGAGTATATTAAATTTATGAACGAGTATGAGTCGCTTCATCATATGAAGAAAATTGGGTCATATCCGCAATCCCTTCATTCGCAAGGATATTTCCTACCCCATCATGGTGTTTTTAGGCATAATAGTTCTACTACAAAGCTACGTGTTGTTTTTGACGGTAGCAGTAAAAGACCCCATATTCCGCTTTAAATGTTGTTGTCCTCAGTGAGTTGTCCTCAGGCCCCGCTCTGCAAAACGATCTGCCAACGATTATTACGCGATGGCGTCGTTTTAGGATCGGATTTAGAGCTGATTTAGAAAAGATGTTCAGACAAATACGTGTAGTTGATAGGCATCATCATTATCAACATATTCTGTGGCGTGACTCAGATCAAGAAATTGCTGTCTATAATCTTCAGACAGTCACATATGGAACTAGTTCGGCGCCTTACCTATCCATTAGAGTTTTGCAACAACTTGCGAAAGATGAGTTTAAATCATTGCCAGAAGCTTGTCAGATTTTAATGACAGATACTAATGTCGACGACGTATTAGCATCGGGAGGATTTAACTTGCGAAAATGGGCTTCGAACTCCCCTCAACTAATGACACACATTCCAGAACAGTTTCGAGAGAAATGGAAAGACCAAGTGTCCCATAACACGCAGTCTACTTGGAAAAGGTATCTTAAGGAATTGACAATTTTGGAACAAATAAAGATACCTCGATGGATTGGATGCTACCGCAATAGCGAAGTAGAGCTACATGGCTTCTGCGATGCATCGCAGTCAGCGTTTCCGTCGCTGTTTATGTCAAAGTGTTAGACTGTCGAGAATCCAAGGTGCATCTTTTACAATCGAAAACAAAGGTTGCACCTCTCAAGGTTCTATCAATCCCAAAGCTGGAATTGTGCGGTGCTACTTTGCTCGCTAAGCTTATGTATAAAGTCAAAAGCCAACTAGAGAGAAGCATTAAAAATGTATTGTACAGGACTGATAGCATTACAACTCTTTGTTGGATTCGAGCTGAGTCATCAAAATGGAATGTATATGTAGAAAATAGAGTTGCTGAGGTACAAAGATACTCAAATATTTCAGAATGGCGCTATGTTTCCACAAAGGACAACCCTGCAGACTGTGCTTCTCGCTGCATAAGTTCTACAGAGTTAACAACACACCGAATTTGGTGGTCCGGCCCAGACTGGTTACACCTATCACAACAACTGTGGCCCCAGCAACCTGAAAATAACTATCAAACTGACCTCGAAAAACGAAAAACAAAGCTATTGGTCAATATAAATACAACAACGGAATATACTGATATAATTAATAAATATAGCTCTCTGTCGAAACTAATTCGAGTTACAGCGGATATACTGAGATTTAGCGCAAATGCTAAACTATCGGATCATCAGATACGAATGCATGGTTTCCTAAGAACCGAGGAATTCAAAAATTGCCATGCTGCCTATTAACACTTGTTATCGAAACACAAAAGATAGACTTTCCTAACGAATTGGTTCAGATACAAAAGATGAAACTCGTGCATCCCGGAAGCAAAATTTCGCAGTTATGTCCATTTATCGACGAAAAGGGGATTCTTCGTGTTGGTGGCCGCTTGCAAAAAGCTAAGTTTAATTATGAATTCAAACACCCCATTTTATTATCGAAACATAACCCTTTGTCACTTTTGATTTTTTCAGATGCTCATATAAAAACCTTGCATGGGGGTCTAATACAGATGCAGGCTTATGTCACCCGGAAATTTTGGATCGTATCGGCTCGTAATTTGGCAAAAATAGTGCAGAGGAAGTGTATAACATGCTTCAAGTACAAAGCAAAAGCAGCGCAACAAATCATGGGAGAACTTCCTGCATATCGTCTTCAGCCAAGCCGCCCGTTTAAACACAGTGGAGTTGATTATGCTGGGCCAATTATTATAAAGCAGTCAACAGCTCGGAATGCAGTTACTGCGAAAGGGTACATCAGTTTAGCCATACATCTTGAGGCTGTCACTACATTGTCGACGGACTCGTTTATCGCTGCATTCAGGCGATTCACTTCCCGCCGTGGTGTATGTACAGACTTATATTCCGATTGCGGAACTAACTTCATAGGCTCCAATAAGCAACTAAAGCTACTGCAGCGGCGAAGTCGTGAAACTATTCCGGGCGAGCTTCTTGATGTACTGGCAAATACTGGGACCAAATGGCATTTCATTCCCCCCGCTTCACCAAATTTTGGAGGATTGTGGGAAGCGGGCGTGAAGTCAACGAAACACCATTTAAAACGAATCATGGATACTCGAATTTTGACTTTCGAAGAGCTAACTACCCTGCTGACGCAAATTGAGGGGTGTCTAAACTCTACACCCTTATGTCCCCTTTCCACCGATCCGAATGATTGTGAAGCGCTTACTCCTGCCCATTTCATCATCGGTGAGCCCATTTTAACAATTCCAGATGAAAGTCTCCTAGATTGTACTGCTGACAGACTTTCTCGATGGAAAGTAGTTGAGTTATTGAAACAGCAATTTTGGAAACGATGGGAGAACGAATATGTAAATCGCTTACAATCGCGGCCAAAGTGGCTAAAGTCTTCCAACAATGCGGAGGTCGGAGATCTTGTACTTATATTAGATGAACGGGTACCACCAGGCCAGTGGCCAATGGCACGAATTACGGAAGTTCATCCGGGTGCTGATGGTCGAGTCCGTGTAGTATCCTTATTCGCTAAGGGAAAATACTACAAAAGATCAGTTTCAAAAATTGCCATGCTGCCTATTAAAGATGACTTTCCACTAACGAAGGAACCTGAAACGAGTTGCTGTGAGTCGAGGCATAGCGGGGTAATCTCGGAAACCACCTCTGAATTCCTCTAGCATGTCAAGAACAGTCGTTCTTTGTGCGGGGGAATGTTAGGAATTTAGTTTTATTTTATCAATCTATAAGCTACTATGTATATTTGCACTTATTTACGGTATAAATGCATATCATTAGAAGCATGCGAAATGTTACTGGACACCCTAATTTCTTTACGAATGAATGTAAACCTCATACCCTTTGTGTTATTGCTAAGTTCTGCGCTTAGAAAACTAGTATATACGATGTTTTGTTCTCCGACATAAGGGTTTTATTCTCGTATCATTCGTCTCTTCGTTTTTTCCCCTATTGCCTTGACACTAGTGCCGCAACATTTCGTCTGTTTCTATCCCTATATATTCAGTGAACTTTCTACTAAACCGGCGATCTTGCTATGTACTCAAAAACCTGTTCAAATTATAATGCATTGCTTTGCTGGTACATACAATCGATCATCACTGACCAGTCTGTAAATTGTCATAGCATAGTTGAAGTCTACCGTCTGACAAACTAACCATCACCAACCTACTAACAAAGGTTCAGAGAACAGCCTGCCTGAGCATAAGCGGAGCCTTAAGGACTACAGCGACCGAGTGTCTACATCCCCTACTCCATATACTGCCGATTAATATTGTGGCGAGAGAAGTTGAAACCAAAACGGCAATAAGATTAAATTGTCTATCAATGTGGAGGTACAAAAACTACGGTCACATGAGGATATCAAAGTGTAGTGCTATTGTAACCGACCGAGTGGACTATATACCAACTGTGTACACCTTCGAGAGAAATTACATCACTATAATTCCCGCCAGAGATGAATGGGTTGAAAGAATACCAGGTAATAGAAACCATCTCCACTTTTACACGGATGGTTCGAAGCTTGATGAAAAGGTTGGCTTCGGAGTACACTGTGCAGAGCTTAGTTTGGACATAGCTCACAGACTACCAGATACCTGCAGTGTCTATCAAGCCGAAATAATGGCAATATGGGAAGTAGCCAAGTGGCTGAGTCGCAACATAGTAACCAACACTGGCGTTGTCATTTACTCAGAAATTACAGCTTAGTTTGGATATAGCTCACAGACTACCAGATACCTGCAGTGTCTATCAAGCCGAAATAATGGCAATATGGGAAGTAGCCAAGTGGCTGGGTCGCAACATAGTAACCAACACTGGCGTTGTCATTTACTCGGACAGCCAGGCTGCCACCAATTCTCTGGAGGCAACATCCCTAAATTCACAAACAGCCCTCGACTGCCGCAGATCTCTTAACGAGATGGGTGCCTGGGCATAGGGATATCCCAGGGAACTGCAAAGCCGATGAACTTGCTAGGAAAGGGACGACATTACAAATTCTCGAAGAATTTGCATATATTGGTGCGCCACTATCCACGTGCAAGCTTTGGCTTAGGCAAGAGGCAATCAGGCAGTCCAACTAAAGATGGACAGAAATCGGCACCTGCAGGTTAGCTAGACAAATCTGGCCAAGGTATGACCTGAGAAGATCAAAATATCTCCTTGCACTAGAGAGGCAAAGATTGTCTACGTTAGTATCAGTTCTGACGGTACACTGCATGATCGGTGAACACGCCAAAAGATTGGGTATTGACTCTAATGACTTCTGCAGAAGCTGTGGAGATGAGGAAGAAGTGGAGAGCATTGAGCACTTGCTATGCGACTGCCCCGCTCTGAGTAAACGACGACTGGACATACTGGGGTCGGCCTTTCTAGTCAGCCTAACAGATCTTTCCAGTACCGGTATTCGTACTATCGATAAATTTGTATATCAAACAGGTTGGTTTCGATGAGGGGCATTTCAGCCCATGGTAACACTAGGGACCTAAACTGGTCTATGTGAGCCTGTATTAAAAAAATACGGCTGCCACCCTAACCTTAACCTAAACCTAAGTGTTCAAAGTACGTAATACGAACGGTTCCTTCAGAGAACACTTAGGTTATTTATTTTTTTAGTGTTACTGTTCGCGAACTGTGCCACTACTATTACGTACGGTACTGAGAACACGATGAACGCTACCACTAAGATATCGTACGGTTCATAGAACAGTATCACTACGTCGTAGTGATAGTGTTCTTTTGAACAGAATACTAACAGTATCACTACGTTTAGCGTTCTGTTCTTTTTTTATATTCGACACCACAGGTCGCAAATATGAAGCAATCTTAATAAAAATTGGTACAGAGGCATTTCTTAACCTAGGGACGATCCATTTTTAAAATGGGGCATATTGGTCCATACTTTAATGGTCCATACAGAACACTAACAGTATCACTACGTTTAGCGTTCTGTTCTTTTTTATATTCGACACCACAGGTCGAAAATATGAAGCAATCTTAATAAAAATTGGTACAGAGGCATTTCTTAACCTAGGGACGATCCATTTTTAAAATGGGGCACATTGGTCCATTTTTGATAGGGTCTTTTCGTTAAGACACTTTTACTTTCAACCGATCATGCTGAAATCCCAGACTCTAACGAACAGTTTCTTAGTGTTTTTTCCGAACTCTGGTACAGCCACTTATCATGAAAATAAGTTCACCTTGTACTTCAATTAAAGACATGGAACGACTTTAAATCAATTACATCTTGTACTTCTGCTAAAGACATGAACGTCCTTAATTCGATTACATGTTGTAATTAAGTCAAGTTCATATTCATCATCAAGTGTATCGATACTGCATTAAGTGACAAAATCCATTTCGATAAATATGTATATAACACTACACCACACCGTGGTCCAGGGTGTTATGAATTTGTGCATTTGTTTGTAACACCCAAAAGTAGAAGACATAGACCCATCGTTTATTATTATTATACCGATCGACTTGAAATCACTTCCTAAGTTGATTTAACCATGTCCGTATGTTCGTCCGTCCGTCTGTAGATGTATCGTTGTAATCAAAGTGCAGGCCATATTTATTAGGGTTTCCGTTATTTTTTAAAGTGGAAATATTTTTTGTCTCACCCCTCAAAATGTTGGGACTTGATGCAAAAATAACACTCCAAAAATTTTACGCCCCAGGGAACCCCACTTCCCGTTCCGACTTATGGTTGAAGATTTATTCAATTACACTCTTACGGCATAATGCACTCTTACGGCATAATGACCCACAAGTCGAAAAATATGATAACATCATGAAAAATCATTCCGTGTAACCAAAAAGTACAAATTTAAAAGTTTTTAAATTACATAATTTTTTAACGTAATTTAAAATATGTACATATGCTAATTTTGCATTACATATGCATCTGCTTTCATCCTTTTTTATCAGACCGTGGACGTTTTTCACTATCTTCGCCGCCCTTTCCACAGTATAACCCAGCAAAAAATAAAAGAAGTACCTCCAAAAGACTAACATTATAAGTACTTCCAAATCATAAGAATGAAAATTTTTTCGGCATTTAATGAAGTTCTTCTAAATAACTAACCAAAATGTAATTGCGGAATATACATTATTAACCCAAGAATGCATAATTTCAAAACGATTTGATGTAAAATAAATCTTTTGGAGTGATAAAAGTCAAAATCGGAAGGAACATATATATGAGGGCTATTAAATATATGTAAAATATATTTATATGGCAGCTATATCAGACTTAGTGAATGTTTCTGCAAGCTAGTGGAGTTTTTCATCAACCAAATTTCGTTTCAGTCGACTAGGTCGATTAATCGGACCTAAAAGTCGACTTTTTCATAGTCGATTAAAATAACATGAAGTCATTTCAAAGTATGTTGATTTTCTGCGAAATATGTTAAATTGTGGAATTGTAGTACATTGGATTGCGATAAAAACTGAATTTATTAATAATACTTTATACTTTCCAAAAATGTTGATATATCGTCACCAGAAATGCCCAAGAGCGTAACCCTCAAAAAATTAAAATTCGTTTTTCAAAAATCACGATTTTATTGAAGAAAAAAAAGACGTAACATCAAGTGCTCGTTTTTGAAAAAGCACAAAAGTCGCAACCCATTGTATTAAACAGAACGTACTGTCTTCATCTATTCAACCTTGGCTGTTTTGATTTTTGTCAATCGTGTTTGACACCTATTATAGATGCAAAATTCTATATGGGGTCCATATTTAAATTTGGCCTTTATCTGAATGGTATCCATTTTTTAATAATGATCTGAAGTAAAACATGAAAACACATTTTTCCAACCTTGCTAGTGACCGTTTATTCTAGGATTAAAAAATCCTTTGTGCAAAATATAGTACATTTGACTAAAATATGACGTCTATGGAGCTTAAACGCTCAATCGGAAGGAACGCGTCCATGCGAGTAGGTAAATTTGAACCGATATTGTTCACACATATATTAACTGTTAAAATAAGATACTCTTTACCAAATTTCATGAATATCGAAGAGAAATTAGGTAGAAGGTATTTTTGATTGTTCGCAGTAGACGAAAGAAAATAAGTTACAGAAACAGGCCGAATATCTAAATACGGATTGTCTTTCAATTTCAATACGAATTGTCTTGTCCCAAAATCAAGATATAAATAAAAATTATGTGCAAAATTGCTTTGAGATTGAACTATATTTGTGAACTGTACATTGATTACAAGAAAGCATGCACAGACTGACATTGCTAAATCGGTTCAGAAAGTGATTCTAATTCGATCGGTATAATAAACGATGGTTCTATATATCTCTTCTCATTTTGGGTGTTAGAAACAAATGCATAAAATTATAATAAATTGTACCACAGTGTGGTGTAGGTTAAAATTAAATAATTTTAAAAGAAATTATGATAATTAAATATACTATACCATACTTACTGTACCACACTGTTGTACTTTACTACTCTCTGAACCGGGGCTACGGAAAATACATAAGGCCGCACAAATGTGCTATGTATTACAGTGTAAAATAAAAATACTTTTTTATTAGTGAGAATGTTGATCATTTGCGAAAATGTTACGAATGTGTGGTATTTTAATTTATATTTTGACAATCAAATACATTTATTTATCAAAAAAAAAAAACAAAAGCTTTTATTTCCCAAATGCAAAAACGAAACTCAAACTTTTTATCAGAAAACTCAAAAACATAATAATAAAAAAGTCAAAGGTAACTTAAACAAAAAATAATAAATATTTACAAGTAAAATTTTTTAAAGTAAAAAAAAATAAATATGTTTACCCACATTACCCCCCTTCTAGTGAAAACGATACAGACTTAATTTTACGTTTAACATAAGTATCTTGAGTTATCCTAATATCTGATACAGCAAATTCCAAAAATGCTGGTTTCAATCGATCAATTGACACATTATCTGTTTTGTTTCCAATTTGAAGAGTAAAATATTTCGCCAATTTGTTGATGACTCTGTAAGTACCATGAAATTTCTTCTCAAGTGGCTTCAATATGTGATCACTCCTTATCCAGACATGGGAACATTCTTTCAAATCCTTACTGATGAATACTCTTGGTTTAATCCTTGAAATTGGTGTTTGAAGTTGTAACAGAAAATCGTTAGTATTCACGAGGGCAATACTTTCGTTAAACAATTGTCCAGGAACATGAAGAATTTCGCCATAGACCATTTCTGCAGGAGAACAGTTAATTGAATCCTTGACTGATATTCTTAATCCCAACAAAACTAAAGGCAGTACTTTTGTCCATTGGGTTTCGCTGTGGCATATTATAACAGCTTTAAGAGTTCTATGAAAGCGTTCTACCAAGCCATTCGATTCGGGATTGTATGACGTTGAAAATTTGATCCTAGTCCCCAAGAATTTCGTTAAATTCCGAAAATTATTCGATGTGCACTGACTACCTCTATCCATGTGGATAACATCAGGAGTACCGAATCGAGATATCCAACCATTTAAGAAGGTTGCACAAACGGTTTCGGATGTACAATTTGGCATTCGAAGGGCTTCCATCCATCGAGAAAAGCGATCCACACAGATTAATAGGTATCGGTGACCATCAATATTTGCAGTCCCGTTTCATAAATGGCCATACATAGAGTTCAGTGACAAGTTTGATGGAAGCTTTTGAGCCAGGATGAGAGAAGTTATGCAAACCATAAAATAATGATTTTCTCATCTCAATGGGAATATACGGTCTTGGATGATTATTCTGAGAAATGTCACAATAAATCGTTGTATTTGAACCAGGTATTGAAATTAACTGCAATTTTAGAGATGTTTCCGATGTTAAGAGGTTTTTAAGTTCTTTGTCACCTTGTCGTAATGTTGAAAGTTGTTCAAAATCAAGGAGAGATATTTATTCGATTCGAGAAAAGGAATCTGCAACAATATTTTCACTGCCTTTTATGTGTTTGAAATCCGTAGTGAATTGAGCAATAAAATTCAATTGCCGGAGTTGACGAGGGCTTGCTTTATCTGGTTTTTGAGAAATTGCAAAAATTAGCGGTTTGTGATCTGTATAAACCGTAAACTGACGACCCTCTACATAGTGGCGAAAATGTTTGATAGCTTCGTAAATAATAATTAACGATCATATGTACTGTAGCGCTTCTGAGTATCACTTAATTTTCTCGTAAAGAAGGATAAGGGTTGACATTCATCGTTGATATTTTGCTCCAATACAGCACCAATAGCAAAATTGGATGCATCAACTTTAATGTTTAGTTCAGCGTCATGCACAGGATGAAACAATAAAGCAGCGTTTGCTAAACTAGACTTGCATCTTAAGAAGGCGACCTCTGTCCACGTTACAGGCCGTTTATCATTCTTAACTGATTTTTTGAGAAAGTTATTTAATTGAATTTCATCGACTTTGCTTTGAATAGGACGAAATCCATCAGAAGATATTCGAAATCCAAGAAAATCTATTTCACTTTTTCCAAAAGAGCACTTTCCTTGATTGACAACAATACCATATTCTTGAAATCTTTCGAATACAATTTTGAGATGTTCCATATGTTCAGCAGGAGATTTTGAAAAAATAGGCACATCATCAATATAGACGAAGGTAAAATGTAGGGCACGAAGAACCTTATCCATTAATCTTTGGATGCTTTGCGCAGCATTTCGTAATCCAAAAGGCATTTTGACAAATTCGTATAATCCAAAAGGGGTGATAACAGCGGTTTTCGGTATATCATCAGGAAATACGGGAATTTGGTAGAATGCTCGAACTAAATCAAGTTTTGAGAAAACGGAGCAGCCAGCAAGATTTACATTAGCATCGGTGATGAAAGGTTTTGGATACCTATCCGGTACAGTAATCTTGTTCAAAAATCTATAGTCTCCAACACATCTCCATTCGCCATTTTGCTTCGGAACCATATGGAGAGGATTCGACCAATTTCTTCTTGAAGGTCTAATTACACCGAGTTTCAGCAAATATTCAAAATCATTTTTGGCAATTTGAAATCGATTTTGATCCAAACGTCGTGCTTTACTAAAGACTGGCGGTCCTGTGGTTTCGATGGTAGATATTGTGTTTGCATTTGATACCAGGAAGAGTTGTAGCTTGATAGACATCGGGATACTTCAATAGTAATTTGTTGTATACGTTGTGATGCCCAAGGATGGTGATTTTGAAAGTTTTCCAGGAACTTGCATTGTAGTTTTTCCATCAATCAAAGCTTTTCGTTTCAAATCGGGAAGTAAACCATAACATCGCAAAAAATCTGATCCGATAATAGGTTTAGTCACATCAGCAATAATAAATGTCCACCAAAAAATTCTGCGGAGGCCAAAATCTATGTGTAAAATGTTGTCTCCAAATGTTCTAATTTGAGAACCATTGGCAGCAAAAATTTTAATTGCACAATCTGAAGATTTTGAAGTTGTTGGAAAATTAGGGGGTATAACCGATAAATCAGCACCAGTATCGATTAAAAATTGTCTATTAGAGTTCTTATCCTTGACAAAAAGGCGACATGAGGAGCACTGGTCAACCGAAACTGCCGCTACATCCGAATGATTGTTTAGTTTTTAAAAATGAACATGGTGCGATGCATTTAGTAGCTTTATCAGTAAACCGATTGTGATACCAACACCAATCTTTATTGCGGGACTTGCTTCTGTTACGATACTTACGAGATCCAACATTGTTCTGCGAGCGATTTGAACTACGGCTTCTTCAATAATTGTTGAATTTCTTCTCAAGAGCTTCAATTTGTTGTGAAATTGTAGTAAGTTTAATATTTGAAGGCGTCGAGTTAATTTCGTAAAGTTGTGTTGAGCGAAGGCTCATTATCTTGTCCGCCTGTAAAGCTAAAGAAGACAGGTCACTGACTTCACTTATGGTTAGTATTGATCTGACATCCTCAGGAAGTTGTTCCAGAAAAAGTGTCTTGGTTACTGCATCGCTCAATTGTCCTTAAGCAAAATTCCTCATAATTTGTAAGAAGTGCGAAGGCGTTTGATATCCCAACTCTTGATTCCTGAGCAATCTGCGAAGTTTTGATTCCTTGGACTCCGAAAATGCTTCAACCAAGCGATTCTTCACAGCTTGATACTTACTTATATTAGCTGGAGGAGATTCCAAAATATCACAAATATGAGGCAAAAAGTTTGAATCGATGTTTGCAATGACATATTGGAATTTCGTCTCATCACGGGTAATTCCTGATATTCCAAAAATGGCTTCGATTTGCATAAACCAAAGTTTAGGATTTTCTTTCCAAAATGAAGGCAGTTTTTGAACGCTTGAAGCAGAAATATGTTAAATCGGGGCTTCTTGAACGTTGCCATCACCGGGAATATCCTAACGTGATGCCTATCCAGCATCAGCATTTCTATCAACCATTGTTGGCGAAGCGACAATAAGACAACAACAAAAACTCGGGGTCACCAATTAAATGTGTGGTAAAATTATTTTAATTTATATTTCGACAATCAAACACATTTATTTATCGAAAAAAAAACAAAAGCTCTTTATTTCCCAAATGCAAAAACGAAACTCAAACTTTTTATCAGAAAACTCAAAAGCATAAAAATAAAAAAATCAAAGGTAACATAAACAAAAAATAATAAATATTTACAAGTACCACACGAATGACCCCATAGTACACCACACGAATGACCCCATAGTACCCCATAGGTCACACTTTTCAGGAGCCAGCTACACCATACAGATTACAAACATCTTCAAATGTCCTAAACATACATACATATACATGATCGTTTATCTCTTTATTATATATACGTTCCCTTCCCTATGTCAACATTTGTATTCCTTTAAAATAAGAGATCTCTGGACCCAAAGATGTTAATAAGAACGACATACATTCATCAAATAAATACAACACCAAAAAGGCAAATCTTACAGTGCTTTAAAAGGAGTTGTGCAAACGTGGTGACAAAGAAGTACTACTCCGGCGCGACAACCCCTTGTTAAATTCATTGGTGAAAATCCAAATTAGAACAACTTCCGGATCATAAGTTGGGGATTTTTATTGCTTCTTTCGATGCTCTTTTTTTGCTGGGAATTCACAACCTTCATGTAAACCCGGGGTTATTATTTGGCCCAAAACTTTTACAAATATTGGTCCAAAAATCGAATTATTGTTTTGGATTTGTGAAAGTCAGGTGCACATATTTGAAAAAGATCAAAGGGGGAGCATTTTTTAAATTAAAGTTTTACAAAAAAAATATCCAAAAAATAGTTTATGAATTAAAAAAAATCCACAATGGCCCTTTACGTTATCTTTCCAATGACGTAAACTTCGTAAAAATCAGTTCAGGCGTTCAAAAGTAATTTCGAATAAAATTTCGTATAACTCAAACATATATTTTTATACCCTACACCACACTGAGTATACAGGGTATTATAAGTTTGTTTCACGGCAGATGTTTGTAACACCTGAAAATAACACAGCTAGACCCACCTTAAAGTATACCGATTGACTCAGAATCACTAGCTGAGTCGATTTAAGTCACTCCGACCGTTCTGAAATTTTGCAGTTTAGAGTATTTCGCGGCTGTTAAGATCGCTATTGAATTTGGTTGAAATCGGTTCAGATTTAGCTATAGCTCCCATATATATGTTTCGTCCGATTTTGCTCTTTAGTCCTGAAGAAGCTGTATTTTACATCCAATCATTTTGAAATTTAGAATGGTAGAGTTTCTTGATCCATGAACCAACACTGGCGAATTTGAAGAAAATCAGTTAAGATTTAGCTATAGCTCCCATATATATGTTTCGTCCGATTTGGCCCTTTAGTCCTATAAAAGCTGTATTTTACATCCAATCGTTTTGAAATTTAGAATGGTAGAGTTTCTTGATCCATGAACCAACACTACCGAATTTGAAGAAAATCGGTTAAGATTTAGCTATAGCTACCATATATATGTTTCGTCCGATTTGGCCCTTTAGTTCTATAGAAGCTATATTTTACATCCAATCGTTTTGAAATTTAGAATGGTAGAGTTTCTTGATCCATGAACCAACACTACCGAATTTGAAGAAAATCGGTTAAGATTTAGCTATAGCTACCATATATATGTTTCGTCCGATTTGGCCCTTTAGTTCTATAGAAGCTATATTTTACATCCAATCGTTTTGAAATTTAGAATGGTAGAGTTTCTTGATCCATGAACCAACACTACCGAATTTGAAGAAAATCGGTTAAGATTTAGCTATAGCTCCCATATATATGTTTCATCCGATTTGGCTCTTTAGATCCAATCGTTTTATACCCTACACCACACTGTGGTACAGGGTATTATTTAAGTATAAAATGTCCCAAAGTAAATTTATGTAAACAATTTATACATGAATTACAAAATTTATATATCAGAGTTATTCAATATTACGAGAGTGGTGTAGGGTATTATATAGTCGGCACCGCCCGACTTTAGCCTTCCCTTACTGGTTTTAAAATATAAACGAAAAAATAGTTGGTAGTGAGGTCTTACGAGTATTTTGCCATTTAGCAACGTTTTACAAACTTTTTCGACAAAAATAAAATTCAGAGATAAATATTAAAAAAAAATCTTTTCTACATAGTTAACGAATGCCACACCCACTAACCCGAATCTGCCAATTTTTTATATAATGTCATGCCCACTTATTATATTCCGCCCGCTTTTGCTAAAATTACCAATATTTACTCCAATAACTCACGATTTAAAATTTGTGAGATAATACGTTTTTAGCTAATGCCAACCCGCCCATTTTCTGTGCTGTGAAATACAACAATACCAAATTTCTGACCTTCCATTCCATTCAAAGACCTCCCACCCTGTTTAAGTCCCATTACCCTAGGTATCCCCGTTTTCGCACAGTGGGCGCCCATGTTAAATAATTGTATTTTTTGTATCAAAAATGTCACGATTCACAAATTGTTTTGGGATATGCACTATACATATTCTTAAATGTCATTCCAAGACCTTTAACCCTGCCCAAGTCCCATTACCCTAGGTATCCCCATTTTCGCACAGTGAGCGCCTATGTTAAAATGTTGTATGTTTTGTATCTTAAATATCGCGACAAATTGTTTTGGGATATGGACTATACATATTCTGAAAGGTAATTTCAGGACGTTTCACCCTGGTTAAGTTCGATTACCCTACACGCAAAGAAAAAATTCGTTACTCCCAAACGAAAAATTAGACAAACTAATTTCGTTTGTGGTGTATGTTTGTCGCAAACGATTTATGTTTATCCCAAAACCCAAAGAAACGTTTATAGCAAACGGTTAGTGTACTTATCGCAAATGATTTACATTTATTACAAACCCTGTGAAACGTTTAGTGCAAACGGTTATTGTGTTTGTCACAAGCAATGCCTGTTTATCCCAAACCCTGTAAAACGTGTGTTGCAAACAATCTTTGGGTTTGTCACAAGCAATGTCAGTTTAACAATAAATGAGAAAACGATTGACGAAAACGAAAAGAATAATTTGATTGAATTATGATATTTAATATGTTTTGTAATATTATGTTTATAATCAAAAAGGTCACAATTTTTAGTATTTGCTTATTCACAATTTAAGGCGTGTGGAAAAATAACCAGTTAGTCGTTAACAAAAGCAATAGATGGTCTCAGTTTCTGTTAAAATATATTGTTTTTGTTATTCCGGCTTTCCTACTCTACGCATGCTGAGTACGATTGCAAATGTTATGAAATTGTATAACAGTGTGGAGGGGGGATGCAGATAACTATATATCCACCAGCGTCTGTTAATAAAGCAACGCGGACAAACATGAATGCAACGTTTCTTTTTGTGTTTTGTACACACACATCTCCATCTTTTTGCAGAAACACTGCAACGTCGCTTTTTGTGTTGTATACACACCCATCTGCATTTTTTGAGTTCTGTACACATTAGGCCGGGTCGATTTGTGGGGAGGCAAAAAAAAGTCGCCATTGCTCAGTGAAAATCGTATTCTAGGTATCAAAATAAGAAACTTTGCCGAAGGAACCACACCTCTAAAACGAATTCTGATGTCCCGGAATTTGGGTCGAACTTTTGGGTAGGGGCAAATTTTGAAAAATCCCACTTTGACCCATTTAGAGTGCTCCAATCGAGTCCAAATGTATGACCGACCCCCACTAACTTTGGAGGCCCGACCCACCCATGTAAGTGGCACACCCCCTGGAACCCCCTGGGGGTTCCATACATTTGGATTCGATTGGAGCACTCTAAATGGGTCAGAGTGGTATTTTTTCCGGGACATCAGAATTCGTTTTAGAGGTATGGTTCCTTCGGCAAAGTTTCTTATTATGATCCCTAGAAAACGATTTTCACTGAGCACTTCACTGAGTGGGGGTCGGTCATACATTTGGACACGATTGGAGCACTCTAAATGAGTGGGATTTTTTCCGGGACATCAGAATTCGTTTTAGAGGTATGGTTCCTTCGGCAAAGTTTCTTATTTTGATCCCTAGAATACGATTTTCACTGAGCAATGGGCAATTTTTAAATCGACCCGCCCTAGTACACATACATCTACACATATTATTCCGTCATATAAGTAATAAAAAAAGTTTTAAAACCGCACTCTCACAAAATGAAAACAAGTTTAGCTGTTTGTTCACTCAACTCTCTTTAATATATTCAATCATGTTTAAATACAATATGGTTCCGTAAACGTTTTTCGTTTACCATAAAATAAATTACGAAAATTTTGGAATGAAAGAATGTTCGTTTACAGTAAGAGAAACTACGTTTACGATAAACTTTTGCATTCACCGCAAAAATTTCAACCGTTACGGGAAAAGTAGAGCGTCTGAGACAAAGAAAAATGTTTGCCATACACGACGCCCAAACGCTTTTTTTTTTCTTTGCGTGTAGGTATCCCCATTTTCGCACAGTGGGCGCCTATGTTCAAATCGTTGTATGTTTTGTATCAAAAATATCTCGATTCACAAAACAGTTTTGGGATATGAGCTATACATTTTGAGACCTTTCACCCTGTTCAGGTTCAATTACCCTAGGTGTCCCCATTTTCACACAGTGGGCTCCTATGTTAAAATCGTTGTATGTTTTGTATCAAAAATATCACGATTCACAAATTGTTTTGGGAAAGGTCATTTCGAGACCTTTCACTCTGTTTAGGTTCCTTTACCCTAGGTATCCCCATTTGCGCACAGTGGGCGCCAATGTTAAAATCGTTGTATATTTTGTATCAAAAATATCCCGATTCACAATTTTTTTTGGGATATGGGCTATACCTAGTCTGAAAGGTCATTTCGAGACCTTTCACCCTGTCCACAAATTCACAAATTTTTTTGGGATATGGGCTATACCTTGTCTGAATACCCTAGGTGCCCCCATTTTTTTCGCACAGTGGGCTCCTATGTTAAAAGTGTTGTATGTTTTCTATCAAAATATCCCGATTCACAAATTGTTTTGGTATATGGACTATACATATTCTGAAAGGTAATTTCAGGACCTTCCACCCTGTTTAAGTTCGATTACCCTAGGAATCACATTTTCGCACGGTGGGCGCCTATTTTAAAATCGTTGTATATTTTGTATCCCGATTCAAAAATTGTTTTGGGATATGGACTGTACGTATTCTGAAAGGTCATTCAAAGACGTTTCGCCCTGTTCAAGACATATTACCCTAGGTATCCCCGTTTTCGCACAGTGGCCTCCTATGTTAAAAGTGTTGTATGTTTTCTATCAAAATATCCCGATTCACAAATTGTTTTGGTATATGGACTATGCATATTCTGAAAGGTAATTTCAGGACCTTCCACCCTGGTTAAGTTCACCCTGTTCAAATCGTTGTATGTTTGTATCAAAAATATCACGATTCACAACCCTGTTCAAGTCCCATTACCCTAGGTATCCCCGTTTTCACACAGTGGACTCCTATGTTAAAAGTGTTGTATGTTTTCTATCAAAAATATCCCGATTCACGAATTGTTTTGGTATATGGACTATACATATTCTGAAAGGTCATTCCAAGACCTTTTACATTATTCAAGTCCCGTTACCCTAGGTATCCCAGTTTACCTACTATGCTAAGAAAAATTTTGCAAATATATATGTACTTTTGGTAGCTATATATATATTATACTCATGCGATTTTTTCGTTTATACAGCTGAGTGAGTATTATTTCTATTTTATACACTTTATTTTTAGTATATATCTCTGCCCGATCGGTCACAAATTGATTCACTAGATGATAGCAGCTTCTTCACATCGACTTAACATACCTCTGTTAACCCATTAACAGGCCTCTGTTGATATTGGTGGTTTGTGTCTTTGCTAGTTAAATTTACAATTTATCTTCACACACATGCAGAGGTATTGTAACCTGCCAATAAGATACCTGCCAGAAAGGAATTGGTTGGCAGAATACAATTCAATTCAATTCTTTATTTAATAGTAAGTTCACAATGTGTGTATTATATTCTAGAAGTTATTGCACAGATTTGGATTTGCCTTATACCTAGATTATTATATATCCGCTAAAGGGGAACAATGTGGAATTTAAAATGTACGTGTGTGAAGGAAAACTATTAACAAAAACCTTCTATACTGAGATTTTATAAACCAATATAAATTTAATATGTTATATTATAAGTATTACAAATTTTATGTGTACAAGTTTGAGATCAGAGGATTTTCTGAGATCATACAATTTATTTGTTCAATGCAAAATGTTACAGTATTTACATTACATATAGTATGTATCATTTTCGTTGAGAAATGCCAAGGTAAATTTAGAGCCATTTTTATACCCTACACCACACTGTGGTACAGGGTATTATAAGTTTGTTTCACGGCAGATGTTTGTAACACCTGAAAATAACACAGCTAGACCCACCTTAAAGTGTACCGATCGACTCAGAATCACTAGCTGAGTCGATTTAACGACGTCCGTCCGTCCGTCCGTCCGTCTGTCCATGTAAAGTTGTTCGTCGACTACAGGTCGCAATTTCACTCCAATCGTTCTGAAATTTTGCAGTTTAGAGTATTTCGCTGCTGTTAAGATCGCAATTGAATTTGGTTGAAATCGGTTCAGATTTAGATATATCTCCCATATATATCTTTCGTCCGATTTGGCCCTTTAGTCCTATAGAAGCTGTATTTTACATCCGATCGTTTTGAAATTAAGAATGGTAGAGTTTCTTGATCCATGAACCAACATTGAAGAAAATCGGTTAAGATTTAGCTATAGCTCCCATATATATGTTTCGTCCGATTTTGCTCTTTAGTCCTGTAGAAGCTGTATTTTACATCCAATCATTTTGAAATTTAGAATGGTAGAGTTTCTTGATCCATGAACCAACACTGCCGAGTTTGAAGAAAATTGGTTAAGATTTAGCTATAGCTCCCATATATATGTTTCGTCCGATTTGGCCCTTTAGTCCTATAAAAGCTGTATTTTACATCCAGTCGTTTTGAAATTTAGAATGGTAGAGTTTCTTGATCCATGAACCAACAATACCGAATTTGAAGAAAATCGGTTAAGATTTAGCTATAGCTCCCATATATATGTTTCGTCCGATTTGACCCTTTAGTCCTATAAAAGCTGTATTTTACATCCAGTCGTTTTGAAATTTAGAATGGTAGAGTTTCTTGATCCATGAACCAACAATACCGAATTTGAAGAAAATCGGTAAAGATTTAGCTATAGCTCCCATATATATGTTTCGCCCGATTTGGCCCTTTAGTTCTATAGAAGCTGTATTTTACATCCAATCGTTTTGAAATGTAGAATGGTAGAGTTTCTTGATCCATGAACCAACACTGCCGAGTTTGAAGAAAATCGGTTAAGATTTAGCTATAGCTCCCATATATATGTTTCGTCCGATTTGGCCCTTTAGTCCTATAAAAGCTGTATTTTACATCCAGTCGTTTTGAAATTTAGAATGGTAGAGTTTCTTGATCCATGAACCAACACTACCGAATTTGAAGAAAATCGGTTAAGATTTAGCTATAGCTCCCATATATATGTTTCGTCCGATTTGGCCCTTTAGTTCTATAGAAGCTATATTTTACATCCAATCGTTTTGAAATTTAGAATGGTAGAGTTTCTTGATTCATGAACCAACATTGCCGAATTTGAAGAAAATCGGTAATGATTTAGCTATAGCTCCCATATATATTTTTCATCCGATTTGGCTCTTTAGATCCAATCGTTTTTATACCCTACACCACACTGTGGTACAGGGTATTATTTAAGTATAAAATGTCCCAAAGGTAAATTTATGTAAACAATTTATACATGAATTACAAAATTTATATATCAGAGTTATTCAATATTACGAGAGTGGTGTAGGGTATTATATAGTCGGCACCGTCCGACTTTAGCCTTTCCTTACTGGTTAGAATTTTATTTTGCGAAACATGTAAGCGCTTTAAATGTGTTTTTGCAAAGTTTCCCCAAACAGGACAACCATATAGAATTATTGCTTGGAAAATTAACTTTACAATTAAGATTTTGTATGATTACTAGGCATATAGTTTCTATTTACTAAAGGATAAAGTATACGTTTATATAGATTTACTTTGTTGACAATGTTGGATATATGATAACTAAACGTTAATTTCTTGCCCAGATATATACCTAAATATTTAACATTTTCCAACCATGTTATATCGTTGTTCAGGATTTGTAAATGATGGGTAGGTAAGTAACAGAGCTTCCTTTTTCTAGTAAAAAAGATACACTGGGTCTTATCTCATTAATTTTAATTTTCCATTTTATGTAATATTCAGCCAGTTTATTAATTGCACATTGAATTTCGGTCAGAATATCCAGACTGAGTTCATGTGTATAATAAATGCCCATATCATCTGCATATGCTGCGAATCTACAGGGACTCATTACTGGAATATCAGCGCAAAAAATATTATATAATATGTGCCCCAGGAGAGTCCCTTGGGAGACACCAGCAGGAATTAATTTTAATTCGGAAAACGACTTTTCGACAGCGACACGGAAGTATCTTTTTGTCAAAAAGTTTTTAATAATCTTAACAAGATATAACGGAATCTGAAAATTAATCAATTTATAAATTAAGCCCCGATGCCATACGGTGTCAAAGGCTTTCTCTATGTCAAGTAGAATTAAAGCTGTGGATTTCCATGAATTTACTCCAACTTTAATATCGTTACAAATTCTGAAGCCGAATTGCTCATTCAGTACAATTTGCATGTCATTGAGACTTTTTGAAAGTTTAACATTTAAGATTTGTTCTAGCAATTTACCAAGGGTACTTAGTAAACTAATTGTCCTGTAATTTTCAGGCTTATTGTGAGGTTTTCCAGGTTTCCACGTATTGGGGAAATATTGAAATTCAAGACAGGCATTAAACATTCTTTTGCGTCTCTTGTCAAATGTTTAACCATTTCATTATTTATTTCAACTAGACCACATGCCTTTCGTTTTCTTAAATTACAAATAATGTCCTCAACATGTAATCAGCTCAGTGGTTGGAGTAATAACATTACAGGGTGGTTGATATGTATTGCAACCAACTTCAGGTTGCTATCATTTCTAAACCGCTAGTCTAATAGCTGACAGATTTATTTCAGTGACAGTTCAGTTTACAAGCTTACAAAAGCATTTTGATCTATTGCATTCAGAAAAAAAGTTATTCGTGATGGAATTCAAGCGTGATAGTGTGATTGCTTTATATTTGGGTGGAAAAACACAAGTGGCTATCGTTAGAGCCCTCCAGCATTCAAATGTGAATAAATCTTTTGTTTCTAGTACCATTGCTCGTTACCGTGATACTGGCAGTGTTGCATCGCGTCCAAAAAGTGGACGAAAAAAATCTGTAACAACACCAGAAATGATCCGAAAAGTGAAGGCCAGATTTGATCGAAATCCACGCCGCAGTGTAGAAAAATTGCTCGCGAGCTGAACATATCACGAGAACGGATACAACACATATTAAAAAATGAGCTTGGACTAAAGCCATTGAAGTTCCAAAAAGTGAAAGAGCTCACCGATGCTAAAAAAAAAGTTAGACTGGAAAGAGCCAAGGAGTTGCTTCGCTTGCACGAAAGTGGCCAGTTACCGAATTTGGTTTTCTCCGATGAGAAGCCATTCCAAATTGAGCAGTTTGTGAACAAACAAAATGATCGGGTTTACTTGCCAAAGAGGTCAGCTGAAAATTTGCACCTTCGATTGGCCACCAGAACTCAAGCTCCGCCGATGGTAATGGTGTGGGCCGCCGTAACGGCCGATGGTCGCTCCCCACTCGTATTCATCGACCATGGGGTCAAAATAAATGCCAAATATTATCGGGAAAATGTCCTAAAGACAGTATTGAAGCCCTGGGCAGACAAACATTTCGGCCGCAGGCCATGGCCATTCCAACAGGACTCAGCACCATCGCACGCAGCACGCGTCAACCAAGAATGGCTTAAAAAGGAGGTTCCTCGCTTCATTTCTACCGCACAATGGCCACCAAGATCTCCGGATCTCAATCCGTTGGACTTTTGCGCCTGGGGCATTTAAGAGAGTAAGGTTCGCACTAAAAAATACCAAAGTATCAATCATCTCAAGACGGCGCTTCGCCGGGAATGGGCCAAAATACCGCAGAGCCACTTTCGCGCAGCGTGTGATGGCTTTGTCGGCCGTTTGAAGGCCATAATTCGTGCCAAAGGTGGCCAATTCTAACAATTCTAAACTGTTTCTAAAATTTTATGTTATTTCCGACATGTTTTGCTTTTGAACAATAAAATTTAAAAAAAAATTAAAAAAATATAGCGCTTTACTTTGTTGCATTACATATCAGCCACACTGTAGTTGTATCAAAATTTGCAATGGTTGCATCAACGAATTGAGTATGTTGTAATAGACCAATTTCTTCAGATATCTTGTGATTGGTACTAAATGTTTTGGCAAAGGCTTTATCGTTGTCAGAGATTAAAATATCGTCACCAGATAGGAAACCATGACAGTAAGTTGTCTTCGTCCTTAGCATTTTTGTAACATTCCAAAAAGGCTTGGCACCTTTGTCTAAACTTTCCAAGGTTTTATTCCATTGGTGGTTTCTGAATACTCTTATTTCATTTCGTATTATGGTCGTATACCTTGTCATAATCGCATAATCTGAATTTATATCGCACCCATTCTCTACGATAGGTATAAAGAGCAACTCAAGATCTATAAGAAGGAGCTTAGAAAAGCGCTCTTGGTATACCTTCTGTGGTGAAGTGGAAAAGGTCTCCGACGCCGCTAGGCTGAGGAAGATATTATCTGCTTCACCCTGTACAGTGGGATATTTACAGGATGAGGCAAATAACTGGACCAAAAACAGCGAGCAGTCGCTCAATGTACTGCTCGACACACATTTCCCGGGGAACTCTGTAACAGAACCCGAGGATCAGCAGGACCACCAAGAGTGCGAGTGGACTGCGAGCGTCGCTAGCTTCTTGACTGAGAGATCCAGAATAAGCTGGGCTATTAACAGCTTTGAGCCCTTCAAGTCACCTGGTCCAGATGGCATCACTCCAGCAGAAATGCAGAAAATGTTAAAGTACATTATCCCCTGGCTGGAGAAAATTTATGTAGGCTGTATCAGGCTTTCATACGTCCCGAATCGATGGAGGGATACCAAAGTGGTATTCATACCTAAAGCGGGAAAGATATCACACACTAGGCAAAAAGACTTCAGACCAATTAGCCTATCCTCCTTCCTATTGAAAGGTCTGGAAAGACTTTTAGATCATTTCATTAGGGAAAACTTGGATACAAAACTCCTGTCGGGGAACCAACATGCTTACAATAAGGGCAAGTCTACAGAATAAGCGCTGCACGAACTTGTGAGCACTATGGAATCGTCCCTGCATTTCAAGGAATTCACCATGGTGGCATTTCTTGACATAGAAGGGGCTTTTAACAACATTCACTCAGATGCAGTAATTGCGGCACTGTCACATCTAAAAGATAACTCTAGTTCGATTAGACTATACTGTTATACGGCATTGTGGTATGGTGGACGGCAACTGACAAACTAACCATCACCAACCTACTTACAAAGGTTCAGAGAACAGCCTGTCTGAGCATAAGCGGAGCCTTAAGGACTACAGCGACCGAGTCTCTACAAGCCTTACTCATATCTCAAAAACGATATGACCAAATTTAGACCAAAAAGCAGATTCGTGATCATGATATTAAAGTAAATTAAGATCCGCGACTTAGCAGATTTAATATAAATTTTTTTTCTCAAATTTGAAAATCAGGAAAAAATTCAAAACTAAAAATTCTGTTTCGAGCATCAGTAATTGCATTTTCAGCAATTTTCAAAAAGTAGCAGCACAGTTTTTACATGTCCTACACTATAATATCAGGAACAATTTTATCTTCTAAAAAAGTTAAAAAATGTCTAGCCCTATTGTATTGTCTAAGTGAGCCTGGTTTACAGGCTGCCATTTTTAACCTATGCTAACCTAATATGGGTAGTCGACATGTGACTGAGCCGCAACATAGTGACCACCACCGGCGCTGTAATTCACTCGGACAATCAGCCTGTCATCAATTCTATACCTACCAATTCAGGCACCTACACGACTTAAAGAAAAATTCGTTACTCCCAAATGAAAAATTAGACAACCGAAATTCGTTTGCGGCCTATGTTTGTCCCGAATGATTTATATTTATTCCAAAACCCAAAAAAACGTTTATAGCAAACGGTTAGTGTACTTGTCATAAATGATTTATATTTATAACAAACCCTGTGAAACGTTTGCTGCAAACGTTTATTGCGTTTGTGACAAGCTATGTCTGTTTATCCCAAACCCTGTGAAACGTTTGTTGCAAATGGTTATTGCATTTGTCACAAGCAATGTCTGTTTATCCCAAACCTTATGAAACGTTATTGTGTTATCACAAGCAATACCTGTTTGGAATTAAGAAAACGTTTGTCTCAAAACAATAATTTTTTGGAATTATGATATTTTTGGTAAAATATATTTTGGAGCTCCCCGATAAACACCTCTGCTATTAATTTATTGAAAGCTATATTCTAATTGAGCTGTAAACTATCTGTATACAAAAAGCATGTATGTTAGAACATATATAAAATGTGAAAAAGAACCAAAACATGTATTTTTGCATTGCCTGCGAACTTATTGTTTCTGATCAATGAAACATCAAATGAAATTAACTGAAACATTTTCCTAATTCTTCGGAGGACAGAATTTTGAGATTTAGCAGTGGATTTTTCCCTGAAAGACCACTTTTTAAAAATATTTTAAATTTTACCACACGGACATAAAGTAATCCTCCTATCAGAAAATGCTATAAATTTTGCGATTGGCCCCTAATGTCAGTTCTGTTTTGACTTTTGTGTAGTAAACACATGCGAAATACACGTTAATAAACAATGTTACGCTACACTGCTCCAGAACGCGGAATATTGCTGACTATTTATTTGACCAATAATCGGTCGGTGACTTTGGCACAACCCAAAGGCCCATTTCCATCTTAGCGGGTACGTAAATAAGCAAAATTTACGCTTCTGGGGCACTGAAAATCCGCGTGTAACCCACGAAGAGCCATTACACCCGCTCAAAGTCACTGTATGGTGTGCTGTTTTCGCTGGAGGAGTCATCGGACCTTTTTTCTTCGAAGACGTCGCGGGCCGAACGGTTTAGGTTTAGGTTAGGGTGGCAGCCGTATTTTTTTACAAGCTCACATAGACCAGTTTAGGTCCCTAGTGTTACCACGGGCTGAAATGCCCCTCATCGAAACCAACCTGTTTGATATATACTTAAATTTATCGATAGTACGAATATCAGTAGTGGAAAGATCTGTTAGGCTGCCGAAAAAGTCCGACCCCGGTATGTCCAGTCGTCGTTTACTCAAAGCGGGACAGTCGCAAAGCAAGTGCTCAATGCTCTCCACTTCTTCCTCATCTCCACAGCTTCGGCAGAAGTCATTGGAGTCAACAGCCAATCTTTTGGCGTGTTCGCCGATCAAGCAGTGTCCCGTCAGAACCTGTACTAACGTAGACAATCGTTTCCTCTCTAGTGCGAGGAGATATTTTGACCTTCTCAGGTCATACCTTGGCCAGATTTGTCTAGCTACCCTGCAGGTGCCGATTTCTGTCCATCTTTCGTTGGACTGCCTGATCGCCTCTTGCCTAAGCCAAAGCTTGAACGTGGATAGTGGCGCACTAATATATGCAAATTCTTCGAGAATTTGTAATGTCGTCCCTTTCCTAGCAAGTTCATCGGCTTTGCAGTTCCCCGGGATATCCCTATGCCCAGGCACCCATATGAGGTGTATATTAAACTGCTCAGTCATCTCGTTAAGAGATCTGCGGCAGTCGAGGGCTATTTGTGAATTTAGGGATGTGGCCTCCAGAGAATTGATGGCAGCCTGGCTGTCCGAGTAAATGACAACGCCAGTGTTGGTTACTATGTTCCGACTCAGCCACTTGGCGACTTCCAATATTGCCATTATTTCGGCTTGATAGACACTGCAGGTATCAGGTAGTCTGTGAGCTATATCCAAACTAAGTGTACTCCGAAGCCAAGCTTCGAACCATCCGTGTAAAAGTGGATATGGTTTCTATTACATGGTATTCTGCCAACCCATTCATCTCGGGCGGGTATCATAGTGATGTAATTTCTCTCGAAGGTGTACACAGTTGGTACATAGTCCACTCGGTCGGTTACCATAGCACTACACTTTGATATCCTCATGTGACCTTAGTTCATGTACCTCCACATTGATAGGCAGTTTAATCTTATTGCCGCTTTAATTGCAACTTCTCTCGCCACAATATTAATCGGCAGTATATGAAGTAGGGCTTGTAGAGACTCGGTCGCTGTAGTCCTTAAGAACCTTTGTTAGTAGGTTGGTAATGGTTAGTTTGTCAGTTGCCGTCCACCATACCACAATACCGTATAACAGTATTGGACGAACTACTGCTATATATATCCAGTAGACGATTTTAGGAGAGAGTCCCCACCGCGACCCTACAGCCTTTTTGCAGGAATATAAGGCGACGTTGGCCTTCCTTACACGTTCCAATACGTTAAGTCTAAATAACATTTTCCTATCTAGAACTATTCCTAAAAATTTTGCACTTTCAGAAAAGACTAGATCTGTTCCATTTATCCGAGGTGGAGGGTCCACATGTGGGACATTATTCATCCTAGTAAAGAGAACCAATTCCGTCTTGTTGGGGTTAACGCCCAAACCGCTGCTTCTGGCCCATCTAACCAACTTGTTCAGAGCCACCTGTAGGATGTCTCTGAGGACGTTTACGAATTTGCCACTCACTGCGATTGCCACGTCGTCCGCATATGCCACGACCTTGCAGCCACAACGTTCTAGATCTAGCAGGATTTCATTCACCGCTAGGTTCCAAATTAGTGGAGACAATACTCCTCCTGGCGGGGTCCCTCTGTTTACATACCTTGTTAGAGTTGTGGACCCTGGACATGCTGTTATGCGTCTTCTGGGGAGCAGACTTTGACTTAGTCTAATCAAACTAGTGTTAACTTTTAGATGTGAGAGTGCCGCAATTACCGCATCTGAGTGAATGTTGTTAAAAGCCCCTTCTATGTCAAGAAATGCCACCATGGTGAATTCCTTGAAATGCAGGGACGATTCGATAGTGCTCACAAGTCCGTGCAGGGCTGATTCTGTAGACTTGCTCTTATTGTAAGCATGTTGGTTCCACGACAGGAGTTTTGTATCCAGGTTTTCCCTAATGAAATGATCTAAAAGTCTTTCCAGACCTTTCAATAGGAAGGAGGATAGGCTAATTGGTCTGAAGTCTTTTGGCCTAGTGTGTGATATCTTTCCCGCTTTAGGTATGAATACCACTTTGGTATCCCTCCATCGATTCGGGACGTATGAAAGCCTGATACAGCCTACATAAATTTTCTCCAGCCAGGGAATAATGTACTTTAACATTTTCTGCATTTCTGCTGGAGTGATGCCATCTGGTCCAGGTGACTTGAAGGGCTCAAAGCTGTTAATAGCCCAGCTTATTCTGGATCTCTCAGTCAAGAAGCTAGCGACGCTCGCAGATTTAGCCTTATTGAATAGCTTGTTGCAGGTCTTTTTCATAGCCGTTAGCTCAGAAGTCCACCATTGGGGTTTAGTTTTACCCTTGTACCTTGTTTTTGGACAGGCTTCTTCAAGGGATCTATTGAATGATATGGTGATATGATCGACCAGATTATCCAGACCGGCTTTGTCATTCGGTTCGTACAGAAGTTTAGAGTTGAGGACTTTCTTGAAATTCTTCTCATACAGATGCCACTTTGTCTTCCTCACATTTCTGTGGACGGCGGGTTTAGGCGCTTTTTCCGCGAGTTTGAACTCAATATAATGGTGATCTGAGAATGAGTGGTCGTCCAGTACATTCCACCCAATAATTTTGTCTGACAGCCGGTCAGTAGCAAACGTTACGTCGAGTACTTCTTGTCTGTCTTTAATTGTGAAGGTCGGTTTATTACCTATGTTACAAATACTAAGGTTGGTAGTTAGAATAAAGTCAAGAAGCGAATCACCCCTATTGTTTATATCCGTACTACCCCAGATAGTATGATGAGCGTTCGTGTCTGCGCCAATAATCAGCTCGAGCTCGTCAGACGTTGCTTCTTCTACTACTTCCCTGAATAGCGCAGTCGGTACTACAGATTCATAAGGCAAGCCGAACGGTTACTGTGAATGGTGAGCGCTACAGAGCAATGATCAACGAGTTGTTTTTGCCGCAACTTGATGAATTGGGATTGGAAAACATGTGGTTCCAACAGGACGGTGCAACGGCACACACTGCACGTGCCACAACCGATATGCTGAAGGATGCATTTCCCGGGCGCCTAATCTCCCGTTTTGGCGATTTTCACTGGCCAGCAAGATCCCTGATTTGACCGCTCCAGACTTCTTTTTGTGGGGCTTTTTGAAGTCGCGGGTTTATGTCAACAAGCCTCAGACTCTTGCAGCTCTTAAAGACAATATCCGTCAAGAATGTGAGGACCTATCGCCGGAAGTTTTGGCCAAAGTGATGTAAAATGCCATAAAAAGGGCTCAAATGACAATCAACTGTGGCGGCGGCCATTTACATGACATCATATTCTCGACTTGATGTAAAAAAAATTAAAAGACCAAATAAAAATAATCCACAAGAAGAATCGAAGTTTTTCATTTTTTTTTAAATTACAGCCAAAAAACATCGAAAGGTTACTTTTGCGCCACCTTGTAAATCTGAACTGAATTTCCCCGAATTTGGCAGAGTTCATTTATGTAATAAGAGAACTCTCTCTGTCAAATTTCGTACTGATCTGATACAAAATACAGTTTCTACAGCGCTTACATATCAAATCGGGTGTATGTTACACCCGATTGTAGTGGCTATATCTAAATCTGAACCGATTTTGACTGATAGGGATATAGGGATCGTCCTTGGGCCAAAAAAGAGTACTGTGCTTAATTTCATCATCGGACCAAAATACGACCTGCGTTTGATTACAACGATACATCTACAGACGGACGGACAGACGAACATGGTTAAATCGACTAAGGAAGTGATTTCAAGTCGATCGGTATAATAAACGATGGGTCTATCTCTTCTCCTTCTGGGTGTTACAAACAAATGCACAAACTCATAATACCCTGGACCACAGTGTGGTGTAGGGTATAAAAACGAACGCTGAAAAATGTGGTATTTATTTAAAATGCTTAGAAAATATGGTATTTATGGCTTACATACATATATTTTAGTGCGACCTCCATAGGGTCACTATAACAAAATATTAACCTATTTGTAAAATTTTTGATGTGATGAATTCTTGTCAAAATATAATACAAAATGCAAAGTTTCTGCTAAATTGCTTAAAAATGTGGTATCTATGGCTCAAAACATTGACCGATATGGCCCATTCCCAAACAACCTGCAACTATAAGAAATATTTCTACCAAATTTGATCAACCTAGCTCTATTATTACGGACTGTAGCGTGCTTACAACAGACAGACATGGCTAAATCGTCTTAGAATTTTACGATGATTAAGAATATATATTAGGTTAGGGTGGCAGCCGTATTTTTTATACAAGCTCACATAGACCAGCTTAGGTCCCTAGTGTTACCACGGGCTGAAATGCCCCTCACCGAAAGCAAGCTGTTTGATATACAAATTTGTCGATAGTACGAATATCGTTACTGGAAAGATCTGTTAGGCTGCCTAGAAAAGCCGACCCCAGTATGTCCAGTCGTCGTTTACTCAGAGCGGGGCAGTCGCATAGCAAGTGCACAATGCTCTCCACTTCTTCCTCATCACCACAGCTTCTGCAGAAGTCATTAGAGTCAATACCAAATCTTTTGGCGTGTTCGCCAATCAAGCAGTGTCCCGTCAGAACTGATACTACCGTAGACAATCTTTGCCTCTCTAGTGCGAGGAGGTATTTTGATCTTCTCAGGTCATACCTTGGCCAGATTTGTCTAGCTACTCTGCAGGTGCCGATTTCTGTCCATCTTTCGTTGGACTGCCTGATTGCCTCTTGCCTAAGCCAAAGCTTGCACGTGGATAGTGGCGCACCAATATATGCAAATTCTTCGAGAATTTGTAATGTCGTCCCTTACCTAGCAAGTTCATCGGCTTTGCAGTTCCCCGGGATATCCGTCTGCCCAGGACACCAAATATGGGGTGTATATTAAACTGCTCAGCCATCTCGTTAAGAGATCTGCGGCAGTATATATACTTTATGGTATGTATAAGTATATTATACATACTTATAGAAGAATATATATACTTTATGGGGTCTCAGATCAATATTTAGAGGTGTTACAAACGGAGTGACAAAATGAATATACCCCCATCCTATGGTGGAGGGTATAAAAAGGCCAGCAGCACACGACTGACTACGATTGCAAATGTTGGAAAGTGGTGCAACAGTTCGGAGGGAGGGATGAATATAAAAATATCCACAACCGCATACACAACGTGCCTTTTTGTGTGTGTATATATATACACACACACACATCTGCACGTATTCCAATATATACCCTGCAGAGAAATTGGAAACAGTCTATGAAAAGGACCGGATCTGAGCTGGTCCAAAATGAACTAGATCCAGACTAGAGCAAAAGTAAACAGTTGAGCGCAGGGTTACCGTTGAGAATTTTGAAAAGGTCGCACAAAAAGTCGTTTTTATACCCTACACCACACTGTGGTACAGGGTATTATAAGTTTGTTTTACGGCAGATGTTTGCAACACCTGAAAATAACACAGCTAGACCCACCTTAAAGTATACCGATCGACTCAGAATCACTAGCTGAGTCGATTTAACGATGTCTGTCCGTCCGTCTGTCCATGTAAAGTTGTTCGTCGACTACAGGTCGCAATTTCACTCCGATCGTTCTGAAATTTTTGCAGTTAAGAGTTTTTCGCAGCTGTTAATATCGCTATTGAATTTGGTTGAAATCGGTTCAGATTTAGATATAGCTCCCATATATATGTTTCGTCCGATTTGGCCCTTTAGTCCTGCAGAAGCTGTATTTTATATCCAATCGTTTTGAAATTTAGAATGGTAGAGTTTCTTGATCCATGAACCAACATTGCCGAATTTGAAGAAAATCGGTTAAGATTTAGCTGTAGCTCCCATATATATGTTTCGTCCGATTTTGCTCTTTAGTCCTGTAGAAGCTGTATTTTACATCCAATCATTTTGAAATTTAGAATGGAAGAGTTTCTTGATCCATGAACCAACACTACCGAATTTGAAGAAAATCGGTTAAGATTTAGCTATACCTCCCATACATATGTTTCGTCCGATTTTGCGCTTTAGTCCTGTAGAAGCTGTATTTTACATCCAATCATTTTGAAATTTAGAATGGTAGAGTTTCTTGATCCATGAACCAACACTACCGACTTTGAAGAAAATCGGTTAGGATTTAGCTATAGCTCCCATATATATGTTTCGTCCGATTTGGCCCTTTAGTTATATAGAAGCTATATTTTACATCCAATCGTTTCTAAATTTAGAATGGTAGAGTTTCTTGATCCATGAACCAACATCGCCGAATTTGAAGAAAATCGGTTAAGATTTACCTATAGCTCCCATATATATGTTTCATCCGATTTGGCTCTTTAGATCCAATCGTTTTTATACCCTACACCACACCGTAGTACAGGGAATTATTTAAGTATAAAATGTCCCAAAAGTAAATTTATGTAAACAATTTATACATGAATTACAAAATTTATATATCAGAGTTATTCAATATTACGAGAGTGGTGTAGGGTATTATATAGTCGGCCCCGCCCGACTTTAGCCTTTCCTTACTGGTTTTAAATTAAATTAAAAAAAAATCGGAAAATGTATGAATTAAAAAATCCAATTAAAAATTTCTTTCCAACGACTTAAACGTTATTAAACTCGGTTTAGCCTTCATGACCAATGAAAACTCCGTAAAGACAAAAATGTATATTTTTTTTAAATTTCATGCCCCATAAAAGTTTTTCCAAAAAATAAATGACAGCTAAATCTTATTTTACCATTTAGAAAATTTTATAAACTTTCTAGTCAAAAATAAAATTCATAGGTTAATATTAAAAATTCTGACCCATGAATGAAAGAGTTTAAAGTATTATTTTTGATAGACAATTATTTGTTCATTGCTTTTAAAACAACACAACACTTTGTTCTGAGACTTTACTTAAAATTGGCAGATTTCTATCCGTTTTATTGAATTAAAACGTCAGATAATTGCATTGAGAAGGCTCTGTGTATGATGCAAAGTGATTCCTTCGAAACAGAAGAATGTTAGATTAAACATTAAATTATTAAGCAGCAATGGTCATCGACATGCGGAGCTTGTCCGGTACACGATTTTTTTTAAATCATAAACTCAAATGCACTTATAATATACACAAAAATGTTTTTTTGTGCCTACGATTGATACAACAAATTTTTGTTGACAAAAAAAGGGAAAAGGTCGCAAAAAGGCCACAAAGTCGCAAAAAAGTGTCAAAATGATAAAGTCGCAAGCCGTCAAAAATGTTGCAAATTGCAACTTTAGCCGCACAACGGTAACACTGGTTGAGCGCAAAAAAACAAGAGAGTTCAAAGAAATCTGCCTAGGCAGCGCTGCTTTTGTTTGATTTTGTACAGCGTGAATATTTTTTGTGTTTTTTCGTCTGCATTGAAATAATTCTAAGTGTTTACCGTTAGGAATTTATGGTGGTGCTTGCCATTTCAGTCTTGAGTTCATTGCATAGTGGAAATTTGAACAAGACGTTATAATGATAATAATAATTATAACTATTTCAAGTTTCCCTTTTCTAGGAATTAAAATAATTTATTTCCTTTTCTCAAATAATAAATATATTTCAATTTATTTTTATAAATATTATAAAAATAAAAACCAATCAATAAATATTTTCTTTTTAATTCTTAAATTTTATAATAAAGGCAAGCTGAAAATTGGTTCTGGACTGGTCCATAACCAAGAGAGCATGAACTAATTCTACATAATATATTTTTTCCAGCATGCAACTGTTTCTTTGTACATGGGCTTGTCCTTTGGAACAGTTCTGGAGTAGTTTTGATATATTCCTGAAGAACTATATCAAAGCTAGTTCCCTAGAATTAATTCTAAACCTCTGGACCAAAATCCGCACCAAACAGTGACTCGTTTTGGGTGTAGCGGCTTTTCAATGTATGCGTGCGGGTTTTCTGTGCCCCAAATGCGACAATTTTGCTTGTTTACATACCCGCCAAGATCAAAATGAGCTTCATCTGAAATTTTTTTTGGCAAAATCGGCATCTTCTGTAAGTCGATCGCTCCCAGCGTTGTTCAAGCGTATACACAACCATATTCGTTCAGCGGAAGGATAAAAGTAATTATCTGTCAAATCAGACATGAGCTAAGTGTTACCATTCACGAAATAAGCACTAGTTGAAAAAAAAAACGTTAGATGGCGGACCCTTTATTTCAACAGTTTGAGAAAAACGAAATATGTTTGCGATAAACAACCTCCAAATGTTTTTTCTTTGCGTGTGTAGAGTAGCTAGACCACCCTTTTTCGCACTAGAGTGGAAAATACTCTCTACGTTAGTGTCAGTTCTGACGGGACACTGCCTTTTCGGCGAACACGCCAGAAGGTTGGGTATTGACTCCAATGACGTCTGCGGATGCTGTGGAGATGAGGAAGAAGCTTTCAGCACCTGGGTTGCTACTGTCCCGCATTGAGTAAACGACGTCTGGATATACTGGGATAAGCCTTTCTAGGAAGTTTGAAAGATCTTTCGCTAAGGAGCTTTTGAGCCCGTTGTAATATTGGGGTCCTAAATTGGCCTTTGTGAGCTGTTAAAAACGGCTGCCACCCTAACATTAACTCCTTCTCGCAAAATCAGCCTCAGCGGTACTATTACTGCGTCTGATACATAGGTAATCGGAGATACTGCTTGGTCTCCAGTTACATATAGGGTGGTTAAATTGTAAAGGCCAATGTTGAATGTGAACCACACCTAGACGTCACTTTTTTTCTGCATTTCATTTGACATTTCTCAATTTCAGACTAACTCAATTTGAACCATGGAAAGATACACAATCGAGCAACGCGTTAAAGTTTTTTAAGCCTTTTACGAAAATGGGCGTTCAAATCAAAATGCACTTCGTGATGTTTTCTTGATCAGCATAATCGACCAAATGTGTCCACAATCGGGAGAATTGTGAGCAAATTTCAGCAAACCGGGTCTGTAGGAGATGTGAAAACACCTGTTCATGCTCGCCTAGATCGTTTGGTGCGGCTTATGGGCTGGCGATGTCATCGGGCCATACTTCTTCGAAATGAGGCCGGTCAGGCAGTTACTGTGAATGGTGTTCGCTATCGTGAGATGATAACGAACTTTTTATGGCCCGAATTGGAAGATATGGATGTGAACAATATGTGGTTTCAACAGGACGGTGCCACTTGCCACACAATAAAAAGAAATGACAATAATTTCCTAAATAATTTAACCACCCTTTACCATATGGAAAAGTATTAGGCGGTATCGTCAGTCTTCAGGAGAGTAGTAAAAGAGGCAAGTTTAGATGAATGTGAGCTGATAATTCGGGCAGACGTTAACAACCCAAACTGACGTGTCCACAATCGGGATAATTGTGCGCAAATTTCAGCAAACCGGGTCTGTAGGAGATGTGAAAATACCTGTGCATGCTCGCCTAGATCATTTGGTGCGGCTTATGGGCTGGCGACGTCATCGGGCCATACTTCTTCGAAATGAGGCCGGTCAGGCAGTTACTGTGAATGGTGTTCGCTATCGTGAGATGATAACGAACTTTTTATGGCCCGAATCGGAAGATATGGATGTGAACAATATGTGGTTTCAACAGGACGGTGCCACTTGCCACACAATAAAAAGAAATGACAATAATTTCCTAAATAATGTAACCACCCTTTACCATATGGAAAAGTAGTAGGCGGTATCGTCAGTCTTCAGGAGAGTAGTAAAAGAGGCAAGTTTAGATGAATGTGAGCTGATAATTCGGGCAGACGCTAACAACTCAAACTTTTTTAACAAAGGATATAAAATTTAAAATTAACCACAGATACCATATGGAAAAGTAGTAGGCGGTATCGTCAGCCTTCAGGAGAGTAGTAAAAGAGGCAAGTTTAGATGAATGTGAGCTGATAATTCGGGCAGACGTTAACAACCTAAACTTTTTTAACAAAGGATATAAAATTTAAAATTAACCACAGATAGGAATTACTTTATGCAACGTTCGCTGCCGACACGCAGTCAGACAAAATTATTGAGTGAAATATGTTAGACGACCTCTCGTTTAAATTTGTCATCCACAGAAATGTGGGAAAGACAATGTGGTACATGTATGAGAAAATTTAAAGAAAATAGCTTAAACGTATTCACTACATATTTCAAAAGTTCCCTTGTAAAGGGTGTCCCAAGAAGAACGCAATTTTTAAATCTCGCAACATTCGAAGTGTCATTGTTTGACATTTGAATAATTGTTATTGTTTGTTAGTAGAAGGTACGAGGTTAGTAAAAATGGAGAAGGACAGCGAAGGGAGTTCGTTAATTGGGTATTGGAGAGACAACATGAAAATGCTGATTTTGCCGATACAATCATCTTCAGTGACGAGGCCCATTTTCATCTTGATGGCTTCGTCAATAGGCAGAATTGTCGCATTTGGGGTGCGGAAAATCCTCGAGTGATTCACGAGAAGCAAATGCATCCTCAACGTGTCACTGTGTGGTGTGGTTTTTGGGCTGGAGGAATCATTGGACCTTTGAGGCAGGTCAAGCGCAAACAGTCAATGGTGTTCGGTATCGTGAAATGATAACCAGTTTTTTCTTGCCTAGAATTGAAGAAATGAATGTGGAGGGCATGTGGTTCCAACAAGACGGCGCCACATGTCATACAGCCAGAGAAACAATTCAATTGCTGCATCAGTAATTAAAAAATTGCGCTCTTCTTGGGACACCCTTTATAAGTCGTAGTGAACAGACGTGTTTATCACAGAGCGTATAGTTAAAACCTATTGCGCAGTACCTATTACGCAATCGCAAAGAAAAAATCTGTACAGTCTGGAAGGCCGACATCGTAGTACCTATTACGGGATGATACAGACAATGAATAAATAAATTCGGCTGACGGAGATGCTTTCATTTTCCGATGGAGCGGGGTTCCCAAATCGTCCGACTGTCAGTCCGTTGGTCTTGGCCAAAGCCGACAACACCAAAAATGGTGACAATTTTCCCCCAGTACTCACAACTGGTGGTACATTGGGGGGAACACATCATGTCCGATCCTCAAACGGCACAATGATCACCGGATTGCGCTCAGAGTGTTGACGAAGTTGGAGGCTGTTGATTAGGGTGATCAAAAAACCGGTTATTTTGAAAATACGGGTTTCGATTTCTTCGAAAATAAAGTTAACTCTAAAACCGGTTTTCGGTTTAACCGAAAATTAAAAACCGGTGAACCGGTTGTTTTCGGTTTTTCTGTTTTAATAAAAATGCATAAATAATGCTCAATATGTTGTTAGATGACATAACATAAGCGTAGTGCAAATTCAATATGTAACCATATTCCAATTAAATTAAGATTTATTTGAAAATTTTATTTTAAACACTTCATATTTTTATTTATAATAGGTAATTGTTCCAATTTCATTTATGATATAATATTATAATCTCTGCAATATTTGTAATATTTATGTTCAATTTTTAAAGAGATTTCTTTCAAAAAAATTGATTATGATTTTTATAAAACTTAACTAATAGTGAAGATCGGCAAAATCTTAGCTTTTAGCATCATATATATGGCAAACCGATTATAAACATATATTATCAGAATTGGGGAATAAGCAAGGTGGGTGAGGCGGATAGTAAAAAGCGGCAGGTCAATATGATCCTTAACGCTGAATCCACCTCCCATATACAAAGTGCATGCGCAACCCTGCAATATGGTTTCGAGACTATAGTCTTGAAGGTATACAAGCAGGATATAGCTCCCACTGCGTAAGGCGGGTTGATACACGGCTTTCTGGAAGTGCGGACATACCCACGCCCATTACTTCTGGTGACTCCAACTCTAAAACGTCATTCTCTGAGGACGAAAGCACTACTTCGGTCACTGAGGGGTCGAGGGGAGTCTCCGGACTCTTTGCCGCATCTGTCCGACCCATGCTCGGACATAAGGCCCAATTTTTTTTTTGGCTTTATGTCCTTTTTTTTGTAATAATAAGTAGTAATAATTTAAGTGGTAATTTAATATTTTTTAGAAGTACTTTACAGATATGGTTTAATTTAAATCAAATGTAATTCTTCCACCTGGCCCACAATTTCCCCAAAAAAGCAAAAGGAAAAACCTAAATATGGAAGCATTGGCATTATTTTCAACAGGGTATGATATAAGTTTTTATTAAGTCTTAAAGCAATACGTATGATGAAGATAAGAACTGGCAGAGAAGCCGAGTGTAAAGAATTCTACGAGAAATAGGGCGCGCGATTTCAAATATGGTAGTATTAAATCTTTACACTCGGCTTCTCTGCAAGTTCTTATCCTCATCATACGTATAGGGCCTTATCCAAATTTAATTTCCCAAACATTTCAAATATGGTAGTATTAAATCGAAAAACAAAATATGTGATGTAGTTAAGAATAGAGTGATCAAAACCGGTTTAAAATAAACCGGCCCACCGGTTTTTTGCTTCCGCCGTCCCCGGTTTTTCTCAAAATCATGAATTTCGAACAACCGGTGCAACCGGTTTTTTTCGTTTGTTTCCACCGGTTTTCCGGTTTTTTTATTATCACTAAAATATTAAAAATTATTTACAACTTTATATACAAAATATCACAAATTAAGATAATAATATGAAAGATCTCCTTATATGGCCTAAAAAGACTCGGCAACTTTACTAGAATCCGCAGCCATTCACCAATTTCTACACAAATTAAAAAAATTTAAAGAAAATAAATGATTCATGCGCGTAGAAGTTATGTGAAAAGTAAACGCATTCTCCCACTTCCAAACCGAAACAAAAACAAGTAAGAAAATTTCATTTGGGTAAACCGACTAGTGTATACTCTTATATATTTATATGTATACTCGTATATACCCACCTGCACTAAAGTGTGTATAAAATATATGTGTATTAAGATTTAATACCTCTATTAAATATTCTATTTAATATCTCGAAATACTAATATTTTCTTGACTGAACTACATAAGGGGAATTTAATGTCAAGTGAGTTAATTTTTAAAAGGGATTTCTTCTGTCGGGATGAAAATTGCACCAAGAAGCCCTATCAGATAGTAGTTATGAGACACAATTCCAACGAAATTGGTTAAGGACTTTCCGAGTTGGAGGGTGTCAAATATTGACATTTTTGTCAAACGATTGTTTTTCCCAATTGAACTGCTAAAATGTTTGGTTGAACGTTAATTTTTTTTCAGAGGTTTATATTTATTTTGATAGATCAACAGGTCCCATCCCTTTAATAGTCACAAAGCTTTTAAAGGAAATTATCTAAGCTTTCTTTTGAGAAAAAAAAAATCAAAAAATAAAAAAGTTTTTACCAAAATTTCAAAAAAAAATTAATTTTGCAAAAAAGTAATGAAAATATATTTGCTAATTTTTTTAAAAGGTTGAAGAAAAGACTATCGATAACACTTTTGGAAAATGTTTCTAAATACAATAGCTAATTAGTTATATGTATGAGATAAAAGGACCGTTTGACTCAAATGACAATATTCATCACAATCCAACTCATAACTACTATCCAACAGGACTAAATTTGATGCAAGATTGCTGATCAGAAGACATCGCTTTTAAAAATTTAATATTAAAAAATCGCATTTTTTGTTATTAAAAAGGAAAATGTTTTTCAAACGGCAATTTTCATACTGTTTTGTTATGCAGAAAAAACCGGTTCTACCGGTTTCCCCGGTTTTCTTCGAAGAAAAAAACCGTCCACCGGTTTTTTTATAACTTAAATAAACCATCCACCGGTTTTTTATTTTTTCAACAAAACCGGTTTTTTGATCACTCTAGTTAAGAACTTGCAGAAAAGCCGAGTGTAAAGAATTCCTTGAGAAATCGCGCGCGCGATTACTCATAGAATTCTTTACACTCGGCTTCTCTGGAAGTTCTTATCCTCATCATACGTATAGGGCCTTATCCAAATTTAATTTCCCAAACATTTAAATATGGTAGTATTAAATCGAAAAACAAAATATGTGATGTAGCTAAGAACTTGCGGAGAAGCCGAGTGTAAAGAATTCTATGAGTAATCGCGCGCGCAATTTCTCGTAGAATTATTTACACTCGGCTTCTCTGCAAGTTCTTATCCTCATCATACGTATAGGGCCTCATCCAAATTAAATTTCCCAAACATTTAAAGTATGCTAGTATTAAATCGAAAAACAAAATATGTGATGTAGCTAAGAACTTGCAGAAAAGCCGAGTGTAAAGAATTCTACGACCTTACGGGCCTTCTACGGGCCTTACGTATGGGGCCTTATCCAAATTTAATTTCCCAAACATTTCGAATACGGTAGTATTAAATCGAAAAGCAATACGAGTACATATATGTGATGTAGTTAAGAACTTGCAGAAAAGCCGCGCGCGATTACTCATGGAATTCTTTACACTAGGCTTTTCTGCAGGTTCTTATCCTCAGCATACGTATAGGGCCTTATCCAAATTTAATTTCCCAAACATTTCAAATATGGTAGTATTAAATCGAAAAACAATATATGTGATTTAGTAAGAACTTCCAGAAAAGCCGAGTGTAAAGAATTCTACGAGAAATCGCGCACAAGTTCTTAGCTACATCACATATTTTGTTTTTCGATTTAATACTAGCATACATTTAACATACATTAATACATTTACATTTGTATTTTAAATGTTTGGGAAATTAAATTTGGATGAGGCCCTATACGTATGATGAGGATAAGAACTTGCAGAGAAGCCGAGTGTAAAGAATTCTATGAGTAATCGCGCGCGCGAAAAGCCGAGTGTAAAGAATTCTACGAGAAATCGCGCGCGCGATAGGGCCTTACGTATAGGGCCTTATCCAAATTTAATTTCCCCAACATTTCGAATACGGTAGTATTAAATCGAAAAACAATACGAGTACATATATGTGATGTAGTTAAGAACTTGCAGAAAAGCCGCGCGCGATTGCTCATGGAATTCTTTACACTAGGCTTTTCTGCAGGTTCTTATCCTCATCATACGTATAGGGCCTTATCCAAATTTAATTTCCCAAACATTTGTAATATGGTAGTATTAAATCGAAAAACAATATATGTGATTTAGTAAGAACTTCCAGAAAAGCCGAGTGTAAAGAATTCTACGAGAAATCGCGAGCGCGATTGCAATTACAACCATCGAAGGCATTTCTGAACCTGAATTAACTATAGAACCGTTACTTCTTTTACAATCATAATACATTTTTCCCAATAGAATTCGATTTTACACATTAATAGGGAAAAAATTACAAAATAATATTTGGCGTTGTGACTGCATCAGGCGCGGTCATAAGTCCCAACAAAAATTGGGCGTTATGTCCCTTCTTTTTTGGGCCTTATGTCCGCAACTAGAAAGGTCATAAGGCCCAAAACAAAATTGGATTTTATGACCGCAGCTAGAGTGGTCATAAGGCCCAAAAAAAAATTTTGGGCGTTATGTCCGTTGGGCGTTATGACTAGAGTTGGGTCGTTCCGGAACGAACTCGTTCAATTGAACGAATCCATTGGAGGAACGATTGGAACTGGTTCCGGCTATGTCGTTCTTTTAGTTCCACCGTTCACTTCGGATCTTTTGCAGTTATTCATCTCTCGTTCATTGTACCATTCTTTTCTTCCGAACTGCTGTTTAATTGTTGCCAAATTTACCGAACAATGATTTCTCTAGTGCTGTCACACTAAATTTATTACAAAATTAAATGCTGGTGTCGTCCGGAGGTACATATTAATTTTTTACCTTGATCAGTCTTTTTCACAGGGGTGCCCAGAATTGCCACATATGTTTAACAATTGTTATTTAAATAAAATCAGCAGAACGTAATTAAATAAATTAAAAATATAAAGCGTGATCCATTTCGAGGTTCTGTACACCCTGAAAAAAAATCGCTTCTGTAGTATATTGTCCCAAACATATTCGGCTTCAAACATATATATGTTTAGGGTACACTCTAAACATATAATATTTGGGTCACACAAAAATTATATATTTAGGAAGATGTTGTTCTAAACAAATCTTTGTTTACATCCCAATATGTTTTTAGTTTGGGACTATTATTTCCGAAACAAATATTTATTTGCATTGAAGTATTCAGAAAATACCTAAATTGTGTTAAATTTGTCAGTTATTTAAGGTTCATTTTTTAGGAATTTTTATGTTCGTAAAAATAATAATTAATAATAATCGCATGATCTTGGATCAAAAAAAATTACTTGGAGGATTGACATCTAATGATGGCGTGGAATGATCAGAAATAATTGAAATAATTGATTTAGAACAGAAGTTAACTGGAAGGTACGAGTACAGAATCATAACTGGAAGGTACGAGTACAATTCGAAACCAAGGAAAAACTAAAACTGAAATTCGAAAAGTCAGCAAAAATTTTGAAAATCTTTTTTAAATAAAATATTTCTAGAGAGATTCCTAAACAATAATTTTATTTGTATTTAAACACATATTTTATTTGACAAATTTTATTTGTAAATATATTTTGTTGTAACATATTAATATATGCGTTCCAAATATATTTTTTTGATTTTCAAATAAAATTTATTTGCTCATAAATAAATAATATTTAAAATATTGGGTTCCAAATATAGTTTCTTTCGATTCAAATATATCAAAAATGCGATTTATCTCAGTGTACTTTTTTAAAGAAAAAAACACAGAAAATTCAAATTGAATGGGGAATGTTTATTATCATTTGAAAGAACATTTATTTTTTGAAGATTATGTCTATCAAACTGGCGAATGACACGCGTGATATTTTGCTCCAAGGCCTGAATCGAAGCGGGTTTGTCCGCATAAACTTTAGACTTTACATATCCCAACAGGAAAAAGTCTAACGGTGCGACATCACACGATCTTGGTGACCAATCGACCGACCCAAAACGTGAAATTATCTGCTCACCGAAGTGTTCTCTCAATAAATCAATTGATTGAAGCGATGTGTGGGAAGTGGCGCCTTCTTGTTGAAACCAAATGTCGCCGAGATCAAGAGCTTCAATTTCAGGCATCAAATAGTCGGTTATAATGGCACGATAACGGTCGCCATTGACGGTTACGTTCTCACCGGCATCATTTTTGAAAAAATATGGACCGATGATTCCGGTACGTCGGATCGGGAATCGGTCAATGGCAAAAAGATAGCTCTAACCGGAGCTAAAATATTGCTCATGGGTGTCAAGGTCGTGGTTCGACTGGAAAGAGTTTTTTTTGGATTTAAAAAAAATGGACTTAGCGCAATTGGCGAACGGTTATTTTGATAATAAAACTGAATACTTTGTAAACGTTGTTCAGGCGTAAGTCTTTCCATGATGAAATGCCAAACAATACTTAACAAAAATAACATTACAGCAAGACACGACTCACACGTGATCTGTCAAAAAAAGGCTATTGAAAAAAGTATCTCTACTTGGATCACCCGTTATTTTCAATTTCCTTGCCTGGCAAAATTATTTTTATCACGTTCATAAGAGAAGACTGAACGAGTAAACAAACAGCTATTGTGATATTTGACCGAATGAATGTCATTTGAACGAAGGAGCCAAAAGGAACGATGGAACGAAAAGACTGAAAACGATGAATCGAAAAGGACCGGTCCGTTCAGTGAACGATAATGCCCAACACTAGTTATGACAGGTCGCCGTATACAAATATGGTAAATGTATAGTAGATAAGAACAGTAGGAATCACAATAACTAAGATGCTATATATGGGGCTATATCGAAATATGGACCGATATTCCCCATTTTCAATCCAAATTTTCCTGCTGCTATAAGAAGCATCTATACCAAATTTTAGACACCTAGCTCAAGTATCATAAATTGTAGCGTGATTACAACAGACGGACGGACATGGCTAAATCGTCTTAGAAATTTAAGACGATTAAGAATATATAGGGTGATCCATTACGAGGTTCCCTACTTTTTTAAAGAAAAAAAAACATAGAAATTTCAAATTGAATTAGGAATGTTTATTATCATTTGAAAGAACATTCTTTGGCATTTATTTTTTGAAGATTATGTCTATAAAATGTTGGCCGCGGCTACGTCTCCATCCGTTGATTCCAATTTTCGATGACTCGTTCGAGCATTTCGACTGGTAACTGGCGAATGACACGCGTAAACGCTGTTCAGGCGTAAGCCTTTCCATGATGAAATGCCAAACAATACATAACAAAAATAACATGACAGCATGACACGACTCACACGTGATCTGTTAAAAAAAGGCTATTGAAAAAAGTATCTCTACTTGGATCACCCTTTATAACATTACACTAATTAATCTGTCAATTTGTTGTCAAAACGTTGTAAACGTGTTCAGGCGTAAGTGTTTCCATGATGAAATGCCAAACAATACTTAACAAAAATAACAAGACAGCATGACACGACTCACACGTGATCTGTTAAAAAAAGGCTATTGAAAAAAGTATCTCTACTTGGATCACCCGGTATAACATTACACTAATTAATCTGTCAATTTGTTGTCAAAACGTTGTAAACGTGTTCAGGCGTAAGTGTTTCCATGATGAAATGCCAAACAATACTTAACAAAAATAACATGACAGCATGACACGACTCACACGTGATCTGTCAAAAAAAAGGCTATTGAAAAAATTATCTCTACTTGGATCACCCATTATATACTTTATGGGTTCCGGATCAAAATTTAGAGGTGTTACAAACGGAGTGACAAAATGAATATACCCTCCATCCTATGGTGGATATAAAGATCGGACGTAAAATACAGTTTCAACAGCGCGTAAATACTAAATAGGCCAGGAATATCTTATATATGTGGCTATATCTAAGTCTGAACTGATTGTCCACAATTTAATCGGTATTAGTCCCTAAATTAAGAAACTTCTCTTTGCCAAATGTTGCAATGATCGAATGTAAAGTTAAACTTCTATAGCGTTTTGATACCAATTCGGGGGAATATATATATAGGCTATATCTAAATCTAAGCAGATTTTCCCCGAATTTGGCAATGTTTATTCATGTAATAAGAAACCTCTCTGCCGAATTTCGTACTGATCGGATACAAAACAGTTTCTACAGCGCTTACATGTGGAGTCGTGGATAACATTTATATGGAGGCTATATCTAGTCGATCGGAATAATAAACGATGGGACTATCTCTTCTCATCTTGGGTATTACAAACAAATTAACAAACTCATAATAAACAGTGGAGGTTATAGAAACCGGCCAAGTCACTATGGGCGGAAATGGGAAAATTTGGCCAAAATGCCGTAAAATCTTCAAAAATGCTTGGATTTCAATGAAATTTGGAATGAAGGCGAATAACATATACTTTATTCATATCGAGTAGAATTTTTTTATTTTTTTTTTATTTATTTAAATTTTTAATAATTTGTAAACAAAAGAGTCATAAAAAATCGAAATATGCACAATCATAATATTATTTTATAAGTCTGGGGCCTAATTACCGCATCCGTTTCGTATCGTAATCTGAATTTTCGATAGCATAAAACGAGAAATTGGGAAATTATTTTTTGCTTATTTTTATATAAATAAGTTATGAATCGCCTTTGGAACGATATGCTGAAATTTCATCAATATCTGCCCATAGATTTTAGAGCTATTAGATCTCACGTAATCGAATTACGATACGAAACGGATGCGGTAATTAGGCCCCTGATCGGTCATAAATAAAACGAGACGTTTCCCAAGTAAGTCGATGCATAATGTAAAATGTTGTAGAAAATTAAGCATTTCTATCTTCTGAACATTTCAAATTTCAGCAAACTCTAAATGCAGATTAAACTATATGCCTAACCTTAGACAGGCATTTGATCATATATGTAACTATTAAGATATTTTGTTTATATTTTGGATACAATATACTGAATATGTGTTCAGTAGACTGGCATAACACTTTTTTTAATATTACATGTGCCATAAAATTTGAATTTTGGCCCCAATTTTCTACTTCCGCCCATAGAGCGAGTGGATAATATACCGGTATACACTTTTGGGAGGAACTTTACCTCGAAGATACATGCCATGGTGAAATGGGTTTGCAGAATTTCGGGAAATAAAAGCTATCGCCACTCCTATACACATGGTTCGAAGCAGGGACGAATCCAGGAATTTGGTTCGGGGGCCCAACCTTTTTTCATAACAAAGATAAACGATTAAAAAGTTGCGTTTATTGTGTAAGTAAGGGAAGTTAAGTTCCTTAGTTTTTTATTCGAATTTTATTCCTAAATATAAATATGATCATTAAAACTTTTTATAATAAAATACGTAAGAGTTAAAAATGTAATCTTCGAATTTTTGAAAGAAATATGTTTATTATTTCACTCTCAGCAGAAATGTGTGGCTGTTTGGTCCACAGACCTTAGATTATACAGATGTGCCGTCAGCGAGAAACGTCAAAATCTATCAGTTACGAACGAATAGGAATGAAATGTCACACGCGAAAAAACACTTTTCCGCGAACATAGTTTGAACTTTCTTTGCACTAATCAATTAATATTAATTTTTTAATTGTGACAATTACAAAAAATTCGGGAAAATCGGTCCGAAATCCTCGTAAAACATCACTCTTTGAAGTCCTACTCGTTGACATTTTTATTCGTTCGTAACTGATAACTTACTCGCTCGGGGACGGCACATCTGTATAATCTAAGGTCTGTGGTTTGGTCAGTCCAGTGAATCATCAAAACAGTGACGACAAGAGAGAGCCAGAGTAAAATAAATTTTACTGAGCAACAGAGCGTTGGCCAGTGCTACCCTGTAAGTGCTTTTGGCATTAACTTTGCTGTTTTTCGGACTCCCAAAAAGGCCAAATGTCTGGCTAGAACCAATCAAAAAATCATGAAACATGCACATTTCCTATTTCTAGTTGTTATTATTTTTAAAATTTTTAACGCTTTTATATTGTCTTTTTTTTGAACTGCTTTCCAAATATTTTTTGTGTTTTATTTTTATACCCTACACCACACTGTGGTACAGGGTATTATGACTTTGTGCATTTGTTTGTAACACCTAAAAGGAGAAAAGATAGACCCATTGTTTATTATACCGATCGACTCACAATCACTTTCTGAGTCGATTTAGCCATGTCCGTCTGTCTGTCCATGTATTCTTGTAATCAAAGTGCAGGTCGTATTTATGGTCCGATTGTGATGCAATTTAGCATAGTGCTCTTTTTTGGCCCAAGGACGATCCCTATTGAAATTGGTTTAGATTTGGATATAGTCCCCATATATATGTTTCACCCGATTTGACATGTAAGCGCTGTAGAAACCACATTTTACATCCGATCTTTATGAAATTCGGCAGAGATAGTTTTATTATTACGTGAATGAACACTACCAAATTCGGAGAAAATCCGTTCAGATGTAGATATAGCCCCCATATATATGTTTCACCCTATTTGACATGTAAGCGCTGTAGGAACTGTATTTTAAATCAGATCAGTACGAAATTTGGCAGAGAGAGTTCTCTTACATGAATAAATACTGCCAAATTCGGGGAAAATCGGTGCAGATTTAGATATAGTCCCCATATATATGTTTCACCCGATTTGACATGAAAGCGCTGTAGAAACCGTATTTTACATCCGACCTGTACGAAATTCGGCAGAGAAAGTTCTCTTATTACATGAAACAACACTGCACAATTCGGGGAAAATCGGTTCAGATTTAGATATAGCCCCCATATATATGTTCCACCCGATTTAACATTTAAGCGCTGTAGAAATCGTGTTTTATATCCGATCAGTACGAAATTTAACACTGCCAAATTCGGGGAAAATCGGTTCAGATTTAGTCCCAATATATATGTTACACCCGATTTGACATGTAAGCGCTGTAGAAACCGTGTTTTATATCCGATCAGTACGAAAATCGGCAGAGAGAGTTTGCTTATTACATGTATGAACACTGCCAAATTCTTATCGCAATGCCCATTTTCGCATTGGTAGGTAGGTGTAGGGTATTATATAGTCGGCCCCGCCCGACTTTCTGTCTTTCCTTACTGGTTTTTCAGTGATTTTGAAAATTTTAAATAGTTTATGCCTATGTTTAAACCACTATACGTCCCTGGTTCGAAGCGTGATGAGTACGTTGACTTCGGATTACACTGTAAATAACTAGTCTTAGCATATAAACAACAAGATGCTTGCAGTTCAGTGCAATGGCAATAATTGAAGTCGCCAAGTGACTAAGTCGTTACATAGGGACCAAAGATTGATGAACTTACTAGTAAAGGGACGACATTACAAATTGTAGAAGAATATGCTTATACATATTGGTGCGCCACTGTCCATATGCATGCTTTGGCTTAGGCAAGCGGCAGCAAGGCTGTTTAAAGAGAGATGGACAGAAATTGCCAGCCGTGGGGTTGCCACGACCTCAGACGGTCAAAATATATTCTCGCACTATATACCCTCCACCGAATCTTATATACCCTCCACCATGGATTGCATATAATTTTATTACTGGAAACATCTTTGGATATGGAGCAAATCATGAAACAATCCTTTTTATCCCCTCACCTTAGAGAGGAGGGGTTCATTTGCTACGAACCAAAAGTGTAACACATCGAAGGAGTGACCTAAGACACTAAGTATGTTCGGCGGATATCCGTTTTGGGTCATTTTAAGTCGAATGAGCAATGTCCGTCCGTCTGTCTGTCTGCTGGCTGGTGCGCACGATAAATGCCGAACGGAGTAACCGATTGACTTAAAATTTAGTATGTGGTAATATTTTCTTCTATCTCCGTCTAAGTTCGAAGATGGGCCATATTGGTACACTCCTTCTAGTACCTCCCCCACAAAGGGTTAACATTTAGTGAAATATTGATTATTTAATAACTTCTATACTACTTATTTAAATCCTCTGAAATCCTACACATAGTATTATTAGTCACTATAACCTGGAGAAAAAAATGCGAAGTTGCCACGCCCCTTTTGGTACCTCCCACACAAATGGACAGTTTTGAGCCAAAAGTTAATAGCTTATAACTTTATTACCAGTGAATACAAAGACTTGAAATTTTGTACAGTGTAATGGTTTAATAGTACCTATAATACAGTGAAAAATGGGCATTATTGCCACGCTCAATTTGGTACCTCCCACACAAATGAACCATTTTGTACCAAAAGTTGTCAGCCTATAAATCTAATACCAGTGCATACAAATGCTTGACATTTTGTACAGTGTAATGCTTTTATATTACCTAGAGTCCAGAGAAAAATGGGCGTTATTGGCTCGCCCCTTTTGGTACCTCCCACACAAATGGACCATTTGACACCAAAAGTTAACAGCTTTGAACTTTACTCGTAATACCAGTACATACTTCAAAGTTATTAAATGCAATTTAAATTGATAATAATTTAAATAAAACAAAAAAAATACATAAACTTACTAAAATTTTTTTGAGACTCAAGGTGAGGGGATTCATTAGTCGGTTTACCCGACTGAACTTTCTTACTTGTTGTTTAAGTAAATTATTAAAAAACAAACGCTGCAATTTTTAGGCCGCAAATTCTTTAGTCAAACTCTTGGCCTGAAAAATGTGGATTTTATGGCTTAAAACAGCTTTTTGAGAGCTACATCTACACAAGGACTACAACAAAATAAATATTTATTTGTATACATTTTACTGAGATGAATTCTTGCCAAAATAGAATACAAACTGCAAAGTTTCTGATAAATTTCTTAGAAAACGTGGTGTTTATGGCTTTAATAAGCATTTTTCGGAGAGACATCTATAGGTGGACTATAAAAAAATATGAACAGATTTAAAAAATGTTTACTGCGATGCAAAGATTCAGTTAAAATGCTTAGAAAATATGGTATTTATGGCTTAAATACGAGTAAATACATTTTGGAGCGACCTCTATAGGGTGACTATAACAAAATATGAACCGATTTGTAAAATTTTTGATGTGATGTATTCTTGTCAAAATATAATACAAACTGCAAAGTTTCTGCTAAATTGCTTTAAAAATGTGGTATGTGTGGGTCAAAAGCCGTATTTTGGACCGACCTCTATAGGGTAGCTATATCAAAACATTGACCGATATGGCCCATTTGCAATCCCAAACAACCTGCAACTATAAGAAATATTTCTACCAAATTTGATCAACCTACACTGAGCCAAAAATTAACCTTATATAAGGTTAACTTAACCATAAATAAATATGATTTGGAGTCTACGTTATATAAGGTTAATTTGAACATTTTCTTGTTGACTGGTATTTAACAATAATAATATTTAATTTAACTATTCCATGGTTGAATTTTTTAACCATGAAAATTGTTAATATTATAATAATAATTGTTACTTTAACAATGCATTTTTTGAATTTTTTAACCATGAAAATTGTTAATATTAACATTTCATAGTTAATTTATTGAAACAATGCATGTTCAATTTAACAATGCAATTGTTAATATTATTAACTATGAAGATTGTTATTGAAACCTTTTTTATTGTTAATTTCACTATTTAGTGGTTACTTCATGTAACCAGAAACATAGTTGTTTCAATAATTTTTAATATTTATATCAAATAAAACAAGACAAATTTAACTTTCGCATTTTTATTTTTTATTTTATTTACAAAATATATGTTAATATATATATGTATAAGAAACACCTGAAAAGAAAAAAACAAAAAGGTTAGCAAATATAAGTAAAAATGTAAAAAAGGGTGCAATTCTAAGAAGATCTTTTGAGTTTTTACCTAAATTCTGTAGTTCAAAGAGCATAAGCTTTTACCGATGGGCTGATCTGATGGAGAAATCTGCTCTGTGACTATAAGTTAAGTGCCTACGTTTCTGTGCTTGACCAACATGTGATCAGTCCCCGCTCAAAAGGTGCCGTCCACGTAAACTCCCTGAATCTTTCGATTATTAAGGGCCCAGGACGGTTAGGCACATAGTTTGGGGTACTGAGCTTAGTCCGATCTTACGGCAAACTTATAGGAGAGAGGAGATTAATAACAAAGACAATCTGATAGAAAGCCGATGTCCCACCAAAATCATAATCGGAATAGATATAAAAATCAAGGATTGGGTAAGTCAATGGATGATACTTCAAGGAAGTGCACTGAATTGTATATTAAAAACAAGTAAGAAAGTTTCAGTCGGGTAAACCGACCAAGGTATAGTTGTTATTAAAGAATCAATATTTCACTAAATGTTAACCCTTTGTGTGGGAGGTACCAGAAGGAATGGACCAATATGGCCCATCTTTGAACTTAACCGGAGATAGAAAAAAATATTACCGTATACCAAATTTGAAGTGAATCGGTTACTCTTTTCGAGAGTTATCGTGCGCACTAGCCAGCAGACAGACGGACGGACATATCTCATTCGACTTAAAATGACCCAAAACTAATATGCGCTGAACATACTTATGGTCTTAGATCACTCCTTCAATGTGTTACACTTTTGGCCCGTTGCAAATGATATATACCCTCGTATTACTAAAGTGAGGGTATAAAAAAACAAATGTATGCATGCATGCATACAACTTTTCCTGTAATTACTTCGCACACTACAACTAGTATTGATACAGCTTATCAACAGTTTCTAGTATTGGCACAACTTACCAACAGATTCAAGGCCGGACTCCCAGCACAAGCAGCCGCAAGCCACAGAAAAAGAAACAACTGAAAAGAAAAAAACAAAAACATCGTTTATATGTATGTATGTAGGTATTACGAAACAACATATGTATGTATGTACATTGTACATCGCACAACAAAAAAAACTAACGTATGTATGTACGGCGTAGCAGCCACAAGTGTTCAAACGAAAAGACAAGATGAACACATACCCACACGTACACATCACTTCTCTCCGTATGTTTGCTTGCTGCTGCATATACTTACGTACATACATTGTTGTTTTTTCATGCTCAGTTAATGCGACAGCGTGTGCATATTTTTTTCCACTCTTAACCACTGAATTTCACAATTGTAATGGCATAATCACAAAAAATAATATTAATATTAAAGGGTGTCCCAAGAAGAGCGCAATTTTTTAATTTTAAATAAAACACAGATATTTAAGAAAAAATCGTGAAACTTTATTATATCGTAAAGTAGACAGAATGAGGTTATGTATGGAACAATATATCGTGCAGATGGCCGCCGCGGCTTTGCTGGCATGCACGCGATCTTTTAATGAAATTTTCAATGACCGTTTTGCATGAATGCTGCGGTATTTCATTAATGCAGCGTCCAATTTCGTCTTTTAAGGCTTGAGTCGTCGTCGGCTTATTCGCGTAAACCATCGACTTCAAAAAACCCCAAAGACAAAAATCTAATGGTGTTAAATCGCACGATCTAGGCGGCCAATTCTGATCTCCAAAACGCGAAATAACACGACCGGGAAATGACTGATGCAGCAATTGAATTGTTTCTCTGGCTGTATGACATGTGGCGCCGTCTTGTTGGAACCACATGCCCTCCGCATTCATTTCTTCAATTCTAGGAAAAAAAAAACTTATTATCATTTCACGATACCGAACACCATTGACTGTTTGCGCTTGGCCTGCCTCATTTGAGTGACATCATCACGTACAGCTGCGACATTTTCGGTCGATCGACCTGGTCGATGGCGCGTTGTTGTCTTTACATCACTAACAGACCCAGTTTCGGCAAATTTATCCATTAATCTCTTTACAGTTGACTCTTTTGGAGCATTATTGTGACCCCAAATTGATCGCAATTTGCGAACTGTAGCCGCAAAACTTTCACCATTTTGGTAAAACAATTTCACAATGAGAATGCGTTGTTCATTCGTGTAGCGCTCCATTTTTACTAACCTCGTACCTTCTACTAACAAACAATAACTCACTTTTTACTTTTTAAATACACATATGTACATACATACTTATGAATGTAGTTCTTTACAAAATGTTTTACTACTTACCTCTATACCAACAGCTTCCGACAACAGCACTAGTCCCATCGACTATTCAACACCAACTGAACTCCCGCACTCGATCAAGCACCGAAGCTGGCATTTGGTGATGTTTTCAATGAGCGAGATAAATTCTCTTCAAGGTATATTGAACAAGGTAGCGTACAGCGAACAGCTGATTTTCTCGCCATTTTTTCAGAGCTCAATGAACTGTTAAACTCACGGATGACGTTTGATTGTTTGTTTACATTTTGTTGTTGGGAGCGTTTTAAAAAATTGTGTACAAACAAAATTCACGCAAATTAAAAATAATGTAAATTGTATTTAACATTTCCTATATTTAAATGTAAATAAAGCAAAGTGTGTATGTGTGATATCACATAACTTTATTAATTTTGTTTTAAAGTCCTATTGATGTCATTATAAATGGTATATAATATCTTGCAAATGTATGCCACGGTTTCGCAGAGTCGCGAATCCGTAATTTCGAATTTTCCATGACTGGCGCATGAGACAAGCTGAATTTTACCGATGTCAAGGGTTGTGTTTGCTGTTTTGATTTGTAGATTGTTCTCATAGACGTGCCACTTAACAAAACTCCACAAAAAATTCTAATTGGGTCACATCGCACGATCTCGGAGGCCAGGTCACATAACCTCCTCGTGAGAGGACGATGCCATGTAGCATGAGTTGTGTGGCTATGGCGCCGTCCTGTTGGAACCACATGTTAGTGTCCATATCATCCAATTCAGCTCAAAAGAAGTTGGTAAGCCCCAAATCCACATCAAACAGCAACTTTTTCGATTTGAATTGGACGTTCTTGGAACACTTGTTTGTTCAATTTTGTTCATCAACAAATGGTAAACTAGGCGAAAGACAACACCCATTTTCATAAAACTGAATAATTGATGGACAATTCAACAGATGTAGCTTGAACAATGTTGCAGCTAACAACTTATTATTTGTATCAACGACAAACTTTGTTATTAAATTAAAAAATATATATAATACGTTCAATTCTTTTTACATTATTCGTTAATCATATTTTTTAATAAATGGTTCATATACATATGTACGAGTATGTATTTTCTTATAACATGAAAAACTTATTTCCTAACTAGAAAATAAACACAACCTGGAAATTGGTTTTAACATGAGGAGTAGCTCTTCAACCCAAAGTCCTCTACGTCATCAGGAGGCCCATTCTGCTCAAAAGGATCTTGCTATCGGCATTTTGAGTTAATTCCATTGCACGAGAGGCCGGCCGTCTTCCATTTTATGCATGTACTGCTCCATTTTTTCTGTTCTGCCTTTTTACTGATATGGATGATATGTATGACACGTATGGCCGCATTCAGCTTATGCCTCTCGCCACTCATTTTAGGACAAGCTCTGAAGAGACAAACCTTTTAAAAAATGTATTCCAAGGAAGTAAAATCGTTGGAAAGCTCGACCGGGCAGTATTGTATTATATGCCATCCATCATCAATGCTACTCAATACTGTAACAACAAAAACATCCAGGTGTCATGAAGGATAATGACACTATCCTTCCGAGATTAAAATGAGGAAATTATTTCAATTTTATAGTTTCCTAAAGACAAAACTTACATTGTGTGTGTATCCCAATACAAGAGAAAACTTGTTATACTGAATAAAATTGCAGTCACCAGATTAACTTTAAAGGGTAATTGCACGTAAGTTTGAAATATTAGAAAAAATTATCCTTTTCAAAGAAAATCAAATTTCAAATAAAAAATTTATTTGACAACCAATTGTTGGTCAGCTGTTCGAGTCGGCTGCCTATTTTGACAAGCTATTGTACGAAAATAATGTACAGGGTTGTATCCCAGTTTTGTTGTTGGGCAAGTGATTTTACCTTCTATTATTGTATCATGATTCTCTTATGACGACAGTCGCATTCGTTTCAACTTCGTTTAACTTAATACTCAACTTCGTCTAACACAAAGCAGTTGAAAAACGTCGACCACAACAGAGCCGAATTGTCGTTTATCTCGCACATTTTTCTGCCTCTCTTTCAAAAAAACCAACCATATATAATGTTAACTTAACCATTTTGCATGTACATTTGAACTTATATAAGGTTATTTTTGTCTTCGTAATCAAACATTTACCATGAAAAATTTAACCAGACACATGGTTAAAAAAATCATTGTATTTTCGGCTCTGTGTAGCTCTATTATTACGGACTGTAGCTGATACACGGGGGGAAATCGACATTTTTGATATGTTTGAATTGAAAAAAGATGTATTTGGAAACAAAATTTTTAAATAATATATATTTGTGAACAAATAAATTGTATTTAAAAAAACAAGAAATGTTGTTTGGAACGCATATATTAATATATTAGAACAAAATATATTTGCGAACTGACTTTCACAAATAAAACATGTGTTTATACACAAACAAAGTTATTGTTAAAGAAGTTTACCAATTATATTTTATTTAAAAAAGATTTTTAAAAATTAGCTGACTTTCGATTTTAAGCTGAAATTTTTCCTAGATTTCCTGTTATACTTTACAGTTAAAAATTTCATAAGCAGCTTTACATTTGGTTTTACAGCGCTAATTTTAATTTATAAATTTATTTTACAAACTATTAAATTTCTATAAAATTGCATTTTTAACATCTGAAAAACAGAAAACATGCCTTAAAATGAAGGAATTGATACATTGCCAAAATACTTAAATACAAAATATTCTTTGTTTCGGAAATATTAGTTCCAAATACAAATATATTTGGATGAAAACATACTCTTGTTTAGAAAAACATCGTCCCAAATATATAATGTATTTGTGTGTATCAAATATTATGTATTTGGAGTGTACCCTAAATATATGTATGTTTCCAGCTGAATATGTTTGGGACAATATACTACAGGAGCGATTTTTTTTACCGTGTACCCTCCCCCATCCAATGGTGGGGGTATAAAAAGGTAGGTTTCGATAAGGGGCACAAATTAGGAACCCCAATTTTTTCTGTGTGAACTGGTAAATCCGAAAAAAGTGGTTCCAAGTTTAAAACTTAAAATTTTAAAGTCGGGAGGGGCCGATTTGGTGATACCCTACACCACGCCATCAGAGCATTATAAGAAAAAATATTGTTCAGTTTTATCAATATTCTAAAGATAATAATATGTGCAAAATGTTATATATTATAGCGCTTAGATTCATTATCGAGATACAGATGAAATATGCGACTAAAGAGTGTTGGTCGGATATTAACATTGAAACTATCCAAAGCTTAATTTAGTCCACGTGTAGGACGCGCTAAGCATTTAGAGAACGAAAATTTTATCTTCAAAATAATTGTATGCTAAATTGTAATGGTGGTGTACAACCAAACGTTCTAGAAGCCACATGCTTAACCGATCCGACTTAAATTTGGCAGTTTTATCTGATTTTGACCTAATGCTAGTAATATGGGTCGAAGCTTTAACATAATAGCAATACAACGGTTCATTCCGATTTTATGTTATATCATTTCAGTGTTTCTTTGAGCATTGATCATCGACTAAAAATCAATTCGAAATAAACATAAACTCGTAGACACTTGATTTCACTTTACCTCCTATTCTCGACCGCATGACAACAATATGTTTATGATAGTAACAACTTTAGCGATGTTAGAAAATGGCGGTATGTAAAATATACATATTTGTTCCAGTAGTTCGCAGAAGCCTATTGTAATAAATAGCACGCACGTATTGGAGTGTACATATTTGCCACATACGCCCTCCGTTCTCACCAGTATATAAGTAGCAGGCTTGTCTTCATGCTGTTCGGTACAATTAGTAACAAGTCTAAACAGGTTAAGGGTACGTAGAGTATTTTTTATAGCATCAGAGTAATTCAGAACTGAGTAAGTACATCACTCGTCTTCGTCCTCACACTTAACGGCTATAATAAGTTTCGACCAAATTCCCATTATCCTTTATATGTTGATTCTCTCTCCGCTGCCGGAATGACATACACATTAAAGTTAAATGTCGCCCTATCTCATACTTTGTACCATTGCAATGGCACGGTTTGTCCAAGTGTCATAACTCGCTCGGTATAAAAGTCTTACAATGGCAGCGGCAAAAAGACTTTGCAAAGCAATTAAATACTTAGAAACAACGTGAGAGGCACATTATTTGCGTCTCCACCGATCCATAAAGGTGTGACGTACATACATAATTAAGTCATTATAAAATCGACTATGTGGGAGACCAAAAGTTCAAGCCTGTCACGCACACATTCCAACCGACTTACTTTCACGCCTACCACCTCCCACACACCCATACACACAATATAAACAAAATTAAAGAACATTCATACATTCGCACACAGCCTCACATATGCCTACATACATGCATTTATATGTATATATTTGTCGCATTCATTCATACGTACTTATGCGAGTCTGGTTGGCTGTGTGTTCATGTACCTGTTTATTATGTTTGTATGTGTAAGTAGAATGGTAGCGAGGACACCAATTTCGCTGGAAAAGTTCCCTGAAGCGCTCTGTGAGTTGTTGACGGCCCAGTCCCTCGAATTTGTTGATGTGAATGGTAAGAGCGACACCGATGAGGTTTCCTCACATGTTCACTCAAGAGAAGGGAAAGTTCAAAATTTATGACAGCTTATGCAACATTTCGGGAATATTGCAAAATTATGCGTCATCTTCTGCATAATTACCTTTTAGCGAGCATGATAAGAAGAACCGCAGCCACCACAGGTAAAGATGTCTTTCACAATATTCCTGTGTTCAGTACAGTGGTTCCTTGGCGCATATAACTAAAGTGAAAGAAATAAGAAACGGAGGAACATTTTTGTCAAAGTAATTTTAGAAATGTCTACCATGTTGAAGAAAAAAGCAAATGCCACAGCAATATTCGTCGTTTCGCAGTGTGTTCTGACAACATTCCCTCCATAACTACGACTCCGCCTTTAAATTTGTCACAGTGTTTTATTATCTCTGGCTTTTATGATTGCGACTTATCCGGTCATATGCATTGTTGATAGGAGCACTACAGATCCTTTCTTCTTCGGCACAAGTGAACAGTGAGTTGCATCATGATTTTGGGCAAAATTGGTGGAATTTATTCATTGAACTCCTGTCATGTTCCAGGAGTTCAATGTCTTAGCCGATTCAAAACTTGTATAGAAATGATAGGTAATAACACTTCCAGAAACTTTGTACAATACTGCCCGTTAAAAAGTAATATAACGTTTATTTGAAAATAAATCCTTATCGATACAAGTGCAAAACGGTAGGCAGTAAAGCACATTATTGGTCAAAAGGAAACATTGGCATTTATTGGAATTGAATACGTATGTAGCGATTTGCTGTATCATTTCCTTATTCTTCCGAAGGCACCGAATTTTTGATCCCTTGCTAATCTGAATGTTGTCGTATTCGAGATTTCCACACTTTGTAAACATTACTGTGGTACTCCGGTTTAACGATGAAGCAATTAGTTTACATTGAGTGCCTTATACGAGTATAACGATATATTATTAAAATCTTGTACTCGGTTTTATCAGTGCATTATTAGAAAATTAATTGACAGAAAAAAATACAAAGGAGCAAAAAACACAAAATACCGTAAGCATATTATCAGTTTTAAATCGATGCAATCAAAAATTTCCGTCACAAAGAAATTGTTGTTAAGCGAAAAATTATAAATAATTAATGATCATCGTAAAGGTTAATATGTGAATGCCTTTCGGTTAAAATATGTTTTTCCTCAAACGACTATATTGACTATTTTAAAGTAAGAAACTAAAATTATGCGTAATATGGAGAAAACAATTTCGGATGTAAACAGAGGTTCGATGAAATCCGGAGAATTTGCTACAAGCCCAACGTAAAAAACATATCGCTGAAAGCTAAAGAAATTCACAAGCAGTTGTACGAGTACAATGGCAATTTTAATGCTAGCTATAGTGGCTACGACGATGAAGATGACGATCTTCCACTATCCACCTTATAAATTTTCTGTACTTATTACTTTTTCGCAAAAATTAGTATACTGCATTTTTTATTTTTATTTGTATAAGATATCTATATATGGGCATTTCCAACGAGATGTCAACCGCAGCCAAAAAATTTATAGTCTATAAAAGTATGTTGTTTTACTATTGTTTTTTAGGGAATCTATCAAATTTGACTAATTTTCCCAAAAACTACATTTATTCATAACACATTTTAAAATATTTGAGTGCAAATTCGAATAATTGCAAAATTTATGTTTTAGACATTTGTATTGCATGTTAATTTCTGATTAATGGTCTCTCTTTTAAATCTTGATTTATATTTAAGGGATATAAGAAAAATAATTTTTGTTGTGAAAATAAATCTGTATATTGAATATATTAAAAATCATTTATAATCAACCTTTGGATGTCTAGTTGCATAAAAAGTAAAAAAATAAACATAAAAATATCGATGGAATAAAATGTCGCATAAAAAATAAACTACTTAATATTTTTGAATAAAATAAAAAACATTATTAAGATACATGAATCCATGACATTTAAAAATTAGTCGCATTAAAATATTCCTTCAGGTTTCTCTGAAATCAGTGTTTGATTGGTCTGCTTTGAAAGCGACTTCTGTTTTTGTCGCGTGCGAATGGCTTGGTTTTTTGAAAACGAACAATTGGGCAAAATCAGCCTTAGCACCAGTTTTAGTGCTAATCAAGAGCTATAAGTTTCGCCTTTTGTCAAAATGAAATAATGTTTAGGCATATGTTTTTTCACTTTAGGCATATGTTTTTCATGCGTACGAATGTCGCATTCGACATTGGAGAAATGCCCATATATAAAAATAAGTTGGGTTTCTTTGTAATTGATGTTCTCTGTAATGCGTGAACCGATTTTGTTTCTGTAAATCTCCTATGAACGATTACGTCAATGGCAAGGATTTTGTGTATGTATGGTTTTTGTATATGTATTGGTGATTTTCGACCACTGAGGCTCCTATAAGAGTTAGAAATCTGAAATTTTGCACACGCGAAGGCAGGAGTGTTGTATATACCACGGACTATTCACATATTCGTTTTTTGGCCCGTGATCAGTTCTCACGCTACCAAAACATTACAATTTTTGTGTACTTTCAGAAGCCTCTTATAAAATACAAAGTTAAAACGTTGTAAAAATTATATAATGATGATGATATACTTTTGAATTCTCTGACTGTGGTCAGTGAACAGACCAATATTTATTATATCGCTTATTTTAAAAGTTCCTTCCAAAATATAAATTCGTCCTCGCTGTCGTCATCATCTTCTATCTGTGGCAGAGAACACCACGGCTTAATTTTGTCGGATGAATATACCGATGTATAATGACGTTGTTTTCTAGTTGATCCTGGCAAATCTTCGATGACGTACCTATCCTTTTCCAGGACTTGTGTAATGATGAATGGACCTTTGTAGAGTGGCTCCAACTTTCTTGAAGTACCCTTCGCCGTTGGTTCATTCTCAACTAACATCAATTCACGTTGTGCATCAATTCTTTCAGCCGCTTCGTTGCGTATTTCTTCTAAACGGTCGTTGTCAATAGATTCGCTATTGTGTAAAGATAGTACAAGTTTATTTAGTAGAATATCTCGCGGATATCTCCAAACAGGAGTTCATGTGGAGTTCGACCAGTAGTTTTATTTTTCATCGTATTTATTGACCACTGTACTCGCCGAAGTTGATCGTCCCATGATTTGTCTTCTTTGGTTGAAGGTAGAATCATACTGAGTATTGTTCGGTTCGTTCGTTCTGCATTGCCGTTCGCCCTTGGAGTTCATACAGCATTTAAGATATGTTTTACGTCGTTCGTCTGACAGAATCGCTTGAACTCGTGGGACGTGAATGCAGTTCCGCGATCGGTAATTATCCGTGTTGACATTCCAAAATATTCGGTGCATTCGTTAAGAACAGTTATTACGTGTTTTGTCGCCGTACTTTTCACCGCTCGAATTATCGTGTATTTCGTAAAAGCATCTACAATGACCAAAACGTGCTCGTTACGTTTGGTGCTTTTCGGGAAAGGGCCCAAGAGATCCATATGGATAGTATGGAATGGCACTGGGTTAACGTTGTCATAATGGTACTCGCCTTCGTGTTTTCCGCCAAGTGCTTTTTTACGCGCATTCTAAACATGGCTGTATATGAGCTTTAACAAAATTCCGCATTCGGGGAAACCAAAAATGTCTCTGAATAACGTCTATGGTTTTCTCCGGACCTAGATGTCCCGCGGCGTCATGTTGTCCTTTTTCTACGCGCCATCGCAAGGCTTTCGGAACCACCCAAAGAAGTTTATATTTAATTTTCCGAAATAGTCGTCCGTCATCGGTTACATACTCGTTACAAATCGTTTTGTCTCGTAATTTCGATTTGTCGACAATCGCGCAGATGTTTTCGTCCTGTAGTTGCATCGAAAACAACCAGTCGCCTTGGTTTATGACCGTTTTTACAATTCGTAATGACACTGCATCTATTCTCGGGCTTCTTCATACGGTGCTCGGCTTAATGCATCCACATGTTGCATTCGCTGACCTGATCGATGTTCGATTTTAGCGTCAAAATCTAGGATTCTCAGCCTCTTGCGATTCTCGGGATTATGTGCATAGTCCTTCTGATAGCGTTGCAATCTGTGACGATTGTAACTGGTTTGCCGTAAACATAGTAACGGAAGCGTTCTAAAGATTCTACCACAGCTAACGCCTCCAATTTATAGCTATGATAGTTTCTTTCGTCGTTGGTTGTTGATCGGCTGTAGAATGCTACTGGTCTCCACGTATTTTCCTCGTTCTGTAGTAGCACCCCTCTAGGCCGATTGCGCTGGCATCAGTATGAATCTGATGTTCCGCGTTAGTTCGATAACCCACTATTACTGGTTTCGCTGTAAGGCACGTCTTTAGTTTTTGAAACGCTTCTTTTTGCTCGTTGTTCCACTGGAATTTGCTTTCCTTCCTCAGTAGAAGTCGTAACGTTTCGGAGATTATTGCATAGCCGGGCACGAATTTTCTAAAGTAGCCACTTAAACCCAAAAATGTTGGATGTAGTTGATGACCCAAAAATTCAATAGTCTGTTTCATAAATTCGCACTTTTTTAAGTTCAGTTCGCGCAAAACAGTAAAAACTCGTCGTAATTTCTGAAGCATTTCGCTGACGTTGCTGCTACCAACTACAATGTCATCCATGTAATGAAACAAATCTCCATCCTGCGTTTTCTCACGTAGTAGTGCCATCAGTCGTTGAAAAACCGATGGTGCGTTCGTAATACCAAACGGCATGCGTTTGAACTCATAATGTCCGTCAGGCGTCACAAATGCCGTAAATCGTCTACTATTTTCCTCAGTTGGAATTTGGTAGTATCCGCTATTTAAGTCTAACACCGTGAAATACGTAAATTGTTTAATATCTTGAAGTCGTTCTTCTATGTTAGGCGTTGGAAAAATCTCTTTGACCATGTGCTGATTTAAACGTCGATAATCCACGCATAATCTGTCGTTGCCATTTTGCTTTTTAACGAGTACTATAGGACTTACATATTCAGATGTTGACTTTTGTATAATATCGTTTGTTAGTAACTCGTTAATCATTTTACTCACCGCAGCTTTTTTCGGTTCTGAGAGTCGATATGGCTTTGATGCTATTGGCTCGGTTGTTGTTAATTCGATTTCCATTTGAACAGCATTCGTTAGACCGATTTTGTTAAGTTCGTTACCGCAGACGTCTCGATATTCGTTGAGTAATTCAGATTTTTTGCTTTTAGTAGCCTCATCATCTGTGCCGCATTGAATTGATGACATTTCGATAGGTGTTCGTACATTAATGTTGGTCGTAGACACGCTTACCAATTCAAATCGTCGCTCGTTATTGTCAACTATTAGGCGTATGTCGTTATTCGCGAAAGTGTCGTTTCCGATAATTAAATCTGACGGAAACATGTCGTCATCCGCTACGTAGAGATCAATATTAAGCTCATGATCATCGATGTCTAATTTCACCTTCATCATCTCGTTAAGGACACGTGTGCCTCCGCTAATACGTAAGAAACATGGTTTTCGTTCGTTGGATATTTTTGTCGCTTTTGATTTAGGAATTATACTACATTGACTACCAGTATCAATAAAAGCATAAAATTCTTCGCCGTTGATTGTAATCCGTGGAATTTGCTTGCCGCAGTTTTCGGGAGAACCTTTAGGATGAACTCGTTGACAATCCTTACATCGCGCTCGTCGTTGTGTTTTTCGACATACACTTGACATGTGACCTGTTTCAGAGCAGTTAAAACAAACAATAGGTTGTCGTTGCGTTGATGTTCTGCGTATATCATCGTCTAAGATTTTTCTAGCGTTTTTGTTGCCGTTATCGTTGTAAGTACGTTTCGTTGTCGTTGCTGACGTCGATCTCCTACTAGCTGAGCAACTTGTCATATTCACCAAATAATCTAGAATTTCATGCATCTCCTTCATAGTCTTGAAACAAACTGCCGCGATTGCCATTTGTAAATCAGCATGTTTCAAACCCTCGCGAGTATATCTTATAATCCCCGATTCGCTCAAGCTATAACGTCTACCCAAAGCTGTCATTCGGAAACCGTACTCGGTGATAGATTCTCCATGTCGTCGTGTAGCGTTTGTCATTTGAAAGTGTACGTCAGCTTCGTCCGGTCTCGTACCAAACTCACCTCTTAAAGCCTCAGCCAACTCATGCCAAGTAATGAAAAATTCTGCCGACGCATTGAGCCACAATTTAGCAGGCCCTTTAAGCTTTAAGTACATTACGATTTCGAATATCTCGATTTTGCGACGTTGTTGGTGTTTCGTTTACCCGTGTATTTATCCGTTCATCGTGCCGATTTGTGTTCGCTGTTTGTTGTATGACTAAAAGTATACTTTCCATCATACTACGTAGCTAATCAATTTGAGTCTGTACCTTGGACTCATCATCAGAATCGTTGTCACTTTCAAAGTCTATTTCTTCGCTATTAGTCGCTTCAATAAGACGTTTCACGAATTCTGGCTTATTACCACTTATTTGTAATTCACACGCACTAAGCAATAATTTTAATTGGTTCACTTTCAATGATTCTAGTCGCCGCATATTGAAAATGTTTACGTTACGTTCTTTCTTTTGAAAAATAGAGTTGCATAAAAATCACAATCCGTTGCGTATTATTTAAACTATGCAACAAGTGAACACTTTTTGAAAAATACACGGACTTGACAATGTAGGTTCGATTATACTATCAAAGGATAGTATAACCCTATACTCGGTTTGGCGAAATTGGTGACCAATTTTTTTTTATGAGCCCCCAAAGTTTCGGAAAATCAGTGAGCCACTCGAAAAAGGTGTCATCAGCATTTGTCCAACAACTAATTCAGCTAAGAATATGCTGAATAAAGTTTCTTAACATTTTTTGCCGATACCTTTTTCTGAAAAAGTGAAGGATAAAAGTATTTTTTTTTTCACTATTTTCAGCATAACTTCCGGGGACTCGTAATTTTTCACTAACAATGCTTTGCAAAACTGTAGCCAACGTAAATCTGAACAACTTTTGTGAACATATCAATACAATCTGGACGTGCCTAGGTACACTAAATAGCTCAAAAAACCACATTGTACCCCAAAAATTTAAGTATTTCACTGTTATGTAACAAAAATTTATTTTTTTGGTATAGGGTATGTCCAGCAACATTATAGAAAATATTAAGGCCAACATTTTTGTGGAACATATGAACCCTCTAGCTTCCCCACATAACTGTAATTTTTTCCCCCATTTTAACAAATCGTAAAAACCACCCCTTAAAAGGGGCGTTGTTGACTGGAATTTGACGGTTTTTTGTGTTTTGTTTTGAGCTTTGGTGTGTTCTGACACATATAGTAAAATTTTATGGCGAACATTTTTGTAGAACATTTCATACCCGCCCACCCCATTTTAAGGGGCCAAAAATTACAGTTATGTGGGGGAGCTAGAGGGTTAAAATGTTCCACAAAAATATTGGCCTTAATATTTTTTATAAAGTTGCTGAACATACCATATACCAAACAAATATATTATTGTTACATAACAGTGAAATACTTACATTTTTGGGGTACAATGTGTTTCTTTGAGCTATTTAGGGTGCCTAGACACGTTCAGATTGTATTGATATGTTCTCAAAAGTTGTTCAGATTTAAGTTGGCTACAATTTTGCGTAGCATTGTTAGTGAAAAATTAAAAGTCCCCGGAAGTTATGCTGAAAAAAGTAAAAAAAAAAATCTTACGAGACTTTATTCAGCATATTCTTAGCTACATTAATGCCAAACATAGTTAAGCGGTATCACCAAGTCTGAATTAGTTGTTGGACAAATGCTGATGACTTTGATAGTAGAATCGAACCTATACTGTCAAGTCCGTGTATTTTTTCACTGTTGCACAGTGTTATTAGACGTTTAATTAATATTCGTTACGTTAATGTATGTTAGATCGCGTTTTTTTCGTTCTCTGATCGTTCAATCAATATCGGCTACGTCAATATTCGTTAGACTTCGATTTTCGGTACGTTATTTTATATTAATATACGTTATGTTGTTAGCCGTTGCGGTAATATATCAATATACGTTATGTCGCGTCACGTTAGAATTTAAGCGTTATCATTTGACCGTTAATTTTTCTTTGGGTGTGTACTTCCGAGTCTCGTGATATTCTCCATATCCACACGTCACTACACGTACATACGTATGTATGTCCTCCTTCATTTGTGTTCTTTTTACACCGCACTCTCAATGACTTCATCAGCGTTGCCAGGTACTTTTTGAAAAAAACTTAAAATTTTCAAAGAAAAAACTTATTTTGCAACAAAAAAACATATCTATTTTATGAAAAAAAATTGGAAAATAGTTGCTCAAAGAGTAAAAAAATACAGGGGTTTCCAATAAGAGTGATATGATTTCTTTGAAAAAAAAAAAACACTTATTGTAAAGGAAATTCAAAAGTTTTTTATTTAATATGAAGTACAATCGATACAATTAAGTTCTAAATAAAACGTTATTCAAATGGCCTCCACGACTTCTTCTGCGGGAACGAATTCGATGAACCCAATTTTCCAGCACTTTTTCCACTAAATCAAGTCGTATGTCCTGAATGGAACGTTTAATAATGACTTGTAAAGCTTGGAGAGAGTCTAATTTATTTCGAAAGACCAATGACTTCAAATAACCCCATAGGAAATAGTCTAATGGTATTAAATCACAACATCTTGGAGGCCATTCAATATCACAATTTCTTCAAATAATCGAATCTCCAAACTTTTCTAGCAACAATTCAATTGTTTCACTTGTTGTGTGGCACGTAGCCACAATCGGTCAATGGCAAAAAAGATAGCTCTTAACGAGAGCTAAAGTATTGCTCATGGATGTCAAGGTCTAAGGTAGACAGGAAAGTGTTTTTTTTTTGGATTTAAAAAATGGACTTAGCATCATTTTCAAATGTGACCGGAAAGTTTATTTTTGCTCTAGCTCCTTAAAGGTAGGTCGGATCGGAAATCGGTCAATGACAAAATGATTATGTGTGTCAAGGTTAGGTCGACTGGAAAGTGTTTTTTTATTTTAAAAAAATGGAATTAGCGCACGAAAAGTTGCAATTGGAGAACGATTATTTTGATAATAAAACTGAATAATTTGTAAACGTTGTTCTTGCGTATATCTCTCCATGATGAAATTGTAAACACTACTGAATACAATGAAAAACAAATGACAGATCATGACATATTACAAATGGCTGAAACGTCACTTAAAAATCATATCATCCCTATTAGAAAACCCGTTATAAATTAAATAATTGGCGTTGGGTCATATTTCTCAAATCAGGATAAAATGTAGTCGACAAAGGTATAAATATACAAAACAATTATTGTATAATTTTCAAAATAAAGGGATGATCCAAAATAGAAATTTTTCCTGTAACTCCATGGTGCATTCCGCCCTTTACTCAGCTAAATTGCAAGTTTGAAACCCCTAAATTGGAAAATGTGATTTCTGAAAATTCTTAAATTTTGTGTTTCTTCTTAAGCTCTTTTATTTTCTTGTTCTTTAAAAATGTGCATTTCATTTTACAGTAAATTTTGTCGTATTCTTCCACCTAAGTGATTTATTATATTTTCAAAATTTAATATTAATTTAAAATTAACTGGTTTGGGAAAGGTTTTGTGTTTTTCTGAGATAATAATATAAAATTACATTTTTACAGAATTTAAAAAAAACTTATTTGTGGAAGAAAAAACTTAAAAGTTATATTTTTTACTCGAAAAAACTTGAAAAATAAGTTTAAACTTATCATCTGGTAACGCTGCTTTTCATACACATTCATTCCTTGATTGTGTTTGCTTCTGTTTCTTTACCGCGCTCGCTCTCACTCATGTGGTTACTTCTTAAACCCTCTCACATACGCACTCTTGCTCTATTCAACGTTTCAAAACGCACACACTTCGCTGCTACGCTCGATACAATTATCTGAATCCGTCAATGATCATTAGATCTCGTTATGCTTGTACGAGTATGTATCAGGGATGGAAAAGTTAGTACTTTAGTATTTTTTGAGTACTTTTCCACTATCAAAAGTATCGAAGTACCCCCGCGGCCGTTTCAGTTCTATTTTATTTACGTACGATTTTTATAGAAAAAAGTCATACGAGTATATAAAAATTGGGCATTAGACCACAACCTGTCTGGCCAAGTCATACATATAAGTTATTCCCACGACGAAACGCATATTGATTTTTTGAATTTCAGTCATCACGCTCTTAATATGTCAATACATTTAAAATTGTTGGTGGTTCCGTCATATAGTTTCGGGAAAAGGAAGTAAAAACGTGTGGAAAAATATATGTCGACGACATGTATAAGATGCGATCGTTAATGGAATTAATATCCCATTTTCTAAAAGTATTGTTTTATAGTTCTAAAATTAACTGTTAGCGGAGTGGTCAAATTATAATATAGGCAACATCATTTAATAGTTTATGTTAAGTAGGTTGGAAGAGAGTAGCCGTTTAAATGTCTCATACCCATGGACAAATAGTTAAGCCATCATTTAATAAATCGTTAAAGATTTTTTATGAAAAATGGAGCAATTATAGTCTTTATATTTTTTAGCCGAACAATGAAAAAAGTACATTTCCAGCCTAAAAAAATACCATTTTCGTACTTTTTCAAAAATTGAATATTCCATCCCTGGTATGTATATGCATTTTCTTTCTGTTTTGTTCGTAAACGTTCACTTCGATGCTGTGTCTATGCGAGCAGGCGTAGCTACTTAACAAATTTTGTAATGTTCGTTTCAACAAATCTTTTCTTCTTCGCGCTTGCACACACACACACTGGTTTTGCAAAAATTCTTTTGTTAGCACACACACATTACATTATGGGCCTGTTTCTGTAACTTATTTTCGTTCGTCTACGGCGAACGATCAAAATTCTCACAGCTATTACTTTAATTCTATAAAACGCAGGTTAGAAATATTTTAGGAACAAGCTTTTTACATGATTTCCTACAGACACAACGAATTATAAACTTCTGCGATTTATAGATTTCTCGGAATAATTGAGTGATTTTTGATCGTTCGCAGTAGACGAACGAAAAAAAGTTACAGAAACAGGCCCTATTTCACACATGTTATCGTTTGTCGTTAGGGAAGGTTCTCAATCCCATTTTCTTAACAATAAGGAATAAATCGTTTCGTCCTCACTTCTGATTTAAATAAAAACTTAGATATTTATTTAGTTCATTTAATTGGTAAAAATACATAAAAGAATAAAGTTAAATAAATGATCAGGATGATCCGTACACGTCCGTTCGCTACAACTTCAACTATACGACTCTCTCTCTTGCTCAACCGTCTTCTTCGTCCATCATTGTGTGGGCAATTCATGATTGTCATGTTGCAAAAAATTCGTAGCCTTACAATATGTATATACTGAACTCACATGAGATGCGAAAACAATAAATCTATGTCCAGCCTAAAGTCAAACCGTGTCTTGAAGTTTTCTAAAGCATTTTCAGAATATATCACTCTCCACTTACAGCCGTAACATATCTAACGTTGTCAATATGGTCAAATCACAGTCTGTGGCCAGTGTAGCAGTGGCCAAAACAATTTCCACTCTTTCAGTACTTAAAAAGTCTCTTAAGAACTATGAGTCCATAAATGTATGTGTTTATGCTGATCTCCAGGAAATGAGATTTAACGTCATATGGGTTTTGACCACTTGACCGCTGAGGTTCCTGTATGAGCTAGAAAGGTGAAATTTTACAATATATATAGACTCAAGTGTTGTATAACCCTCGGACAGTTCACAAAGTCGTTTTTTGGCCAATGGTCAGTGCTCGCGCTATCAAAATTTTTAATTTATTTTAAATGATACAATTAATTTAAATGATACAAAGATAAAATAATATGCACAATTCTACACGGGAAAACTAATATTGTTTACTAAGATTGTGGTCAGTTTAGCAGTGACCAAAGCGATTTTCATTCTTTCCTTTCAAAATTCTGATCAAAATACTGATCTCAAAGGAGATTCGAAAATAACTATCCGATGTCCAGCCTGAGTTCAACACGAACATAAATCCGCATTTTCTTGAAATCATATTTGAAATATATCGCTCGCCTCTTATTGTGGTAGCATATCTATTATGATCAATTTTGAATTCTCACAATATGCTTAGTTACCGGAACAATTTTCATACTTCCAATACTTTAAAAATCCCGTAAAGAGTTATGGACCTACACATATATGTACACATACCGATCTTAAGGGAAATGCTCCAGGTATGTATAGGTTTTTTGGCATGTGGTCAGTTCTAACGCTATCAAAAATTTGAACGTTGTTTTTGAATTATCTTATAAAATTCGAAGTACTTCATTATTAACGAAAAATTGAAAATAGCACACCAGTGGGCGAGACACACTGGTGTGCTATTTCTGACAACAAAACATTTGAAAATCATTGAACGAATGGGTTTGAGGCTTAGCATGTTTGCATTTAAACGTGTCTCAATAACGCATCGCCGTGAATTGATTGGTAAAAACATATTCGTTTAAGTCTGTCTTGCACTGGGTCATACTAGTTTATAATAATAAATACATGTAATAAAAATGACAAATAACTTTATTCTTCAGTTTCCATTAAAAAAAAACGGCATAAAAAATATCATTCGATATATTGATATTTTCGATTTAATGATGAGGGCTGACAATATATAGATCGTTATGGAGAAACTCTACTTACTGTATTATTAAAGGAGCTTAAGGTTTACATACCACCAATTTAACCCACGCTAAAATTACAGCACTCTCGCTAACAATTTGTGCAAGATATCTCAATTTCAAAATTTCGATACCATAATTGTAAGCAAAGTTTTTCAGCATTTCAAAGCCCAATCGTTAAAAGTTTTAAAATTTCTGCTGGCTTGACCACAAATTATGACTTGGAATCTTAAGAAATTAAAAATAAGTGTTTAAAATAAAAACTAAGTATAAATATGACATTTTTAACTATAATTTAGCAAAGTTTTGAACATATATTTTAAATAAAATATATTTGGAGATATTCCTAAACAATAATTTTATTTGTACTTAAATATCAATTTTATTTGAGAAAATTTTTTCGCAAATATATTTTGTTGTGTCGAGTAATTAATATATGCGCTCCAAATAACGTTTATTGTTTATAATTTAAAATTTATTTGCTCACAAATAAAGAGTTTTCCATTAAGGACATCACACTTTAATATATTAATAAAACACAGAATATTTACCACGAGCCCGTCTACAGCAATCTATTCTTTGGACCCAGTTTTCCATCACTCTTGTAGCGTGATTACAACAGACGGACATGGCTAAATCATCTTAGAATTACGACGATTAAGAACATTTATACTTTATGGGGTCTCAGATCAATATTTAGAGGTATTACAAACGGTGTGACAAAATGAATATACCCCTCATCCTATGGTGGAGGCTATAATAAATAAATATTTTTTTTACCAGAAAGGCGTTGCATTTTTTTGAAAAAAGCTATAAAACGACCAAACTTTTATTAAATGTTAATTTATCGCAGTTTCCACGACTTTTCTTTTTCAAATATGCGTCATAAATATCCTCAATAGTTCTAATATTTAATATATTTTCTTATTAAATGGATTTGTATATATATATTCTTTTCCAAACCTTAAACAAACTAATAAAGTGGATGCTATAGTCTCTTAAGAAAAAACATTTTTATTAAAAACCAGCAAAATTCTGCGCCCCTTTCTTTTTGGAGGATTCTTTAAACTTAATATTCTAAATAATTAAAATAGTGAAATGCATGGCATCAGGTGACAACCCGTTTGTTTGGTCCAAAAAATTTAGGTCAAATAAAAAAAAATAATTTCTTAGTGCATTTATTCCACAACAATTATTGGATGTATCTTATGTCAAAATTAAAAAAAAACACAAAACTTGAAACTAGTACATTTTATTATTTATATTTTATTTCGCTTAATTGGTTCTTTACTATTATTTTTGTTACTGAAGCAAAAAAAGCACAAAAACTAAAAATTGGCTATAGTAAAAGGTCGGTATACGTTTTTAAAGTATTTGGTTCATAAATAGCTTTGTCCGTTTGGCCATACACCGATTACACTAGGTCACAAATAACAAAATTTTCTCTGTTATTTGTTTCTAGCATACTTTTTCTCATTGATTTTGACCTACTAAACACGAAAATGAGTTTTAAAAATTTTTCTGTCGATTGGTTTTCGAGATACAAATTTTTGAACTTTTTTTTAAAATTTTTGGAGGTACACTTACAATTTTGAGCATATCTTTCGTCTTCTTTGACGTATTTAATCCTACTACTCAAATTAAAGCAAATTGAGCCGTCTACAACTCATTCTCAGAAAATTTTCAAATCGGGTGAGTAGTTTTGATGTTGGCGGCTTAAAAAGGTTAAAAATTTAAAAAATGTATATAAAATATAAAACGCGATGCTAACAGCGATTTTGGGTTTTTTACGTATAGCTGGCATTTTTCCAAAGAAAATAAGCACTTACTTAACAAAATCTGACAACAAATGGCGGACTTATAATTTTTTTGGTATAAGACCGAAATTCCACTATTTCACGATATTTTGATTTTCATTATTTGCACAGCTTACCTACCCAACGCAAACGAATAAATACATTTGAACTTAATTTAAAATAAACAAATTAGTCTTAGTATATTATTTTTTAATTTATTTAGAGCACTACATACTCAATGTATGGCACAATTAGAAATGGATGTGCCAGGTTAGCTAAACTAACGAAATTAACCAAATAAACGCCCAAAAAAAAATGAGTAGAAACAAAGATATAATTGTACATTTTATGCCATGTGGAAAAACAGCTGACTTCTTCTTTGTTTTTTGTATTCGCTGCAATTGGTCTCACGTATTAGGGTCCAAATGTAGTCACCCATCATAGCCGTGTCATAGATGCCCTGATAGCGTCGTTCCATAGCCTTCAATTCCTGATGAAAGCGCTCGCCGTGTTCGTCGCTCACGTCTCCTAAATTCTTAGGGAAAAAATCCAAATGAGAATGCAGAAAGTGTATTTTAAGTGACATGTGCACTCCTACACAAAAATGAAAAAAAACGAGAATTAAAACGCTATTTAAATTAACATTTGTTTCAAAAAAAACCTACCCATTGCTTCATAGTTCTTTACCAGATCCTCAACTATGTCCTTATAATTATCGCTTTTGTTGTTTCCTAAAAAGTTTTCCACAACAAGCCTGAAGGAATTCCATGCTGCGGCTTCGATGGGTGATAACAGCTTCGGGAATGTTTCATCTTTCAACATTTTTTTTATCTCGGGTCCTGCGAAGACTCCTTCTTTAATTTTTGCCAGCGAAAGGTAAGGGAAAATTGACCGTAAATAGGCAAAAGCTTCACCTTCTTTGTCCAATTTTTTGGCAAAATTTTTTATCAAACCCAATTTTATGTGTATTATATTTTCACGGTTCTCTATTAGTGGTTTGCGCTGAACATTCGCTTCTCCAACTACAGGTTTCGTTCGTTCCGGTCATTTTTTTTTGAATATAATGCTGATCATCAGCGCGGCTATTCCAAAGGCACAGAAAACAGCAATGTCGCGTATAGCCTCCTTGGAGTCCACACAGAATGGCCACAACTTTGAGGTCGCATATTTTCCAATTATATTTTCTATACTCTATGCATTTCAGCAAAATGTTCATAGTTTCATAGTTCTCTTTTGAATGAACCGCATGAGCAATAGGAAGAGATGGCTTTTCATTCCCATTATGTAAGAGAACTGCCTTCAAGCTCTCTTTGTTGCTGTCAATAAACAACCTCCATTCATTGGGGTTGTGAATTTGGTGAAGCTCTTGGAACAAGCCGGAAATGTCGCTGCAAAAACATATTTCGTCTGTCTTTGTATAAAATTTTGCATACTGCTGGTGACGCTTCCTGTACGCTGTTACTTTCACTTCTGAATCCGCAAATCCACACTGTACCATCCGAGACGCAAAAAGTTCGGATTTCTCCTTAGTGAGACCAAAATCGCGCACCCAATCGTTTAGTTCGGCCTGTGACAGTAATTTTCGCTTTCTGCACGCCCCAAATTCGCTTGCACTTGACTCGGACTCTTGATCTGACGATTCTGCTTTTTGAAGAGATGCACCAGGGCACACTGGATATGGTACATCATTCGAATGTGGTACTGGAAGTGCAAACGATCCCACTTGAGCGTAGTTCCATTTTAAAAATCTCCCTACCCCACTGTTTGTGGTGAGGCAAAAATAACAGTCTGTGGAATGGCATAGCGGCTTTTTCCACATCATTGGTGTATCGAATTTCATATGGCGCCTAAAATTAAAATAAATTACTATATTTGCTTTGCTTAATGTGTTTAAATAAAAATTATTACCTTCCGCCAGCTGCCCAGTTGGTTAGGATTATATAGCAAAGATCACATAGCGACTTAGGTGTCCATGGTTCTGTGATATTTGGTGAAATACCAAAATAATTCAAATAGTGCAATTGCACTGCTGGAGTAAACGTGTGTGCGTGATTATTCTTTATAAACTCGCCACAAACATTGCAGAAATTGTCTGGATTGTTCAAACACTCGAACACACGTAGTATTTTACTCATTGTCTTACTTGTTGGGTAGGTATTATATGCACTTAAATTCAATTTGTTTCACTTTTTACTCGTACTACTCGCGTTCGTAGACACTTGTTGAATGACAAAAAACGATAAATGAACACCTATAAATACTAAGTATGTTACAATATTTTACTGACAGGTACTTATGAATGGGCGCATCTTTTAAGGGTGGCTATATACCTGATTCAGCAAGTGTGCGTTTCAAATTGTGGAAAAGTTTCCAAATAATGACCACTCACAAATGTGGGGGGAATTTCTATAAAAAAATCCGATACAGGTAGCCATCGGGAAAACACACATCAATAAAAAAGTGTAATTCCCTTTTTTCCCTTTAATTGACTGTGAACGGAGTAGCAGTCATAAAGGAACACGAAGAGCGTCCACGCACATTCAGAAGCGTATATTACTCTGCAACCACAATCATAAAAATTAAATAACTATTTGTGTATTACTTATTTTTTTTAATTCTGAGAATCATAAAAATTACGTAAACGTTTTTTCCAAACAATTTTGTACATGTAAAGTGGGTTTGCCAAAATTCGTATCGTAAAATGCACCTGTGTTTCTATGTTCTGCATTTTCATTATACCATTTTCGACGAAACGTCCCTACGGTATTGTAAAAAGGTTTTTTACAATTATGAAATATTTGTGTTATTAATATTAATTTAAAAATTTTATCAAAACTGCACAGTGCTGTGACATTTGAAAAAAAATTCCCAAAAAAAATTGCTGATTTCACTAAATTTTTGAAATTTCACGTCCCTTGCCAGAACAGAAGACATTAACCCAGGGTGGTGAAATTTTGAACAGAAGTAACTTATGTATAGGAGCAACTGTTCCGTTCTATTCCAAAAGGATTATAAAAAACTTGCTTTTTCGATCCCTCCTAGTAGGTTAGCTGTGCAAATAATGAAAACCAAAATATCGTGAAATAGCGGAATTTCGGTCTTATACCAAAAAAATTATAAGTCCGCCATTTGTTGTCAGATTTTGTTAAGTAAGTGCTTATTTTCTTTGGAAAAATGCCAGCTATACGTAAAAAAAAAATCGCTGTTAGCATCGCGTTTTATATTTTATATGAATTTTTATATGAATTTTTCTGCCACATTTTTACTAAAAAAACGCAGTTTTTTAACCTTTTTAAGCCGCCAACATCAAAACTACTGACCCGATTTGAAAATTTTCTGAGAATGAGTTGTAGACGGCTCAATTTGCTTTAATTTGAGTAGTAGTAGGATCAAATACGTCAAAGAAGACGAAAGATATGCTCAAAATTGTAAGTGTACCTCCAAAAATTAAAAAAAAAAGTTCAAAAATTTTTATCTCGAAAACCAATCGACAGAAAAATTTTTAAAACTCATTTTCGTGTTCAGTAGGTCAATATCAATGAGAAAAACTATGCTAGAACCAAATAACAAAACGACTGTTGGCTAGTGTTATAAAACCAGTAAGGAAAGGCAGAAAGTCGGGCGGGGCCGACTATATAATACCCTACACCTCCCTAACAATGCGGTAAGGGTCATTGCGATAATAATTTGGAATAACTGGTAAATGGGTAAGACCATATACAATTCTGAACCGATAATCGCTAAAATAAGAGAGAATTTTGTAATGATCGGAAGTAAAGTAATCAAATCAGGAGGAACATATATATGGAGGTTATATATAAATCAGAATCGATTTTCCCTGAATACTCATTCATGTAAAATAGAAACCTCTTTCTGTCGAATTTCATACTGATCGGATATAAAATACAGTCTCTACAGCGCTTAGATGTCAAATCGTGGCTAACATATATATGGGGGCTATATCTAAATCTGACCCGATTTTCTACGAATTTGGCAGTATTCCTTCATGTAATAAGAAAACTCTTTCTGCCGAATTTCGCTGTGATGGGATATAAAATACAGTTTCTACAGCGCTTACATGTAAAATCGGGGGTAACATATATATGGGGGCTATATCTAAACCTGAACCGATTTCCCCCAAATTTTGTATTGTATCTAAGTGTATCACGAGACTACTCTCTGTCAATTTTTGTACAAATCGGTTCAATAATATTGCTTATACAGTGCATATATGCCAAATCGGAGGTACATATATATGGGAGCTATATGTACATCTGAACAGATTTTAACCAAATTCAATAGGGATCGTTTTTGGGCCTAAATAACGGTATGTGCAAAGTTTCGTTGAGATAGGACCATTATTGCGACCTGTACTTTGATTACAAAATACATCTACAGATAGACGGACAGACAGACGGTGATTGCAAGTCGATCGGATAAATTAAAGAAAAAGTATAATGACATGTATTGGGTGTGGTTGTAATGGTTGGATAGACACATCTGTTTTGGGAGCTACCAAACTCCCATTGTCCCATTGTTACATTGGAGAATATATGTTGGTTCTCGCTTTTCTCGCGTTGTGTACATATTTCACGCAAAAAGTTGATAGAATTAGATAAACCACGAAGATAAAAATTTTTAGTTACGAAATTTTGTTATTATCATAGAAACTGGAAAAGATATAACACATACATTTCAAAAATATGGAAAAAATTATAGAAATATTCATAAATTTATCCATTCTATTATAAGTTGTGTCCAAACTATTCATTCTAGAGGTACTGCTCAGGTGCAAAAAAATACGATGGACATATAGAGGAGTAATTTTTGGTGAGCGTTATTCATGTGAGATCTTTCCGCGAAAAAATATAGCTCATAACTTTTGGAAATGTGATTTTATATCTTTTTGAGTGGGGTCGGCGGCCCCCGCGATTTTGTGAAATATCACCGAAGAAACGATTATAGCAGTTGAAGTACCTATAAATGCATATAGGTGTCGATGATGTGCTTCTAACGAAGCCAAAGCTAAAGCCGCCAAAACTTTAATTAAACATGCGTACATTTTTTCGATCGCGTATTTCGCGCGGCGTCGACCTTTTTATATAAAGATTGAACTGAATTTATTGTCCCAGAAGGCGGTTTACATGGTGAATCCCAATATCAGGGCGGCGAAGAAAATAATGAATCACTAAAATTGCATTCACTTTTTTTAAATTTAGCAAAAATTAAATGTTTTGCTCTTGAAAATTTTAATAGTACTAACATCTTTAATTCATTCCTATATTTTTCGGGAGGTACACTTAACAGCCATGAATTCATACATATTTAAAGATTTAAGTCTTGCACGCGAAGAACGGAAAACTTTTGTCTCAGCAATGATCGTCAAGGCACACCGAAGGCTTTGGTATATATGAATTTAATGGACTTTTAAAGATCTATTCCGAAATCTGAGGTCTCAAAATAAACCCATTCGTTGTTAGTTTCTATCTTAAGATATATTGCGGTTTTAAGCGAAAAGTATCAGTTACCCTGGATGAACACATAATCACCAAATGCCAATGTCGACTTCACACTCTGCGATATTCACAATATAACATTTCAAATTTCTTTGTGTGAGAATATCACTACAAAAATTCGAAAATCTGTTAATTTATTATAGAAGGTAATCTTATAAAAGAGGTTCACAAAAAAATACACTCAAAAAATGATAACATTCAATTCTCGTAGAATCATAGAATTATTTTATTAAAATAAAACACAATATATGATCTTCGAATTTTGAAACAACCACAATTTCGGAACTAAAAGTGACCTTGGCTTCATTTTTTTGTAAGTCATGGCTAATTTCCTCATCTAATCGTGAACAGTTTTCTTATATTTTTCCGATTTTTATATTCGCAGTAATTTCGTTTTCTTAATTCCGCTGAATATTGAATTTTATATAATTTTTTTAAAATTATAATTTGAAACCGCCATAACTTTCGCGGCATTTGATGAAATTAATTCACTACAACGGTTTTTGCATGTTTATATTTTTATCTGTTTTAAAAGCCGTCGATGTTCTCACAAAAAAATCTTGAAAAAAATTTTGCCTTTAGCCTTTTTTTTACAGGTTTTGACGAGAAATATCCTTTTTATCACTGAGAGATAAAAAACCGATGCGCTTGATCAGTGATGCCAATTTAGCCCTTTTCGTGCTAGATTATTGCGATTTATGTGGCTCAAAATGAAAAAAAAAATATTTATAGCCAGAATCCCCCAAATTTTGCAGTTTTGCTGAAACGAAAAACAGGTAAATTTACTAACTTATTCAAATAACATATTTATACTCAAGAGTGCATTGAGCTTTTTTTCCACATTTGCTGAAAATCGTTTACTATTTCAACAAAAAGCTTGTAATATTAAATGGAACAACAAGAACAAACACATAAGTTCAGACTGACCATATGCTCTCCACCGTGAACCGCATTCAACGATACAGCAGCGAAAATGTATGGAATGACTAAAACCTGAAATATAATTGTACGCCAAACCTTCAACGGATGACAAATAAGGACTACATCAATACATGGTTCAATGAGAACTATTTTTAGTGCGAGTGATATGTTCCCATTTTAGACTTATTATGACAAGTATTTTCTTTGGCAGATTGTATTATTCTGGCTTAGGGTTCTATAAGTCGACTCTCGATTAATCAACTTTTTGCCACAAAAAGTCGAAATTGTGAGTCGACATTTTATGTTTGAAAAAGTCTAATAGACGACTTTTCCATGTCCACTTCTTTCATGAACGAGAATTACAAAATTCATATTACACTAGCCCCAGATTGAGATTTCCGATCCCGTCCATACATAAAATAACAGCTCTCTTGCTAACAAATTGTGCAAGATATCTCAATTTAAAAATGTGGCTTACATGGGCGAGGCCACGCCCATTAGTTTGATCCCGCCCATTTTTGAACTAATCACGTAGACTGCCACCAGATACATATAAACAGAATTACAGTAATATCATTACTAAATTTTGAAAGATAGCTCAAATTTGAGTTATATGGGCGGGGCCACGCCCATTTTTGAACTAATCACGTAGACTGCCACCAGATACATATAAACAGAATTACAGTAATATCACTACTAAATTTTGAAAGATAGCTCAAATTTGAGTTATATGGGCGGGGCCACGCCCATTGGTCTGATCCCGCTCATTTTTGGACCAATCACGTAGGTTTCCACCAGACACATATACACAAAATTACAGCACTCTCGCAAACCAATCACGTAGACTACCACCAGATACATATGCACAAAATTAAGGACTCTCACTAACAAATTGTGAAAGATATCTTTATTTTAAGATTTGAATTATATGGGCGGGGACACTCCCATTAGTCCGATTCCGCCCATTTTTGGACCAATCACGTAGACTACCACCAGATACATATGTACAAAATTACAACACTCTCTCTAACAAATTGTGCAAGATATCTCAATTTCAACATTTGGCTTATATGGGTGGGGCCACGCCCTTTGGTCCGATCCCGCCTATTTTTGGAACAATAACGTAGACTACCACCAGATTATATGTACAAAATTACAGCACTCTCGCTAACAAATTATTCAAGATATCTCAATTTCAAAATTTAACTTATATGGGCGGGGCCACGCCCATTGGAAAATTTCAAGACGGTCCAGCCGTTTAGACGCCTATACTGTACAAACAAACCAACAAACACACAATCTTCTTTAGATAAAAGGTTTTCCAACAAGAGGTGTTATTTTGGTATTCAATGAAAAATGCAATTTTTTGAGATAAATGATCGGATGTTTATTTCATAATAAAGAGGAAGGTATGCCGTTAATAATGAAAAACAACATCAGCCAAAAGGCCACCACGACCACGCTTACATGACCATATCCTTTTCATGAAATTTTCCATAAGCAAATCGCAAAGTGGCTGCCCTATGTCCACGATAGCCCCACGAATTATATCTTTGAGGTCTTGAATCGACGCTGGGCTATTAGCGTAGACCTTATCTTTCACGTGGCCCCAAAGGAAGAAGTCGCAAGGTGTTAAATCACAAGATCTCGGTGGCCAATTGTGATCACCTCTTCGAGAGATAACACGGTCCGAAAACTTTTCCCGTAACAGAGAAATGGTTTTGTTGCTTGTGTGGCACGTAGCGCCGTCTTGTTGAATGTAAACGTTGTCCAGATCAATACCATCCAAGTCCGACTATAAAAAATCATTAATCATCTCTCGATATCGCAATCCATTTACCGTAACTGTTGATCCAACCTCATTTTCGAAAAACTAAGGTCCAATGACCCCGCCGGACCATAAACCGCACCAAACAGTAACACGTTGAGGATGGAGAGGCTTCTCAACAATAGCCCTTGGGTTTTCCGAGCCCCAGATGCGACAATTTTGCTTGTTGACGTAGCCACAGAGGAGGAAATGGGGCCTCATCAGTCAAGATGATTTTTCGATTATTTTAACTTTTTCAAATTTTAATAATTTCAATGCGTTGTTGAATCCTGTCTCATTCCATTTTTAGTAATGGCGTAGTTGCACTTGTCAAATGTCAAAGAATAAAAGCTTCAAAAGTGACAGCTACCGAATTCCGGGTGATTCAAAATAACACCTCTTGTGGAAATACCCGTTATATAGATTTGGGTTACAAAAAACCTTTATTCAGTTGTATCGAAACCAATATCGGACCAATTTAACAGTTAAAAATAACCGTGCGCCGACGAAAACTCCTATGTGTAATTTTTCGATTTTTTTTATTGTCGAATTAGAATGTCCTAGCGGTCATACGACTACTCGCCAAAGCATTTTGCGCTATCTCCGCCGGTTCAGAAGTTACCAAAAACTCCTATGTGTATTTGTTGGTTTTTATATTGCGAATTTGTGTAATCCATAACATCGACTTACACCGCCAAATTTTTCCAAAACTATTATACCGAATTTAATAAGATTAATATATTTGCATTCTATGATCTCTGAGGAATAGATTATTATCAGCATTTCCGCGAAAAATATCCCCCGGCGAATAAATTTTGTAAAAAAAAATTAAGTTTCTTTAACAAAAATATATATAGCAAATTTGGTAAGGACTTACAGTGTGTTAAAACTTTTGCATGCCTTCCCCTTTATATGAGGCATATTTTGATTTGCCACATTGTAAATCCCTACCAAATTATTGTAATTTTTTTGTTAAAGAAAGAGTTGTAGTCGTTTTTCATATCTCCCAAAACTTTTTTTACCACTTTTTCCAAGGACTGTCCGTTCGCCTAATAATAGCATTATATAGTAAAATAATTCTGAACTTAAGTGTTGTTTGTTCGAAATTTATTTGTCGCGGGATTTTTATCGCAGAAATGCTCGTGCCAATCTATCCCTCAGAAATCATCGCACTAATAGCGGTGTAAGTCGATTTTTCTTTTTTTTTCCAATTCATTACATTTTTTCATTGAATCTTTCATTATTATACAATGAAAATAACAATAAGTGGACAAATCTTAACCTAAAATACTATTCTCTGGGTTGTTGCCATTGCGAACAAACCATTGAGACTTTACACAATTTTTTTACTTAAACAAAAGGTTAACATTTCAAATTTAGGAATTCATAATTTCATTTAATTTTTTTGTTTTAGATTTTGATTATGATTTGTGATTTGTTTTAATTTATATCATGTCCAGCGTATCTCTCCTTCTAAGGCGGTCATGACCTTCAAAATTTAGTAGTTCTCGAGTCATGTTTGGATGATTGAATAGTTTACCCACGTAACACCGGCAATATTTTTCAATTTCCTCTTTTACTGTTGGCATGTTGAGATCCTTATGGATGTTAGCGTTTCTTATATACCATGGTGCACCTGTAATTAAACGAAGAATATTCGATTCTTCTTTGTAATTTGCATACATTTGAAGCGCACGCTGTACCCCAGAGCTGTATACCATATGTCCAAATTGGCTTCAATACCGTTTTGTATAAAAGAACTTTATACTCTGGATCTAAGGCAGATCTTTGGCTGATCAGCCACTGAAGTTGATTAGTTTTGAGTTTTATTTGAGTTACTTTAGAGTCTATGTGGCGCGACCACGTCAAACGCCGATCTAAGTGGATTCCAAGGTATTTTACATGATCCTTTTGGGGAATCTGTGAGTTGAAAATGGAAATTGGAGGACTTGCATCCCTTCGCAGGGTAAAAGTAACATGATTACACTTTGAGGCATTCACCATTATTCTCCATTTTTTTAACCATTCTTCTAGGATTCGGACATGCGACTGCAGTTGATCGGACGCAACTGAAGGGTTTTTGTGAGTACTGACGAAAGCAGTATCGTCCGCAAAAGTAGACGTGAGCGTAAAGTTGGTTATGGGCATATCTGCCGTAAAAATAACGTACAGTATAGGGCCAAGAATGCTCCCCTGTGGGACACCGGCATTTATTTTCTTAGGGCTAGAAAAAATGACTTTTGATTTAACTTGAAAAGACCGGTTAGTCAAATAGGTCCTGAACAGTTTATGCGTGTTGATTGGCAGAAGGTCACATATTTTGTACAAAAGTCCTTCGTGCCAGACTTTGTCAAATGCTTGGGAAATATCTATGAATAACGCCGAACAGTACTCTTTATTCTCAAAAGCTCTTCTGATACAGGTTACGATACGGTGTACCTGTTCTATAGTATTGTGACTTTTTCTAAAACCAAATTGATGGTCAGGTATAATATTGTGAGAAATTATGTGAGGTGTGATTTTCTTCATGAGAATGGACTCAAACATTTTTGAAAGTATCGATAGTAAGCTTATAGGGCGATAGGATTTCACTTGAGTTGGATCTTTGCCTGGTTTCGGTATCATCACGATTTCAGACCTCTTCCAAGATAGGGGGAAGTAACCTACACGGAGAATTGCATTAAATAAAAATAACACAATTTTCAAGGCTGAAAACGGAAGTTCTTTAATCATTTTCGCTGTTATACCATCTCCTCCGGGCGATTTCTTTAATTTTAGTTCTTTGACAGATTTTTCAACATCCTTTATTCTAAGCTTGATTGGGCCAGGAATTATATCATCTATCACGGGCTGATAGATTGGGCGACGAATTAAATCATCTATCACGGGCGGATAGATTGGGCGTGGAGTTATATCGTCTATCACGGGCGGATAGATTGGGCGAGAAGTTATGTCATCTATCACGGGCTGATACATTGGGAGAGGAATTGAGTCATTTATCCCGGGCGGATAGATTGTGTGAGAAATTGTATCATCTATCACGGGCGGATAGATTGGGCGAGGAATTGGGTCGTTTATCACGGGCGGATAGTGTGGGCGAGGAATTATATCTATCACGGGCGGATAGATTTCACTGTTGGGTGTAAAAACGGACTCGAGGTAGTTTGCGAATGCATTTACTTTCTCTTCTGTGCTTTTTGCCCAGTTCCCATTTTCAAGGCGAATTGGGGATTCATGCGCAACAGGACCTCGCATGTTTTTTGTGGCCTTCCAGAGACTATAATCTGTTTTCTGGGTTGGATCCAGAGATTGCAAATATATTTTTAGATCACTTTCCTCGGCTGATTTTAAGGCTGATTTCAATCTCTTCTGGCAATTTTTTAGTTTTTTTCTCAGTGTTGGGGAGCGATATTGTTGCCACTCTCTTCTTACGCTTCTTTTTTCATTGATTAGCGCTTGGATGCCTATTGGGTTATTGGAGTTATCTCTTTTGAATGCGCTTTTTCGAGTAGCCACTTTAACAGCACTGTTTACAACGTCTGTGAATAGGTTTACCGCGGCTTCAATTTCATCCGTTGTACGTAACGATACACCATCGGATAGGTGTGAGCTAACGTATTTTTTATATTTTAGCTAGTTGGTATACTTATTGGGCAAACTGTCACACCCATTTTCATGATTGTTGTAAAGCAGTGTCAAAATGGTAGGCGAATGATCCGATGATAGATCAAGTGATGGACATAGAGATAATTGTTCACGCCTTATATTTTTTATTATAGCGAAATCAATAAGGTCAGGCGTTTTGTTCAGATCTGAGGGCCAATATGTTGGGTGACCGCTCGAAGCTACATCTAGTTTAGCAGATGTTATGGCTTTAAGTAGTTGTCTACCTTTTGGAGTAGTGAGGCGAGAGCCCCAAAATGTGTGCTTGGCATTGTAGTCACCTGCTACCTGCTAGAAGAACTCCATGAATTGATCTTTGTTAATATTGTGCCTAGGGGGACAATATATCGACGATATCACCAGATTTGTGCCTGTGATAGCGATAGAAGTTGCTTGTATATGCTCAGTCCTATATTCGCGCATAGGATAATGTTTGATTTTATTTTGGACAATAAGAGCTGTACCACCACAGGCTCTCCCGCTAGGATGTTTAGTATCGTATGTGGAATAACCACGTATCCTAAAACAATTTCTGGTTGAAAAATGTGTCTCAGAGACTAATAAAATATCTATACAGTGGTTTCGGAGAAAATTTTCTACCTCATTTCTGTGTTGGCTCAGGCCGTTTGCATTCCAATAACAAATTCTCATTGGATTTATTTTTGATTTAACACGAGTTGCATAAGTATACTTTGATTTCTCATCATTTCTTGCATCATGCTTTGCATATTCAACATGAATGAATTCATAGTTTCTATTAATTTTTCTATTGAGTTTTCGAGGGGAAATTGAGGGGGTAACGAATTACCATTTCTTGTCATACGGGCGTATGACATATTTGGATGAATTGTATTCTTTGGGATTCGGTTTAAGTCGATTTTTTGGATTACAAAAATTTCGCTATAGAATAATATTGCAAATATCGCGGACATTACAAAGCGTCTTACAAATGTTAATATTTATGGGAAATTATGTTATAGATTTAAATTTCAGCGATTCAATGTAACTAAGTTCGGTTTTTTGATTAACAATTGTTTTTATCGCGATAACTCGCAAAAGGAAGCAGATCAGATTTTGATCTCTTGTCATATGAGTAGAGGGGATGATTCTGTACAAACCCTCATTAGCCGTTTTTGGCCCCAATCCAAGCCAACTTTCGATTGCTTGAGGTACGTTGTGAACATTCAAATATCAAAACTCCTATGTGTATTTTTTTGTTTTACAAATATTTAAAATGCTCCAAACAAAATATCCTATATGTCGATTTTCTTGAAAACCATTTACCACGTCATGACCTTTTCACATATACGATTTTTGTTATGATATATTGGTGGTAAATAATTAAAAGAAAAATTCAAAAATCTGAATGGAAACTTTTTTGTCTCTCCTGAAAACTAGTAAAAAAACACATAGGAGTTTTCGTCGGCGCACCGACGATATATTATTTTTTAGTTATAAATAGTTTGGCATAACAATTACATAATAAGATAACAAAAATGTCTGGATGGATCCAAAAAATTTATAATATTGATGAGAATGATATTCCAATACAGTCACGAGAATATTAAAAGACATCCCTTGTTTGTTGGAAGGTAATCTTGCGATATGTGGAGGACACTGAAAAATAAGTTCCTCTTTATATCAAAAATGTCTTATCGCCACAAAAATTCGGAGCCAAATCTATCAAAAACGTTTAAATACGCTTCATTTTTTAATGCCAATTGGTTTCGTAAATAAGTATGACATATTAAATTCAATTGAACTTGACAAAACGATTTTTTAGTGTTTTTTCTGTTAAAAATTTTTTTAACTTTTATATGGAACGACTTCTGCCAATTTCTGATTACCAGACCATCATTCAGTTTTTTATCTTTTCCTGTATTTTACTTCAAAATAAATGAAGAAAACTTGAAATATTCGCATTTTCATTAATAAAGTCGAAAAGTCGACTTTAATCGACTTTTTTATACTAAAAGTCGACATCTGGATTTTTTCAAAACGTCGAAAATCGAGTTTTTGCCACAATTATATAACCCTATTCATTGTTTCGTCGTAAGAGGTGACCATATTATGAGATTGCCATAGTTCAATTTGCAATATAAATATATGGTTACTGCAAGTAGTTTTGATACAAAATGAATGGTTGCCTTGAGAATATTCAATCTAATCTTTTAAAATAAGAAATTTCAGCTTTTCGATAACTATAATATGAATAAGTTGCAAAGCTAACGTCGCACAGTGGGGCCTTTTGACTGTTTTGTTGCATAACTCGTAACTTCTGAACTAGTTAAGATATTTACTACATTTTAAAAATGTAGTAAAGAAGAAACCGTAAGCTTTAAAATAAGTGTGGTAATTTGTTGCTAGAGCAACGGTAGGCTGTAAAACAATAGCTCTAATATGAATTGTCTTTATATATAATAACATTATATTTCTATTTGCTCTACTTATACTTTTTTTATTTAGGAAAGCGACATTTTTCGAACCTGGCATCTTTTATGTACAAGAGCGTCTGTCGCGATTCAATTTTCAAAAATGCGTGAAATCGGCATTTTTATCACATAATTAATACCATATCCTTCGAGAGCGGGTCCGATATCTGTTTGCTACACTGATAGAAAAACCGTTCGTCACCATAACGAATCAGTTTCGTCAATATATCTTCGTACTGGTGATGAAAAGTTTCATACATGCGAGAATAAGAATGCATTCCCACGACGAAAATATATATTTGACCATTTTGCTGAAAATATGATAAAACGAAGCAATCAGTTCATAGTTTGAGCTTAATTTAAGTTAATTTATTTTTAAAGTTTAATTTAAAAAATCTAATAATGGTGATGAGTGGGATTCGTCGTGGTGATGAATGGAATTCGTCGTGGTGATGAATGGTATTCGGCGTGGTGATGAATGGTATTCGTCGTGGTGATGAATTGTATTCGTCGTGGTGATGAATGGGATTCGTCTGTTGGCAAATACATTACTTGATGAGATTATGTTTTATTTAAAATATCAGAAGTAATGAATTCTCGTTCGTTTGCTTTAAGCCTTTCCTGATAAGAACTGCGTTTCGAACCGAATAATCACAACTGAACTTGGCAAATAATTTTACTTTCACGAAAAAAAAATGCGACGTCAATTTTTTTTTGAAATAAGTTTTTTTGTTGTTCTGGTATATCTGGCTATAGAATGTCACCAATACATTTTATTAATCGTGCTTCTGGTCCACATATTAAAGTAAACTCACTTTATAATACGAAAGAAATCATAAAAAATTAGTAGGTTTGACATTTAAAATATCCACAACTATTGTTGTGGTTGGCATCCCGTTACGAAAATTCGTATTGATATAGTACACAGAATGTGCTCTGTTTTTTAGTTTAAAGATAGAGACCCCCATCCGATCGACACTATTCAAATCGCAAGGAAAACATAAAAAAGTATGAAAATTAAATTTTTGCAAACATTTATCAATGTATATTTTGTACGTTTCTAAATAGCTGTCATATAAGCCACGGTTCATTCATTCAAATTTCAAACTTTGACACCCTGTATCTTCGTAGCCTATCACATTAGGAAGCAGTATTTTTGGCACACCTCAAACACATAGTACTTCTCCACCCACCCAAATTTTGACGCGAGCGGAATAAAATAAAAAATGGGCCCTTTGACGTGTTTTCCCCATTTATAACATGTAAAAGCTTTAAGTTCGGTCATGCCGAATCTTATATACCCTCCACCATAAATACCATGTGACCTCACAAAATAACTCAAACATAAAGAAAATAACACCGAAGACACAAAAAATATGGCTCTATGAAATAACCCCCCAATGAAATAACCCCCCAAATCGAAAATGAAATAAGTCCCCAAATTTGGGGATTTATTTCATTATGTTATAAGTCCCCAATTTCAAAAACGAAATAAATCCCCACATAATGAAATTAGACCCCAAATTTAAAATGAAATAAATCCCCATTTTTGGGGACTTATTTCATAATGAAATAAGACCCAATTTTTAGAGTGAAATAACTTCCCAATTTTTTTATTTTTTTTTTTAAGTAATATAAACAAATTTAAGAATAAATTTGCATAGAATCTTCAATAATACTACGGCAACAAGGACAATTATAATTTTGCAAACCATTGGCAATAGAGTCAGCGATTAGTTGGTTATTGCATTTGTCGCAAATCTTAAAATGTCTGCATGGCAAAAGATCAATGTTTGGTGCATTTTCTCTATAGACAACACATTCATTTTCATTAGAAGATGTGTTGTAGGATTCTTCTTCAGAATCATCATCACTAGATGAGTCTCCTTTGAGGATGTCAGGGATCATATGAAACCTTGAGCAGAAGAACATTATTGCAAATAGAAGAACATTTTTTAAAAATGGTGGAATCACTGTGGAAATGCGACCAATGGAATACATATGGTCGATTAAGAAAAAATTAGTACAAAATAAAAAATTCGCGCGAAATTTTTAATTTTATACTAATTTGTAATTTTTATACTAATTCAATCAACCATATGTATTCTATTGGTCGCCTGTTCACTACAAAAGTTATTGTGAAGCTATTCTTTCATGAGAAACCGAAGATGTATGTTTGTTTGGTCTTTAACGGAAATGTTGTGCAATGATTGTGGTAGTGAAAAGGAGGATATGTTTGACTGAGCAAAAATTTGTATAAAATTAAAAAATTCGCGCGAATTTTTTAATTTTATACCAATTTTCGCTCAGTCAAACATATCCTTTTGTTTTTTTTTATGATAAATCAGTTTTTGCTCTGTAACATAAAGCAATTTACTGTTACGTCTCTTGCCGGCAATAATTTCGTAATTCTTTTTTCTTTTCGATTTTTACGCCATGAAGTCTTTTAACAAACTGATTTGCTGGTACATATTTACTTTAACAAGTAGTCAATGCTATCAGAATTTCTAATGGTCTATAAATTCGCACGCAGTTTCAGTATATCACATTATACACGTAAAAGAATCTTTGCTCAGAATTATTAATTAATATTATTATTCATTGAAATTATTATTAATATTTAAAAATATTCTTCGGACTAATTTAAATATTTTGTAACTATAAGTTTTCTTTCAGTGCAGCAAATATTCTTTACAGTAATTGCACATGTGACGAGTACAGTAGTTTTTCTGCATTGAACTCTAATTTTTAATTTTAAAAGTAATTTTTTTAAAAATAAGTCCCCAAATCGAAAATTGGGGATTTATTTCATTGCAAAAAATTGGGGACATATTTCATTATGAAATAACCACCCAAAATAAAAATGAAATAACTCCCCAAAAAGTGAAACAAACCCCCAAATTTAGTTGTTGTTGTTTTCTGTACATTTTTTGGGGACTTATTTCATTTTCGATTTGGGGGGTTATTTCATTGGGGGGTTATTTCATTGGGGGGTTATTTCATTGGGGGGTTATTTCATAGAGCCAAAAAATATAGCAGATGAGAACAGTAGGAATCACAACAAGTTAGATGCTATATATGGGAGCTATATCTAAATATGGACCGATACGGCCCATTTGCAATCCCAAACAACCTGCAACTATAAGAAGTATTTGTACCAAATTTGATCAACCTAGCTCTATTATTGCGGACTGTAGCGTGATTACCACAGACGGACGGAGGGACGGACAGACGGACATGGCTAAATCGTCTTAGAGGGTGGTGTTATTTTGTTTAAATGCACCTGGTGGCAGTCTATGTAATTGGTCCAAAAATAGACGGGATCGGAAATCTGAAATCTGGGGCATCGAAGTGGACCGGGTCCAGCTAGTAACATATATTCATATATCATTACCAATTTTCTTAAAAATTGTCCAAGTCATTTGGAGCAACATCCATTTCATCTCAATTCCTTTTGCGATTTCACGTGACTCAATGAAGAAATTCGTAGACCGCAAGAAGCCGCCAACATGTTGAAGAGATGCTCATTCCGCCTTCCATATATGCGTGTATTTAAATTTGTATAATCTTTGTTTCGACACTCTTGGGCTTTTTCCCATAACTCTCCGATATTAAGATTTGGTACTCAATTAAATATTTCACATGAGCTAAATTTTTTGTTTGGGATACATTTGACGTAGTTGCTGAGAGGTTTTTCAGCATATTCTGCAAACTTCGTGCCGTGGCCTTTCCCTTACAGTTGTTTACATTGAGAATAACGCCCCATCTTCTTATAGTTTTATTATCGACACCAGTAAAATGGGCTGTGACATCGTCATTCTCAAAAAATTATCTTGAAGTATTTCCGTCATTACTATATTTGTGTTTTATTTATTTGTACTATAAACATTACATTCATTAATATTCGGCCTCAGCGCCATATACGCATTTTTGAGGCATGTGACAACATACTATAATTCAGTTATACAAATGAATCAGTGCTTTATTTAAGTGTAAAATAAAGTTAGTAAATTCAAATTATATAAATTCAAATAATATAAAAATATTTAGCATTTAAATATATTTTATGATAAATAGTATTCCAATTTATTCAGTAAATAATCTCTACATGCATTCTTAAATTGTGAAATTCTTTCAATCGATTTTATAGGGGATGGTAAATCGTTATACTTTTTTCCGCCAGTGTAATCAATACGCTGTTTTGTTGTTTCTAATCTACACAATGGTAACCTTAGATCTGATTGATTTCGAGTATTAAAATTTTTTTGATTTTGATTAAATTGTACAATGTGGTGTCCAATATTATGAAGACATTTGTACACAAACATGAGAACCTATTATTCATAAACTTCATATACAGGCAATATATTTTTAGTAACAGTTGTATATAATAAATTTGTCGAAAATGTTATTGGTAAGTTATACACAATTTTTAAAGCTTTATTTTGAATGCTTTGAAGTGATTTCAAGAAGCTACTATTCTTTCTATTATAAACACATGTAGTGGCCAGATATTTAATAAGTGAATGCATCATCGAGTTGAATATCATGGTTTTAGATCTTTCGTCTACCTTCCACTTTAATTTGTATAATATGCCAATGGCTGGGGCTATTTTCTATTTTATTTCGTCAATATGCAAATTCCAAGACATGTTACTCTGAAGAATAACACCAAGATACTTAACTGAGTGAGTTTCTTCAATCATATTCCCATCGATTATAACAGTAAAATCGTGATTTTGATTTACAGAATGTGGTCGAAAACGAATCCATTTAGTTTTATTAGGATTAGGTTTCAAGCCATTTAATCTTGAAAATTCAACTAAGAGCGTGGCATCTCTTTCAATTTGTGTCGTTAGTACAATGTCATGCTTATACGGATAAAAAATGCAAACATCATCTGCAAACATATAAAGTTTCCCAAACAAACCTTAGTTCCCCAAGTCATTCAAGTAAATCGAAAATAACAAAGGACCAAACTCACTTCCTTGCGGTACCCCGTGTTTTACAGAATCTGTAAAACTTCGTAATCCATTTATCTGAACAAACTGTTTACTATTGTGAAATGGCTTCTAAATAACAATAGCTCTGACCCTTTTACACCATACAAATCTAACTTCCGCAGCAAAATTTCATGATCAACAAGATCAAGGGCTTTTGTGAAATCAAAAATACGCCGGCTACTCCACTAGATCCGTCATCGATGCCCTTGCATAGGTATTGCACAACATTCACAACAGCATCCTCGGTTCCACAACCCCTACTAAAGCCAAATTCATAACCAAATAAAAGATTGTTCTCTTCAAGATAACACAAAAGTTTATCAAATAAAACTTTCTCAAGAATTTTGTCGATGGTTGAAAGTACTAATATTGGTCTATATTTATCTACGGTAGAATAATTGCTTTGTTTCGGTATAGGGATGATTTTGTGTATTTTCAAAAAGTGCAAAACGAATTTCTCTTCTATGCATAGTTCTAACACCCGATAGCCTAACAGCACTCTCAATGCAAGATAAAACCTCATTAGTCAAACCAGTAGCAGTAAACGGTATGAAACAATGAGGTAACGTTTGACCCAAAATTTCTCTAGCTTTCACAAAATCACTATGAATTTTGCTGAACTCAACATACTTTTACGTGAAGTTAGGTTTCTTAACTCTACAGAAGAGCATATTATGGTCTGATAATGAACTTTCTACTGAATCTATAAGAAGCATTTCTGATACATTACTGAAAATATGATCAATACAGTTGCACTAGTTATGAGGTTATGAGCACTTTCGCAACCATAGTTTTGAAATACTGAACAGTAATCAATACAACATGAAGTTTGCAAAAAAATCAATGTTAGCATCACCGAGTACTTTCAATGGACTTTGAGCATGACTATTCAATATTACATCCAGCATATTAATAAAATAATTCACATTACATTTTTGAGATCTATAAAATGAAATAAGTTTCAAGGGCTTATTATCAATTTTAAACCCGGATAGTTTCACATTTATAATTTCAACAAAACTCAATAGTTCACACAAAGTTCAATAAAAAACTGAATTTGACAGTTAATATATAACGACGTACGAGTACCACCATATCCATCATTCCTACAACAGTGAACATTTTCAAAGCCTGGCATTGAATATAATTGAGTTCATTTCTAAACCAATTTCCTTGTACTGCAATTATATCAGGCAGCTTTGGAAAAATTGCTAATACAGTTTTAAACTTATTAAATTTTTCCAGCGAAGAAATACTTCTTGTATTTATGCACAATATATTCAAGAATTTATTATTTAATTTACAATATTTTACAAATTCAGAAAAATTATTAAAATATTGATTTTTAATCATTTTATAAAGTATTACGACTCCACGCCAGGAGTTAAAAACAAGTAAGAAAGTTTCAGTCGGGTAAACAGACTAAGGTATACCCTCACTTTGTGAGTAATGTAATATTGAATATTACTCGAATTATTCTGTCAATTTGTGTGGGAGGTGCCAGAAGGGGTTTATCAAATACACCTATTTTTCGCTGAACATTAGATACTTTAAATTCATTGCACTGTGCCGAATTATAAGCATTTATGTGCACTGGTAAAAACTTTATGAGATATTAAATTGTGGTATGATTTGGGCATTTTGTGTGGGAGGTACAAAAAGGGGCGTGGCGATAACGCCCATTTTTCTCAGGGCTATAGACGCTATAAAAACATTATACTGTACAAAATTTCAAGTATTTGTATGCACTGGTTTAAATGTTATAAGCTGTTAACTTTTGGTGCAAAAAGGTACCTTTGTGTGGGAGGTACCAAAAAGGGCGTGGCAACAACGCCAATTTTTCCCTTGACTGTAGGCAATATAAAAACATAATACTGTACAAAATTTCAAGCTTTTTTATACACTGTTTTTTTTTTTTTTTTTTGTAATTTGCATACATTTGAAGCGCACGCTGTACCCCAGAGCTGGATACCATATGTCCAAATTGGCTTCAATACCGTTTTGTATAAAAGAACTTTATACTCTGGATCTAGGGCAGATCTTTGGCTGATAAGCCACTGAAGTTGATTAGTTTTGAGTTTTATTTGAGTTACTTTAGAGTCTATGTGGCGCGACCACGTCAAACGCCGATCTAAGTGGATTCCAAGGTATTTTACATGATCCTTTTGGGGAATCTGTGAGTTGAAAATAGAAATTGGAGGACCTGCATCCCTTCGCAGGGTAAAAGTAACATGAGTACACTTTGAGGCATTCACCATTTTTTTAACCATTCTTCTAGGATTCGGACATGCGACTGCAGTTGATCGGACGCAACTGAAGGGTTTTTGTGAGTACTGACGAAAGCAGTATCGTCCGCAAAAGTAGACGTGAGCGTAAAGTTGGTTATGGGCATATCTGCCGTAAAAATAACGTACAGTATAGGGCCAAGAATGCTCCCCTGTGGGACACCGGCATTTATTTTCTTAGGGCTAGAAAAAATGCGATTTGATTTAACTTGAAAAGACCGGTTAGTCAAATAGCTCCTGAACAGTTTATGCGTGTTGATTGGCAGAAGGTCGCATATTTTGTACAAAAGTCCTTCGTTCCATACTTTGTCAAATGCTTGGGAAATATCTATGAATAACGCCGAACAGTATTCTTTATTCTCAAAAGCTCTTCTGATGCAGGTTACGATACGGTGCACCTGTTCTATAGTATTGTGACTTTTTCTAAAACCAAATTGATGGTCAGGTATAATATTGTGAGAAATTATGTGAGGTGTGATTTTCTTCATGAGAATGGACTCAAACATTTTTGAAAGTATCGATAGTAAGCTTATAGGGCGATAGAATTTGACTTGAGTTGGATCTTTGCCTGGTTTCGGTATCATCACGATTTCAGACCTCTTCCAAGATAGGGGGACAAACCTACACGGAAAATTGCATTGAATAAAAATAACACAATTTTCAAGGCTGAAAAGGGAAGTTCTTTAATCATTTTCGCTGTTATACCATCTCCTCCGGGCGATTTCTTTAATTTTAGTTCATTGACAGATTTTTCAACATCCTTTATTCTAAGCTTGATTGGGCCAGAAATTATATCATCTATCACGGGCTGATAGATTGGGCGACGAATTAAATCATCTATCACGGGCGAGAAGTTATGTCATCTAGCACGGGCTGATAGATTGGGAGAGGAATTGAGTCATTTATCCCGGGCGGATAGATTGTGTGAGAAATTGTATCATCTAAATTGGGCGAGGAATTGTGTCGTTTATCACGGGCGGATAGTGTGGGCGAGGAATTATATCTATCACGGGCGGATAGATTTCAGATGTATCACTGTTGGGTGTAAAAACGGACTCGAGGTAGTTTGCGAATGTATTTACTTTCTCTTCTGTGCTTTTTGCCCAGTTCCCATTTTCAAGGCGAATTGGCGATTCATGCGCAACAGGACCTCGCATATTTTTTGTGGCCTTCCAGAGACTATAATCTGTTTTCTGGGTTGGATCCAGAGATTACAAATATATTTTTAGATCACTTTCCTCGGCTGATTTTAGGGCTGATTTCAATCTCTTCTGGAAATTTTTTAGTTTTTTTCTCAGTGTTGGGGAGCGATATTGTTGCCACTCTCTTCTTACGCTTCTTTTTTCATTGATTAACGCTTGGATGCCTATTGGGTTATTGGAGTTATCTCTTTTGAATGCGCTTTTTCGAGTAGCCACTTTAACAGCACTGTTTACAACGTCTGTGAATAGGTTTACCGCGGCTTCAATTTCATCCGTTGTACGTAACGATACACCATCGGATAGGTGTGAGCTAACGTATTTTTTATATTTTAGCCAGTTGGTATACTTATTGGGCAAACTGTCACACCCATTTTCATGATTGTTGTAAAGCAGTGTTAAAATGGTAGGCGAATGATCCGATGATAGATCAAGTGATGGACATAGAGATAATTGTTCGCGCCTTATATTTTTTATTATAGCGAAATCAATAAGGTCAGGCGTTTTGTTCAGATCTGAGGGCCAATATGTTGGGTGACCGCTCGAAGCTACATCTAGTTTAGCAGATGTTATGGCTTTAAGTAGTTGTCTACCTTTCGGAGTAGTGAGGCGAGAGCCCCAAAATGTGTGCTTGGCATTGTAGTCACCTGCTACCAAAAACTTTGTGCCAAGAGTGGAGAAGAACTCCATGAATTGATCTTTGTTAATATTGTGCCTAGGGGGACAATATATCGACGATATCACCAGATTTGTGCCTGCGATAGCGATAGAAGTTGCTTGTATATACTCAGTCCTATATTCGGGCATAGGATAATGTTTGATTTTATTTTGGACAATAAGAGCTGTACCACCACAGGCTCTCCCGCTAGGATGTTTAGTATCGTATGTGGAATAACCACGTATCCTAAAACAATTTCTGGTTGAAAAATGTGTCTCAGAGACTAATAAAATATCTATACAGTGGTTTCGGAAAGTGACTAAGAAGAAAAAGGGCTCGCCGTTTTCCAGTAATTCGGAGAAGCCTAACGTAACCACTCAAAAGGAGGTCTCTCGTCTGGGTCCTTCGATCGTTGGCGGTAAAGTTAACCTAGTAACGCAAGTCAATTCAACCAAATCATCCGTTAAGGATGAGGCTTTAAACAAAAAGACTCTACAGACACGGAAAAATCAATTGGCCATAAAGAAGGGTAAGAAGCCACCATCTTATTCTAATATAGCTAAACAACAATTTCGAGACGATCTATGCTAAGCCATAATTGATAGTAGTAGTGCATCTGGCAGAATCCCCGAAGACCAAAAGAGTAACTTCGAATATTTGGTCTATAGGAGGGTAGCGGAATACGTCCTCGAATCTAAGGATGAACCACCAATCGCAGTAATGAGTTGCAAGTTTGAGGGGGGTGTTTTGATGCTAAGGCTGGCATCACAACGCTGCGCTGGTGTCCTCGTAAAACTAGTGGATAGCTTCCCCTCACCTTGGGACGGCGCAAAGCTAAAATTGGTAAGGAAAAGCGACATTCCTAAACTCATAAAAACGACCCTATATGTTAAGGGATGTCCCAGTAAGTTCTCATCAGAGTACATACTCGACATCATTGGCAAACAGAATTCAAAACTTTGCGTGAGAAAGTGGGAAGTCTTCTATAGGAAGAATGATACCGAGGGTACTCTCCACTGCCAAAAACTGATGTGGAAGTAGTCAATAACACCACCAGTTCACCAATAGTACCGCCACTTTTGCAGGAAGTTCCCAGCAAAGGTGGTGATCAAAATAAAAAGAGCCACAAAATGATTCAAAACAATGAGGGAAAATTGTCGACTGGAAGATGGTGTAATAGGTAGTGAACGAAAGGAGGACAATGACCCACTGCCAAATAATGAGGGGGTGCCACCAGATAGGATAGACTCCCAAAAGAAACTTTTAATGGAAGGACAATGATTGAGGTCATCCAGATAAACCTCCACCGGAGCGAGACATCATCCAACGCTCTGATGGACATCATAAATAAAGGCAGGGTTCATATTGCTTTGATCCAGGAACCATGGACAACTACTAACAAGGTTACTGGATTAAACCATGTGAACTATAACCTTTTATACGCTAACACAGGTACTCGTCCAAGGACTTGTATTTTGTGCCATAAAAACTTATGTTTTATTTTCTCTCCAGAGTTGTCAACATCGGACGCAACGGTGTTGAGGCAAAATATGTACCTGGCGTCAATATATCTGCCATTCGATTGCCACCTACGTCGGAATTACAACGTCTGCTGAGGGAATCCAAACAAACAAGTAATGTGTTACTAGCTGGTTGTGATGCCAACTCACACCATATTGCGTGGAGTAGTACTGATACCAATAAAAGGGGACAAGCCCTTATAGAATTTTTGAATACTAACGATCAGTCTTCTGAAACTGAACAAGATCGATATTAGTAAGATGATGAGTGTTCTAACGGGACACTCAAGCTTACAAGCACATATTCATCGCATAGGACTAGCACGAAACGACGAATGCAGGGCATGCAGAGAAAACATCGAAACGATGGAACATTTTCTGTGTCACTGCCCGGCTTTCACACATGCAAGATCCCAACATTTCGGGTCCGACATATTACCAGACTTGACTCAGATAATATGACTGGAAGATACTGAGAAAATTCGTGTCTAGTACCGATTTTCTGTAACTCGTGAGGTATAAAAAGATCATAAATAAGGAGCGCACAACAGGCCGAACCACTGGCTTAAGGTTATATCCATGGACATGAGACGTTTAAACGTCTCCTCTCTTCAACCTAACCTAACGATCTCCTAACTCTTAACATAGGGAACAAGGCGACCTTTGTTAACAAAATTAGGGAAGAAGTATTAGATATAATGATATGCTCGGAAAATCTTATTGATGAGATCCATGAGCGGAGGGTTTTGGATGAACACTCCTATTCAGACCACCGTTATATAAGGTTTAAAATTGAACGGCAACCGCGAAACCCAATAAGTTTCCGTAATAAGGCTAAGACCGACTGGACTAATTTCGGAAATCTACTTAGAAATCGATTGGGGCAGCCTACACGCGATTGTCTATGTGCAGAAGACATTGATATCAATGTTAAGAAGATTACCGAGGCTCTTGTAAAATCATTCGAAGATAGTTGCCCACTTCGAGAAAGGAAATCTGCCTTTGAGAAACCCTGGATGCCAGGACAAACTCGCTCGATTGGTAAAGATGTCCGCAGACTTTACAATAGAGCTCGACGTAAAAAACAATCAGTATATTGGGACGACGTTAGATCGGTGAAACGTAACTCCTGGAGGCTTTTCTGTGAACAGGTAGACAGCGTTAACAGCATGTCTAAAATGAAAAAGTTCCTCTCAAAAACTCATGTCCAAACCGAAACACTGGTGGATGAAACGGGTAAAAGGATGAAAACTATAGAGGATACCGTAAGGCTCTTGATGAAAACTCATTTTCCGACTGGTAATGCTGGACCAACAGAGGAACAGTTACAGAATGAAAATGTATTGCATCAAGTACATATTACGGATATAACAGATGGTATGGTTAAAGAAGCGATAAAAAGTTTCTCTCCCTTTAAGGCTGCGGGACCGGATGGAATATTTCCAGCACTTCTGCAGAATGAGGTGGATCTGGTATCAACTCATCTGGCTGGAGTGTTCACTGCATGCTTAACCCATTCTTATACCCCAAGCAACTGGCAGGAATCAAGGGTGGTCTTCATACCAAAGCCTGGCAAGGCGAGTTATACTACCCCAAAGGCTTATCGACCCATTAGCCTTACTTCTTTCCTGTTAAAAACAACGGAGCGAATAATTGATGATATGGTCAAAGGTAAAATAGCGGATGACAGGCTAAAATTCAAACAACACGCCTATGTCAAAGGAAGATCAGTGGAAACAGCTCTGCATGAGGTAGTGCACCACATAGAAGAGTCCTTCAGTAAAGAAATGTAATGTTACGACGATACACAGTCTCCTAAAAGCTCTCACCAATGAAGGACTTAAACCAGTCTGTTATGCAGACGACGTTGTAATACTTCTAAGGGGCTTTCATCCAAATCTATTATGCAGAAGAGCTGAAGAGGCACTTAACATAGCATATAACTGGGCACAACCAAGGGGATTAAATGTTAACCCAGACAAAACAGAAATATGTCTATTTACAAGGAAAACGATGATCCCACGTTTTACCCCGCCTCGATTCCTGAATAAGATAATTGCTATAACTAAAAAGGTAAAATACTTGGGAGTAATCTTGGATCAGAAACTGCACTGGAAAGATCATCTTGAAGAAAGAGTTAAAAAGGCCCACAGATGTTGGTCGTTGTGCAGAAGAGCTATAGGTTTAAAATGGGGATTACGTCCAAATATGACTCACTGGCTTTACATGAGCGTGATTAGACCAATAATCACCTACGCCTGTGTAGTGTGGTGGACATCAAGTGCAACGTAATACCTTTGCAAAAAATTCAACGTATGTGCTGTCTAGGCATAAGCGGGCCATTTAGAACTGCACCAACAAAAGCATAAAGTATGGGGCAGCCCTCACAGCAAGACGTCTACAAGTAATGGGTGAATGGATAAATCGAGACCACTAGTCGTACCATCGGAAGATTTTAGAATCTCTAGTTGGTCAGAAGTCTCCGACCGCATTCCTGAAGTGCGGCTTACAGCTACCTGAGATACGTTTGTGCCAGACAGACGCTCCTCGGAAAATGGAACTTTGGCCCATGTGCAGGTTGGAACCAGCTGCTACATGGATGGGTCCAAGCGAGGAGGAAGGACGGGTCTGGGACTTTTTATTGATGAACCAGAAGTCGAACTTCACTTCCGTCTCCCTGACCATAACACCGTATTTCAAGCAGAAGTTCGAGCAATCACGGAGTGTGTGAACTGGCTCAGTAACACGACAAAGCCTAAATATGCCAACATCTTCGCAGATAGCCAAATGGCGATTAAAGCAATAACATCGGAAAGGGTCAAATCCAGAACTGTGTTGGACTGTAAAAGAACGATAAATGATTACCCAGCCCATGGTCAATTGCGTATTTGCTGGGTACCAGGACACAACGTGATTGGAAATGAACGGGCAAACAGCTTGGCTTCAAAGGGCAGAGAACTTCGAGTAATAAACTTGGAAAATTGGAAACCTTTCGAAGCCACGAAAAATGAGTTGAAGCACTGGGCAGTGATGGCTCACAAAACTGTGTGGAATATCGCAACAGTAGGAGCAACTGCAAAGATACTGTGGGGTGACCCAAATGAAAAGAAAACAAGAAGTCTTCTGAAACTAAACAAGATCGATATTAGTAAGATGATGAGTGTTCTAACGGGACACTCAAAATTACAAGCACGTCTTAATCGCATAGGACTAGCAGGAAACGACGAATGCAGGGCATGCAGAGAAAACATCGAAACGATGGAACATTTTCTGTGTCACTGCAAGATCCCAACATTTTGGGTCCGACATATTACCAGACTTGACTCATCTCAGAGCATATGACTGGAAGATACTGAGAAAATTCGTGTCTTGTACCGATTTTCTGTAACTCGTGAGGTATAAAAAGATCATAATTAAGGAGCGCAAAACAGGCCGAACCACTGGCTTAATTGTATATACATGGACATGAGACGTTTAAACGTCTCCTCTCTTCAACCTAACCTAACCTAACATTTTTATACCCTCCACCATAGGATGGGGTGTATATTCATTATACCCTACACCACACTGTGGTACAGGGTATTATGACTTTGTGCATTTGTTTGTAACACCCAAAAGGAGAAGAGATAGATCCATTGTTTATTATACCGATCGACTTGTAATCACTTTCTGAGTCGACTTAGCTATGTCCGTCTGTCTGTCTGTCCGTCTGTAGATGTATCCTTGTAATCAAAGTACAGGTCGCAATTATGGCCCGATCTTGACGAAACTTTACACATATCTTTTTTTTGGCCCAAGGACGATCCTTATTTCATTTTGTTAAAATATGTTCAGATTTGGATATAGCCCCCATATATATGTTAGCCCCGATTTGACATGTAAGCGCTGTAAAAACTTTATTTTATATCCGATCAGTATGAAATTCAGCAGAAAGAGGTTTCTTATTATATGAATGAACACTGTTAAATTTGGAAGAAATCGGTTCAGATTTAGATATAGCCCCCATATATACGTTACCCCCGATTTCACATGTAAGCGCCGTAAAAAATTTATTTTATAACCGATCAGTGTGAAATTCGGCAGAAAAAGGTTTCTTATTACATGAAGGAATACTGCCAAATTCGGAGAAAATCGGTTGAGATTTAGATATAGCCCACATATATATGTTACCCCCGATTTGACATGTAAGCGCTGTAGAAACTGTATTTTATATCCGATCAGTATGAAGTTTGGCTAAAAGAGGTTTCCTATTATATGAACGAACACTTTTAGATTTGGAAGAAATCGGTTCAGATTTAGATATATCCCCCATATATATGTTACCCCCGATTTGACATGTAAGCTCTGTAAAAATGTTATTTTATATCCGATCAGTGCGAAATTCGGTAAAAAGAGGTTTCTTTCTACATGAAGGAATACTGCCAAATTCGGAGAAAATCGGTTCAAATTTAGATATAGCCCCCGTATATATGTTACCCCCTATTTGACATGTAAATGCTGTAGAAACTGTATTTTATATCCGATCAGTACGAAATTCTACAGAAAGAGGTCTTTTTACATGAATGAGTATTCAGGGAAAATCGGTTCAGATTTATATATAACCTCCATTTAGAAGTTGTACTTCACTTCCGATCATTAATATTTTCCGGAAAGATGTTTCTCAATTTAGGAACGAATATTGCAAAATTTAGCGATTATCGGCTCAGAATTAGATAATATGTTTCTACCCATTTACCAATTATTCCAAATTATTATGGCAATGACCCTTATCGCATTGTTAGGGAGGTGTAGGGTATTATATAGTCGGCCCCGCCCGACTTTCTGCCTTTCCTTACTGGTTTTGTTACTCCGTTTGTAACACCTCTAAATATTGATCTGATACCCCATAAAGTATATATATTCTTAATCGTCGTAAAATTCTAAGACGATTTAGCCATGTCCGTCTGTCCGTCCGTCCGTCTGTCTGTTGTAATCACGCTACACTCCGTTATAATAGAGCTAAGGTGATCAAATTTGGTAGAAATATTTGTTATAGTTTCAGGTTGTTTGGGATTGCAAATGGGCCATATCGCTATATATAGCATCTTACTTATTGTGATTGTCTGGAAAGACTTTGAGATTATTTCATTAGGGAAAACCTGGATACAAAACTCTTGTCAGTGAACCAACATGCTTACAATAAGGGGAAGTCTACAGAATCAGCCCTACACGAACTTGTGAGCACTATCGAATCGTCCCTGCATTTCAAGGAATTCACTATGGTGACATTTCTTGACATAGAAAGGGCTTTTAACAACATTCACTCAGATGCAGTAATTGCGGTACTGTCACATCTAAAAGATAACTCTAGTTCGATTAGACTAATTCAAAGTCTGCTCAACAGAAGACGCATAACAGCATGTCTTGGGTCCACAACTCTAACAAGGTTTGTAAACAGAGGGACCCCACAAGTAGGAGTACTGTCTCCACTAATTTGGAACCTAGCGTTGAATGAAATTCTGCTAGATCTAGAACGTTGTGGCTGCAAGGTCGTGGCATATGCGGACGACGTGGCAATCGCAGTGAGTGGAAAATTCTAAAACGTCCTCCGAGACATTCTACAGGTGGCTCTGAACAAATTGGCTAGATGGGCCAGAAGCAGCGGTTTGGGCGTAAACCCAAACAAGACAGAATGGGTTCTCTTTACTAGGATGAATAAAGTCCCACATGTGGACCCTCCAACTCGGATAAATGGAACAGATCTAGTCTTTTCTGAAAGTGCAAAATTTTTAGGAATAATTCTAGATAGAAAACTGTTATTTAGACTTAACGTATTGGAACGCGTAAGGAAGGCCAACGTCGCCTTATATTCCTGCAAAAAGGCTGTAGGGTCGCGGTGGGGCCTCTCTCCTCAAATCGTCCACTGCTATATAGACAGTAGTTCGTCCTATACTGCTATAGGGCATTGTGGTATGGTGGACTGCAACTGACAAACTAACCATCACCAACCTACTAACAAAGGTTTAGAGAACAGCCTGCCTGAGCATAAGCGGAGCCTTAAGGACAACAGCGACCGAGTCTCTACAAGCTCTACTCCAAGTTGCAACCAAAGCGGCAATAAGATTAAACGGCCTATCAATGTGGAGGTACAAAAACTACAGTCACATGAGGATATCAAAGTTTAGTGCTATGGTAACCGAGTATATACCGGGATTTCTCACCTTCGAGAGAAATTACATCACTATGATTCCCGCCAGAGATGAATGGGTTGGAAGTATACCAGGTAATAGAAACCATCTCCACTTTTACACGAATGGGTCGAAGCTTGATGAAAAGGTTAGCTTCGGAGTACACTGTGCAGAGCTTAGTTAGGATATAGCTCATAGACTACCAGATACCTGCAGTGTCTATCAAGCCAAAATAATGGCAATATGGGAAGTAGCCAAGTGGCTGAGTCGCAACATAGTAACCAACACTGGCGTTGTCATTTACTCGGACAGCTAGGCTGCCATCAATTCTCTGGAGGCAACATCCCTAAATTCACAAACAGCCCTCGACTGCCGCAGATCTCTTAACGAGATGGCTGAGCAGTTTAATATACACCTCATATGGGTGCCTGGGCATAGGGATATCCCGGGGAACTGCAAAGCCGATGAACTTGCTAGAAAAGGGACGACATTACAAATTCTCGATGAATTTGCATATATTGGTGCGCCACTATCCACGTGCAAGCTTTGGCTTAGGCAAGAGGCAATCAGGCAGTCCAACGAAAGATGGACAGAAATCGGCACCTGCCAAGGTATGACCTGAAAAGATCAAAATATCTCCTCGCACTAGAGATGCAAAGATTGTCTACGTTAGTATCAGTTCTGACGGGACACTGAACACGCCAAAGATTGGGTATTGACTCTAATGACTTCTGCAGAAGCTCTAGAGATGAGGAAGAAGTGGAGAGCCTTGAACACTTGCTATGCGACTGCCCCGCTCTGAGTAAACGACGACTGGACATACTGGGGTCGGCCTTTCTAGGCAGCCTAACAGATCATGCCAGTACCAATATTCGTACTATCAATAAATTTGTATATCAAACAGGTTGGTTTCGATGAGGGGCATTTCAGCCCGTGGTAACACTAGGGACCTAAACTGGTCTATGTGAGCTTGTATAAAAAAAAATACGGCTGCCGTCCTAACCTAAACCTAAACTTTCTGTGATTCGTAGTGTTCTCATCTTCTATACTTCACGTAACAAAAACCACAAATTTCAACGACTCGGGCTGAAATTTTGTAATATGACTTAATTTGTGCCAGAAACCATTCACATACTATCCATGGTGGAGGGTATATAAGATTCGGCCAGGCCGAACTTAATGCTTTTACTTGTTTTGAATTTAAGATAGGATAAATTAATAAATAAATTTCAATTTTTGGACAAAAAAAAAATATTTTTGGGGTCAAAATTTGCAATTTTTTCGGGAGCCGCGGAACCCCGCGTGAATTGATTCTTTCGGCATTACGTGTCTTAGGTCCAACAAGTAAAAGCGTTAAGTTCGACCATGCCCAATCTTATATACCCTCCACCATGGATAGTATGTGACCTCACAAAATAACTCAAACCTAAAGAAAATAACACCGAAAACACACAAAAATAATATAGATGAGAACAGTAGGAATCACAACAAGTTAGACTCTATATGTATAAGGGATCTATATCTAAATATGGACCGATATCGCCCATTTTCAATCCCAAGTTACTTGCAGCTATAAGAAGTATCTATACCAAATTTCAGCCACTAGCTCAAGTATTATAGATTGTAGCGTGATTACAAAAGACGGACGGACGGACATGGCTAAATCGTCTTAGAATTTTAAGACGACTAAGAATATATATACATTATGGGGTCTCAGATCAATATTTAGAGGTATTACAAACGGAGTGACAAAATGAATATACCCCCCATCCTATGGTGGAGGTTATAAAAAGGGAATGAATAGTAGATCTTCTCCTCTTTCTTTTGCTATTTATGTTTTCTAAATGAATGTCTTTGAAACTTTAGAAGTAATGTAAAATGGACGAACGATCACGAAGTAAAAAAAAACTAAGTACGCAATTTTTCTACTGTCAGTTTATAGTATAATTTCGTTCATAGGAGAAAAAAGGTGATTTAAACGACACAGTTTGTCTATAGGAGTAAATACTCATTTCTGTTATCAATTCAAGTCGAAGCTGCTCCGCTCAAAATCAATGCAAGCGACAATATTTGTATTTACTTCAATTGCTTTATGTTAGTTATTTATCAAGCATGAAATATTCAAATGTTCTGTGGGGCGAATGCTTTGCAGATATTTGAATATATGTGTAGTAATCGGATTTACTCTTCATTTATAACGGTCTCAGTCTGACAATCCACCTAACTATAAATTATACTGTCTCCTAAAATTAAGCGAATATATTCATTGAAACTTTTTGATTAATAGCAATTTGAAACATTAGTCCATTATCTACTCAGCCAGAAACTAAAAACTTGACAAATTAATTTATTAGTTGTATAAGAGAGCTACACATTGACATTTTAAACGTATAAATTATGTAAAAGTCCATTTGCTAAAGGACGAACAGAGTATCAAACGGTAGATGTTTGGCAATGTAGTTTTTCTCCTTCACTCCTCATGGGAAGATAGGGCTTCAACAATTTTTCTTTGTTATTTCTGTATAAAGTTTACAACTTAATAAAATAGGTTGAATTTTACTTGAGAAGTGTATACAAATAATAAAATAAACTTAAATTTTAAAACTATGAAAGTGTGATTTTCGCTAAATTTTGGATATTTTTATACCCTCCACCATTGGATAGGGGGTATATTCAGTTTGTCACTCCGTTTGTAACACCTCTAAATATTGATCTGAGACCCCATAAAGTATATATATTCTTAATCGTCGTAAAATTCTGTCCGTCCGTCCGTCTGTTGTAATCACGTAATCAGTCCGTAATAATAGAGCTAGGTTGATAGAATTTTGTATAAATATTTCTTATAGTTGCAGGTTATTTGGGATTGCAAATGGGCGATATCGGTCCATATTTAGATATAGCTCCCATATACGTAGTATATTCGTAATATCGCGAATTTTGTATTTTTTTTTTCAAAAAGTATTTATTTATTCATGAATATCTATTTTGTCTCCTTCAAAGTTCTTCCACAAATCCGGGCGTTTTTGGCGGATTGCTTCGCGCAATTTGCGCATAACTTGCAAGGTAATATTCTTTATTTATCGTACTACCCTGTGGCAAGAACTCATAATGCACCACGCCCCTGCAATCAAAGAAAACTGTGAGCAAAACCTTTACGTTCGACCGAACTTGGCGCGCTTTTTTCGGTCTTGGTTCATGCGGCAGCTTCCATTGGGATGATTGAGCTTTAGTTTCCACGTCGTAACCATAAACCCATGATTCGTCACCAGTTATGACCCTCTGGAGCAAATTTGGGTCGTCACGGACCGAGTTCAACATCTCCTGAGCAATGTTAACGCGATGCTGTTTTTGGTTCAAATTGTGCAATTTTGGCACAAATTTAGCGGCAACCCGACTCATGCCCAAATCATTGGTTAAAATCGAATGGCACAAGCCAATGCCACAAGCCGATCCTCAGCATCTTCTCTAATGGTAATTCGTCGATTGGCCAATATTATTTTATCCACTTTATCAATGTTTTCGTCTGTTGTTGACGTGCTCGGGCGTCCGGCACGCTGTTCGTCCTTCGCAACATTTTGTACCACCGATAAACGTTGCTTTGGTCCAAGGTAGGTTCACCATATGCCACAGTCAACATTCGGAATGCGTCAGCGCACTTTATTTTGTTTTTCACACAAAATTTGATGCAGATTCTTTGATCCATTTTCTGAAATAGATCAAAATCGAAGACTAGGAATTATGTCACACTCACCAGTTGAGTTCCGTTTCATCCAATATGAATGACAATCATACAAGAATCGTACAAGTTAAGGAATCTCGTATCTATAGAATTTCGGTACTGTGTAGACAATGCATGCGATTAAAGGATTTGCATATTCGACTATTCTAAAAATTGGTAACACCGTGCGACACGAATTCCCTCCTAAGATCGAGACTACATAGAAGTGAAACTATATGCCAATAGTAGATAAACTGCATACTCAGTTTTTATTTTGTGATCGTTTGTCTTTTTTACAGGACTTTCAAGGAATTCAAGGATAAAATTTTTGAAATATTTTTCGTTGCATTTATTAAAATTTGAATTGATAAATATGCATACGAGTATCAAATGAAAGGGGAGAATTCCTGCTATTCATTAAAATTAAAATTTGGAATAATTTTCAAGGACGAAGGATTTTAAAAAATGTATACATTTTAACTTTCATCCTTCAAAGTTGTGGGCTATAAGTTTGAAAAAATACGTCTTACAATGGAATAACAATTATTAAAATTCCACATCCTACACAATATACATACATACAAGTATTAAGGGTACTGAATCAAAAAATTAAATTTTTTCCCTCCCCCAAAATATAGGTAGGAAAACAATGTATTAACTTCCTTATTTCATGACCGTTTGTCCTTTCCCCAGGACTTTGAAAATTACAGGGGTAACAATTTTAATATGATTTTCTTTACACCTATTGCAACGTGAATAACATCAATATGCTTATTAAATGATAGAGGAGAGTATTCTCTACCCAAAAATTTTAAGGACATTCAGGGATAAAAGTTTAAAAATACATTTTTTAATATCCTTCGTCCTTGAACATTTTTTCCAAAAATTTTAATAAGTAGCAGGAATTCTCCCCTTTCATTTGATATGCATACGCGTATTGATGTTATTCACATTGTAATAGTTGTAAGGAAAATGAAGCGTTTGTTTTCAAAGTGGCGTAAACGACATTTTCACATAAATTCAGTTAAGGAAAGATTAGGCAGCAGATTAGCCGAATGTCATTTTATCAAAAAGAATTTTTTTAAAAAAGTCAAAGGTGAATGAGATTTTTAAAACTTCAGTTGAAAGTGGCGTATCTCCAAGTACGGTAGATATTAACAAAACCGTGGATTTTTTTGCAGCACTCATGATTTATTATTATTAAAATACCGCTTACACACCACAATTGTATGCAAAAAAAATTATTGAGCTCAAATAAAATTCTACTTCGTCTTTAAAAAATGAGCTGCAACAAAAATTTAACAAAAGAGGAGAAAATCATTAATCCTGGCCCATTCAACACTTCGTCTTCGGACTTACCCCAGAGGAGTAAATCTGTTATCTGGCCGAAGGCCATCCACGCAAGATATCTTTGGTCCGCCAGACTGAAATAAATCCCAATACAAATGAAATAGCTCCCAATAAAAATGAAGTAACTCCTTATGAAATAAGGCCCAACAAGGATGGATTAACCAACCACCAATCCTCGTACGTGGCAGGTTTTCGGCCTAGTTTAAAGATGTTCTCCTCTGGAGAAAATCTTTAAAATCGGCAAAATAAATTTTTGTCCACGTAGCTGTTGTTCGACGTACCCCAGAGCACAGTGGTTGGGCTTGTATGGAGCCGCGGCCATAAACACTTCTAGTTGTTATATCGTTATGCAATTTTCACCAAAAATGTAGAAAAATATTTTAAATTTATAATAAAAAAATTGGCCATATCGCACGACTATATCCTATGGCTACCATAGCAAATATCGGACCAAATTTGAATAACTTTGTTTTTTCGGTTTGAAACTTTTTTATTTCATAATTATCACATTTAAAACAATATTTTTAGGGAAAAATAATTACAATTCGCTCACTCACTTCAAGAGTGACATAAGTCAAAATAGAAAATTGCCAAGATGTTTAACTTTAAGTCCGTATAAAAAGATAAGTAACATGAAATAAGATGTTGAAGAAGTATTCAATAAACCGAAATATGGTTGTTTACTTATATACCAAATTTCGCTGAGATTACTTTGTGGACATTTGCAAAATTCGCATTTTTGTAAGGCAACCTCAAAAATTTTAATTTTGAGTTATGTCACTCTTTAAGTGAGTTACCGATATGATAATGTTGATAATACTGACTTTTTTGAACGTGGGAGCTTTCTTTAGCCAGTAATAAATGGATGTGAGCTCAAAAACAATCTAGTTATCAAATCGGTATTTGTTGTAATCCGAGAGGTCTTTCGCTTGTTCTGCCTCCTAAACATTTGAATTCCCTTTTTTTAGACTTTAGACGGTTTTTGAAAGCTCTGCAATTCTTCGTCGCTTTGTTCTCTTTGATGACTCATTAAAATCTACTTTCGGACGTCCATCTTGAGCACCTTTAACTATTTCTGAACTGATGCCTTCTTGCGTTTATACTAAATCCACAATGCAACTTTTTGCATTTATAGTCAATACATTTCGTTAGCTCGGTCATCTCGGGCGTGTAGCCGATATTTTCAGTATTGCTTCGCACAGCATTGATCGCCTTTTGTAATTTTTCTGCATTGGTGCCGATTTCTTTACACCAACAATTGAATATGTACAAGCGAGTAAACACACACTGATAGGAGTCATCTACCAAAATTAAATTAAAAAAGAGATAACGCAATCAAAATTAAAATTTGAACTTATTAAGAACACAAAAGACGAACACAAAAACATAGCACAGCACAATGCAAAACAGCTGCTTTGCAAGGCAAATTTGACTTTGAAGAAAAAAGATGGTCTTAGTATATCCTTGATTATGCACACATCTGCAAATATCTGCAGCTAACTTTAACTTTTTTATTACCTTAAGACACTCACAAATACACTGAAATAAAAAATATTCGAGGGATCTTGGGGGAAAGCAGCTAAAACTTTAAGTAAACATAATAAAGACTCACACAAAATGTACAAAAAACTGAATAAACTAAAGCATTAATTTCAAAATAACTACAAAACAAGTTAGTTTTTATTAATATTGCAACATAAAATAAATACCTTTAACTTCAAAATCCATTTCAAATAATTTAAATTCGGAGACTTAATTAATTGACTGACCACTTTGAATTTCGCTTGTGTTGTGAAATATTCGTGATGCGTGCAGTTGCACTTTGCAAATCAACTAGTGTTCACATCTTCAATTCTATTTTTAGAATGTACAGTTAGATTTCCAGAAAAAACGGTTTGCCATAAAAGAACTTGGACATTTTAGAGACTATTTGGTTACTTTTCGCAACTTTTTGTTGTTATGATTTTTTTGAATTTTGGCCTATGGGCGCAACCACTGTGCAGAGGTCCCAAAAAAATTATCATTTGGACTTATTTCATAATAAAATAACTCCCAATTTACATTGAATTGAATTTTTTTGGGACTTATTTACAGTGCTCTTTTTTTGCCCAAGGACGATCCCTATTGAAATTTGTCAAAATTGGTTCAGATCTAGCGTATCCGTATTCTAGAAACTGTATTTTAAAGCAGATCAGTACAAAATTTGGCAGAGAGATTTCTCTTATTGCATGAATGAACACTGCCAAATTCGAGAAAAATCGGTTCAGATTTAGATATAGTCCCCATAAATATGTTTCAACCGATTTGACATGTAAGCGCTGTAGAAACCGTATTTTATATCCGATCAGTATGAAATTCAAACAGAGAGAGTTTTGTTATTACATGTATGAACACTGCCAAATTCGGAGAAATTCGGTTCAGATTTAGATATAGCCCCCATATACATATTTCACCCGATTTGACATGTAAGCGCCTTAGAAACCGTGTTTTATATCTGATCAGTACGAAATTCGGCAGAGAGAGTTTTCTTATTGCATGTATGAACACTGCCAAATTCTTATCGCAATACCAATTTTTGGTGTAGGGTATTTATAGTCGGCCCCGCCCGACTTTCTGTCTTTCCTGACTGGTTTCATACGTGTTGTGTCAGTTAAAGGTCTGTAACAGGTATTTTTTCAGATTTTTAGACCCAAAACTTTCAAGGATATTTCAGGATAAAAGTGTAAAAAGACATTTTTGGTATCCTCCGTCCTTGGAAAATTATTCCACAAATTTTAATGAATAGCAGGAATTCTCCCCTTTCATTTGATCATCAATTCACATTGCAATAAGTGCAACGAAACATATTTCAAAAATAGTTCCTTGAAATGTTAAAAAGTCATGTAAAAAGAACAAACGATTTCGAAATAAAACCAGTAAGGAAAGGCTAAAGTCGGGCGGGGCCGACTATATAATACCCTACACCACTCTCGTAATATTGAATAACTCTGATATATAAATTTTGTAATTAATGTATAAATTGTTTACATAAATTTACTTTTGGGACATTTTATACTTAAATAATACCCTGTACCACAGTGTGGTGTAGGGTATAAAACCGATTGGATCTAAAGAGCCAAATCGGATGAAACATATATATGGGAGCTATAGCTAAATCTTAACCGATTTTCTTCAAAATCGGTAGTGTTGGTTCATGGATCAAGAAACTCTACCATTCTAAATTTCATAACGATTGAATGTAAAATACAGCTTCTATAGAACTAAAGGGCCAAATCGGACGAAACATATATATGGGTCTTAACCGATTTTCTTCAAATTCGGTAGTGTTGGTTCATGGATCAAGAAACTCTACCATTCTAAATTTCAAAATGATTGGATGTAAAATACAGCTTCTACAGGACTAAAGAGCAAAATCGGACGAAACATATATATGGGAGCTATAGTTAAATCTTAACCGATTTTCTTCAAATTCAGCAATGCTGGTTAATGGATCAAGAAACTCTACCATTCTAAATTTCAACACGATTGGATGTAAAATACAGCTTCTATAGAACTATAGGGCCAAATCGGACGAAACATATATATGGGAGCTATAGCTAAATCTCAACCGATTTTCTTCAAATTCGGTAGTGTTGTTTCATGGATCAAGAAACTCTACCAATCTAAATTTCAAAATGATTGGATGTAAAATACAGCTTCTACAGGACTAAAGAGCAAAATCGGACGAAACATATATATGGGAGCTATAGCTCAATCTTAACCGATTTTCTTCAAATTCGGCAATGTTGGTTCATGGATCAAGAAACTCTACCGTTCTAAATTTCAAAACGATTGGATGTAAAATACAGCTTTTATAGGACTAAAGGGCCAAATCGGACGAAACATATATATGGGAGCTATAGCTAAATCTTAGCCGATTTTCTTAAAATTCGGTAGTGTTGGTTCATGGATCAATAAACTCTACCGTTCTAAATTTCAAAATGATTGGATGTAAAATACAGCATCTATAGGACTAAAGGGCCAAATCGGACGAAACATATATATGGGAGCTATAGCTAAATCTTAACCGATTTTCTTCAAATTCGGCAATGTTGGTTCATGGATCAAGAAACTCTACCATTCTAAATTTCAAAACGATTGGATGTAAAATACAGCTTCTATAGGACTAAAGAGCCAAATCGGAGGAAACATATATATGGGAGCTATAGCTAAATCTTAACCGATTTTCTTCAAATTCGGTAATGTTGGTTCATGGATCAAGAAACTCTACCATTGTAAATTTCAAAAGGATTGGATGTGAAATACAGCTTCTATAGGACTAAAGGGCCAAATCGGACGAAAGGTATATATGGGAGCTATATCTAAATCTGAACCGATTTCAACCAAATTCAATAGCGATCGTAACAGCAGCGAAATACTCTAAACTGCAAAATTTCAGAACGATCGGAGTGAAATTGCGACCTGTAGTCGACGAACAACTTTACAGGGACAGACGGACGGACAGACATGCTTAAATCGACTCAGCTAGTGATTCTGAGTCGATCGGTATACTTTAAGGTGGGTCTAGCTGTGTTATTTTCAGGTGTTACAAACATCTGCCGTGAAACAAACTTATAATACCCTGTACCACAGTGTGGTGTAGGGTATAAAAATAAATTACATTGACGAAATCATTAAAATCTGTATTAGATAAAACACTGTTTATGAATACGTTTTTTAATAATCGTTTATTAGGCCAAAAGTGTTTGTTAGCTAACCGAATCGTTGCTGATCAGTCGTAGTGAACGGACGTGTTTAGCACAGAGCGGAAAGTTAAAATCTATTAGCAGGACCTATTACGCAAAAAAATCTGTACAAAGTCTGGAAGGCCTACATCGTAGTACCTATTGTGCTTCTGTCAAAACGGAAGCACAATGAAGTGGCTAAGGAGAGTCTAGTGATGACCGTTATAGACAGAAGTAGTGAGGATGGATTAATCCTCAAGGACAAATGGAGCCATATGCAATCAGTCATAATGGCTCATTACCTCGATGTCCGTAGAGAAATGCCGGCCAAACCACCAATCTGTAACGATGCAGGATGGCATCAGGGGAGAGTAAAGCTCTTATATTTCGGAGATGCCAGATCAGTAGACCTGTACAAGGCTGCTCTGAGTCGAGCGGGTGAGGTGTGGCCGGGTGCCCAGTTGGATGTTGTCGAAAAAAACAACATCCCTAGTCACCCTAGAGCCATCACCTGGGTTACAGAAGAGCCCTCCAACTCGGCTGACATATTAGAAATAATAAAAGATTCCAATCGTGGTCTGCCGGCCCATAATTGGAGAATCTGCAAGGTGGGTGAGGCGGATGGTAAAAAAGCGGCAGGTCAAATTGATCCTTAACGCTGAATCCACTTCCCATATACATCGTGCAAGTGCAACTCTACAATATGGCTTCGAGACTATTGTCTTAAAGGTAATCAAGCAGGATATAGCTCCCACTGCGGAAGGTGAGTCGTCCACCGTGGTTGATACACTTTCTGGAAGTGCGGAGGTACCCACGCCCATTATTTCTGGTGACTCCAACTCTAACAGAAGATCTGTAACGTCCTTCTCTGAGGACGAAAGCTCTACTTCTGTCACAGAGGGGCTGAGGGGAGTCTCCGGACTCTTTGACGAATCGGGCGGGGACACGCTTCTCGATGATACGGGTGTACTGGACGACCACTCATTCCCAGATCACCATTATATTGCCGTCCACAGAAATGTCAGAAAGACAAAGTGGCACCTGTATGAGAAGAATTTCAAGAAAGTTCTCAACTCCAAACTTCTGTACGAACCGAATGACAAAGCCGGTCTGCGGTCTGGATAATCTGGTCGAGCATATCACCACATCATTCAATAGTTCCCTTGAAGAAGCCTGTCCAACAACAAGGTACAAGGGTAAAACTAAACCACAATGGTGGACTTCTGAGCTAACGGCTATGAAAAAGACCTGCAACAAGCTATTCGAAAAGGCTAAATCTACTGGGGTCGCTAATGTATGGGATACCTATAAAGAGCTACGCAAGATCTATAAGAAGGAGCTTAGAAAGGGGCAAAGACGCTTTTGGTATACCTTCTCTGGCGAAGTGGAAAATGTCTCCGACGCCGCAAGTCTGAGGAAAATACTATCAGCTTCACTATGTACAGTGGGTTACTTGTAGGATGAGGCAAATGACTGGACAATAAACAGCGAGCAGTCGCTGAATATACTGTTCGAAACACATTTCCCGGGGAACTCACCAACATAACCCAAGGATCAACAAGAATTCTGACTGAGAGATCCAGAATAAGCTGGGATATTAACAGCTTTCACCCTTCAAGTAACCTGGACCAGACGGCATCACTCAAGCAGAAATGCAACAAATGTTAAAGTACATTATACCCTGGCTGGAGAAAATTTATGTAGGCTGTATGAGGCTTTCTTACATCCCGAATCGATGGAGGGATACCAAAGAGGTATTCATACCTAAAGCGGGGAAAATATCACACACTAGGCCAAAAGACTTCAGACCAATTAGCATATCCTCCTTCCTATTGAAAGGTCTGGAAAGACTTTTAGATTATTTCATTAGGGAAAACCAGGATACAAAACTCCTGTCGGTGAACCAACATGCTTACAATAAGGGGAAGTCTACAGAATCAGCCCTACACGAACTTGTGAGCACTATCGAATCGTCCCTGCATTTCAAGGAATTCACCATGGTGGCATTTCTTGACATAGAAGAAGCTTTTAACAACATTCACTCAGATGCAGTAATTGCGGCATTGTCACATCTAAAAATTACCTCTAGTTTGATTAGACTAATTCAAAGTCTGCTCAACAGAAGACGCATAACAGCATGTCTTGGGTCCACAACTCTAACAAGGTTTGTAAACAGAGGGACCCCGCAAGGAGGAGTACTGTCTCCACTAATTTAGAACCTAGCGGTGAATGAAATCCTGCTAGATCTAGAACGTTGTGGCTGCAAGGTCGTGCCATATGCGGAGACATCCACCGAGACATTCTACAGGTGGCTCTGAACAAATTGGCCAGATGGGCCAGAAGCAGCGGTTTGGGCGTAAACCCAAACAAGACAGAATTGGTTCTCTTTACTAGGTTGAATAATGTCCCACATGCAGTGTTGCGAGACGAATTTCACCGAAAATCGTCAAAATGGGGGTACAAAAATCCTCAAATCGTCAAAATAAATTTTTGAAATCGTCAACACAAAAATCTACAACAACGTACAGCTTTTGAGTTTTTTATGACGAAGGACATGTTTCGGAGATACATATGTATTAATTGGTACTCTCAAATGATTTTTGGGGCTCCTCAAAGTGAACTTAAAATGAGTTTTGTTGGCGGATCTCACATTCTTGAAAGACATTAATAAATCAATGTGGCGGAAACATATCTCATACATATTAATTTCATACTTTTGAAAAGAGTCTTGCTCATTTATTATTTATTTCTTTACGTCATGAAAGTTTGACAAAATGCATATAACCATTCACGTCAACAGGGTCCAGTGTAGATTCATTTTTAATTAGTTTCAACTTCTTGACGCATTAGAAATCGGTAGTACCAATCGATTAGACTGAATTTTGACAATTTAATACTATCTAGAACAACTCAAAGGGAGAATGGAATTTGGTCATTTGTGTTTACTTTTACCCGTAATCATTCATACGAGTACTGACCTCATTGGTCAACATTTTGGTATAGCTATCACGCGATGTGACAACAAATACCAATCGATTGGGCTAAAATTCGACAATTTGTATTTTATTAACCCAGAATCATTTCAAGAAACAAGTGACCCCATTGGACCATATTTCGGCATAGTCCCATACAACTGTCAAAACCGATTTGACTTCATAGCCCCAAGAAAAAAATTCCTTCCAATTTGGCTTACAAATTATCTATGTGATTAATTTTAGCTGGAACTATTCGTTGGAATAATGATCTAGGTTCACGTTTTGACGTAGCCCTTACTTTACCTAAAAAATTTCACTGTAATTTTCTCTGCCAATTTTACAACTTAACAAAACTTTAGAGTTTTTTCTTGTTGTGTTATTGAGTGCGGTCCATAATACTTGAGGAATTTTCCAAAATTGTTGATTTTTATTTTAAAAAGATAAATGGGAGAATAAATATATCCCGAAGGAATTATAAAAAATTGTTAATATAAGAACGATTTGTGAAATTTTGCTTACTTTCTTCATATCATAAAAAATCGTAATTTCGGGGCACAAATCGTCAAATCGTCATGTCCTATTTTTTGGCTCTTAAAATGACGATAAATCGTCATTTCTGGCAACACTGCCCACATGTGGACCCTCCACCTCGGATAAATGGAACAGATCTAGTCTTTTCTGAAAGTGCAAAATTTTTAGGAATAATTCTAGATAGAAAACTGTCATTTAGACTTAACGTATTGGAACGTGTAAGGAAGGCCAACGTCGCCTTATATTCCTGCAAAAATGCTGTAGGGTCGCGGTGGGGCCTCGCTCCTAAAATCGTTCACTTGATATATGTAGGAGTAGTTCGTCCTATACTGTTATACGGCATTGTGGTATGGTGGACGGCAACTGACAAACTAACCATCACCAACCTACTAACAAAGGTTCAGAGAACAGCCTGCCTGAGCATAAGCGGAGCCTTAAGGACTACAGCGACCAAGTCTCTACAATTCCTACCTCACAAATGTTGCCGATTAATATTGTGGCGACCGAAGTTGCAACCAAAGCGACAATAAGATTAAACTGCCTATCAATGTGGAGGTACAAGAACTACGGTCACATGAGGATATCAAAGTGTAGTGCTATGGTAACCGACCGAGTGGACTATATACCAACTATCTACACCTTTGAGAGAAATTACATCACTATGATTCCCGCCAGAGATGAATGGGATGGAAGAATACCAGGTAACAGATGGTTCGAAGCTTGATGAAAAAGTTGGCTTCGAAGTACACTGTGCAGAGCTTAGTTTGGATATAGCTCACTTCCCCGCTCCGAGTAAACGACGACTGGGCATACTGGGGTCGGCCTTTCTGGGCAACCTAACAGTTCTTTCCAGTACCTATATTCGTACTATCGATAGATTTGTATATCAAAGAGGTTGGTTTCGATGAGGGGCATTTCAGCCCATGGTTACGCTTGGGACCTAAACTGGTCTATGTGAACTTGACCTCACATAACCTAATGTGCACTTTAATCATAATTATGAATTTATACCTGCAACTGTGTTATCAATTACAGGACCAGCCACTTTTGATATTGGCTCGGAATAAGCTCCAATGGAATTTGTTGCAGAATAAGTTGTAATGTATTTTATTAACCACCGTTTTCAGATAGCTTCGTTAGCGCTATCGCTTATAGATGTCAAACTTCACACAAACCGACAGCAATTACTGTCGATTAGCACTAACGGAGCTTCCTGAAAACGGGGGTAAATCCCAGATATTGAAAAAATTAATAGTAGTGCGTTATTCATATAATTAATCTTCACAATGGATATGGCACCTAAAAAGGCAAAGTTTGATAAGCATGGAATTCTCGCACTCCACAAAGAAACACAAAGAAAGGAAACCTTATAGATTGCAAGACTGAAGCTCTTGTGACTCAGTTTTACCAGCGCGATGATATGAGTCGACTGATGCCAGGGATTAAAGAAGATCAGTACGAGTTGGCGGTAATAAAGTTCAAATGCAGTAGAGAATAATTCTGTGCAACATTTCGATCCGAACATGAAGATATCAAAATTGGAGTTACAAAATTTACCCAACTTAGGCCAAAATATTGTGTTTTGGCAGGAAGCAGCGGAACTCACACAGTATGCGTTTGTATTTATCATGAAAATGTGAAGCTGATGTTGAATATAATCGACTTGTAGTATTTTGCAAATTGAACAACAATTGAACAATTACCGAGATCGCCTTAAATTGACCATGAGTTCTAATCTAACAACTTCTTGCCACTTAGACAAATTGCCCGGGAACCACATTCATTAAACAGAACCTGATCGATTCATTTGTCGAGAATGTTTTAAGCATGTTGAATATGAATCCTGGCTGCAGTCTGAAAGATGCACATTGAAAACATTGATCTTAAATGTGGATGAAATGTGTACCGAACTATTAAACTTTCTAGTCAGAAAGCAATGGTCCTTCTTCAAAGACATTTGAAGACTGTTGAATTCGTTATTTCTTATGATTCCGCGGAGAAAAAACATACTTATATTTCTCCGCGGAATCATAAGAAATAACGAATTCAACAGTCTTTAAATGTCTTTGAAGAAGGACCATTGCTTTCTGACTAGAAAGTATACAAGCTTTCCATTTCAATAACGACCAAGGAACTGTATTCACAATAGTAATCTACTACATACAAGATGGAAAACTGGAACACAAAAGAATGACAATCATTTCCGACGATTTAAAGCATGATACCGTTTCAGTTTACCAGTACCAGAACATAATGCTAAATTACACAGTGCGACAATCCAAAAACCGCGATACTATTTTTCTTGTAGGTATTGGCGAGTAGAACAACGTTTGTTCTACGAAATTCGCCGGACGCCCCCAAAATCCGGATTTACGGGCAAAAAACTGATTTTCTTGCCTTTTTTCACATTAACGCCTATAACTTTGTTAATTATTTACCGATTTTCAATCCCTAAAAGAATTTGGAAAGAAAAGAATTACACCTTTCGAACGATCTATATTTTGTTTACTTGAATCTGTAGGAATATAGGTTTATTTGTCCTACAAACACATTTTTTAATTTTTGTCTAGATTAGCCTATGTTTTTATCAATTATATTGTGAGATAACCGTACGATTAATTAATTCACATATATAGTATATTTTATAAGGAAAAAATGCTGCCAGTCTCTTAAAAATCCGTTTGCAATTGACGGAGTTATTAAAGTTTCATTCTCTGCTTTCCAAATTCTTTTAGAGATTGAAAATCGGTTAATAGTTAACAAAGTTATAGGCGTTCAAGTGAAAAATGACAAGAAAATCAGTTTTTTGCCCGTAAATCAGGATTTTGGGGGTGTCCGGGGAATTCCAAAAAAAAGATTCTTGTTTTACTCGACAAGACCTACAGGAAAAATAATATCGCGTCATTTGCTTCTCAACCTGAGTTTATTTTGTCGCACTGTGTTTCATATAAGAGGTGGACGTCTCGGACGGAGCTCGTCAACATTTTAAAAACAAGAATAGCTTCGCAAATCTTATTGTTCATGAAACTGATTTTGGAGTACCACTTGAGTGGCATTTTCATCCTACTGCTCATGGTAAAAGTGCTTGTGATTGTATAGGAGCGAACCTCAAAGGAAATGCAGCAAAGATGTAAAACATAAATTAAGTAACAATGCAAAACCCAAGCAAAATCAACAGCAGAACACAAAAAACGGGAATAAGCGGATATTCGGATTTATTTATTTATTATCATTACTATTTTATCTATTATTACATTTGTTCCTTTTCTTTTTAATAGTAAAACTAGCAAAAGAGAAATAATTCAAAATTCTCTCTGAGTAAACATTTGAAATTGACTTATGTTGCACAATTTGCTAGCGAGAGTGCTGTAATTTTGTGCATATGTATCTGGTGGTAGTCTACGTGATTGTTCCAAAAATAGCCGGGATCGGACCAAAGGGCATGGCCCACAGTGTCGTGATTTCATATAAGAGGTGGCCAAAAATAAAAGAAGCCGTCGCAGGTGAATGAAATTTTGCATAAGTCGTGTTTTTCGGTCGGAAAGAATAAAAACGAAGTTTTGGAAAAATTGACTAAAGGACAGATATAGCCCCCATATATATGGTTTGTCCGATTTGTCCCTTTAGCCCTATAGAAGCTGTACTTTACATCCAATTGTTTTGAAATTTAGCATGGTAGGGTTTTTTGATACCTAGACCAGAATTGCCGAATTTGAAGAAAATCGGGTCAGATCTAGATAAAGCTCCCATATATATGTTTAGTCCGATTTGGCTACAGAACGAATCGTTTGTAAAGAAAATAGGCTCAAATTTTGAGGTTCACCCTCATTTTCAATTTTGATTTGTTAATTTTCGTTTATTTTTTGGATTTTTATAACATGTATTTTGAACATAATGGTAAATGTTCAAAAAAGCATTTAGTTTTCCATAATATATTTACAGCAAATCATAATACATTTTCACACATTGCGAAATTAACTTTTTATTTATTTGAGATAATATGTAATAAATACAGATATACTCGTAAATACGAAAAAATATACTACTCACTGTCGCTTTCCGATTCCTCCACTAATTCATTGTTACAATTTTCGCTCGCAGTTATATACTTTTTTAAATCACCCATATCACACCTTTTTACAAGTCTTTTTTGGATGTGGATAGAAATCGATGGTTCTGATTGGATAATAAGATATGCTATTAAGTCTTTATTACAATCAACTCTACTTCGTTTTCTCGTGTGTCTTAATCGTGCATTTCTTATGATTTTGTGACTTGATTCTAAAGCCTCTTCTGACAACATTCCAATTGGAATGGTCGAATATTTGATAAAATCGATACCATGTATTAAAATTTTGTGCATTGTTGCAGGCATGTAGTACCAAGGATACAATTCGAAGTATAAAAGAGCAGTTTCTTTTAAAAGTTTTTCAAAATTTGTCACATTTATGGGCAGTCCACACGAAAGGGTTCTTAAGATAATGGAAAAATTTTTAATTATTGTTTTGTCCAGTCCTGTTATCCTGACAGACATTTCAGCATTTGAAAAGAAACGTCTTGCAGTATTTCCGTCATTTGACGTACCATATCCCGTTTTTACCTTGTCTACTATCAGCCCCATTTCACTTTTAAATTTGTCTTGAATGTTCTTTTTTTTTTTGGTCCACTCTTTGTTTCATTTCTCCTCCTGATATTCGCCATGTTTTAACGGATTGCTTATATGCAACATTCAAAACATTTTATCCACGCATGTAACGTAGACAATCAATATTGGTAGCATTGTTCATTGACCATTCTTTCAAAAATTAAAATTTGTTCATTTCGGTTGGCTTTGCTCCTCATAAAACGCAATTGGAATTGCTTCTGTTTTTGTTAATTACGTTTAAAACTGTTCCGTCTATCATAGTAAGTTTCATTCTATAATGCACGTTAAGACTTTTGTTCTTAGAATTATAAACATAAGAATCCAATGTTTCAATTTCGTGTTTTATTTGTTCCCTTACAGTATTTATGACATCGGGATTTTCTTTTGTAAACATTATTTTTATTGGTCTGCATAACCTACAGGACGAGTGTTTATCGGTTTGCCACACCACTTTCTCATCTACCCAATCTAATATACGAAGTGGAACAAACGATGCAACAAATATAAATTCGTCATTAGCATCATGGTTTACAAATTTTTGCTTATAAACACTATGCCCACTACTGCCATCAAATCCCCATTTACATTCTAGTATTAAATCATTTTCGGTTTGAAAATCATTCATATTTAGAATGCTATGAGCTGTTTTGTCCAAAATATTTTGCAATGGAACCTCTGCTGAAGTTTCTGATACATGAATGTCGTTCGGGACAAGCTTTTTTTCCGCCTCTGCAATTAAATATTATGACGGGAAACAATCTTGATGAACTGAATTCACCACCTTTCTTAGCATATTGTATTGCCTAACTGAGAGATCCAAATCTATAAATAATGCTAATGATTTCTCCACTGATAACTTTGTAATATTCGTCGAGTCTGAAACCTTTTTAGCAGCTCTAGTTAGAGCTTCAGCAGAAGTTGATGCAACCAGTTCATGGATTCGTCTTCTTTTAGTACGTTGCGACGATTCTTCATAACTCTTAGAGGGCCTGCCTCTATCGACACTTGTACTTGATTCCTAATAAAAGCAGATTATATTGATCTAACAAAACTTACAGAATTCCATAACTAACTCACAAAACAAACGTCTTCCGTAAATAATTCAGTATCCAGCCAATCACTCAACTCATGTTCGAATCTATTTTTCATCCGGGAGTATTTGCTCCAATAATGGGTAAATTTTAGAAGGATAAGTCTAAGTTCCTTTTCTTCTATATCCGACAACTCTCTTTGCATGTTTTTTGTCGTAAATTCATTACCATGATTCTCTATACACGTGGTTTTACTTTGCTTCAACTTCAACCATATGTTATAAATATCACGGATTTGCAGTGGGACCGACACTAAAAAAGATTCACCAATAAAATTTGTGCAGAGCTGTGCAGCTGAGACTTATATATGTTAAAATACATACTTATGTATAGCTAAAAATATCAAAAAATTGGAAAGATGTTTTTTTTAATTGTCTAAACAAGTTTGTGTATATTGTCAAAACCTGACTTCACACCAGACCTGTCTTCTTGCTAACGGTACATCACATATGATCAGGGAAGTATCCAGGATATTGGTTCGGGGGGCCCAACCTTTTTTTCATAACAAAGATAAACAATTAAAAAATTGCGTTTATTGTGTAGGTAATGGAAGTTAAGTTCCTTAGTTTTTTATTCCTAAATATAAATGTGTTCTTTAGTACGAGATCACTAAAACTTTTTATAATAAAATACTTAAGAGTTAAAAATGTAATCTTCGATTTTTTCAAAGAAAAATATCAATTATTTCATCGATTTTGACTTCATCTTTGTATATAGACATCAAAGCCATTCTGTTCCGGAGATAAGTTTTTATTCTTCTTAACGTCGAGAAACTTCGCTCAGCAGATGCCGTTGTCACAGGTATTGTGGCCAGTATCTGCAAAAGGGTAAAAACGCTTGGGAACATGTCCTCATCACAAACTGAAATAGCATCTAATGCATTTGATGGCTTATCATTCTTCTGCTTCCAATAATCAATCCATATACTTATTTCAGCTAAAACAGATTTTGCTGAATTTTTTAAATCGTTTTTGTAAAAAAGTGTGACTTCTTCGAAATCTTCCTTTATTAGATTTACAACACGTATCGGAACTATATTAAACAGACATGTAATTATAGCTTCATGTTCGGAAAATCTATTATTTAAATGTGATATTACTTCGTCCAGATATGGTATGAACAATGTTGTCCTAAAATACGCCTTGGCATCGGAACCAGGAATATTAGCCCTATACTTTTGAGTGCCTACTCTTCTAGGTAGTGCAGCTTCTATTCCAAAACTTCTTGCAAGTTGTGTAGATTCTTCAAACAGTTTATCAAACTCCGCATCTGAATTTCTACGCATGTCACTTAATTTAGTCGTTGCCAATTTTATGATTTCGTAAGCCTTTATTATATCTAGGTTAATCGTTTGCAAATACCGTGATAAGTTCTGTGTAATGGCCAAAAACCGTACTACTTATTACCAAACCCAATATAAAGTCAAATTTACATACACGGTTGTGCAAACTCATTCCATCACTGCAACCTACACGTTAAAAAGGTAGATAGATAAGAAATCATAAATGTGATTTTAACTTAATTTTCGCCATATCTGGTTATCATAAATTTAAAGCCAACCAATAATTACACCGGTCGACAAAAACAACATTTTTTTGGGTTTCTGTTTTAATGCATAGATTCTGATTCTAGAAGTCAAAATCTCCAATCTTAACTTTTAAAGTTAGTTTTTGTAAATTTTACATCGATAAGAAAGTTTTAAAGTTAAAACCTTACTAAATTAGCTATAACTTTTTAAATTATGTATCGATTTTCTTCGGAGTGGGCTCGTTTAATTCATGACCGAACAGACTTTACGATAAAATTATTAAAATATAACATTTGTTCAATTTTAGATTGTTTTATGGGAGTTTTATTTTAAAAATATTAAAATTTTTCAAAAAATCACTTTTTTTTGCAATATGTATTTTGTAATACTCGTATATAGTCGAAACCGCTGAACGGATGGAAAATGGTATTATATGAAGTTGAAGGCTACTTAGTATTTAATTCTTTAAAACTTTCCTCAACCAAATCCGAAAAATGGTTCTCGAGTTATGCCACTATGTATATGTGGTTCAACCACTAATTTCTTTCCATATCACAGTTTATCGCGAGAATTTAAAGAGACAACCCTTTAGGCTAAGAAAAAAGAGAGGTGGAACCACATATTATGGCATAACTAGAGAACCATTCATCCGAATTGGTTCAGGTAAGCTTTACAAACTTCAGAATTAAGTAGCCTTCAACGCACATTACAATTTTCCTTCCGTTCATTGGTTTCGACGATATCTTACAAAGAATTGCAAAAAATCATATTTTTTGAGACAATTTTAATAATTTTTAAATAAAAGCCTCATAAAAACATCTAGAAACGCATAATTGTAATATTTTTGTGATTTTATCGTAAACTCTGAAAGGTTATGAATAAATTGAGACCATTCCGTTTTAGCGAGGAAACCATGCACTTTTCTTATTTTTAGTTGTTATTACTTTTACTGTTACCATTTTTTACGCTTTTGTATTGTTGTTTTTTAACGGCCTTCCAAATATTTTCGTGTTTTTTTGAGTGATTTTGAAAACTGTAACCAGTTTAAGCCTATGTTTAAAAAATTTCGGCCCGTGGCCCCGCCCATATAAGTCAAATCTTGAAATTGAGATATCTAGCACAATTTGGCAGAGAGAGTGCTGTAATTTTGTGCATATGTATCTGGTGGTAGTCTAAGTGATTGGTCCAATAATGGGCGGGATCAGACTAATGGGCGTGGCCCCGCCCATAGAAGCCTTAGTTTGCAATTGAGATATCTTGCACAATTTGTTAGCGAGTGTTGTAATTTTGTGCATATGTATCTGGTGGTAGTCTGCGTGATTGGTCCGAAAATGGGAGGAATCGGATCAATGGGCGTGGCCTCGCCCATAAATGCAACCTTTTGAAATTGAGGTATCTTGCACAATCTGTTTGCGAGAGTGTTGTAATTTTGTGTATATGTGTCTGGTGGAAGCCTACGTGATTGGTCTAAAAATGAGCGGGATCAGACCAAAGGGCGTGGCCCCGCCCATATAAATCAAATTTGAGCTACCTTGCACCATTTAGTAGCGATAGTACTGTAATTCGGTTTATATGTATCTGGTGGGAGTCTACGTAATTAGTACAAAAATGGGCGGGATCAGTCTGATGGGCGTGGCCCCGCCCATTTAAGCCAAATTTTGAAATTGATATACATATCACGCACAATTTGTTTGCGGGAGTGCTGTTATTTTATGTATATGTATGTGTTGGCAGGATTCGTGATTGGTTTAAAAATGGACGAGATCGGAAATCTCAATCTAGGACAACGAAGTGGACTGGGTCCAGCTAGTTTTATATAATTCAACGTTAGATTTTTTTGCAACGTTCATCCAACTCTACCATACTAAATTTCAAAACAATTGGATGTTAGATACAGCTTCTATAGCGCTTAAGGGCCAAATCGGACGAAACATATATATTGGAGCTATAGCTAAATCTTAACCGTTTTTCTTCAAATTCGGCAATGTTGGCCCATGGATCAAGAAACTCTACCAATCTAAATTTCAAAACGATTGGATGTAAAATACAGTTTCTACAGGACTAAAGAGCCAAATCGGACGAAACATATATATGGGAGCAATAGCTAAATCTTAACCTATATTCTTCAAATTCGGCAAATGTTTGTCCATGGATCAAGAAACTCTAACATTCTAAATTTTAAAATGATTGGATGTAAAACACATCTTCTATAGGACTAAAGGGCCTAATCGGACGAAAGATATATATGAGAGCTATATCTAAATCTGAACCGATTTCAACCAAATTTTACAGTGTTATTTCCAGCTGCGAACGACTCCAAACTGAAAAATTTCAGAACGATCGGAGTGAAATTGCGACATGTAGTCGACGAACAACTTAAGGTGGACAGACGGACGGACGGACAGACATGGTTAAATCGACTCATGCTAGTGATTCTGAGTCGATCGGTATACTTCAAGGTGGGTCTAGCTGTTGTATTTTCAGGTGCTACAAACATCTGCCATGAAACAAACAAACAATAATACCCTGGTCCACAGTGTGGTGCAGGGTATAAAAAGTACGGGAAAGAAAATCTGGTAAAAAAAAAAGCTAGCATAGAAAAATGTCTTCTATTTGAAGTTTCTGTTATAATACTTTCAATGTACATATTTTGAAAGCTACTACTTTCACTTGGAAACAATTTTCGAGTAAAACCAGTAATAAAGTAGTAAAAGGGAAAGACATTTTGAAAGTTCTCTCTTAAAGTTGTAAACTATTTCAACTAATTTTTTGAGTAAAGGAACGCTTTTTGGAGTAAAACTAGTAGCTTGTAGTAGGTAAAGGAACAAAGCAATTATATATCTAATTAATTATAATTACAAATAAATTAGAAAAATAAAAATGTTCACCATTTTTTTAGAAAAACAGTGATTTTATTTTTGAGTTGTACGTACATATTCTGCGTATTATAGTATCGCGTATATGTAACTTTAGTTAGCCATACCGTCGGAAAGGTAAATTTATCTAGTTTTTGGGTATGAGTTTCAATTTAAAATTTCACAAACACGTTAGCCACTTACGCAGTAATACCAAATAAATTGCAAAAAAGATTAAAAAACGTGATTTCGAGATACCAAACTTTTTTTTGATATATTTGCAGGTCCCATCCCATAAATTTCTTTTAGGCTGTCAAAGCAAATGGCATAAGCTTTCGCCTGAGCACAAAAAAATTAAAAATAAAAAAGTAGTTTTTGACAAAAATGCAAAAACAATTTTTTATTTTTTTAAACATTGAAGAAAAGACTATCGAAAATACTTTGGGCAAAATTTTCAAAATGCAATAGGTAAAAAGTTATTTGGATGGGACAAAAGGGCCGTTTGACCAACATGTCAAAATGCAACACCCTCCAACTCGGACAGTCCTTAACCGATCTGGTTTAAAATTTGTGTCTTAACTAACTTAACTTGTCCGATCCCGCCCATTTTTGGACCAATCACGTAGACTACCAAAATTACAGCACTCTCGCTAGCAAATCTGGGCAAGATATTTCAATATCAAAATTTGGCATATACGGGCGGGGCCACGCCAATTGGTCCGATCCCTCCCAAATTTAAAGCAATCACGCAGACTACTACCAGACATATATGAACAAAATTGCAGCACTCTTGCTAACAAATTGTGCAAGATATCTCAATTTTAAAATTTGGCTTCTATGGCGGGGCCACGCCCACTTAATATATCGAAAAATCAAGTACCCTAGTTTCACCATTCTGTGAAATTTTCAAAAACAAACAAACAAACACACATTCTCTTTTATATGTAGATAGATAGAATGGATATACAGATGCTAAGAATGGCAGCCTATATTACAGACTCACTTAGACAATACCGTCCATTGTGTTACCACAGGGAAGTTAAGGAAAAAAAAAACGTTATACCCCTCCCGTTGAACAAATTTGATTGTGAAAAAAATTCAGAAGTAGGCGGATTCCAACATCAGGCAAGTTAGCTAACTCCCCAAAGAAATGAGAACCTTAGGTAAAATTCATCCTTCCAGAGAGAGCGGTGCACAGACTCAGAAGTTGTTCTATTGATTCATCCTCTTCTTCGTCTCCATAGATAGTTGAGGGCAGTTTTTGAATTCAGGAATATAGTTTCCAGGGACTTGATAGCAGGCTATGAAGCCCACGCGGCGCAAAGCGGCGGCGCGCAGCAGCCTACAATTTTTTTCCAGCCGTCGCACAGTGGTTCCGCCCATACGACAAAAATAAAGAAATGTATGTCAGTATTTTGCTGTTATAACATTGTAAATAGTCGCTAATCCCATCAAACTACTATGTTCCAAACTAATATTTGTGATATCTAACGGTACTTCTTCATTAAAGGCAATAGAAGTGCAAGTTTTTATTGATGTAAATATTTAGTTGAAAGAAGGCGAAAGAGGTGAATTGTTAGCGGTAAAAACTACAAATAGCAAGAGTGCAAAAATAAATTTGTGAATAATGGAGATTGAAGGGAATAGTATTAACATTATTTTAATGCGATAATACATACTTTCAAAATTTAATGTGATTTTTAGAAAAAAAAAGTGTGTTTAATTAGTAACATTTTTGTATGATTTTTTCAAACTACTATGTTCCAAACTAATATTTGTGAAATCTAACGTTACTTCTTCATTAAAGGCAATACACCCAGCGAAAAACAAAGCAAATACGTGCTTAATCTTTGCAAATTCGTTTATGATAATGAACCAACCCCGTATGTTACGAATTCAAGGAAGGCGGTGCATGAATAAAGCATCAAAAATCAATAACGCTTCGTTGCAAAATGAATACCAACTGGGGATAATTTAAATCAAGTGTTGGGGACAATTATAGAACGTGCGGGGGACGACTAAAGCACTGGCTGAGGACGAATAAAGCACGCGCTGGGATAACTTTCCATTCTAAATCTCCCCCTCCCCATTTAAAACTATTTAAAAAGCATTAGCGTTTCAATACATTTATTAATGTTATAAGTAAATAAAACGAGAATACAACAAACATATAATTGCAAATTTGCATATTTATCACTAAGCAAATCATGTCTAAACAAAACACATTCGAATGTGCAGCAACACAGTATTACTTCTGTTTTTTCTCGGAATTCAGCTCGTAACCCTAATGGTGGCAGTCTCCTTCGTATCATTCGCCTTTATGTACTGCAAAATTTAATTCCTCTGCTCTGTAAAACACATACACACTCATTATTAACTTTTAAAATTAAAATTTTTATAAGCTTATGTTGTTAAATATTCGTTGGCCGACACCATTTCTATTGATTCTAGAAATTTCTGCAATAGGAAGATGTCACTGGATTTTGCAATCACCTTATCCTTCTCATTCCATAGCCCAGAGGATCATCCACAATATCAAACAGGCCAGTAAATTCTATTTCTTCGTCATTAATTTTCATTTTTCACGTCTTTATAAATCCTCGTGGTTTCTTCTTCTAAGAACAGACAATAACAAATCCAATGAACAACACAAAGCCGAACAAATAATCAGCAACCTTACGGCGACAATACATAACGCAACGCCGGTCAAAAATCACCCCCGTTTCGTTGATAATTAATGAACGAATCGGTGGCGATTTTTCATGCACGTTACGTTTATAAATTGGTACCAAACGGTGTTTATTTTGCAACGTCTTTTTTCCCTCAGTGTAGAAGTGCAAGTTTTTATTGATGTAATTATTTAGTTGAAAGAGGTGAATTGTTAGCGGTAAAAACTACAAATAGCTAGATTGCAAAAATAAATTTGCGAATAATGGAGATTTTAAGGGAATGGTATTAACATTATTTTAAAGCGATAATACTTTCAAAATTTAATGTGATTTTTAGAAAAAAAGTGTGTTTAATTAGTAAAATTTTTGTATGATTTTTTCAATCTTTGATATTCCCCTCGATTCCCTCAATCAAATAAATATGCAGTTATAGGTAAAAGTCTTAAGATTACAAATATTTGAATTTCAACTGCCAATATTTGCCTGACTTTGAATGCTATTCGAAACTCCAAACCTAACAAATAGTTACAAAACGTAAATTATTGCCCAGTACGAGTATATGTGTAAACATTGTTATTGTGATTTGACAAAACCCGTTTTTTGATGTTGTCTAGTGTGATTTTCCATAAATTTATTTCCATTTTTAATTTTGTTTGTGAATGTGTATTTTCACGATATACATATATTTTCGAAATCTGGTGTTCCAAAAAGACTCAATATGTGCTGAAAATTCAAGAGGTGTTCGAAGAAGTTGTATCAAATATTGTAATAGTAGGTGTAGAAGAAATGTTTTCGGAGTTGTTAAAATGAATTACTTAATTTGTAAGTAAATTGTGGTCTTTCGGAGACATTATTATTTTTTTTTAAATGACATTATCTCTTTATCGCATGCTGCGCAAGAATCAAATGCAATTAAAAAACTGGGGCGTCCTAAATTGGATTTTGGGGATACATCGAAGGGAAAAAAGCAGTGCAGATTAGCAAAATTGACGAAAACGGATGAATCTGCAGCTTCCGAAAACGAGCTGCATGTTTACAACCAGATCAAAATATATATTGGAAGTAAATAGTACAGAAAGTCTTGCGCTTTTTTAACACTTATTTAATATATCGATGGCTTAATATGAATTATGTATTCGGACGTATGTAATATATAATTCCTAACTCAAATCATATTAAAACTTTCGCGAAATAATAAAATTCAACATTCAGTTCTCCTGAAAACTTGTGTTTTTTAACATAGCAGCTTTTGGAAACAAGCCATCGAATATTGTACAAAATAAAGAATTAAATTTGTTTTGTCGTAAATAACTAACCTGAGTTATTTTTATCGATTTATATTATTTTGTTTACTAACAACTAAGTAAAAGTCAAAATTATATACGTTTATTTGAAATTCATGGAGAAATGTACGCAAATTGGGCGTTACCGTTATGCAACCACGCCTATTTCTGTGAAATACAATATATGAAGATACGAGAGCATGTGACGAAAAGTTCAGGTCGATATCTCTTCTTTTACTAATTTTTGTCGCTCTTTCCCATACAAATGGATCCACTGTGCGTCGCCGCCGCCGATTTTAGCGGCTCACATCGGTTGAAACTCAGCCGCGTAGGTTTATTTAGTGAGTCAAAAAGATTTATTTAATACAACCATGAAAATCAAGAAAGTGACTACTAAGTAATACAATAGGGTCAGAATTTTTAATATCGATCTATCAAGTTCATTTTTGCGTAAAATTTTCTAAATATATCTTGTTATAATTTATTTAAATAAAATCCAAAAATGTTATGGGGATTTTAAATTAAAAAATTCGTTATTGGTATTTACGGAAATGGTTTGGTTTTTACGGAAATTACAATAGCCCTTGAACGGCCGAACCGATTTTTAAAAAGTCTACTTTGTCACTTTGATTTTTACAATAAATTCTCTCTCACAACAAAGGCTAATAATAAGAGGATTATTTAACCGATTTTCGACATTACATCAAAACTTCCACAACTGTTCTTAAGTTTTTTTACTCTAATTAAGTTAAGTTTTTTCCTCTAAACGCGCCATGTTTGCCAGAGAATGTCATTCGTGCGCAATCGTTTGTTGGAACTTTATCGGCTCAGCCGATTAGCCGCCGTCGCCGATCGGTATTTTCCATGCGCCGCCGCCGATAATTTTGGTCGGCTTCATTGCCTGCTTGATAGCAGTCTGACTTTGGTCAGAACATTAACTTCCAACCATTCCGCTACGTCTTTAATAGGCAGAAATCCCTTGTAAACACTACAGTGATAAGGCAGTGTTTTTGCAAATGATAGCTCCAGCTTCTCAGAAAAGACACCAAAGTATACTTGGTTGTTGAGTTTGGAACTGTCTTATAGAAGTTAACCAATCTCCTACGTCCTGAGATACGACCATTCCATTCTGATCTATAAGGTATAAGAGTAAGATACTTCTTGTAAAAGAGTGGTTCAGTCATAGTGTAATCAACAGCGCCCGGAAAGGTCAGGAATTGTGTCTAGAATGACAGTGTGTCCGTAGCCTGTTCCTGAACATAGTGACAGTTTCCTATGTTTAATCCCAGTATATGCAGCATAGTGCACTGCTATAAAGTCTAGCGGCAATAAATGTAGTATAACATTTAGTGCCTCAGCTGGTTTCGTGCTCAGCGCACCAGTGATAAATACATATATCAGTCATTCGCAGAACCCGTGTTTAGTATTGCGCAGAAGGTGGATTTCTGCAAATCTGTCCACTAGACGACAATGCCGTTCAGCATCATCGGTCTGACTACTGCCGTATACAACCAATAAACTATACACTGGTTCAGACCCCAGTGTTTTCTCTTTTACAGGTATATAGCGCTATCACATAGAGATAAAACAAAACTTGAACCCCTTTTTGTGGGTCTAGTAATAATTTCCAAATTTAATCAAGTAATATAGGGTTATGAAGTCAGATTAAGAGGGAACTTGTACGGGTATATATCATAACATTGACTACTGACGTCCGTTGTTCGTGTATAATATATATGTATGTATACCTTATGGAAGTATCATGCAAATATTTTATTATATTTAAAACCAAGATTTCACAAGAGTTTAAGGGCCACGACAAAAATATTCATATGTAATAGCATGAATCTAGAAATTAATGTTTATGCTAAAGATTCAGTCATGTTTTCCTTTATTCGTACTTTGACTTAAAGTCAACAAGCGGCAGCAGCACCAACAGCAGTGGAGGATTTTAATTTCCGTTTCCTGTTTGCAATGCTTATTTCCTTTATTCAATGTGCGCTCCTAAGCAGACACGAATGTACGACCTCTGATAAAAACATAAAATTTGAATAAATGAAAGAGGAAGCACAAGGCTACACAATTCAAGAACACTAATTATAAAAACAGGATATTTCTGTGGGTACGAGAACCATTCTGTACAAATACGACCTCATACACATATACACTTACACATATGAGAATCCTTTTTACCCTCTTTCCAACCATTGTGAGTATTTGGGTGGAAGTTTTTTTTTGAAATGCCATTTTAAAAGCTTTTTCTTTTGGTTAATGTTCACATGTGTTAGAGGAAATTTGTAAATCTTTTCAATTTGAAAATCCAATTACATATACACACATTCGAGTGTGCTTCTATGTGTAGGTACTCATACATATAAAACTTATATGGAAGTTCGGTCAGGCGTTCAAGGGTCAGTAAAAGGACAAAGTAATAGTAGTCAATCGGATTTTCCATGTTTAAACGCAAACACCTTTTTTTCTCAAATGAGAAGTTTCTACATTCAAGCGATTGTATTTGGTTAATGAGTGAAATTTACTTAATTGGCAGTTGAGAAATTGACATTAGAATAAAAATCCTCAGCATTGATAACACAACGCACTCTATAATATTATCCAATAACAAGGTATGTTCCAGGCAGGGCTGTGGACTTGGAGTCGGATTCTGGGAAATTTGCCCTAAGTCGGAGTCCGGAATCGAAAAATTATGGTAGACTCCGACTCCGAGATGTATTGTGCCAAATGTACCAATTATGTTATAGAACTTTTGCAATCAAACAATTTTAGTAAAAAAGAAGGATAAAATATTCGAAGATATTAACCAAATATTTAAGAATGCCAAAAGTATCTATAAAGTTAACCAAACTACCGAGTTTTTATGTAAAACAGTTTTAGGAAAGCTATATTTAGGTAACAAAATAAGTATTTTTGAGATATTGTAAATCTATATATATAAAGAAGAATGTGTGTTTGTTTGTTGGTTTGTTTGTACCGTATATGTAGACGTCTAAACGGCTGGACCGATCTTCTTGAAATTTTCACAGAATGTACATGTGTGGGGCGTGGTGAAAATAGGGCACTTGAATTTTTGATATATCAAGTGAGCGTGGCCCCGCCCACATAAGACAAATTTTAAAATTGAGATATCTTGCACAATTTGTTAGCGAGAGTGCTGTAATTTTGTACATATGTATTTGATGGCAGTCTACGCCCGTTTTAAAAATGATATATCTTGCACAATTTGTTAGTGAGAGTGCTGGAATTTTCTGTATATGTATCTGGTGGCAGTCTACGTGATTGGTCCACAAATGGGCGGAATCAGGCCAATGGGCGTGGCACCACCCATATAAGCCAAAATTGAGATATCTTGCACAATTTATTAGGGAGAGAGTTGCAATTGTGTATATATATCTTTTGGCGATCTACGTGATTGGTCCAAAAATGGGCGGGAACGGACCAATGGGCGTAGCCCCGTCCATAGAAGCAACATTTTGAATTTCCGAGTACTGTAATTTTGTGCATGTGCATCTGGTGGTAAAAGTAAAGAGGAATGTGTGTTTGTTTGTACCATATAGGCGTCTAAACGGCTGGACCGATCTTCTTGAAATTTTCACAGAATGTACATGTGTGGGGGGTGGTGAAAATAGGGTACTTGAATTTTCGATGTATCAACTGGGCGTGGCCACGTCCATATAAGCCAAATTTTAAAATTTATATATCTTGCACAATTTGTTAGCGAGAGAGCTGGAATTTTGTGTATATGTCTCTGGTGGTAGTCTACGTGGTTGGTCCAAAAATGGGCGGAAACGGACCAATGGACGTGACACCACCCATATAAGTCAAATTTTGAAATTTAGCTATTTTTCACAATATGTTAGAGAGAGTGTTGTAATTCTGTGTATATGTACCTGGCGGTAGTCTACGTGATTGGTTCAAAAATGGGCGGGATCAGACCAATGGGCGTGGCCCCGTAAAAGTCAAATTTTTGAATTGAGATATCTTGCACAATTTTTTGACGAAAGTGCTGTAATTTTGTGCATATGCATCTGGTGGTAGTCTACGTGATTGGTCCAAAAATGGGAGGAATCGGATCAATGGGCGTGGCCTCGCCCATATAATCAACCATTTGAAATTGAGGTATATGGTACAATCTGTTTGCTAGACTGCTGTAATTTTGTGTATATGTCTCTGGTGGAGCCTACGTGATTGGTCTACAAATGAGCGGGAGCAGACCAAAGGGCGTGGCCCCGACCATACAACCCACATTTGAGCTATCTTGCACAATTTAGTATCGATAGTACTGTAATTCTGTTTATATGTATCTCGTGGCAGTCTACGTGATTATTTCAAATATGGCCGGGATCAGACTAATGGGCGTGGCCCCGCCCATGAAAGCCACATTTTGAAATTGAGATATCTTGCACAATTTGTTAGTGAGAGTGCTATTATTTTATGTAGATGTATTTGGTGGCAGGATTCGTGATTGGTTCAAAAATGGACGGGATCGGAAATCTCAATCTGGGGCAACGAAGTGGACCGGGTCCAGCAAGTTACATTATAAATCCTAATCTAAACAGAATTTGTTCAAATTCGACAATATGCGTTCTTGGATAAATAAATTCTACCCTACTAAATTAAAAAAAATATGATTGAATGTGAAATACAGATTCCATAGCGTTACAAGGCCAAATCTAAAGAAACATTTATATCTGGAGGCAATATTGATTTTCACCAATTCCAATAGGTTTCCTCCCTAGTGTGAAAGAGTTCTTATTGCCAAATTGTAATACTGTTACACTTTAATATGGTACAAATACTTAACGAACAACTTAAGATGGCCAGACGGACAGCTAGTGATTCTGAGTAGAACAGTGTATTTTAAGGTGTGTCTAGCTGTAGTATTCCTTACAAATCTGCACAAAAAAAAAAAAAATTATAACCTCCAGTACCACAGTGTGGTGAGGGGTATAATAACTAACGAATAAACTGGTTGCCTGAAGCGAACATAATTTCCAAAAATTGCTGTATATTAACGCAGATTGATGCAAATTTTATCATGATTTCATGTTAATGCAATTGTCATATTAGTTGCAACTTGAAGGTCAATAATACAATTTTATTTAATTACTGGTATTGAATACCGACTTTTTTGTGTCTTTTATGTCATATCTTTCATAACATGAACTCACGTCTTAGTAGAAATATAATTCCACAATTTGTTGAGTTCCTTTGAGCATTTTAGACGTGTAATTTTCATGTTATTGCCAAGAACTTAGCTTTATTATACAGATAAGGTTTCGCTATTATGTTTTAAAAATGAATACGGGCAAGTGCCGCTCAGGCTGGCTCGAATAAATTCAAGCCGAGAGGCCTAATTTTCGACCCCTTTTTGCAGAATTTGGGGCTGTCTGTCAGCAATAATGCGCCGAATATTATCTTCCAAGGCGTCAATCGTGTCGGGCTTATCTGCGTAGACAAGCGACTTCACATAACTCCACGAAAAACAGTACAGCTTACCAAAAGTTTCCTTCAATTAATTGATTGTTTCGTTGGCCGTCTTGTTGGAACCAAAGGTCGTCCACATCAACATCCTCCAATTTAGGCACGAAAAAGTCATTAATCATGACTCTATAACGTTCCCCCGTTGACTGTAACATTATGGCCGGCTTCGTTTTTGATGAAACATGGACCAATGATTCCCTCTGCCCATAGAGCACACCAAACAGGGCATTTTTGTGGATGTAACGGCGTCTGAACAATGACTTTCGGATCATCATTACTCCAAATGCGACAATTTTGTTTATTAACGTGAGCTTCATCGCCTAACAAAATTTTCTTGTGAAAATCGGGATCGGTGGCCATCTCGTTTTGCACGATTTGCAAACATTGTTCCGGAGTAAGTCTATTTATTATGAAATGGCAAACCAAACTGAGCATAAATCAAATGACAGCTGTCAAAAAGACCAACTCCGAAAAAAGTATTGCCGGATTGAAAACCACACGTCTAAAAAGCACCCTCTATTTGTCCGGCAAATAATCTCCATCACTTTCGTCGTCACCTTCAGAAATCAATTGATCATTACCCTATTTTTTACGCCCTTCTCTCTGGTTTTCTTCACACAACTATGGAGTTATGGAGTATCGAAAATACGGCTATTCCAATAAAAAATATGCGATTAAAATACTTATATAAAATACACCAGATGGGTTTCGGAATGCCACGTACATACACACCTTTAGACGTGCCAAGTTAAATGTTATTTTCGGTTTATAGAAAAAATTGAGTTTTTCCCAAATTAATACGTCTCCAGCAAATGTAATATTGCTAACTCAGAATATTTCATAGAATATTGCTAACTCAGCATTTACGAAGTGCTATTTAATTATGTTGTTTAGAAGTACACGCTGAAAAAAATCGATCCTGTAGTATATTGTCCCAAACAAATTCGGCTTGAAATATACAAATGTTTAGGGTACACCACAAATAAATGATGTTTGGCACACACTAAATAAATCTTTTTTTTCGTTCTAATATTTTTTATTTACAAAGCAAATACTCGTATTTAATTGCATTTATGTATTCAGAAAATACATTAATTTTAAAAACATTTTTTTAAAAATTTCAAATGTTCGTAAAATTCCTGTATAATTGAAATTGTATAATCTTGGATATTTTTACATTGCTTGATCGTCCGATTTGGCCCTTTAGTCCTATAGAAGCTGTATTTTACATCCAATCGTTTTGAAATTTAGAATGGTAGAGTTTCTTGATCCATGAACCAACATTGCCGAATTTGAAGAAAATCGGTTAAGATTTAGCTATAGCTCCCATATATATGTTTCGTCCGATTTGGCCCTTTAGTCCTATAGAAGCTGTATTTTACATCCGATCGTTTTGAAATTTAGAATGGTAGAGTTACTTGATCCATGAACCAACATTGCCGAATTTGAAGAAAATCGGTTCAGATTTAGATATAGCTCCCATATATATCTTTCGTCCGATTTGGCCCTTTAGTCCTATAGAAGCTGTATTTTACATCCAATCGTTTTGAAATTTAGAATGGTAGAGTTTCTTGATCCATGAACCAACATTGCCGAATTTGAAGCAAATCGGTTAAGATTTAGCTATAGCTCCCATATATATGTTTCGTCCGATTTTGCTCTTTAGTCCTGAAGAAGCTGTATTTTACATACAATCATTTTGAAATTTAGAATTATAGAGTTTCTTGATCCATGAACCAACACTACCGGATTTGAAGAAAATCGGTTAAGATTTAGCTATAGCTCCCATATATATGTTTCGTCCGATTTGGTCCTTTAGTTCTATAGAAGCTGTATTTTACATCCAATCGTTTTGAAATTTAGAATGGTAGAGTTTCTTGATCCATGAACCAACACTACCGGATTTGAAGAAAATCGGTTAAGATTTAGCTATAGCTCCCATATATATGTTTCGTCCGATTTGGTCCTTTAGTTCTATAGAAGCTCTATTTTACATCCAATAGTTTTGAAATTTAGAATGGTAGAGTTTATTGATCCATGAACCAACACTACCGATTTTGAAGAAAATCGGTTAAGATTTAGCTATAGCTCCCATATATATGTTTCATCCGATTTGGCTCTTTAGATCCAATCGGTTTTATACCCTACACCACACTGTGGTACAGGGTATTATTTAAGTATAAAATGTCCCAAAAGTAAATTTATGTAAACAATTTATACATGAATTACAAAATGTATATATCAGAGTTATTCAATATTAAGAGAGTGGTGTAGGGTATTATATAGTCGGCACCGCCCGACTTTAGCCTTTCCTTACTGGTTTTCTCGTACGAAAAAACCCATAAAATAGAAAAAAATTCTTAATTATACCCTACACCACACTGTGGTACAGGGTATTATAAGTTTGTTTCACGGCAGATGTTTGTAACACCTGAAAATAACAGAGCTAGACCCACCTTAAAGTATACCGATCGACTCAGAATCACTAGCTGAGTCGATTTAAGCATGTCTGTCTATCCATCCGTCCGTCTGTCCATGTAAAGTTGTTCGTCGACTACAGGTCGCAATTTCACTCCGATCGTTCTAAAATTTTGCAGTTTAGAGTATTTCGCGGCTGTTAAGATCGCTATTGAATTTGGTTGAAATCGGTTCAGATTTAGATATAGCTCCCATATATATCTTTCGTCCGATTTGGCCCTTTAGTCCTATAGAAGCTGTATTTTACATCCAATCGTTTTGATATTTAGAATGGTTGAGTTTCTTGATCCATGAACCAACATTGCCGAATTTGAAGAAAATCGGTTAAGATTTAGCTATAGCTCCCATATATATGTTTCGTCCGATTTGGCCCTTTAGCCCTATAGAAGCTGTATTTTACATCCAATCATTTTGAAATTCAGAATGGTAGAGTTTCTTGATCCATGTACCAATACTACCGAATTTGAAGAAAATCGGTTAAGATTTAGCTATAGCTCCCATATATATGTTTCGTCCGATTTGGCCCTTTAGTCCTATAAAAGCTGTATTTTACATCCAATCGTTTTGAAATTTAGAATGGTAGAGTTTCTTGATCCATGAACCAACATTGCCGAATTTGAAGAAAATCGGTTAAGATTTGGCTATAGCTCCCATATATATGTTTCGTCCGATTTTGCTCTTTAGTCCTGAAGAAGCTGTATTTTACATCCAATCATTTTGAAATTTAGAATGGTAGAGTTTCTTGATCCATGAACCAACACTACCGAATTTGAAGATAATCGGTTAAGATTTAGCTATAGCTCCCACATATATTTTTCGTCCGATTTGGCCCTTTAGTCCTATAAAAGCTGTATTTTACATCCAATCGTTTTGAAATTTAGAATGGTAGTGTTTCTTGATCCATGAACCACCATTGAAGAATTTGAAGAAAATCGGTAAAGATTTAGCTATAGCTCCCATATATATGTTTCGTCCGATTTGGCCCTTTAGTCCTATAAAAGCTGTATTTTACATCCAATCATTTTGAAATTTAGAATGGTAGAGTTTCTTGATCTATGAACCAACACTGCCGAATTTGAAGAAAATCGGTTAAGATTTAGCTATAGCTCCCATATATATGTTTCGTCCGATTTGGCCCTTTAGTCCTATAAAAGCTGTATTTTACATCCAATCATTTTGAAATTTAGAATGGTAGAGTTTCTTGATCCATGAACCAACACTACCGAATTTGAAGAAAATCGGTTAAGATTTAGCTATAGCTCCCATATATATGTTTCGTCCGATTTGGTCCTTAATTCTATAGAAGCTATATTTTACATCCAATCATTTTGAAATTTAGAATGGTAGAGTTTCTTGATTCATGAACCAACATTGCCGAATTTGAAGAAAATCGTAAAGATTTAGCTATAGCTCCCATATATATGTTTCATCCGATTTGGCTCTTTAGATCCAATCGTTTTTATACCCTACACCACACTGTGGTACAGGATATTATTTAAGTATAAAATATCCCAAAAGTAAATTTATGTAAACAATTTATACATGAATTACAACATTTATATATCAGAGTTATTCAATATTACGAGAGTGGTGTAGGGTATTATATAGTCGGCACCGCCCGACTTTAGCCTTTCCTTACTGGTATTTTTTATTCTTTTGTCCGAAAGCTAGACATCTAACGAAAAAACAAGCTTATTTGAAGAAAATCGATGGATAAATGAAGAAACTATAGCACTTTTTGTAGCTGATTTAGCCATGGGTCATATAGGTCCATGTATAGATAGAGCCCATATGAAGGCCCGTTCCCTTATTATTGTCCTAGAGCTTATATAGGGTGATCTAAGTAGAGATACTTTTTTCGTGCCATGATAACTGACTATTTGATGCCTGAAATTGAAGCTCGTGATCTCGGCGACATTTGGTTTCAACAAGACGCGCCACTTCCCACACATCGCATCAATCAATGGATTTATTGAGAGAACACTTCGGTGAGCAGATAATTTCACGTTTTGGGTAGGTCGATTCGCCTCCAAGATCGTGTGATATCACACCATTAGACATTTTTCTGTGGGGATATGGCCCTGGAGCAAAAAATCACGCGTGTCATTCGCCAGTTACCAGTCGAAATGCTCGAACGAGTCGTCGAAAATTGGACTCAACGGATGGACCATCTGAGACGTAGCCGCGGCCAACATTTGATAGACATAATCTTCAAAAAAATAAATGCCAAAAAATGTTCTTTCAAATGATAATAAACATTCCCCATTCAATTGGAATTTTCTGTGTTTTTTTTCTTTAAAAAAGTAGGGAACCTCGAAATGGATCACGCTATATTTTACGGTAGAATTTTGGTACAAACAGCATTGACTTAGATAGTTTATAGTAATAGTTTTGTTGTCCATTTAAGGGCGAACTGTATGTTGATTAGACCAATTCAGCGATTGGTCAATAGAAGACTCATAACAGCGGGTTGTTATACACTGTATAATACACTGTACCCACACCATTATGTGGTACAGTGTATTATAAGTTTATTTGGGCCAGATGTTTGTAACACATAAAAATACTGAAGTTAGTCCCACGTTAGAGTATACCGATCGACTCAAAATCACTAGTTGATTCGATTTATGTCTGTCCGACCGTTTGTCCATCGTAAGTTGTTCGCAAAGTAGACATCGCAATTTTACTCAGATCTTAAAAAAAAATTGATACAGAGCACTCTCTTGAATTAGGGGCGAAACATATTGATCGGTTCAGATTAATACGAGTATATAGCCCCCTTATATATGTACATCCAAATATGTATGCAATTTTACAGGATACCCATCAGTAGTATAGAAGTTTGTAGAAGTGTGGGGGAGGTACCACAAGGAGTAGGCCGATATGGTTGTCCATCAAACATAAACTGGGTATGAATAAAATATTATAACGAACGAAATTGTAAGTCATTCGATCACTCCCGTTAGCACCAATCAGTCGAAGTGAAAGATGGATCGATCACTCCCGTTAGCACCATTCAGTCGAAGTGATAGATGGACTGACACTATTTAATTCATATTTTTTAACCCACGAAGGACCCACGCTCAACATTTTTATATTTTGTGGTAAAATATGTGGGTATTTTTTAAAAATATAACGAAAAAATTGAAGATATGCTCTTCAGGATAATCAACGATTAAGGACATTTTAGTCTTTAGATGCCCTTAATAGAAAAAAATGTATTACTTAATTTATAATTCTTAGAGAGGTTGTTCAATTATTTCAAATGGTACTTATATCATTCAAATCTGATGTTACGTTCAAAAGTTATGTAGAATTTATAAAGGCTAAACTTGGGTACCCTATAATGTCAAAACCGTTATGAATTTAGACAATCGGTTAAAAGGTAGCAAGTCTACATGGTCTTCTAGTATACGAAAGAGTCAAATATTTCAATTGTACTTTTTGGGTCGTTTTATTTTGGAATTACACTATAAGGACTAATGATTCAGCATTTTTTTAACAGATCTTTGTAAAATTTAACAAATAACAGTTTATTGAACAAAGAACGATACCTGGCAAACGATACCTTTAGTGACTAGTCGACATTTTCTTCCATTTGTTATCTTTATCTTGCAGATAACCTCCTGTACGAGTATAAGGTGTTGTGGGTAGTAACTTGGCCAGCCTTGAAAAAGGTTTATTCATAACGTCTTTGTGTTTTCTTATGGTATTTTTTTTATAGATTTTGAAGTACTCTTTATAAACAAACACAGTCATAAGTTACTTCAGTATAATCGGCTTTGTTGAGTAGCTTGTTGCAAGTTTTTTCATAACATGTAGAACGGAAGTTTACCATTGTAATTCAGTTCCTTTGGGTACCCACAAAAAGTATAAGTATATATTTGGGAAAATGTTATCTGAAAGAAATCTTTGTTTACATCCCAATATATTTTTATTTGGGACTATTACACTATGCATCCCTTGGATGTTATACACATCCAAGGGATGTGTATAACAGTTTCTGGTGCAATTAGGTGTCACAAACACGAAAAAAATATTAAAAAAAAAATTTATGGTAATTTTTTTTTTTTTTAAATTCCAGCTTTCATGGAAAGTACATTCAGTATTTGGACCATAATTTTTCAAGTATAAGCCGTGTTACACCTCAAATTAAAGGAAATTATAAGGGCTACATATGCAGCAAATATCGCTTTCACGTAGAATCTTTGGTTTACTAACAGTCGTCAAAAATATGAGAAAAAAATTTTTTTTTAAAAAAACACTTTTTCCTGATACAAAACAAAAACCATAAAAAATGACAAAAAAAATCGAAAAAATTATTTTATCACATTTTTAAAAAGCCAGCACGCTAACGAAGCAAACACTGTATATTTGAAAAAAAAATCTATGGATAGATGTAAAAGTCATTTTGTAAATGTTACGCCATGTTAAGCCATTTTGTAAATGTTACGGAAATTCAAAAAAATCTTGTTTCATATTTTTTCGTTTTTAAATGATGTTTTTACTTATATTGAATTCGCCATATGTGAGAGAGACATTGCACTTGCATTTTATTTTATGAGGATTGATGTCAGACATAATAAAATTATAGAGAGGACGACGTTTTATGGCCGTTCGTAACCCTCCATAAAACATGATATGCAATGTGAGAGCTATACTGGATGAGATCCGCTCAGATAGAGGGTCATTCAACAATATTTGATGTTTTTTATTTATGAGGTTTCCATTCAGTTGCGCCTTTTAGGGGCATGGACATCCCAGTCGTATATACAGGTAGTAAAATTATTTGGAACTGACCAAAGATAAGGCAGAACTACTTACATCTGGGATGAAACAGCACAATATTTTGGCCCCAGATGTTAACATATCATATTATAGAGTCCGTGATATACCTTACAAACAATTTTATACAACTGTGGATAACAGATGGTTTTGCAAGGACATTCCCGGATTGTTCGAGGAACTTAATCAAACATACAATTCAAAGGAATGGCGGTTACTTGTTGACAGCAGTAAAGAAAGTTTGTAAGCACACGGGGCAAAATTGCCTTTTTTGATATGTTTGAATCGAAAGAAAATATTTTTGGAACACAAATGTTTACATATTAAATATTTCTGAGCAAATAAATTTTATTTGAAAACCACTAAAATATATATGGAACTCGTATATTAATATGTTACAACATATAATATTTGCATTTCTGAAATAAAATATGTATTTTAATACAAATAAAATTATTGTTTAGGAATTGCTTCAAATATATTTTATTTAAAAAAGATTTTCGAAACTTTTGTTAAATTTTTCGAATTTCAGTTTTAATTTTTTTTTGGTTTCGAATAGAACCTCCCAGTTATGATACCAAATGCAGCATTAACTTGTGGCAGCACCAAGACCGTCATGTTCGAATGACAAACAATCTGGCAAGGTTGTAACGAACCAGAGGAGGAGAAAACAACAGCTGATTCCACGAGAAGTTTTCGCCGTCAGCGGTAGCATTTCTAGTAATACTTCGTAAGATTTTGTGAACTAGTTTTAATAGTAATAAATAGAAATAAATAGTTGTTAAGTATAAATACAAACGTCTTATTACTACAACGACAACTATATTGGTGACCCCGCTTTTCACGCACAATCTGAAGTGGTATTTTTTACATTGCTGCAAAAACTTCTTGGAAGCAGAGCAGCGAAAAAACTTGATAGCAGTGCAGCAGCAGCGCTTTTAAAAATTTCAACGTTTTTCATGCATTATTTTGCCAAAATAGTCTACGTTTTTGCTTATGCATTCCAGACACAACTTGAGGCAACGAGAATACCCTAATTACAACGACGAATCGCTCCGTGGTGAAAATATGGAATTTTTCGACAGTAGTAGTATAAACATGTCGGAAATGGAAAATTTAATTCAGCAAATAGAGGCGCTACAACGTGAAGTACACTCTCTTCGACAGTCATCAGTGAACGCATATGAAGGCCAGCGATCGAACCTGCATAAAGTGCATATTCCAAAATTCAACAGACAAAATCCGGAATTATTTTTTGCTCAGGTTGAACGTTCATTTTCTCTCTGCGGTGTTTCAACGGATGCGGGCAAATTTGATGTTGTTTCTGTGCGCCTTGAAGACGACATACTCTTGTCGGTTGAAGACCTCATAACAAATCCGCCGATTGACGACAAATATTCTACATTGAAGGAGAGACTGATTTCGAAATTTTCTGAGTCTTCCGAGTCTAAATTGCGACGTTTATTGCAAGGTGGTGAGACAACAGGTATGAAGCCTTCGGAAATGCTATCCCACATGAGACGTTTGGCACCTGGTAAAGGAAATGAAACAATTATTCGGACACTATTTCTCCGGCAAATGCCAGATTCGATTCGCCCTCTATTAACTGTGTGGGAAGAGGAGGATTTAGACAAACTAGCTAAAAACGCAGAAAAAATGTTGGATGCTATAGGAAATACTGTGTGTGCTGTCTCCGAGGCACCACCACATTCTGATACCAACATTTCGATTGACGCAATTAATTCGCCTGTATCTTTAGCTGATATTTGCAAGACTATAACGGATCTTTCTGCTAAAGTGGACACCTTGCAAGCGAGCAATAAAAGCAGATACGATCATCATCGATCCGGATCTCACAGTCAATTACGTTCAAATAATAGACCTCCTACCAACAAACTGCTTTGCAGGTATCATCAAAAGTTTGGAGATTCTGCCAAACATTGTAAACCGGATTGTCCCCGCTACAACACTAGTTCGAGAAAATTAATAGGGCTGTCGTCAGTTAACACGAATGGCGATAGCGGCAATGACAACCCAGTAAAGGAGAATCGTCTACATATCTACGACACATCTACAAAGGCTCGATTTTTAATTGATTCAGGATCGGTGGTGTCAGTTGTACCCCCATCCTTAATCAGAACAACTCTGAAGCCGTCCGGCATGAGACTTCTTGCTGCAAACAGCAGTGAAATACGAACTTATGGTAATTGTGTTCTTAAATTAGACCTAGGTCTACGTCGTGATCTCAAGTGGTTGTTTACCATTGCCGATGTCCAGTCGCCCATTTTGGGGGCAGACTTTTTAATTCATTATAATTTGATGATTGACTTAAAACGGAAATGCCTCATCGATAATACGACAAATTTAACAAGCCGTGGTGAAATTCGTAAAACCAACGATTTTAGTATTTCAACATTATCGCCTTCGACGGGTCCATTCCATGAATTACTGAAAGAGTTTATTGACATCACAACTACTACTTTGACGCGTAAATCAACGAGTGATGCAATTATTGTTCATAACATTGAAACAATCGGAAATGCCGTTGCAGACCGTCCACGAAGACTTTCTGGAGAGAAACTTGCAGCTGCTAAAGCGGAAATTGACTTCCTATTGGACAATGGTATATGTCGTCCCTCCAAAAGTCCGTGGGCTAGCCCGCTTCATATGGTGTCGAAAAAAGATGGTGGTTGGCGAGCGTGTGGGGATTACCGAAAACTGAATTCCAAAACTGTACCTGACCGATACCCAATTGCCAACATCAACGATTTTTGTGAGAAATTATATGGTAAGTCAGTTTTTTCTACACTCGACCTTGTTAAGGCTTATTACCAAATACCAATGGCTGCAGAAGACATCCAAAAGACGGCAGTGTGCACCCCTTTTGGACTTGTAGAATTTTTATATATGCCATTCGGGTTGAGAAACGCCACACAAACCTTTCAGAGGTTTATGGACTCCGTTTTGAGAGGTCTTGATTTTGTTTATTGTTATATTGACGATATGATTGTTATGTCTGAGTCTATTGAAGAACACCAAATACATTTACGGCAGATTTTTGACCGCCTTCGACAATACGGTCTAACAATCAACGTCAATAAATGTAAATTTGGACAATCTGAAGTACAGTTTCTTGGTTACATCATCAACGGCAACGGTTATACACCTCCAACAGATCGTGTTGCCGCTATTGAAAATTACACCAAACCTGAAACTATTTGCGAGCTTCGCAGATTCCTCGGTGTCGTCAATTTTTATCGTCGTTGCATCCCACATGCCGCTCAGCTACAGGCACCACTCAATGAATTCCTTAAGGACTCCAAGAAAAATGATAAGAGGAAGGTTCCTTGGACACTTGAAGCTGAAAATGCTTTTGCATCTTGCAAACGCAGCCTTCGTGAAGCAACTATGCTAGCTCATCCAGCACCCAATTCAGATTTGGCCCTTACAACCGACGCATCAGACATTGCCATTGGAGCTGTATTGGAACAAAAAGCAAATGAAATTTGGCAGCCACTCGGATTTTTCTCTCGAAAATTATCTGCGGCAGAGAGAAATTATAGCACATATGACAGAGAGTTGCTTGCTATCTACGAGGCTATAAGATATTTTCGTTATTTGCTGGAGGCAAGACATTTCATAGTTCGGACCGATCACAAACCGCTCGTCTATGCATTTTCGCAAAAACCAGAAAAAGCCTCGCCTCGACAATTGAGGCACCTTGATTTCATTTCGCAATTCACGACAGAAATTTTGTACTTGTCCGGTTCTGAAAACGCAGTGGCAGATGCACTGTCCCGCCTTAACGCAATTTCAATGCCAACATCAGTCACTCTAATGGAACTGCAATCAGCTCAAGAGATGGACGAAGAGTTGAAAACTATTTTGGATGGCGCAAATTCTTTAAAACTTCAAATAGTACATTTTGATACGACATCAGTATACTGTGACGTATCCACAGGATATGTTCGAATGTATGTTCCTGAGTCACTACGTCAACAAATCTTTAATTCAATTCATAATCTTTCACATCCTGGCGGCCGTGCTAGTCTTCAACAGATACGTGAGAAATACGTATGGCCTGGAATGAAGAAACAAATCCTAAATTGGTCTCGGAATTGCATATCGTGCCAAAGAGCAAAAATAACCAGACACAACCGCCTTACTCCAGACAAGATAGATGTCCCAGACAATCGTTTCGATCATGTTCATTTGGACATCGTGATAATGCCGTTAGTACAGGGTTATAGATATTGTCTCACCATGATCGATCGATTTTCACGATGGCCTGAAGCTGTTCCTCTGAAGGACATGTCGGCCCAGACGGTCGCGACTGCATTTTGGTCCAACTGGATTTCACGCTTTGGTTGTCCTAAGACAATTACGACAGACCAGGGCACACAATTCGAGTCCGCGTTATTCAAGGCCCTAGCGAATTTAATAGGTTCGAAACGTACTCGAACAACTGCTTATCATCCACAATCGAATGGAATGATTGAGAGATGGCACAGATCTTTCAAAGCAGCTTTAATGTGTCATTCACAAGTATCGTGGGTCGATATACTTCCAACTGTTTTGTTCGGATTAAGGACAGCTGTCAAAGAGGATCTTCAAGCTTCGCCTTCGGATCTTCTTTATGGTGGGCACTTACGGTTACCTCAAGAATTCTTCACCGAATCAGAAATTCCTGCCAATTCATCTGAATTTTTAAGGAAACTTCGTGAATACTTCAACTTCCTGCGACCAATTCCAGTGTCTCACCACAACAAAAACAAAATGTTTATTTTCAAGAACCTCGATGATTGCACTCACGTTTTTCTTCGGACGGACGCAGTACGAGGACCACTTGAACCACCTTACACTGGACCGTTTGAGATAGTCCAACGAATTTCAGATCGGTTATATACGATACGAATTAAGAACAAGGACGTGAACATATCGGTAGATCGACTCAAGCCAGCTTTCGTCATCAATAATACTGAGCCTGAACATCCTCAAACAACACAAACACCTCTAACGAGTCCTCAAACAACAGCAACACCTCTACCGAGTCCTCAAACAACAGCAACACCTCTACCGAGTCCTCAGACATTCTCTCAAGACTCATCAACTCAGAGTACACAGTCCACCGAACTTCCAATTGTGCGGAACACACCAACTAGGAGAATATCGTTCCAAGCGGATCGGGTAGCGGATCCTGACTTGGTCACTGGAGAGGGAGTGGCTGTGGCAGCACCAAGACCGTCATGTTCGAATGACAAACAATCTGGCAAGGTTGTAACGAACCAGAGGAGGAGAAAACAACAGCTGATTCCACGAGAAGTTTTCGCCGTCAGCGGTAGCATTTCTAGTAATACTTCGTAAGATTTTGTGAACTAGTTTTAATAGTAATAAATAGAAATAAATAGTTGTTAAGTATAAATACAAACGTCTTATTACTACAACGACAACTATAAACTTATGTTTTAAATCAATCGTTCAGAGTTTCTGAGTATTCCAAGCTATCATTAGTTGTGAATCCTCCAAGTATATATTTCGATCCAAGATTATATGATTTCAATTATTATTATTTATTATATTTTCGACATGAAAAATTTCTAAAAAATTAACTTTGAATTACTGAAAAATGTAAGACAATTTAGGTATTTTCTGAATACTTAAATGCAAATAAATATTTGTTTCGGAAAAAATAGCCCAAAATAAACACATATTGGGATATAAACAAAGATTTGTTTAGAACAACATCTTCCCAAATATATAATAGGCATGTTTTCGTTACAAGCTAGCACTTTTAGTTTAGCACTTTGCAACGAAAACAACTGACTTCCACTAACTGGCACATAAGCAACAATTGGCGGATTTTCACTATCTGGTAGCAATGGTGTCATGAGTTGCGAATAAAGAACAGTGCGAAACAGACAAAAAATTCGTGAAAAGTATTTATAAAACATATATTTACTATTCTATGTTCAATTGTTTACACTCTTTTGCAAATATTAAAATAATTTCCCATTTTTGTTCTTCTTCTTCCCGTTAATTCACAATAATTGATAAAATCTCTCCAAAAATGGGATGCCATATTGCTAAATATAGGGTGCCCAATCTGGCAACATCATACTCGATTAAGACATGAACACAAGCACCAAACTTCTTCGGGAACTAATAGTGCTTAAAAGTGCTTAGCTCCCCATACAAATTAAGCACTTATGGTGTAACGAAAACACGCCTAATGTTTGTGTGTACCAAATATTATATGTTTATAGTGTACTCTAAAGATATATATATTTCAAGCCGAATATGTTTGGGACAATAGTTTCAGCGTGCAGTACTCATATTGTTCATGCTGTCAACACTAAGGAATCATACAAAACAATGGCTAAATTGATAACATACATAAAGTATGAACATGACTGGGAAATTTGCTGCGATTTAAAAGTAGTTGGTATGTTATGCCTCTGGGATAGCCGATATTTTGCCACCACTGCATATTAAGCTGGGGCTCTTTAAAAATTTTGTAAAAGCCTTGAGGAAAGATGGCAATTCACTCTCATATTTATAAAGTTTATTTAAAAGTCTTTCTTTTCAAAAAATCGAAGAAGGAGTTTTTGATGGGCCTAAAATAAGGAAACTGATGAAAGATGTGAATTTCGAATCATATTTGACGTCGGATGAAATTGCAGCATGGAGGTCGTTTAAGCTTGTAGTTTTAAATTTCCTTGGATCCAATAAAAGCCCGCAATATTAAACAATGATTAATGATTTGTTAAAAAATTATGAAGAAATTGGTTAGAAATATATTTTTTTTATATTTATGTATATAATACATATGTATTCATTCTTCCAACTTATTTTTCGCTTTATGTATTCCAACGGGTGTAAATATGTCCCTCAAAATTCATTTCTTGCATTCTCATTTAAACTTTTTCCCCGAGTTGCCCTTGGTAACGCTCCATCGAGATGAAAGAATGATGGGAGATTATATTTGGTTCCTCCTTAGAGAAACCGATTCCGAAATCTACAAACGTCCACAAAAAACTCACAATTACTTCTAATGAAACTTGTTCATGTAAATAAACTCAAATGTACATAATATAAATAAAAGTAATAAATAAAATCGCTATTTAAACAGAAATTAAACAAAAAGGATTTTTTGAAATTCTCTTACCTATACCAAAAGGGCTATAATTTCTACATTTATCAATAGTTTTTTTTTCAAATAGGCATTATTTTCTTCGCTAAGATGCAAACTTTTAAAGAATAAAATAAAATATTTTTTTTTCGATTTTTTTTTAATTTTTTTTTTTTTTTTTGTACCAGGATTTTTTTTTCTGAAAAAAATCTACTTTTTCCAATTTGTGTAATGACTGTTACTAAGTGAAAGATGTATTTCCAACATTGGTAGCCCACATTAATAGCTTCAATTTAACGTAAGAGTCGACCTGATCGGACATATACTCCAAAAAATTATAGCGCAAATACTAAGGGTACCTTCGACGATAATAACATTTTTAATAACAATTTTTTTAAAAAAAAATTATCAATAAACAAATTTTTGGTTTTGATTTTATATAACAGTATGCCACAATCTATACAAAAAAATATTTTTTAGGTCTAGGATTTTTTTAATGTTCGAAAACATAATAAACAAAAATTATTGAAATCGTAAAATCTTGGATCAAAATAATTACAAGAAATGATGACTTGGTATACTAATTCAGAAATTGGAAACTAAGGAAAAATTTAAACTGTAATTCTAAAGTGTCAGCAAAAGTTTTGAAAACCTTTTTTAAATAAAATATATTTGGATAAATTCTTAAACTATAATTGTTTTTTGTATTTAAACACATATTTGAAATTTAGTTTGTAAACAAATTTTGTTGTAATATATTGAAATTACTTGTAATATTTGTAACTGGCTTGCCTAGAAATACTTCCAGTTTCGTTTTTCAAGATTCAATTAAGCATTGCTCTCTGCATTCTATTGAAGTAGCTGTAGAACTGGCGCCATGTTATTAATTCTTCATTGTATTTTTTCCTTCCGGAATAAAATATGCTAATTTTTTTCTGGATATTCTAATGGAGAACTTAGTTCCAAAAATCCGCAAAATTAATCGAGTCTAAAAATAGAACTGTCAAATTGTCAGCTTAATTCCAAAAATCGCAAAATCTGGTTCACTTACATATATACTTAGTATAATTAAGCGTTGATGAGTGCGAGAACGTTGATGGTGCAGAGGGCTATATGTAGTGCACAGTTTTGAAGCAAGTAGTGTTCAAATCCTCGTCAGATCGAATTAAAAATAAAATAAAATTAAAAACAGAGGAAAAGAAAACGAAAGATAAAATATTTTTTTTTTTCATTTCTTATCTGGTGAAAATTTCGAAATAACAAGGCGTACTTTTTCGGCAATTAAGTGGGGAATTAATACGCACAAAGCTGCTTAATTCCCTACTCGAACATTTTTTTCTGGGTGCCTTTATTAATAAAGGTCAATTTATTGCCACTGTTACAAATAACTAGTAGTTCAAATAAAGTCAAGAAGTGACTCATACCTAATAATCCTATCCGACCAAAATGCTGGTTATTGAATTAACTTAAGAAGTAATTGATGTTTGGTGTCACGTCCAAATAAGCCCCTCTGTGTTCGAAGGCAGGCATTCGTCCTCGGTAATAGGTGGCACAGTCTATGTGTTGGACTGAAGCTCCAGATATTATTAGCGTGGATGGCTCTCTGCTCATCCAGACGGCTGGGGGATAGCTCATCTTCTGTAGTGACGGCGACACCCAGATTTTATAGCTTCAGAACTATATTCCTGAAACCATATCGCAGTGTCACATTTGTATTTTCTATATGAGGGATGGATTCAAGGTTAATGATACATGGATCTTTTGACTACCGCCACACAAATTTTGCCAATTGTTGGTGGGCAGACCAGGACTTCAAACTCACACTCCTAAGTTTTAGGGTTCAGGATCTAAATATTATGTTCGGGTTTGATACTTAAGAAACATTGCAATGTACCGAGTTGTAGGTATTTATGTACACTTGTATTAAATCTTAGACGATTTCGCCATTTTGGTGGGACGTATCAGATGGGGTGGGAATTACGCCCATCAAAGTATTTGACACTTTATTTCTGCTACCTTTAAAAAAATGGGCGCAGATGCCACGACCTTTTTGTTACACAATGGACCATTTTATACAAAAAATTCACAGCTCATATTTTTAATACTAGTACAAATACCGTGAACATTTTGAGTAATTATAAGACTCTTTGGTTACCTCTAACACAAATTGGCCAAATTGTACCACAATTGAATTGTTCATATCTTTAATAGCTGTACACACAAACACAACTCGGTATAGAGCAATGCCGTTGAAGTATATAATATTCAGAGCAAACTGCTGTAGCAATCATAGAAATGTTTTCACATTATATAGTTTAGACACCTTTTGCAATACTACAAATGTTTTTACCAAAATGCTTCCACCTTTCTGGCTACCACATAACGTATCTTATTCCATTACTCATGAACTTTTCTTCCTCTTTCTGTACACCTTGAGAGAAAAAATGAAAATAAGTGGCAATTGTTGTCATGTTGTGTACCATTTAGTAAATGAACCTTTTAGTTCCAGAATGATTAAGCATGATTTTTTTGTACATTTTATAAATGGTGGTTAAATTTTCTAGGGCCGATGTTGATTTTGAATACAACATTAATTATTTAGAAAATTATTGTCATTTCTTTTTATTATAATAATTTTGGTATGGTTCAATTGTATATGGTCGCGGCGGCACACCGCGACCTCGGCGGCACACCTCCATCCAATAGTCCAAATTTTCGATGACGCTGAGGCACAATTGAGGTTCTATGCCGTTAATGTGCCGAATTATCTCATCCTTTAGCTCTTGAATTGTTTCGGGCTTATTAAAAGTTCGTTCCTCTCACGATAGTGAACACCATTCACAGTAACTGCATCACCGGCCTCATTTCGAAGAAGTATGGCCCGATGACGTCGCCAGCCCATAAGCCTGGCGAGAACTGGGCGAGCATGCACAGGTGTTTTCACATCTCCGACATACCCGGTTTGCTGAAATTTGCGCACAATTCTTCCGATTGTGGACACATTTGGTCGATTATGCTGATCAAAAAAACATCACGAAGTGCATTTTGATTTGAACGCCCATTTTCGTAAAAGGCTTAAAAACTTTAACGCGTTGCTCGATTGTGTATCTTTCCATGGTTCAAATTGAGTAAGTCTGAAATTGAGAAATGTCAAATAAAATGCAGAAAAAAACTTGACGTCTAGGTGTGGTTCGTACTCAACATTGGCCCTTACAAATAACCACCTTTTATTTTGGAAAGATAACAAAATGATTAAAGTTTAGTTTTGATGTTTGCATGTCATTAAAATGAAATGTATTCCCTTACACATTTCTATAAAAACATTATAAGAATGAAATACAATAAATGAAATATATACATGATTTAAAGTAGTAATGATGGAATCGACATAAGCCATCCTAGTTGGATAGCAAGCTATGACATCCTGGACATGAGGTATCCCGTTTGTTTTCCAACTCTCTCCTTTAGAGGACAATGACGGATTGCAAAAGCACAGAAAAGGAAACAACAATCGACGTCTGCGAACAAAGTTGCATCCAATCACAATTATGAGACATCATCTGTTCTTCCAATTGTTTGGAGTTCTTAGAAAAGTTTTAGAGTTTAAATCTAAAACACATATTTACTTAGTTGATACATATTTTGCAAAGGAAGTGCAACGTCGTCTGAACAAAAGTTGCATGTCATGTAATTGTTTGTGTGAAACTAATTCTATGGGCGTTTCTATAAAATATGAAATAATAATGTAACAATATTTTCCGAGATGTTTTGTCAATGTGTTATTGTCCATGCACTTTAGATATTATTTTTGTAATTTATATGTTTTTCATATTTCCTTTCCAAAACACTCTACATAAGAAAACATTGTTCAACAATAGTAGATGGAGGGATTGTTAAATGGCCCATAGAACCTTCCTGTGCTAAATTTCATAAAGATCTGCCATAAAGTAAAGCTTATATACCGCTTAAATGTCAAATTGGCATGTACATATAAAAGGGGCTATATCTAAACCTAAACCGATTTGTACTCTGTACCAAATTTCGCCAAGATCGGAGAGAAATTGCGATCTGGACTTTGCGGACAATCTTATGATTGATTGGACGGACAGACATGGTTAGATTCTGAATTGAATTACATATCTAAATCTGAAACTTTTTTGCTTCAAAAGTTTTCTTTGCGTCGACTTCCACACATAGGTTGAAAAATTGGATTGATTTTGACTTAATGCAACAGGCTTCGTTCCTAATCTTAAAATGTGATAGACTTTCATCAATATCTAATGACCAAATTGCGAGCAACGCACAGTGGGCTAAAATGGAAAAAAATTGACATAATTCTGCCATTTCAAAAGTGCACTTATCGTATGTCGATGAAATTTTAGGTGTGTATACAAGAGGTGTTAGAGAGTTTAAGTTCGGAACTTGGGCCCCCTATCTCATACAGGGGCGGAGCTACAGGGCCCTAAAGTTGACCACCTCGGGTATACACAATTTTCATCGGCTTCTAACTTTTGAATGGAGTGTCCGGTTTTAGTGGCGTGGAGATATGTGGATTTTAAATTTGAATTTTTCATTTATTCGCCGACTTTGCCTTGGAATTTAGCCAATATCTCAGTCAAAAGTTTTCCGATTTTGTTCGTGTGTTTTTTTTTGTGGATTGCCAATAAAATTTACAATATCATGAAATAAAGAATCGATAAGATATGTGAAGAAATAAGAAAGTTATAGCCCTATATAGCCAATTTTTGAAAAAAAATCATTTTTGGATATTTTTTGGCGAAAAAAGTCCAATTCGTATTTAGGTCTTGTAGAAAAAGTTTGTTACACAAAGTATATCAAATTTATACTCAGTTTAAAGGAGACGTTCCACAGAATATGTTAGAGAAAATCCGAAGCCAAAATTTTAATTGGTGTGGTTGCCACCCTTCTCCGATTTGGACCTTTTTTTTACATCAATTTTAAAAGTTTGATCGATTTTCTCCAATTGCAAAGCTAAATTGTTAAATTTTTCTTTTTATTTAATTGTATTAGGGTGTGACAAAATCGATTGCAAAGGGAATCTTGACCGCGGCTTTTCATATCGAAGATATAGGAATAAAAGTAAAAATTCCATTTTTGATGTATTTTTGGGGAATTAAGGGATTTTCTATTAGAAATTTCCAAATGTTGCGTTTGATTATTATTTCTAATATCAAAATAAAGAACTTTAAAAAAAATTCATCGAAATATATACATTTTTAAGAATTTTATGCCGTATTTACGTTTCTGTCTATATGTAAATTTTTTTTTTTAATTTTTCCCAACCTTCTTGTACATACTTATTAGTTATTATATCAGTCAATATGCACTGATTTCTTGAAAGGCAGAAAGTCGGGCGGGGCTGACTATATAATACCCTAAACCTCTTTAACAATGCGATAAGGGTCATTGCGATAATAATTTGTAATAATTGGTAAATGGGTAGGAACACATTATCTAATTATGCAATATTCGTTCCTAAATTGAGACATCTTACATCAGAAGTAAAGTACATCTTCTATAGCGCTTTGAAACCAAATCAGGAGGAACATATGTATGGAGGTTATATATAAATCTGAACCGATTTTAACCAAATTCAATAGGGATCGTCCTTGGGCCAAAAAAAGTATGTGTAAAGTTTCGTGGAGATCGGACCATAATTGCGACCTGTACTTTCATTACATTAATACATGCACAGACAGACGGACAGACAGACGACGGACATAGGTAAATCAACTCAGAAAATGATTCTGAGTCGATCGGTATAATAAACGATGGGTCTATTTCTGCTCCTTTTGGGTGTTACAAACAAATGCACAAAGTTATAATACCCTGTACCACAATGTGGTGTAGGGTATAATTAAAATAAATATTTTGCATAAAGACAGAAACGCAAATACAACATAAAATTCTTAAAAATTAATATATTTCGATGCATTTTTTTTAAAGTTCTTTATTTTGATATTAGAAATAATAATCAAACGCAACATGTGGAAATTTCCAATGGAAAATCGCTCAAATCCCAAAAAATACATCAAAAATCCCCAAAAATGGGATTTTTTAGTTTTAGTCCTATATCTTCGATATGAAAAGCCGCGCTCGGGATTCCCTTTGTAGTCGATTTTGTTACACCCTAATACAATTAAATTAAAAGAAAAATTTAACAATTTTGCTTTGAGATTGGAGAAAATCGATCAAACTTTTGAAATTTATGTAAAAAAAAGATCCAAATCGGAGAAGGGTGACAACCACACCAATTAAAATTTTGGCTTTGGATTTTCTCTAGCATATTCTGTGAAACGTCTCCTTTAAACTGAGTATAAATTTGATATACTTTGTGTAACAAACTTTTTTACAAGACCTAAATACGAATTGTACTTTTTTCGCCAAAAAATATCCAAAAATGAAATTTTTTCAAAAATTTGATTATATAGGGCCATAACTTTCTTATTTCATTACATATCTTATCGATTCTTTTTTTCATGATATTGTAAATTTTATAGGCTATCCACAAAAAACACGCGAACAAAATCGGTAAACTTTTGTCTGAGATATTGGCTAAATTCCAAGGCAAAGTCGGCGAATAAATGAAAAATTCAAATTTAAAATCCTCATATCTCGGAAACTATATGATAATAACCAATGATATTGATATTGTTATTCCATACATTATGTATGGAATAATGAAGTTAGATGATATAACACAAACACTTTGTTTTGGGTTTAAAGAGGCATTTCATAGTTTTAAAGTCATCTTTCTTTTGCTCAACAATAAGAAAATATTTCTTGTTTGAAACATTTTTTTACTAAAATTGTTCAAAAATATAATGAACTATTATATTATAAGTTATCTTATCTAAAATGTAATATGAGATTAAAACGACACTAAATGCCACAGACCCATGACGCAAAATAATAGGCTTAGCTAAAGATTCCTTCAATAAATTGTTTCGTTGGCTGTTTGGCATGAATTGTTGGAACCAAAGGCTAATCATGGCCTTATAGCGTTCCCCATTGACTGTAACATTATGGCCGGCTATATTTTTGAAGAAATATGGACCAATTATTCCCTTGCCCATAGAGCACATCAAACAGTGACTTTTTGTGGATGCAACGGCATCTGAACAATGGCTTGTGGATTATCATTACTCCAAATGCGACAATTTTGTTTATTAAAGTACTCATTTATCCAAAAGGAAGCTTAATCGCTGAACAAAATTTTCTTCAGGCCTTCTTCGATACTCTGCTCCACAGCAGCAATAGCGCCTTCGGTGCGCACTGTACGGCGTCTCTGAGGATGCGCATTGCCCACTAGAGAAAACGTGGTGCGAAACAGATCCATGGTTGCTCGAATTACCGACTCTGCTGGGCGATTATGTCGACCGAATATTGGAAGCAGCGCGCGATGCGTCGAGCGAACCAAACCATTTTGGTAATAAATTTGCGCGATTTGCAAACGTTGTTCTGGAGTAAGTCTATTCATTATGAAATGGCAAACCAAACAGAGCATAAATTAAGTGACAGCTGTCAAAAAGACAAACTCTGAAAAAAGTATTGTCAGATTGAAAACCACACGTCTTCAAAAATATTTTATTCATTTAATTTAATTTTATTCATTTTTATTTAAAAAACAAAAACAAACTCAAATAACATTTTAATTTTTTCATTATTATCGTTTTAAGCAGTTTGTAGGTTATGCTGAATAGCTACTCGTATATGCCTCTATAATTTGCACATTGACGCATTTATCATATCGGAACATGTTTATAACCTACACCACAGTGTGCATTTGTTTGTAACACCTAAAATGAAATACCGGTCGCAATTATGTTCCGATCTCATCGAAACTTTGCACATATCTTTCTTTTGGTCCAAGGACGATCCCAATTGATTTTGGGTAAAAGCGGTTCAGAATTATATATAGCTCCCATATACATGCAATATAAGCAACAGTTTTAACCTATCTGTATAACAATTGACAGACAGAAGTCTCCTGATCTGAGAAAAATCGGTTGAGATTTAGATGTAGCCCCCATATATATGTTACCCCCGCTTTGAACTGTGAACGCTGTAGAAACTGTATTTTATATGCGATCAGTACGGAATTCCGCAGAAAGAGGTTTCTTGTGACATGAATGAACAATGCAAAATGTTGGGGAAAATCGGTTCAGATTTAAATATAGCCCCCATATATATGTATGTTACACCTGATTTGGCATGTCAGCGCTGTAGAAACTGTATTTCTTATTACATGAGTGAACACAGACAAATTCAGTGAAAATCGGTTCAGATTCAGATATAGCCCTCATATATATGTTCCTCCCGATTTGGTATCACTACAAAATTTTTGAGTAAAAAGTTTTTTAATTTTGGAACGAATACTAATAAAATTGGGGAAAATCGGGTGAGATTTAGATATAGCCCCCATATACATATATATTTACTAGCTGACCCGGTCCACTTCGTTGGCCCAGGTTTCAGATTTCCGATCCTGTCAATTTTTGGACTAATCACGTAGACTGCCACCAGATACATATACACAAAATACAGCACATTCGCACACAAATTGTGCAAGATATCCCGATTTCAAAATTTGGCATATATGTGCGGGGCTACACCCATTGTTCCGATCCCGCCCATTTTTGGACCAATCACGTAGTCTGATCCAGATACATATACACAAAAGTACAGCACTCTCGCTGACAAATTATGCAAGATATCTCAATTTAGCAATTTGGTTTACATTGGCGGAGCTACGCCCATTGGTACGATCCCGCCCATTTTTGGACCAATCACGTAGATTTTCAGCTACTTTCAGATGGATCCCAGAAAGTCCATGAGTGGTGGGACATCTGAGATCACGGTCCAATCCCAATCTTGGAAGTAGATAGAGGCAGTAGGTATCTCAATTTCAAAAGTTGGCTTATAAGGGCGCGGTCACGCCCATTGGTCCGATCCCGCCCACTTGTAGACAAACTACGTAGACTATCGCCAGATACGTATGCACATAATTACAGCACTCTCGCTAAAAAATTGTGCAAGATATCTAAATTTTAAAATTTGGCTTATATGGGCAGGGTCAAGCCCATTCGTCCGACCCCGCCCATTCGTCCGACCCCGCCCATTTTTGGACCAATCACGTGGACTACCACAATATACATATACACAAAATTACAGAACTCTCGCTAGCAAATTACCAAGATATTTCTATTTCAAACTTTGGTTTATATGGGCGGGGCCACGCCCAGTTGGTCCGATCCCGCACATTTTTGGACCAATCACGTTGACTTCCATCAGATATATATACACAAAATTACAGCACTATCTTTAACAAATTCTACATATATCTCAATTTTAAAATTTGGTTTATTTGGGATGCCATGCCCATTGGTCCGACCCGCCCATTTTTGGACCAATCACGTAGGTTACCACCATGTACATATGCAGAAAGTTACAGCAGTCTCGCTAACAATTTATGCAAGATATGTCAATTTCAAAATTTGGCTTATATGGGCGGGACCAGTCACGTAGACTGCCACCAGATATATATACACAAAATTGCAGCACTCTCGCTAAAAAATAGCTCAAGATATCTCAATTCCAAGATTTTCCTTATATGGGCGGGGCCACGCCCATTTTTAAACCAATCACTTAGACTGCCACCAGATATATATATACAAAAAATTGCAGCGCTCTCGTTAAAAAATTGTTCAAGATATCTCAATTCCAAAATTTGCCTTATATTGGAGGGGCCACGCCCATTTGTCCGATCCCGCCCATTTTTTGGACCAGTCACGTAGACTGCCACCAGATATATATAAACAAAATTGCAGCACTCTCGCTAAAAAAAATGCTCAAGATATCTCAATTCCAAGATTTGCCTTATATGGGCGGGGCCACGCCAATTGGTCCGATCCCGCCCATTTTTGAACCAATCTCGTAGACTGCCACCAGATATATATACAAAAAATTGCAGCACTCTCTTTAACAAATTGTGTGAGATATCTAGATTTCAATATTTGGCTTATATAGGCGGGGCCACGCCCATTGCTCCGATCGCGCCCTTGTTTAGACCAAACACGTAGACTGCTACCAGATACATGTAAACAAAATTACAGCACTCTTGTTAAAAAATTGTGCAAGATATCTCAATTTAAAATTTCGTCTTATATGGGCGGGGACACGCCCATTGGTCCGATTCCGCCCAATTTTGGTCCAGTCCCGTAGACTGCCACCAGATACATGTGCACAAAATTACAGTACTCTCGCTAACAAATTGTGGAAGATATCTCCATTTCAAAGTTTGGGCGAGGCCACGCCCATTGGTCCGATCCCGCCCACTTTTGGACCAATCACGTAGACTTCCACCAGATATATATGCACCACATTACAGCACTCTCGCTAACAAATTGTGTAAGATATCGCAATTTAAAAATGTGTCTTATGTGGGCGGGGCCACGCCCATTAGTCCGATCCCGCCCCTTTTTTGGACCAATCCCGTACACCAGATACAGATGCCCCAAAGTACAACACTCTCGCTACCAAATTGTGTAAGATATCTCAATTCTAAAATTTGGCTCATATGGGCGGGGCCACGCCCATTGGTCCGATCCCGCCCACTTTTGGACGAATCACGTAGACTGCCACCAGATACATATGTACAAAATTACAGCACTCTCGCTAACAAATTGTGCAAGATATCTCAATTTTAAAATTTAGCTTATATTGGCGGTGCCACGCCCATTGGTCCGATCCCGCCCATTTTTGGACTAATCACGTAGACTGCCACCAGATGCATATGTACAAAATTACAGCACTCTCGCTAACAAATTGTGCAAGATATCTCAATTTTTAAATTTGTCTTATGTGGGCGGGGCCACGCCCACTTGATATATCGAAAATTCAAGTACCCTATTTTCACCACGCCCCACATATGTTCATTCTGTGAAAATTTCAAAAAGATCGGTCCAGCCGTTTAGACGTCTATTCGGTACAAACAAACCAACAAACCAACAAACAAACAAACCAACAAACAAACAAACAAACAAACACACATTCTTCTTTATATATATAGATGTATGTTCCTGCCGATTTTGTGTTTAATCTTTATATAATTTACCAGAAATTAGGTTTTTGATCCAGAAAAGATTAACATCGATGCATGTTTTGATATAGTCACCATAAAGAATTCAGATTTACATATCGTCGGCTTAATGCTTTTTTGATCCATACGCCATTTTTGTGTTTTTTGAGTTAGGATTTTTTGATAATATGGGTTCCAAGCATGCTCTTTCAGAATCTGCAATCATTTTTTTTCTATCTCGCCTAGTTTTCGAGATATTGGTAGGGTAAATTTGTTTTACTCTGAATAACGGGAAATAATTTCGATATTTTTGTTCTATGTCTCAATTTTTCTATCGCCCTATATTTTGCACTCAGTATTTTAAGTTCTTTCGATCACAATATGTAAATTAGTGTCCTTCCATACCGACCCTTTTTGTGGTCCATGTAATACAAATACGAAAAAATATTAAAATAAAAGTGGATATGGACCAAAATGCCAAGTACAAAAATTGTTATAACTTGCTTATTTTTGGATGTAATGGCATAGAAATGCATGAGAATCATACAAACACTGTTGGGAAGCCTATGAAATAAAAAGTGTGTAACTCTTCAGTCCCGTTTTCACTCAAACAATAAATTGCGTTTTTCTCCGATCATACAAAATGGCGTATGGAACAAAATAGCATTGAGCCGACGATATAGCCCTCATATGTATGTTCTTTCCGATTCGACCGTTTAGTGCTACAGAAGCAGTATTTTACATCCAATCAATTTAGTGGGGCAGAATTTGAGGAAAATCAGTCAGATTTAGTTACAGCCCCCATATACGAGTATATATGTTTCTTCCGATTTGGTTTTGGTATTTTAGCGCTATAAAAGCAGCATTTAACATTCAATCATTTTGAAATTTATCAGCTTTTCTTGATATGGGAAAACACATTGCGAGTTTGAAGAAAATCGGTTCAGATTTACATATGCAACACATATATGTATATATGTTCCTCCCGATATGACCTAAAGTAGCTGTACACGCTGAAAAAAATTGCTTCTGTAGTATATTGTCCCAAACATATTCGGCTTGAAATATACATATGTTTAGGGTACACTCCAAATATATAATATTTGACATACACAAATATTATATGTTTGGGAGGATATTGTTCTAAACAAAAATATGCTCCCATTCAACTATTTTTTTATTTGGAACTAGTATATCCGAAACAAAGATTAATTTGTAATTATTTTTTTTGAAAACGTATCAATGCCTTAACTTAATGACAAGTTTTCTGTTTTTCAGATGTTCAAAGAGCATTTTTTTATAAATTGTATATGTTTGTAAAATTTAATTAAAACTTAAATCGAATAATCTTTCGTAAATGTAAACTGATGGATGGATCGACAAAAAGTGATGAGTTGGAATATTTATAAATTAAAAATCATTTTTAGCTATTAAGTTAACACGACAACTAGGAAAAACTAACTAATATTCGAATAAGTCAGCATAGTTTTAAAAATCTTTTTAAAAAAAGTATATTTGAAAACCTTCTTAAACAATAACTTTGTTTGTGTGTAATCACATGTTTAATTTGTGAAATTCAGTTTGCAAATAAAGTATGTTCTAATATATTAATAAATGAGTTTCAAACAAAATGTCTTGATTTTCAAATAAAATTTATTTGTTAACAAATATATAATATTTAAAAAAAACGTTTCCAGTTATATTTTCTTTCAATTCAAACATATCAAAAATGACGATTTTCTTCCATGTAGTTTACATCCAATATTTTTGAAATTTAGCAGGCCAGAGTTACTTCATCCAAGGACCCTCATTGTCGAATGTGACGAAAATCAGTTCAAATTTAGATATAGACTCCATATATATGTTCCTTCCGATTTGGCCTTTTAGCTCTAAAAAGCACAGTAAATTTATATAAACCATTTGCAACCGTCTTTTTATATTTATTACATTACTTGGGTATTAAAAAGTCGGCAACGCATTTAGCATTTCCTTACTTGTTTTTATTATTTTAGTTTTTGCTAAAATTGCACCGTTTCTTTAATAATTTTCTAAAACAGAAAGGAACAATATCGTTCCATTACTTGATTTATTTCCAAAGATTTTTCGGTTATAGAATTTAATGCAATTCATGGTGGAGGGTATATAAAATTCGGCCCGGCAGAACTTGCCACTGTTCTTACACGCTTACACACTTTTTGTTTTATTTTATTGTATTAAATATTATTAAAATTTACAATAATATAATTTTTTCAATATTAAGAGATCAATTACATATTAATTTTTTCTTTAAATATGGACAAAGTCAACAAAATTTTGAAGATATTTTTTAAAAAGATTATATTTGGGGAAATTCTTAAACAATAATATAATACCTATACGAGTATGCGTTCCAAATAAATTTTATTGATTTTCAAATAAAATTTATATCCTCGGAAATATATAATATTTAAAAATTTATATTGCAAATATATTTTCTTTCGATTCAAACATATCAACAAAAGCGATTTTGCCCCGTATACTTGCTTTTATTAATGAGTGTATTTCATCATGTAAGGCAAGTTCTCCTTGTTAAAGGAATTCGGCTTGTACTAAATATACTCCAGGGAATTTATTCGTCTAGGGGTTTTCTGATTAAATCTTTAACATCTTGTAATGTTGGGGTATCAATATCGATCGATAAACCATCATCGCTTAGAATTGTTTCATCTGCTTGTTGTTGATCACCATTGTTGAGAAGACATTTTTAAACATTTCTCTGGTATTATGATTACTTTATTCTTGTATAAGTTCCTAAATTCCGTTCTCCAACTGTAGTTTCTTTTTATTTCTACACAAATAGTTAAATCTGCGTCTTACTTCTTTAAATTATTCTGTGTTACTCCTGGTTGGTCGCAGAGTCATGTGTCAGAGTCAGTGATCGTTACCCCCTATTTTTTGTAACCCAGCATTGTAGCCATGATCTTGGGCGCGAAGATTGGCTGTGTTCTGTCTATTAATTTTATCACGGTTTTATCTTCAAATATCTTTGCTACTTCCGAGCCTTTCAGCTTTTCTTTGTTCCACCTTGTGTTTCCAGCTGTCATGTAACGTTTAGTATGTTCCCTGCATATCATATCTTCGATTGATTGCAACATGATCTATTTGATTCCTTAATCCATGTATATTTGTTGATGTCTTTTCTGGGGAAATACGTACTGGTTATTATTAAATCGTTTAGAGTGCGAAGTCGATCGACATTAGAATCTTTATGTAGACTTTGTTCTCCAATTGTTGGTCTGTAGTACACTTCTTGACAAATCTGCGCATTTGTTCCATGTTTATTCGAGTAAGCCGCAAAGATTGTCTTTTTTCTCCACCTCTGCTAGTTCATTTTGGGCAGGTTTTTTTCGGAAAGGAGAACTTTTGTGCCGGAAAGGGAGGACATTTGTGACATTTACACAGGTAGTTTCGAATTTTCTGAGGAAATTTAAAAAATATTAAACTTTGAAAGAATGAGCTTTATACTATGACCAACAATTAAATTTTAAATCCGGAAGGAGTCGACGATGTGATACCGTACACACGGTGGTCAGATCTTACAATGTTATCAATTCTGCTAATGTACTGACAATGACAGATTGTTAGGAAAAGGTGAATTGTCAGTTCAGACGATTGCAAGAAAACCTTATAATTTCATATACATATGTATTTACAATATATTTTGTAAATATTTATATGCAGGATTGCCAAAAAAAATATTTTATAGAAAGTGTGCCAATAAATTGTTTCTCTGACAATATTGTATGACCCGACCACCGTGTGTACATAGCTTACGAAGAAATATAATCAAGTTTTATAAATATTATTTTTTAAAGATAATGATCTGTCCAACAATTTGTATTTTCGGAGGTACATATACATACTATATGAGGGTTATATCTAAATCTGAAAAAAATTGTCAAGGTTTGTACAGTATGGATCGTTGGATCAAGTAACTCCATTCTGCTTAATTTTAAAGTGATTGGATATAAAAATAAAGCTTCTGTAGCGCTAATAGGAAAATTCGGAAAGAAAATATATATAAAGCCTATATCTAAATCTGAAGCGATTTTGCAAAATTTCTTCCGTGGTGTAAAAGAGTTATTGCCAATTTTCAGCAAGGTCGGTGTGAAAATAAGACCTTTACTTAACGAGCAACTTTAAATGAACAGACAGACGGACTCGACACAGTAATCTGCCGATAGTGAGTCGATCGGTGTACTTTAAATTGTGTCTAACTCCAGTATTTTCAGATGTTAATTACAATAAAGTGAAAGCGGCGTTAAGGTCGACCATGCCGTATCTTATATACCCTCCACCATGGATCGCATGTCAACTGTTCTATAAACTGATATTACCAAATTTCAATCCGATTCGTTCTAATTTGTGATGTTTGTTGCGTTAAGAAGTTAATCTTGAGGTATCTTTGTATGGGGGCTATATCAAAACATGCACCTATGATGACCGTTGTTCGTGTGAAGCTTCTGGATATAAATACACCCAAAACACCAATTTTCAGGCCGATCAGTTAAAATTTGCTGATGGCGTTAATAAATCAAATCGGACAGATGCTACATACGTGTATTTGATTTTTGATATTTTTGTAGCGTTATGTTGACAAGGTCGGCCATTTTGAATGTTTAGTTAATTTTTGACAGCTGTTGTGCTTGGATGTGTTTTAACTTGTCTTCGATTTTTATCTATTTCAGAAAATGGATCAAAGAATCTGCGTCAAATTTTGTGTGAAAAACAAAATAAAGTGCGCTGACGCATTCCGAATGTTGACTGTGGCATATGGTGAAGCTACCTTGGACCAATGCAACGTTTATCGGTGTACAAAATGTTCTTAGAGGGCCGAGAAGATGCGAAGGACGAACAGCGTGCCGGACGCCCGAGCACGTCAACAAGAGACGAAAACATCACAGTTTTCTTTGATTGCAGGGTCGTGGTGCATTATGAGTTCTTGCCACAGGGTAGTACGGTCAATAAAGAATATTACCTGCAAGTTATGCGCAAATTGCTCCAAGCAATCCGCCAAAAACGCCCGGATTTGTGGAAGAACGAAAACTGGCTTTTGCACCATGAAAACACCCCTGCACCGTTGCTTGTGCGCGAATATTTGGCCAAAAACGGTGCCGCAGCCACGATTGAGGAGATAAAGACGGCATCGAAGGAGGAGCTGAACAAGATCACAAAAAATTATTATTTGAAGTGCTTCGAGGATTGGAAAAAACTTTTGGCAGAATTGTATTATATCCGAGGGGAATTACTTTGAAGGGGACAAAATAGATATTCAGGAATAAATAAATACGTTTTGCAAATATACAAAATTCGCGATATTTTTTGAACATACTACGTATGCCCATTTTCAATCCCAAGTTACCTGCAGCTATCAGAGGTATCTGTACCAAATTTCACTCATCTAGCTCAACTAACTTTGTACTAAACGTACTTGCGAGCATAATTCATGTGGAGTTTTAATGTTTGTGAAAAAGTTGAATTTGTAACAAAAGGAGGACAAATTCAACATTTTTGAAAAAGGAGGGAGGACGGGAGGACATTAGTTAAAAAGGAGGACATGTCCTCCGAAAGGAGGACGTATGGTATGGTGGCAGCCGTATTTTTTTATACAAGCTCACATAGACCAGTTTAAGTCCCTACCCAGCAAAATTTCTCATTACCAAATAATCCGACGAGTAAGCAAAGTTCGATAATGGGAAGTACTTATTATTTAGCCACTTTTCTCATTATTTTAACATGGGGATGTCATTGGAGGAAAGTACTTCCCAAAAGCATACAATAAAGTAGCATAAAAAGTACTTATTTGTAGCTCGATTTTATGCACTTGAATAATGCATTACCAATAAGTTATAAAATAAGTAGTAGATATGTAGAAATGACCATTTAAAATGATTTTTTGCATATTGTCGCGCATATTTCTCGAAACAAACAATTTCCTCATGCCAGATTCGAATTTCTGGTATTTTAATTCAAATCTGCACGTATTGTTTGAAAACATGTTGAAATATAAATAAATTTTGTACAATAACCCACATATAGCCAAAATTGCATTATATTAAAATTTGTCACAATGATTTTGAAACAAAAAATCACTTATTTCTATTATTATTGGTAAGTAATTATTAAGAAGCCGAAAGTATTGCAGCGAATAATGAGATGTCATTATTTGGTAATGCAGGGAATAATGACAGGTACTTACCAAGATTTTGCTGGGTAGTGTTACCACGGGCTGAAATGCCCCTCATCGAAACCAACCTGTTTGATATACAAATTTATCGATAGTACGAATATCGGTACTGGAAAGATCTATTAGGCTGCCTAGAAAGGCCGACCCCAGTATGTCCAGTCGTCGTTTACTCAGAACGAGGCAGTCGCATAGCAAGTGCTCAATGCTCTCCACTTCTTCCTCATCTTCACAACTTCTGCAGAAGTCATTAGAGTCAATACCCAATCTTTTGGCGTGTTCGCCGATCAAGCAGTGTCCCATCAGAACTAATGCTAACGTAGACAATCATTGCCTCTCCAGTGCGAGGAGATATTTTGATCTTCTCAGTTCATACCTTGTCCAGATTTGTCTAGCTACCCTGCAGATGCCGATTTCTGTCCATCTTTCGTTGGACTGCCTGATTGCCTCTTGCCTAAGCCAAAGCGTGCACGTCTTGTTTGGGTTTACGCCCAAACCGCTGCTTCTGACCCATCTAGCCAATTTGTTCAGAGCCACCTGTAGAATGTCTCGGAGGACGTTTTCGGATTTGCCATTCACTCTGATTGCCACGTCGTCCGCATATGTCACGACCTTGCAGCCACAACGTTCTAGATCTAGCAGGATTTCATTCACCGCTAAGTTCCAAATTAGTGGAGACAGTACTCCTCCTTGTGGGGTCCCTCTGTTTACAAACCTTGTTAGAGTTGTGGACCCAAGACATGCTGTTATGCGTCTTCTGTTGAGCAGACTTTGAATTAGTCTAATCAAACTAGAGTTAACTTTTAGATGTGATAGTGCCGCAATACTGCATCTGAGTTAATGTTGTTAAAAGCCCCTTCTATGTCAAGAAATGCCACCATAGTGAATTCCTTGAAATGCAGGGACGATTCGATACTGCTCACAAGTTCGTGCAGGGCTGATTCTGTAGACTTCCCCTTATTGTAAGCATGTTGGTTCACCGACAGGAGTTTTGTATCCAGGTTTTCCCTAATCAAATAATCTAAAAGTCTTTCCAGACCTTTCAATAGGAAGGAGGATAGGCTAAGTGGTCTGAAGTCTTTTGGCCTAGTGTGCGATATCTTCCCCGCTTTAGGTATGAATACCACTTTGGTATCCCTCCATCGATTCGGGATGTATGCAAGCCTGATACAGCCTACATAAATTTTCTCCAGCCAGGGGATAATGTATTTCAACATTTTCTGCATTTCTGCTGGAGTGATGCCGTCTGGTCCAGGTGACTTGAAGGGCTCAAAGCTATTAATAGCCCAGCTTATTCTGGATCTCGCAGTCCACTCGCAATCTTGTTGGTCCTGCTGATCCTCTGGTTCTGTTGTTTCCGAGTTCCCCGGGAAATGTGTGTCGAGCAGTACATTGAGCGACTGCTCGCTGTTTTTGGTCCAGTTATTTGCCTCATCCAGCAAGTAACCCACTGTACAGGGTGAAGCTGATAGTATTTTCCTTCTTATAGATCTTGAGTTGCTCTTTATAGGCATCCCAAACATTAGCGACCCCAGTAGATTTAGGTCTTTTTCATAGCCGTTAGCTCAGAAGTCCACCATTGGGGTTTAGTTTTACCCCTGTACCTTGTTTTTGGACAGGCTACTTCAAGGGAACTATTGAATGATGTGGTGATATGCTCGACCAGATTATCCAGACCGGCTTTGTCATTCGGTTAGTACAGACGTTTGGAGTTGAGGACTTTCTCAGGTGCCACTTTGTCTTTCTCACATTTCTGTGGACGGCAGGTTCAGGTACTTTTTAAGCGAGTTTGAACTCAATATAATGGTGATCTGAGAATGAGTGGTCGTCCAGTACATTCCACCCAATAATTTTGTCTGAAAGCCGGTCAGAATCAAACGTTACGTCTAGTACTTCTTGTCTGTCTTTAATTGTAAAGGTCGGTTTATTACCTATGTTACAAATACTGTGGCGAAGTAGAAAAGGTTTCCAATGCCGCTAGGCTGAGGAAAATACTATCAGCTTCACCCTGTACAGTGGGTTACTTGAAGGATGAGGCAAATAATTGGACCAAAAACAGCGAGCAACTCTCTAACAGAACCAGAGGATCAGCAGGACCAACAAGAGTGCGAGTGGACTGCGTAGCTTGTTGACTGAGAGATAGCCCAGAATAAGCTGGGCTATTAATCCTCCCACTGCGTAGGGCGCAGGACGACGTCTACTGCATTTGTAAACAGCCTTGATGGTTAATCTGTAGAATTCTTACCATCATTGGTAATTGACAGATTAACATCCACCCCGACAAGGGTGTTATCGAACTCTTCGTCCGTATCATAGAGAAAAGTGTCCCCGCCAGATGCGTCAAAGTATCCGGAGACTCCCCTCAGCCACTTTGTGTCAGAAGTAGAGCTTTCGTCCACAGAGAAGGACGTTACAGATCTTCTGTTAGAGTTGGAGTCACCAGTAATAATGTGAGTGGGTACCTCCGCACTTCCAGAAAGCCGTGTATCAACCACGGTGGACGACTCACCTTCCGCAGTGGGAGCTATATCCTGATTGTATACCTTCAGGACTATAGTCTCGAAGCCATATTGTAGGGTTGCACTTGTACGTTGTATATGGGAGGTGGATTCAGCGTTAAGGGTAAAATTGGCCTGCCGCTTTTTACCATCCGCCTCACCCACCTTGCTGATTCTCCGGGTTGGAAGGCTCTTTTGTAACCCAGGTGATGGCTCTAGGGTGACTAGGGATGTTGTTTTTTTCGACAACATCCAACTGGACATCCGGCCACACCTCACCCGCTCGACTCAGAGCAGTCTTATACAGGTCTTCTGATCTGGCATCACCGAAATATAAGAGCTTTATGCGATCAAAATCGAGATACGGCCTTTTTATATTAAGCCATCGATATGTATCTGGTGGCAGTCTGCGATTGGTTCAAAAAAGGGCGGGATCGGACCAATGGGCGTTGCCCCGCCTATATAAGCCAAATTTTGAAATTGAGATATCTTGCACAATACGAGTATGTTAGCGAGAGTGCTGTAATTCGGTGTATATGCAGTTGATGACAGTCTACGAAATTTTTCCACAAATAGGCGGGATCGAACCAATCGGCGTGACCCCGCCCATATGAGCCATATTTTGAAATTTATATATATCTTGAACAATTTGTTAGCGAGAGTGCAGTAATTTTTTTACATATGTATTTGGTTACAGTCTTCGTGATTGGCCCAAAAATGGACGAAGTCAGAAATCTGATATCTGGGGCAACGAAGTGGACCTGATCCAGCTAGTATATGTGTATATTCTAAATTATAAACAGTAAACATTTGGTGTTTATCCGTCAGCCCAATCATAAGTTATTCACAAAACAGTACAGGTCGTTCAGTTTGCCTTATAAAGGAATTCCATACAAATTTAAAAAATTCGTAAACCTTCTATCTCCTCTCCTGCCAAACTATCTTTTTGCACTTAGCATGTTTCGGAATTTAGGTATGATATGTTACCTCAGTGAACGATTGCACTCTCGTCATAAAGAAGAGAATAACATCTGCAACAATTTTACATCGAGAAACATACATACCAATTGATCTAAAACTCAAATTATATATAACAGTGATAAGAACAGTTCTTACATATGGCTGCGAAGCATCCCATCTATCGGTGGGTAGATGGGGTGATGACCGACCTAAAAAGGCTAAACGTGTGTACAGATGATTGGAGAGAGATTTAGACGAATGAAGTTGAAGGTCAAGGCTGAATTGTAGCTGTAGCGCCTAGGACTAAAGAACTTAAAAACATCAGTATATTGTAAAAACGTTTAAAAAGATTTTACTAAAAGTATATTATTGTGCGATGTAGCCTCCTTTGGCGTGGGTAATTGCACGAATGTGGACTGATGTTTTTTTTATCCCATTCTTGGCGAAGAGCAATTCTTAAGACGTTGACTGTCTCATAATTTTTAGTTAATACATTTGCCTCCAGAATGGAGGAGGAGTTTTTTAAGTTCCGGGAATATAGTGAGTTTGGGTGGTTTTTACTGCGAAAAAACTTAGTTTTCACAAGCTTTATGGGAAGTTGGGGAGTCTTGTTAAAAGATCAAGTGGCTTCTACCGAAATGTTTACGTAACCATGACAACTAAGCATCTATTAAAAGCTATTTAATGAAAACGACCGGAAGGCGTACCCTGACCATCTATGATGCATGCGATTGCTTTCACAAACCAATTAGCTGGTTTATAATGTATCTTTTGTTTACAAATTGCTGAGCTGATTATTTAAAAGTTAAAACCAAATATGTCTTTGTATTAAAATGTTTCGATAACACAGTACAACACAGAAAAAAATAACAGGGTTTTGTCAATGGATTATGGTAGAGGAGACCAAAAAAATATATACGTGTATCGGCGTTTAGAAGGATCACATCGGAATTTTATTTTAGGGGGGGTTAAAGTTGTCCCCCCTTTGCTTGTTCGTGCAGAATATCGGTATATAAAACTATGTGTTCTGTTCATCTGAGGTGTAGGGTATCTTCAGCAACTTTGTAGCAACTGTTAAGGCCTATATTTTTGTGGAATATATAACCCCCTAGCTTCCCCCCATAACGGTGATTTTGCCTATATTTTAACAAATCGTAAAAAACTCCCCTAAATATGGGTGGGGCGGGGTTGAAACGTTCTACAAAAATGATGGCCATAAAATTTTACTATATATGTCAGAACACACCAAAGCCCAAAACTTAACACAAACACCAAAAAACCGGCCAAATTCAAGATTGCCAGTTAAGGGTTATTTAGATATTATATACACGGGGGAAAGTCGTCATTTTTGATTTGTTTGAATTGAAAGAAAATATATTTGGAAGCGATTTTTTCAAATACTATATATTTGTTAGCAAATAAATTTTATTTGAAAATCAAGAAATCTTGTTTGGAACGCATATATTAATATATTAGAACATAATATATTTGCTACCTGCTACCAAACATATTTTATTTAAAAAAAATTTTAAAACTTTGCTGATTTTTTCGAATTTTAGTTAGTTTTTCCTAGTTTTCGTTTTAAACTTTATAGCTAAAAATGTCTTTTAATTTATAAATATTCCAATTCATCACTTTTTGTCAATCCATCAATGCAATTTATATTCACAAAAGATTATACGATTTAAGTTTTAATTAAATTTTAAAAACATTTAAAATTTATAAAAAAAATTCTGAAAAACAGAAAACTTGTCTTTAAATCAAGGCATTGATACATTGCCAAAATAATTAAATACAAATTAATCTTTGTTTCGGAAATACTAGTTCCAAATAAAAATATTAGAATGGGAACATATTTTTGTTTAGAACAATATTCTCCCAAACATATAATATTTATGTGTGTTATATATTATATATTTGGAGTGTACTCTAAACATATGTATATTTCAAGCCGAATATGTTTGGGACAATATACTACAGAAGCGATTTTTTTCAGCGTGTAGTGTTAGTACCAAAAAGGTCTTTCAAAATTGGATTTTTCGGGGTTGATATGAGTGATGCAAAAGAATAATGATTTTATTTTACAATTAAATAATATTTATTTTATATTAAATTTTACTTCAGGTCTATAAAAAAAAATCTATTAATAACGCATGTACAAGGAGAAATACTTATTAAATACATAAGTTCATTTATTTTTAATTCACTTTTCTTTTCACCCTTGGCAATTCGACGCCATTATCAAACAATGTCCAACTTGAAGTTTTTCCAGATTAGCCATGGGTGCCAAAACATATCTGCCGAAATTGCTGTATCGGTTTGATGCTGTGGTCTAAAGGTAAAAGTTGTGATTTATATTTGATTATATATATTTATATTTTGATGTCTTCGTATTGAAAAACGCTATAAAGGCAAGAGCATTTTGTTTCTTATAACAGATTTATGTTGGACATTGTTTGATAATGGCGTGTTTTATTTATTATAATAAATAAAACACGTACCTACGTTTTAGCTAACATTTCCCTTCTAAAGTTACCAATATATTCTGTCAAATCTAAACATTATTTGGTTAAATTGAGATTATGAGATTTGATTCCAGAAACTGAAATAAAAACCAACTCTATTATTTATTATCTAAATTATTTTTTGGAATGCCCTATGCAAACAGTTGACAAGATGGAATTTGTAAAATAAGTTGCGATTCTAGAAAGATATTTTTATGTACGTTAGTAAATATCACAAATGTATGCACATGTGACTCTACCCAGTAGACTTTTTGGCCTTTGATGACATTGTCGTCAATGATCACGTCATGTAGGACCTAAATCACATAAACTTTTCTTCAATCACAACATAAGGGAAAACTTCATTCATGACTTTTTGCAAGGCAAGATCCATGACAAAATGGTGCAAAGAACATGTTGAAGACACACTGCAAGACAAAGTTCAAGATTGTCGTGCATGACAATCTGTTGGCGACAAGTTCGGTGACAGCACCGTGCATCTGTCCTTCATGAGAATATAAGCGATACTGTTATGCATAATTTAGATGTCAGTAAGCCCAATATTCTAGCATTGCCGACGTAGCACTTCGAGGGTTCGAGTTCGAGGACAGATCAAGACATTTCCAAATTATAACAGCGTAAATTAAAAAAAACCCAAATTAAAATATGAGAATTAGAAGAGACAACGACTTATAATATAAAAATTATGACATTAAACATCGGCATCATGACATTAAACATGAAGATCATATATATAAGAAATTTATCGTCAATGATTTGCTGCAAGACGGTGTCTATTAATTAATCGTCAATGATTTGCTACAAGGCAGTGTCGTGCATAACATTTATGGCACTTGTGTGAAAATGTCGTCGAGGATTCTCTTTGCCTGTCATCTGAGTGTCTTCAATGATTTATAATGGGTCTTGCACCCGCTTCAGGGATGTCTTTAAGACATTCCTTACTGGGTATGTACGAATATACGAGTACACATACTTCGAGACGAATACATACGAGTACACATACAATCTATTGCAAGGCGATTTTTGTGTAAATATCCTGCGAGTACTCATTGTGGGAATGACAACGTTTTCTCCACACGATGTGGACGATTTCAACTTAAGCAATTTCCTCCAATTTCCACATTCATCTAACGACACGATAGATAGATGGATGGATGAATGCATTACTGACGACGCCGCGGGAGAAGAAACAAAGAAAAATGCCAAGAAAAATTTTATGGTTCCGGGCGCTCTTTTTCCTTTTAGACCTGCATTTTTTACCATTCGTTTTTTCCTTTCAGCTGATAGCAGCAATTTGGACGATTACAGCGATGAATTTTCTGTGCAAGGATTTTATATGGCTCATTTGAGAGTTACTGGCCGGGCTGTTTAAAGTTGCGAGGCACAGTGGAAGATAAGATACGTAGATACTGAAGACGAATTAGCCTATCTTAACACCTTTAGGTTAGGTTAGGTTGAAGAGAGGAGACGTTTAAACGTCTCATGTCCATGGACATACACTTAAGCCAGTGGTTCGGCCTGTTGTGCGCTCCTTATTTATGATCATTTTTTACCTCACGAGTTACAGAAAATCGGTACTAGACACGAATTTTCTCAGTATCTTCCAGTCATATTCTCTGAGATGAGTCAAGTCTGGTAATATGTCGGACCCGAAAAGTTGGGATCTTGCATGTGTGAAAGCCGGGCAGTGACACAGAAAATGTTCCATCGTTTCGATGTTTTCTCTGCATGCCCTGCATTCGTCGTTTCCTGCTAGTCCTATGCGATGAAGATGTGCTTGTAAGCTTGAGTGTCCCTTTAGAACACTCATCATCTTACTAATATCGATCTTGTTTAGTTTCAGAAGACTTCTTGTTTTCTTTTCATTTGGGTCACCCCACAGTATCTTTGCAGTTGCTCCTACTGTTGCGCCATTCCACACAGTTTTATGAGCCATCACTGCCCAGTGCTTCAACTCATTATTCGTGGCTGCGAAAGGTTTCCAATTTTTCAAGTTTATTACTCGAAGTTCTCTGCCCTTTGAAGCCAAGTTGTTTGCCCGTTCATTTCCAATCACTCCGTTGTGTCCTGGTACCCAGCAAATACGCAATTGACCATGGGCTGAGTAATCATTTATCGTTCTTTTACAGTCCAACACAGTTCTGGATTTGACCCTTTCCGATGTTATTGCTTTAATCGCCATTTGGCTATCTGTGAAGATGTTGGCATATTTAGGCTTTGTCGTGTTACTGAGCCAGTTCACACACTCTGTGATTGCTCGAACTTCTGCTTGAAATACCGTGTTATGGTCAGGGAGGCGGAAGTGAAGTTCGACTTCTGGTTCATCAATAAAAAGTCCCAGACCCGTCCTTCCTCCTCGCTTGGACCCATCCGTGTAGCAGCTGGTTCCCACTGGCACATGGGCCAAAGTTCCATTTTCCCAGGAGCGTCTGTCTGGCACAAACGTATCACAGGTAGCTGTAAGCCGCACTTCAGGAATGCGGTCCGAGATTTCTGGCGTTTGAATGTGACCAACTAGATATTCTAAAATCTTCTGATGGTACGACTTGTGGTCTAGATTTATCCATTCACCCATCACTTGCTGTGAGGGCTGCCTCATACTTTATACGGATGTCTATTGGTTGGATGTGCAGTATAGTCTCCAACGCTTTTGTTGGTGCAGTTCTAAATGCCCCGCTTATGCCTAGACAGCACATACGTTGAATTTTTTGCAAAGGTATTACGTTGCATTTCTTGTCCATTGATGTCCACCACACTACAGAGGCGTAGGTGATTATTGGTCTAATCACGCTCATGTAAAGCCAGTGAGTCATATTTGGACGTAGTCCCCATTTTAAACCTATAGCTCTTCTGCACAACGACCAACATCTGTGTGCCTTTGTAACTCTTTCATCAAGATGATCTTTCCAGTACAGTTTCTGATCCAAGATTACTCCCAAGTATTTTACCTTTTTAGTTATAGCAATTGTCTTATTCAGGAATCGAGGCGGGGTAAAACGTGGGATCTTCGTTTTCCTTGTAAATAGACATATTTCTGTTTTGTCTGGGTTAACATTTAATCCCCTTGGTTGTGCCCAGTTATATGCTATGTTAAGTGCCTCTTCAGCTCTTCTGCATACTAGATTTGGATGAAAGCCCCTTAGAAGTATTACAGCGTCGTCTGCATAACAGACTGGTTTAAGTCCTTCATTGGTGAGGGCTTTTCGTAACCCATAGAAGAGGCGATAAAATGCCCCCCTGAGGTATACCACGATTTACCTTGTCTCTAATTTTTACGTCATATGACCCACAAATAATCCACCTATTCCTTAGCATATTGTTGATCCAGTTTTTCAGCGCCCGGTCAACCTGAAACTCGTCTAAGGACTGGATAAGTGTATCGGTCTGTACATTGTTAAATGCGCCCTCAATGTCTATGCAAACAGCAAGTGTATACATTTCTTTACTGAAGGACTCTTCTATGTGGTGCACTACCTCATGCAGAGCTGTTTCCACTGATCTTCCTTTGACATAGGCGTGTTGTTTGAATTTTAGCCTGTCATCCGCTATTTTACCTTTGACCATGTCATCAATTATGCGCTCCATTGTTTTTAAAAGGAAAGAAGTAAGGCTAATGGGTCGATAAGCCTTTGGGATCGTGTAACTCGCCTTGCCAGGCTTTGGTATGAAGACCACCCTTGATTCCTGCCAGTTTTTTGGGGTATACGAATGGGTTAGGCATGCAGTGAACACTCCTGCCAGATGAGTTGATACCAGATCCACCTCATTCTGCAGAAGTGCTGGAAATATTCCATCCGGTCCCGCAGCCTTAAAGGGAGAGAAACTTTTTATCGCTTCTTTAACCATACCATCTGTTATATCCGTAATAGGTACTTGATGCAATTCATTTTCATTCTGTAACTGTTCCTCTGTTAGTCCAGCATTCTGCAGAAGTGCTGGAAATATTCCATCCGGTCCCGCAGCCTTAAAGGGAGAGAAACTTTTTATCGCTTCTTTAACCATACCATCTGTTATATCCGTAATAGGTACTTGATGCAATTCATTTTCATTCTGTAACTGTTCCTCTGTTAGTCCAGCATTACCAGTCGGAAAATGAGCTTTCATCAAGAGCCTTACGGTATCCTCTATAGTTTCCATCCTTTTACCCGTTTCATCCACCAGTGTTTCGGTTTGGACATGAGTTTTTGAGAGGAACTTTTTCATTTTAGACATGCTGTTAACGCTGTCTACCTGTTCACAGAAAAGCCTCCAGGAGTTACGTTTCGCCGATCTAACGATTTTATTGTATTCTTTGAGTCTTCTGTGGTAGTCGTCCCAATATACTGATTGTTTTTTACGTCGAGCTCTATTGTAAAGTCTGCGGACATCTTTGCCAATCGAGCGAATTTGTCCTGTCATCCAGGGTTTCTCAAAGGCAGATTTCCTTTCTCGAAGTGGGCAACTATCTTCGAATGATTTTACAAGAGCCTCGGTAATCTTCTTAACATTGATATCAATGTCTTCTGCACATAGATAATCGCGTGTAGGCTGCCCCAATCGATTTCTAAGTAGATTTCCGAATTTAGTCCAGTCGGTCTTAGCCTTATTACGGAAACTTATGGGGTTTGGCGGTGGCCGTGCAATTTTAAACCTTATATAACGGTGGTCTGAATAGGAGTGTTCATCCGAAACCCTCCACTCATGAATCTCATCAATAAGATTTTCTGAAAATATCGTTATATCTAATACTTCTTCCCTAATTTTGATAACAAAGGTTTCAGTGTTTCCTATGTTAAGAGTTATGAGGCCATTTGTATTCAAAAATTCGATAAGGGCGTGTCCCCTTTTATTGGTGTTAGTACTACCCCAAGCGATATGATGGAAGTTGGCGTCACATCCAGCTAATAACTCATTACTTGTGTGTTTGGATTCCCTCACCAGACGTTGTAATTCCGACGTAGGTGGCAATGTCGGCGCATCGAATGGCAGATATATTGACGCCAGGTACATATTTCCATTACCTTGCCTCAACACCGTTGCGTCCGATGTTGACAACTCTGGAGAGAAAATAAAACATAAGTTTTTATGGCACAGAATACAAGTCCTTGGACGAGTACCTGTGTTAGCGTAGAATAGTTCACATGACTTAATCCAGTAACCTTGATGCTAGTTGTCCATGGTTCCTGGATCAAAGCAATATGAACCCTGCCTTTATTTATGATGTCCATCAGAGCGTTGGATGCTGTCTCGCTCCGGTGGAGGTTTATCTGGATGACCTCAATCATTGTCCTTCCAGTAAAAGTTTCTTTTGGGAGTCTATCCTATCTGGTGGCACCCCCTCTTTATTTGGTAGTGGGTCATTCTCCTCCTTTCGTTCACTACCTATTACACCATCTTCCAGTCGACAATTTTGGGAGGCGGTGTTATTTTTTGTCGCTCCCTCATTGGTTTGAATCGTTTTGTGGATCTTTTTATTTTGATCACCACCTATGCTGGGAACTTCCTGCAAAAGTGGCGGTACTATTGGTGAACTGGTGGTGTTATTGACTACTTCCACATCAGTTTTTGGCAGTGTCTCACTTGTCTCCATCCGTTCAATACCAGTGTTTGCCTCTTCAGACAGTATATTTGGACTCGATTCATTTGTCCTGCCAATCGGGACCTTTCCAATTTTGAAAAAGACTGTCCAGATCAAGAAGTACGCCATGCCCTTCGCCATGACAAGATTGTTCTTGGATTCTGGGTCTATGCCTAACACGAGGAGAGTACCCTCGGTATCATCCTTCCTATAGAAGACTTCCCACTTTCTCACGGAAAGTTTTGAATTCTATTTGCCAATGATGTCGAGTATGTACTCTGATGAGAACTTACTGGGACATCCCTTAACATATAGGGTCGTTTTTATGAGTTCAGGAATGTCGCTTTTCCTTACCAATTTTAGCTTTGCGCCGTCCCAAGGTGAGGGGAAGCTATCCACAAGTTTTACGAGGACACCAGCGCAGCGTTGTGATGCCAGCCTTAGCATCAAAACACCCCCCTCAAACTTGCAAATCATTACTTCGATTGGTGGTTCATCCTTAGATTCGAGGACGTATTCCGCTACCCTCGTATAGACCAAATCTTCGAAGTTACTCTTTTGGTCTTCGGGGATTCTGCCAGATGCACTACTGCTATCAACTATGGCGTAGCATAGATCGTCTCGAAAATGTTGTTTAGCTATATTAGAATAAGACGGTGGCTTCTTACCCTTCTTTATGGCCAATTGATTTTTCCGTGTCTGTAGAGTCTTTTTGGTTAAAGCCTCATTCTTAACGGATGATTTGGTTGACTTGAACTGCGTTATTGGGTCAACTTTTCCGCCCACAATCGAAGGACCCAGACTAGAGACCTCCTTTTGTGTGGTTACGTTAGGCTTATCCGAATTACTGGAAGACGGCGAGCCCTTTTTCTTCTTAGTCACTTTCACAGCGCTATGTTCTTCGGGAGACCTGACTCTTTTAGCGGCCTCCATGTTTGTATTGGAGGTAGAATTGTCAGGTTCAATCCGTAATAGGTTCTGTCGGTTCAACTTATTCAGTTTCCTTCTTTGTGCCCCTGACTGTCTCTTTGAGTTAGCAACAATAGTGATATTGTTTTCATTTGCTGATTCAGAGTCAGATTCCCCAATGGCTTTTAAAGGCTGGGGTTGCTTAAAGCCCCGGCTGGGTTCTGCTTCATCTGTCTTATCATTTGTTTTGCCTGCGGCTGGATGTGCTCTTGTTTCATTTTCGACTACGGGATCCAAGGCACCAAAGCTCGTAGAAGTTGCTTGCTCACGATTGTTCGATAACGACGACACATGACTCGTGAGTGAATCAACGCTTGTCGCCGGCACTGGGTTTCCCTCCCCTGCGCCGTAATCTCCTTCGTCTTTTTTGGTTTAATCATAAATTGGTTGGGGGAGACACCCCCATAGCCAGTATAAGCCCGTAATAGGTGCGTCGGTATAGGCCTTCCAGACTGAGCTCAGAAATATCTGTCCAGAGACCGATGCATCCAATTCAACCTACGCGTTATAAACAACAAACCTCCTGGTTGCGTAGTAGGTAGGTGAATAGGTATTGCGTAATAGGTTAAAAACTATCCGCTCTGCGATAACACGTCCGTTCGCTAAGGCTGGCGCCGACTGTTTGCCTTGATGTTGGATGTCACTTTGTCTGGCTTTATATACAGATGTTGGTGTGAAAGATAAGGCAAGTGGATAGTGCACCAAAAAAGATGGCAGGTTAAAAAACGTTGAGTACCTTGGGAAGAAATGAGCACATAAATTAAAAAATGAAGAAAAATGCCTAGAAACTTTCATATTTTGTCTATTTTTTAAAAAAGCGAGGGATGTATTTAGTTATTTTTACGATTGAACTTTGTTAATGTAAGATCATTCTGCGAAAAATTATAGCCCACAACTTTTGGAAATTCAAATTCAAGTGTTTTTGTTTTCCGATCACTGTCATTGAGCAGTTCAAGGTAAGGAAAAAGCAACAAAGAAGCGCTTATAGCGATTTATTATCTACAAATTGATATATGTATATGACGATCAATTGCAATTCGTTCAATCTGATACATATGTCGCCTCCTAAGAGAGCCACCATTGGCCTTCGCGAACCTTCTTGAATATTTATAGTAGATTAAGTTAAAGTTATTGCCCTGGGAGGCATTTTACTGGTAAACCCCAAAATCGATACGGCGTAAAAAAATAACAAAGAGCTAATTTGTTACTCTTTTTTTAAATTTACACAAATATAATTATCTTTATACTGGGCAAGCTGACCCGCAAACTTTGATTTGCCCAAAACATATTTCCAAGAGGATTTTCTTATCAAAAATAAGCTATTGTTAACTGATATTTATAAGAAAGCTGATTCGATAAAATAAAGTGTTGATTTCAATAAATAATATAAGTTTAATAAAATCTAGAAAAGTAATGATCAATTATTGCATTTTATTTAATGCTGACCGATACATTTACGCTGACATGCTCTGGAGCGTAAATGAAGAATATGTAAGGATGGTTTCCCAACTCGGGAACACGCCACATACAGCTGGCCGTGTGAAAGGTATAAGAAAATATATAAGACATGCGGAAGGCCTTATTCGGCAAGGACTTTCCTATGTAAGGCCTGCGTGATTATTGATCAGTTGAAGGCATGCCAATATCAGGCATGATACAGGACATTTAAAAGAATGGAGAGCGTGTGGCTCGTAGTCCAGCGTTCATAACAAATACAACAAATGAAAAAAAAACGTTATCCAAATCTCAACTAGGAATCTTCCTTTTTGATATCCTGGAGAATGCCTTCTAAAGCGAAGACAGAGGGAATGTAAGAGAGAGTGGTTCATCGTTCTTATCAAATGAAAGAGCAAAAACAAAAAACGCTATGTAAATCTCAACATACCTATAATCTTCCTTTTTGATAGCCTGAAGAAGGCTTTCTAAAACGAAGGCAGAGGGAATGCAAAAGCGAGTGGTTCGTAGTCCATCGGCAACAACAAAACGAAGAATGCCGTTATACAAATTCCAACGTAATGTGAAGGGAATGCAAATTAACAAGATGGTTCGTCGCGCTTGTTTAAATTTTCTTGAGTTACGAAAGAGGAGAAAAGAATTTGCAAACGCGGAAATAGTTTTTTTACTTTTTTGCACTTTGCACATCAATATTAATTTTTTAATTGTGATACATAATTACAAAAAATCTGTCTTAAAACAAGCTAGAAAAAAAAACAATCGCCGCGGGACTAATCTTCTTGTTAAATTCTATCACTTTAGTTTCGTACACACAACAACAAGAACTTGTGCTTAGAGAGGGGGATGAAAAAATCAAGAAAAAGTGAAACCAAAAACAGTTTTTATAAAACGCTATCAGTTGTTATCAGTTTCTGATCTAGCATTCATCGGTTCGGGTGTTTTAAAGGTTTTAAATAATAAAAGATTTTAGGTTATTTATTGAATTGAATTATTTTGTTGTTTTTTTTTGGTTTATACTTTTTAAGTTGAACTAAATTATTTTTTTGCGTGTTATTCAAATAAAAGAAACATCAAAATAATAGTTATTAAAAAAAAAATAATATTATCATTTTTCAATTCTGCAGCTGAAGAACCAGATGGGCGTCTATAAAAAAATTCGAAGACTTCCGAGGCCTGATTTTTTCAGACATGATGTATGCATTATTTAAATTAGCCTTCAGCAGACCTTATTTTATAGTCCTTCCGGAAGGCCCGATATTTTCAGAAAGGATTTATCCCTTCCATAATTAAACCTTCAGCAGACATTCTTTTTAAGTCCTTCTGGAAGGCCTGATTTTTTCTGACATGCGTTATCCCTTATCTATGAAGGCCTTCTGGAGGCATTCTTGTAGGGAAATGGAAAGGAAGGTCTTGCCTCCCAATCTCACGCAACGTTAAATGGAAAGGAACAGGTAATGTGTAGGGAAGGCCTCCGTCATGACTAAGAAGGCCTGATATAAGGCCTTATAGCTCATGCATTCCGCCGCTGGGGTATGACATTTCCAGATTTATACCACACACTTCCAGCGATTGTCCTTGTGACTTGTTTATGGTTATCGCAAATGCAAATTTCACTTGTTTCAACTTGAATGGCAAATCGGTTGAAGTCAATGGAATTCGGGGAATTAGGCAGTATTCCTTGAATGGCCCTTTCAAAATCATTGGCACCATCACATTGTTTATTAGCTTCGTCACAATACGTCGGGTTCAATTGCACAGCTTCGGGACATGAAGATTTCGTAACATAATGATTACAGATCCAACTTAAAGACGTAAATTATGGGAACGGCATGTCAGACAAACAAACGTCATCGTCCTCGTTTTCAACGCGATCGATTGACTTGTATGAAAGCAATTTTCTCAGAATTTCGCCCAATTCAATTCATTCACATCTACATTTTTGCTGCTATAATTGCCCGTGCGCTTAACCAATCGTAGTTACGATAATTTTGACTTATATTTGGATACACATTAGGGCTGAGATCATCTTTTGTTGGAGTGAATTGGATGAATGTGGATGACTTCAAACATGTGTTTAATTCATCCGCCGATGCACAGTGGGAGGAATTCCAATATATGCAAGATATCTAATAATAAATTGTGCAAGATATCTCAATTTCAAAATTTGGCTTATATGGGCGGGGCCACGCCCATTGGTCCGATTCTGCCCATTTTTGGAAAATTCACATAATCTGCTACTAAATGCATACACACAACGCCGTTTAGACGCCTATACGGTACAAACAAACAAACACACATTCTTCTTTATATATATAGATTTATCCTCATCCAACACAAAAAGAACTGAATCTTATATCATACTCGTAGTGCTAGGTATTTAAATCGATTCATAAATTACAATCATTAAAATCGATTAAGATTTAAAATTTAACAAAAATTAAGGTTATAAGGCTAAGTTCGAAAGGGTTATCATTTACCTCCTCCACAAAGGGTTGTCATTTAGTGAAATATTGATTCTTTAATAACTTCTATACTACTTTTTTGAATCTTCTAAAATTCCACACATAGTATTACTTTATTAGGAGCTATATCATCGAGAAAAAATGGGCTAAGTGGCCACTACCTTTTTGGTACCTCCCACACAAATGGACAATTTTGCATCAAAGTTAACTGCTTATGGCTTTAATATCAGTTCATACAAATACTTGAAATTTTGTACAGTGTAATGTTTTTATAGTAACTACACTGAAAAAAAAATAGTAATAAAACTAATGATGACACATTCTTATATTAAGTATGCTACCTCGGCATCAATTCAATGACAATTTTCATTAAAATAAAGAAAATTTACACGTTTTTTACGAAATTTTCCTTAATATAAAGTTTTTTGAATTTGAATTAATGTCTATCTAATCATTAGTTTTGTGTACGCGCTTCTTTAAATGTACTCATTTAAATTAAAGAAAAAAATCATTATTTTTGGGACAATCCGCATTATTTTAAGTAATATTTCAATACTTTTAAGGATTTTCTACATTAACACTACGACGTAGACATGTCATAGTTTTAATGCCGAATCGGACTTAATTAACAGTATGAGAAATTTGAGTAATAAATTTAAGGCTATGCTCCTCTTAAAGGAAAGGCTGTCTTGGTAATAAATTTTATGACTATTGTCATTATTTTTAAGCATACATACGAGAGAATTATACAATCTCTCCCTCCCTCTCTCGCTCGGAGAATGAGTTTTGTTTGGTAATGTGTGAAATAATTGCTGTGGAATGCTAGAAGAGAAAATAGAGAACAGTTATGTTCTTCGTTTTCTTTTAAATCGTCAGTTATTTACAAGCGATGGAAGGAAACGGTTGTCTGTTTTCGGGACGTGGATTGTGAAAAAATTTGATTGCTGTGAATATGTAAGTATAGTGCATACATACGTGCATATTGCACCGAAAATAATTTTAATATGTGCTGTTAACAGTTATTTTTGCTAAAGCATAGCAACAACAACAAATGAAACCGTCGTGTACATGTGTGTATGCATGTGGTTATGCCGTCGGCGTCACCATCGATCTCTGTGATAAGGGAGTGCGTGTGCCATAGTTATTTTTGCTGTATGTTATTTATGGCGATGTACATGCGTTTTTTAAGGAGATCTTGTTTGTAAGTCCTGTGAAGAGATTTGTGCCAAATGGATGACAAAAATGTGAGTGATAGATTTTGTAATACTGAAAGAGATAATGGGATAATGTTTAGGTACGTGAAGAATAATATTATTATCCTGAAATAAACATCTTATTGGCAATTACAAAATTAACACATTTTAATTGAAAGTATTTATTTATTAAAAATACCAGCGCATAATGCAGAAATGTAAAATTATTTGTGGCAATATAGAAATTTATTATTAATAATATGTTATACATATAACTATCTTTTTTAATTTTTTTAGTAAAACAATTTTAGAATGGGTCTTTTGTGAGAAGAGTGGCAAATTTTACAAAATATTTCAACGTAAGTATTATATATGAACGGTTGAAATATTTCTCTTAGTTTTCAGCGTTTTCCAATTGTGATATGATAAAATTTATTTGCATTTTTTTTGTTTATAGATAATTTTATTTGATTTATTTTCAGAAAAAATTTAATTATTTTAATGTTAGATCACGCAATATTTGAAGATAAATGTGATGGATATATGAAAAATGCAGTGCTGAATGCCATTTATAACTTGCAAAAAATAAGTGAGCATACACGTACATGGGAATGTTTGAATTGAAAGGAAATAGATTTGGAAACAATATTTGTAAGTATTATGTATTTCTGAACAAATATATTTTATTTGAAAATCAAGAAATTTAATTTGGAACGCATATATTAATGTATTAGAACAAAATATATTTGCGAACTGACGTTCACATACAAAATACGTGTTTTCACACAAACAAAGTTATTGTTAAAAAGTTTTCCAAGTATAATTTATTTAAAAAGATTTTCCCTTTTTTTCATTTTAGTTTAAATTTTTCCTTGATTTCGTGTTCATAATTGCTTCATAAGTACTTCATAATTAAACCTGCTGTTAGATTAGGCCCATTTGGTCCAATTTTTGTATCGTTTCCTTTATAAACGGTAATATATATAAGTATATATATTGCCTTATAATTTGGTCCAAGGGATATTTTTGTTTTACTAAAATCAAAATAATAAGCGTTTTTGCTCAAAAATAATTGTAAATAAGCTGCTTTCTTTTCACGAAGTATTGAATAAAAATAAATATAAAATATTGTCTTCCATATTCATTTTATATGAAAAATTTAATGTTGACCAAATGGACTCTTAATCTAGGATTCGTACAGATTTGCTAATCTAACACCAGGGTTAAGAATGTCATAAGCAGCATTAGCTTTTGTTTTACAGAAGTAATTTTTAATAAGTTTTCGTAATTTTGTTTGCTAACAAAACTTAAGATTTTAAAATCTAAGTCAGGATTGATTTTTTTCAGAAAATTATTTTTGATAACTCAATTTATATGAAAAATTTCACTTTCGCCACTTTCAAAACAATCACTTTCTATTATTAATAATATCTTAAATAAATATTTTTTTTAACTTTTAGTACAGCAAATTTTGTATGGATCTATTATGAGAATTTGTGTCGTAGAAGAGTGACTAAATATTTCAGTGTAAGTATATTCCAAAGATTTTAATATATCTCTTATCTTTCAACATTTTGTGACAGTTATATGATAAAATTTATTTTAATACTTCATCGTATATAAATCATTCTGTTTGATTTCTATTCAAATTATTTTTATTTTAGTTCGCGCAATTGAATTTTATTTGTATATATGAAAAATGCAGTGGGGAATTTACAAATTGCAGGAAATGAGTGAGCATCCAAACTATATGATATAATAATATAATATTTGTTTTATATAATTTCTATTTAAATTCCAGCCAAATTCTAGGTTAAAAATCATTAAGGTCGGTTCCGAAAAAATTGTTCATGGAAAACAAATAGAGAAACGAATCCCGCTATAGAATCGATACATAACAATACAATAATCGAATAAAAGTCAAACTCCATAGTGTGTTGGCCGATTTGTCTTTATACAATTACATATTGTTTTAAATTATAAAATGTTCAAGGTTATCCGTAATATGTATTATATTATTTTTGTATTTTCCAATATAAAATATAACAAATAAACTATTTATTTAGAAAGATAAAGCGTTGTGTTATTGAATTTTCTATGAATAGTAAATGATTTCAAAGAAAATGATTCATTTAAAAGAGTAACATTATAATCAATATAATGTAACGAATTTTCCATACATATTTTAAAAAACTGTATTTAAATTCATGTATGCCTTAAATTAATTACCAGTATATTCTTATATGAAGGACAAACATTTTAAATTTTATTACGATAATGTTTTAAATTATCTGATATTTTACTAAAAATAAGCCCGCGCCATACTTAAATTTACGCAAAATTGTGCTTATTTTAAGACCAAACTTAATTAGTTTTATTACCCAAAATTCTTAATTCTATGAAATGCATCCTCAAAACAAGTACTATTCACGTCTTTAAATTAACTATAAAACCTTCTTATTTTTATAGCGATTGTCTTTGGCTCGAAATCATTGCCGAAATCTTAAACTTTACGACAAATTCATTGATTTTCAGTACGCTTTTTTTTTAGTGTAGAGTCCAGAACAAATGGGCGTTATTGGCACGGCCCTTTTGGTACCTGCCACACAAATTTACCTTTTTGTACCAAAAGTTTACAGCTTATAATTTTAATTCCAGTGCATATCAATACTAGAAACTTTGTACAGTGTAATGCTTTTATAGTACCTAGAGTCCACAGAAAAGTGGGCGTTATTGGTAAATGGATCATTTTGTACCAAAAGTTAACAGATTTTAACTTTAACACCAGTGAATATAAATACTTGAAATTTCTTACGGTGTAATGCTTTTATATTTAGTACTTAGAGTCCAGAGAAAAGTGACCGTTATTGGCACGCCCTTTTGATACTTCCCACACAAATGGACCATTTTGTACCAAATGTAAACAGCTTTTAACTTTAATACTAGTACATACTTTTAAGTTATTAAATGCAATTTAAATTGATAATAATTTAATTAAAACAGAAAAAAAAATAAATTTACGAATATTTTTTGGGACTCAAGGTGAGGGGATTCATAAGTCGGTTTACCCGACTGAACATTCTTACTTGTTGGGTATATTAAATGATTTGGAGGGGTGACGTTCTTTCTTTTCGAGATGTGTAAGGTTTCATTAAACCATGGCTGTTGTTTATGTTTAATTCAGGTCCGTGCGCAAGGGGGGGTTAAACTAATCCGTACTCCGCCAATCAAGTCGGTGCTTTCTGTAAAATATGTGTATTATGTATTTGCTCTTAGGGATACAGAAGTGCATAACCAAAAATTAGGAAACTTGGTATCAAGACTATTTACTGATTGGGAAAAGCGCTTGAAGTATTTCGCCACCACTCATCACTCGAATACCATAGAAACAGTGTATTGAAAGCTGAACTGAGGTCTATATAAATAAGCAGGACAACGTCCATCGATAAACAATTACAAATTCATGAAAAGCAGTTCATAAATGCAAATAAGTAGAAAGCATTTGGAAGCAATAAATAGTTCAAACAGTGGTCCTTTGTCGCCGACAATGCTACGCACTAAGAGAAAGTTGTGATACAGCAAGAATCGATTCAAATGAAAATATTCAAAATTATGGCAATTTTAGAGCCTTGCTAAGGTATCGGGCGATAACGGATTCAAATACGAATTGACAAATTCACCACGAAACGCATTGTATGTACATAAGCAATCGTCTCCAAAATGAAATTATAAGTATTTGTCACACTCTTATACACCGACAGATTATTGAGACAATAATTCAAAACTTTCACTATCATGGCGGTCTCGAACTCGTCCGCTGATATTTCAGGGGTTGAGTAAGTTTCAATGTGTATCCGGTACCTTAATGAAAACGATGGGCGATATAAAATCTGCGAAGATGTTTTGAGTCCCATCAAAACAGTTGGATGGAAAAGGTTTGGCTACTCTAAATTTCCTCGAAACGTGTTCATTTGGGAAATGCTATGACGGCGCAAGAGCAATGAACGGAGAATTTCATCGGGCGCCAAAAATATACCCAAGAAAAGTACTGCTTAGCACTATATTCTTATTGTGCAGAACACAGCTTCAACTTGGTTGTAAGTGACGCATGCAAAGTAGTCCCAGTTAGCAATTGTCTTGGCGCTATCCAACCATATTCCACTTTTTTCAATATCCTAAAAGGCAAATAGCTCCTCAAGAAGCAATTTCTAATAAAAGGAATCTCCGTGATGATAAAAAGCAAAAATTAAATCGGTATTGCGCAACTCGATGGTTAGAAAGAACAACATGAGTCTGTTGAAATATATCTTCGCCTACAAGTAGCCGTTATGGAGGCATTGAATTTACTCCACCTGGTCTGATTGGAAAACTACAACATCTGCATTTCAGTTGTTGATGGCTATAAAAAGGTTGGATTTTCAAGTTTCGGTCCATCTAGTACATTCAGTTCACTGCTTGGTATATCATTATGTCGCGTTCTGCAAAGTGAAAATCAAGATTTAGCTGAAGCCATCAGGTTGAAAATACGAAAGAGGAATTGATGGACATTCGCGAAACTTTTACTCACCATTTTAGTGATTTTTTCGTCTGTTAAAATATTTTGTGAAGAACAAGACAAGACAAGAAACCTACACGGGGAAAAATCGCCTTTTTTGATATGTTTGAATCAAAAGGAAATATGTATATTTGTAACACAAATTTTTAAATATTATATACTTCATAGCAAATACATTTTATTTTAAAACCAATAAAATATATTTGGAACGCATATATTTATACATTACAACAAAATATGTTTGCAAACTAAATTTCTCAACTAAAATATGTGTCTAAATAAAAATAAAATTATTGTTTAGGAATTTTTCCAAAACTTTTTAGAATTTCAGTTTAAATTTTTCCTTAGTTTCGAATTGTACCTAGCAGTTACAATACCATTTGTAGAATTAACTTCTGTTTAAATGAATCTTTTCAAATTTCTGATTTAGTATTCCAAGTCATCATTTCTTGTCAATCCTCCAAGTAATTTATCTTGATTAAAGATTATTCGATTTCACTTATTTTTATTTATTATGTTGACGAACATTAAAATTAAAAAATTTTAAAAATAAAAAAAAAATTTTGCACAATTAACGTATTTTCTGAAGTCTGAAGTGTAAATAAATATCTATTTGGAAATAATAGTCCCAAATAAAAACATTTTGGGATGTAAACAAAGATTTGTTTAGAATAACATTTTCACATATATATATTCATTAGAGTGTACCCTAAACATATATATGTTTCAAGCCGTATATGTTTGGAACAATACACTACAGAAGCGATTTTTTTCAGCGTGTAGGATTTCGGACCGATAAAGTCACCGGTGCAATATTTATGCAACAAACATTGAAGAATATTAAAAGATTTCGACCTATATTCCATATCTAGATTTATTCATCACTCATCTCAAAGATCGCTTTTGAAACACCGTGGAATTTCCAATGTCCTTTTCCATCTAAAATGACAATACTAAATGAAGAAAGTTGTAAACAATTATTTGTCTGCCAGTTCTTTTGAAGTGTGGATTAGTGAGTGAAGCTTTGGAGAAGAAGAATTAAGGCGGAGAATGGCAGAAATTGTCTGGATTTATGTAATAAAGAAGCATTTCTAAACGTCCACAAAATATTGACGGTGATGACAGTGTTACCTGTGAATACAGCGCCAAACGAACTCCCATTTTCAATATTGGTTCGCCTAAAAAATTACTTGCGGTCAACCATGACTGAAAATCGTTTAAATGGATTGGCTTCCCTGAATATTCATGGAGACATTGCAGTAGATGTTAACGCGGTATTATTTTTATACCCTACACCACACTGTGCTGCTATAAGTTTGTTTCATGGCAGATGTTTGTAACACCTGCAAATTCTATAGCTAGACCCACCTTAAAGTATACCGATCGACTCAGAATCACTAGCTGAGTCGATTTAACCATGTCTGTCCGTCCGTCTGTCTGTCCATCTTAAGTTGTTCATCGACTACAGGTCGCAATATACTCTGATCGTTCTGAAATTCTGCAGTTTGGAATCTTTCGCAGCTGGAAAGAACCTTGTTGAATTTGGTTTAAATCGGTTCAGATTTAGATATAGCTCCAATATATATCTTTCGTCTTATTTGGACCTTTAGTCGTATAGAAGCTGTATTTTACATCCAATCGTTTTGAAATTTAGAATGGTAGAGTTTCTTGATCCATGGACCAACATTGCCGAATTTGAAGAATATGGGTTAAGATTTAGCTATATCTCCCATATTTATGTTTCGTCCGATTTGGCCCTTAAGCGCTATAGAAACTGTATCTAACATCCAATTGTTTTGAAATTTAGCATGGTAGAGTCTCTTCATCCATGGACGAACATTGCCGAATTTGCAGAAAATCGGTTCAGATTTAGCTATAGCTCCTTTGGCTATGTTTCGTCCGAAGCTGTATTTTACATCCAAGTATTTTGAAATTTAGTATTGTAAAGTTTCTTGGTCCATGGATGAACGTTGCAAAAAAATCGAACGTTGAATTATATATAATGTCCCAAAAGTAAATTTATGTAAACAATTTATGCATGAATTACAAAATTTATATTTCAATGTTATTCACTATTACGAGAGTGGGGTAGGGTATTTCAGCCTTTCCTTACTGGTTTTATTTACCCTCGTCGTGCCAATTATATTAATATATTATTTAAATTTATATTATATTTAAATACAGAAACGTTAAGATTAGTTTAAGAGGTGTCCAAAATTTTTGTACGGAGTATCTTAACATACAATTTAAGTTAAATATTAATTTTCGTAAGTAATTTGTTTACTCAACGACATACAGGGTAGACACTATAGTTTTGTCTTTGAATAATTCTTATGGAAAATATTGCCTAAGTGTTTTTAATGTAAATGACTATGAATGTATGTATTAAAAAGTGTCCATCCATACCATCCATATTTAATAAAAAAATTGGGTAACAAATGTGAATCTCTAAAAATATTTTCCAGTAATAAGTTACTATTGAAATCGCCAGCAACGATAATGTCTTTATACGGCATGGTAATATTAGATAATATATTTATAGAAATAGTTCGTAGCTAGTATTTCGTCCTTTCGAAGCCAAGAAGGATGAGTTGAAGCACTGGGCAGTGATGGCTAACAAAACTGTGTGGAATAGAGCAACTGTAGGACCAACTGCAAAGATACCGTGGCTCAAATGAGAAGAAAACCAGTAGTTTTCTGAAACTAAACAAGATCGGGATTAGTAAGATGATAAGTGTTCTAACGGGACACTCAAGCTTACAGGCACATCTTCATCGCATAGGACTAGCAGAAAACGACGAGTGCAGGGCATGCAGGGAAAACATCGAAACGAGGGAACATTTTCTGTGTCACTGCCCAGCTTTCACACATGCAAGATCCCGATATTTCGGTTCCGACATATTGCCAGACTTGACTCATCTCAGAAGATATGACTGGAAGATACTGAGAAAGATACTGTCTAGTACCGATTTTCTGTAACCCGTGGGGTATAAAAATCATAAATAAGGAGCGCACAACAGGCCGAACAACTGGCTTAAGTGTATGTCCATGGACATGAGTCGTTTAAACGTCTCCTCTATTCAACTTAACCTAAACCTAACCTAATTTCTATGTGGTCAAATAGTATACTATGTTTCACTTCTGCATTTATTTTGATAAATATATATTCTAGCTTGCTATCCAGGCAAATTATAGATGCTATCATGAAGTAGCGGAAGTATTAAACCAGGTTTCCGAGACACAGATAATGTCAATTCCTGATGATATAAAAATGTTTCGAAATTCATCCAGCTTAATATCACCTGGCTTAATGCCAGGTGGAAAGGCAACGCAAAATAATGGTATGATTGTTAGACTGGTTTTAATTTTAGAAAAAACATATGGTGCATACGCGTTTTTAATAATAATGTAAATAACATTAAATAAATGTAAAATAAAATTAGCTTAATATTAATGGTTGCTTTATTTTTATAGCATCACAAAAGTTAGAGAACATTTGTTGTAAATTTTCATTTTCGTAGCAGGGTACACCACAAATACGCAAATTTGTGGATACATGTACATATATTGTCACAATGATCGTTTTTTCTTCTGCTACGTCGCTTTCAAGTTTTCTTATTTTGTAGAGACAGTGTTCAATTATATTTACTCTCTCAGGGAGCTCACTAACTGTTAGAATATTTGAATTTTGTACCATAAACAATCCAACTGTATTAATATTATAGAATGTAGTTAGTAGTAGGCTTTGGAATATGTATTCGTTTCTTTTTCCAGTTTGTCAAATATTTTGGTGTACTCTGAATTTAGTCTAATAAAACGTCTTTGAAAACTAGAACCAACACTAACGTCATTTGTTTTATTTTATTGTCGAGGCCTATGAGTACCTCACTGACACTTTCTTAGGTCTTGAATACCTTTTAAAACCACTGAAATAGTGGAAAAATATGGTTACTGCTATACTGACCACAGTCGGAGAATTTAAAATTGTTGTTCGCGTTAAAATTTGTCGTGTATAGTACATACTTTATACACGGGGAAAAATCTGCATTTTTGATATGTTTGAATTGAAAGAAAATATATTTGGAAACGATTTTTTTAAATATTTTATATTTGTTAACAAATAAATTTTATTTAAAAATCAAGAAATTTTGTTTGGAACGAATATATTAATATATTAGAACATAATATATTTGCAAACTGACTTTCACAAATAAAATATGTGTTTACACACAAACAAAGTTATTGCTTAAGAAGCTTTCCAAATATATTTTATTTAAAAAAAGATTTTTTAGACTTTGCTATGTTTTTCGAATTTTAGTTAGTTTTTCCTAGATTTCGTGTTAAACTTTATAGTTAAAGATTTCTTTAGCAGCATTAGCTTTTGTTTCACATCAAAGATTTTAATTTATAAATATTTCAATACATCATTTTTTTGTCAATCCATCAATGCAATTTATAGTTACGATTTAAGTTTTAATTGCATTTTACAAACATAACTTCCGAAAAACAGAAAACTTGTCTTTAAATTAAGACATTGATTCGTTGCCAAAATACATAAATACAAATTAATCTTTGTTTCGCAAATATTACTTTCAAATAAAAAAATATTAGAACTGGAACATATTTTTGTTTAGAACAATATCCTCCCAAACATATAGTATTTGTGTGTGCCAAATATTATATATTTGGAGTGTACCCTAAACATTTGTATATTTCAAGCAGAATATGTTTGGGACAATATACTACAGAAGCGATTTTTTTTCAGCGTGTATTTATAAAGTTTTTGCTTTTGATCTTATAAGGTCTTATACGGACAAACGCAACACTCAATGTTGAACGCACCGTTCAATAAGGTTTACTTTTTTTATGTATGACGGCTTCCTTTAGAAACGTTCCTAGGTTCTATGTTTACATGTTTCATTTTCTTACTTTGTCTTTCATATATTAATCCTTGTCTAGTTTTAAGAAATTAAATTCTTGTCTTTTTTTGCACTTTGTGAGCGCAAATAAAAGTATAATTGCATTAGGTTAAGTACTGTAAAAGACTTCATTAAAGTCGGCCCAACTGCGACCAAGAATTGGAAATAAATATACCTAATTTTCTTTTTATTTAATAACTAAAAACTTCAGCCCTCTGTAAAGAGTCGCGCTAACATTGGTCCTTTGAAAACTCATAGAAGAGACTAGGATAGGAAAGACCAGCTGTTAAATTTTTTCAAGTCGATCGAATTTTCTTCCTGAGAACCGACTTAAAAATAATCTTTCTAATTAGGTAAACGCGCAAAGAATTTGTTATCGTCGTTATCGTTTCTTCCTGAAAAAGCGACATTCAAACTTCCGTAGCACTGAATTTATAATAAAGAAATTTTAAATAATCATCTATAAAAAAAGGAAATTTTCAACAACGAAAAGGTCGCCGTTCAAAAATCACTAAGGAGGTCAAGAAGTTTGCTTTTATAAAGAGCACAGCAGGTAAGAAAGAGAATTCTGAGGGTAAGTAGCGTGCAGCGAAAATTTCAAAAAAATCCCCGTAAAATTAAAACAAAAATCGTGTCATTTACATAAAGTTTAAAACAAACTAACAGTACTCGTACAAAAGAGAGACTAAAGAGAGTCAAAGTTGCCAAAAAAAATTCGTCCAAGCCAATTCTTAATTATTGGTATCGATATCACTATTAATCGAATTATTCAATACCATTACCAAAGTTACATACGAAATAGAATTAAACAGAAGAATGTCACCCATCATATTGATATACGAAAATAAAACTAAGTGAAAATAAATAAACAAAACGGCATATAAAAGACCATCTTTGGAATATTCGCCTTCGCAAAAATATATTTTAGTATTCGCTTCCGTTCGTTAAAATTATCTCAACCGCTCCATACATTTTAAACATATTAATACCAATGAAAACCTCTGCTACTTCTCTTCAAAACAGTTGAAAATAATATGTCTGTCCTTGTGGTCAGACATATTATATTTGGCAAAAAATAATATGCAAAACAGTGCAAAATACAACGAAAAAAAATCAATAAATCGTCAAATTCCATAAGTGAAGAAGAAATTCCATACAGTATGTTAACTAAAACAACAGTTATACAGGTTAAGTATATATTAAGTAACTTATCGGCGTTTTGTTTGGGAGAGAGGCTGTCGGAAAGGGGGGAAAAAGTATGCCGTACTCGAACTTCTCGTGCTTAACGTTTTGTGTTTTTCATTCGCAGTGAAGTTTATTTTGACATTTCGTTTTATGTAATATTCGTGTTTTTGTGTTCGGTTCGGTTGTACTAGCAAAGGAAAAAAATTATAATATTAATAATATAAAAACAATAGTGATATCACAACTAAATTCATACTTTTAAAGTAGCAGAATGTTAGAATGTCAGAAGAAGCAACAATGAGCATAAGTATTGTGGAAAAAAGGAACGTCGTGTGAACGCAAACACAAGTTTAAAGGAGAATTAGACGATAATTTGCTTAAAAAAGTATCGTGTGAATCAGGACTTAGAAAACGAGCAACGCAAATTCACGTACGTTGGTATACACTGTTCAAGCTAATTTTGTGCAAAACAAAGGTACAACTGTTTTACCAACAACTTTAATTAACATCGTGCGTGCTGTTGAACTTTTTACCATTCGCGCCCTTTTAGATACAGATTATAAAAGAAGTTTTCTCTCCAGGCGCATTCAACAAAATCGTGCACTTCCAATATCAACTCACCATTCACAAATATCAGGTTTAGGATGTGAAACTCAAATCACATTTGTATAGTTAATATTAAATCTCGTGAATCTAACTTTGCTATAAAGATTAAAGCAATCGTAGTATCCAAACTATCACATTATCTACCGTCGAAATGTTAGATATTCAAAAGCCAATAGCAAATACAAAAGTGATGAGTATTGCGAAGAATTGTTTCAAAAAACACCACCCGTCAACCTAACGGCAGATATGTAGTTCGGCTTTCATTTCGCCCAGAATTTCCGGAAAAAGTGTATCTTGGACTCTCGCGGATCATGTCATTGGCTCAGTATCATCGGATGGAGAAAACAATAAATAAATCTCCAGGAATCTATCAACAATATACGCAAGTCTTGCAAGAATATATCGATCGTATTCAACGGTTCCAAGAAAACAAACAGTGGATTCTCATAGAATGATGTTTTATATCCTGGCCCTATCTTGCAAGCACATATCGTGCAAGTCATACTCAATTGGCGTTATTATCGTTTTGTGTTCACCGGGGATATACAGAAAATGTATCGCCAGATACTCGTGCACCTGCAGATCGCCCGTTTCAACGAATCTTATTCCGACTTTCTCCAAATGAAGCCATTAAATCATACGAGACACTCAGTGTTGCCAGACGAATTTGACAAAAATCGTCAAAATCAGGGCTCATATATCGTCAAAATAAATTTTTGAAATCGTCAAAAAATCGTCTATACAAGGTTTGAGTTTTTTTTTCGGACGAAGTACATGTTTCAGTGAAAGATATGTACGTATAATAACGAATCAAATGATTTTTACATTTCTTCAAAGGGAACTTAAAATCAATGTTGTTCACGAATCTCACATTTTTTTACCGCTATAATAATCAAATTTGGCGGAAACATATCTTTAACATACATTTTAATTTCTTCGGTGTGATTTTCTTCTCATTAAAACTTCAACACATTGGGACGAATTGGGACAAAATTCGTATAACCATTCACGTCAACAGGGTCCAGTGTATACAGTCCCCATATGAAGTTTCCATTATATTCAACTTTTTGACGCATTTTGAATTTTGAAAGTACGTATGTACTCTATCATTTTATTTAGAACAATTCCCAGGATTAATGGTGAACATTTTAGGCAACATTTTGTTCTGACTTTGAAGGGCCTTAGAAACCACATATGGGCATTACCCAAGAGTGGTCAACCGCAGCCAAAATATTTAAAGTCTATAAAAGTATGTTGTTTTGCCTCTTTTTTGTAGGGAATATATCAAATTTAACTAATTACATTTATTCACAACACATTTTGAAATATTCGAGCGCAAAGACGAACAATTGCAAAATTTATGTTTTAAACATTTGTATTGCATGTTATGTTTTGATTAATGATCTCTCTTTTTAATCTCGATTAATAATTAAAGAATATAAGAAAAGTTTTGTTGTGAAAATAAATCTGTATATTGAATATATTAAAAATGATTTATAATCAAACTTTGGATGTCTAGTTGCATAAAAACCAAACTAAACATAAAAAGAATGATGGAATAAAATGTCGCATGCGACATGTCGAATGTGATTAAATTTAAATAGAAATAAAACTACTTTATATTTTTGAATAAAATAAAAAACATTATTAAGATACATCAATGCATAATCTTTAAAAATTAGTTGCACTAAAATATTCCTTCAGGTTTCGCTGAAATCAGTGTTTGATTTGTTTGCTTTGAAAGCGACTTCTGTTTTTGTCGCATATAAATGTACTGGTTTTTTGTAATTATCTTAAAAACGAACAATTGACCAAAATCAACCTTAGCACCAATTATAGTTCTAATCAAGAGCTGTAAGTTTCGCCTTTTTAAAAAATGAAGTAATGTTTTAGCATATGTTTTTTTCACTTTGAATGCGTACGAATGTCGCATTCGACATTGGAGAAATGCCAATTTGCCAATTGATTGGGCAAAATTCAGCAATTTGTATTTTATTTTACCCAGAACCATTTCAAGGAACAAGTCGCCTCATGGGTCCATATTTTGATATAGTGTCATACAAAGGTCCCATCAGACAGGCCGTTTTGATCCCCAAAAAAAAAATCCTACAAATTTCGTTAAAAATGACGATAAATTGTCATTTCTGGCAACACTTCAACGTTTAAGTGATGACGTCGTCGAAACAAATATAAGTACAAGTGCTTCGGATATTCTTAAAAATGAGATATACTCGTATGTTGATGATGTGTTATCCGGAGGACACACTCTTGCTGAAGCCATAATCAAACAACGACAACTAAAAGAAACTTTAACATCGACCGCCTTCCCCCTGAAGAAGATTACATCAAACCATAAAACCTTGTTTGAAAATATAGCCCGGGAAGATCTTCTGGACGAAGAATTGTTGCAAAAACTGTATGCATTCACAGGAATGCGATGTCTGACATATCCTATTATGTCCTTGGGCACATAAACACGTCTCCGATCACAACAAAGCGATATATCTTGTCAGTAATTGCGCGCCTCTTTGACCCGCTTGGCTGGCTGGGACCTTGTTATTATTATCCTAGCAAAACTACTGATGCAGCAACTTTGGGAAGAGAAAGCAGATTGGGACGAAGCAGTATCACCTCATTTACTAATGGACGGCTTTTGCATTTGCACCACAAATTTGCACCACATTCAAACCATGATTCAGATAAATTTTTCAGCAACCTACTGGTATCGAAAACTGGAGTGACTCCTCTAAAGCGTTCAACTGTTCCAAAGGTGGAACTTTGCGGTGCGGTGCGCTACTGCTTACCAAATTAATGTCAAATGTGGCTCATACTTTGAAATCTGACTTCTAAGTTTATTTATGGACTGATTTAGCGGTAGTATTAGGTTGGCTGCAAATGCCACTTCAAACACTCAAAACTTTTGTGACGAACCGTGTTTCTGAAATTCTTAATCTCTCGAACATGTCTATGTGGAAACATGTTCGAACGAAGGACAATAACTTATGGTGGCATGGGCCTTCCTTTAGAGGCCCGTAGAGGCTTTTAGAACCTCAAGGATTATGGCCAGAATCACGAACATTCGATCCTAGCGATTTAGAAATAAAGAAAGCAACTACTTTTCATTCACAAATCAATGACGATATTCTCTCAAGATTCCCATCCTTTCCCAGAGCAGTTCGAGTAATATCTTACGCAGTGCAAAACATGATTTTGTTACTCAATTCTGAGAGTTGGACGTGAAAGAAGCCCCAAAAAAATAAGAAATATCTCTTTTGTGTCTGAAGCAAATTGGTAGACATTGAATAGGAGAAAAAATGCGGAACAAACCTACCCGAAAAGTTGCATCCAGTGCCTTAAAAATCGCAAAAATTCCCACAAAGTCATAAAATATCTGTCAGTAAGATATTGAAAAATACGTATACGTAATACGTCTACGTATAAAACAGAGCATTATAGAACAGAACATTTTTTTGCGATTTTTAAGGCACTGGATGCACCTTTTCCTGTCATCATACATGAGAAGTCGCATTTTTCCAAACTTCTTCTCTATACTCACAGACTATTGATGCATGCGGAATATAACATTAAATTGGGAGCCACAAGGCAGGGAATGTACATCATTTGACTTAAAAATTTGATAAGAATATATATTCGTGGTTGCAAAGCTTGTACATTATATAAACAAAAGTTTCAACAGCAAGTAATGGCAGCACTTCCACCTATCTACATAAAGACAGGCTAAAACTGTAAAAGGATATACTGCAGTATTTGGTTGCCTCTCAAACCGAGCAGTACATTTAGAAGCCTGTTCAGATTTGTCAACCGATGCCTTCCTGGCGACTTTTACTCGATTTTCTGGACGTCGAGACTCACGAAAACTATGTTCTCTGACAATGGTCGTCATTTTATCGGAGCAAGCTACAAAATGTTGCATTATCATAACCTGTTTCTTAAGAAAGCAGAAAAGAAACTTGGCGGAAAGTACTGTGAACATGGGTTTTCCTGCTCATTCATACCATCACACGCACCGCATATGGGCGCCCTCTGGGAGACAGCTAACGTTCACATTTAACGAATTTACTACAAATCTTGTTCGAATAGAATCCATCTTGAATTCTAGACAAATTTCGCCAATGTCAGAAAGCCATCAAATTATTGCTCCTCACACCAGGTCATTTCATTAGAGGCTCACCAATCATAGCTCCTCCCAAACTGAACCACCTCGTTCCATTTTATCATATCTGAATCGCTCGAAAGGACTCAAAGCTATACAGTATATCTTCAGTCACAAATGGAAAGCAGAATACATCACTGAGCTATAGCGACGATAAAAGTGAAAGACAACTAAAGAAAATTTGCAAGAAAATGATTTTGTAATCATCAAGGACGATTCTGTACCACCTACCGAATGGCGTCTAGACCGGATTATACAACTAATTCGAGGAAAAGAAAACCACGTGCGGGTAACAGAAATAAAAACTCAAAACGGTACCATTTTACGTCCTATAGTAAAACTTTGTGTTTTGCCAACAACACCAACTAAAAGACATTGACACATAACAAATTAAAAAAATTGCCGGGTCAATTGAACATTTAGGAGAACACTATTTGCTACCATATTTGTTTTTTTCTCACCCTTTGCTCTTACTAGATGGTCCGCGGGACTATCCTACATGTCAATTTATCCTTCATATAAACCCACCTAGGGCTCAACTCTTGTGACTCGTTTCTTCCAGAGGATTTTGGTCTATTTCCCCACGTTGCCCCCCCTCCACAGGATGTTGAACGCACTGTTCAACAAGGTTTACGTCCTGTTTCTGTATTTCTAACGAGAGTCTCTGCGAATGAAAAGCAGTCACTCACTTTCGTCAGGAATTTGGTTTCTCTAATGTTCGTTCGTTCGCCTGGCCTTACGTCAATTGCGTTAGCAATTTACCAACTGGAAAATAATGTAATTGCCAGATAAATAATTTCACAGCTTCCGGTTTAAAAAAGCACACATTTTCGTATGGTCGACCTTAGTAAATACACCTCTCTACTCTTTACACTAGGGGTGGCCAAAAAATCAACCCTGGGTGGGTCAGCTGAGTTGAAACAAGACTCTCTTTTGTTTCTCTCTCTCACATCTCTCTCATTGTTCACTGATGATTTTTTTCATCTTAGTGAGCTGCCAATGTTGACTTCTTTATGCTTAAATATGTATACATATCTATAAAATTGTATTATTATTTAATTGTCTTTACCATAATTATATTAATGTCTACTTATTTTTGCTTTTAATAACGTTTTTTGACATTGTTCCTATCACTCGACAAATAAAATAAAGTGGATCGATCTGACATTTGTGATCGCCCAGATGACAGCAAAGACAGATAGAGAAACCAAAATTTACACTGAAATGATTACGTTTTAGTACGAGTTCATTATCGTGCGACTTGTCGTTGCGATAGTAGTTAGTGAAACCCTAATCGGCTGTTTGTCGTCTGGCGGGCGAACGAAAGGAAATTTTTAAGTTACAGAAACAGTCTGTTAATCTATTTTTATGTTTGACGTTTTCCTTTAAAAACGTTCCTAGTTTCTATGTTTTCATGGTTCATTTTCTTACTTTGTCTTTCATATATTTATCCTTATCTAGCTTTGAGAAATTGAATTCTTGTTTTTTGGCGCTTTGTGGGCGCATTTATAATTGTATTAGGTTAAGTACTATAAAAGACTCCATTAAAGTCCAACTGCGACCAAGAAGTGGAAAGAAAAATACCTAATTTTCTTTTTATTTAATAATTAAAATCTTTAGCCCTCTGTAAAGATTCGCGCTAACACTCAAGGTTTGATAGCGCTAGAACAGAACACAGGGCAAAGATTACGACGTGAAAATCCCGTTGGTCAGCGTCACCTGTTTTCGTTTCCTTACCAGGATTTAGCCACTTTTATTTTTCCTAAACCTTCGCGTAGCTATTACGAACAAATCCTCAGAAGGAAGTATCCAATTTGCTCCAGTAGTTTTCAAGTTGGAAGCAGACTAACACACCAAGATCAATTTTTATACCCTCACTCATCTAAGTATGTTCGGCGGATATTAGTTTTGGGTCATTTTAAGTCGAATGAGCAATGTCCGTCCGTCCGTCTGCTGCGCACGATAACTCTCGAAAGGAGTAACCGATTGACTTCAAATTTAGTATGCGGTAATATTTTTTTATATCTCCGGCTAAGTTCGGAGATGGGCCATATTGGTCCACTCCCACACAAAGGGTTAACATTTAGTGAAATATTGATTCTTCAATAACTTCTATACTACTTATTCGTATCTTCTGAAATTTCACAAATAGTATTAGTTTATAAGCCGCTATCACATCGAGAAAAATGGGCGAAGTTGCCACACCCCTTTTGGTATCTCCCACACAAATGGAACATTTTGCACAAAAATTTCACAGCTTATAACATTTACACCGGTGCATAAAAATGCTTTAAATTTTTTATAGTGTAATGCTTTTACAGTGTCTACAGTCCAGTGAAAATCTGTGTTATTGCCACGCCCCTTTGGTGCCTCCTTCACAAAGGTACCATTTTTCACCAAAAGTTTACAGCTTATAACATTAATACCAGTGTATAATAATACTTGTAATTTTGTACAGTGAAAATGGGAGTTATTGCAACTCCCCTTATGGTACCTACCACACAAAGGTACCATTTTGTACAAAAAGTAAAAATCTTATAGCGTGAGTACCAATCCACGGAATTACAGTCCTGTGAAAAATGGGCGTTATCACAACGCTTTTTTTGTACCTCCCACACAAAATGGCCAAATCATATCAAAATTGAATAGCTTATAACGCCAGTATACCAGTTCCCATAAACGCTTATAATTCGGCACAGTGCAATGTATATGTTATTCACGAATAACGTTGACTACCCTAATTATCAATTGACCGGTATAAAAGACAGACTTCGTTTGCGACATATGACACCGTTACAAAGTAATAAACAACAACAACAAACTACTGACTGTAACGCAGACTTGTTTCGTCATAATATTCACTGCGAGCTAAGCCACAATATCCACACGTGCAGACTACAATTTGCCTACTCGACATAATTGACAATTGATTTTGACTCTTTAAGAAATATTAAAGAATAATAAAAATTCAGTCTGTTTCCACAACTCAAGGTGTTAATGTGTTTCTATAATTATTAACTGGCGCCCAACAAAAACAAAAAGCACCCTAAAAGGCTGCAAATCCGAATGAAGAAAACATCCTATAGGCTGTAACCCAATCTGATGAAAACACCCCAAAGGCTGTACAAGATCTAAGCGAAAGCTAAAACCGGTGAAAGGCAGGATCAGTCACTGACGTCCGGGTGCTGCTGCAGTAAGGAAGAAGCCCCCAAGTAGCTGAGAAGTAAAAAGGAATTAAGCTAAGCCTACAGGCAGTACCGTGCTTGTCACCGTTCTTTTGTAAGTTTGTTTAAGTGAAAAATCATTAATATTTAAGAAATATCAAAAGTGAAGATTGTGTATTCATTAAGAAAAATCTAGAAATTAGATATAGGAAATTAAGTGACAGTTTAACATTGACAGTAATTAAATTCAAGAAAAAAGAAATCCTAAAATTGGAACATAAAATTTTAACAGTTGTTAATCATGGCTAACCCAAATAATTTGATTAGACCACCAATATTAAATATTCCTGGCCCTAGCCAACTAGAACAACCAATCATCCCTCCCGTTCCTCCTCCAATTGCTTCTCCCAATAGTATTGCTGTCGACATGAACGCTATTACTCGGTTCATTCAAGAACAGTGCCGGATTGCGGTGACACAATTTCTAAACCCTAATAGTCAGATATCGGGCATTGATCAGGGTATAGATGAAAGATTTAGAAATGACCTAACTGGCCTAGATAAGATTCCAGATGTGATTAGATGCTTGCGGGAATTCTCTGGAAATCCCTCTGAATATAGTTCATGGAAAAAGAGCGTCGAGCGGGTACTGAAATTGTACGACTCTTGTAAGGGTACTCCTAAATACTATGGGATTCTTAATGTAATTAGGAATAAAATAGTAGGGAATGCGGACGCGGCATTGGAGTCGTACAACACCCCTCTCAATTGGGAGAGTATCTCCAAGTGCCTTACACTGCACTACGCCGACAAACGCGACCTGACAACACTAGAATATCAGATGAGACACTAGTTCAAGGTAGGAATTCGGTGCAGGTGTTTTATCAGGAGGTTTATTCCCATTTATCCCTTATAATGAATAAATTAACTTGCCTCGACATTGGACGTGAATCGATGGATCTGTTGACACAAACATATAGGGATAAAGCCCTAGACACATTTATCGGGGGACTAAAAGGTGACTTGCCAAGACTTCTTGGAATAAAAGAACCCACTGATTTACCACAAGCTTTACAATTGTGCCTGAAACTGGAAAATCAACAATTCCGAACGCATTATGCGAACTCAGTTCAAAGTCCTAACAGACCAATCAAGCAGGTGCCATCACTTTTCCCCCGTAGAGACAATCAAATACAAACTCAATTTTACCCTCAGTTAGCATTTATGCCACAAGCAAACCCCAGCAATATGCCTATTCAAACACAAAACCAGTATCTTCAAAATCCCATGCATCCTCGGCAATTCCCCACAACGTACTACCCTCCTAAGCCCGTAGCACCTAAACCCCAACCGAGACCAGAACCCATGGACATAGATCCATCAATGCGTTCAAGAGTGGTCAATTACATGAATAGGCCAACCCAGGATAATAGATTCTCAGGGAAAAGACCTGTTAACAATTCCACTCAAATCCCCCAACCATTAAAAATGCAAAGGAACTTTCACGTTGACACAGGTACCTCTGATCACACAAATGTCGAAGCCGGATATCGGGCGGACATGACGAACTATGGAAACGAGGAAGACCTTCAGCCATTCGACGAATATTTGGACCAACAATACGATCGTTTTGACGATTCTGACCAGAACGAATTTGGAGATTTTGCTGACGTACATTTTTTAGGTTAACAAACTCGTCTTTGCCGTACTTCGAATATAAGACGAGTTCAGGAGAAATTTTAAGAATACTGGTTGATACAGGATCACCCACTAACTATATCCAACCTTCATTGGTCGAAAACCCAATCCCTAATAATAAACGCTTCTTCGCGAGATCCCTAGACGGACAGACAGAAATAACGCACCATACATTCTTGAACCTCTTTCCGACAGATATAGAACCAGTAAAATTTTTTTTATTACCAACTCTGAAATCCTTTAATGCGATTCTGGGAAATGATAGCCTTAGGGATCTTTCGGCGGTCATTTATACGGCCCATAATTACATGATTTTAGATAATAGAATGGAAATCCGGCTGAAACAGCGAAATTCTTCTTCAGTCAATATAATTGATATCAGGACTGATCATTTGACAACCGAACAAAAATCCAATCTATTAGGAGTTGTCAGGAAATACAAGAACTTATTTAGTGATCCTGAGGAGAAACTTACATTCACGACTACCGTCGTTGGGGAAATACACACCAAAGATGACACCCCAGTTTATTCAAAGTACTATCCATATCCGGTTCATCTAAAAGATGAAGTTGAGTCTCAAGTTCAGGAACTTCTTGACCATGGCATTATTCGACCATCGCGGTCTCCATACAACTCTCCTGTATGGATAGTGCCGAAAAAAGGTGACTCATCGGGTGTGAAAAAATATCGGCTAGTAATTGACTACAGGAAATTGAATAAAGAGACTATTGCCGATAGATACCCGATACCCGAAATAAATGATGTTTTGCCTCAGCTAGGAAATAATAAGTGGTTCTCTGTAATAGATCTGAAGAGCGGTTTCCACCAGATTCCACTTAGGGAAAGTGATATGCAGAAAACAGCATTCTCAATTAATCACGGGAAATTTGAATTTACTAGATTACCTTTCGGCTTGAAAAATGCCCCTTCTATATTTCAAAGAACTCTGGACGACATTCTCCGAGCTCATATAGGGAAAATATGCTTCGTCTATATGGACGACATTATAATTTTTGCTAAGGATGAGGAAACTCATCTGAAGAATATAGAGATCGTTTTCAGAACCCTAGAACTTGCGAATATGAAGGTTCAGTTGAGCAAATGTGACTTCATGAAGAAAGAAGTCGAATTCCTGGGATTTCTTATTTCAGATACAGGTATTAGAGCCAATCCTAAGAATGTGGAAGCAGTGAAGTACTTCCCGCTTCCTTAGGACTTGCACATTTTTATAGACGCTTCATCAGGGACTTTGCAAAAATTGCAAAACCCCTGACTCTGCTCTTAAGAGGAGAGGCAGGACGTACGTCCAAGAATGCTTCGAGTAGGATGAACATTGAGCTCGATGAGGACGCTATCTCGGCATTTGACAAATTGAAGATGAGTCTGATATCAGAAGACATTATGTTAGCCTACCCAGACTTTGAAAAGGAATTCCATCTTACCACCGATGCCTCTAGTTACGCATTAGGCGCTGTACTGTCTCAAGAAGACAAACCTATCATCTACTTGTCTAGAACTTTGAAGAAAGCTGAAGAGCACTATGCGACGAATGAGAAGGAGTTGCTCGCTATAGTATGGGCTCTGAAAACGCTTAGAAACTATCTTTACGGGTCTTCTAGAATTAAAATTTTCACTGATCACTTACCTTTGACCTATGCCCTGAACAATAAGAACACTAATTACAAATTAAAGAGATGGAAAGCATTTTTGGAGGATTATAACTATGAATTACTGTACAAACCAGGCAGATCCAATGCTGTTGCTGATGCCTTGTCAAGACCTCCTAGAGATGACATACATACTGACACAAATACTACTGACTACAATATACCAAAACCTCCCCAAGAGGTCTCAGGGTTTGGTTTAATGACAGTAATCGCTGATACTTTGCCTAAACCTCTCCACGGGGCCGACATAGTTTCAGGACGGCTCCCCGCCTTGATGAATCCTCCACAAAAGGATTTTCATTGTGACATTATTACTACAACACCCAACATATCACTGAAATCTCCGCGAGAATGTTCACAGGTTAATTTAATCACAGCAACTCAACACAGCGATGAAAGTTCATCTCAAGGCCTTATCCAATTCACGGACGCACCTATCAATGTCTTTAAAAATCAACTAATAATATCAAATACGGACGATAATCCGTCTTATAAATCCGAGATAATTTTTCCTACTTACCATAGGCATACAATTACGGAATCAGACCCATCTATAGATAAATTGACCACCATTATGAAAAATTATCTGAACCCTTCTGTAACTAATTGCATTTTGACTTCTGATGTAATTCTCGGTAGACTACAAGAGGTATTTAAAAACAATTTCAATCATTTCAAAGTAAAGTACACCAGGTCAAGGGTGATAGACCTCCTAACCGAGGATGATCAGGAAACCGAGATTATAACTGAACACAATAGGGCTCACAGGAACAGCGAAGAAAATAAGAAACAGATTCTACAAAGGTTTTATTTCCCTCAAATGCGCGCAAAGATAGATAGAATAACGAAGATTTGTAAGGTATGCAAGGAAAACAAGTACGACAGACACCCGAACAAGATAGTACTACATGAAACACCAATCCCTAGCTATCCAGGACAAATAGTACACGTAGACATTTACATAACCGAGAAGAAACCTATCCTAACAGCAATTGATAAATTCTCGAAGTACGCCCAAGCGAGAATATTGGCGTCAAGAGCCACAGTTGATATCAAACAACCGTTAAGGGAAATTCTTTCGGCCTTTGGTACCCCCGAAATAATTGTAATAGACAATGAGAGGTCTTTTAATTCTACATCAATTATATTCATGCTTGAGAACCAATTTAACATCAAAATAGTTAAGGTTCCTCCTTACCACAGCTCTGTCAACGGACAAATAGAGAGATTCCACTCTACGCTAACAGAAATCATGAGATGCCTCAAAACAGAGAACGTTCATAACGATCTTGGGGAACTTTTGGACAGGTCCTTGTTCGAATATAATAATTCAATTCATTCTACAATCCTTAGGAAACCTGTCGAGGCCTTTTTCGGGAGAAGAAATGTTTCAGACCCACAGGAATTAGTAAAAGATAGAATGGATATTATAGAAAGGCTAAAGAAGAAGCAAGAACAGGATCTCGAATTCCATAATAAAAGAAAGGCAGCTCCAAAGGAGTATAGGCCAGGCGACAAGATTTACGTTAAGGTCAATAAGCGTCTTGGAACGAAACTTAGTAAGAATCATAAGGAAGAAATCGTAAAAGAGAACAAACGAACAACAGTGTTAACAGAATCAGGTCGTATCGTTCATAAAGATAATATCAGAAATTGACCATATGTTTTATCCAGGTTTCTATTAACATCAGCAAAGGCTGAGGTGAAGATCTTTGACTACTGTAACTCACAAGTCTCTATCAATGCCGGACTGGCTACATTACAAACTGGAACTTTCAGGATAATTCATGTAATTGAACCAATTGGTTACCTATAACTGAATAACGATATGCGACAAATAATACAGCAAAATGTTAACAAATCCCATTCCTTTTATCCCCTCATTTCCCACGAAATTAATAATATCGCAAGCCACTTGCACAGACTAAAACCCAGAATAAAGAGATAATTGAACTTTATCGGGTCGGCATGGAAATGGATTGCTGGGAATCAATACCATGACGATTTTGAGACTGTTAAAAATAAAATAAATAATGTATTAGTAAATAATAACAGACAAGTTTCTATCAATCAATTATATATTGAAAAATTTAATGAAGGTACAGATGTAACAAATCAGATCATTAAACATGTAAATTCAAATGAACATATCGAAGAAAAATTAATTTTAAATTTGAACTATAAATTATATGTTTTGAAAGAAGAAATGTAAACATACAGTATGCCATACATTGGGCAAAATTCGGAATTGTAAATTAGTTTATTCTGTCTCCTAATGAAATAAGTATTATAAAAGATATCAAAAATAAAAATCAAATTCCGTTTGTAAACTTAGAGCAAGCATTTGAGTTTGCCGAAGTAAAAATAGCATCAAATAACAACACAATTATCTATATTGTAAATTTTCCAATCACTAATGTCCTCTGTAACAAACTAACAATTAAGCCTATAAAGATCGGTAAATTTGTAAACAACAAATTCCAAGATGTTCTAAATTGTAATAAGCCATATTATGGTATAAATCAAAAATGTAAATCCTATTACGGTATAACTTTTTGTAACAAAAGAAACCTTGTTAATATGGACAATAACAATTGTTTGACGACCTAATACAAAGCAAATTGCCCAACTGCAGTGTGGTGGACAACCGCGATATTCCTTCAATTGATAAAATTTCACCCGGTGTCGCTCTTCTCAATCAACAATCCACATCGACCGCTAACAACAACAACTTACTGGTATTAAAAATTCATAATTCATCGGTCGAAAGCCTTGACAGACCATTTAAGAATTTAAAAAGCTACTCAACTTCAGCCTCTCCCCGCAATTCTGCAACCTCGACTACAAGATTTAAAAATAGAGGAATCATTGTCTCTGGAAATGCTTAAGGAACTACACATTAATAACACCAAAACAATCGAAATCTTGAATAATAGTCATAAAACGAGTATGTGCATAAATTTCGGTCTATCATCTGCTCTATTTACTTCGATAATCTTCATTATAATTAGCACTTAAAAGGAAAAGTGAGCCCAACAACAACTCGCAGGCAGTTTCGCCACCTACAATTAATGCTAATCCATCAATACATCTGTCAATGCAGGAACTCTCTGAGTCAAATGAGATGGAAATAAGAGGAGTACGCAGAATCAGGAATATTCCACTATTCTAAAAACGATTTGGGACAATCGCATTTAAGAGGGGAGGTGTTATTCACGAATAACCTTGACTACCCTAATTATCAATTGACCGGTATAAAAGACAGACTTCGTTTGCGACATATGACACCGTTACAAAGTAATAAACAACAACAACAAACTACTGACTGTAACGCAGACTTGTTTCGTCATAATATTCACTGCGAGCTAAGCCACAATATCCACACGTGCAGACTACAATTTGCCTACTCGACATAATTGACAATTGATTTTGACTCTTTAAGAAATATTAAAGAATAATAAAAATTCAGTCTGTTTCCACAACTCAAGGTGTTAATGTGTTTCTATAATTATTAACTTATATAAAGTATCTACTGTGCAGCGAAAAATAGGTGTATTCTATATATACCACTTCTGGTACCTGCCACGCAAATTGTCATATTAATTCGTGTACTGTTCCATACTACATTACTCACAAAGTGAAGGTGTACCTTAGTCGGTTTACCCGACTGAAACTTTCTTACTTGTTATATATATAGATATTGCACTTAATCGCCACTATTTAAAATGGGTCACATATGTTCATGTGTTGCTATAGCTTTTCCGATTAGACATTTTAAGGCTACAGCGAACTGATAATTTTTCAACTGATCAGGCTGTTCTAATAAAGCCCCAAAATAAACGTCCCTTGTGATTAGACTTCTTGAAGCTCTGGAGTATGCGATTTTGAACCGATAATGGTGACATTTAAACAAACATGACGTTTGTTGACTTCGTTTTGCAAGTTTTATTGTAATTAACAAAAAATGTTGACCCGCATTTTGTTAATATAAAAAAAATTACGACGATTTTTGTAGGCCAAATGTTATTTGCACGCGTTTCAGATGTTTACAAACATTACCCAGCATCAAATTTGTTTGATATTAAGGAATATTGTTTGAATTTGAAATAATACCCTGTATCGCAGTGTGATGTACGATATAATATTGAAACCCTTCGAATATATATTTATTCGAATAACTACAGCCAAAGCTATCAGTGTAAAATAAAAGAATACTCATCACATTTAAAATAAGTATTAATTTACTTTTAAAGAAGTAAGAATGCTTAGTCAGTCCCAAAATATATTTGTAATTTTGTTGTTGTTTTGTTTAATTAAATTATTACACTGTGCTACTCCAAAAATGCAACAGAAAGGAGACCTATGGATATACCTATTTCGACCTTGCTGAATTCAGTGGTGCTGGTCGTTTTTCTAAGTTAGCTCTTGTTTTCACGATATTCGACCTCAAAGTTTGCAAGGAAATCAGCGAGGTTAGTTATCTCGGAGGTGCTTTTGAAGTGGAAGACTTCGGATTACACGCTTCATTCCAAAGAACGAAATAATGGGAACCCTTGGAGAATTATTTTCTCATAACAGACGTCCTTGTCTCTCACCCCCTTATCCCTAAAACATTCCAATCAAAGCCTATCATATGTCAAACTTCATACAAATCGACGTAATTTAAATATTTCTCGTGAAAAAATACTATGAGTCACTTTTCAACGTTTTTATGAGAAAGAAGCAGATTTCGATTTATTACATAATTTGTGTATTTGTTCTACTCGTAAAATCAAATATTTATTGATATTAGTTTTTGACGTACATTTTTGTTAATAATTTTTCGGTTAGTGTTTATGGAAATTACAAAGCTAACTAACAAAACTTGTTAAATTATGAAACCTGTTGATTATTCAAAAATATATTGAAGGGAGACCTATGAAGTATTTTTCGCGAGGAACATTTTTCTCAAAGACATCAACTAAAAATGTCGTCGATTTAATTGCATATTTTTAAAGGTAAGGAGGTGAGAATCGTGGTTGACTTTTTTGAGAGAAATAATTATCCAATGGTTCCCTTTATTTCGTTATTTGGGCTTAAGCGTGTATTCCGAAGTCTTCCACTTCAAAATAACCTCCGAAATAATTAACCTCTCTGATTTTCCTGCTACCTTTGTGGCCGAATATTACGAAAACAAGAGCTAACCTAGAAAAACGGCTAGCACCACTGGATTCAGCAAGGTCGAAATAGGTATACCCATAGGGTTCCCTTTCTGTTACATTTTTCGAGCACAGTGTTATCAATTTAAATTGCATTAAATAACATTAAAGTATGCACCAAATTTACTCCTACTTCTTCGAGAGTTATCGTGCGTACCAAGCAGTACACAGACAGACGGACATTTATCAAATGACTTACAATGACCCAAATCGTATTTCCCACAAACATATTTGGGGTCTTCTGCAACTGCTTCGATGTGTTACACTTTTGGCTCGTAGCAAATGATACATACATATATACCCCCTCTCTAAGGTGAGGGGGTAAAAATCAATCAATACGCCTTGTAAAAGTAAAAAATTACAAAAGCTAAAAAAAATATTTGCGTTCGTAACAAAAGTTTATAGTAATATTTTTTTCAAAATGTATCCATAATTATAAAGTTGGATTGGACCCCAAATGTGGCAGATATATGTTCCTTGCAGGAATACTGTGAAGACAATCAGAATTCGTCCTAATTCTGCGTTTAATGTTAGGTGCAAAGTATTCTATATTTGGACTCAAATTTTAGACGTTATTTACTTGCCTTATACCTAATATCGTTATTTTTTACTTTTGAATTCTATTCTTGAGAATTTATTTCTAACACCCAAAAGAAAAAAAAAACTAAACTCACCGCTGGGTCAATTTTTCTATGCCTCTCTGTCCGTATTCCGACAATCAAATTACATGTCCCAATATTAGTAAACAAGAAATAAATTTTGACAACTGTTTCTGCACTGACGGCATCACATAGTCGTATTCGACCGACTTTAGGTTTTCATCACATGCTAAAAGATTGGTCCTACTATACATACATATACATTATTCGTATTCTTAATTTCCATTCAATTGCAAAATCTTACACTGTGCTTCAGTCCTTTATTCACCAACCTATCGGTCGTTAGTCCCGTACGTTTAACGAACGCGATGGTGAATGTATTCGTGGTTGATTCTGTACCCATTCCCAGAAGCTACGACTTTGTCCAGCATGTCCTATGATGTGCCGTACTGGATGAAGTCTTTACATTTTGTATGTGTATCCACAGGCGAAGGCTAGTTTTTTTGTGGGGTGATATGGATTCCCTACACAGAGGCACATGAGTTCAATTGGCGAGTAATACCCAGGGGATACGTGGTGAGGCGATTGGCAAGGACACGTTCTAATGTGAATTCGTTAGCAGTGGAAAAGGCACTTAGATCTGTGCGTTTTTTGTAACAACTGAACTCCATTGTACATATTTAGTTGAAAGTCCACACAGGGATTTCAAATGTCCGATTATATTTCTCACGTTTCGTCATTTTTCTTTTCAAATTGAAATGAAAACAAATAAAAGCGTTTCCATTGCCATCACATCCCCATACTAAAATGTAAACGGCAATAATTTCAAACGATTCCACTCTTCGTCCCTTCCGTTTGGTGGTTTAAGGTATAAAAACCAACTAAAAATAATGTATTTCACTGTTTGTCATTATACTAGGTAATGGAATACACTGTTCTGCGGCTGTACAAGTATTCTATTTAATGTTAAATATTTAAATCAAATAACTAGTATTCATAATCGATCGAACGAAAGATTGTATAGGGTCATATTCGATGGCCTATTGTGTGCTCCCTCCAATGCGAAATCAGCCTACAGTAACAACCACGAAAAATAGAGTAATCCATAACCGATGTAGTTTGAATCTGTTATATGTTTTGAAAAACAAACAAAAAAGAAAAATCTGTTTAGAAAACCGATAAAAAATTAACAGAATTTGAAATTGTGGAACAACTTTACAGAAGTTATAGGATACACTAAAAGAAAAATGTTTGACGAGCAACCAACGCGATGTAAAGGCCTAGGCGTTATCTCGTACTTAATTCATCGTGCTATACGTCGACCTGGGTCATCGAGAAGTAAGATGACCACAGTTTAAATCAGAGATCGGCAAAACAGCGCCCATGGGCGGTTCTCTCTTCTCACACATTGAATGAATATAAAATAATTCATTCAGTTTGCATTGATAGAGAGAAATTCTTTTGTATGGTTGTATGAGTGTGCCGATCCATGTTCTAAAGCAGCAATGGGCAAAAGTACTACCCGGGGTTTTTCCTCTCTCGTGTAAATGAACACACACATTGCACATAAAGAAAAAATGTATGATAAATTGCAGCAACATTTCTTGTTTGCTGTATTTTCCGGTAAATGCGTTGTCACGCGTAAAATCGTATGAACGTTTTTTATAATGGTAGAAGCATATCTGACATTCTTTGTTTACCTATAAATATGGCTTATAACATATTAAAAAATTTAAAAATTTTTAAATACACAGAACCCAAAAAAAATTTGGACACTTGAAACATTTAAATACAAGAAATAATTAAAAAAATGTAGAATATGTTGAACTTTTCTTTTTGCTTCGGACATTATTGTAAAATTAACATATTTCTCGCAGTGCACAAAGAGAGCGTGAGCACTTCTCACAAATACAGACGTACGATATTGAATTTTGTGGATGTATGTATGTGTGTGCACATCGCCGTTCTAAAGCCACTTGTCTTTTTGGCTGTAACAAAGCCATCACAGGACAATCACCAGACCCTTCGGTGAAGTGGCGAAAATCAGTAGTGATGCGGCATGGAGGGGTAGACCTGACCCTAATCCAGGAACCATGGTTGATGGGAGATATGGATTCTGGTGTTAGGACGCCAAGGTTTATGCTTCTTCAAGGTACAGGTAATGAAAGACGTAGATCATGTATATTTTCCAAAAAAATCTTAATAAGTATATCCTTCCTTCTTTCTGTAGCGAAGACATAGTACAAGCACGCCTTGACATATGGATGTGAGACGCCATCCAATGCATTGAAGTCACTGTTGGAAGGGTAAAAATAAAACAAGTGACAAAATTTTTTGGAAGGTCAAGATTTTTTTTGAATTTTTTTAAAAATTTGGCTGACATTTTGGAAAAAAAATGAAAAAGTGTAGTCTGTAAATTGTATGTAAATTTTTACAAAGCGCGATCTAAATATCGATACCTTCATTTCAATGAATGCTAAGCCGACGTAGTATGTTCTCGTGGAAATTGCATTTTTAAATTCTAAATGTTCCAAAAATTTGGCGTTTACCCGTCAACCCTATCAAAAGTGATTCATAAAACAGTACAAGTCGTTCAATTTGCATTACATAGGAATCCCATACAAATTTAAAAAATTCGCCTCTTGTGAAAAACTACATTTTTGCACTTACAATTTTTGAGAAGGGAGATTTCGATATGTGGGTAAGTATGTACTGACATTAACGAAAGAGAAGAATCACTTATCACATATATTACGAGGGTGTCTCAATGACTCCGTGCCTTTTGAATTCGCCGCCTCTTAAGTGAAAGGTGTCTATCAAGCCGAACTAATGGCAATATGGGAAGTAGCCAAGTGGCTGAGTCGCAACATAGTAACCAACACTGGCGTTGTCATTTACTCGGACAGCCAGGCTGCCATCAATTCTCTGGAGGCAACATCCCTAAATTCACAAACAGCCCTCGACTGCCGCAGATCTCTTAACGAGATGGCTGAGCAGTTTAACATACACCTCATATGGGTGCCTGGGCATAGGGATATCCCGGGGAACTGCAAAGCCGATGAACTTGCTAGGAAAGGGACGACTTTACAAATTCTCGAAGAATTTGCATATATTGGTGCGCCACTATCCACGTGCAAGCTTTGGCTTAGGCAAGAGGCTATCAGGCAGTCCAACGAAAGATGGACAGAAATCGGCACCTGCAGAGTACACGCAAAGAAAAAATTCGTTTCTGCGAAACGAAATATTAGACAACTACAATTCTCGTTTACAGCGACTGAAATTTCTTTTGGTCAGAATATGTTTCTGTCACAACAAACGAAATTTCAGTTCCGGCAAACGAGAATTGTAGTTGTCTAATATTTCGTTTCGCAGAAACGAATTTTTTCTTTGCGTGTAGCTAGACAAATCTGGCCAAGGTATGACCTGAGAAGATCAAAATATCTCCTCGCACTAGAGAGGCAAAGATTGTCTACGTTAGTATCAGTTCTGACGGGACACTGCTTGATCGGCGAACACGCCAAAAGTTTGGGTATTGACTCGAATGACTTCTCCAGAAGCTGTGGAGATGAGGAAGAAGTGGAGAGCATTGAGCACTTGCTATGCGACTGCCACCCTAACCTAAACCTAAGTGAAAGGCAAACACTGATTCTGTCAAAAGGCATCTGTCAGTTAACTGCTCTCAAAATTATAATAAGCTGCGTCATTTAGATTGTATTTGAAAGCCTTTGATAGCAAACTACTGCGAGAGGAAAAATGGAAAAAATAATTTCGTGTGCTGATTAAACATACTTTCTTCGTAAAAAAAACATCAACGAAACTAAAGAAAAAGTGGTTTACTGAGTTTTGGTCGTACCAGCCCAAATTACGCTAATAACCGAAGTCGCCAAAAGGAGGGATTCGGACAGAAATGCTCCGTAGAATGATATTGGACGATCGGAGAATGAATTGGTGAATCGGCGCCAAAGATAACCAGGTCGCTACCGTTTTCTGGGATGTACGCGGTACCTTCAAACGGTTAAATAATCAATAGCCAACTCATTTGGTGTGTCAAAAGAAAACGCATTTTGTCAAGCAAAAGTTGTTTCCCAGCAGGACAATGCAAGGGTGCCAGAGAGATTATAACCGAATCTTGAATTCTTTGGGCAATCAAAAGTTTTAAACCTTTGAAGTCGCCAGGAACATACAATGTCTTGCCAGCGCAGCTACAGGCTGTGGCTGATACAATTGCTCACTGGCTCAGATAGATCTACATAAGCTGTATCAATCAGGTCTCCATACCAACAATAAAAGAGAGAAACCAAGGTTGTTTTCATTCCAAAACCAGGAAAACCATCCCTTACAGGAGCTAAGGATTTCCGGCCAATTGGTCTATTGTCATTTATCCATAAAACCCTGGAGAGATAAATAGTAAGTTAGTTAGTTAGGACTAAAATTGATCAGAGGCTACTGTCCAATCAACAGCATGCCTACAGAAAGGGCAAATCCACCGAAACTTCCCTTTCATGTAGAAACTGAAGTTTAGTAACTGTCGTTAAAACAATTAGAAAAAATGTTTTTTTCAAAAACATAGTTTTTTGTTGACACGACAAAAACGAAAAATATAGATAATTTAAAAAATTTATTTGTTCCACTTTTTGAAAGCATCCTAACGAAGAAAACAGTGCCTATTTGAAAAAAAATGTATAAATTATGACCCATATTATAAAAATAGCGAAATTAAAAAATATTATCTTTCGTATTTTTTATTTTGGCAATTTTGTTTGGGAGGTACCAAAAGCGGTGTGGCAACAACGCCCATTTATTTAATATGGGTTTTCCAATAAGACGTGTTATTTTGAATCACCAGGTATTTCGGTAGCTGTCACTTTTGAAGCTTTTATTCTTTGACATTTGCCAAGTAGAAACTACGCCATTACTAAAAATGGAACGATACACGACAATCGAACGATACAAAACGATCGAACAAAAAAACGATACGAACGATACAAAATCATCTTGACTGATGAGGCCCATTTCCACCTCGGTGTCTACGTCAACAAGCAAAATTGTCGCATCTGGGTTCGAAAGGTTTCCAATTTTCCAAGGTTATTACTCGAAGTTCTCTGCCCTTTGAAGCCAAGCTGTTTGCTCGTTCATTTCCAATCACTCCGTTGTGTCCTTGTACCCAGCAAATACGCAATTGACCGTGGGCTGAGTAATCATTTATCGTTCTTTTACCCTTTCCGATGTTATTGCTTTAATCGCCATTTGGCTATCTGTGAAGATAGTAACTCCACAAACCCATATGTAGGGTTTGTGGAGTTACTGAGCCAGTTCACACACTCGAACTTCTGCTTGAAATACCGTGCTATGGTCAGGGAGGCGGAAGTGAAGTTCGACTTCTGGTTCATCAATAAAAAGTCCCAGACTCGTCCTTCCTCCTCGCTTCGACCCATCCGTGTAGCAGCTGGTTCCCACTGGCACATGGGCCAAAGTTCCATTTTCCCAGGAGCGTCTGTCTGGCACAAACGTATCACAGGTTGCTGTAAGCCACACTTCAGGAATTCTGGCGTTTGAATGTGACCAACTAGAGATTCTAAAATCTTTGATGGTACGATTTGTGGTCTCGATTTATCCATTCACCCATCACTTGTAGACGTCTTGCTGTGAGGGCTGCCTCATACTTTATACGGACGTCTGTTGTCTGAATGTGCAGTATAGTCTCCAACGCTTTTGTTGGTGCAGTTCTAAATGCCCCGCTTATGCCTAGACAGCACATACGTTGAATTTTTTGCAAAGGTATTACGTTGCACTTCTTGTCCATTGATGTCCACCACACTACACAGGCGTAGGTGAATATTGGTCTAATCACGCTCATGTAAATCCAGTGAGTCATATTTGGACGTAGTCCCCATTTTGAACCTATAGCTCTTCTGCACAACGACCAACATCTGTGGGCCTTTGTAACTCTTTCTTCAAGATGATCTTTCCAGTACAGTTTCTGATCCAAGATTACTCCCAAGTATTTTACTTTTTTAGTTATAGCAATTGTTTTATTCAGGAATCGAGGCCGGGTAAAACGTGAGATCTTCGTTTTCCTTGTAAATAGACATATATCTGTTTTGTCTGGGTTAACATTTAATCCCCTTGGTTGTGCCCAGCTATGTTAAGTGCCTCTTCAGCTCTTCTGCATAATATATTTGGATGAAAGCCCCTTAGAAGTATTACAACGTCGTCTGCATAACAGACTGGTGAGGGCTTTTAGGAGACTGTGTATCGTCGTAACCCATAGAAGTGGCGATAAAATGCCCCCCTGAGCTATACCACGATTTACCTTGTCTTTAATTTCTATGTCATATGACCCACAAATAATCCACCTATTCCATAGCATATTGTTGATCCAGTTTTTCAGCGCCCGGTCAACCAGAAACTCGTCTAAGGACTGGATAAGTGTATCGGTCTGTACATTGTTAAATGCGCCATCAATGGCTATGCAAACAGCAAGTGTATACATTTCTTTACTGAAGGACTCTTCTATGTGGTGCACTACCTCATGCAGAGCTGTTTCCACTGATCTTCCTTTGACATAGGCGTGTTGTTTGAATTTTAGCCTGTCATCCGCTATTTTACCTTTGAAGTAAGGAAAGAAGTAAGGCTAATGGGTCGATATGCCTTTGGGGTAGTATAACTCGCCTTGCCAGGCTTTGGTATGAAGACCACCCTTGATTCCTGCCAGTTGCTTGGGGTATAAGAATGGGTTAAGCATGCAGTGAACACTCCAGCCAGATGAGTAGATGCCAGATCCACCTCATTCTGCAGAAGTGCTGGAAATATTCCATCCGGTCCCGCAGCCTTAAAGGGAGAGAAACTTTTTACCGCTTCTTTAACCATACCATCTGTCATATCCGTAATAGGTACTTTATGCAATACATTTTCATTCTGTAACTGTTCCTCTGTTGGTCCAGCATTACCAGTCGGAAAATGAGTTTTCATCAAGAGCCTTACGGTATCCTCTATAGTTTCCATCCTTTTACCCGTGTCATCCACCAGTGTTTCGGTTTGGACATGAGTTTTTGAGAGGAACTTTTTCATTTTAGACATGCTGTTAACGCTGTCTACCTGTTCACAGAAAAGCCTCCAGGAGTTACGTTTCGCCGATCTAATGATTGTATTGTATTCTTTGAGTCTACTGTGGTAGTCGTCCCAATATACTGATTTTTTTTTGCGTCGAGCTCTGTTGTAAAGTCTGCGGACATCTTTGCAAATCGAGCGAATTTGTCCTGTCATCCAGGGTTTCTCATAAGCAGATTTCCTTTCTCGAAGTGGGCAACTATCTTCGAATGATTTTACAAGAGCCTCGGTAGTCCAGTCGGTCTTAGCCTTATTACGGAAACTTATTGGGTTTGGCGGTGGCCGTGCAATTTTAAACCTTATATGACGGTGGTCTGAATGGGAGTGTTCATCCGAAACCCTCCACTCATGGATCTCATCAATAAGATTTTCTGAACAAATCGTTATATCTAATACTTCTTCTCTAATTTTGTTAACATAGGTTGCAGTGTTTCCTATGTTAAGAGTTATGAGGTCATTTGTATTCAAAAATTCTATAAGGGCGTTTCCCCTTCTATTGGTGTTAGTACTACCCCAAGCGATATGATGGGAGTTGGCGTCACACCCAGCTAATAACTGATTACTTGTGTGTTTGGATTCCCCTACCAGACGTTGCAATTCCGACGTAGGTGGCAATGTCGGCGCATCGAATGGAATATATATTGACGCCAGGTACATATTTCCATTACCTTGCCTCATCACCGTTGCGTCCGATGTTGACAACTCTGGAGAGAAAAGAAAACATAAGTTTTTGTGGCACAATATACAAGTCCTTGGACGAGTACCTGTAGAAAAGGTTATAGTTCACATGGTTTAATCCAGTAACCTTGTTGCTAGTTGTCCATGGTTCCTGCCTTTATTTATGATGTCTCGCTCCGGTGGAGGTTTATCTGGATGATCTCAATCATTGTCTTTCCAGTAAAAGTTTCTTTTGGAAGTCTATCCTATCTGGTGGCACCCCCTCTTTATTTGGTAGTGGGTCATTCTCCTCCTATCGTTCACTACCTATTACACCATCTTCCAGTCGACAATTTTGGGAGGCGGTGTTATTTTTTGTCGCTCCCTCATTGGTTTGAATCGTTTTGTGGCTCTTTTTATTTTGATCACCACCTTTGCTGGGAACTTCCTGCAAAAGTGGTGGTACTATTGGTGAACTGGTGGTGTTATTGACTACTTCCACATCAGTTTTTGGCAGTGTCTCACTTGTCTCCATCCGTTCAATACCAGTGTTTGCCTCTTCAGACAGTATATTTGGACTCGATTCATTTGTCCTGCCAATCGGGACCTTTCCAATTTTGAAAAAGACTCTCCAGATCAAGATGTACGCCATGCCCTTCGCCATGACAAGATTGTTCTTGGATTCTGGGTCTATTCCTAACACGAGGAGAGTACCCTCGGTGATGAGAACTTACTGGGACATCCCTTAACATATAGGGTCGTTTTTATGAGTTCAGGAATGTCGCTTTTCCTTACCAATTTTAGCTTTGCGCCGTCCCAAGGTGAGGGGAAGCTATCCACAAGTTTTACGAGGACACCAGCGCAGCGTTGTGATGCCAGCCTTAGCATCAAAACACCCCTCTCAAACTTGCAACTCATTACTTCGATTGGTGGTTCATCCTTAGATTCGAGGACGTATTCCGCTACCCTCGTATAGACCAAATCTTCGAAGTTACTCTTTTGATCTTCGGGGATTCTGCCAGATGCACTACTGCTATCAATTATGGCGTAGCATAGATCGTCTCGAAAATGTTGTTTAGCAATATTAGAATAAGACGGTGGCTTCTTACCCTTCTTTATGGCCAATTGATTTTTCCGTGTCTGTAGAGTCTTTTTGGTTAAAGCCTCATCCTTAACGGATGATTTGGTTGACTTGAACTGCGTTTTTGGGTCAACTCTACCGCCCACAAGCGAAGGACCCAGACTAGAGACCTCCTTTTGTGTGGTTACGTTAGGCTTATCCGAATTACTGGAAGACGGCGAGCCCTTTTTCTTCTTAGTCTTCAGAGTCCCCAATGGCTTTTAAAGGCTGGGGTTGCTTAAAGCCCCGGCTGGGTTCTGCTTCATCTGTCTTATCATTTGTTTTGCCTGCGGCTGGATGTGCTCTTGTTTCATTTTCGACTACGGGATCCAAGGCACCAAAGCTAGTAGAAGTTGCTTGCTCACGATTGTTCGATAACGACGACACATGACTCGTGAGTGAATCAACGCTTGTCGCCGGCACTGGGTTTTCCCTCCCCTGCGCCGTAATCTCCTTCGTCTTTTTTGGTTTAATCATAAATTGGTTGGGGGAGACACCCCCATAGCCAGTATTAGCCCGTAATAGGTACGTCGGTATAGGCCTTCCAGACTGAGCTCAGAAATATCTGTCCAGAGACCGATGCATCCAATTCAACCTAAGCTTTATAAACAACAAACCTCCTGGTTGCGTAGTAGGTAGGTGAATAGGTATTGCGTAATAGGTTAAAAACTATCCGATCTGCGATAACACGTCCGTTCGCTACGACAGGCGGCGACTGAAATTAACCATACCCAAAAAAGATTGCAATTCCTTAATATTAGAGGGATATTCAACTCTTTGAATGTCCAACACTTTTTCAGGGTTCATATGCAAACCATGCTTGTCAATGACATGTCCCAAATATTGAATTTTATCACAAAAAAAATCGCATTTGTCAATAGACAACTTAAAACCACATCCACTCAATAAGTTTAAGACATTATTAAGTCTTTCGATGTGCATTTTTCTATCTGGAAACATCATCTAGAAACACGACTACTCCCTCTACCTACCAATAATGAATCCATAATTCTTTGGAATATAGCTGGTGCGGACGCTAAACCATATATATATGAAACAAACCTTTGGAGGTAGAAATTGTGGTAAACATTCTCGAATCTTTATCTAATTCTATTTGTTGATATGCCATCGTCAAGTCTAACTTTGTAACTTCTTCTTCGCCATATAATTTAACGAACATTTCCTCGATTCGTGGTAGAGGATGCTTGTCAACATTCAAACAAGGGTTCACTGTAACTTTAAAGTCACCACAAGTTCTAATACCTCCATTCTTTTTAATAATGAGAACAATGGGTGTACCCCACTCACCAATACCCTAATTGATACCAACTTGTCAATTTCTTTTTCAACCTTTTCCTTTATTGCCAGTGGAACTGGCCTAGGTCTGAAAAATTTCGGCTGTGACCCCTCTGTAATACTACGGGAAGCCTTCCCGCTTCTAAACAAACTAAAGTGCCATCAAAAAGATTTGAAAATTTTTTCAACATTTTTTCTTTATCGTTTTCTGGATTTGAAGAGTAATTTAAATTTGCAAGCTGAACTTCAAATGTTCTTAAATCTTAAAAATTCTCTGCCAAGTAGAGGGGGTCCGCCATGCTTCCCACTCTTCATCTCATGGTTCTTAGGCATATTCTGCTCTTCTCTATTCTTCCGTACCGCATTCCCATGCTTCTTGACGAAATTGAAATCAGCATCTTGTTTAATTTCACATTTGTGATATTGTTGAAGAATATATTCCGCGTTGCTTGCAATCTCAACAACTTTTTCAAATGTTGCTGACACTGACTCCAAAAATATTTTATCCTTGGCTGGACCTTTCTCCAAACCCATTACAAATTTGTCCCGAATGGCTGTGTTTAAATGTGTTCCAAATTCACAATTTGCTGCCAGTGATCTTACACGCACTGCCCATTCGTTGATACTTTCAGCGGTTGATTTAGTGGCACTATAAAACTTACACCGCTCCGCAAAGCCACTAGTTGAAGTTTTAAAATGAGTTCTCATTGCCTGCATACTCTTGTCATATGTTACAGTCGAATTATCTATCTGTAAAGGCGACAATAAGTTTTGTAACAGCATGTATGCACTTTCTGTCAATGAGGTTATTAAAATCGCCTTCTTCTTTGCTTCATTGCTAATATCATTAGCCACCAAGAATTGCTCCAATTGGACTTCAAATATTTTCCACAATTTTTCGGTGTGGTCGAAAAATGGAACTCTTCCAATAATTGGTGCATTACGCGCATTCGGTACATCAGTCTCTTGTGTCATCTTATTTGGAAATTGATGTGATTTTCCTCGTCGCCACTGTAATATATTAAACTCAGCCGGCTTCTTTTAATAATTCAAATTCACTTTCTTTTCTGCTCTACACACTTGATCAACGGTAATCCGAGTGAGCGAAGAGTGCGTGCTAAAACTAGTTTAGGGCATGAAGGTCTTATATACATTACAATATTATGTACAGTAAATATATTCTAAAGGTAAGTACAGACGATTTGCAGATCGGACAACGTTGCCAGAAAAATGGCGGAAAAATGCAACCCTGTGAATTTACAACCGTGTGAACACACAATTTTTGTTTTGCAACGTTAGCAGAAATGTCATTGCGAGATAATTTGCAGATTGTTATATGTGCGAAGTTTTTGCATGTGACAACGGCGCTATTGCCAGAAAAACATTTTATTTGCAACACTGTCTATAATGTATTTTTATTGGCAATCCTGCATATAAATATTTACAACATATATTGTAAATATGTATATAAAATTGTAATGTTTTCTTGCAATCGTCTGAACTGTCAATTCACCTTTGCCTAACAATCTGTCATTGTCCGTATATTTGCAGCACTTTAGCAGGGTTGATAACGTTTTCCGATCTGGCAATCGTCTATACTCAGCTTAACTTACATACATTTGTGGCTAGCCATAAACCTATTCTATTATACTTAAAGGGAGACAGAGAAACATGTACATCTAATTAAATGTATATCGATATTGTGCATTCTCTTTCTGCAATGTTAACGTTACACAGCTGTTCGTATTCAAATTATATACATGTTAACCTGCCCTTCGCTGGAATGTTATTGTAACAGTGGTGTTTAACTATATAAGTACACTACAAATATCAATGTGAGGAAGATTACGGAGGCTCTTGTAAAATCATTCGAACAGAGTTGCTCACTTCGAGAAAGGAAATCTGCCTATGACATATTCTGGATGACGGGACAAATTCGCTCGATTGGCAACGATGTCCGCAGACTTTACAACAGAGCTCGACGTAAAAGATAATCAGTATATTGGGACGACTACCACAGAAGAATCAAAGAATACAATAAAATCATTAGATCGGCGAAACATAACTCCTGGAGGCTTATCTGTGAGCAGGATGACAGCGTTAACAGCATGTCTAAAATGAAAAAAGATCCTTTCAAAAACTCATGTCCAAACCGAAACACTGGTGGATGACACGGGTAAAAGGATGGAAACTATAGAGGATGCCGTAAGGCTCTTGATGAAAACTCATTTTTCGACTGGTAATTCTGGACCAACAGAGGAACAGTTACAGAATGAAAATGTACTGCATCGAGTACCTATTACGGATATAACAGATGGTGTGGTTAAAGACGGTTAAACTCATCTGTCTGGAGTGTTTATTGTCGCTTGGATGACCAACCGACGTAACTGACCATTTTTCAGAAATTGAGTTAAGGCCGCCATTCGATTTGTCTAGTCAAAGTACAACGTGTGTATAAATTTTGTGCATATATATATTACCGTTTTCCCAAAAAATGGTAAATGATTTTAGACGTAACTGACACAATGCCAAAATAATTTTTCACCAAGCGACGTAAGTGCAATATGTCACTTAATATTTCGTTTTTCCGAAATGTTTGTTCATTATTGCAAAGTGTTGTGGAGTACTTGCTGGACCCAGCCCACTCTTTGCCCATTTTTGGACCGATCGCGTTCGAAACGGGATCACGGTCCAGTACCAATCATCAGATAACGACAGTAGGAATCTCGATAATCCATACGTAGGTAGGAACAGTAGGAATCACTAAGAAAATAATAACTCCAAATTGGCTTATTTGCGCGGGGTCACGCCTCCTCAATAAATAACTAATATAGCCTATGTCACCCGCTAAAGATTACAGTATTTATCCCTTTTCCGTTATGTGCCTCTAAATGCCATTAAACCACAACTGTACACCATTTAAATCACAGTGCCACTATAAGTATGTATTAAGAGAAAAACGTAATGTATATTCCAAAAGCTAAATTCGCACCCTTAGCCCTACTCTACCATATTTAACCCTTTTGCCATATCGTTCCATATTTTACCATTTTTGCACTACGGTACCATATTTAACCCTTTTTGCCCCACTGTGCCATATTTAACACATTTTTGACCCACTGCACAAATTTAAATGTTTTCCCCCACTGTAGCATATTTAGCACTTTTTTCCCCACTGTACCATATCCAACATAGTTTTGTCCCACTGCACAATATTTATCATTTTTGGCTTGTGTCTAGTCTACGTTCCAATGGCTACCCTCAAGCCAAATTAGACGATTCAAGCTCTTGCCATTTGGACTTGGCTTTGGTGCCATATTTATCCCTTTTTGTCCCAATGTGCGCGTAAATTTTTAAATTTCGAAAAATTGTGATTCATTCCGAATATTCGCCCCAGGCGCTACCCTCACACGAAATGTTGCAATTCTAGCTCCAGTCATTTGGATTTGGCTGTGATACCATATTTTTTTTCTTTTTTCACCCATTGTGCGCCCAAAATTTCGAAAAACCCTTCCATATTGTACGTGTATATAGGAAGGACTACCATCCTACCAAATTTCATGACTCTAGCTTTAGCCGTTTGGGCTGGGCGGTGATCAGTCGTAACTGACATTAAGTATAATTTTTTCCCCACAAAGTGACGTGTCTGCATTGTTTATGAAAAACATGCATTATAATTATTTTTTTTTTATATTTTTGTTAATAATATTGAAAAAGATGGAGTTAAGTACACAATAAGAAAAGCAAACTGGAAATATAATAAATATTACGCCGTGGGGAAGAATGGACATTGTCTCAAAAACAGAAAAACTGCTCTCCTGAACAATTTTGAAAATGTCAGTTACTGCAATTGGTCATCCAAGCGACGATATGACGTAAAAATTTGAGACAAGGTAAATCTTAGTATACCCCAGAGGGGGATTTTATCGCCACTTGTACGGTTTACGTCGATACATAGTCTAGTATTATGCCACAACAAAAGAACACCGCTGCCCAACAAGACGTTGAAGTTGTTCTGAACTTGTTGAACACAAAATTCCTGAAATCAGCTTAAAAGCCCTCACCACTGAAGGTCTTAAACCATCCTCTTATGCAGACGACGTTATAATACTTCTAAGGGGCATACATCCAAACCTATTATGCAACAGAGCTGAGGAGGTACTTAACATAGCATATGACTGGGCACAACCAAGGGTATTAAATGTTAAGACAGACAAAACAGAAATATGTATATTTACAAGGAAAACGAAGATCCCACGTTTTACCCGGCCTCGATTCCTGAATAAGGCAATTGCTATATCTAAAACGGTAAAATACTTGGGAGTAGTCTTGGATCAGAAGCGGTACTGGAAGATCATCTTGAAGAAAGAGTTACAAAGGCCCAACTGCACAACGACCGTTGTGAAGAAGAGCTGTAGGTTCAAAATGGGGACTATGCCCAAATATGATTCACTGGCTTTACATGAGCGTGATTAGACCAAGGAAAGACGGATCTGGGACTTTTTATTGATGAACCAGAAGTCGAACTTCACTTCCGCCTCCCTGACCATAACACGGTATTTCAAGCAGAAGTTCGGGCAAACAATGAATGTGTGTGAACTGGCTCAGTATTACCACAAAGCCTAAATATGCCAACATCTTCACAGATAGCCAAACGGCGATTAAAGCAATAACATCGGAAAGGGCCAAATCCAGAACTGTGTGTAAGACTGTAAAAGAACGATAAATGATGCTGGGTACCGGGACACAACGGAGTGATTGGAAATGAACGGGCAAACAGCTTGGCTTCAAAGGGCAGAGAACTTCGAGTAATAAACTTGGAAAATTGGAAACCTTTCGAAGCCACAAAACTGTGTGGAACAGCGCAACAGTAGGATCAACTGCAAAGATACTGTGGGTGACCCAAATGAAGAGAAAACAACGAGTTTTCTGAATCTAAACAATATCGAGATTAGTAAGATGATGAGTGTTTTAACAGGACACTCAAGCTTACAAGCACATCTTCATCGCATAGGACTAGCAGAAAACGACGAGCGCAGGGAATGCAGGGAAAAAATCGAAACGATGGAACATTTTCTATGTCACTGCCCGGCTTTCACACTAGCATTGACTCATCTCAGAGGATATGACTGGAAGATACTGAGACAATTCGTGTCTAGTACCGATTTTCTGTATCTCGTGACGTATAAAATTATCATAAATAAGGAGCGCACAACAGGCCGAACCACTGGCTTAAGTGTATGTCCATGGACATGAGGCGTTTAAACGTCTCCTCTCTTCACCCTAACCTAACCTAGGTATTTTACTAGACTGGAAGTTGTACTTCAGACACAACATTTTGGAAAGAGCAAATAAGGCTGTGATAGCGCTATATACCTGTAAAAGGGCAATAGAAAAACCCTGGGGTTTGAACCCGCGTATAGTTTATTTGTTGTATACGGCATTAGTCAGACCGATAATGCTGTACGACATTGTCGTCCGGTGGACAGCTCTGCAGAAATCCATTTTCTGTACAATACTAAACAAGGTTCAGCGAATGGTTGCTATATGTATCACTGGTGCGCTGAGAATGGCACCAACTGCGGCACTAAATGTTGTACTACATTTAATGCCTCTAGATATTATAGCAGTGCAATATGCCGCATGTACTCCGATTAGACTCCGGGAACTGTCACTATGCTAAGGAAATGTGTACGGATATAGTGTCATTCTAGACAGAATGTCTGACCTTCCGGGCACTGTTGATTAACGCTCTTTGACAAGTAGTATCTCACTCTTATACCTGATAGATTAGAATGGAATGGCCGTATCCCAGGACAGAGGAGATTTATTAACTTCTATACGGACGGTTTCAAACTCGATAACTAAGTGGGATTTAGTGTATTTTCTGAGGAACTTCAGCTATTACTTGCAAAAAGACTGTCTGATCACTGTAGTGTTTAGCAGGCAGAAATCTTAGCTATTTAAAAAACAATTTGGTTTCCACAAAAGTGTATTGTGGGAACCTACACTGACTTTTTACAAGGAATCTTTTTGCCGAATACATCACCCAATATATATATCGAGTTCTACTACTTTTAATACAGAATTACTTTTGACAGGGGATTTTCAGGGGTAAGGATGATCGGTGATGTTTTGGGAGAAATACTTCTAGAAGTGTCAACTTTCATTCACTGTTTGACATGAAACATCTATTCAGATGTTTTCAATTCTAAAATTGTGTTTGAATTTACTAACCTCTTTGTTTACCCAGCAAACTTTGTGGCAAAATATCTCGAAAACACGATGTGACAGAAAAAAGCTTAATGCCATTCGAATTAGCCGGTCAAAATTATGCGGAGTACGTTGTTTTCGTCGAGGAAACATTTTTGTGCACACACCAGGGCCGTGTGCCAGGTTTTCACATATGGTACCCAATTTTTTTATTAAAAATTGATGGTTGACATTTACATTAACATTAAATAATACTTAGGTAATATTCTCAATAAGAATTATTCAAAGATAAAACTATAGTGTCTACCTTGTGTGTTTTTGAAACAAAAAAATGACTTCCGAAAATTAATGTTTAACTTAAATTGTATGTTATGATACTCCGAACAAAAATGTTGGACACATCTTTAACTATTTTTAACGTTTCTGTATTTAAATATTATATTAATTGTATTAATATAAACAATTTGCATTTTAATTGATTTTTATACCCTACACCACACTGTGGTACAGGGTGTTATAACTTTGTGCATTTGTTTGTAACACCCAAAGGAAGAAGAAATAGACCCATCGTTTATTATACCGATCGACTTAGAATCACTTTCTGAGTTGATTTAGCTATGTCCGTCTGTTTGTCTGTCCGTCTGTGCATGTATTCTTGTAATCAAAGTACAGGTCGCAATTATGGTCCGATCTCGACGAAACTTTAGACATATCTTTTCTTTGGCCCAAGGACGAATTCAATTGAATTTGGTTAAAATCGGTTAAGATTTAGATATAGCCCCCATATATATGTTAGCCCCGATTTGATATGTAAGCACTGTAAAAACTTTATTTTATATCCGATCAGTATGAAATTTGGCAGAAAGAGGTTTCTTATTATATGAATGAACACTGTTAAATTTGGAAGAAATCGGTTCAGATTTAGATATAGCCCCCATATATACGTTACCCCCGATTTGACATGTAAGCGCTGTAAAAATGTTATTTTATATCCGATCAGTGCGAAATTCGGCAAAGAGAGGTTTCATATTACATGAAGGAACACTGCTAAATTCGGAGAAAAACGGTTCAGATTTAGATATAGCCCCCATATATATGTTACCCCCGATTTGACATGTAAGCGCTGACTGTATTTTACATCCGATCAGTACGAAATTCGACAGAAAGAGGTCTTTTTACATGAATGAGTATTCAGGGAAGATCGGTTCAGATTTATATTAAAGCTCCATATATATGTTCCTCCTGATTTGGTATCAAACCGCTATAGAAGTTGTATTTTTTATTTCCGATCATTTACCAATTATTCCAAATTATTATGGCAATGACCCTTATCGCAGTGTTAGGGGTGTGTAGGGTATTATATAGTCGGCCCCGCCCGACTTTCTGCTCTTCCTTACTGGTTTAAATTTCAATTTGGAACCGCCATAACTTTCGCGGCCTTTGATGAAATTAATCTTCTTCTATCTTCTATCTTCTTTTATCTATATGTATAAATATGAATGTATGTGTGTTTGTTCCGCATAGACGTCTAAACGGCTGGACCGCACTTCTTGAAATTTTCAAAGAATTGTGTACTCGAAATTTTCGACATATAAACTTTTGATATTGAGAACAGTTTTAAGCTAGGGAGCTGAAATTTTGTGTGCATGCAGTTAGCGGCACTTTATATTATTGGTCCAAAAAAGGGCGGGATCGGACCAATGGGCGAGCCCATATAAGCTATTTTGAAATTGAGATATCTTGCACAATTTGATAGCGAGAGTGCTATAATTTTGTGTATGTATATGTATCTGGTGGCATTCTACGTGATTGGTGAAGAATGGGAGGGATCAGACGAATGGGCGTGGCCCCGCCCATATAAACAAAATTTTGAAATTGAGATATCTTGCACAATTTGTTAGCGAGAGTGCTGTAATTTTGTGAAAATGCATTTGATGGCAGCCTACGTAATTGGTCCAAAAATGGACGGGATCAAAAATCTACATTTGGGGCAACGGGGGACCGGGTCCAGCTAGTTCATTATTCCGAGAGTAAATCTCAACCGATTTTACCCAAATTCAATAGGATTTTTGGGCCAAAAGAAAGATAGGTAATAATAGCTCAATCAACTCAGATATTGGATTGTGACTTCTTTTTGAGGAACTAAAGGTCGAACTCTACTTCCACCTCCAAAACCATAACACGGTATCTCAAGCGGAAATTGAGCTATCACGGGGTTTGGAAACTGGCTCAGAATCGTTGCTGATCAGTCGTAGTGAACGGACGTGTTTAGCACAGAGCGGATAATTAAAATCTATTACGCAGTGCCTATTACGTAATCGCAAAAAAAATCTGTACAAAGTCTGGAAGGCCTACATCGTAGTACCTATTACGGGCCAATATAGATTAAAAAATGCATTGACGGGGATACCTTCGCGTCCGTTGGTCTTGGCCAAAGCCGGCCACACTAAACATGGTAAAAATTCCCCCCAGTACTCACAACAGGTGGTACGGTGAGGGGAAAACGTCATGTCCGACCGTCAAAACGGAAGCACAATGAGCACCGGATAGCGCTAAGAGTTTTGACGAAGTTGGAGGCTGTTGAGGTTTCGGCTCTTAACGAAAAACAAAAAGAGTCACTTACCTGGGCTAAAGGCGTCATAGACGCTTCTAAGGCCAATCAGTCGGTTGAAAGAGCCACAAATTCAGCTGAGATAACGGCTAATAAAGTCAAAAGAATCAGATCACCTGATGAACCCCTTCGAAAAAGGCAAGAGGCCCTAATGTCACCATCAACAGGACACTCACCAAGCCCTTCAATGAAGTGGCGAAGGAGAGTCTAGTGATGCCGTTATAGACAGAAGTAGTGAGGATGGATCCATCCTCAAGGACAAATGGAGCCATGTGCAATCAGCCATTATGGAACATTACCTCGATGTCCGTAGAGAAATGCCGGGCACACCACCAATCTGCAACGATGCAGGATGGCATCAGGGGAGAGTTAAGCTCTTATATTTCGGTGATGCCAGATCAGTAGACCTGTATAAGGATGCTCTGAGTCGAGCGGGTGAGGTGTGGCCGGGTGCCCAGTTGGGTGTTGTCCAAAAAAACAACATCCCTAGTCACCCTATAGCCATCACCTGGGTTACAGAAGAGCCCTCCAACCCGGCTGACATATTAGAAATAATAAAAGATTCCAATCCTGGTCTGCTCGCCCATAATTGGAGAATCAGCAAGGTGGGTGAGGCGGATGGTAAAAAGCGGCAGGTCAATTTGATCCTTGACGCTGAATCCACCTCCCATATACAACGTGCAAGTGCAACCCTACAGTATGGCTTCGAGACTATAGTCTTGAAGGTATACAAGAAGAATATAGTTCCCACTGCGGAAGGTGAGTCGTCCACCGTGGTTGATACACAGCTTTCTGGAAGTGCGGAGGTATCCACGACCATTATTTCGGGTGACTCCAACTCTAACAGAAGATCTGTAACGTCCTACTCTGAGGACGAAAGCTCTACTTCTGACACAGAGGGGCTGAGGGGAGTCTCCGGACTCTTTGACGCATCTGGCGGGGACACGCTTCTCGATGATACGGACGAAGAGTTCGATAACACCCTTGTCGGGGTGGATGTTAAACTGTCAATTACCAATGATGGTAAGAATTTTACAGATTAACCTCCATCACGCTAAAGCAGCCTCAGCGGCTCTATTGCTGCGACTGTCCACAGGTGCAATAGACATCGTCCTGATACAGGAGCCCTACGCAGTGGGAGGAAGGGTGTGCGGTATCTGGACACCCAACTTTAAACTGCTTGTGGGCAACTGTGAAGGCACTCCAAGAACCTGCATTTTGGCCAGGATATATCTAAGTATCTTTCTCCTGGCTAATTTAAGTGGTAAAGACCAAACATCTGCTAGTCTGGAGATCGGTAATCGCATATATTGGATGGTCTCCAGTTACTTGCCTCATGAAGCTGTAGTACCGACTGCTCTATTCAGGGAAGTAGTAGAAGAAGCAACGTCTGACGAGGTCGAGCTGATTGTTGGCGCAGACACGAACGCTCATCATGGGGTAGTACGGATATAAATAACAGGGGTGATTCGCTTCTTGACTTTATTCTAACTACCAACCTAAGTATTTCTAACATAGGTAATAAACCGACCTTTACAATTAAAGACAGACAAGAAGTACTAGACGTAACGTTTGCTACTGACCGGCAGTCAGACCAAATTATTGGGTGGAATGTACTGGACGACCACTCATTTTCAGATCACCATTATATTATTATTGAGTTCAAACTCGCTGAAAAAGCGCCTGAGCCTGCCTCCACAGAAATGTGAGAAAGACAAAGTGGCACCTGTATGAAAAGAATTTCAAGAAAGTCCTCAACTCTAAACTTCTGTACGAATCGAATGACAAAGCCGGTCTTATGTAGCCCGCATCAGGCTTTCATACATCCCGAATCGATGGAGGGATACCAAAGTGGTATTTATACCTAAAGCAGGAAGATATCACACACTAGGTCAAAAGACTTCGGACCAATTAGCCTATCCTCCTTCCTATTGAAAGGTCTGGAAAGTCTTTTGGATTATTTCATGAGGGAAAACCTGGATACAAAACTCCTGTCGGTGAACCAACATGCTTACAATAAGGGGAAGTCTACAGAATCAGCCCTGCACGAACTTGTGAGCATTATCGAATCGTCCCTCCATTTCAAGGAATTCACCATGGTGGCATTTCTTGACATAGAAGGGGCTTTTAACAACATTCACTCAGATGCAGTAATTGCGGCACTGTCACATCTAAATGTTAACAGTTTGATTAGACTAATTCAAAGTCTGCTCAACAGAAGACGCATAACAGCATGTCTTGGTTCCACAACTCTAACAAGGTTTGTAAACAGAGAGACCCCACAAGGAGGCGTACTGTCTCCACTAATTTGGAACCTAGCGGTGAATGAAATCCTGCTAGATCTAGAACGTTTTGGCTGCAAGGTCGTGGCATATGCGGACGACGTTGCAATCGCAGTGGGTGGCAAATTCGAAAACGTCATCCGAGACATTCTACAGGTGGATCTGAACAAATTGGCTGGATGGGCCAGAAGCAGCGGTTTGGGCGTAAACCCAAACAAGACAGAATTGGTTCTCTTTACTAGGATGAATAAAGTCCCACATGTGGACCCTCCACCTCGAATAAATGGAACAGATCTAGTCTTTTCTGAAAGTGCAAAATTTTTAGGAATACTTCTAGGTAGAAAACTGTTATTTAGACTTAACGTATTGAAACGTATAAGGAAGGCCAACGTCGCCTTATATTCCTGCAAAAAGGCTGTAGGGTCGCGGTGGAGCCTCTCTCCACTGGATATATATAGCAGTAGTTCGTCCTATACTGCTATACGGCATTGTGGTATGGTGGACGGCAACTGACATACTAACCATCACCAACCTACTAACAAAGGTTCAGAGAACAGCCTGCCTGAGCATAAGCGGAGCCTTAAGGACTACAGCGACCGAGTCTCTAGAAGCCCTACTCCATTAATATTGTGGCGAGAGAAGTTGCAACCAAAGCGGCAATAAGATTAAACTGCCTATCAATGTGGAGGTACAAAAACTACTGTCACATGAGGATATCAAAGTGTAGTGCTATAGTAACCGACTGAGTGGACTATATACCAACGGTGTACACCTTCGAGAGAAATTACATCACTATGATTCCCGCCAGAGATGAATGGGTTGGAAGAATACCAGGTAATATAAACCATCTCCACTTTTACACGGATGGTTCGAAGCTTGATGAAAAGGTTGGCTTCGGAGTACACTGTGCAGAGCTTAGATAGGATAAAGCTCACAGACTACCAGATACCTGCAGTGTATATCAAGCCGAAATAATGACAATATGGGAAGTAGACAAGTGGCTGAGTCGCAACATAGTAACCAACACTGGCGTTGTAATTTACTCGGACAGCAAGGCTGCCATCAATTCTCTGGAGGCAACATCCCTAAATTCAAAAACAGCCCTCGACTTCCGCAGATCTCTTAACGAGATGGCTGAGCAGTTTAATATACACCTCATATGGGTGCCTGGGCATAGGGATATCCCGGGGAACTGCAAAGCCGATGAACTTGCTTGGAAAGGGACGACATTACAAATTCTCGAAGATTTTGCATATATTGGTGCGCCACTATCCACGTGCAAGCTTTGGCTTAGGCAAGAGGCAGTCCAACAGAAATCGGCACCTGCAGAGTAGCTAGACAAATCTGGCCAGGGTATGACCTGAGAAGATCAAAATATCTCCTCGCACTAGAGAGGCAAAGATTGTCTACGTTAGTATCAGTTCTGACGGGACACTGCTTGATCGGCGAACACGCCAAAAGATTGGGCATTGACTCTAATGACTTCTGCAGAAGCTGTGGAGATGAGGAAGAAGTGGAGAGCATTGAGCACTTGTTATGCGACTGCCCCGCTCTGAGTAAACGACGACTGGACATACTGGGGTCGGCTTTTTTATGCAGCCTAACAGATCTTTCCAGTACCGATATTCGTACTTTCGACAAATTTGTATATCAAACAGGTTGGTTTCGATTAGGGGCATTTCAGCCCGTGGTAACACTAGGGACCTAAACTGGTCTATGTGAGCTTGTATAAAAAATACCGCTGCCACCCTAACCTAAACCTAAACTGGCTCAGTAACGCTACAAAGCCTAAATATGCTAACATCATCCCGGATAGCCAAATGGCGTACAAAACAATAACGTCCGAAAGAGTCAAATCCAGAACCGACTGAAGCTGTGAAAGAACGATAAACAATTGCTCAGCTAAGGTCAAGTGCGTTTAATTTGGGTGCCAGTAGATAGCGGAGTGATTGGAGATGGCAGAGAACTTCAACTACAGTAGAATCCCGTCAATTCGTAATCAGAAGGGACCAGCCAGTTTATAAGAGGTTTCGATTTAACGAGGTTAAAAAGGAACCAGTAGGGAAAGGCTAAAGTCGGGCGGTGCCGACTATATGATACCCTACACCACTCTAGTAAGATTGGATTACAATGAAATAGTAAATGTATACTTCAACAAAAATTTGTTAACAAATTTACATTTGGTACGACCTGCCTCTGTAGTCAAACCGGAGGAACATATATATGGGAGTTATATCTAAATCATAACCGATTTCAAATTCGGCAATGTTGGTCCATGGATCAAGAAACTCTACCATTCTAAAATTCAAAACGATTGGATGTAAAATAAAGCTTCTACAGGAGTAAAGAGCCAAATCGGACGAAATATATATATGGGAGCAATAGCTAAATCTTAACCGATTTTCTTCAAATTCGGTAATGTTTGTCCATGGATCAAGAAACTCAACCGTTCTAAATTTCAAAACGATTGGATGTAAAATACAGTTTCTATAGAACTAAAGGGCCAAATCGGTCGAAAGATATATATGGGAGCTGTATCCAAATCTGAACCGATTTCAACCAAATTCAATAGGGTTCTTTCCAGCTGCGAAATACTCCAAACTGCAAAATTTTAGAACGATCGGAGTGAAATTGCGAGCTGTAGTCGACAAACAACTTAAGATGGAAAGACAGACGGACGGACAGACATGGTTAGATCGGCTTGTGATTCTGAGTCGATCGGTATACTTTAAGGTGGGTCTAGCTATAGTATTTTCAGGTGTTACAAACATCTGCCATGAAACAAACTTATAATACCCTGTACCACAATGTGGTGGAGGATATAAAAACGATTGGATGTAAAATACAGCTTCTACAGGACTAAAGAGGACAAATCGGATGAAACATATATATGGGAGATATAGCTAAATCTTTACCGATTTTCTTCAAATTCGGAAATATTAGTCCATGGATCAAGAAACTCTACAATTCTAAATATCAAAACGATTGGATGTAAACTACAGCATCTATAGGACTAAAGGGTCAAACCGGACGAAATATATGTACGGGAGCTATATCTAAGTATTAACCGATTTTCTTCAAATTCGGCAATGTTGGTTCTTGGACCAAGAAACTCTACCATTCTAAATTTCAAAACGATTGGATGTAAAATACAGCTTCTATAGAACTAAAGGGCCAAATCGGACGAAACATATATATGGGAGCTATAGCTAAATATTAACCGATTTTCTTCAATTCGGAAACATATATATGGGAGGGTATAAAAATTTGAATTAAAGGGAGTTTTCAATTATTATGTATGTATAACTACATAATTTGATAAAATTAAAAACGTTTGTAATTTGTTGTTTAAGGCTTTTCTTAAAATGAAAATTTTAGACTCTCAGCATTGCGTTTACCATTAAACTATCGACGTTTCTATATCCGGATATTCAGGTTATTTTGACGCTTTACTTTACTCCGCTTACTTCAATTCATTTTTAATATTGAAGTAAGCGTTGATTTATCATTATCAATATTTTGTTTTTGTACCACTGATAAGATTTTATGCGTACGCTTGTTTGCCATTATCACGCCGTGCTCTATTCACTGACACACCTCTGGTAAATCAACAAACAAACTGACCACGGAAAACGCAAAAAATGTCGTAACAAAAGTAGCTGCATACTATGATTGTATTTTTCTCTCGAACTATTGGTGCTTTGCATTACGAATTATAAGAGATTATTAACAACAAAATAAGAATTATAAGAGGTAAATCAAACATTGTATTGCCAGAAAATACGAATTATCGAGAGGAACAAAAGGGACCGACAGTTTATTACGAATTATTTATTTTTCGTGTTAACGGGATTCTACTGTAATAAACTTTTAAAATTCGAAATATTTCGATGCCACGCAGGATAGCGAAACATGTGGTATAGCGAAAAAGTAGGAGAATCTACAAAGATAATGTCAGATGATGACTGTTCTAACAGGACTCTCGAGCTTAAAAGCACACTTGTACCACATAGGACAAGCAAATAACGACGAATGCAGGGAAAACACCGAAACGATGGAACATTTTATGTGTCAATGCCCAGCTTTCGCACATTCAAGATCCCCATACTTCGGGTCGGACACTTTACCACATCTGCCTCATCTCAAAGGATTGCCCAGCAACATTTCCCATTACAAAATAACTTGTCATTGGAGAAAAGTGCTTCCACTCAAGCATACCAGAAGCTGTAAAATAAACACTTACCCCCACGCTTACAATTATTCCAAAGTACCCTGGAACCAAAATAACTAGTATGTGGTTAGAAATATACTAGTTGTTTTTGTTACTTCAAACTAGTTACATATCTGTCCATTTTCATATAACGAAATATCGATTTTAATATTGGGTTGTCATAGGCTCTAACTAGTTCGTTTGTATATAATTACATTCTAGTTGTAATACTAGTTAGTAACAATACTATCAAATCTAAACATCCGAGTCATCAAATGTTGTTTTCCCAATTTTCTTATTCTCTACAAAATAGGGTACAGACGATTTGCTGATCGGACAACATTGCCAGAAAAATGGCGGAAAAATGCAACCCTGTGAATTTACAACCGTGTGAACATACAATTTTTCTTTTGCAACGTTACCAGAAAAGTCATTGCGAGATAATTTGCTGATTGTTATATGTGCGAAGTTTATGCATGTGACAACGGCGCCATTGCCAGAAAAACATTTTATTTGCAACACTGTATATAATGTATTTTTATTGGCAATCCTGCATATAAATATTTACAAAATATATTGTAAATATATGTAATTGTAATGTTTTCTTGCAATCGTCTGAACTGTCAATTCACCTTTGCCTAACAATTTGACATTGTCCGTATATTTGCAGAACTTTAACAGGGTTGATAACGTTTGCCGATCTGGCAATCGTCTATACTCAGCTTAAGTGTTGCATTAGAGAGCAACACCTGCTAATAAAACAGCGCAGCATAAAAAACAAAAAAGATAATTTGCGGGCAATGTACATTGGAAGCAAAAGAAGATGAAGAAGAGACTATTCAGTGTGATAAATGTTTAATAACATACCATGCTCTCTGTACTAAACTGAACAAACGTCAGTATAAACGATTGATGCAGAATGAGAACGAAGAGTTTGTTTGTCATGTGTGTGACGAAAGTGGTGGAGACGTACAACGAGAGCTGAGTGAAATAAAACCAGTAAGGAAAGACAGAAAGTCGGGCGGGGCCGACTATATAATACCCTACACCTACCTACCAATGCGAAAATGGGCATTGCGATAAGAATTTGGCAGTGTTCATACATGTAAGAAGCAAACTCTCTCTGCCGATTTTCGTACTGATCGGATATAAAACACGGTTTCTACAGCGCTTACATGTCAAATCGGGTGTAACATATATATTGGGACTATGTTAAAATCTGAACCGATTTTTCCCGAATTTGGCAACATGTCAAATCGGGGGTAGCGTATATATGGGGGCTATATATAAATCTGAACCGATTTCTTCCAAATTTAAAAGTGTTCATTCATATAATAGGAAACCTCTTTCTGACGAATTTCATACTGATCGGATATAAAATACAGATTTTACAGCGCTTACATGTCAAATCGGGGGTAACATATATATGGGGGCTATATCTAAATCTGAACCAATTTTCTCCGAATTTAGCAGTACTCCTTCATGTAATAACAAACCTCTCTTTGCCGAATTTCGCACTGATCGGATATAAAATAACATTTTTACAGCGCTTACATGTCAAATCGGAGGTAACGTATATATGGGGGCTATATCTAAATCTGAACCGATTTCTTCCAAATTTAACAGTGTTCATTCATATAATAAGAAACCTCTTTCTGCCGAATTTCATACTGATCGGATATAAAATAAAGTTTTTACAGCGCTTACATGTGAAATCGGGGTAACATATATATGGGGGCTATATCTAAATCTGAACCGATTTTAACCAAATTCAATAGGGATCGTCCCTGGGCCAAAAAAAAGATATGTGTAAAGTTTCGTCGAGATCGGACCATAATTGCGACCTGTACTTTGATTACAAGAATACATGCACAGACGGACAGACAGACGGACATAGCTAAATCAACTCAGAAAGTGATTCTAAGTCGATCGGTATAATAAACGATGGGTCTATTTCTTCTCCTTTTGGCTGTTACAAACAAATGCACAAAGTTATAATACCCTGTACCACAGTGTGGTGTAGGGTATAAAAATGCTGCTAAAAATTCTATTGTTGCGAAATTTACTACAAAATCGTCTAAACAGAAAATTATGTCAGCAAAATCAAAACTAAATCAAAAAGAAGAAACAAAAAATGTGTTTATCTATGATTTTCTTGGAAAAGAGACACTTGAATTGCTAAATCATGCCAAATCTCTGAAAACATGAAATGGAAAAGTTTTTGTTAAAATGGGCGAGCTATCTAAGCCCAGAGTTATTCACAGTGCTGATGAAGTGGACAAACTCTTATTAGAATCCACTCGAGTAAGAAAGAGTTTCCAGCGAACTGTAAGAGCCGATATTTCGGAAGAAAGTGATGAAGATGCCACATAAATATATTTTAAATAATAGCCTTAATAATACATCTTGAATATTATTTTACCTTTAATTATGAATAAATATTAAATTCATTTGGAATATATTTTCTTAGAAGAAACTGATTTTCAAAAAGTATGTGTTTTATCGATAAATATTAGAAGCGTTTCATCAATTGCAAAATTTAATAAATTTAATAAATTTAAAAACATAGTTGCACATTTACCTATATTACCAGCAATCATTTGTATACAAGAATCGTGGTTTCAACGAAATTTGTTACAGTTGTACAACTTACCAGGTTATAACAATGTTCACTGCTGTAGAGAGGATAACTATGGAGGGTGTTCCATGTACATTAGAGACACGATGGAGTATACAGTAGACTTATGTGAGAGTGTGAAATTTATTGAAACTATTGCTATCACGCTTTGTAACCAAAAACTTTCTGGAAAGTCGTTGAAAATTATAACTTATTATAGGTCGCCAAAATGTACATCAATGAATTTCTACAGTCACATTGATTGTTTAACGCATCGTTTTGGTAGATTCCCCTGCATATTTGTTGGAGACTCGAACATAAACTTTTTGAATGAATCAAAGTCCCAGGAGTTAAATGCAATCATTGAATCATATAACTTTAAAAATTGCCATACACTTTCAGGAAAATGTCTATACTTATTATGATTATGACTTAGTAAAGCAACATTTTCGACAGAATTTACAGTTACCACAATTATCCGGAAACTCTTCAAGTGACACCTTAAAATTTGTAACTTGTCTATCAAATGCTATTTCTCATGGGACAACGGAGATAAAGAAAAGATCTTTACTTAAGTACCAAGTTGCACCATGGTTAAATGTTAATCTACAATCTTTGATCCAACATAAAAATAAACTCCTAAAACTGAGAAAAAAATCTAGAATGACTGACGTGGATATTCGCTTAAAGAGGTTAAGTAAAGTTATAAAAATTGCTTCTAAAGAAGCAATGAATGATAACTATATAGACAAATTATCAAAAATACAACACGATCCGAAAAAATGTTGGAGATTTTTGAATCAAACTTTGGGCAGGAAGAGGAAATCTGATATAGTCTTAAAATATGTCAGTGGGGAAATGATACGGCTTGATAAGCATAAAGCTGAAAGATTAAACCAATATTTTATAAATTCGGTTCATGAGCTTAGGCGTCACTTTGACCACAGTGAAGATGAAAGTTGGTATGCTTTTCGAACTCTTAGACGCCATCAAAATTTTTTCAGATTGGAGGAAACTAATGAAACACAGATCGCTGACCTGATCTCCGGTATGGATGTGAATAAAGCATTAGGTTTTGACAAAATTTCAACAAAAATAATTTTGAAATGTTCCAGTGAATTGTTGCCGTACCTCGTTTGTTTATTTAATAGTTCAGTAAATAACTTTCATTTTCCTGATATTCTTAAAATACAGAAAATTATCCCGATACCAAAAGAGTCCCATTCGATATCTGTAGAAAACTATCGACCCATATCAATATTGTCAACAATTGATAAAATATTTGAGAAGATATTATATCAACAGTTTTCATAATTTCTGGAAAGTGAGCATTTATTATCGGATAATCAGTATGGATTCAGAAAAGGCTGTGGAACTGATGAAGCTGTAGTTAATGTGGTGAACTATATATGTGATAACTTAGATAGGGGTTACTGTGGAGTAGGTGGAATGTTTTACGATTTCACGAAAGCCTTTGACTTGGTGGATCATGGAATTCTGATTGAGAAATTATCTTTTTATTGTTGTGCTGGAAGAGAGCTTGCATATTTCAAAAGTTATCTTGTTAACAGAAAGCAGTACGTTCAAGTCGCCTCGTGCAGGAGTTCGACAGAAATTGTAAAATCTGGGGTCCCCCAGGGTAGTGTTTTAGGCCCTCTTCTGTTCAGGATATATCTGAATGGTATAAACAACATTGGGCAAAAAGGCAAGATTTTCTTGTATGCGGATGACTTATGCATCCTTTACCCCTATCATCAAGAAACACTATTAAAAAACAATATTTCTCATGATGCGCTGTTAATCTCAAAATATGCTAAATTAAACAAATTGGTTCTTAACGCTGGGAAAACAAAATTTATTCGTTTTAAGCCGCAACAGTGTAACACTAACAACGGTGGCATAGATCTGAATGGAGAATTGATCCCAGAAGTCACCACAGTCAAATACTTAGGCGCATATCTACAGAGTAATCTTTTATGGCATAGTCACATTGAACACCTCAAATCTAAAGTATCGCCAATTACTGGTATGTTATACAAATTAAGGAACAAACTAAACGAAAGGACAAAAATGATGATATTTGAATCATTAATACAAAGTAAATTAAGGTATCTGTCTCAAGTTTATGCACATAGAAGGAATGCCGCTTTAAAGTCTTTTCAAGTAATGCAAAACAAAGCAATAAAAAATATATTTAAACTCCCTATGACGTACTCGACTTTGTCATTATACAAGGAAGTAGCTGTAACAGTATTACCTATTTATGGAATACACATGATGCAACTGTTAACATATGTTTACAAGGTTGTACATAATATTGGATACCATACCATAAGTTTGGAAAGAAGACAGAACAACTTCAACACTAGACATGGAGCCGATATACGCGTGTGCAGATGCCGTTTAGAAATCACCAAGCAAAGAATTGAATTATAAAGGTTGTGTAAATTATAATAACTTGCCAACTTTTGTTAAAAATTCAGAAACCATTTCCGTCTTTAAGGCTAGATTAAAGAATCATTTGTTACGCAATATTGAAACGCTTCTTTTATAAACATTACAGTATAAACTTTATAGTCATTGTAAATTATTTTTGATGGTTTTGTTAAATCAATATGTAAATTGAACAGAAGAAATATGTTGCCAGTCAGCCTCAAAAATGCCCACGCGGCGCTGAGGCGTATATATATATATATATATATATATATATATATATATATATATTTAAATCTATTGTAAATAATTGTAATATGTATTTGAATTTTTTTACAAATAAACTGAATTAATTTAGCTTATTTCCCTTTTTTTCGACTAACATGAACAGTCTCATTACAACTAGTATTACGACTGTTTGAATATATCCCATCAATTCACCACTTCCAAACTCACACAGTCGCTAAAAACGACTTCTAAGAACATGTCTTTAAAATTTCAAAAAAATCAATTGGTGTAATCATTTTTGAAATCGAATATAAAAGATTAAAACGGTAAAAAATTTTAAAAATTATTATGAGGTGTTGCAAGACAGCTTTTATTTTTTGAAAGTACATAACAGTACCTTCAAAACAAGGTATAGTCAAGTATTTCAGGAGTTGAAAGAACAAACCAAGCGATTGAAAGAACAAACCGTTTTTAAAAAAATTTTAATTCCGCCATCTTTAAATTGCTAACTTTTGAACAAAATTTTTTCTTGAAACACGTATAAAAAATGTTTTTAAGAGAAGTATAGATACACAAACTTTTGACGCAATCAAAGCTAGTGATATCAAACATCGTACCGTTTGGCATGGAATGACTCACATGTATATCTTTATATTAAAAGGAAGAATTTAAATCAACATCAAGGACGACTCGCATGAACAAATCTAGCTTAAAATTTCAGTTTTATGCGAATTTGAATGAAATATGCCCCTTGTCTTTTTAGGAATGTTGAAACATATAACGGGGGTAATTATAAAGATATAAAACGTATATCTTAAAGTAAGCGGAGCGCGGCCTTTGTTGTCTTACGTTATCTCATTGACCAACATTTCATCGTATAAAAGTTATTATTCTTTGACGTCCAAAAAGTCGCACACGACAGGGGTCCATTTTTGTCTCAGAATGACATCTAGAAACTTAAAAAAATAAGTCATGCGAATAATGTAATATCAAATATGTATTGTACTTCTTGTGCGAGACAGAATGGTGGAAATATTTTGATAAAGTTGTTTAAATACAGAATATCAAATCATTTAAATGATTGCTAGAGAAGTTTTGGGAATTTCGTGTTGAAATAAGGCCTGACAAAGACGCCAACAAGAGGGCGAGTGGACTGCCATCGTCGCTAGCTTGTTGACTGAGAAATCCAGAATTAGGTGGGCTATTAATAGCTTTGAGCCCTTCAAGTCACATGGACCAGACGGCATCACTCCAGCAGAAATGCAGAAAATGTTAAAGTACATTATCCCCTGGCTGGAGAAAATGTATGTAGGCTGTATCAGGCTTTCATACGTCCCGAATCGATGGAGGGATACCAAAGTGGTATTCATACCTAAAGCGGGAAAGATATCACACACACGCAAAGAAAAAATTCGTTACTCCCAAACGAAAAATTAGACAAACGAATTTCGTTTGTGGTGTATGTTTGTCGCAAACGATTTATGTTTATCCCAAAGCCCAGAGAAACGTTTATAGCAAACGGTTAGTGTACTTATCATAAATGATTTATATTTATTACAAACCCTGTGAAACGTTTAGTGCAAACGGTTATTGTGTTTGTCACAAGCAATGCCTGTTTATCCCAAACCCTGTAAAACGTGTGTTGCAAACAATCATTGCGTTTGTCACAAGCATTGTCAGTTTAACAATAAATGAGAAAACGATTGCCACAAAAGAATAATTTTATTGAATTATGATATTTAATGTTTTGTAAAATTATGTTTATAATCAAAAATGTCACAATTTTTAGTAAAATGTCCCCGGGAGCTCCCCGACAAACACCTCTGCTATTATTTGGCTGCTATCTTCTAATTGAGTTGTAGACAAACTGTAAAAAAGAAAGCATGTATGTTAGAACATATTAAAAATGTAGTAGTCCATTGTAGGGATCAAAGCGAGATGTTATCTTACCATATATGTATCAAACTTTTTAGTCAAAAGTGAATTTTATAGGTCAATATTCTGACCCAAATGCTGACAAATCAAAAGTTAACACGTCCATGAATAGAATACTAAACTACATCAGAAAATAACATGAAAAACTTCGGGTGAATAACTTCGGTGCTGCATAATGTCATTAAAAAAACAAAGTTTAACTGTGCAGTTTCCAGAAGTATCCAGTTGTATTGTGCCTGAATTTATTTCACAATTACCATTAGCAGCTTCAGTACCTAAACGTGTGATGATTGATTGTTAATGATTTTAATTTGCTTATTCACAATTTAAGGCGTGTGGAAAAATAACCAGTTTGTCGTTAACAAAAGCAATAGATGGTCTCAGTTTCTGTTAAAATCTATTGTTTTTGTTATTCCGGCTTTCCACAAAGTATTCAATATTTTCATGCAGTGCTCGATCCATTTCTTTGCTATTAACTATCTGGTTATTTTTCCACATGTCTTCACTTCATTTACCACCTCCGATAATTTAGATTCTTTGATTTAATTAATTCTTTGACTAAAATTATTTTAAGTTAACTGATAAAAATATTTTTAATATTGCCACACACGCGCACAAATACCGAACACCACAAGCGCCAGGACAAAACTAAAGGCCCACCAGCATACGACTCTACGCATACTGAGTACGATTGCAAATGTTGTGAAATTGTATAACAGTGCAGAGGGAGGGATGCATATAACTAAATATCCACCACCTTCTGTTAATAAAGCAACGCGGACAAACATGTATGCAACCAAGGTATATTGAACAAGGTAGCGTACAGCGAACAGCTGATTTTCTCGCTATTTTTTCAGAGCTCAATGAACTGTCAAACTCATGGATGACGTTTGATTGTTTGTTTACATTTTGTTGTTGGGAGCGTTTTAAAATATTGTGTACAAACAAATTTCACGCAAATTAAAAATAATGTAAATTGTATTTAACATTTCCTATATTTAAATGTAAAAAAGCAAAGTGTGTATGTGTGATATCACATAACTTTATTAATTTTGTTTTAAAGTCCTATTGATGTCATTATAAATGGTATATAATATCTTGCAAATGTATGCCACGGATTCGCAGAGTCGCGAATCCGTAATTTCGAATTTTCCATGACTGGCACATGAGACAAGCTGAATTTTACCGATGTCAAGGGTTGTGTTGGCTGTTATGGTTTGTAGATTGTTCTCATAGACGTGCCACTTAACAAAACTCCACAAAAAATTCTAATTGGGTCACATCGCCCGATCTCGGAGGCCAGTTCACATCACCTCCTCGTGAGATGACGATGCCATGTAGCATGAGTTGTGTGGCTATGGCGCCGTCCTGTTGGAACCACATGTTAGTGTCCATATCATCCAATTCAGTTCAAAAGAAGTTGGTAAGCCCCAAATCCACATCAAACTGCAACTTTTTCGATTTGAATTGGACGTTCTTGGAACTCTTGTTTGTTCAATTTTGTTCATCAACAAATGGTAAACTAGGCGGAAGACAACATCCATTTTCATAAAAACTGAATAATTGATGGACAATTCAACAGATGTAGCTTGAACAATGTTGCAGCTAAACACTTATTATTTGTATCAACGACAAACTTTGTTATTAAATTAAAAAATATATATAATACGTTCAGTTCCTTTTACATTATTCGTTAATCATATTTTTTAATAAAAGGTCCATATACATATGTAGGAGTATGTATATTCTTATAACATGAAAAACTTATTTCCTAACTAGAAAATAAATACAACCTGAAAATTGGTTTTAACATGAGGAGTAGCCCTTCAACCCAAAGTCCTCTACGTCATCAGGAGGCCCATTCTGCCTAAAAGGATCTTGCTGTCGGCATTTTGAGTTAATTCCATTGCACGAGAGGCCGGCCGTCTTCCATTTTATGCATTTACTGCTCCATTTTTCTTGTTTTGCCTTTTTACTGATATGGGTGATATGAGTGACACGTATGGTCGCATTCAGCTTATGCCTCTCGCCACTCATTTGTAAGGACAAGCTCTGAAGAGACAAACCTTTTAAAAAATGTATTTCAAAGAAGTAAAATCGTTGGAAAGCTCGACCGGGCAGTATTGTATTATATGCCATCCATCATCAATGCTACTCAATACTGTAACAGCAAAAACATCCAGGTGTCATGAAGGATAATGACACTATCCTTCCGAGATTAAAATGAGGAAATTATTTCAATTTTATAGTTTCTTAAAGACAAAACTTACATTGTGTGTGTATCCCAATACAAGAGAAAACTTGTTACACTGAATAAAATTGCAGTCACCAGATTTACTTTAAAGGGTAATTGCACGTAAGTTTGAAATATTAGAAACAATTGTCCTTTTCAAAGAAAATCAAATTTCAAATAAAAAATTTATTTGACAACCAATTGTTGGTCAGCTGTTCGAGTCGGCTGCCTATTTTGACAAGCTATTGTACGAAAATAATGTACAGGGTTGTATCCCAGTTTTGTTGTTGGGCAAGTGATTTTACCTTCTATTATTGTATCATGGTATGCAACGTTGCAACGTTTCTTTTTGTGTTTTGTACACACACATCTCCATCTTTTTGCAGAAACACTGCAACGTCGCTTTTTGTGTTGTATACACACACATCTGCATCTTTTGAGATCTGTACACATCCATATACACATATTATTCCGTCATATAAGTAATAAAAAAAGTTATAAATCCGCACTCTCACAAAATGAAAACAAGTTTAGCTCTTTGTTCTCTCAACTCTCTTTAATATATTCAATCATGTTTAAATACAATATGGCTCCATAAACGTTTTTCGTTTACCGTAAAATAAATTACGAAAATTTTGGAATGAAAGAATGTTCGTTTACAGTTAGAGGAACTACGTTTACGATAAACTTTTGCATTCACAGCAAAAATTTTAACCGTTTGCCATAAACGACGCCCAAACGTTTTTTTTCTTTGCGTGCACTAGGCCAAAAGACTCCAGACCAATTAGCCTATCCTCCTTCCTATTGAAAGGCCTGGAAAGACTTTTAGATTATTTCATTAGGGAAAACCTGGATACAAAACTCCTCTCGGGGAACCAACATGCTTACAATAAGGGGAAGTCTACAGAATCAGCCATGCACGAACTTGTGAGCACTATCGAATCGTCCCTGCATTTCAAGAAATTCACCAGGGTGGCACCACAAGGAGGAGTACTGTCTCCACTAATTTGGAACGAATGAAATCCTGCTACGACGTGAGTGGAAAATTCGTAAACATCCTCAGAGACATCCTACAGGTGGCTCTGAACAAGTTGTTCTCTTTACTAGGATGAATAATGTCCTACATGTGGACCCTCCACCTCGGATAAATGGAACAGATCTAGTCTTTTCTGAAAGTGCAAAATTTTTAGGAATAATTCTAGATAGGAAACTGTTATTTAGACTTAACGTATTGGAACGTTTAAGGAAGTCCAACGTCGTCTTATATTCCTGCAAAAAGGCTGTAGGGTTGCGGTGGGGCCTCTCTCCTAAAATCGTCCACTGGATATATATTGCAGTAGTTCGTCCAAAACTGTTATACGGCATAGTGGTACTGTGGATGGCAACTGACAAACTAACTATCACGAACCTACTAACAAAGGTTCAGAGAACTGCCTGCCTGAGCATAAGCGGAGCCTTAAGGACTACAGCGACCGAATCTCTACAAGCCCTACTCCATATACTGCCTATTAATATTGGGGCGAAAGAAGTTGCAACCAAAGCGGCAATAAGATTAAACTGACTATCAATGTGGAGGTACAAGAACTACGGTCACTTGAAGATATCAAAGTGTAGCGCTATGGTAACCGACCGAGTGGACTATATACCAACTGTGTACACTAGACCGGGTCACCAAAAAAAGTTATCAAATGCGAGGCGGAATATGAAAGCTCATTTCAAGACAATCGCAAAAACATTTTTTTAAATTTTTTCACAGCCCGCGGAAACGGCCCAAAATCGTTTTTTATCGTAACTTTTTGGTTTGTAGGACGATTGTCACATGCGATACATCAATGTGTTGGTCTCGATAAGTACTACATTTGCCTCATAGAGGACGCTGATGTACAAATCATTTTCTAATAAAGACAAACCTTTTTTGTTTTTGAATAAAAGTGCGTACACCCAAAGCAAAATGTTCATGGTTTTTAAAACGCTTTAATCCTATGGTATTTAAATTTTAGGGGTTGAAACTGCAGATTTTGGTCCGATTCCGCGGGCTCGGAAAAAATTTAAAAAAAAATGTTTTTGCGATTGTCTTGAGGTAAGCTTTCATATTCCACCTCGCATTCGGGAACTTTTTTTTACATGGAGGCCAACCCGGTTTAGTGTACACCTTCGAGAGAAATTACATCACTATGATTCCCGCCAAAGATGAATGGGTAATACCAGGTAATAGAAACCATTTCCACTTTTACACGGATGGTTCGAAGCTTGATGATAAGGTTGGCTGCGGAGTACACTGTGAAGAACTTATGGCGAATTCTTTTCTGCAAAAAAGTGCAACACTTGCATTGTCCTTTTTCCGAAAACAGCACTATTACAAGTATATTGCTTTTTTGAAATTTTGAAATTTTAGTTTTGCTAAATTCGAGTAACTTAATTACAAAATTTCAAAAAAGTATCACAAAAGTGCCGTTTTCGGAAAAAGGGCAATGAAAATGTTGCACTTTTTTGCAGAAAAGAATTCGCCATTAGTTTGGATAAAGCCCACAGACTACTAGATAAAGGCAGTGTCTATCAAGCCGAAATAATGGCAATATGGGTCGCCAAGTGGCTGAGTCGCAACATAGTAACCAACACTGGCGTTGACATTTCCTCGGATAGCCAGGCTGTCATCAATTCATTGGAGGAAACATCCCTAAATTCACAAACAGCCCTCGATGCCGCAGATCCCTTAACGAGATGGCTGAGCAGTTTAATATACAACTCATATGGGTGCCTGGGCATAGGGATATACCGGGGAACTGCAAATCCGATGAACTTGCTAGGAAAGGGACAACATTACAAATTCTCGAAAATTTTGCACATATTGGTGCGCCACTATCCACGTACAAGCTATGGCTTAGGCAAGAGGCAATCAGGCAGTCCAACAAAAGATGGACAGAAATCGGCACCTGCAGGGTAGCTAGACAAATCTGGCCAAGGTATGTCCTGAGAAGATCAAAATATCTCCTCGCACTTGAGAGGCAAAGATTGTCTACGTTCGTATCAGTTCTGACGGGACACTGCTTGATCGGCGAACATGCCAAAAGTTTGGGTATTGACTCCTATGACGTCTGCAGAAGCTGTGGAGATGAGGAAGAAGTGGAGAGCATTGAGCACTTCCTATGCGACTGCCCCGCTCTGAGTAAACGACGACTGGACATACTGGGTCGGCCTTTTTAGGCAGCCTAACAGATTTTTCCAGTACCGATATTCGTACTATCGATAAATTTGTATATCAAACAGGTTGGTTTCGGGGTAACACTAGGGACCTAAACTGGTCTATGTGAACTTGTAAAAAAATACGGCGTCTTAGGTTAACATTACCTAACCTAAGACGCCTAAGTCGACTTAGCAAGTTTTGGAATGAGGGTATCGATTTGCATATCTCGAGTTTTCTTAAAGCAAGAACCTTACGTCTTGGAGAGAATGGTTCCACATACATTATCCGCAATTGAGGCTATAATTATATCGTCTTTAAATTTTTCTAAAATAATTTTAAGGGCAACCAAGCGCACCAGGTTTCCTGAATGTGCACCTATTTTTAATTTTCAGTCTTTTAAGTTGTTCACATATTTGTTTAAAACATTGTTTAATTAATTTTCTCAGTGTGCTTAGATGTGCTATATGTACTGTTTTTCCCAAACCGTTTTGTACATATCGTAATAAATACACAAATTTTATACAATTTCCAAAATCATATATTAAACATTAAAGGCATAAACCTTCCGATACTTCGTTCTCTGACCATTTATCGATGTTACGACTACTGACGTACAAAGAATAGCCGGATTTTTGCTTACTCCGTACAATTCTAACGTACAATTTGGTTCCCCATATATGTACATATTTGAAGCTATGTAGCTGCAGGAGGATATAGACAAATACTAAAATATTGCACAACTACAATTACAACTGGTCCTGTTAGCAAGTCGCACTGGCGTATACGAGTACATTGACGTGGCATGTCTTGAGCACACTTTCTTCACGGATGTGTATTTCATAACCGCAAATTGCAGACAGTCTTGGAGTGTAGTGAAGTGGTTGGATGTGGGAGTGGGTTGATGGGTGAAGGGTGGTGTAGCTGATATTAATAGGGTGGCGGATGGATGGTGACGTCGTGGCTGGCTGTGTGTAAGTAATACTCGTATATAATAATAATACATGAAATAAGTAACTAAGAAGTTTCCTCTTGAAATTAATTAATTTGTGAGGTTCCGTTCTATAGCGTCTGCAATCCTTCAAAAGCCACAAACAAATCTCTTTTAATTAATTCATTATTCCATTAAAATATCGTACAGCAGAATAGAGGGCAACTACAACAACAACCTTCTTCGTACAACGGTATGGCAAATTTAGCGGTTAAATCAACAGGGAAAACATCAAAATTGCTGAAATGTTCAAATTGAAATAAATAAATTTGGGAGATCAATTTTTAAATATTATATATTTTATTAAAGTTTGAATAATTGAGCTCGAGGTCTAGGTGCTTGTTTATTATTTCGATATTTCGCTGCAAAATAACAACAACTACATTATATATTTTGGTACATATTAATTTTATTAAATTTATTACATGAAAATCAATGAGATGTATTTGGAAACGCAAATATTTTACAATAAATTAATTTGCGAACTAATTTTCACTCAAACAAAATTAATGTTTAGGTATATTTCCAAATACATTTTATTGGAAAATTATTTTCGCAACGTTTCAGATTTTATTGAATTCAAGTTTAATCTTTGATTGAGTTAAAATTTACAGTTACAACAAATAAGACAATTTTCAGCCGAGTAAACCGATATATCCTCCCTCACTTTGTGAGTAACCTTAGCTAGATCGCTATAGATCGCTTATCAGTCGCCACAATGCTGTACAATAGTATTGGCCAAACTATACGAGTATATACGTTAATAAACAAAATCGCCGTATTTGGGCTTATGAGCAACAAAAGAGTAAGAAGAGCTACCATTATATCCGTTAAAAACAACGGATTCATTGGTCCATATTTCTTCAAAAATGAGGAAAATCAGAATGTTACCGTCAATAATAACCGTTATCGCACCATGTTAACGGATTATGTGCCTTCTGAAATCCAAGCGCATGGTTTTGGAATTTTTAAATTTATTTGCACGAATCAATGAAAAGCAGTTAGATTAGAATGCACATAAAATATTTTTTAGATTCATTCAGCCGTTTCAGAGATATGGGGCTTCAAAGTTGAAGTTGTGTACCTACATATATTTGTCACATCAAATAATTTAAAATTTGTATGATCTTTTAAGGGTTAAAAATATTATCTATTCATAAGTAATTGCAAAATGTTTATATTGTTGTTGTACAACAATGTTTCTGAAATACACTGAAAAAAAATCATCTTCAATGTGATGATTTCCTACCTTGGTTTGATGAAACTTTTCTTTGTTTTTTCAACCTACAACACTTTTCATTAGTTTGATGTAAAACGTTTCATCAATATTTCTTCGAAAAATTACATTGATTCAAAGAAGATGAAGATCAGTTTAAAGTACATATTACATTAATTTACGTCCAATTTTCTATGAATTGAAGTAAATAATTCCTCCTTTTCATGAAAAACGTACTTCAAGTTAATGTTATTTTCACATCAATTCGAAGCAAAATGTACATCAAAAATATGAAAAACTTCATTGACTTGATGCACTTCTTACTTTAAATTAATGTCAAAATTTCATTGAACTATAGCAAACTATACTATAAATTATTCAAATAATTCTATAAATTAATGTAATTATTACATCAATCAAATGCATATAATTCATTGTTTCTATGTAAAATCGCTATGCAACAAAAAAACATTTTAGAGAGGAAAGGCAGAAAAAAATTTAGCATATTTTGGCACAAAAGAAAACACCATTAATTTTCCGAAAGTCGTCCGTTGTCGCAGTTAATCACTTTAACATTGAATCGTTGAAAAAATCCTCATGTACAGCAACCACCATTTGTGTGGCTGTGTGTTTTGTGCGTTTCTTAGGCCGCCGGCGGACCACATACTGAAGCAGTGCAATTCGAAAATTGCTCAAAGTGACTGCTACAAACATGTCAGGCCGACTGCAGAGAGATAGAGAATGCAGTCATGTGTTGAAGTGAGAAAGCAGATTGTCAGTGTCTGTTTTTCTCTTTCTTTATTGCATTTGTGTTCTGACGAAGCAAAACTAAGCTAGAGACCAGGGATAGAAAAGACAGTACTTTAGTACATTTTTCAGTACTTTTCTACTTCCAAATGTACCGAAGTACCCCCACGGCCATTTCAGTACCATTTTACTCCATATATTTGTTCTTCAGGTGTAAATCCAATATATGTCCTTATAGAAACAACTATTTTGAATTCAATAAGAATCAAACGAAATTTAATTTCCTGAAACACAAACAACACGTACGTTTTCTATCGAAGTAAATTTTTAAAGCTTTTCAAAAATGTATGCACCAAATTATATATTTTTTGGCGGAATAAAGGTGGACCCAATAAAAATGTAAGCAAATATTTTTATGAAAATGGGACCAAAATAATATCATGTGAAACAATATTATTTTCCTAGATTCATTTAATTTTTTGTCAGTGTTTTGGGCTTATTTTAACCTATAAATTTAGAGACAGGAGAGGCGAATTTCTTTGTCAATTTTGGGTGCATTTTCTGGGCCCCAAAGAAGTTATTAACATTTTTGCAATTTATGTTTTCTTTCAGAATAGAATAGCAAAAAAAAATTCATAGCTCTATGTAATGATTTTAGGGAAGTGCTATAAGTGGAATGTCTACTTAAAGACTTATTATATAATTTTTTATAGTTATGGAGCATAATCAAGTCATATTTCCCATTTAAATATTTCCCATTAAGAATTCATCGATTTCATTATATTTGCATTAAATTAATATTATAAATGAAAAATACCTTTTTAGTTTAAAAAGTACCATTTTAGTACTTTGTGAGAAATCGAATTTTCCATCCCTGCTAGAGACGCTTCACAACGCGCTCTCTTGCTGAAATTATCGCTTACGGTTTGACTATCTTTCTCTCAATGTAAACTGAATGAGTTATTTTATACTCATTCAACCACCATACCCATTTGTGTGGCTGTGTGATTTATGTATAATAGATAGCCTCGATTTGTATGGAGCCAAAAAAAGTTGCAAATGTACCCCCTCAGAAATGAAGATTGTTATGTTTTAGAGTGATTCCCAAAATATTTTGGTTCTAGCTATTTCCATTTGTGAGCTGGACCAGTAGCAAAACACCTCCAAAAACAGGGTTTTTCGTCAGTAACATAACCGATATTATACTTATATTAAAATAAACGACCAAATTTAGTGGAAAAATGGCAGCGCTTGTATTTTGCATTTTAAAAAATTTTAAATTTGTTTTTACACTCCAGATATTAACATTTTTGTGCGATTTTTTTTACGTTTTTCCACATGATTTTCATGAAATTTTAAATATCTCGCATGTTTTCCATTGTAATTTAGATTTTAGGGTACCGTTGGAAAGGACTTTTCCGATTCTATATATTTCTGAGTCTACTTAACCCATTCTGAATATAAATATTAACTTCCTATATCTGGTCCATAATTGGTTAAAATTACCGATTTTTAGATAAAATGCATATGTTTGCTAATTTCATGGTCAAAAATTTATGTATTTATCAATTAAATAAAAATGGTTGTAAAAACGTGTTACAGGGGTAAAATTACTTTATATTTAAGAAATCTTTTCGGGAATTCATTTTAGGATATTCCTTACGTGACACAATTTTGCTGATTATGTGAGCGGGTCGGTTTTTATCAATGACTGCTAAGCAGGATTGGCTCTTAAGAGGACATCTGCAGCTGGTTACACAAAATAGTCCATTCCATTGCTTCTCTATATAATGCGATGGATTCTTTATGTTATCGCAATACTTTTCTACAAGCTTTATAAGCTTTACCAGCTTTTTACGAATTAAAATCCTACTTATTACTGGAAGCTGCGTTATTTTCCAAACCTGTAGAATGTCATTGGTTACAACTTCATAAAATTTGTAGAACCCCAATGTTCGAATATTGGTTTTATCTCTCAAAAACAGTAAATGTTGTATTACATCGCAACACCTTGGCAATGTTTTCTTATTAATTCGCGTGGAACAAACAACATGAAGTTGTTTTAGTAACAGTGACTAATGTTTAGCTATTAGATTCGAAAAATATCTTGCAGTTAAGGGTATTTTTGGAGGCTGGATGAAAAGCGTGATATTGACGAGTGTTTTTAATTGTCTTTATAGCTCAATTCCAAACTACTTTTACATTCAATGTGAGCATCCGTCGTCGAATAATCAAATTAAATTTTTACTGCGCCGCTGCAACTGCAAGATATTTTCTGAATCTAATAGCTAAACATTAGTAACTGTTACTAAAAATAATATTTCCAAATAAAGCTAAACCTACCGAAATAAAAGTTTATTTCCAATTATTTCTTTTTTAGTGAACTATGTTCTTAGTTACAATCTGGATTTATATAACCTCCGAACGCGAAATTTTTTAACAATATAGAGGTGAGATTCGACTTCAGCGTACCGAATTCAGTTGAAATTGAGTCTAATATATATTGCGTAATATAAATATTAGCCAGCGGTCATATAAAGTCCATTCTTTAGAAATTTAAAATTGCGTTTTTTTTAAAGCTAATCTTTATAATTTGGGTGCATTTTTGCATCAAATCTAAAAAATACATTCAATCATAATAGAAGTTTACGGCGTATAATGCTGCCGATAAAGTAAAATGTGGTATAAGTGGCATTAGAAAAACACGGAAATCTAAATGTCTTTATTAAGAGTACAAACTTTTTATTCTTGAATATATGTAACAACAAAATGTGCAATATTTAAGATACAAAATATTTCAAAACGCAGATAGAGAAAGTTGCAAAAAATTCAAATCTCTGCGCAAATTTAAAATGTTTGCAGCATCCGAAATCGTTTTGCAAAATATAAATTACTAGTTATATCTAGCATCTACGATTTATGTACATGCAAAAATTCAGCGTAATCCGTTCAGCAGATCTCCAGAAAATTAAAAAAGGAAAATGTGGCATGAGCGGACTTATTAGGTCATATCTTCCGCGAATATGAAAATTTTGCAAAACTACTCAAATTGTATTTTTTTATTTGCCCTCCCGACCACGCATACCAACTTTCATCACAAAATTCGACAAAAGTTTTTTTTTAGGCTTTTTTCAAAAAATTTTACCCTGCTATACTCGTGTTGATGTTTTTCGATATCATAACAAAGTATTTATTTAACAAAGTATTTATTTAAATCAACCTGTTTGTTATTAGCATTGTTACAATATTTGTTATCAGAAATGATTAATAAGATACAGGAGTGGATAGAATTGGAAAAAACCTTTCCGACGGTACCCTAAATTCTAAATTACGATGAAAAACATGCGAGATATTTAAAATTTCATGAAAATCATATGGAAAAACGTAAAAAAAATCGCACAAAAATGTTAATATCTGGAGTGTAAAAACAAATTTAAAATTTTTTAAAATGCAAAATGCAAGCGCTGCCCTTTTTCCACTAAATTTGGTCGTTTATTTTTATATAAGTATAATATCGGTTATGTTACTGACGAAAAACCCTGGTTTTGCAACTGGTCCAGCTCCCAAATGGAAATGGCTAGAACCAAAATATTTTGGGAATCACTCTAAAACAAATCAATCTTAATTTCTGAGGGGGTACATTTGCAACTTTTTTTTTTGAGGCACTCTAATGTATAACCGTTTGGTTTCGTGTGTCAAAGCAAGTATGAACATGAACATAGGGAATACACATTTTGTACACAACACAATCGAAATAGACAATTTATGTGATGAAAGACTAATGTAACCAATTTCATTGTTTTGATGTAGTACACAGTTTAAATGTGTGTACTACATCATCAAATTGAAGAAGGTATTCACTAAATCAACGGAATAATTATATCAATTCAATGAAAAACAATTGGAGATACGTTTTCATTATTTTGATGTACCCTTTTGTTTTCAGTGTACGACAAAATTATTTTTTGGTCCAAATATAACTCATATAGAAAGTCCCGTTAGGATAAATTGTGTGTACAGAAAAACACGCTTGTTTTTTAAGTGGACCCTTTTGAGTGGACCGAAAAGACAATTTATAACGACAGTTCACCAACGATATTTTTAGCTATAATGTAGTAGTTTTAAAGTAAATAAATTCCAGCTGCGAATATTTGCGAATTTGCCTACAATAAATATTTTAATTTGTTATTTTATCCGAGAAACTTTGGTTATATCTAAACAAAATATTTTAAGAATCAAAATTTTGAAAAAAAATTTCAGTTCGAATTGTATTAAAATCGAAAAAATTATATTTCAGACAATAAAATATGCCGCATATCACATTTGAAGTCATATTTGCACTACTTGCATATTTTACTAGCAACTACTCAAAACGGATATTTTAAGGATAATTTAATCCTTGCTTCAATTTCAGCGATCACATGCTTTAATGGTAATCAAATTAGAATTATATTGAGCAAAATTTGGTTAAATTCCGTGGGCAGTTTTATAATATATTGTATTTTTGCATTTCAGGATATGTGGGAGGTGGGCGTGTCCTTTGACGGATTTGGCCCAATATTGGTTTTTACCTTATTTTGCGTATAAAACTACTTATGCAAAATTTCGATGACCTACATCTACCCCTTCCATTTTTTACCAACCGTACAGAGAAATCACGACACTGTGCGGCGCTACGAGCCATACAGCGCTTGAAACAATTAACTTGTTGACATTTGTTGAGCACTTAATTTCACGTTTTGCTACGGTAAATTGGCCACCTATATCGATATCACTCCTTTGAACTATTTTTTCTGGGGATATGTAAAGTCTGAGGTCTTCAGGAATAAGCCAGCTAACGGATAATTCTTTTGACGGATAATACAAATTTTAAGTTCACTTTCAAATGTATGTATGTGTTTTATTAGATATTATAAATCAAACCACACGATGAATCACCCATTATTTACAGATGGTCGACTTGATTTAGGTTGACTTTGTCATTCCAGCCGAATAAACGTTTAAAACCATAATCTGCATGTATGCCTTCAGGATTACAGTGTCGAAACCATATCACAGGGTTCATTTGCTCGTTGTAAGTGAGAGATGAATTACCATTTCTCCAATTATGGTTGGGCAGGCCAGAATTGCAAAACTTCTAGCACCCCAAGAATATTAGGCGAGAAGGATGGCTCTCCTGTAACCCAGGTGAGAGGTCTGTGGCGACTGGGAATGTCGGTTTTCTCTACAACCAGATCTCAGCCACTCGACTCAGAGCCGCCTTGTTCAGGTCTACCCATCTAGTACAACCGAAAACTATGAGATCTACACTCCCCTGATGCCACTCTGCATAACTGCATTTTAATTTAAAAGAGTTTGATTATGGTTAAAAAATCCACAATGCTTTCTCTGGAAAAGATGCGAATTCGTAAATAAATATATCTAGGTGGAGTTATGTTAAGGTATATACTGCTAAGCCATTGCATACAATTGTGAGACCACATAGATTAAAGTAATAGGTACATATTTCATAGCACTTCGCGTTGAACCAATACAGACCAATGAACAGACTCCGAAAGTACTCTATTGATTTCCACTTCAAGTCGTCACCGCAAAAAAAAAAACAGTGACCCGTGATGACAGTCTCGATAAATGATACGTCCGGTCTCGATAAAGAGCGTGGGTGGGTTTAGAATTTACGGATTGCCTCATCAGCCCGGAATTTATGAAGTTCCTGAAAAGTGACCACATGCAATTGGTTGCTATAAGGGCACTATCTCTGATGAAGAGCTTCCATGTCGCTAGAGACATACCCACATATTCCACTTCCCCTGGAGCATGTATGTTAGTTCCTAGTCTTGGAAGTTCCTTTGCTTTGCGGTTTTCTGGAAAGTCCCAGTCCCATTAAAAGATCTGCGACAGTCGATGACAGTTCTGGAATTCAGAAACACAATTTTCAGAGACCTTTAGCAGTCTAACAATCAGAAAAAATGTGGATACCGACTTTAGTCGGGTTTCTGGGGTTTCTCTAAGGTTTCTGCCTCGTAAGCCAGAGGGGCAGTCCTTTATGTCTGATGGCAATAGCCCTTAGGAGAAAATTGCAAGATTTGGTACTTTATCTTACACGTAGTGCACCCTGTGTAACGCCAAATAATCTACCAAGCGATCTCGTGGCCATCGGTTTATGGTTTGCAGTCGGGGATAATCGACTGTATTTGTACAGAACCTTGCAGATACTTGGGCGCCTCAAAATATAATATAATAGGTATTGTGCCACCCAGTCCTTGCCACAGTACCGGGGGCTATGCTGGGCTATGCTGCTGCAGTCGAAATGCTCGAACGAGTCATCGAAAATTGGACTCAACCGATGGACCATCTGAGACGTAGCCGCGGCCAACATTTGATAGACATAATCTTCCAAAAATAAATGCCACAGAATGTCCTTTCAGTGTTCGACACCTTTTGTAGACAAAAATACCGGATAACAATTTATTTTTCAACCCTTCTACTGGTCTTTCTACATTGTTTGATGCCTAAGCAAGATTTTTAAATATGAAATTTGTCATTTAATAATGGAACACAATATCATTCATATGACTACCACGAATGGCTCGCTCGGCAGTACCTCATCCGATCAACCCCATTTTCCAGTACATTTTCGATTGTTTCGGGTCAAATCACTTCAATGGGAACTTCGATTTAATGTTTCAACGATTCAATTGTCTCTGGATGCTTTGCGTAACATTACCCTTAATGACTCCCCACAGAAAATGGTCCAAAAGACTCAAATCAGAAGTCAAAGTAATCGGTAGATCTAATCTAAAATTTTAAATGGCCCACCCTATACATAGTTCCACCTCCTCATCAAGGCTTTCTCCAAGGAGGAATTGAATACGTTGATTATAATAAACTAGATTTTGAACTATAACCTTAAAATGAGCAGTATTTTTTCATAGATCAAGAATCGAAAGGAAGAAATAGATGGGACTATACATAATCTAAACAGATTTTCATCAACATCAATTCAAAACTTAATTTCTGCCAGATTATATATAGATCGGACTAATATACAGTTTTAATAGCGCTTAAATACTAAATAGGCGAAATATGTATATGTGGCTATATCTAAATATATATAGCTAGAAGCTGCTTCTCTGGAGTGGCACACCCAGATCTGTGCTAACTAAATAAAAAAAAAATGAAAAAAAACATAATTTTTTTCCAATTCATGACATTTTATTATTGCATCTTTCATTATTAAACAATGAAAATTACAATAAGTGAACAAATCTTAACCTAGTATACTATTCTCTGGGTTATTGCCAACGCGAATAATCCATTGAGACACTACACGACCACTAAATATTGTAACACCATTAATTATTGATCTGAGACCCCATAAAGTATATATATAATTAATCGTCGTAAAATTCTTAGACGATTTAGCCATGTCCGTCCGTCCGCCTGTTGTAATCACTCTACAATCTATGATACTTGAGCTAGGTGATTGCTAAACTGGTTGCTGAGGTTTATTTATACCCGGAATACTTCACACGAACAACTGTAGTCATAGGTCCATGTTTTGATATATCCCCCATACAAAGGTCCCACTAGATTTGACTTCGTAACGCCTCAAAAACGTCAAATTTCAAAGAATTGGGCTGAAATTTGGTATAAAGAGTTTATTTTTATCCGAAGAATTTCACATACGATCAATGGTGGTGGGTATATAAGATTCGGAATGGCCGAACTTAATCCGTCTTTAAAATCAAGTCCAGCGTATCTCTCCTCCTAAGGCATGTATGACCTTCAAAATTTCGTAGTTCTCGAGCCAGGATGTTAGGTAAAGTTAGGTTAGGTTGAGAAGAGGAGGCGGCCAAATTCCGCCTCGTGTCCTTGGACATACACATAAGTCAGTATTCGGCCTGTTGTGCGCTCTAATTGTTTATGACTGGTCCTTGGAAAGTTATTTTAGGAACTCGGTACTATCGACATAGACCTTAATTGACATAGATAGTCCTTAATTGTTTTCCGGTCTACGCCCCTAAGTTGTATCAAGTGTGGTATAGTATCATTTCCTAAGAAACGGGATCTACTGTTCGCAAACGTTGGGCACTGGCAGAGGAAATGCTCCAACGTTTAGTCGTCCTCCCCGCATGCCCTGCATACGCTGTCATCTACAACTCCTATTCTATGTAAGTGTGCTTGTAAGCATGTGTGTCCTGTAAGGACACCCATTATCCTACTAGTTTCTACCTTGCTCTCAATCCCAGTCTTGGTCTTGTCCTCGTTTGGGTCACCCCACAAGTCTTTCGTTGTTTTCCCAACGTTTTACTATTCCATAGCGTGATATGGGCGTTCTTCGCCCATATTTTTAGTTCAGAACGCGTAACTCCGAAGGTTTTTGCGTTCTCTAGGGTTGTTGTTTGCAAGTCCCTGGCTCTAGATGCCAAGGCATTTGCTTTCTAGTTACCCCTTACTCCGCAATGACCATGTAACCATATGATGCAAATAGTTCCGTGTTCGAAGTAGGCGTTAATCGCCTTTTTACAATCATAAACAATCCTCGACTTCACCGTTCTAGACGTTATTGACGTTCTAGACGTTATTATACCTCCATTCTAAAACATGCTAAGTCGACTTAGCATGTTTTTAGGGAGATTACATTTTAAATATCTAAATATTCCAAATTATATTCAGGCAGAATTTGCAGTTTATTCGTCAACCTAATCAAAAGTTGTTTACAAAACATTACATGTCATTCGATTTGTCTTATAAAGGCATTCCAAACAAATGTAAAAAAATCATCAAAATTTGATCGCCTCTCCTGAAAAGCTGCCGTTTTGCACTTAGCATATTTTAGAATGGATGATAAGTGACTTAGTACATAAGAAACAATTTAAAGCGTTTTTCCCACAACCCATGTTTTCAAAGACAGTGCCCCTCATAACAAAAAACTTCTGAACCGATCCTTTTGAAATTTTTAACAATATTTCTTTATATAATTTACGAGGTAACGCTGTCGAGTTTTTTTACATTTGTTAATTTTTTTATTTAACAATAACCAATTTTTCACTACAAAGTGTTAGTGTTCCGTCCGGGGGATTGATTGGGCGAGGAATTATGTCGTCTATCACGGACGGATAGATTAGGCGAGGAATTATATCATCTATCACGGGCTGATAGATTGTGCGAGGAATTAAATTATTTATCCCGGGCGTATAGATTGGGCGAGAAATTATATCATCTATCACGGGCGGCTATATTTCAGATATAGCACTTTTGGGTGCAAAAACGGACTCGAGGTAGTTTGTGAATGCATTTACTTTATCTTCTGTGCTTTTTGCTCAGTTCCCATTATCAAAGCGAATTGGGGATTCGTGCGCAACACGGTCTGGCATATTTATTGTGGCCTTCCAGAGACTAAAATCTGTTTTCTGGGTTGAATCCAGAGATTGCAAACATTTCTTTAGATCACTTTCCTGTGAATCCCTTCCGGTAATTTTTTAGTCTTTTTGGTGCCACTCTCTTCCAACGCCTCCATTTTCATAAATTACGCTTGGATGTTTGTTAGATTATTTGAGTTATCTCTTTTGAATGCGCTTTTTAGAGTAGTACCGCGGCTTCAATTTCATCGTGGGTAACGATTTTTGTGGCCTTCCAGAGACTATAATCTGTTTTCTGGGTTGAATCCAGAGATTGCAAATATTTTTTAGATCACTTTCCTGTGAATCTCATCTGGTAATTGTTTAGTCTTTTTCTCAATGCTGGGGAGCGATATTGGTGTCACTCTCTTCTAACGCCTCTTCTCTCATTGAATAACGCTTGGATGCTTGTTGGGTTATTTGAGTTATCTCTTTTGAATGCGCGGCTTCAATTTCATTCGTTATGAGTAACGATACACCATCGGATAGGTGTGAAATGACGTATTTTTTATATGTCAACCAGTTGGCAAATTGTCTTTGTCTTTTGTTAATATTGTGCCTAGAAGGACAATATATCGACGATAGCACCAGATTTGTGCCTGTGATACCGATAGAAGTTGCTTGTGTATGCCCAGTCCTATATTCGGGCATAGGATAATGTTTAATTTTATTTTGGACAATAAGAGATGTACCACCACAGGCCCTCCCTCTAGGTCGTTTAGTGTCGTGTGTGAAAAATGTGTCTCAGAGACGAATAAAATATCTATACAGTGAACAACATTTTCTACCTCATTTCTGTGTTGGCTCATGCCGTTTGCATTGCAATAAAATATTTCTCAGCGGATTCATTTTTGATCTAATACGAGTAGCATAAGCATAATTTTATTTCTCATCAATTTCCCATTTCTTGCATCACGCTTTGCATATTCAACATGAATGAATTCATAGTTTCTATACATTTTTGTATTGAATTTTCGAGGCGAAATTGAGAGGGTAATGAATTACCATTTCATGCCATACGGGCGAATGACATATTTGGAGGAATTATGTTCTTTGGGATTCGGTGCATACTTGGGTCCCTAGATATATATTTGCGAACTAATTATACACATAATATTAGAATTGAAACAAATATTTGATTAGGACAACATGTTTTCAAACTTACAATATTAGTTATTGCCAAATATGATATATTTAGAGTGTCGTATGTGGAAAAAATGTGTAAAAAATTGTTTTTATCACCCGATTTTGCACCTCAATAGACATTTATAAAAGATAACTGTCTCTTGAACAAATTAATAGGATTCAAAACTACACTGAAAATAATAATGTCGTAAAACTCAAGACAATTCCATCTCTAAATCACTGAATTTTTTGTCTTTACATCAAATACAATTTTCAGTGAAATAATGAAAATTTACTTTATTTAAACGAAATTATTGTTGATTCAAAGTAATTTTATTTTGTTTTACTGCTTCGTTGTACATACTACTGTGTACATGTTGTCTTCGATGATATTTTTTTGATTTATTGAAAATAACATTGATCTATAAACAAATGTTTTTAATTTAAGAAAACACTTCAATATTATTTACTAAATTTTACATTTTCATGCCATACTTTTCAATTTCAAACGCCTTTAATTTTCGGTACGATATTTTCATATCAATTAATTAAAAACTAGATTGCCTTAGAAAGAATGCCATTATCGTTCATAAACTTATAGACCAATGACTTTATTTAAAAGATTTGTTGTAAGGCAACGATCCTGGATATAATCGTAGTACAAAATTTCAGATTTCTATCTCTTGAAGGAGCTTCTCTGGAAAAGTGGGTGCAAATCAAGTGCAAATCAATATCCTCCTCTACAATTTTTGTGAACAAAAATTCGTTCAACATGGCCCGATAACGATCGCCATTGACTGTAACGGCCACTTGCTCATTTTCGAAGAAAAATGGCCCAATTATGCCTCTGGTCCAAAATCCGCAACAAACAGTGACTCGTTTTGGGTGTATCGGCTTTTCAATGTATGCGTGCAGGTTCTCTGAGCCCCAAATGGGACAATTTTGCTTGTTTACATACCCGCCAAGATCAAAATTAGCTTCATCTGAAAAGATGATTTTTTTGGCAAAATCGGCATCTTCTGTAAGTCGATCGCTCCCAGCGTTGTTCAAGCGTATACACAACCATATTCGTTCAGCGGAAGGATAAAACTAATTATCTGTCAAATCAGACATGAGCTAAGTGTTACCATTCACGAAATAAACACTAGTTGAAAAAAAAGGTTACATGGCGGACCCTTTATATGTTCCGCCACACTTTTTGACAATTTCAAATTTCTTTTGAAAATTGTTAATTTTCGTCAAAATCGTCAAAGCGTTTTGCTGCAAAGCCATTTCTATAAGAATGCCAATTATACAACATTTTATTAAATTCAAGAAATTAGGGTGCAATTTAGATCAAAAGTGTCGCGTTTCGTAGCAAAACAAGTAAGAAAGTTTCAGTCGGGTAAACCGACTAAGGTATACCCTCACTTTGTGAGTAATGTAATGTTGAATATTACTCGAATTATTCTGTCAATTTGTGTGGGAGGTACCAGAAGGGGTTTATCAAATACACCTTTTTTTGCAGAACAGTAGATACTTTAAATTCATTGCACTGTGCCGACTTATAAGCATTTATGTGCACTGGTATAAACGTTATGAGACATTAAATTGTGGTATGATTTGGGCATTTTGTGTGGGAGGTACAAAGAGGGGCGTGGCAATAACGCCCATTTTTCACAGGGCTATAGACACTATAAAAACATTACACTGTACAAAATTTCAAGTATTTTTATACACTGTTATTAATGTTATAAGCTGTTAACTTTTGGTGCAAAATGGTGCATTTGTGTGGGAGGTACCAAAAGGGACGTGGCGACTTCGCCCATTTTTCTCGAGTTGATAACGACTAATAAGCTAATACTATGTGTGGAATTTCAAAAGATTCGAATAAGTAGTATAGCAGTTATTAAAGAATCAATATTTCACAACATTTTAACCCTTTGTGGGGGAGGTACTAGAAGGAGTGGACCAATATGGCCCATCTTCGAACTTAGCCGGAGATAGAAAAAAATATTACCACATTCCAAATTTGAGGTCAATCGGTTACTCCTTTCGAGAGTTATCGTGCGCACCAGCCAGCAGACACACAGACAGACAGACAGACGGACGGACATTGCTCATTCGACTAAAAATGACCCAAAACGGATTTCCTCCGAAGATACTTGGGGTCTTAGGTAACTCCTTCGACGTGTTACACTTTTTTCCGTAGCAAATGATATATACCCTCGTCACACTAAAGTGAGGGTATAAAAATACTGTAAGGAAAATTCATATACTAGCCGACTACATGAATTTAACTCTATGCGGGACTAAACCTAAATCTTGTCCGCTTTTAGTAAATATTTTTAAATCGAATTAGTTATTGATTCTTGGTCGATCGGTATTATTTAACGTTGATCTAAGTTCGATATTTTTAGGCGATACACTTAATGGCAAATACAGCATGTACTAGACTTAATTACAAAATGTAATTGATTTAAAGACGTTTGATTTCTTTAGTTTAAGTGCAATATGTAATTGATTCATAGCCATTTCATGACTTTAAGTGAAGTCCAAGATATAATTAATTTAAAGTCTTTCCATGTTTTTAATTGAAGTATGTATGTTCTTTTTTAATGGTCACTGTCTTTGGCGCCAAATCAAAGCCAAATTCATAAAAGTTAGGATTATTTCATTGACTTCCAGTACGCTTTTTTTCAGTGTAGGGAGTGTATCGCATAATTATCTGTTATTTTATATTCAAATACAAAGTAATTATTATTTTCTATAACTTGCCATATTAATTATATATCCTTGCCTTCTCAAAGGGATTTCGCTGATATGCATAAAATATTAAATTTTCCACTTGATCATAAACTGGTGGCTGATTATGAACTACCACCACCTCTCAGTAATAATCAAGTTATAAAAATTATGATCTTAGTTTTTCAAGATATATCTATCTTCGTATGAATATAAGACAACTTCTCAAGTTACAAACGAAAATGTTGAAACGTTTACAGTTTTGCGATTCCTTTTTTCAGATCAGTTGACAACACTGAAAACTGTTTGCACAAAAAAAAAACAAAATAACAAAAGGCTTTCCGAATGAAAGGGTTGATGGGACACCCTCATCCTAGCAAACGAACGAGTGAAGTGGCAGAAAGGATAACACAAAAACGGTTCCAGAATAACAAATCATAAACGCAGTTTGTGGTTACAAAAAATGAAAATTTAAGCTAATTTCTCATTTTGCCAACAAATCTGAAAAGTACAATAATTATGAACATTTTTAATGAGTTCTGAGTAATTTATTTCAGCTACTTTTTCGCTGCTTATTTATCTTTTTTATCATAACAATGTGAGAACCCTCAACATACACATACGTGTAAAATTGGGTCAACGAGAATTTATTTGTGGCATTTAAGAGTGAATATTTGTATGGTATATCTATATCAAAACGTGAATTAAAGGAAACGCTTTTATTTGTGAATGCATTTGTAAAATAATTGTCTTGACATTTTCGTAGAAATAGTAAAATAAACCCAAACTGCGAAATTTCGTACAATCCGTGGATGTTAGTGATTTCTATAGCGTGTAGATGTCATGTCGGGCGGTTCTTTTGTATGCGGTCTATCTCATATTTTAGAACAACGATAAACGTAACAAATCAGGAAGAAATTTGAGTCTCTGTCATATCAAGAAGTCAAGTCAGAAGGGTCGTTCGTATGGGCCCTATAACAAAACGTAAAGCATGTGTCTAATCAAAAACAAATCTCCAAATTTCATCCCAATCCACTATGGGACAAATGACCTATTTTACTGGCCAAAAGTCCTAAAACTCAAAACTTTTGTTTAAGTAGGCAATTTACGTACGCAAGAGTATATACATCATTCAGTAACAAATCGCGCACATTTTCAAATTTAAAAAAATCGGTTCTAGCCCTCATGTATATGATGCTACCGATTTGGTCTTTTAGCGCTATGTAAGCTGTATTTCACATTCAATCTTGTCTTGGAGTTCTTTGATCCAAAGATCCACGATGGCGGATTTAAAGAAATCCTTTTTAGATTTAGATATATCGCCCATATACTCGTATATGTTCCTTTGGCATTTAAGATGCTAAACATATCTGAAAAGAGATAATTTTTTACGGAGGAGCAAAAATGTGCAAAACCGGATATTATACAACAAGCTTTCATTTCCTGTTTAAATTGGCTGTCCCAAATGGTACCGAAATATTGAAAGGCTATATAACTAAAAAAAGTGAGTTAGCGTCAGCCGTCGCTAGGCAACATCGAACACTTACATATTTCTTACATCTCGGAATGAGTTCGCAGTTGTTTTTCACATAATTTAAATACTTACCATACACACTATCTTCCATATAAATACTTCCCAATTTATTGTCCTTCAAATTTGTATAACTAGTTCTTTAAAATTCAGAAGAAAATAGACACTGTAACCATTTTTATTAGACGACTATAAAAATACACTTTTGACAGCTGCCCATATAACGGGACATTCTTTTTCAAGAAAACTAAAGACATTTTCCGTTATTCTGAATTGTTATACCCTCACTTTAGTGATACGAGGGTACGAGTATATATCATTTGCTACGGAAAAAAGTGTAACACATCGAAGGAGTGACCTAAGACCCCAAGTATGTTAGGCGGATATTCATTTTGGGTAATTTTAAGTCGAATGAGCAATGTCCGTCCGTCTGTCTGTCGGTCTGTCTGTCTGCTGGCTGGTGCGCACGATAACTCTCGAAAGGAGTAACCAATTGACTTCAAATTTGGTATGCGGTAATATTTTTATCTATCTCCGGATGAGTTCGAAGATGGGCCATATTGGTCTACTCCTTCTGGTACCTCCCACACAAAGGGTTAAAATTAAGTGAAATATTGATTCTTTAATAACTTCTATACTACTTATTCGAATCTTCTGAAATTCTACACATAATATTAGTATATTAGTCGCTATTACCTCGAGAAAAATGGATGAAGTTGGCATGCCCCTTTAGGTACCTCCCACACAAATGGACAATTTTGCACCAAAATTTAACTGCTTATAACTTTAATACAAGTGCATAAAAAGGCTTGAAATTTTCTACTGTATAATGTTTTTGTAGCGCCTATAGTCCGGTAAAAAATGGGCATTATTGTACAGCCCCTTTTGGTACCCTCCACACAAATGGACCGTTTCGTACCAAAAGTAAACGGCTTGTAACTTTAATACCAGTACATACAAATACTTGAAACTTTGAACAGGGTAATGCTTTTATAGTGCCTATAGTCCTGTAAAAAGTTGGCGTATCACCCCTCCCCTTTTTGTACCTCCCACACAGAATGACCAAATCATAACAAAATTACATAGCTCGTAACTTTAATATACCAGTGCACATAAACGCTTATAGTTCGGCACAATGCAATGTATTTAAGAATCTACTGTTTACCGAAAAATAGGTGTATTTGGAAAAAAGCCTTCCGGTACCTCCCGCACAAATTGACAGATTTCGTAGTGCAATGTTATATATTACATTACTCACAAAGTGAGGGTATACCTTAGTCGGTTTACCCGACTGAAACTTTCTTACTTGTTTTTTATGAGATTTTATCAACAATTACGATGAGAAACAAAGTGTAAAATTTGATTTTGGCCAGTGAAACGGTTCATTTGTCCCATAGTGCAATGGTTGGTACGAATCTAATGGGACCTTTCAATTAGGGCAATTTCGAAACATGGACCATGACGACAGATGGTCATACAAGAGGACGGACTAAATCGTCTTAGAATTTTACTAAGATTAAGAAAATATTTTCTTTATTGGGTGTCAGATTAATATTTCCTGGTGTTAAAAACGGAGTGAAAACATGAAATAACCCACATACCTTCCTATGGCGGAGGGTATAGAAAGGAAACATATCAGGAATGAGATAGAAAATCTCATAACTTGGCATGCTTATAAATAAATAGCTGTTAGTGAATTTATGTTTTAAATTTGGGCCATCTATGGCATACAGGACAGTGTCACTATATATAAAGGGTGGTTAAATTTTAAGGGTCGATGTTGATTTTGAATAAAACACAAATTATTTAGGAAATTATTGTCATTTCTTTTTATTATGATAATATTGGTATGGTTCAATTATGTATAGAATAAAATATCGGCCAAATGGCCGCCGCGACTTCGGCGGCACACCACCATCCGATGGTCCAAATGTTCGATGATGCTGAGGCATAATTGAGGTTCTATGCCGCTAATATGCTGAATTATCTCATCCTTTAGCTCTTGAATTGTTGCTGGTTTATCGACGTACACCTTTTCTTTCAAATAACCCCAAAGAAAGAAGTCCAACGGTGTCAAATCACATGATCTTGGCGGCCAATTGATATCGCCACGACGTGAGATAACACGGCCATTGAATTTGTTGCGCAAAAGAGCCATTGTTTCGTTAGCTGTGAGGCAAGTGGCACCGTCCTGTTGAAACCACATATTGTCCACTTCCATATCTTCCAATTCGGGCCATAAAAAGTTCGTTATCATATCCCGATAGCGAACACCATTCACAGTAACTGCCTGACCGGCCTCATTTCGAAGAAATATGACCCGATGACGTCGCCAGCCCATAAGCCACACCAAACGAAGTGGGCGAGCATACACAGGTGTTTTCACATATCCTACAGACCCGGTTTGCTGAAATTTTCGCACAATTCTCCCGATTGTGGACACATTTGGTCGAATATGCTGATCAAAAAAAAACATCACGAAGTGCACGAAATGCATTTTGATTCGAACGCCCATTTTCGTAAAAAGCTTAAAAAACTTTAACGCGTTGCTCGATTGTGTATCTTTCCATGGTTCAAATTGAGTTAGTCTGAAATTGAGAAATGTCAAATGAAATGCAGAAAAAACTTGACGTTTAGGTCTGCTTCACATTCAACATCGTCCCTTACAATTTCAACACCCTTTATAAATAAATTTTATTTGATACACACAAATATTATATGTTTGGGATGATTTGGTTCTAAACATTTTCTTTCCACCAAATGTTTTTTATTTGGAACTAATATTTCCAAAAAGAGATTAATTTGTATTTACATAAGTGTTCTGAAGATGTATCCCCTTAATTTAAAGGCGAGTTTTTTGTTTTTCAGAAATGAAAAGTTATTTTTTTTTGGAACTTTGTATATAAATAATTGCTGCAACACAAAGTATAAACCGAAATCTGGGAAAATGAAAACTAAACAACAGCAAATACAGCAAAGTATAAAAAAATGTTTTTAAATAAAATACATATATTTGAAAAAATTCTTAAACAAAAACTTTGTTTGTGTTTAAACACATATGTTAATTGTGAAAGTTAGTTCGCAAATATAATTTGTTGTAACATATTAATTTATGCGTTGCAAACTAAATTTCTTGATATTCAAATAAAATTTATTTGTACAAAAATATATAATATTTAAAAATTTTTGATCCAAATATATTTTTTTCATTTCAAACATAAAAATATAGCATTTTTTTTCTACATGTAGTGTTGATGCCACGCTTCTGAAACTTATGTCATTTTTACGCAACTTTTAAAACCACATTTTCTCCCATCGCAAAGCTACAGTTTTAAAATCTTTACCATTTGTTACACGTTAAACATTAATTTTTATTATAGTAGATATCGATGGCTTATATTCAAAAGCTGCTAAATTAACCAGTAAGGTAAAAAAGAAAGTTGGGCGGGGCCGACTAACAATGCGAAAAAGGGCACTGCGATAATAATTTTGAATAATTGGTTTCGTTTCAGTTAACAAAGTACACTGAAAAAATATTGACCTGCAAATAAAAACAATTTTGCTCTTAAATCATAGATTTAATCTGTCTATGTTTAAAGAACATTTTTCTTTAAATTTAAAAAATTTTACTTAATTTCAAAGAAACTGTCACTCGTTTAAAGTTATGTTGACTTTAACGTTACGTCATAAAATTAAAGAAAAAATCAAAATATCATCAGCTTGTCAGATTTTGTCCTTAAAATTTTAGAAATTCTCACGTCATATTTTTAAAGACAATATAGTCTCCATTTTAAGTCCTGTTTTTTTCGTATCGTTGAATTAAGGATTAGTTATCTTAAATTAAGAAATATTTTTTATCTGTAAAAGGACAATTTGGATTCTTTTTAATCGCAAAATTAAGAATAGTAGTGAGAGTTAAGTGAAGTCTTTTTTGGAATCAGTTCTTGTGAATTGATGGTAGAGGAAGGTTGTTTTTAATTAATAGCAACAAATTCAGCGGCTGTTTGTGGGCAGTGTGTGTCCCATTTAAAAAAATGTTATTGGCGATATTTCACAGTTAGTCAAAAATAGATTGTCTGGAAACATTCATTGACAAAAAGGGGTAGATTAAAAAATGTGAGTGTGTGCGTTGTCGTTACGCGAAATGATGACAAAAAGTGTCATAAAATTTGTTTCGGACATTCAGAGTAGTGGAATTTATGTGCGTTTACGAATTTATTATTTTGACAGAATCAGACTAAATATTAGTATGTATTCAAGAGAGACCGAAATAAAGCCGAAGACGGAGGGAACATTGTTTTTCCGCTGTCGAAGTTAATTAAAAATATTTCCACAATGAAAAAAATAAACAGCTACTTTGTGCATTAAATAGAATATCATTAGCTAAACATGCAAATATGCTAAATCCAATGTTACGAAAATTTAAAAAAACATGATGTTTCTAACTTTGTACAGTGATATGCAAATATTCTAAGTTCACACAAAAATGCAAGTCTGTATAAAAACGGATAATTATAATAATTATACCTAAAACTTATTGATATTTAAGCGGAACAAATAAAATGTCATTCGCGTATTTGTAGAAAGAAAATTTTATAAAATATAAACAGTTTAAAAAATGTTCTTCCTTCTGAAAACTTTTTGCAACTTGACTTAGCATATTTCGAAGCGATACAAAAATATTGATGTGAAAAAAGCTAAGAAATATTTACATTGTACATTTTATTAATATTCCTTTTGGTAAATTCTATTACACTCAGATAGTTTTTAAAATTCTGCTGTTCATTTGAAATAACTGCTAATAGTTTTTAGATATTGCAATTCTCAGAAACTTTTCGTCTTTATCAAATATAAAAAATATTCGAATTGCGTCTAAATTGTGAAAAAGGCTTGAGGCTGCTGACTTTGAATCATGCAAACTCCTGTATCTATTTAAAAAGATGGAGGACTAGGTTAAGTGTTAAATGTCGAATTTAAATTTGGTATTAATATATATCTATATACATATGTATATAAAAATGAATCGTAGTTTATTCGACTGCTTAAAACTTGAAAACTACTGGACCAAAGTGGATACTTCCTTCTGCGAATTTTTTCGTAATTGCTTCGCGAAGGTTTAGGGTTGTGCTAAATTTTTGCACAACCATAGACAAGAGTGTTGAATAAACAACGGTCTTTTCACATAGCCATTTTTTGCCCTGTGGTCAGTTCTAGCGCTATCAATAAATTGAGTACTGTGTTTGTTCTTTCAGAAACACCTTATAAGATCAAAAGATAAAATTTTGTACATATGGAGTACTATACACGACAAATATAATATAATATATATAATATAATATAATAATATATTATATATATATATATATATATATGTATAATATAATAATTTTGAATTCTCTATCTGTGGTCAGTGTAGCAGTAACCAATTTTTTCATTATTTCAGTGTTTTTAAAAGTTATTTAAGAGCTAAGGATATAAAAATGTAAATGTACATACATATCTCAAAGGGAATTAGAAAACAAATATTCAATGTCCAGCCTGAGGTCAAACTGTAGTGACTAAAGGAATTGTCACTCTTTCAGTTCTTAACAAGTCTTTTCAGAACTATCTGCATACATATATACAACGGATGTGCTTTTATGCCAAGTGATTTTTGACCTCTCGGTCGCTAAGTCTCCTGTAAGAGCTACACAGCTGAAATGTTGCATATGGATAGACCCGAGTGTTGTAAAAACGACGGACTTTTCACAGAATCGGATTTTGGCCAGTGGCCAGTTCTCGCGCTATCAAAAACGTGAGTGTTATTTTTATCCTTTTAGAATCCTTTTATAAGAAACAAACCTAAATCTTTGTAAATATGTAGTACTATACAACGAAAATGTTGCCTACGATATTGAACTTAATGGCTCAAATAAGGACTCTATGGAGAAAAATTAGGATTGGTCAAATGGGCGTTGCGCAGCCAACATAACCTCATAGCTCAAGAATGAATCGTTCGAATTTTCATGATTTTGGGCTTGATGTATTCGTATTGGCCAAGGAAAGACCCTATGTAGGAAAACTTAGAATTGGTCAATTAGGCGTGTAGCGGCCAACACAGCCTTATAGCTTAAGAATGGATCGTTCGATTTTTGTCTTGATGGATTCGTATTTGCCTGACTTAGGCAAAATTTATGATAGTTGTAGCAAAATTTAGGATTGTTCAAAGCGGCGCGACACGGCCATCAAAACCTCATAGTTCAAGAATGGATCGTTCGATTTTCGCCATTTTGAGCTTCACAAATTCATATTGGCCTAAGGAAAGACACTATTTGGGAAAATTTAGGATTGGGCAAAGATGGGTTTTGTTGCCAACACAAATTCATGACCCGAGAACAGTTCTTTCGATTTTCACGAGTGTGGTGCTCGTGAAATATTTCGAGGTATATAGAATTAGCAAGTGCGTTACTCGTATGAATCCTATACTGAAAATGAAATCTGAAAAACAACAAACAGTTCCAATAATCGCCTTGAAGTGTTTAGTTTATACTTTGATAGCATTGTAAAAAACTGATCAGTATGACGTGGGAGTTCCGTTAGACGTACATCGACATTGTTATTAACTTCAGTTACTCGAATTGGGTTTAATACAAGTTAATTTACCGAATTACAGGAAGAAGTATGATCATGTTCGTATTACTATTTTCATTACATTAACGAATTTGGCGGAACGAAGTTCGCCGGGCCCACTTGTATATTTATAAATATCTTTGTAACAGGTCCCGCAAATTGGGGGAATGAAAATTGGAGGTATAAAAATCATCTTCAGCCAAAATTTTCGATCGAGGAAGTCATTGGATTTTATTACTAAGTAAATTTATTGTAATTTACATATACAGGCTTTTCCAATAAGAGTGATATGATTTCTTTGAAAAGGTTAGGTTAGGTTAGGTTGAATAGAGGAGACGTTTAAAACGTCTCATTTCCATCGACATATACTTAAGCCAGTGGTTCGGCCTGTTGTGCGCTCCTTATTTATGATTTTCATACCCCGCGGATTACAGAAAATCGGTACTAGACACGTATTTTCTCAGTATCTTCATCTGACACAGAAAATGTTCCATCGTTTCGATGTTTTCCCTGCATGCCCTGCATTCGTGGTTTTCTGCTAGTCCTATGCGATGAAGATGTGCCTGTAAGCTTGAGTGTCCCGTTAGAACACTTATCATCTTACTAATCTCGATCTTGTTTAGTTTCAGAAAACTACTGGTTTTCTTCTCATTTGGGTCACGCCACAGTATCTTTGCAGTTGCTCTATTCCACACAGTTTTGTGAGCCATCACTGCCCAGTGCTTCTCATCCTTCGTGGCTTTGAAACGTTTCCAATTTTCCAAGTTTATTACTCGAAGTTATCTGCCCTTTGAAGCCAAGCTGTTTGCTCGTTCATTTCCAATCACTCCGTTGTGTCCCGGTACCCAGAAAATACGCAGTTGACCATGGACTGAGTAATTATTTATCGTTCTTTTACAGTCTAACACTGTTCTGGATTTGACCTTTTCCGATGTTATTGCTTTGATCGTCATTTGGCTATCTGTGAATAAGTTGGCATATTTAGGCTTTGTGGTATTACTGAGCCAGTGAACACACTGCTCGAACTTCTGCTTTAAATACTGTGTTATGGTCTGCGAGGCGGAAGTAAAGTTCGACTTCTGGTTCATCAATAAAAAGTCCCAGACCCGTCCTTCCTCCTAGCCTGAACCCATCAGTGTAGCAGCTGGTTCCCACTGGCGCATGAGCTAGTGTTCCGTTTTCCCAGGTCTGGCACGAACGAATCACATGTAGCTGTAAGCCGCACCTCAGGAATGCTGTCGGAGATTTCCGTTGTTTGAATATGACCGACCAGTGATTGTAATTTCTTCTGATGGTACGACTTGTGGTCTCGATTTATCCATTCACCCATCACTTTATAGGGATATCTATTGGATGGATGTGCAGAATAGACTCCAACGCTCTTGTTGGTGCGGTTCTAATTGCCCCGCTTATGCCTAGACAGCACATACGTTGCACTTTTTGCAATGGTATTACGTTGTACTTTTTGTTCATTGATGTCCACCACACTACAGAGGCGTAGGTTATTATTGGTCTAATCACGCTCATGTAAAGCCAGCTCTTCTGCACAACGACCAACATCTTTGGGCCTTTGTAACTCTTTCTTCAATATGACCTTTCCAGTACAGTTTTTGATCCAAGATTACTCCCAAGTATTTTATCTTTTTAGATATGGCAATATTCTTATCCAGGAAACGAGGCACGGTAAAGGGATGAATCTTCCTTTTCCTTGTAAATAGACATATTTCGTTTTTGTCTGGGTTGACATTTAGTCCCCTTGGTTGTGCCCAGTTTAATGCTATGTTAAGTGCCTCCTCAGCTCTTCTGCATAGTTGGTTTGGATGTGTGCCCCTTAGAAGTATTATAACGACGCCTGCATAACAGACTGGTTTAAGTCCTTCATTGGTGAGGGCTTTAAGGAGACTGTATATCATCGTAACCTATAGGAGAGGCGATAAAACGCCCCCTGAGGTATACCACGATTTACCTTGTCTCTGATTTTTACGTCATATGACCCACAAATAATCCACCTATTCCTTAGCATATTGTTGATCCAGTTTATCAACGCCCGGTCAACCTGAAACTCGTGTGTCTATGCAAACGGCAAGTGTGTACATTTTTTCACTGAAGGACTGTTCTATGTGGTGTACTACCTCATGTAGAGCTGTTTCCACTGATCTTCCCTTAACATATGCGTGTTGCTTGAATTTTAGCTTGTCATCGGCTATCTTACTTTTGATCATGTCGTCAATTATTCGCTCCATTGTTTTTAAGAGGAAAGAAGTTAGGCTAATAGGTCGATAAGCCTTTGGCATCGTATAACTCGCCTTGCCAGGTTTACGTATGACGACCACCCTTGATTCCTGCCAATTTTTTGGGGTATATGCATGAGTTAGGCATGCAGTGAAAACTCCAACCAGATGAGTTGATACCAGATCAACCTCACTCTGAAGAAGCGCTGGAAATATTCCGTCCGGTCCCGCAGCCTTAAAAGGAGAGAAGCTTTTTATTGTTTCTTTAACCATAGCATCCGTAATAGGTACTTGGTGCATCACATTTTCGGTCTGTAACTGTTCCTCTGTTGGCCCAGCATTACCACTCGGAAAATGAGTTTTCATTAAAAGCCTTACGGTATCATCTATAGGTTCCATCCTTTTACCCGTTTCATCCACCAGTGTTTCGGTTTGGATATGAGTTTTTGAGAGGAAATTTTTTTTTAGACATGCTGTTAACGCTGTCTACCTGCTCACAGAAAAGCCTCCAGGAGTTACGTTTCGCCAGTCTAATGATTTTATTGTATACTGATAGCTTTTTACGTCGAGCGCTGTTGTAAAGTCTGCGGACATCCTTGCCAAACGAGAGAATTTGCCTATCATCCAGGGTTTCTCATAGGCAGACTTCCTTTCTCGAAGCGGGCAACTATCTTCGAATGATTTTACAAGAGCCTCCGTAATCCTCCTCACATTGATATCAATATCTTCTGTACTTGGATAATCGTGTTTAGGCTGTCCCAATCGATTTCTAAGTAGATTGCCGAATTTGGTCCAGTCGGTTTTAGCCTTATTACGGAAACTTATTGGGTTAGGCAGTGGCCGTGCAATTTTAAACCTTATATAACGGTGTTCCGAATAAGAGTGTTCATCAGAAACCCTCCACTCATGGATCTCATCAATGAGGTTTTCCGGCAATACCGTTATATCTAATACTTCTTCCCTAATTTTGTTAACAAAGTTCGCCTTGTTCCCTGTGTTGAGAGTTAGGAGATCGTTAGTATTCAAAAATTCTATAAGGGATTGTCCCCTTTTATTGGTGTCAGTACTACCCCAAGCAATATGGTGTGAGTTGGCATCATAACCAGCTAGTAACACATTACTTGTATTTTTGGATTCCCTTACCAGACGTTGTAATTCCGACGTAGGTGGCAATGTCGGCGTATCGAATGGCAGGTATACTGACGCCAGGTACATACTTCCATTACCTTGCATCAGCACAGTTGCGTCCGATGTTGACAACTCTGGAGAGAAAAGATAGCATATGTTTTTATGGCACAGAATACAAGTCCTTGGACGAGTACCTGTGTTAGTGTAGAAAAGATTGTAGTTCACATGATTTATCCAGTAACCTTGTTACTAGTAGTCCACGGTTCCTGGACTGAAGTAACATGAACCCTGCCTTTATTTATTATGCCCATCAGAGCATTGGATGCCGTTTCGCTCCGGTGAAGGTTAATCTGGATGACCTCAATCATTGTCTTTCCAGTAAAAGTTTCGTTGGGGAGTCGTCTATCCTATCTGGTTGCACTCCCTCCTTATTTGGTAGTGAGTCTTTCTCCTCCTATCGTTTACTACCTATTACACACTCTTCAAGTAGACCTCTTTGTCTACTTTTTACTTTTTGTCGTTCCCTCTTTGTTTTGATTCTTTATTTACCTATTCCTATCACCATTATTGCTGGGAACATTCTGCAAAATTGATAATATTATCGGCAATTTGATAATGTTATCGACCCCTTCTTGGAAGGCGGTGTTGTTTTTTCGCTCCCTCTTTGTTTTGAGTTTTTGTGCCCCTCTTCATATCCCTATCACCACCTTTGCTGGGAACTTTCTGCAAAATTGATGATGTTATCGGCAATTTAGCGATGTTAACCACCACTTCCACCTATTGTCTCACTCGCTTCATTCTGTTCACTATTTTCGTTTGCCTCTGCAGGCGGTACGTTCGTGTTTGGTCGCGATTTAGCTGTCCTGCCAATGGGGGTTTTTCCAATCTTATTCAAATCCCGAAAAATGCCATGCCTTTTGTCTTGGCAAGGCTATCCCTGGAATACGAATCTATGCCTACCACCAGGAGAGAACCATCGGTATCATTTTTCCTGTGGAAGACTTCCCACTTTCCCACTTTAATGTTTTTTGGCTATTTGGGAATAAGATGGTGCTTCCTTACCCTTTTTTATAGTCACCTTGCTTTTTCCTTTAGAATGGGTCTTTTTGTTTGAGGCCCCCTCTTTTATGGATGTTTTGGTGGACTTGCTCACCTTCTCAACAACAGGATCAACTTCACCTCCCACCATTAATGGATTCTGACTAGAAACTCTTTTTTTTGGTAGATTGAATAGGTTTCTCCGAAGTGCTGGGTGTCGGTGAGCTTTTGGTCTTCTTAATTGATTTCGCATCGCTATGCTCTTCGGTAGATGTAGAAGAGTCAGATTCATTCTGTAATATCTTCTGCCGGTTCATCTTATTCAGTTTCCTTCTTTGTGCCCCTGACAGTCTTTTCCGATTTTCAACAATAGTAATATTGTTATCACTTGATGACTCAGAGTCCGAGTTCCCACTAGCTTTTAAGCTGGGGTTGCTTAGAGCCCCTCCTTGGGTTTTCTTTATCTTCCTCATCATTTCTTTTGCCAAAGGCTAGATGTGCTCTTGTATCTGTTTCGACTACGAGATCCGAGGCACCCAAACCCGTAGAAGTTACTTGCTCACGATTGTTTGATATCGACGACACGTGAATCGCGAGTAAATCAACGCTTTCCGCCGGTACTGGGTTTATTTTTCCCTGCACCGTAATATCATTTACTTCATCAGGGTTAATCATAAATTTTTGGGAGAGACCCCCATAGCCAGTATTTACCCGTAATAGGTGCGTCGATGTTGGCCTTCCAGACTACTTCCAAAATGTCTGTCCTGAGACTGATGCAACAAATTCAACCCCCACTTTAAGAACAACACCTTGTGGTTGCGTAGTAGGTAGGTGAATAAGTACTGCGTAATAGGTTGAAACAACTATCCGCTCTGCAATAAAACGTCCGTTTATTTAATGTGAAGTACAATCGATACAATTAAGTTCTAAATAAAATGTCAATCATCATTCAAATGGCCTCCACAACTTCTTCTGCAGGAACGAATTCGATGAACCAAATTTTCGAGCACTTTTTCCAATAAATCAAGTCGTATATCATGAATGGCACGTTCAATATTGACTTGTAAAGCTTGAAGAGAGTCTGATGTATTTTGAAAGGCCAATGACTTCAAATAACCTCAGAAGAAATATTCTAATGGTGTTAAATCATATCTTCTTAGAGGCCATTCAATATCACAATTTCTTGAAATAATCGAATCTCCAAACTTCTCTCGCAACAATTCAATTGTTTCATTAGCTGTGTGGCACGCAGCCACAATCGGTCAATGACAAAAGGATAGCTCTTAACGAGAGCTAACATATTGCTCATGGGTGTCGCGGTCGTAGGTGACTGGAGAGTTTTTTTTTGGATTTTAAAAAAATGGACTTAGCGAACGAAAAATTGCAATTGGAGAACGATTATTTTGATAATAAAACTAAATAATTTGTAAACGTTGTTCTTGGATATATCTCTCTATGATGAAATTGTAAACACTACTGAATACAATGAAAAACAAATACATATCATGACAATTACATATACAATATATATATCATGACATATACATATCATGACATGACAATTCTACCTTCAACACAAACATAGAGGCCGCTAAAAGAGTCAGGTCTCCCGAAGAACATAGCGCTTTGAAAGTGACTAAGAAGAAAAATGGCTCGCCTTCTTCCAGTAAGTCGGAGAAGCTTAACATAACCACACAAAAGGAGGTCTCTAGTCTGGGTCCTTCGATCGTGGGCGGTAAAGTTGACCCAGTAACGCAGGTCAAGTCAACCAAATCATCCGTTAAGGATGAGGCTTTAAATAAAAAGACTCTACAGACACGGAAAAATCAATTGGCCATAAAGAAGGGTAAGAAGCCACCATCTTATTCTAATATAGCTAAACAACATTTTCGAGACGATCTACGCAGATCTGGCAGAATCGCCGAAAACCAAAAGAGTAACTTCGAAGATTTGGTCTATACGAGGGTAGCGGAGTACGTCCTAGAATCTAAGGATGAACCACCAATCGAAGTAATGAGTTGCAAGTTTGAGAGGGGTGTTTTGATGCTAAGGCTGGCATCACAACGCTGCGCTGGTTTCCTCGTAAAACTTGTGGATAGCTTCCCCTCACCTTGGGACGGCGCCAAGCTAAAATTGGTGAGGAAAAGCGACATTCCTGAACTCATAAAAACGACCCTATATGTTAAGGGATGTCCCAGTAAGTTCTCATCAGAGTACATACTCGACATCATTGGCAAACAGAATTCAAAACTTTCCATGAGAAAGTGGGAAGCCTTCTATAGGAAGGATGATACCGAGGGTATTCTCCTCGTGTTGGGCATAGACCCAGAATCCAAGAAAAATCTTGTCATGGCGAAGGGCATGGCGTACTTCTTGATCTGGACAGTCTTTTTCAAAATTGGAAAGGTCCCGATTGGCAGGACAGATGAATCGAGTCCAAATGTACTCTCTGAAGAGGCAAACACGTGTAGTGAACGAATGGAGACAAGTGAGACACTGCCAAAAACTGGTGTGGAAGTAGTCAATAACACCACCAGTTCACCAATAGTGCCGTCACTTTTGCAGGAAGTTCCCAGCAAAGGTGGTGATCAACATAAAAAGAGTCACAAAACGATTCAAAACAATAAGGGAGCGACAAAAAATAACACCGCCTCCCAAAATTTTGAGGGAGTACCACCAGATATGATAGACTCCCAAAAGAAACTTTTACTGGAAAGACAATGATTGAGGTAATCCAGATAAACCTCCACCGGAGCGAGACAGCATTCAACGCTCTGATGGACATCATAAATAAAGGCAAGGTTCATATTGCTTTGATCCAGGAACCATTGACAACTAGCAACAAGGTTGCTGGATTAAACCATGTGAACTATAACCTTTTATACGCTAACACAGGTACTCGTCCAAGGACATGTATTTTTTAAAAACTTATGTTTTCTTCTCCAGAGTTGCCAACATCGGACGCAACGGTGTTGAGGCAAGGTAATGGAAATATGTACCTGTCGTCAATATATCTGCCATTCGATGCGCCGACATTGCCACCTACGTCGGAATTGCAACGTTTGGGAATGAGGGAATCCAAACACACAAGTAATGACTTATTAGCTGGATGTGACGCCAACTCCCATCATATCGCTTGGGGTAGTACTAACACCAATAAAAGGGGACACGCACTTATAGAATTTTTGAACACAAATGACCTCATAACTCTTAACATAGGAAACACTGCAACCTTTGTTAACAAAATTAGGGAAGAAGTATTAGATATAACGATATGTTCAGAAAATCTTATTGATGAGATCCATGAGTGGAGGGTTTCGGATGAACACTCCTATTCAGACCACCGTTATATAAGGTTTAAAATTGCACGGTCACCGCCAAACCCAATAAGTTTCCGTAATAAGGCTAAGACCAACTGGACTAATTTCGGAAATCTACTTAGAAATCGATTGGGGCAGCCTACGAGCGATTATATATGTGCAGAAGACATTGATATCAATGTGAAGAAGATTACCGAGGCTCTTGTAAAATCATTCGAAGATAGTTGCCCACTTCGAGAAAGGAAATCTGCCTTTGAGAAACCCTGGATGACAGGACGAATTCGCTCGATTGGCAAAGATGTCCGCAGACTTTACAACAGAGCTCGACGTAAAAAACAATCAGTATATTGGGACGACTATCACAGAAGACTCAAAGAATACAATAAAATCATTAGATCGGCGAAACGTAACTCCTGGAGGCTTTTCTGTGAACAGGTAGACAGAGTTAACAGCATGTCTAAAATGAAAAAGTTCCTCTCAAAAACTCATGTCCAAACCGAAACACTGGTGGATAAAACGGGTAAAAGGATGGAAACTATAGAGGATACCGTAAGGCTCTTGCTGAAAACTCATTTTCCGACTGGTAATGCTGGACCAACAGAGGAACAGTTACAGAATGAAAATGTATTGCATCAAGTACCTATTACGGATATAACAGATGGTATGGTTAAAGAAGCGATAAAAAGTTGCTCTCCCTATAAGGCTGCGGGACCGGATGGAATATTTCCATCACTTCTGCAGAATGAGGTGGATCTTGTATCAACTCATCTGGCTGGAGTGTTCACTGCATGCCTAACCCATTCTTATACCCCAAAAAACTTGCAGGAATCTAGGGTTGTCTTCATACTAAAGCCTGGCAAGGCGACTTATACGACCCCAAAGGCTTATCGACCCATTAGCCTAACTTCTTTCCTGTTAAAAACAATGGAGCGAATAATTGATTTTTGACCAGACCGATACACTTATCCAGTCCTTAGACGAGTTTCAGGTTGACCGGGCGCTGAAAAACTGGATCAACAATATGCTAAGGAATAGGTGGATTATTTGTGGGTCATATGACGTAAAAATTAGAGACAAGGTAAATCGTGGTATACCTCAGGGGGGCATTTTATCGCTATAACTAAAAAAGTAAAATACTTGGGAGTAATCTTGGATCAGAAACGGTACTGGAAAGATCATCCTGAAGAAAGAGTTACAAAGGCCCACAGATGGTGGTCGTTGTGCAGAAGAGCTATAGGTTCAAAATGGGGACTACGTCCAAATATGACTCACTGGCTTTACTTGAGCGTGATTAGACCAATAATCACCTACGCTTGTGTAGTGGGGTGGACATCAATGGACAAGAAGTGCAACGTAATACCTTTGCAAAAAATTCAACGTATGTGCTGTATAGGCATAAGCGTGGCATTTAGAACTGCACCAACAAAAGCGTTGGAGACTATAATGCACATCCAACCAATAGACATCCGTATAAAGTATGAGGCAGCCCTCACAGTAAGACGTCTACAAGTGATGGGTGAATGGATAAATCGAGACCACAAGTCGTACCATCAAAAGATGGTCACATTCAAACGCCAGAAATCTCCGACCGCATTCCGGCTTACAGCTACCTGTGATACGTTTGTGCCAGAGAGACGCTCCTGGGAAAATGGAACTTTGCCCAATGTGCCAGTGGGAACCAGCTGCTACACGGATGTGTCCAAGCGAGGAGGAAGGTCGGGTCTGGGAATTTTTATTGATGAACCAGAAGTCGAACTTCACTTCCGCCTCCCTGACCATAACACGGTATTTCAAGCAGAAGTTCGAGCAATCACGGAGTGTGTGAACTGGCTCAGTAACACGACAAAGCCTAAATATGCCAACATCTTCACAGATAACCAAATGGCAATTAAAGCAATAACATCTGAAAGGGTCAAATTCAGAACTGTGTTGGACTGTAAAAGAACGATACATGATTACTCAGCCCATGGTCAATTGCGTATTTGCTGGGTACCAGGACACAACGGAGTGATTGGAAATGAACGGGCAAACTGCTTGGCTTTCGAAGCCACGAAAAATGAGTTGAAGCACTGGGCAGTGATGGCTCACAAAACTGTGTGGAATAGCGCAACAGTACACGGGGCAAAATCGCTTTTTTGATATGTTTGAATCGAAACAAAATATATTTGGAACACAAATTTTTAAATGTTATATATTTCTGAGTAAATAAATTTTATTTGAAAATCAATAAAACTTACTTAGAACGCATATATTAATATTACAGCAAAATATATTTTTTGCAAACTAATTTTCTCAAATAAAATATGTATTTATATACAAATAAGATTATGGTTTAGGAATATCTTCAAATGTATTAATTTAAAAACGATTTTCAAATCTTTAGTGAATTTTTCTAATTTCCTTTTTAATTTTTCCTTCGTTTCGAATTATTTCTCCCAGTTAAAAATTCCATTAGCAGCATGTTTTAAGGGACTCATTTTAAATTTCCGAGTACTTCATGTTAGCATTTGTTGTCAATCCTTCGAGTAAATTATTGTTATCCAAAATTATACGATTTCAATTTACGAACATTAAACATTTCTAAAAAATTATCATTAAATTGCTGTAAAACTTAACACAATTAAGGTTCGATATATTTTTGGAAAACTTACATTTAAATAAATCTTTGTTTCGGAATTAATAATCCAAAATAAAAAGCATTAGGGTGGAAACAAGATTTGTTTAGAACAACGTCTTCCGAAATATATAATTTTTGTGTGTACCAATTATAATATATTTAGAGTGTACCATAAACATATATATGTTTCAACCGTGACATTCGAAAGATCTGATGATGATATGCTGGCCATATCACGTCTCTTTGCACAATACTAAATACCAATACGAATTCGCCAAGCCCAAAATCGTGAAAATCGAAAGATCCGTTCTCGAGTTATGATATGAGGTTGCGTTGGCCATGTCGCGGCCCTTTTTACAATTCTAAATTGTTCTCCATTGTGTACCCCCTGGGGCCAATACGAATCATTCAAGTTCAAAATCGTAAGATTGGAACGATCTATTTACGATGAGCTTGCGTTGCCCCTGACGCGCCCCTTTGACCAAAACAATATTTTTTCTTTGGCCAATACGAACACATCAAGCCAAAAATCGTAAATTTGAACAATCTTTACTCGAGTTATGAGATTCTATAGGCAGCGCTACGCAATTTGACCAATCATAAATTCTCATCCATGGTGTCTTCTTGGGGCAAATATCAATCCATTAAGTCCAAAATAGTAAAGTTCGTACTATCCGCTCTCGAATTATGAGGTTGTATTGGCCTTGTCGTGCCTTTGACCAATCCAAAATGGCGTCCATTGTATCCTTCATTGGGCCGATACTAATCCATCAAACCTAAAAGTCATACAAATCGAACGATCCGTTCTCGAGGTAAGAGGTTGTGTTGACCATATCGCGCCTGTTTGACTACTCCAAAATTTTCCTCCACAGTGTCACTTCTGGAGCCGATACAAATCCGATCAGTTCTCGAATTATGAAGTTATGTTGGCCGCGCCGCACTACTTTGATCAATCCTAGATTTTCCTCCATAGTATTCTTTCTTGGGCCAATACGAATCCATCAATCCCAAAAACGTGAAAATCGATCCGTTCTCGAACTATGAGGTTATGTTGGCCTCGGACGATCTATTTTCGAGATATGAGGTTGAGTGGTCGGTGCCATGACCATTGACCAATTTTAAATTTTCATCCATAGTGTCGATCATTGGGTAACTACGAATTCATCAAACACAAAATTGTGAAAACCGAATGATCCGTTTGCAATGTATGAGGTTATTTGGGCGGTGCCTCGACCCTTTTACAAATCAAAAAGTTTCGCCATAGTGAATGTTATGTTCTCGAGTTATGGGGTTGTATGTACGGACCGCGCTCCTTTGGCCAATAATTACTTATCCTCCACAATGTTCTTCCTTTGACCAATAAGAATACACCATGCCAAATATCGTGAAAATCGAACAATCTATTCTTGATTTATGAGGTTATGTGGACAATTACACACCCGCTTGACCAATCGCAAATTTTCCCTCAGAGTGTCCTGCATTGGGCAAATACGAATCCATCAAGCCCAAAATTATGAAAATCGAATGTTCCCGAGTTATGAGATTGTATGGACGGTGCCGAGCTTTCAAGAGCTATAAGGTTCCACGCCCGTTTGACCAATGAAATTGAACGATCCGTTCTCGTGCTATAACGTTTTTTTTGGCACTTTCGCGTCCTTTGACCAACCATAAATGTCCCCACATGGCGTCACTTCTGGAGCCACAATGAACCCTGCAAGCCCCATATCTTCATAATCTTAAGAAGCATTTTCGAGCTACGGGATTGTGTTGACCGCGCGAAGCCTCTTTGCCCAATTGTAAATTTTCCATAGTGCTGTTCCTTAGTCCAATACGAATCTACTAAGCCCAAAATTGGGAAAATCAAATAATTCGTTCTCGTGTCGCGCCCGTTTGACCACTGCTAAATTTTCCGTTGCGTCTTAAGCCCAAAATCTTTAAAATCGTACAATCATTAATCGAGCTATAAAGTTTTTTGTTGGCAGTTTCGCGCCTCCTTGACCAATCCTAAATTTTCTTCCACAGTGTCAATTTTGAAGCCACAAAATTATGAAAATCGAACGATCCGTTCTCGAATGATGCGTGTTCAAACGTACGGCATTGTGTTTTATATATGGGTAGTTCTTTCTCAAGTGTCACATGTCAAAAATTAGATCTTTCTCAAATTCTCAGAAAACGTTATCCTAGTATGTGGGAGTAATGACCCACATTATTAAGGTCAAAGTTCATAAAAAATGATTTTTATCCTCTGTAATGGTTCTTTGAAGTTAAATTCAATGCCACAAATCATAAGAAATTGAAAATAGAAAATGTTGTTTCTTAAAGGATTTTCCGTGCACTTTTCATAAAAAAAATTATTTTATCTTAAACAATTTATTTCGGTCACTTTTCGCGGAAATAAAAATATAAATTGCAATATCTCAGAACCGATCTATGTACTCTACCGATGCTGTAAATTTTGGCGAAAGTTTCAGTCGGGTAAACCGACTAAGGTATACCCTCACTTTGTGAGTAATCTTCTTATCTTATCTACACACAGAATACAATTTGGTTGCCTCAACCGAATTATTTGCCAACCGAATTTTGTAGTTCTGTCTACTATCATGCGATTCCATCAGGACAACCAATATTTTGGTTGTGGTATACTTCTGTTTCCGTGTTGACAACAATCATATTTGGTTGCGCCAACTACTAAAATGGTGGCTTAAATTATCTGTTGTAGTTGCCACAACCAACTGTTTTAAAAAATTGGTTGTTCTGACAATATGTCAGTCATATACTACCGATTAATTAAAAACAGTTTTCATTAATTTTTATTTTATTTATTGGACAAAAAACAAAACAATTCATAACAAAATTAAAAATCCCATATTACAAATTCATCACTATATGAGATGTGGAAATATTTGACAAACATTTTAGTACGCAAAAAAACACAAAACTTTTATGCAAATATCGCTTAAACCTGTGTTTTCAATTTCATGATTGTTGCTTTTATTTTGTATTTTTGTAAAACATTTTGCACAACATATTCTGCATTCCACACGAGATTATTTTTGATTACCTATACCATTCTTGGACAAAATGTTGAAGATTTTTTTATGTCGAGTAATTTTATTTTTTGTTTGTCAGTATAAGCACAAGAACAGTAACCAATCTTTCGGTTGTATTTCCCAAAATACATTTAATTATTCTAAATTTGGATAATGATTGGGATAACCAATAAACGATTATTTATTAATATTTTTCTGTTGTAGTAAACAATTATTCGTTGCGATAATAAGCTTTGGTCTATTGATACAATTTCTGTTGTCAAGAATAAAACATTGGTTGTCACAACTAAAAATCGATCATATGGTACTATAATGAAAATTTAAAATTGGTTACCACAACTAACCGAGTGTCAATGAAAAAACAATCTTATTCGATTGATACAACCATCGATTTAGTTGCAAGCATTTTCATTTGATCGTATCCATGTTATTTTTGTTGTTTCAACTAATAATTTATAAATACAACCGACAGACGGTGTAGGCAATATACTTTTTGTAGCTAGAACTATTTTTTTATTGTTACAATCGAATTCCAACCAATTATTTTCCTGGGTATATCTTATATATATAAAAACTAGCTGGACCCGGTCCACTTCGTTGCCCCAGACTTCTGATTTCCGATTCCGTAAATTTTTTAACCAATTACGTAGACTGCCATCAAATGCATATTTACAAAATTACAACACTCTCGCTAACAAATTGTTCAAGGTATTTCAATTTCAGAAATTTGCTTGTAATTATATATATATATAATCGATATGCAAAAAATTACAGCACTCTCGATAAAAAATTGTGCTAGATATGACTCTCAATTTCAAAATTTGGCTTATACTCGCATAGGCGGGGCAACGTCCATTGGTCTGATCCCGCCTATTTTTGGTCGAATCACGTAGACTGTCATCAGATACATATACCCAAAACTGCAGCGCTCACTTAAACAAATTGTGCAAGATATCTCAATTTAAAAATTAGGCTCCTATGGGCGGTGCCGCTCTTTTTTGTGTAATCACGTAGACTGCGTGAGATGCACAAAATTACAGCACTCTCGCTAGCAAATTGTGCAAGATATCGAAATTTTAAAATTTGCTCTATGTGGGCGGGGCCACGCCCATTGGTCCGATCCCGCCCATTTTTGGACCAATCACGTAGACTGTTCCCTGATACATATACAGTAAACCACAGAAATCTCGCTAATAAATTGTGAAAAATATTTCAATTTCAAAATTTGGCTTATATGGGCGGGGCCACGCCCATTGGTCCGATTCCGCCCATTTTTTAAAATTCACATAATCTGACACTAAATGCATACACACAAAATTTCAGCACTCTAGCTAAAAAATTTTCTCAATACCAAAATTTTACCCATATGGGCGGATCCACGCCCACTTGATATATCGAAAATTCAAGTACCCCATTTTCAGCACCCCCAATACATGTACATTCTGTGAAAATTTCAAGATGATCGGTCAAGCCTTTTAGACGTCTATACGGAACAAACAAACAAACCCACAAACAAACCTACAAACAGACACTCTCTTTCATATATATAGACTAGCTGGACCCGGTCCACTTCGTTGCCCCAGACTTCAGATTTCCGATTCCGTCAATTTTTTAACCAATTACGTAGACTGACATCATGTGGGCGGGGCCACGCCCATTGGTCCGATCCCGCCCATTTTTGGACCAATCACGTAGACTGTTCCCTGATACATATACACTAAACCACAGAAATCTCGCTAATAAATTGTGAAAAATATTTCAATTTCAAAATTTGGCTTATATGGGCGGGGCCACGCCCATTGGTCCGATTCCGCCCATTTTTTTAAAATTCACATAATCTGACACTAAATGCATACACACAAAATTTCAGCACTCTAGCTAAAAAATTTTCTCAATACCAAAATTTTACCCATATGGGCGGATCCACGCCCACTTGATATATCGAAAATTCAAGTACCCTATTTTCAGCACCCCCAATACATGTACATTCTTTGAAAATTTCATGATCGGGCAAGCCGTTTAGACGTCTATACGGAACAAACAAACAAACCCACAAACAAACCTACAAACAGACACTCTCTTTTATATATATAGACTAGCTGGACCCGGTCCACTTCGTTGCCCCAGACTTCAGATTTCCGATTCCGTCAATTTTTTAACCAATTACGTAGACTGACATCAAATGCATATTTACAAAATTACAACACTCTCGCTAACAAATTGTTCAAGGTATTTCAATTTCAGAAATTTGCTTATAAGAGTGGGGCCAAGCCCATTGGTACGATCCCAACCCTTTTGGACCATTCACGTAGACCATCACCAGATCGATATGCAAAAAATTACAGCACTCTCGTTAAAAAATTGTGCAAGATATGACTCTGAATTTCAAAATTTGGCTTATACTCGCATAGGCGGGGCAACGTCCATTGGTCTGATCCCGCCTATTTTTGGTCGAATCACGTAGACTGTCATCAGATACATATACCCAAAACTGCAGCGCTCACTTAAACAAATTGTGCAAGATATCTCAATTTAAAAATTAGGCTCCTATGGGCGGTGCCACCCTTTTTTGTGTAATCACGTAGACTGCGTGAGATGCACAAAATCACAGCACTCTCGCTAACAAATTGTGCATGATATCTCAATTTCAAAATTTGATTTATATTGGCGGGGCCAGGCCCATTGATCCGATCCCGCCACTTTTTAGAACATTCACGTAGGCTACCACCAGACATCACTCTCGCTAAAAATTGTGCAAGATATGTGTCTCAATTTCAAAATTTGGCTTATATAGGCGGGACCACGTCCATTGGTCTGATCCCTCCAATTTTTGGGCGAATCGCGTAGACTGTCATCAGATACATATGTCCAAAACTGCAGCACGTAGACTACCACCAGATATATACACCCCTGTTCTGGTACTCACTTCACATTCATCTCACTTCTCACCTTTACTTCACAGGACGAATAGCGAGGTGTCTGGCAACTGCAGAAAGTATTAGCTGCCTAACTTCTGCTTAAATAATGCCTATACATGTGATTTGCCTTCCATGCCATAAGGTTTTCAGGCGTGATAGCGACTTTTAGAACACCTCTTTCTTAAGACATTTCACGTGAGATGCTCCAGAACATACCCGATATACACGAAATTACAGCACTCTCGGTAAAAATTTGTGCAATATATCTCAATTTCAAAATTTGGCTTATATGGGCGGGGCCACGCCTATTGGTCCGAACCAGCCCATTTTTGGACCAATCATGTAGGTCGCCAATGGATATATATATACAAAATTCCAGGTCTCTCGGTATCAAATTGTGCAAGATATCACATTTTTAAAAATTGGCTTATATGGGCGGTGCCACGCCCATTGGTCCGATCCCGCCCATTTTTGGAAGAATCACGTGGACTGCTACCAGATACATACGTACAACATTACAGCACTCTAGCTAACAAATTGTGCAAGATATATCAATTAAAAAATTTGGCTTATATGGGCGGGGCCACGCCCATTGGTCCGATTCCGCCAATTCCAAAGACTGCCACCATATACATATACACAAAATTCCAGCACTCTCGCTATCAAATTTTGCAAAATATCTCAATTTCAAAATTTGGCTTATATGGGCGGGGCCACGCCTATTGGTCCGAACCCCGCCCATCTTTGGACCAATCATGTAGGTCGCCAACGGATATATATAACAAAATTCCAGGTCTCTCGGTAACAAATTGTGCAAGATATCACATTTTTAAAATTTGGCTTATATGGGCGGTGCGACGCCCATTGGTCCGATCCCGCCCATTTTTGGAAAAATCACGTGGACTGCTACCAGATACATATACTCAACATTGCAACACTCTCGCTAGCAAATTGTGCAAGATATCGAAATTTTAAAATTTGGTCTATGTGGGCGGGGCCACGCCCATTGAGCCGATCCAGCCCATTTTTGGACCAATCACGTAGACTGTCACCAGATACATATACACAAACTTGCAGAACTCACGCTAATGAATTGTGGAAAATATTTAAATTTCAAAATTTGGCTTATACGGGCGGGGCCACGCCCATTGGTCCGATTCCGCCCATTTTTTGAAAATTCACATAATCTGACACTAAATGCATACACACACAATTTCAGCACTCTAGTTAAAAATTTTTCTCAACACCAAAATTTGACCCATATGGGCGGGTCCACGCCCACTTGATATATCGAAAATTCAAGTACCCTATTTTGACCACGCCCACACATGTACATTCTGTGAACATTTCAAGAAGATCGGTCCAGCCGTTTATACGTCTATACGGAACAAACAAACAAACATACAAACAAACAAACAAACCCACAAACAGACACTCTCTTTTATATATATAGATATTTATATAAGGGCAAGAGCACTTTGTCTCTTACAACAGATTTATGTTGGACATTGTTTGATAATGGCGTCGAATTGCCAAGAGTGAAAAGAAAAGTGAATTAAAAATAAATGAACTTATGTATTTAATAAGTATTTCTCCTTGTATATGCGTTATTAATAGATTTTTTTGTTTATAGACTTTAAGAAAATTTAATATAAAATAAATATTATTTAATTGTAAAATAAAATCATTATTTTTTAGCATCACTCACATCAAACCCGAAAAATCCAATTTTGAAAGTCCTTTTTGGTACTAACACTATATAATATCTAAATTAGCCCTTAACAGGCAATCTTGAATTTGGCCGGTTTTTTGGTGTTTGTGTTAAATTTTGGGCTTTGGTGTGTTCTGACATATATAGTAATATTTTATGACCATCATTTTTGTAGAACAATTCAACCCCGCCCCACCCATTTTTAGCGGAGTTTTTTTTTACGATTTGTTAAAATATAGGCAAAACTCACCGTTATGGGGGGAAGCTAGAGGGTTAATATATTCTACAAAAATATAGGCCTTAACATTTGCTACAAAGTTGCTGAAGATACCCTACACCTCAGATGAACAGAACACATAGTTTTATATACCGATATTCTGCACGAACAAGCAAAGGGGAGAAAACTTTAAACCCCCCCCCTAAAATAAAATTCCGATGTGATCATTCAAAACGCCGATACACGTATATATTTTTTGGTCTCCTCTACCAGAATCCACTGACAGAACCCTGGTATTTTGAAAAAAGTTTGAAATTGTTGTACAGTGTTATTGCACTAATTTGTATGAATGTATTTTCACAGCAATCTACATATATGCCCAACAGAGAATGAGCGACGTAGCCTCCCCAAGGTGAGTTGTCGGGTATTGCACTACACGAAATTTGTGCATTTAAGTGCAATATGGAAGACCCGAAAACACTGCCGTAGTATCAAGATTGTCAACATATCATATGGTTCTATTTCACTGAAACGCACTTTGCGGGCAGCGAAGCGCACTGGGTCAGCTAGTCTATACGAGTATATATAAAAATGAAATGGTGTTCGTTGGTACGCGATAGACTCGAAAACGGCTGAACAGATTTTTCTGAATTTTTGCATGAGAATATCTTTTGGTGTGTGGAAGGTTCGTAGCTTTATTCGGTTTTGATTGGACAAAGGGGCATGGAACCGCCCATACAACGTAAAATTTAGAGTGGAATATCTTGGGTACTATTGGTTCAAAATAAAATTGGGTATGTGTAACCTTGGTGCCAGTACGCGTTATGTAGCTGAAAACTAGGGTGATTGTGTTAGTGGGCGTGACATCGCCCACCCAACCTGATATTTAAAAGTGCTATATTACGATTATTATTGCGGTAAGAGTCTCCAAATTTGGTATATATGGCATTGGTACCAGTATGCGTGATGGAACGATAAACTGGTGTGACAGTTATAGTGGATGTGGCACCGCCCAAACAACCAGAAATTTACAAATACTATATTTTGATTACTATTGCAGTAAGATCGGCGATATTAAGTATTTGTGCATTGGTAGCAGTACACGTGTTGAAGATGGAGCCAAAAACAGATGTGATTGTGACAGTAGGCGTGGCACCGCCCACAATACCAGAAGTTCAGAACTGCAATATTTTGATTGCAATAGTGGAACCATATCGAGTACTGGAGCAAGAAACTGGCGATATAGTAACAGTGGGCGTGGCACCGCCCACACAACCTAAAATGTGAAACATGACATCTGAATATATAATATTTCCTGCACTATTACAGCTAGCCTGTAAAAATGGGTGTGTAACCTTCGAACCACAACCAATGATTGAACCAAAAACGGACATCGTATTAAGAGTGCGTACTTCTACACAACCTGAAATTTCAAAATCTATATTTCGATCACTATATCAGCCATGGTTTCGAAGTTTGGCTGTCTGGCCTTGGTACCAGTAGGGGTGATGGCGCTACAAACAGGAACGATGGAAACAGTTGGAATGACACCCCCATATAAATAACAAGTAAAAGTGTTAAGTTCGGCCATGCCGAATCTTATATACCCTCCACCATGGATAGCATGCGACCTCACAAGATAACTCAAACTTAAAGTAAATAACACCGAAAAACACAAAAATATAGTAGATGAGGACAGTAGGAATCACAACAAGTTGGATGCTATATATGGGAGCTATATCTAAATATGGACCGATATCGGCCATTTGCAATCCCAAACAATCTGCAACTATAAGAAGTATTTGTGCCAAATTTGATCAACCTAGCTCTATTATTGCGGACTGTAGCGTGATTACCACAGACGGACGGACGAACATGGCTAAATCGTCATAGGCGTGGCGCCGCCCATACACCCGAGATGTGAATTTGAAAAATGTCCAATATCATTGCAGGACTGTTTTGAAAATTTGCATGAAAATAGTGTCGATGGACCAAGTACTCAAAACGAAATATAGAGAAGCGTTGCACTCATCGCCTTGAAGTTTTTTGTGGATGCTGTTGATAGCACTCTACGGAATCTGATTAAAAAGCTGATCAGTGGAAGTATATGTACATACGACACCCTTGCTGAAATCGAAATAACTGGAGACCAATATATTAAGATTGATTGATTGACCAAGTGTGTTTAGTATTCAAGTGCCTTCAAAGTTAGCACGTGACTCAACAAAATTGGGAGATATCGGATTAGAGGGCGTGACCACGCGCGTGCGGCATCGTTGTAGAAAAAGTAAATACTGATAGAATTATTGCACTAATAGGTATGACTGTATTTCACAGGGGGGTTTAACAAATACACCTTTTTTCGGTAAACAGTATTTTCTTTATGGCCCATCTTCGAACTTAGCCGGAGATAGAAAAAAATATAACCTCATACCTAATTTGAAGTCAATTGGTTACTCCTTTCGAGAGTTATCGCGCGCACCAGCCAGCAGACAGACGGACGGACGGACATTTCTCACTCGACTTAAAATGACCCAAAACCAATATCCGCCGAATATTAGCGTCATAATTCACTCTTTGGATATATACCCTCGTATCACTAAAGTGAGGGTATGATAACTGAAAACCTTCACTAAATTACAAAGAAAAAATATTTGAGAAAAAATCAACATATAAAATATAATTGAATACATATACAAATATTTTTTCTTTGTAATTTGTTCAAGATTTTCAGTTACTATAACGTAACTTCTGAACCAAAGTCGGTCCCACTCCAAAATTTACAGCATCGCTAGAGTACATATGGACAATTTTTTATAAAAAATTTAAGGAAAAAAAATTAGATCCATTCTGAGATATCCCATTTTATATTTTTATTTCCGCGAAAAGTGACCGAAATAAATTTATTTATTTATTTTAATTATCGTTTTTCTGCACAACAAGAATTAATTTCTTATGATTACAGTACAGAAATGAGACCCGATAGGATGAGAAAATTTTAATTAAATTAAAATAATTTTATAAAAGCAAGAAAAAAACATTAAAAAACATTAATTGATGAAAAGCTACTGAGATATTAAATATTAAAACACAATATAACATTAAGAGAAAATACATTACTAATAAAATTTAACAATAATAAGCATTTTTAAATAAACCAATAATACAAATTTATAAAAAATAATAATACAGTATTAAAACTTTGATATCTAAGAATATAATAATAATTTGGACATTTGAGCTTTACATGCAATAAAGAACTTAAACAATAACTGTAAAACATTTGATCAAGAACTATTGCAAAATTTTATATAACTCCGTTTTAAATTTGATTGCATTGCTGATCAATTGAATATTGTGTGGAAGTGAATTCCAGAGACGCACTGCATTTATAAAGAATTGCCATTCAGATACCAGAGTCCTATGTAACAAGGGTACAAGTTTCTTTCCCCGATTGGACCTTGTGAATGAAAGCTTTTCGTACAAGTAATGAGAATTGCGTGTATATATAATTTTATGAAGAAAGATAAGAGCTCTACTAGACAAAAGGTTTTCGTAAGTGATACCATATAGAGATTTTGAAAAATGTGAAACTGAATCATATCTCCTCAAACCATAAATATATCGCACAATGTTGTTATAAAGACTGTTTAATTTGCATTTCTCTTTTGAATTAATAAACACTTGGATTTTTTTGGGTTTAGACAAAGACCATTAGCTGAAGCCCATGTAAATATGTTTTCCAAGTCATGATTCAATTTGCCAGTAACTTCCTTTATTTCCCCTACTGGACAACTAATATAAAGTTGTACATCATCAGCGTACATGTGTATTTTACAATGAGACAGGTGCCTCGGTAGATCATTAGAGTACATACTAAATAGAAGTGGACCTAAAATTGAACCTTGTGGTACTCCCTTGGATACACAAAGATTGCTTGATGTGTGTAAACGTGTAAAAACGGACTGAGTGCGATTTGATAAATACGACATTATTAAACGAGTAGACGAGCAATTAAAATTAAAGAAATTAAATAACTTGAAACCTACAACCGAGTGATCCACAGTGTCGAAGGCCTTTGAATGATCGAGAAGCACTAAGAATGTTATCATATCGTTATCTAAACTACATCTTATATTCTCCGAAACATCCAACAAGGCACTGATACAACCATGATTTTTTCGAAAACCAGATTGGTGGGGACAAAGTAAGCTGTTGGCGTGTAGGTATGAATATATTTGAGCATGTAATATTTTCTCAACTATTTTAGAAAGAAAACACAGAATTGATATTGGTCGATATTCATTGCCATTTTTAGGAAGAGGAATGATTTTTGAATGTTTCCATGCAGAAGGAAAGGTGCTAGTGGTTATGATAGTATTAAAGAAATATGTGATATACGGTAAAAGTGGTTGTAATAATAGCTTCAAAAAACGTGGATCTATATTATTGTTTAAGACAAAATTAATATTTTTATGAAAGGTGCACGGAAAATACTATAAGAAATAATATTTTCTATTTTCAATTTCTTATGATTTGCATTAAATTTAACTTCAAAAAACCATTACAAAGAAAAAAAATCAATTTTTCTGAACTTTGACTTCGCCCCCTGCCACCAATTTTAATTTATTTTTTTTAATATTGTGGGTCATTACTCCCACACACTAGGATAACATTTTCTGAGAATTTGAGAAAGATCTAATTTTTTTCAACAGGTGTAAACATATTAAATTCTCATTCTCATTAAAACATTTTTCCTGAGAATCTTGGCGACGTAAGTGATGAAGCGGCGGTACCGAGCACACTGGGTTGAAAGAATGATGGGCGATTATATTTGATCTTACAATCACCCCTTATTAAGAATCTACATATAATAAACAAAAATGTACAAATGTAAATAAACAAAATGTTAATGAAAGTATCAAATAAAAACTTCTACAAAAAGTGATACAATTTCTTAATTTATCCGTCGATTTTCTTGTAATAAGCTTTGTTTTTTTAGGTTTCTAGATTTCAAACAAAAGAATAAAAACAATTTTTGCTATTTTTTATGAGTCCTTTAGTACGAGAAAAATCATTTTTTTTTTACAAAAAATCTATTTTTTTGTAATTGTTGTATCGACAGCTACTAAACTACAGTTTATACGTAAAAATGACATTCACAACACTTTTAGCCCTTTGGCTCTATCGGATTTATACTTCAAAATAACCTTAAAAAAATCTAACAAAATTTGGTCCGGTTTCATAAAATAATATGTCTCAATCTACACAAAAAAAAGTTTTTAGGTCTAGGACACAAAAATATTTTTTTGTTGCAGTTAATAACAAGCACGGTCTGCTGCATTAGTTGTAGTATCGTATTTTGTCTGTTACTACACCAAATTTTCGGCAGTAACAGAAAATTTGTGCAGTTTTTAATAGCAAAAAAAAAAACAATTCAAGACTTTTTGGTTGGAACCGAATAGAGACCCTATAATTCTGAAAGGGCATATTCAACACATCATTTTTGTAGAATAAACTGATAGTCCAGCTGGTCTGAATTTTTTTTACAGTGTGTCAAAATTATCATTTTTTGGTCGAAGGGAGCATTATACTATAGGAAAAAATCTTGTAAGTTAATGTCTGAGAGATTTCTTATTGTCATAGTTATACAGTGGATTTTAATGAGGATCATTGTTCTGGACGATCTTAACCCTCTCGCTCCATTCTTTATGGGTCACTTTGACCGTTTTTTGAGAAAATCAAAAAAAGTCCTTTCAAATAGGACATTTAGGAATAACATGTTCAATTTAACAATGAAATTGTTAATATTATTAACTATGAAGATTGTTATTGAAACCTTTTTTATTGCTAATTTAACTATTACTTCTTGTAACCAGAAACATAGTTGTTTTAATAATTTTTAATATTAATATTAAATAAAACAAGAAAAATTAAACTTTTCGCAAGTTTATTTTTTATTTTATTTATGAGAATATATCGCTCATTCAAGAGTGACATAACTTAAAATTTTAAATTTTTGAGATCGCCTTACAAAAATACGAATTTTGCAAATGTCCATAAATTAATCTCAGCGAAATTTGGTCTATAAGTAAACAACCATATTTCGGATTATTCAAGCGTATTTAAACATCTTATTTCATGTTACTTATCTTTTTATACGAACTTCAAGTTACACATCTTGGCAATTTTCACTCTTGAGTTATGTCACTCTTGAAGTGAGTGAGCGGTATGTATAAGAAACACCTAAAAAGAAAACAAAAAGATTAGAAAATATAAGTGTAAATGTAAAAAAGGGTGCACTTCTAAGAAGATCCTTTGACTTTTTACCAAAATTCTTTGGTTCAAAGGGCATAACCATTTACCGATGGGCTGATCTGATGGAAAAATCTGCTCTGTGACTAATGACTTTGAAATTGAAATTTTTCGCACTGCGATCCCTTCTCTACGACCGGCGACGACATTTTTAAATCATTTAACATAATCTCCTTCAAGTCGATACACCCTTTCCACCCATTTTCAATAGCTTCGATACCCTGTTTATAATAAGAACTGTCTAGCTCCTGAAAATAGCCATAAACCACAATTTCCTCCTCCACCAATTCATTGCTGGGAAATCTTTTCGCCGAACCATTTTTCAAGCTTGTAAACAAAAAATAGTCCAAGGGAGCTAACTCTGGCGAATAAGGTGCGTGCTGAAGCAATTCAAAATTTAAATCACTGATTTTGGCCATCGCATGGATGTGTAAACTGGTGCATTGCCTTGATTGTGAGCAAACGCGTTACCATCTTGTGATAACTAGCACTTTTTGAAATGCCTATGATTTCAGCTCACCTCATTTGATCGACAGCTACTCGTACGGCCCCGTTTAAACTCTGTCACCCAATAGTTTATAGCTGTAAACAAAGGAGCCGACTCCCCCAAAGTAGAATGTAGCTCGGTTTTAATATTGGTTAGACTGAGACCTTTCAAATGGAAATATTGTATTACAAATCGGTGACCAATTTTTTCTATGTTTACAAATTCATTAAGATCGTTTACTTTTGAATTGAATCTTAAAACATATTTTTTATTTGGTGCCACTTTTCTATTTCCTCGTATGTAACCTTTTTTATTTAAATTTAAAGTTCTATACCTCTAAAAATTATCAGTTCCAAGTAATTTGAATTTCGTTGTTTTTGTTGCGTCAAGATCTATATCAAAATGTGGACCTAGGTTGAGTAAAATTCGGATAGAACTTGATCAGATTTAAATAATGCCCCAAACATACGAGACTTATAATCACCACCTTTTAGAATGTGTATGAAGCCAAAGAAGTGGAGATTTATCCATCTAAATCTGAAGGCTGTCAATTTCCAAATTTCTCATCAAATCACGCTTATGTATCGCCTATCTGTCACATTTTATATTATTTCTAAAATCTCATTAATTTTGGAAGCGACTGGAATTAAATTAGTGAATACCACCCAGCCAGAAAAATACCATTCTCAACGCGTTGTGAAAGCACTGTTCACCGTCATCACACGGTGGGATAAAGCGTTGTAAAAGCGTCAAAATGATAACACCGATATACGGTTTGGCGGCGTTATTTTACATTGTTGTTGAAACGCTGTAAAAAATGCATGACGCCTTTAGGTTTAGGTTACGGTGGCAGCCGTATTTTTTTTTATACAAGCTCACATAGACCAGTTTAGGTCCCTAGTGTTACCACGGGCTGAAATGCCCCTCATCAACCAACCTGTTTGATATACAAATTTATCGATAGTACGAATATCGGTACTGGAAAGATCTATTAGGCTGCCTAGAAAGGCCGATCCAGTAAGTCCAGTCGTCGTTTACTCAGAGCGGAGCAGTCGCATAGCAAGTGCTCAATGCTCTCCACTTCTTCCTCATCTCCACAGCTTCTGCAGAAGTCATTAGAGCCAATACCCAATCTTTAGGCGTGTTCGCCGATCAAGCAGTGTCCCGTCAGAACTGATGCTAACGTAGACAATCTTTGCCTCTCTAGTGCGAGGAGATATTTTGATCTTCTCAGGTCATACATTGGCCAGATTTGTCTAGGTACCCTGCAGGTGCCGATTTCTGTCCATCTTTCGTTGGACTGCCTGATTGCCTCTGGCCTAAGCCAAATCTTGCACGTGGGTAGTGGCGTACCAATATATGCAAATTCTTCGAGAATTTGTAATGTCGTCCCTTTCCTAGCAAGTTCATCGGCTTTGCAGTTCCCCGGGATATCCCTATGCCCAGGCACCCATATGAGGTGTATATTAAACTGCTCAGCCATCTCATATCGTTAAGAGATCTGCGGCAGTCGAGGGCTGTTTGTGAATTTAGGGATGTTGCCTCCAGAGAATTGATGGCTGTCCGAGTAAATAACAACGGCAGTGTTGGTTACTATGTTGCGACTCAGCCACTTGGCTACTTCCCATATTGCCATTATTACGGCTTGAAAGGCACTGCAGGTATCTGGTAGTCTGTGAGCTATATCCAAACTAAGCTCTGCATAGTGTACTCCGAAGCCAACCTTTTCATCGAGCTTCGAACCATCCGTGTAAAAGTGGAGATGGTTTCTATTACCTGGTATTCTTCCAACCCATTCATCTCTGGACGATTTTAGAAGAGAGGCCCCACCGCGACCCTACAGCCTTTTGCAGGAATAGCCAATTCCCCCATCTAGCAAATTTGTTCAGAGCCACCTGTAGAATGTCTCGGAGGACGTTTTCGAATTTTCCACTCACTGCGATTGCCACGTCGCACAGTGGCGCCCGTAGAGCAAACGAGGTTGCAAAAATCAAAATTTTCATGTGCGCCGACGAAGTTTTGAATAAACCCATGTTATAGGAAACTTTTCAACGATTTCAAATATGCTACTCTTAATAATATCACATTTTTAGTTTAGAAGATATAACCGTTCAAAGTTGACCGACTTTCGGTTTTCAAAAAAACACAAAATAGTCAATTTGTTGCGATTTCAGGAGTAATATCACGAAAAATAGGTAACGAATCGCCTTATTTTTTGTTTGTATTTAGTGATGTATTTATTAAATGTATAATGATAAAAAAAATTAACTGTTTGCTTTGTGTTTCTCCTGGTAAAACACTATTTAAAAACTATCCGTTTTTTCACTATTTTTCAACTTTGACGGAAAATAAAAAAAATCTATATTTTTCTATATTTGCCATATTTTCAAAATATGTTCTTTGATTATTCCTTTACATAATCGCAAAGGTTTTATTTGCCTCTAGGCGCCCCTTTGGCTTCTAGAGGTGAAAAGGGTAAAAAAGACGTGGTTCTTGATTGGCAAAATTCAAATCATTAACCCTTCGTCATACACATGCTTCTATAGTCACATTCGTAACACATGGGTCAGGCCAGACCAACTGTGTATTCATTTTGTAAAACAATAAAAACAACTCGCGTAAACTTCTGTAACTGGCACTCATGATAGAATTATTGGGAAAATTAGCTGTACGGACAGCATGGGATGCCATCATTTCCAACATGAAAACCCTTTTTGTCTGAATTCGTGGAAAGAACTAACAATTCTTAGAAAAACAAAATTACGTGATAAAATGGACGCAACAATTGTCACCCGCGCCCTTTAGGTAGGCAGGTAGGCCAGCACTCCACCACACCACGCACAGTCCAACCCCGTTAAGACTCCGCCCACAAGAACCCAAGCGCACACTGGAAAATTCTACCTAATTTACCTGTGACCAAAACGTGGTGGTAAAAACTTGCGTCATGCACAGCTACTATATAAGTGTAAACACTTAGCGTGGTTTCAACAAACCTGATTGTGCTATTATTGACCAACCATCTAACCGCGAGTTATTGAAAACATGGCGTTGAACAATTTAAAATTATTTGAACTGTTTTGAAAGTCAACCACACCAAAGTTTTTCACGGAAGCTGCTTTAGAAGAACTTGATAGCTTATACGGAAATATTGAGAGAAGCGAAATTATAAAAAATAATTTTTATCTGGTATATGCAAATATTAAGGCAAAATGGGTGAAATCTAATCGAACCATTCAGAAATTCAACTCCAAATACGAGGACTGGCTTAATGAAGACACCATCCTGGATATATTGGCAGTAGATAAACCCAGGACATCAACCAGAGGAGCAAAAGGAAGGCCAAAAAAAAGTATTGAGGAGTGTTAAATTTTCACAAGAAAGAGGAAACTTGCCGATGCCACCAATGACTTGACCACGAAGCATTTATCGGAGGCGCTGTCTATTAAATACACAAAGGATAGTGAAAGAGTGAGGTCGCAGATTACAAAATCTGTTGCTGATGCAAGCCCACTGCGACTAAAAAGGATTAAGGAAAGCATTCCCACGCCCACAAACGCAGACATTAAAAAGTATGGTTCCGAAGAAGCCTTGGCCTTGTTTATGGACTTACAACTTTCCAAAGAAATATATGAGATACTACGGGCATCCTTGATGCGACACGGGGCTGACGTTTTACCAGGATACAAGCATATTACGCAAGCCAACATAAATTCACGACCACTGCATACGGAGTTTACGGAAGTCTCTGTGAAAGCCAATCTGCAGGATCTCATGGGCCATACAGCAAAACGGTTGTTGGAGAGTCTTCCTGAAAATGAGGTGAAAATTCTTCCTGAGAAACTAACATTGATCAGCAAATGGTGCTGCGATGGATCATCCGGACAAAGAGTTTATAAGCAAAGGATATCTTCCGATGACGCTACAATATCGGACGGAAATATGTTTATGGCATCTGTTGTTCCTTTGCGGCTAAAATCTGATGTTTCCCTACACTGGAAAAATCCACGTCCGTCATCAGTGCATTATTGCCGACCAATAATGTTTCAGTTTGCAAGGGAATCGGCAGAACTCATAAGGACCACGGTGAAGGACATTGAAGAACAAATAAGCAAGATTAAGCCTACAAAGCTGCAAATTGGAGAAGGAAAATATATTGAATGCAATTACGAGTTCCACCTGACCATGAAAAAAGTCGTAAACGAACTGACAGGAACAACCTCAACATTGTCATGCCCGATTTGCAAAAAGAGTCAGAAGAACTTTGGTAATTTAAACGATTCTGCAAACGAGGAGAATTACGAATATGGAATGTCACCATTGCACGCAAGGATAAGGTGTATGGAGTTCTTGCTAAAACTGGCGTATACTCTACCACAAGAGGAGGAAAACTTCGATGAAAATACATCAATAAAGGATAAGGAAAAGATCAGAAAGAAGCAAATACAGGATGCTTTTTTTAAACAAGTTGGACTAAAAGTAGACTGTCCCAAGCACGGATACGGTAACTCAAACGATGGAAAAACTTCTAGGAGATTTTTTGAAAATGATGAGGCAGTAACTAGAATCACTGGAATTGACAATCAAATTGTGAAAAGATTGGGAACGATCTTGAATGTTTTAAACTGCAAAGAAAATGTCAATTCTACAAAATATGGAGAATATGCATCGAAAACTGCATCTCTTTTAGCAGAAATGTATCCACAGAAGAAGTTGACCCCGACCGTCCATAAAATATTGGCGCATGACAAAGTTATAACTGAGTACCAGACTTTGCCAATTGGAGAGCTTTCTAAAGAAGCACAGGAGTCTCTTAACAAATTTTATAAAAAATATAGATTGCAGAACACATTCAAAGCATCAAGGGTAAGGCAAAATGAGGACCTCTTCAACATGTTGGCAACATCTTCCGATCCACTTATTTCTTCCCTGCGGCATGTGAAGTCACGAATAGAGTTAGAAAATAATTATAGTTTAGAAATGATTAGTCTTTTAGATATACCTTCTCCTACGAATTTTCATGAATATTTTACAGAAAATTGACAAAATAAATTTAAAAAAGAAGTATTTTTTTTTAATTTGTTGGGTAATAATTTAAAACATAAAACCCTAAAGAAAAAAAAAGAAAAACAATCTAAAAATGTAAAAATATTTTTTTTAGTTACCATAAAATTGATTTTTCTACAAATTTTAACTTTGATAACCCATAAGTAGGCCCCTACAAAGCGCAGCATCCTTTCCAAACGCTCATTTCATAGGCTGAACAGTTATCTATAATATGCTGTTTAAACTGTTCAATTATCTTATTTGGTTCAAAAGATATGATTTTTGCAACGAAAAAACTCAAATGGCGCCACTGTGCGTCGTCCGCGTATGCCACGACCTTGCAGCCACAACGTTCTAGATCTAGCAGGATTTCATTCACCGCTAGGTTCCATATTAGTGGAGACAGTACTCCTCCTTGTGGGGTCCCTCTGTTTACAAACCTTGTTAGAGTTGTGGACCCAAGACATGCTGTTATGCATCTTCTGTTGAGCAGACTTTGAATTAGTCTAGACTTCCCCTTATTGTAAGCATGTTGGTTCACCGACAGGAGTTGTGTATCCAGGTTTTCCCTAATGAAAGGAAGGAGGATAGGCTAATTGGTCTGAAGTTTTTTGGCCTAGTGTGTGATATCTTCCCCGCATCCCAAACATAAGCGACCCCAGTAGATTTAGCCTTATTGAATAGCTTGTTGCAGGTCTTTTTCATAGCCGTTAGCTCAGAAGTCCACCATTGGGGTTTAGTTTTACCCTTGTACCTTGTTTTTGGACAGGCTTCTTCAATGGAACTATTGAATGATGTGGTGATATGCTCGACCAGATTATCCAGACCGGCTTTGTCATTCGGTTCGTACAGAAGTTTGGAGTTGAGGACTTTCATGAAATTCTTCTCATACAGGTGCACATTTCTGTGGACGGCAGGTTCAGCCGCTTTTTCAGCGAGTTTGAACTCAATATAATGGTGATCTGAGAATGAGTGGTCGTCCAGTACATTCCACCCAATAATTTTGTCTGACAGCCGGTCAGTAGCAAACGTTACGTCTATTACTTCTTGTCTGTCTTTAATTGTAAAGGTCGGTTTATTACCTATGTTATAAATACTTAGGTTGGTAGTTATCCGTACTACCCCAGATAGTATGATGAGCGTTCGTGTCTGCCCGCCCATAGTTGGAGAATCAGCAAGGTGGGTGAGGCGGATGGTAATAAGGCAGTTAAATTTGATCCTTAACGCTGAATCTACCTCCCATATACAACGTGCAAGTGCAACCCTACCATATGGCTTCCAGACTATAGTCTTGAAGGTATACAAGCAGGATATAGCCTCCACAGCGGAAGGTGAGTCGTCCACCGTGGTTGATACACGGCTTTCTGGAAGTGCGGAGGTACCCACGCCCATTATTTCTGGGGACTCCAACTCTAACAGAAAATCTGTAATGTCCTTCTCTGAGGACGAAAGCTCTACTTCTGACACAGAAGGGCTGAGGGGAGTCTCCGGACTCTTTGACGCATCTGGCGGGGACACGCTTCTCGATGATACGGACGAAGAGTTCGATAACACCCTTGTCGTGGTGGATGTTAATCTGTCAATTACCAATGATGGTAAACATTTTACAGATTAATCTCCATCACGCTAACGCAGCCTCAGCGGCTCTATTGCTGCGCCTGTCCACAGGTGCTCTATTCAGGGAAGTAGTAGAAGAAGCAACGTCTGACGAGGTCGATCTGATTATTGGTTGCCTCAACCGAATTGTCAATCCATGTTGACAACAATCATATTTGGTTGCGCCAACTACGAAAATGGTGGCTTAAATTATCTGTTGTAGTTGGCACAACCAACTGTTTTAAAAAATTGGTTGTTCTGACAATTTGTCAGTCATATACTACCGACAATTAATTAAAAACAATTTTCATTAATTTTAATTTTATTTATTGAACAAAAATCAAAACAATTCGTAACAAAATTACAAATTCATCACTATTCACCACTATATGAGATGTGGAAATATTTGACACACATTTTAGTACACGAAAAAAACACAAAACTTTTATGCAAATATCGCTTAACCCTGTGCTTTCAATTTCATGATTGTTGCTTTTATTTTTATACCCTCCAGCATAGGATGGGAGGTATAGTCATTTTGTCACTCCGTTTGTAACACCTCTAAATTTTGATCTGAGACCCCATAAAGTATATATATTCTTAGGTTAGGTTAGGTTAATCTTCATCACTGTATAGTAGCTTCAAATAACCTTATCCTCCATTTAAATAGGCACAATATAGACGTGGCGCTGATTCAGGAACCTTGGGTCAGAGGCAAACTAATCATGGGCCTCAAGGATGATAAATTTAATTTGATATTTCATAATGACTCGAATAAAACAAGAGCATGCATTCTAATTAGAAAAAACTTTGAGAGCTTTATTCTTAATCAGTTATGTGATCGCGATCTGGTAGCTATCACTTTGTTACAGGAAGGTAAGGAACTCATTCTGTCCTCAGCGTACTTTTCTCATGATGATCTGGCTAGTCCACCTCCCGCCAGAGTGAAAGAGTTATTTCAATTTTGTATAACCAATGGGATACTCTTTGGGGAAGTACTGATGTTAACCCGAGAGTAGAGTCTCTATTGGAATATATACTGGAGAATGGCTTGAAAATTGAGAATAGAGGTTCAGACCCAACGTTTGAGACTAGAAATAGGAAGGAAGTCTTAGACCTGACAATAAGCACTGGGTATAATTATGTTGTGGACGATTGGAAGGTCTCCAGAGAATTTAGTTTCTCGGACCATAAGTATATAGAATTCTGCATAGGGAACTTCAAATTGAATGATAAGGTCTGCTTTAGAAACCCAAGAAGGGCCAAATGGGATAAATTTAGAAGTTTATTGAGTAAATCGGTCGTATTTGAAGGACCCTTCGTGGGCACGGCAGACTTACATAGTTCGGTTAACATACTAGAGGACCAATTGAAAAGGGCTTATTTAAAATCATGCCCAATTTGTAGGCGGAGTAACCCTAAGAATAAAAGATGGTGGAACCAGAATCTTAAGGCTCTTAAACAGCAAGCTAGGAAGGCTTTTAATGCAGCAAGAAAATGTGGTAGTGAACAATCCTGGGTGGTATATAACGACTATCTACGGGTTTATAAGAAAGAACTGAGGAAATCAGAAAGAGAGGATTTTTGTAATCTTATTGAGGAACTGGCCAGTATTAAGGATACTTTCAGAATCCGGAAAATGATGGCTAAAGAACCACACTTTGTAGTTAGTATACAAGATGAATCAGGTGCTGGGACTTCATCCCCAGGTGATACTCTGGCGTGTCTACTGAGAGTACATTTTCCTGGTTGTAATGTAGACCAAGATTCCCAGGGATACCAGTCTAATGTAGAAGTTGTAAATACTCACGTGGTCGATAACCTGATAACTCATCATAGTGTGAAATGGGCAATTCACACCTTTAGACCTTTTAAATCTTCTGTCTTTGACGGAATTTTTCCTATTATGTTACAGGAATCTTTTGAGGTGATTTCAGCGTATCTAGTCGAATTATTTAGGACTTGCTTAAAACTAACTTATGTTCCCAATTCCTGGAGGAGGGTTGAAGTTGTTTTTATACCGAAAGCGGGGAGATTAAATTATAGCTCAGCGAAAGACTTCAGGCCAATCACTCTCATCATTCTTTGTCAAGACATTGGAAATAATCCTGGATAATTATATTAGGAACAATATTGGCACTGACTTCTTCTCGAGTAGCCAACATGCATACATCAGAGGCAGATCAGTAGACTCAGCTCTACACTGCGTTGTCCATCATATTGAGCGAGCCTTGGACTTCAAAGAGTTCACGCTCGCACCTTTCCTCGATATAGAAGGTGCTTTCAATAATGTCCTCCCATCTGCTATTGAGACGGTGCTAATACCTGCGTGATGAGGAAAGCGAATAGGGGAACCCCCAAGGGGGTGTTATGTCACCACTTTTATGGATCCTAGTAGTGAACAAAATCTTATCCAAATTGGACTCATCTGGTATTAGGATATGTGCCTATGCCGATGATATCGTTGTATTATCCATAGGTAAATTTCTACCAACGGTGTCCGAAATCTTAGAGGGCTCTCTAGGAGAAATATCAAACTGGGCAAGGGGTTGTGGTTTGAATATTAATCCCTCAAAGACGGATCTGGTACTATTCACTCGTAGTAATAAATTACCAGAGTTTAGATTACCGAAACTTCAAGGAATTACAATTCAGCTGTCGAACTCTGCAAAATTTTTAGGGGTCATACTGGATAGCAAATAAAGAGGCCCGAATAAGGAAAGCCTTCGCTGCCTTATACTCATGCCAAAAGTTCATAGGCCCTAGATGGCGGTTAAAACCTAGGCTTATCCACTGGCTTTACTCAGCTGTGGTCAGGCCTGTTCTGACTTATGGCTGTCATACTTGGTGGACAATTACAGGGTATGATACACATGTTAAATCTCTAACTAGAGTAAATAGAGTCGCACTTGGCTACCTGACGGGTGCGATGAAATCCACCGCAGTAAGATCATTAGAAATAATAACGGGTATTCAACCAATTGATATATTTATAAAAGTGTGTGCGGAACTTACAATGACACGGCTAGCTCAGCAGAACATTTTGTTAGGTACAAATTCTAGACATACTGGGTTGGTTGACCGTTCCCTAGGTTATTCCGAGACTGACTACATGACTAGCCACGATGTTGTAGGTAAAGGGGTAAAAATTAAATTCCCCACTCTGGAAGAGTGGTTGAATGAAAACGTAAGGTTCCACGACATCAATGTGTTCACGGATGGCTCCAAACTGGATGAGGGTACGGGCTGTGGTATATTCTGCCGTGAGCTTGACCTGGAGGTCTCTCTTCGACTACGTAGCGAATGCAGCATCTTTCAGGCGGAGATATATGCAATTTCAAAGGCGGCTGAACTTATTTCGTTGAGGCAAATATACACAAGCGATATTTGCTTTTTCATCGATAGCCAGGCCGCTTTAAAGGCTCTACTAAGCACGAATATAAGGTCAACGCCGCTGTCGCAGAGAGCTTAGGGTTCTCGAGGAACAGCATAATTTAACCCTGTGCTGGGTACCTGGCCACAAAGATACATTCGGAAACGAAGCAGCTGATAAGCTCGCAAAAATAGGGGCCGTGTCCTCGAGGATTGTTGAGGCGGATGCATACGCGCCCCTCTCGTTGGCTTATTATGGTATAAAAACAAAATACAAGAACATCTGGCATCAGAGATGGGTTTCAACAGCCGGATGTGAGCAAACAAAATCGCTATGGGATGAAGGGTCAATAAAGAATACAGAGATGCTGCTAAGCGTGGACAAAGTACAAGTACGTTTGATTGTTGGCCTCATAACAGGACATAATAGTCTTGGTAAGCATATGTTTAGAATTGGCTTACGAAGTGATGATATGTGTCGTTGGTGTCAGGATCCTGACGCTGTTGAAGATACGATTCATTTCCCATGCCAATGTTGTCATTTAGAAGAAGCAAGATACTCGGTTCATTTTTCTTTCAGACACTTGACGAATTAAAAGGATTGGATCCGCTTAAACTTCTAAAATTCTGCAAGGCATCAGATTGCAACGCAAGACTTAACTGAGGGACTGGAGAAGAGGAACTATGAGGAATCACAATGGATCATGCATGGTCTCAGTGGGCGCTTGGTCTTACTCGCCAAGTGCCATCCTCACTCTACCTAACCTAACCATATATATTCTTAATCGTCGTAAAATTCTAAGACGATTTAGCCATGTCCGTCCGTCTGTGTTAATCACGCTACAGTCCGCAATAATAGAGCTAGGTTGATCAAATTAAGTACAAATACTTCTTATAGTTGCAGGTTGTTTGGGATTGCAAATGGGCCATATCGGTCCATATTTGGATATAGCTCCCATATATAGCGTCTAACTTGTTGTGATTCCTACTGTTCTCATCTTTTTTTGTGTTTATCGGTATTATTTTCTTTAGGTTTGAGTTATTTTGTGAGGTCACATGCTATCCATGGTGGAGGGTATATAAGATTCGGCATGGCCGAACTTAACGCTTTTACTTGTTTATTTATGTAAAACATTTTGCACAACATATTCTGCATTCCACACATTATTATCCACACGAGATTATATTTGATTGCATATACCATTCTTTAACAAGATGTTGAAGATTTTTTTATGTCGAGTAATTTTATTTTTTGTTTGTCATGTATCAATAAAAGAACAGCAACCAATCTTTCGGTTGTATTTCCCAAAATACGTTTAATTATTCTAAATTTGGAAAATGATTGGGATAACCAGTAAACGATTATTTATTAATAATTTTTCTGTTGTAGTAACCAATTATTCGTTGCGATAATAATCGTTGGTCTATTGATACAATTTCTGTTGTCAAGAATAAAACATTGGTTGTCACAACTAAAAATCGATCATATGGTACTATAACGAAAATTTAAAATTGGTTACCACAACTAACCGAGTGTCAATGAAAAACACAATCTTAATTCGATTGATACAACCATCGATTTAGTTGCAAGCATTTTCATTTGATCGTATCCATGTTATTTTTGTTGTTTCAACTAATTACATATATATAAATACAACCGACAGACGGTGTAGGCAATATACTTTTTGTTGCTAGTACTATTTTTTTATTGTTACAATCGAATTCCAACCAATTATTTTCCTGGGTGAATGCATTGTAAATCCATCGTGAAATAGCGCTTCAAAGACATTTTAAGCAAGCGTTGTGGAAGCGTCCCAAAACAGTGCTTTCACAACGCTTTTTTAGTGGTACCGTCATAAATTTCTGGATAATATTATTTCAGGTTATTTTAAAAGCCGTCTCGAAGACAACATTTTTGCAGTGTACATTAGGACTAGTCACTTTTTTACCTTTTTGGAAAATCAAATTGCTCCTGATATTACCGTATAGGGCGCATAAAAATATGAAGAACTGCGGTTTAATTTTTTTAGTATTGAATTTTTTCCTGATTTTCAAATTTGAGAAAATTTTTTTTATAATAAGTCTGCTAAATCGCGGATCTTAATTCACGTGACTACGAATCAGCTTTTAATCTAAAATTGGACATATAGTTTTTGAGATATGGCGGTTTTAAAATTTACAAAATATATATTTGTATACCCTACACCACACTGTGGTACAGGGTATTATAACTTTGTGCATTTGTTTGTAACACCTAAAAGGAGAAGAAATAGACCCATCGTTTATTATACCGATCGACTTAGAATCACTTTCTGAGTTGATTTAGTTATGTCCGTCTGTCTGTCTGTCTGTCCGTCTGTGCATGTATTCTTGTAATCAAAGTACAGGTCGCAATTATGGTCCGATCTCGACGAAACTTTACACATATCTTGTTCTTGGCCCAAGGACGATCCCTATTAAATTTGGTTAAAATCGGTTCAGATTTAGATATAGCCCCCATATATATGTTACCCCGATTTGACATGTAAGCGCTGTAAAAACTTTATTTTATATCCGATCAGTATGAAATTCGGCAGAAAGAGGTTTCTTATTATATGAATGAACACTGCTAAATTCGGAGAAAATCGGTTCAGATTTAGATATAGCCCCATATATACGTTACCCCCGATTTGACATGTAAGCGCTGTAAAAATGTTATTTTATATCCGATCAGTGCGAAATTCGGCAAAGAGAGGCTTCTTATTACATGAAGGAATACTGCTAAATTCGGAGAAAATCGGTTCAGATTTAGATATAGCCCCCATATATATGTTACCCCCGATTTGACATGTAAGCTTTGTAACAACTGGATTTTTTATCCGATCAGTGCGAAATTCGGCAGAAAAAGGTTTCTTATTACATGAAGGAATACTGCCAAATTCGGAGAAAATCGGTTCAGATTTAGATATAGCCCCCATATATATGTTACCCCCGATTTGACATGTAAGCTTTGTAAAAACTGGATTTTTTATCTGATCAGTGCGAAATTCGGCAGAAAAAGGTTTCTTATTACATGAAGGAATACTGCCAAATTCGGAGAAAATCGGTTCGGATTTAGATATAGCCCCCATATATACGTTACCCCCGATTTGACATGTGAGCGCTGTATTTATTTTATATCCGATCAGTGCGAAAGTCGGCAAAAAGAGGTTTCTTTCTACATGAAGGAATACTGCCAAATTCGGAGAAACTCGGTTTAGATTTAGATATAACACCCATATATATGTTACCCCCGATTTTACCCGATTTTTATATATGTTATTACCGATTTGACATGTAAGCGCTGTAGAGACTGTATTTTATATCCGATCAGTACGAAATTCGACAGAAGGAGGTCTTTTTATATGAATGAGTATTCAGGGAAGATCGGTTCAGATTTATATTAAAGCTCCATATACATATATGTTCCTCCTGATTTGGTATCAAACCGCTATAGAAGTTGTATTTTACTTCCGATCATTAAAATTTTCCAGAAAGATGTTTCTCAATTTAGGAACGATTATTGCTTAATTTAGCGATTATCGTTTCAGAATTAGATAATATGTTTCTACCCATTTAGCAATTATTCCAAATTATTATGGCAATGGCCCTTATCGCATTGTTAGGGAGGTGTAGGGTATTATATAGTCGGCCCCGCCCGACTTTCTGTGTTTCCTTACTGGTTTTAAAATGAGGAAAACCCCTTTATCTCCAAAACTATGTGACAGTTGCACAGCAAATTATTAAATGGCGATATTTTAAAGAATGTTTATGGCAATTTTTTTTGTTAATTTTTTAAATCAGAACATTATACTCAGCGTGCCTCAAGCTGTAGAAAGATGGCATAGATTGACGCCAAAACGGCTAATGAAGTTTTGTTCAGAATCATTCGACCATGAAGAGATCAAAATCGGATCTGCTTCCTTCGCGAAATGAGTATTTTTAGCCAAAGAGGCAAACTTAATTACTTTGTTTTTGTAAAGAAAATCGCAGAGATTTAGAAATGTAACATAATTTCCTTTAAATATGAGCATTTCTAAGATGTTTTGTTGTGTTCGCGATATTTGCACTATTATCACATTCCATACTTCTTGGATGACTTTTTCCTAAGAGCTGACCGTACGCATGATAATTGCATTATATAGAAAAATATTTCTGAAATTAAATGTTTTTTGTTCTAAAATTATTTGTAGCGAGATGTTTATCGCGAAAATATTGATAATGATCAATATTTCAGAGATCACAGAATGCAAATCTACTTTATGAAATGCGCTAATATATTTTTGTAAACATTTGATGGTGAAAATCGGATTTATGGATTCCAAAAAATTCGCAATGTACTAATATTGCAAATATCGCAGACACAACAAAATATCTTAGAAATGCTCTTATTTAAATGAAATTATGTTACAGTACTAAATTTCTGCGATTTTGTCTCTTGGGTAAAAATGCTGTTTTCGCGATATCTCTCCGAAAGGAAGCAGGTCCGATTTTTAACTCTTCATAGTCGAATGGAGAGGATGATTATAAACAAAACTTCATTTGCCGTTTTTGGCGTCAATCAATGGCATTTTAGAACTTAGATAGAAATTTAGCAACAAAAATTGGCATAAACAGTCTTTCAAATACCGCAATTTAATTGTTTGTTGTGTGGTGATCACGAATCTGCTCTTGATCTAGAATCTTGCATATAGTTTTGGAGAAATAGGGGTTTTGCAAATTTTAAAACCGCCGTATCTCAAAAACTTTATGACCAATTTTAAATCAAAATCCAGATTCGTGATCACGACATCAAAGTGAGCTGAGATCCGTGACTTAGCAGACTTACTATAAAAATTTATTTTTTCTCAAATTTGAAAATCAGGAAAAACTCAAAACCAAAAAATTCGGTTTTGAGCATCAGTAATTGCATTCAGTGCGTAAGGTTTTTGATGGCAAAGTAAAAAAAATATTTATTTGTAATTAGTTCATCATCCCCGACATTGTAGTGCGATGAGCATTTGCCGCAAAAAAAGTGACTAACCCTAGTGTACATACATACATACCCAGCAAAAAAAGAGCACCCAAAGAAGCAATAAAAATCCCCAACTTATGATCCGGAAGTTGTTCTAATTTGGATTTTCACCAATGAATTTAACAAGGGGTTGTCGCGCCGGGGAAGTACTTCTTTGTCACCACTTTTGCACAACTCTTTTAAAGCACTGTAAGATTTGCTTTTTTGGTGTTGTATTTATTTGATGAATGTATGTCGTTCTTATTAACATCTTTGGGTCCAGAGATTTCATATTTTAAAGGAATACAAATGTTGACATAGGGAAGGGAACGTATAAATAATATACTATTGGCCAAAGAGATTAACGATCATATATACATATGTATGTATGTTTAGGACATTTGAAGATGTCTGTAATCTGTATGGTGTAGATGGCTCTTGAAAAGTGTGACCCCATAGTGTAATTAACATTCTCACAAAAAAAAGTTTTCCGTAGCCCCGGTTCAGAGAGTAGTAAAGTACCACAGTGTGGTACAGTATGTATGGTATGGTATATTTAATTACCACAATTTCTTTTAAAATTATTTAATTATAACCTACACCACACTGTGGTACAATTTATTATGATTTTATGCATTTGTTTCTAACACCAAAAATGAGAAGAGATATATAGAACCATCGTTTATTATACCGATCGACTTAGAATCACTTTCTGAACCGATTTAGCTATGTCAGTTTGTGCATGCGTTCTTGTAATCTATGTGCAGGTCACAAATATAGTCCGATCTCAAAGAAATTTTGTACATATCTTTATTTTGGGACAAGACAATTCGTATTGACATTGAAAGACAATCCGTATTTCTTTCGTCTACGGCGAACGATCAAAAATCTCTTAACTATTTGAATATCAGTTTAGAACCAGATATCGTAATATATATGAATGTACCTTCGATTTAGCTTATACCCTCTATAGAAGATATAATTTCCTTTCGATGTTCATGAAATTTGGTAAAGAGTGTCTTATTTTAACAGTTAATATCTGTGTGAACAATATCGGTTAAAATTTACATATAGCCCCACATACTCACATGGATGTGTACCTTCCGATTTAACATCTAAGCTCCATAGAAGTCATATTTTAGCCAAATGTACTATTTTGCACAAAGAATTTTATAATCCTAGAATAAACGGTCACTAGCAAGGTTGAAAAAATTTGTTTTCATGTTTTGCATCAGAGCATTATTAAATTTGGCAGAGATTAGTTTATAGAATCACGAACACTGCGAAATTTGATAAAAAATGGATACCCTTCAGATAAAGGCCAAATTTAAATACAGACCCATATAGAATTTTGCATCTAAAATAGGTGTCAAACACGATTTATAAAAATCAAAACAGCAACAAGAGAACAACTACAAAGGTTAAATAGATGAATACAGTACGTTCTGTCTAATACAATGTGAGTTACGCCTTTTGTTCTTTATCAAAAACGAGCACTTGATGTTACGTCTTTTTTTCTTGAATAAAATCGTGATTTTTTGACGAAAAACAAATTTTAATTTTTTGAGGGTTACGCTCTTGGGCATTTCTGGTGACGCTATATTAACATTTTTGGAAAGTATAAAGTGTTGTTCATAAATTCAGTTTTTATCGCAATCCAATGTACTACAATTCCAAAATTTAACATATTTCGAAGAAAATCAGCAAACTTTGAAATGACTTTATGTTATTTTAATCGACTATGAAAAAGTTAGACTATGAAAAGTTAGTTAGAAGTTAAACCTAGTCGACTGAAACGAAATTTAATTGATGAAAAAGTCGACTAGCTTCCAGAACCATTCACTAATTCTGATATAGCCGCCATATATATATTTCTTCCCTTTAGCACTATAGACGCAGTATTTTACATATATATCATAGCCCTCATACATATGTTCCTTCCGATCTGGACTTTTATCACTTCACAAGATTCATTTTACATCCAATCGTTTTAAAATTATGCATTCTTAGGTTAATAATTTATATTCCGAAATTACATTTTGGTTAGTTATTTAGAAGAACTTCATTAAATGCCGAAAAAATGTTCATACTTATGAATTGGAAGTACTTATAATGTTATTCTTTTGGAAGTACTTCTTTTATTTTTTGCTGGGTAGTTATTAAATACCAAAACATTTGTAATGTTACTAGCGACCACCACAAGCATGAATTAAATATTCGCACTCACTTGAAATACATTTTGGTATGGCGTACAGGGATAGTGGCAGCATGTGTGGCATTTAATTTATTTATCTTATGGATATTGCTTGTTAAGTCCTCTGGATTAAACTATTCATTGCAAGATCCGAACATTAAATTAATGACAAAATGATTTAAGTGATTATTAATACGTGAACTAATATTTAGGTTAAAGCAATCCGTTGCATGTATGTACAATGCCATATTATACACGACTTTTTAGCTAAATTGGAACGTGGTATGAAATGAGGCCATAAGACACAGTATATTGTTAACCAAGAGAGCAAAATCGGATAAGTCCAATAGGCTGCGTCATTCAATTTACGCAGAACATATACATATATATATATGTAAAATACATATGAGTAGTTCTTTCTCAATGTTGCCCTAGAGTAAAATGGGTGGCAATTTAAATTCACTTTTATTCGAATCATAATCACCAGGTGGTTTGCTTTAGCGATGTTTGTATGTCCGTCCGTTCCTCCGACGTTCATGTAAACGTTGCAATCAAAATGATGTCACAATTCTGATGAAATTTGGCATAAGCAACTTTGCCGCATCAAGAACGAAAAGTAATGAAATTGGTGAAAAGAATATCAGCTCAGATTAAGATATTTCCCTCAAATATATGTACCTCAGATTTGGCATCTAAGCGCTATAGAAGTCATATTTAAATCAGATAATTACTAAATTGCGCAAAAAGGATTTTTTGCGGGATTTTGATGTAACCCCCACATAAACATATATTCCTTCCGATTTAACATCATGCTATCAATGGAAGCCGCTTTTTTCTTCGATTATTATGGAATTTGGTAGAGACCCCACGTTAAATGAAATCGATTCAGACATTGCCCAAATGTTCATGTTCATTCCGAGATTTCAAAAACAATAACTTAATTCTCTCAAGAATGAATGGATCGCTTGATCTTTATCAATATAAAATATTTTTAAATTTTTACCTTTCATGGCAACTTTTAGATAATATTACAGTTTAGCCAAATCTGCAGTCAAAAACTGAGTTTTAAACACTGATTTGGAATCAGTGGGTCAACATATAGCGAAAAAGTTCAAACTATATAGAAAAGGTGTCCAATGCAGCGACTTTGACATTGTATTAATTGGAAAAATACTAAGACACACATTTTTCTATTTTCGAAAAATTATTTAGAATAAGATAGAAACAAGTAAAGGCGTTAAGTTCGGCCTGGCCGAATCTTATATACCCTCCACCATGGATAGCATGTGAATGGTTTCGGGCACAAATAAAGTCATATTACAAAATTTCAGCCCGATTCGTTGAAATTTGTGGTTTTTGTTGCGTGAAGAAGTAAAATCTAGAGGGACCTTTGTATGGGGGTTATATCAAACCATGGACCTATGGCTACGGTTGTTCGTGTGAGGGTGCGGGTATAAATTAACCCCGGTTACCAATTTTCAGCCCGATCAGTTGACATTTGTGGTCTCTATGGCGTTAAGAAGTCAAATCGGACAGATGCTATACATGGGGACTATATAAAAATGTGGACCGATATTGCCCATTCTCAATTCCAAGTTACCTGCAGGTATAAGAAGTATATATACCAAATTTCAGCTACCTAGCTCAAGTATTGTAGATTGTAGCGTGATTACAAGACGGATGGATGGACGGACGGACAAGGCTAAAACGTCTTAGAATTTTACGACGATTAAGAATGTGGTCTCAGATATAAATTTAGAAGTATACCCCCGTCCTATGGTGGATGGTATACAAATATGGTGAATAAGTAAGATGCTAAATGGGGGCTATACCAAAACAATATGGCCCATTTGCAATCCCAAACAACCTGAAACTATAAAAAATTTTTCTACCAAATTTCACCACCCTAGCTCTACATATTATAACGGAGTGTAGCGTGATTACAACAGACGGACGGACGGAATCAAATAATATTGTAAAGGGTCCGCCATCTAAAGTTTTTTGTTTAACTAGTGCTTATTTCGTGAATGGTAACACTTAGCTCATGTCTGATTTGACAGATAATTAGTTTTATCCTTCCGCTGGACGAATATGGTTGTGTATACGCTTGAACAACGCTGGGAGCGATCGACTTACAGAAGATGCCGATTTTGCCAAAAAAATCATCTTTTCAGATGAAGCTCGTTTTGATCTTGGCGGGTATGTAAACAAGCAAAATTGTTGCATTTGGGGCAGAGAAAACCCGCACGCATACATTGAAAAGCCGATACACCCAAAACGAGTCACTGTTTGGTGCGGATTTTGGTCCAGAGGCATAATAGGGCAATTTTTCTTCGAAAATGAGCAAGGAGTGGCCGTAACAGTCAATGGCGATCGTTATCGGGCCATGTTGAACGAATTTTTGTTCACAAAAATTGAAGAGGAGGATATTGGCAACATTTGGTTTCAACAGGACGGCGCTACGTGCAACACAGCCGAAGCTACACCCGATGTTTTGCGCGATGTTTTCCAAAAAAAAAGTTATTTGGCGGGACCTTTTGATGAGAACAGTAGGAATCACAATAAGTAAGATGCTTTATATGGGAGCTATATCAAAACATTGACCGATATGGCCCATTTGCAATCCCAAACAACCTGCAACTATAAGAAGTATTTGTACCAAATTTGATCAACCTACCTCTATTATTGCGGACTGTAGCGTGATTAACAGACGGACGGACGGACGGACGGACAGACGAACATGGCTAAATCGTCTTAGAATTTTACGACGATTAAGAGTATATATACTTTATGGGGTCTCAGATCAATATTTAGAGGTATTAAAAACGGAGTGACAAAATGAATATACCCCCCATCCTATGGTGGAGGTTATAAAAAGAACAGAAACGTTGAAAAAGGTTGATGTTAATTTAGATTGAAGCGAATAGACGTTGTAATGACTCCTGTCTATGGACGGTACACTTAAGCCAATAGATCGGCCTGTGTGCGCTCCTTATTTATGATCTTTTTTAACCCTCAAGAGTTATAGAAAATCTGTTCTTGACACGAATTTTCGCTTCCAGTCATATCCTCTGAGATGAGTCAGATCTGGTAATATGTCGGACCTGAAGAATCCGGATCTTTTATGTGCGAAAGCTGGACATTGACACAGAAAATGCCCCATTGTTTCGATGTTTTCCCCGCATGCCCTTTATTCGTTGTTATCTGCTTGTTCTATGCGGTGCAGGTGTACTTGTAACCATGTTTGGTGTTAGTAAAATACATGTTTTGTTCTCATTTGGGTTACCCCATAGTATCTTTGCAGTTTCCCCACTGTTTCGCTATCGCACATTGTTTTACCAGTGCTTTAACTCTTTCTTCGTACCATTGAACGGCTTTGAATTCTCCAATTTTACGATGTGAAAATATCTGCCTCTTGGAGACAAGTTGTTTGCCCGTTCATTTACATCCACTCCGCTATGTCCAGTCACCCAAAATATCTGGAATGCAGATTCTACAGTTGTACATGGACTGAGTACTCGTAATTATTTATAACTTCCTTTACAGTCCTTCACAGTTTTCGATTTGACCTTTTCGGACGTTATTGCCTTGATTGCCATTATGCTGTGAAGATGTTAGCATCTTAAGAATTCGTGGTATCTCTGAGGTAGTTCCTATACTCCGTGATTGCTCGTATTTCCGCATGAAATACTGTGTTATGGTCCCGTTTCCTCCCAGTTTGGTCCCATTCATGTAGCAGCGGGTTCCCACTGGTACATGTGCTAGTGTTCCGCTCATCCAAGAGCGTGTGTCTAGCACAAATGCTTGGGTTCCCACTGGTACATGTGCTAGTGTTCCGCTCATCCAAGAGCGTGTGTCTAGCACAAATGCTTCACAGTTAGCAGTAAGTGTACTTCAAGAATGCAGTCGGAGATATCCGTTATTTGAATGTGGGCGCCCACTGATACTACTAAATATCTTACGATGGTACGAAAGTTCAATCATTAATCCATTCAACCATCACTCGTAGACGCTGAAAAAAGATCATTGAATAATTTTTTGGATTCTAAATGGATACTATGGATGCATGACATAAAATAGAATAGCTTAGCAGTGAAAATGTGTTTCCAAAAAAAATAAAAAAGAATATTGACTATAGAACATGAACTTCAAACGCGAAATGTGGACTAATCAATGATGTAATTAGCACTTAGGTCGGTGTTTTTACACTGTAATATAGGGGTTTCCAATAGGGATGATATGATTTTAAAGTGACGTTTCGGCCATCTTTAATATGTCATGATCTGTCATTTGTTCAGTAGTGTTTACAATTCCATCATGGAGAGATATACGCAAGAACAACGTTTACAAATTATTCAGTTTTATTATCAAAATAATCTTTCTCCAATTGCAACATTTCGTGCGCTAAGTCAATTTTTTTTAAATTCCAGTCGACCTACGACCTTGACACCCATAAGCAATAGTTTAGCTCTCGTTAAGATCTATCTTTTTTTCCGTTGGCCGATTCCCGATCCGACGTACCGTTAAGGAGCTACATCAAAAATAAACCTTACGTTCACATTTGAAAATGACGCTGTCTATTTTTTTTAAAATCCAAAAACACTTTCCAGTTGACCTACGACCTTGAAACCCATAAACAATATTTTAGCTCTCGCTAAGAGCTATCTTTTTGCCATTGACCGATTCCCGACGTACCGTTAAGGAACTAGAGCAAAAATAAGCTTTCCGTTCACATTTGAAACTAGTGCTAAGTCAATTATTTTCAAATAAAAAAAAACACTTTCCAGTCGACCTACAACCACGACACCCATTAGCAATATTTTAGCTCTCGTTAAGAGCTATATTTGACCGATTGTGGCTACGTGCCGCACAGAAAATGCAACAAATGAATTGTTGCGAGAAAAGTTTGGAGATTCGATTATTTTCAAGAAATTGTGATATTGAATGGCCTCCAAGAAGTTGTGATTTAACACCATTAGACTATTTCTTGTGGGGTTATTTGAAGTCATTGGTCTTTCTAAATAAACCAGACTCTCTTCAAGCATTACAAGTCAATATTGAACCTGCCATTCATGATATACGATTTGATTTAGTGGAAAAAGTGCTCGAAAATTGGTTCCTGCAGAAGAAGTCGTCAAGGCCATTTGAATGACGTTTTATTTAGAACTTAATTGTATAGATTGTACTTCAGATTAAATAAAAAACTTTTGAATTTCCTTAACAATAAGTGTATTTTTTTAAAGAAATCATATCACTCTTATTGGAAACAACTTACAATTATACAATTAATAGGTAACAAATAAAGAAAATCGGTATTAGACATGAATTTTCTCAGTATCTTCCAGTCAAATCCTCTTTTTACTCATCTCAGAGGAAATGACTGGAAGATACTGAGAGAATTCGTGTCTAATACCGGAGCGCACAATAGGCCGAACCACTGGCTTAAGTGTAGATCAATAGACATGAGATGTTGAACCGCCTCCTCTCTTCATAACCTAACTAGAGTGATCAAAAAACCGGTTTTTTTGAAAAAATAAAAAACCGGTGGATGGTTTATTTAAGTTATAAAAAAACCGGTGGACGGTTTTTTCTTCGAAGAAAACCGGGGAAACCGGTAGAACCGGTTTTTTCTGCATAACAAAACAGTATGAAAATTGCCGTTTGCAAAACATTTTCCTTTTTAATAACAAAAAAGGCGATTTTTTAATATTAAATTTTTAAAAGCGATGTCTTCTGATCAGGAATCTTGCACCAAATTTAGTCCTGTTGGATAGTAGTTATGAGTTGGATTGTGATGAATATTGTCATTTGAGTCAAACGGTCCTTTTATCTCATACTTGTAACTAATTAGCTATTGTATTTAGAAACATTTTCCAAAAGTGTTATCGATAGTCTTTTCTTCAACTTTTTAAAAAATTAGCAAATATATTTTCATTACTTTTTTGCAAAATTAAACTTTTTTGAAATTTTGGTAAAAACCTATGTTTTAATTTTTGATTTTTTTGCTTAAAAGAAAGCTTAGATAATTTCCTTTAAAAGCTTTGTGACCTATTAATGGGATGGGACCTGTTGATCTATCAAAATAAATATAAACCTCTGAAAAAAATTAACGTTCAACCAAACATTTTAGCATTTCAGATGAGAAAAACAACCGTTTGACAAAAATGTCAATATTTTACACCCTCGAACTCGGAAAGTCCTTAACCGATCTCGTTGGAATTGTGTCTCATAACTACTATCCGATAGGGCTACTTGGTGCAATTTTCATCCCGGCAGAAGACATCCATTTTAAAAATTAACTCACTTGACATGCAATTCCCCTTATGTAGTTCAGTCAAGAATTAATACTAATATTTTGGGGTATTAAATAGAATATTTAATAGAGGTACTAAATCTTTATACATATATATTTTATATACACACTTTAGTTCAGGTGGGTATATACGAGTATATAAATATATAAGAGTATACACTAGTCGGTTTACCCAATTGAAATTTTCTTACTTGTGTTTGTTTCGGTTTGGAAGTGGGAGAATGCGTTTACTTTTCACATAACTTCTGCGCGTATGAATCATTTATTTTCTTTACATTCTTGTAATTTGTATAGAAATTGGTGAATGGCTTCGGATTCTAGCAAAGTTGCCGAGTCCTTTTAGGCCATATAAGGAGATCTTTCATATTATTATCTTAATTTGTGATATTTTGTATATAAAGTTGTAAATAATTTTTAATATTTTAGTGATAACAAAAAAACCGAAAACCGGTGGAAACAAACGAAAAAAACCGGTTGCACCGGTTGTTCGAAATTCATGATTTTGAGAAAAACCGGGGACGGTGGAAGCAAATCACTCTAAACCTAACCTAACAAATAACAAGTAAAAGCGTTAAGTTCGGTCTAACAAATAACAAGTAAAAGCGTTAAGTTCGGTCATGCCGAATCTTATATACCCTCCACCATGGATAGCATGTGACCTCACAAAATAACTCTAACTTAAAGAAACTAACACCGAAATACAAAAAAAATATTTAGTAGATGAGAACTGTGGGAATTACAACAAGTTAGATGCTATATATGGAAACTATATCTAAATATGAACCGATATCGCCCATTTGCAATCCCACACAACATGCAACTATAAGAAATATTTATACCAAATTTTATCAACCTAGCTCTATTATTACGGACTGTAGAGTGATTACAACAGACGGACATGGCTAAATCGTCTTAGAATTTTACGATAAAGAATATATATACTTTATGTGGTCTCAGATCAATATTTAGAGGTGTTACAAACGGAGTAATATATAGTATCCAACTTATTGTGATTCCTACTGTTCTCATCTACTCTACATTTACCATATTTTTAGACCCTACACAATAGGATGGGGGGTATATTAATTTTTTGTCACTCCGTTTGTAACACCTCTAAAAATTTATCTGAGACCGCATAAAGTATATATATTCTTAATCTTCTTAAAATTCTAAGACGATTTTGCCATTTCCGTCCGTCCGTCTGTTGTAATCACGCTACAATCAATAATACTTGAGCTAGGTGGCTGAAATTTGGTACAGATACTTCTTATCCCTGCAGGTAACATGGGTTTGAGAATGGGCTATATCGGTACACATTTTGATATAGCCCCCATGTATAGCATCTGTACGATAGAGACCACAAATGTCAACTGATCGGGATGAAAATTGGTAACTGGGGTTAGTTTATACCCGCACCCTCACACGGACAACGGTAGCCATAGGTCCATGTTTTGATATAGCCCCCATACTAAGGTCCCTCTAGATTTTATTTCTTAACGCAACATAAACCACAAATTTCAAAGAATCGTGCTGAAATTTATGACTTTATTTGTGCCCGAAACCATTTACATGCTATCCATGGTGGAGGGTATATAAGATTCGACCAGGCCGAACTTAATGCTCTTTAGAAGATGAGAACACTAGGAATCACAATAAGTAAGATGCTATATATGGGAGCTATATCAAAAGCGTTAAGTTCGGCCATGCCGAATCTTATATACCCTCCACCATGGAAAGCATGTGACCTCACAAAATAACTCAAACCTAAAGCAAATAACTCAAACCTAATATAGTATAACACTAGGAATCACAACAAGTTCGATGCTATATATGGGAGCTATATCTAAATATGGACCGATATCGCCCATTTTCAATTCCAAGTTACCTGCAGCTATAATAAGTATCTATACCAAATTTCAGCCACCTAGCTCAAGTATTATAGATTGTAGCGTGATTACAGTCCGTCTGTGGTAATCACGCTACAGTCCGCAATAATAGAGCTAGGCTGATCAAATTTGGTACAAATACTTCTTATAGTTGCAGGTTGTTTGGCATTGCAAATGGGCGATATCGGTCAGTGTTTTGATATAGCTCCCATATATAGCATCTAACTTGTTGTTATTCCTACTCTCATCTACTATATTTTTTGTGTTTTTCGGTGTTATTTTCTTTAGGTTTGAGTTATTTTGTGAGGTCACATGCTATCCGTGGTGGAGGGTATATAAGATTCGGCCAGGCCGAACTTAACGCTTTTACTTGTTTTTGATTCCGTCCGTCTGTTGTAATCACGCTACACTCCGTTATAATAGAGTTAGGGTGATCAAATTTAGTAGAAATATTTGTTATAGTTTCAGGTTGTTTGGGATTACAAATGGGCCATATCTGCCAATGTTTTGATATGGCCCCCATATATAGCATCTTACTTTTTATGATTCCTACTGTTCTCATCTACTACACATATACTATATTTATCCCCTCACCTTAGAGAGGAGGGTATATACAAGAGGGTATATATAAAAGTAACCTTTTGATGTTTTTTGGCTGTAATTTAAAAAAAATTAAAAACTTTGATTCTTCTTGTGGATTATTTTTATTTGGTCTTTTAATTTTTTTTTACATCAAGTCGAGAATATGATGTCATGTAAATGGCCGCCGCCACAGTTGATTGTCATTTGAGCCCTTTTTATGGCATTTTCCATCACTTTGGCCAAAACTTCCGGCGATAGGTCCTCACATTCTTGACGGATATTGTCTTTAAGAGCTGCAAGAGTCTGAGGCTTGTTGACATAAACCCGCGACTTCAAAAAGCCCCACAAAAAGAAGTCTGGAGCGGTCAAATCAGGCGATCTTGCTGGCCAGTGCAAATCGCCAAAACGGGAGATTAGGCGCCCGGGAAATGCATCCTTCAGAATATCGGTTGTGGCACGTGCAGTGTGTGCCGTTGCACCGTCCTGTTGGAACCACATGTTTTCCAATCCCAATTCATCAAGTTGCGGCAAAAAGAACTCGTTGATCATTGCTCTGTAGCGCTCACCATTCACAGTAACTCTTGGCCCTCGACGTCTTCGAAGAAAAAAGCTCCGATGACTCCTCCAGCGAAAACAGCACACCATGCAGTGACTTTGAGCGGGTGTAATGGCTCTTCGTGGGTTACACGCGGATTTTCAGTGCCCCAGAAGCGTAAATTTTGCTTATTTACGTACCCGCTAAGATGGAAATGGGTCTCATCACTCATGATTATTTTTGATGAAAAATCATCTTCCTCTTGGTGGTGATTAAGGATGGCTTGAGCGTATGTTAGACGCGATTGGCGGTCAGCAGCTAACAGCTGATGCACCGTCTGGACTTTGTATGGAAACATCTTCAAATCTTGTACCAACATTCGCTGTAGAGACCGTCGACTGATACCCATTTGCGTGGCACGTCGTCTGGTCGATGTCGACGGCGCTTCCATGACATCCTCGGCTACAGCAGCAATACTCTCTACAGAACGGCTACTCCGGGGTCTGCCACGCCTGGCAGCATCTCGTGTTGTGCCAGTCTCTTCGAGGCGAGAGGCTAAACGTCGCAGTGTTTCACCAGTAGGCGTTGGACGGCCAGAAAATCTGCGACGAAATTCACGTTGTGCCAAAGTCACCGACCGATTATTGGTCAAATAAATAGTCAGCAATATTCCGCGTTCTGGAGCAATGTAGCGTAACATTGTTTATTAACGTGTATTTCGCATGTGTTTACTACACAAATTTCAAAACAGAACTGACATTAGGGGCCAATCGCAAAATTTATAGCATTTTCTGATAGGAGGATTACTTTTGCGCCACCTTGTATCATTTGCTACGAGCCAAAAGTGTAACACATCGAAGGAGTGACCTAAGACCCTAAGTATGTTCAGCGGATATCCGTTTTGGGTAATTTTAAGTCATTTGAGCAATGTCCGTCCGTCCATCTGTCTGTCTGTCTGTGTGTCCGTCTGTGTGTCCATATATAGCATCTTACTTTTTATGATCCCTACTATTCTCATCTACTACACATATACTATATTTATCCCCTCACCTTAGAGAAGAGGGTATATATCATTTGCTACGAGCCAAAAGTGTAACACATCGAAGGAGTGACCTAAGACCCTAAGTTTTTTCAGCGGATATCCGTTTTGGGTCATTTTAAGTCATTTGAGCAATGTCCGTCCGTCTGTCTGTGTGTCTGTCTGCTGGCTGGTGCGCACGATAACTCTCGAAGGGAGTAACCGATTGACTTCAAATTTGGTATGCGGCTAAGTTCGAAGATGGGCCATATTGGTCCACTCCTTCTAGTACCTCCCCCACAAAGGGTTAACTTTTAGTGAAATATTGATTCTTTAATACGTTCTATACTACGTACTCGAATCTTCTGAAATTTCACACATAGTATTAGTTTGTTAGTCACTAACACATCAAGGAAAATGGGCGAAGTGGCCACTCCCTTTTTGGTACCTCCCACACAAATGGACCATTTTGCACCAAAAGTTAACTGCTTATGTCTTCAATATCAGTTCATACAAATACTTGAAATTGTGTACAGTGTAATGCTTTTATAGTACCTAGAGTCCACAGTAAAGTGGGCGTTATTAGCACTCCCCTTTTGGTACCTCCCACACAAATTTAAATTGATAATAATTTATTAAAACAAAAAAATCATTTACCTTTTTTTTGGGGACTCAAGGTGAGGGGATTCATAAGTCGGTTTACCCGACTGAACTTTCTTAATTGTTTTTTGATTCCGTCCGTCCGGGTGATAAACTTTGGTAGAAATATTTGTTATATGTAGTTTCAGGTTGTTTGGGATCAATGTTTTGATATAGCCCCCATATAGCATCTTACTTATTGTGATTCCTAGTGTTCTCATCTTCTATACATTCACCATATTTGTATACCCTCCACCATAGGACGGGGGGTATAACACTTATAAATATAGATCTGAGACCACATAAAATATGTATATTCGTAATCGTCGTTAAATTCTAAGACGATTTAGCCATGTCCGTCCGTCCGTCTTTTGTAATCACGCTACAATCTACAATACTTGAGCTAGGTAGCTGAAATTTGGTATAGATACTTCTTATACCTGCAGGTAACTTGGGGTTGTGAATGGGCTATATCGGTCGACATTTTGATATAGTCCCCATGTATAGCATCTGTCCGATTTGTCTTCTTAACGCCATAGAGACCACAAATCAGTGCTGCGGAGTCGAGCCAAAACTATTCGACTCCGACTCCAGCTCCGACTCCGGCAGGTTAATAACATAAATTTCTAAAATTTTATTTCTATTTAGACGTGAGTTCATGTTTTTGAAAATAAGATATAGCTTTGTTAAATAACAGAAAAAATTGGTATTGAATACCAGTAGTTAAATAAATTGTATTATTTATTTATTGATGTTTGACTTGCAAGCTGCAACTAATATGGGAATTCTTTCAACATAAAATCGTGATAAAATTTTCATCAATAACTGCCTCTGTTTTAATATACCGCAATTTTTGGAAATTATTTCGCTTCAAGCAACCACTCCATTCGTTAGTTATTATACCCTACCACACACTATGTTACAGGGGGTTATAAATTAGTTTTTTGGCAGATTTGTAAAAAATACTGCATCTAGACCCATCTTAAAATATACCGTTCAACTCAGAATCTCTAGCTGTCCGTCTATCTATCTTAAGTTGTTCGTTAAGTACAGGTCGAAATTTCACTACGATCCTGCTCTTTCACACCAGGGAGGAAAGCTATTGAAATTGGTCAAAATCGGTTTCGATCGAAATTGCCCCCATATATAAATGTTTCTATAGAAAATTCTGTTTAGATTCAGATTTATAAGGTAATTATCTCATATTTATATTTACAATATCTGAGCTTATTCTGCTCTAACAAGGTCTTGTATCATATAGTAGGCTTTGCCCGACATTTCCTTACTTGTTTTGTACTCGCTTAATAATATCGTATAGTCTTGCAAAAATACTTATTTTGTTAGATAAATATAATCAGAGCTTTCCTAAAACTGTTTTACATAAAAAACTCGATAGTTTGGCTAACTTTATAGATATTTGTGGCATACAAAAAGGTTAAAAAAGCTGCGAATATTTTATCCTTCTTTGGTATCAAAATTGTTTTCCCAAACATTTTTGAGTGCAAAAGTTCTATCACATAAATGGTACATTTTGCACAATCCATCTCGGAGTCGGAGTCGACCATAATTTTTCGACTCCCACTCCGGGCAAATTTCCCAGACTCCGACTTCACAGCCCTGCCACAAATGTCAACTGATCGGGCTGAAAATTGGTAACTGGGGTTAATTTATACCCGCACCCTCACACGAACAACCGTAGCCATAGGTCCATGGTTTGATATAACCCCCATACAAAGGTCCCTCTAGATTTTACTTCTTCGCGCAACAAAAACCACAAATTTCAACGAATCGGGCTGAAATTTTGTAATATGACTTTATTTGTGCCCGATACCATTCACATGCTATCCATGGTGGAGGGTATATAAGACTCGGCGAGGCCGAACTTAACGCTTTTACTTGTTTATTTTCTGGTCGAGTTCTCGTTTAAGAGGATATGTCATTTTTATACCCTACACCACACTGTGGTACAGGGTATTATAAGTTTGTTTCACGGCAGATGTTTGTAACACCTGAAAATAACACAGCTAGACCCGCCTTAAAGTATACCGATCGACTCAGAATCACTAGCTGAGTCGATTTAACGATGTCTGTCTGTCCGTCCGTCCGTCCGTCCGTCCGTCTGTTCATGTAAAGTTGTTCGTCGACTACAGGTCGCAATTTCACTCCGATTGTTCTGAAATTTTGCAGTTTAGAGTATTTCGCGGCTATTAAGATCGCAATTGAATTTGGTTGAAATCGGTTCAGATTTAGATATAGCTCCCATATATATCTATCGTCCGATTTGGCCCTTTAGTCCTATAGAAGCTGTATTTTACATCCAATCGTTTTGAAATTTAGAATGGTAGAGTTTCTTGACCCATGAACCAACATTGCCGAATTTGAAGAAAATCGGTTAAGATTTAGCTATAGCTCCCATATATATGTTTCGTCCGATTTGGCCCTTTAGTCCTATAGAAGCTGTATTTTACATCCGATCGTTTTGAAATTTAGAATGGTAGAGTTTCTTGATCCATGAACCAACATTGCCGAATTTGAAGAAAATCGGTTAAGATTTAGCTATAGCTCCCATATATATGTTTCGTCCGATTTTGCTCTTTAGTCCTGTAGAAGCTGTATTTTACATCCAATCATTTTGAAATTTAGAATGGTAGAGTTTCTTGATCCATGAACCAACACTACCGAATTTGAAGAAAATCGGTTAAGATTTAGCTATAGCTCCCATATATATGTTTCGTCCGATTCGGCCATTTAGTCCTATAAAAGCTGTATTTTACATCCAATCATTTTGAAATTTAGAATGGTAGAGTTTCATGATCCATGAACCAACACTGCCGAATTTTAAGAAAATCGGTTAAGATTTAGCTATAGCTCCCATATATATGTTTCGGCCGATTTAGCCCTTTAGTCATATAAAAGCTGTATTTTACATCCAATCGTTTTGAAATTTAGAATGGTAGAGTTTCTTGATCCATGAACCAACACTACCGAATTTGAAGAAAATCGGTTAAGATTTAGCTATAGCTCCCATATATATGTTTCGTCCGATTTTGATCTTTAGTCCTGAAGAAGCTGTATTTTACATCCAATCGTTTTGAAATTTAGATTGGTAGAGTTTCTTGATCCATGAACCAACACTACCGAATTTGAAGAAAATCGGTTAAGATTTAGCTATAGCTCCCATATATATGTTTCGTCCGATTTGGCCCTTTAGTTCTATAGGAGCTGCATTTTGCATCCGATCGTTTTGAAATTTAGAATGGTAGAGTTTATTGTTCCATGAACCAACACTGCAGAATTTGAAGAAAATCGGTTAAGATTTAGCTATAGCTCCCATATATATGTTTCGTCCGATTTGGCCCTTTAGTTCTATAGGAGCTGCATTTTGCATCCGATCGTTTTGAAATTTAGAATGGTAGAGTTTATTGTTCCATGAACCAACACTGCAGAATTTGAAGAAAATCGGTTAAGATTTAGCTATAGCTCCCATATACATGTTTCGTCCGATTTGGCTCTTTAGTCCTGTAGAAGCTGTATTTTACATCCAATCGTTTTGAAATTTAGAATGGTAGAGTTTCTTGATCCATGAACCAACACTGCCGAATTTGAAGAAAATCGGTTAAGATTTAGCTATAGCTCCCATATATATGTTTCGTCCGATTTTGCTCTTTAGTCCTGAAGAAGCTGTATTTTACATCCAATCGTTTTGAAATTTAGATTGGTAGAGTTTCTTGATCCATGAACCAACACTACCGAATTTGAAGAAAATCGGTTAAGATTTAGCTATAGCTCCCATATATATGTTTCGTCCGATTTGGCCCTTTAGTTCTATAGAAGCTGCATTTTACATCCGATCGTTTTGAAATTTAGAATGGTAGAGTTTATTGTTCCATGAACCAACACTGCCGAATTTGAAGAAAATCGGTTAAGATTTAGCTATAGCTCCCATATACATGTTTCGTCCGATTTGGCCCTTTAGTCCTGTAGAAGCTGTATTTTATATCCAATCATTTTGAAATTTAGAATGGTAGAGTTTCTTGATCCATGAACCAACACTGCAGAATTTGAAGAAAATCGGTTAAGATTTAGCTATAGCTCCCATATATATGTTTCGTCCGATTTAGCCCTTTAGTCCTATAAAAGCTGTATTTTACATCCAATCGTTTTGAAATTTAGAATGGTAGAGTTTCTTGATCCATGAACCAACACTACCGAATTTGAAGAAAATTGGTTAAGATTTAGCTATAGCTCCCATATATATGTTTCGTCCGATTTGGCCATTTAGTTCTATAGAAGCTAGGTTTAGGTTTAGGTTAGGGTGGCAGCCGTATTTTTTTACAAGCTCACATAGACCAGTTTAGGTCCCTAGTGTTACCACGGGCTGAAATGCCCCTCATCGAAACCAACCTGTTTGATATATAAATTTATCGATAGTACGAATATCAGTACTGGAAAGATCTGTTAGGCTGCCTAAAAAGGCCGACCCCAGTATATCCAGTCGTCGTTTACTCAAAGCGGGACAGTCGCAAAGCAAGTGCTCAATGCTCTCCACTTCTTCCTCATCTCCACAGCTTCGGCAGAAGTCATTGGAGTCAATACCCAATCTTTTGGCGTGTTCGCCGATCAAGCAGTGTCCCGTCAGAACCTGTACTAACGTAGACAATCGTTTCCTCTCTAGTGCGAGGAGATATTTTGACCTTCTCAGGTCATACCTTGGCCAGATTTGTCTAGCTACCCTGCAGGTGCCGATTTCTGTCCATCTATCGTTGGACTGCCTGATTGCCTCTTGCCTAAGCCAAAGCTTGCACGTGGATAGTGGCGCACCAATATATGCAAATTCTTCGAGAATTTGTAATGTCGTCCCTTTCCTAGCAAGTTCATCGGCTTTGCAGTTCCCCGGGATATCCCTATGCCCAGGCACCCATATGAGGTGTACATTAAACTGCTCAGCCATCTCGTTAAGAGATCTGCGGCAGTCGAGGGCTGTTTGTGAATTTAGGGATGTTGCCTCCAGAGAATTGATGGCAGCCTGGCTGTCCGAGGAAATGACAACGCCATTGTTGGTTACTATGTTGCGACTCAGCCACTTGGCGACTTCCCATATTGCCATTATTTCGGCTTGATAGACACTGCAGGTATCTGGTAGTCTGTGAGCTATATCCAGACTAAGTTCTTCACAGTGTACTCCGAAGCCAACCTTTTCATCAAGCTTCGAACCATCCGTGTAAAAGTGGAGATGGTTTATATTACCTGGTATTCTGCCGACCCATTCATCTCTGGCGGGAATCATAGTGATGTAATTTCTCTCGAAGGTGTACACTGTTGGTATATAGTCCACTCGGTCGGTTACCATAGCACTACACTTTGATATCCTCATGTGACCATAGTTCTTGTACCTCCACATTGATAGGCAGTTTGATCTTATTGCCGCTTTGGTTGCAACTTCTCTCGCCACAATATTAATCGGCAGTATATGGAGTAGGGCTTGTAGAGACTCGGTCGCTGTAGTCCTTAAGGCTCCGCTTATGCTCAGGCAGGCAGTCCTCTGAACCTTTGTTAGTAGGTTGGTAATGGTTAGTTTGTCAGTTGCCGTCCACCATACCACAATACCGTATAACAGTATTGGACGAACTACTGCTATATATATCCAGTGGACGATTTTAGGAGAGAGTCCCCACCGCGACCCTACAGCCTTTTTGCAGGAATATAAGGCGACGTTGGCCTTCCTTACACGTTCCAATACGTTAAGTCTAAATAACATTTTCCTATCTAGAATTATTCCTAAAAATTTTGCACTTTCAGAAAAGACTAGATCTGTTCCATTTATCCGAGGTGGAGGGTCCACATGTGGGACATTATTCATCCTAGTAAAGAGAACCAATTCTGTCTTGTTGGGGTTAACGCCCAAACCGCTGCTTCTGGCCCATCTAGCCAACTTGTTCAGAGCCACCTGTAGGATGTCTCTGAGGACGTTTACGAATTTGCCACTCACTGCGATTGCCACGTCGTCCGCATATGCAACGACCTTGCAGCCACAACGTTCTAGATCTAGCAGGATTTCATTCACCGCTAGGTTCCAAATTAGTGGAGACAATACTCCTCCTTGCGGGGTCCCTCTGTTTACATACCTTGTTAGAGTTGTGGACCCTAGACATGCTGTTATGCGTCTTCTGGTGAGCAGACTTTGAATTAGTCTAATCAAACTAGTGTTAACTTTTAGATGTGAGAGTGCCGCAATTACCGCATCGGAATGAATCCCAGCAAAATCTTGGTAAGTACCTGTCATTATTCCCTGCATTACCAAATAATGACATCTCATTATTCGCTGCATTACTTTCGGCTTATTAATAATGACTTACCATTAATAACAGAAATAAGTGATTTTTTGTTATCGAAATCATTTTGGCAAATTTTAATATAATTCAATTTTGGCTATATGTGGGTTATTGTACAAGATTTATTTATATTTCAACATGTTTTCAAACAATATGTGCGGATTTGAATGAAAATACCAGAAATTCGAATCTGGCATGAGGAAATTGTTTGTTTCGAAAAATATGCGCGACAATATGCAAAAAATTATTTTAAATGGTCATTTCTACATATCTTATTTTATAACTTATTGGTAATGCATTATTCAAGTACATAAAATCGAGCTACAAATAAGTACTTATTATGCTACTTTATTGTATGCTTTTGGGAAGTACTTTCCTCCAATGACATCCCCATGTTAAAATAATGAGAAAAGTGGCTAAATAATAAGTACTTACCATTATCGAACTTTGCTTACTCGTCGGATTATTTGGTAATGAGAAATTTTGCTGGGATGTTGTTAAAAGCCCCTTCTATGTCAAGAAATGCCACCATGGTGAATTCCTTGAAATGCAGGGACGATTCGATAGTGCTCACAAGTTCGTGCAGAGCTGATTCAGTAGACTTTCCCTTGTTGTAAGCATGTTGGTTCCCCGACAGGAGTTTTGTATCCAGGTTTTCCCTAATGAAATGATCTAAAAGTCTTTCCAGACCTTTCAATAAGAACGAGGATAGGCTAATTGGTCTGAAGTCTTTTGGCCTAGTGTGTGATATCTTTCCCGCTTTAGGTATGAATACCACTTTGGTATCCCTCCATCGATTCGGGACGTATGAAAGCCTGATACAGCCTACATAAATTTTCTCCAGCCAGGGGATAATGTACTTTAACATTTTCTGCATTTCTGCTGGAGTGATGCCAGGGCTTGGTGAGTGTCCTGTTGATGGTGACATTAGGGCCTCTTGCCTTTTTCGAAGGCAGGGGTTCATCAGGTGATCTGATTCGTTTTACTTTATTAGCCGTTAACACAGCTGAATTTGTGGCTCTTTCAGCCGACTCATTGGCCTTAGAAGCATCTATGACGCCTTTAGCCCAGGTAAGTGACTCTTTTTGTTTTTCGGTAAGAGCCGAAACCTCAACAGCCTCCAACTTCGTCAAAACTCTGAGCGCTACACGATGCTCATTGTGCTTCCGTTTTGACGGTCGGACATGACGTTTTCCCCTCACCGCACCACCTGTTGTGAGTACTTGGGGGAGATTTTCACCATTTTTGGTGTGGTCGGCTTTGGCCAAGACCAACGGACGGACAGTCGGACGATTGGGGAACCGCGCTCCATCGGAACACGAAGGCATCCCCGTCAAGAGAATTTATTTTAATTTTGTCTGTATTAGACCGTAATAGGTACTACGATGTAGGCCTTACAGACTTTGTACAGATTTTTGCTATTGCGTAATAGGTACTGGTAACTATCCGCTATGTGATAAACACGTCCGTTCACTGCGAATGATCAGCAACGAATCTATAGAAGCTATATTTTACATCCAATCGTTTTGAAATTTAGAATGGTAGAGTTTCTTGATTCATGAACCCACATTGCCGAATTTGAAGAAAATCGGTAATGATTTAGCTATAGCTCCCATATATATGTTTCATCAGATTTGGCTCTTTAGATCCAATCGTTTTTATACCCTACACCACACTGTGGTACAGGGTATTATTTAAGTATAAAATGTCCCAAAAGTAAATTTATGTAAACAATTTATACATGAATTACAAAATTTATATATCAGAGTTATTCAATATTACGAGAGTGGTGTAGGGTATTATATAGTCGGCACCGCCCGACTTTAGCCTTTCCTTACTGGTTTAAGGATATAATTATTAAATTTTTTTTAAAGTCCTAATATGGGTGTCAAATTAAAGGGCACACTTTGGGCTATCTAAATATTTTTGGAACTAAAATGTCGTAAAAACGGCCTAGCGTGTGTTTAGAAAACTGCAATTTTCTCTGGATATATTGAGCGGATTCGACTGAAATTTGTGCAGTTAGGTCCGAAACACTTCCTAAAATCTAAATATATCATGAACTTTAATTACCAAGTGACCATATGAAAAATATTGCAAAATATTTTTTGCATATGCGAATCATTTCACTTTCTGGAGCAGTGATTTTAAATATTTTATATTTAGAATGCGTCCTATTTTGACGTCCACCAGAATCAGAAAAAACATTTTGGTAGATTGCGCTTTGTAAAAAGTTACAGCAAATTTACGGACACTCCTTTTTGAAAATATTTTTGGTTCATGATTACAGGACCTCAAGGACCTTACAAATTTTGTCCACATTTACACAATAGCTAAATCCATTAGTTGTGAGTCCAAAAAAGCATTATTTTTTGTCGGCGGATCAAGTTCTCAGTATCGCGAGCCTCCAAACTGTGGATGTATAATTTGCAATAACTCCGTCAATTCTTAGTCAATCTGTATAAAAATCACAACAAAAGAGACGTGAGAAAAGTCACTTAACCCACTAAGAGCGAATTTTTCAACTTTTTATGTAAAATGCAATGATTTTGGAAAATGCGTTGTTGACTGTACTGTTAGTGCGGTGGAAGTATAAATTGGTGATTCTATTAATACAAACAACACCTTAAGCTTTATTTCAAGGTATAAACCTTTAAACACCACTATAAAATTCAGCATATTGCCTCTAAAACTTTTGCCATACATTGAAACTAAAATTATGTTATGAATAGTGCTATTTCTCACAAACCAATGAGCATTCGTTCTTTGTCTCAGAATTTTAAACTGATATTTTTGTATAATATCAATGTTAATATATGAAGAGTTGGATTCCATACGTCCATACAGGTTTCAAAATAGATTTATAAAAAGTAGTTCTCCAAAGGCAGCTGTGATTTGGGTCCCAAAAGCAAGAAAATTTTCTTGGTTTTGATGTCAAGATAGGTTCTTTTGGATTTAATATGATCTTTCCATGTTAACCGCTTGTCTAAGTGCAAACCTAGGTATTTCACACATTTGTATTGGGGAATAGAAACCCCGTTTAAGTAAACGAATGAACTGTCGTCCTTGTTGAGAGTAAAAGTAACATGTGGTGACTTTTCAGCATTTATTTCAATACTCCATTTATTTAAACAAAATTGTGTAACATTAAGTTGTTTTTGCAAAATACGGGATGCTTCCGCTGATGACTCAGCAATGCATGTTGTTAGACCAACATGCATTGCTGAGTCATCAGCATTGGTTGCAACAGTTACATTATTGCTGGTAGGCAAATCAGCTGTAAATAATGTGTATAATACAGGCCTCAAAACACTTCCTTGTGCGACACCAGATTCGATATTGGCTATATCAGATTCTTCATCTTGAACACGTTCAGATATGATTTCAATAGTAGTTTCAAAAGAGGTAGTATGGAGTAGGATATAATTTCTTTAACTTAAATAATAGTCCTTTATGCCATACTTTGTCAAAGGCTTGTTGAACGTCTAAATATACAGATGAGCAATAAAGTTTATTTTCTAAAGATTCTCTTATCGTTTTACTACTTTGTGGTAATAAGCTCATGAGTCTATAAGAGCTAATAATGTTTCCAGGCTTATTAGGCTTTTTATACCCTACACCACACTGTGGTACAGGGTATTATAAGTTTGTTTCACGGCAGATGTTTGTAACACCTGAAAATAACACAGCTAGACCCACCTTAAAGTATACCGATCGACTCAGAATCACTAGCTGAGTCGATTTAACGATGTCTGTCCGTCCGTCCGTCTGTCCATGTAAAGTTGTTCGTCGACTACAGGTCGCAATTTCACTCCGATCGTTCTGAAATTTTGCAGTTTATAGTATTTCGCGGCTGTTAAGATCGATATTGAATTTGGTTGAAATCGGTTCAGATTTAGATATAGCTCCCATATACATGTTTCGTCCGATTTGGCCCTTTAGTCCTATAGAAGCTGTATTTTACATCCGATCGTTTTGAAATTTAGAATGGTCGAGTTTCTTGATCCATGAACCAACATTGCCGAATTTGAAGAAAATCGGTTAAGATTTAGCTGTAGCTCCCATATATATGTTTCGTCCGATTTTCCTCTTTAGTCCTGTAGAAGCTGTATTTTACATCCAATCATTTTGAAATTTAGTATGGTAGAGTTTCTTGATCCATGAACCAACACTACCGAATTTGAAGAAAATCGGTTAAGATTTAGCTATAGCTCCCATATATATATTTCGTCCGATTTTCCTCTTTAGTCCTGTAGAAGCTGTATTTTACATCCAATCATTTTGAAATTTAGAATGGTAGAGTTTCTTGATCCATGAACCAACACTACCGAATTTGAAGAAAATCGGTTAAGATTTAGCTATAGCTCCCATATATATATTTCGTCCGATTTGGCCATTTAGTCCTATAAAAGCTGTATTTTATATCCAATCGTTTTGAAATAACTCTGATATATAAATTTTGTAATTCATGTATATATTGTTTACATAAATTTACTTAAATAATACCCTGTACCACAGTGTGGTGTAGTAGGGTATAAAAACGATTGGATCTAAAGAGCAAAATCGGACGAAACATATATATGGGAGCTATAGCTAATTCTTAAAAGATTTTCTTCAAATTCGGCAATGTTGGTTCATGGATCAAGAAACTCTACCATTCTAAATTTCAAAACGATTGGATGTAAAATACAGCTTCTATAGGACTAAAGGGCCAAATCGCTTTATCTAAATCTGAACCGATTTCAACCAAATTCAATAGCGATCTTAACAGCCGCGAAATACCCTGTACCACAGTGTGGTGTAGGGTATAAGGAGAGTGTCTGTTTGTGGGTTTGTGGGTTTGTTTGTTTGTTTGTTTGTTTGTTTGTTTGTTTGTTTGTTTGTTTGTTTGTTTGTTTGTTTGTTTGTTTGTTTGTTTGTTTGTTTGTTTGTTTGTTTGTTTGTTTGTTTGTTTGTTTGTTTGTTTGTTTGTTTGTTTGTTTGTTTGTTTGTTTGTTTGTTTGTTTGTTTGTTTGTTTGTTTGTTTGTTTGTTTGTTTGTTTGTTTGTTTGTTTGTTTGTTTGTTTGTTTGTTTGTTTGTTTGTTTGTTTGTTTGTTTGTTTGTTTGTTTGTTTGTTTGTTTGTTTGTTTGTTTGTTTGTTTGTTTGTTTGTTTGTTTGTTTGTTTGTTTGTTTGTTTGTTTGTTTGTTTGTTTGTTTGTTTGTTTGTTTGTTTGTTTGTTTGTTTGTTTGTTTGTTTGTTTGTTTGTTTGTTTGTTTGTTTGTTTGTTTGTTTGTTTGTTTGTTTGTTTGTTTGTTTGTTTGTTTGTTTGTTTGTTTGTTTGTTTGTTTGTTTGTTTGTTTGTTTGTTTGTTTGTTTGTTTGTTTGTTTGTTTGTTTGTTTGTTTGTTTGTTTGTTTGTTTGTTTGTTTGTTTGTTTGTTTGTTTGTTTGTTTGTTTGTTTGTTTGTTTGTTTGTTTGTTTGTTTGTTTGTTTGTTTGTTTGTTTGTTTCTTTGTTTGTTTGAGAACATTTTTTAGCTACAGTGCTGACATTTTGTGTGTATGCATTTAGTGTCAGATTATGTGAATTTTAAAAAAATGGGCGGAATCGGACCAATTGGCGTGGCCCCGCCCATATAAGCCAAATTTTGAAACTGAAATATTTTCCACAATTTATTAGCGAGATTTCTGTGGTTTAGTGTATATGTATCAGGGAACAGTCTACGTGATTGGTCCAAAAATGGGCGGGATCGGACCAATGGGCGTGGCCCCGCCCACATAGACCAAATTTTAAAATTTCGATATCTTGCACAATTTGCTATCGGGAGTGCTGCAATGCTGTGTATATGTATCTGCACAATTTGCTAGCTAAAGTGCTGTAATGTTATACATATGTATCTGGTGACAGTCAACGTGATTTGTCCACAAATTGACGGGATCGGACCAATGAGCGTGGCACCGCCCATATAAGCCATATTTTACAAATGTGATATCTTGCACAATTTGTTAGCGAGAGACCTGGAAGCCAAATTTTGAAATTGAGATATTTTGCACAATTTGTTAACGAGAGTGCTGGAATTTTGTGTATATGTATATGGTGGTAGTCTACGTGATTGGTCCAAAAATGGGCGGGATCGGAACAATGGGCGCGGCCCCCCCCCCCCCCAATAAGCCAACTTTTGAAATTCAGATATATTGAACAATTTGTTACCGAGAGTGCTCTAATTTCGTGTATATATATCTGGTGGTAGTCTACGTTATTGGTCCAAATATGAGCGGCATCGAACCAATGGGCGTGGCCACGTCCATATAAGCCAAATTTTGAAATAGAAATATCTTGCACAATTTATTATCGAGAGTGCTGCAGTTTTGTGCATATGTATCTGATGACAGTCTACGCGATTCGCCCAAAAATTGAGATTCATATCTTGCACAATTTTTTAGCGAGAGTGCTGTAATTTTTTGCATATGGATCTGGTGATAGTCTACGTGAATGGTCCAAAAAGGGTTGCGATCGGACCAATGGGCGTGGCCCCAACCTTATAAGCAAATTTCTGAAATTGAAATACCTTGAACAATTTGTTAGCGAGAGTGTTGCAATTTTGTGAATATGCATTTGATGGCAGTCTACGTAATTGGTTAAAAAATGGACGGAATCGGAAATCTGAAGTCTGGGGCAACGAAGTGGACCGGGTCCAGCTAGTTTAACATATGTATGCCCCACTGTATTTTAATCCGGTTATATCCCGGTATACCGTACGGCATATCTCTTTTTGTGTCTGAAGAAAAGTTGTAGATATTGAATAGGAGAAAAAACGCAGAACAAACCTACCCAAAAAAAATGCATCCAGTGCCTTAAAAGTCGCAAAAATTACAATTTTTTGCCTTTTTTTGCTAATAACTGGTTTCAAATCCACAAATATGCAGTTTTTCTCTTTTTATATGTTATCTAAGCATGGGAACAAAATTTAGAACATCTTCAGTTATGGTCAATGTCCTTCCGATCTCTTGCTTATGTTCCAAAAGCAATCCTAGCGCGATGGGACCGTGTTTAGCATTTTGTACCATATTTTATTTAATTTTTAATTTTTACCTCATTGTGCCCCGAAAATACGAATATCAAAAAAACTGACTACCCTGATCCGTTGCCCTAAAGACAAAACGTCCCTCGCTTCAATTTTCGCGATTCTACTTCTAGGCGTTAAATATAGCGGTGGTACCATATTTCCGTCCAACAGTTCCCCTAAAATTTAAAAAAAATCGCTCCTTGTTCTAATCGACCTCAAAATAGCTACTCTCATAGCAAATTTCACGATTCTAGCTCTTGTCATTTCGAAAAATCCTGTCAATTAAGGAGTCTACCCTCACACCAAATTTCACGATTATAGGTCATTCCGTTTAGATTTGGAGGTGGTACCCCTTATTCCCTTTTGCCCATCCCATCTTATTGCACTTCCCAAGGACTACCTTCAACCAAATTTCATGATATTAGCTTCAGCCGAAACAGCTTTAAAAAACGACCAAAGTGGAAAATTGTAAAATCGACAACGTTCAACATAAAAACGAATGTAATCATAAAACAACATTGATTTAATGTTGCTCGTACTTCATTCAACATATCCTAATATTAAATCAAAAATTTAAATCACAGACAAGCAACTTTACATCAAAAATAGAAACATATTTGAATCAAAGTTGAACAACTTTATATCAATGGTGCACGCCTTCAATTTAGAAATGTGGTGTTTTTGAAGTGAAAACGTTCATTGTCGATTTAAATTTGTAGCCTACTCCACTGCGGTTGCACAGTGGTTCATTTTTCCAAAAGTTATACTTACCATTTACATTTGTAATTAAAGAATAAACAATATTTTTTTATGGGATTTAGTGAATGTTTTTATTAAAAATTTTTTGGAGGATATACGTATTTTCATTATTTATGGAATAAGATAATGTATGAATTTCATTCATTTCTTTAATTATTTCATGTGATTGGAAATTATGACAAACAAAAAATATTTTACATGCCTTAAAATTCATTTCATGAGTTGCTATGTAATATTAATGTATTATTACATATTTTAATACTATTGCTTTGTAAAATCAATGTCTTTGTAAAATAAAATTTTTTAACAAAAGATTTTTAGTTACATCCATTCTTCAAAATTTTTATGTAAATAAAAAGAAAATTCAAAAAATTAAAAATATTTTGCTCGATTTATTGTCTAAAGAATGTGGTGGATTTAAATCATATATGCTTCTTTATTTTTGAAATAAAAATATTTTTGTATGAAAACCCAGGATTCTTCACATGCTTTGTGAAGAGTTTGTAGAGAGTTTTGTCAAAATAAACGTAAAAGGACTTAACGGTGTTATCATAAGTTTCCTTAGCAATTATAAATGGTTGAATTGTTAGTCCAATAGAGCAATACTTGCCTGTACGTTCAGCAATTTCAGCTTCGTAATTGATGAGTGATGTAAGACGAAAAACAAAACTTTCCAGTGCATAGATAATGGTTATTTTCTTCCTCAATTTCCCCTGTTCATTTTTAAAACGATTTGACGGCAGCAAAACTCCAGCAAGCAATGATGCAAGTAAGTAGTCTCCAACATGTAGAAATAAATGATTTTATACATCAGTTATATATATTTACCATTGTTTTTAGTAGATTTTGTAAGGGATAAAAGTTGCTTGCAGTAAGCGTTGTGAATATTATCATCAAAGTACAATGCAATTTTTTCTTTAAATATATTCCACTTTGAATATAACATGTTTTTCTTATCTGGATACATAATATTAAAATCGATTTTTATCTAATAAAAATAGCATATATTATACAATGTCAAATTTATTAGTGATTCAAAATAATACTTACTAGTTCAGGAGCTCGAGCATCCGAATATTTAGGCCAAGCTTTTAGAAATTCAGAATGACTAAGACGTTTAAAATCTTTTTGTGCGCTCCTTATTTATGATTTGTATACCCCACGGATTACAGAAAATCGGTACTAGACACGTATTATGTCAGTATCTTCCAGTCATATCCTCTGAGATGAGTCAAGTCTGGCAATATGTCGGAACCGAAATATCGGGATCTTGCATGTGTGAAAGCTGGGCAGTGACACAGAAAATGTTCTATCGTTTCGATGTTTTCCCTGCATGCCCTGCACTCGTCGTTTTCTGCTAGTCCTATGCGATGAAGATGTGCCTGTAAGCTTGAGTGTCCCGTTAGAACACTTATCATCTTACTAATCTCCATCTTGTTTAGTTTCAGAAAACTACTGGTTTTCTTCTCATTTGGGTCACCCCACAGTATCTTTGCAGTTGCTCTATTCCACAGAGTTTTGTGAGCCATCACCGCCCAGTGCTTCAACTCATCCTTCGTGGCTTCGAAAGCTTTCCAAGTTTATTACTCAAAGATCTCTGCCCTTTGAAGCCAAGCTGTTTGCTCGTTCATTTCCAATCACTCCGTTGTGTTCCTGTACCCAGAAAAAACGCAATTGGCCATGGACATAGTAATTATTTATCGTTCTTTTACAGTCTAACACTGTTGTGGATTTGACCTTTTCCGATGTTATTGCTTTGATCGCCATTTGGCTATCTGTGAATATGTTGGCATATTTAGGCTTTGTGGTATTACTGAGCCAGTTAACACATTCCGTGATTACTCGAACTTTTGCTTGAAATACTGTGTTATGGTCTGGGAGGCGGAAGTAAAGTTCGACTTCTGGTTCACGAATAAAAAGTCCCAGGCCAGTCCTTCCTCCTAGCCTGGACCCATCAGTGTAGCAGTTGGTTCCCACTGGCGCATGAGCTAGTCTTCCGTTTTCCCAGGAGCGTCTGTCTAGCACGAACGAATCACAGGTAGCTGTAAGCCGCACTTCAGGAATGCGGTCGGAGATTTCCGTTGTTTGAATATGACCGACCAGTGATTGTAATATCTTCTGATGGTACGACTTGTGTTCTCCATTTATCCATTCACCCATTACTTGTAGACGTCTTGCTGTGAGGGCTGTCTCATACTTTATACGGATATCTATTGGTAGGATGTGCAGTATAGTCTCCAACGCTCTTGTTGGTGCGGTTCTAATTGCCCCGCTTATGCCTAGACAGCACATACGCTGCACTTTTTGCAATGGTATTACGTTGTACTTTTTGTCCATTGATGTCCTATGGACTGTTCTATGTGGTGCACTACCTCATATATAGCTGTTTCCACTGATCTTTCTTTAACATATGCGTGTTGCTTGAATTTTAGCTTGTCATCGGCTATCTTACTTTTGATCATGTCGTCAATTATTCGCTCCATTGTTTTTAACAGGAAAGAAGTTAGGCTAATAGGTCGATAAGCCTTTGGGATCGTATAACTCGTCTTGCCAGGCTTAGGAATGAAGACCTTCCTTGATTCCTGCCAATTTTTTGGGGTATATGCATGAGTTAGGCATGCAGTGAAAACTCCAACCAGATGAGTTGATACCAGATCCACCTCATTCTGAAGAAGCACTGTAAATATTCCGTTCGGCCCCGCAGCCTTAAAGGGAGAGAAGCTTTTTATTGCTTCTTTAACCATAGCATCCGTAATAGGTACTTGGTGCATTACATTTTCGGTATGTAACTGTTCCTCTGTTGGCCCAGCATTACCACTCGGAAAATGAGTTTTCATCAAAAGCCTTACGGTATCATCTATAGTTTCCATCCTTTTACCCGTTTCATCCACCAGTGTTTCGGTTTGGATACGAGTTTTTGAGAGGAACTTTTTTATTTTAGACATGCTGTTAACGCTGTCTACCTGCTCACAGAAAAGCCTCCAGGAGTTACGTTTCGCCAGTCTAATGATTTTATTGTTATTTATTGTATTCTTTGAGTCTTCTGTGGTAGTCATCCCAATATACTCATAACTTTTTAAGTTGTCATCCAGGGTTTCTCATAGGCAGACTTCCTTTCTCGAAGCGGGCAACTATCTTCGAATGATTTTACTAGAGCCTCCGTAATACTCCTCACATTGATATCAATGTCTTCCGTACTTGGATAATCGTGTTTAGGCTGTCCCAATCGATTTCTAAGTAGATTGCCGAATTTGGTCCAGTCGGTTTTAGCCTTACTACGGAAACTTATTAGGTTAGGCGGTGGCCGTGCAATTTTAAACCTTATATAACGGTGGTCCGAATAGGAGTGTTCATCCGAAACCCTCCACTCATGGATCACATCAATGATGTATCGAATACTTCTTCCCAAATTTTGTTAACAAAGGTCGCCTTGTTCCCTATGTTGAGAGTTAGGAGATCGTTAGTATTCAAAAATTCTATAACGGTTTGTCCCCTTTTATTGGTGTCAGTACTACCCCAAGCACTATGGTGTGAGTTGGTTGGTTGATAACAACCAGCTAGTAACACATTACTTGTATTTTTGGATTCCCTTACCAGACGTTGTAATTTCGACGTAGGTGGCAATGTCGGCGCATTGAATGACAGGTGTACTGACGCCAGGTACATACTTCATTACCATGCATCAGGAATGGAATGTAAATACCTAACTAGCTTCCTGTACGATTCTATCGATTTTATATTTAATCTAACCTGACGATCTCTTAATGATTTGTAATTATAGTCGTTGGCAGAACTAAACTTGCTTATATATCGACGCCTGCTATGAAAATCGGTGCACCGAAAGTGCGTACATTTAAATTAATGTTGTTTTTGTTTTTTGAGTCACAAAACCGTTTGATTTCAACCAACAGCTGTGGGTTTTTTATAATATTGTTGTTTTTAAGATTTCGGAAAACGAATTTTATTGGTCTTGCAGAGAAAACACGTATAACAGCATGCGCAATCCAACACAGACTGATATGAACAGTAAGATTCAATATATTTTTTTCAAAATTTTCTACGGTGAATCTTAAAGGATAATGAAGGACTAAAATTTGCAAGTCCATTTTTGCAACTTTTTAGTTCCACTTTCTAAAACCAAAAAGACTATTTAAAGCCCAAAACGCTCCCTTTCATTTGACACCCACATCGTCTTACTAGGCCTTTCAGAAAAATTACAAAAAAATTGTTTGTTCAATTACACTAGCCAACAGTCGTTTTGTTATTTGGTTCTAGCATAGTTTTTCTCATTGATTTTGACCTACTGAACACGAAAATGAGTTTTAAAAATTTTTCTGTCGATTGGTTTTCGAGATACAAATTTTTGAACTTTTTTTTTAAATTTTTGGAGGTACACTTACAATTTCGAGCATATCTTTCGTCTTCTTTGACGTATTTGATCCTACTACTACTCAAATTAAAGCAAATTGAGCCGTCTACAACTCATTCTCAGAAAATTTTCAAATCGGGTGAAATTCAAATCAGAAAAATTCATATAAAATATAAAACGCGATGCTAACAGCGATTTTGGTTTTTTTACGTATAGCTGGCATTTTTCCAAAGAAAATAAACACTTACTTAACAAAATCTGACAACAAATGGCGGACTTATAATTTTTTTGGTATAAGACCGAAATTCCGCTATTTCACGATATTTTGATTTTCATTATTTGCACAGCTAACCTACTAGGAGGGATCGAAAAAGCAAGTTTTTTATAATCCTTTTGGAATAGAACGGAACAATTGCTCCTATACATAAGTTACTTCTGTTCAGAATTTCGCCACCCTGGGTTAATGTCTTCTGTTCTGGCAAGGGACGTGAAATTTCAAAAATTTAGTGAAATCAGCAATTTTTTTTTTGGAAATTTTTTTCAAATGTCACAGCACTTTGCAGTTTTGATAACATTTTTAAATTAATATTAATAACACAAATATTTCATAATTGTAAAAAACCTATTTACAATACCGTAGGGACGTTTCGTCGAAAATGGTATAATGAAAATGCAGAACATAGAAACACAGGTGCATTTTACGATACGAATTTTGGCAAACCCACTTTACATGTACAAAATTGTTTGGAAAAAACGTTTACGTAATTTTTATGATTCTCAGAATTAAAAAAAAAAATAAGTAATACACAAATAGTTATTTAATTTTTATGATTGTGGTTGCAGAGTAATATACGCTTCTGAATGTGCGTGGACGCTCTTCGTGTTCCTTTATGACTGCTACTCCGTTCACAGTCAATTAAAGGGAAAAAAGGGAATTACACTTTTTTATTGATGTGTGTTTTCCCGATGGCTACCTGTATCGGATTTTTTTTACAGAAATTCCCCCCACATTTGTGAGTGGTCATTATTTGGAAACTTTTCCACAATTTGAAACGCACACTTGCTGAATCAGGTATATAGCCACCCTTAAAAGATGCACCCATTCATAAGTACCTGTCAGTAAAATATTGTAACATACTTAGTATTTATAGGTGTTCATTTATCGTTTTTTGTCATTCAACAAGTGTCTACGAACGCGAGTAGTACGAGTAAAAAGTGAAACAAATTGAATTTAAGTGCATATAATACCTACCCAACAAGTAAGACAATGAGTAAAAGACTACGTGTGTTCGAGTGTTTGAACAATCCAGACAATTTCTGCAATGTTTGTGGCGAGTTTATAAAGAATAATCACGCACACACGTTAACTCCAGCAGTGCAATTGCACTATTTGAATTATTTTGGTATTTCACCAAATATCACAGAACCATTGACACCTAAGTCGCTATGTGATCTTTGCTATATAATCCTAACCAACTGGGCAGCTGGCGGAAGGTAAGAATTTTTATTTAAACACATTAAGCAAATATAGTAATTTATTTTAATTTTAGGCGCCATATGAAATTCGATACACCAATGATGTGGAAAAAGCCGCTATGCCATTCCACAGACTGTTATTTTTGCCTCACCACAAACAGTGGGGTAGGGAGATTTTTAAAATGGAACTACGCTCAAGTGGGATCGTTTGCACTTCCAGTACCACATTCGAATGATGTACCATATCCAGTGTGCCCTGGTGCATCTCTTCAAAAAGCAGAATCGTCAGATCAAGAGTCCGAGTCAAGTGCAAGCGAATTTGGGGCGTGCAGAAAGCGAAAATTACTGTCACAGGCCGAACTAAACGATTGGGTGCGCGATTTTGGTCTCACTAAGGAGAAATCCGAACTTCTTGCGTCTCGGATGGTACAGTGTGGATTTGCGGATTCAGAAGTGAAAGTAACAGCGTACAGAAAGCGTCACCAGCAGTATGCAAAATTTTATACAAAGAAAGACGAAATATGTTTTTGCAGCGACATTTCCGGCTTGTTCCAAGAGCTTCACCAAATTCACAACCCCAATGAATGGAGGTTGTTTATTGACAGCAACAAAGAGAGCTTGAAGGCAGTTCTCTTACATAATGGGAATGAAAAGCCATCTCTTCCTATTGCTCATGCGGTTCATTCAAAGGAGAACTATGAAACTATGAACATTTTGCTGAAATGCATAGAGTATAGCAAATATAATTGGAAAATATGCGCCGACCTCAAAGTTGTGGCCATTCTGTGTGGACTCCAAGGAGGCTATACGCGACATTGCTGTTTTCTGTGCCTTTGGAATAGCCGCGATGATGATCAGCATTATATTAAAAAAAAATGGCCGGAACGAACGAAACCTGTAGTTGGAGAAGCGAATGTTCAGCGCAAACCACTAATAGAGAACCGTGAAAATATAATACTTCCGCCGCTGCACATAAAATTGGGTTTGATAAAAAATTTTGCCAAAAAAAATGGACAAAGAAGGTGAAGCTTTTGCCTAATTACGGTCAATTTTCCCTTACCTTTCGCTGGCAAAAATTAAAGAAGGAGTCTTCGCAGGACCCGAGATAAAAAAAATGTTGAAAGATGAAACATTCCCGAAGCTGTTATCACCCATCGAAGCCGCAGCATGGAATTCCTTCAGGCTTGTTGTGGAAAACTTTTTAGGAAACAACAAAAGCGATAATTATAAGGACATAGTTGAGGATCTGGTAAAGAACTATGAAGCAATGGGTAGGTTTTTTTTGAAACAAATGTTAATTTAAATAGCGTTTTAATTCTCGTTTTTTTTCATTTTTGGGTAGGAGTGCACATGTCACTTAAAATACACTTTCTGCATTCTCATTTGGATTTTTTCCCTTAGAATTTAGGAGACGTGAGCGACGAACACGGCGAGCGCTTTCATCAGGAATTGAAGGCTATGGAACGACGCTATCAGGGCATCTATGACACGGCTATGATGGGTGACTACATTTGGACCCTAATACGTGAGACCAATTGCAGCGAATACAAAAAACAAAGAAGAAGTCAGCTGTTTTTCCACATGGCATAAAATGTACAGTTATATCTTTGTTTCTACTCATTTTTTTTGGGCGTTGATTTGGTTAATTTCGTTAGTTTAGCTAACCTGGCACATCCATTTCTAATTGTGCCATACATTGAGTATGTAGTGCTCTAAATAAATTAAAAAATAATATACTAAGACTAATTTGTTTATTTTAAATTAAGTTCAAATGTATTTATTCGTTTGCGTTGGGTAGGTAAGCTGTGCAAATAATGAAAATCAAAATATCGTGAAATAGCGGAATTTCGGTCTTTTACCAAAAAAAATTATAAGTCCGCCATTTGTTGTAAGATTTTGTTAAGTAAGTGCTTATTTTCTTTGGAAAAATGCCAGCAGCCTCCAACATCAAAACTACTCACCCGATTTGAAAATTTTCTGAGAATGAGTTGTAGACGGCTCAATTTGCTTTAATTTGAGTAGTAGTAGGATCAAATACGTCAAAGAAGACGAAAGATATGCTCAAAATTGTAAGTGTACCTCCAAAAATTTAAAAAAAAAAGTTCAAAAATTTGTATCTCGAAAACCAATCGACAGAAAAATTTTTAAAACTCATTTTCGTGTTTAGTAGGTCAAAATCAATGAGAAAAAGTATGCTAGAAACAAATAACAGAGAAAATTTTGTTATTTGTGACCTAGTGTTATTTATATATCCTTAAAAAATGTCATGTTATTTTAAACGCGAACTCGAACAGAAAATAAAAAACTGAGTATACCGTTTTGTTTTGTTTCATGTTAGCTTTTAGAATTATGTGGAGATTTTCATGACCATGTCGCACGGTGTTTAGGTAAAATTTAACACAAATAACCAAATTTCAGCCCTATCTGTTATGTGTTTGTTTTTCGAAGTAAATTTAAATATCGTCGCCGACGTGGCAAAAGTATTTATGTGTTTTTTCCTAATTTTTCAGGGGGCAGATAAACTGTTCATTTCTTTCATTTTGCGATAACTGTAATATGTAAGATTTTTTGTTTTTCCTACGGCAATTTCTCATAAATTTACCAAAAAAAAATATAAATTATTATGTACCGTTTTCGCGGGGTTAATGATTTTCTAAAAAACTGCACATAGCTATTTTTATTACGGAATTTATTTAATGAAATTTCGTTATTTCATATACATATTTTGTGTTGAAAGAGATTTTATGAAACGAGGAGTTCGTTAAGTTCGTTCATTAAGGATATCTTTAATTAAGATATATTTTACATAACATTTATTAGTTTTAACGTTTAAGATGAGATACTAGAAAATATAAGTTAAGTAAGGGGGTATAGGGAGTTACCAGCTCACATAGGCCCATAGAGGACCCTAGTGATACCACGGGCTCAATTGCCCCTCATCGAAACAAATATGTTTGATAAACATGCGGACATAGCTGACGGATCCTGACATACCCAGGCACTCCTGGTGACGAGCGGTAGGAAAAGGTCGAGGCGAAAGAAGGCTCGCAAAGACTACACTGAAAAAAAATAGTAATAAAACTAATGATGACACATTCTTATATTCAGTATGCTACCTCGGCATCAATTCAATGACAATTTTCATTAAAATAATGAAAATTTACACGTTTTTTACGAAATTTTCCTTAATATTAAGTTTTTTGAATTTGAATTAATGACTATCTAATCATTAGTTTTGTATACGCGCTTCCTTAAATGTACGCATTTAAATTAAAGAAAAAAAAAACATTATTTTTGTGCCAATCCGCATTATTTTGAGTAATATTTCAATACTTTTAAGGATTTTCTACATTAACACTACGACGTAGACATGTCATAGTTTTAATGCCGAATCGGACTTAATTAACAGTATGAGATATTTGAGTAATAAATTTAAGGCTATGCTCCCCTTAAAGGAAAGGCTGTCTTGGTAATAAATTTGATGACTATTGTCATTATTTTTAAGAATACATACGAGAGAATTATACAATCTCTCGCTCCCTCTCTCGCTCGGAGAATCAGTTTTATTTGGTAATGTGTGAATCAATAATTGTTATGGAATGCTAAAAGAGAAAATAGAGAACAGTTCTGTTGTTCGTTTTCTTTTAAATCGTCAGTTATTTACAAGCGATGGAAGGAAACGGTTGTCTGTTTTCGGGACGCGGATTGTGAAAAAATTTGATTGCTGTGAATATGTAAGTACAGGGTCTCCCATATTCGACGGACCCATCTGGCAACGCCATAACTTTTGACAGAGATGTCAGATCGCTTAATGACATACCGCGTTTGAAGCGTCAGTCCAAGCAGATTTTTACCATGGAACAATACACGCCACGCGAAATAGTTGAAATTTACATTCAACAGAAGAAGTCAATTGTGAAAACTCAACGTGCTTTTAAAATATTAAAAAATGTGAGAAGTGCGCCTTCTAAGAACACCATTAAGCGTTTATACGAAAAATTTTCGACTGGTGAGGCTCTTTCTAATCCGAAGAGGCCAAATAAAAGTCGACCAAGGCGATCGGCCGAGAATATCGCTGCCGTACGAGCCAGTGTTAAGAGGTCCCCAAGAACATCCCAAAAACGCCGTTCTCAGCAGTTGGGCATGGCTCGGTCCACTTTACAACGGATTATTCGCGTTGATTTGCATTTGTTCCCGTACAAAATTCAATTGACGCAAAGATTGTTGCCTGCGGACAAGCCTCGTCGATTGGAATGGGCCCAAAAAAAACATGGGTCCGTCGAATATGGGCAACCCTGTATACGTGCATACATACGTGCATATTGCACCGAAAATAATTTTAATATGGGCTGTTAACAGTTATTTTTGCTAAAGCATAGCAACAACAGCAAATGAAACCGTCGCGTACATCTGTGATAAGGGAGTGCGTGTGTCATAGTTATTTTTGCTGTATGTTATTTATGGCGATGTACATGCGTTTTTGAAGGAGATCTTGTATGTAAGTCCTGTGAAGAGATTTGTGCCAAATGGATGACAAAAATGTGAGTAATAGATTTTGTAATACTGAAAGAGACAATGGGAAAATGTTTAGGTACGTGAAAAATAATATTATTATCCTGAAATAAACATCTTATTGGAAATTACAAAATTAACAAAACACATTTTAATTTAAAGTATTTATTTATTAAAAATACCAGCGCATAATGCAGAAATGTAAAATTATTTGTGGCAATATAGAAATTTATTATTAACAATATGTTATACATATAACTATGTTTTTTAATTTTTTTAGTAAAACAACTTTAGAATGGGTCTTTTGTGAGAAGAGTGGCAAATTTTACAAAATATTTCAACGTAAGTATTATACATGAACGGTTGAAATATTTCTCTTAGTTTTCAGCGTTTTCCAATTTGATTTATTTTCAGAAAAAATTTAATTATTTTAATTTTAGATCACGCAATATTTGAAGATAAATGTGATGGATATATGAAAAATGCAGTGCTGAATGCCATTTATAAATTACAACAAATAAGTGAGATTTGGAAACAATAGATTTGGAAACAATATTTGTAAGTACATATTATGTATTTCTGAAAAAATATATTTTATTTGAAAATCAAGAAATTTAATTTGGAACGCATATATTAATGTATTACAACAAAATATATTCACATATAAAATACGTGTTTTCACACAAACAAAATTATTGTTAAAAAGTTTTCCAAATATAATTTATTTAAAAAGATGTTTTCCTTTTTTGAATTTTAGTTTAAATTTTTCCTTGATTTCGTGTTCATAATTGCTTCATAAGTACTTCATAATTACACCTGCTGTTAGATTAGGCCCATTTGGTATAATTTTTGTATCGTTTCCTTTATAAACGGTAATATATGTATGTATTAATATTGCCTTATAATTTGGTCCAACACGCTGAAAAAAAATCGCCTCTGTAGTATATTGTCCCAAACATATTCAGCTTGAAACATATATATTTTTAGAGTGCACTCCAAATATACAATATTTGACACATACAAATATTATATGTTTGGGAGGATGTTGTTCTAAACAAAACTATGTTTACATCCTAATATTTTTTATTTGGATATGTTATTTCCCAAACAAAGATCAATTTGCGTGAATATATGTCTATTATTTAATTGTTCTATGTTGTCAGCAATTGAAAGGTAATTTTTAGAAAGTTTTAATGGTAGTAAAATTTCTTTATAATTCAAAATAATATAATTCAAATAGAAGTTAATGCGAAGTATGCCATTTTTAATAGAAATGCATAATTCGAAAACAAGGAAAAAATTAAAACTACAATTCGAAAAATTCAGCAAAGTTTTGAAAATCTTTTTTTAATAAAATATATTTGGAAATATTCATAAACAATAATTTTATTTGTATTTAAACACATATTTTATTTGAGAAAATTAGTTCGCAAATATATTTTATTCTAATATATTAACATATGGGTTCTAAATACATATTATTGATTTTCAAATAAAATGTATTTGCTCGAAAATATATAATATTTAAAAATGTGTATTGCAAGTATATTTTCTTTCGATTCAAACATATCAAAAAAGGCGATTTTGCCCCGTGAAGGGATATTTTTGTTTTACTAAAATCAAAATAATAAGCGTTTTTGCTCAAAAATAATTGTAAATAACCTGCTTTCTTTTCACGAAGTCTATATATATAAAAATGAAACGGTCCATCTGTGTAATGGCATCACGTCAGAACGGCTGGAGCGATTTGGATGATTTTTTTTTTATTCGATTCTAAATTTTCACGAGATGGTTTATATAGAAAAAAAAAAATTAATTGGACAAAGGGGCGTGGTACCTCCCATACAAATCGCAGGTTAAAAATCCGATATTTCTGCTCCTATTATAGGTATAGTGCTGAAATTTTGTTTGTATGCATTTAATAGCAGATTATGTGAATTTTCCGAAAATGGGCGGAATCGGACCAATGGGCGTGGCCCCGCCCATATAAGCCTAATTTTGAAATTGAGATATTTTGCACAATTTGTTAGCGAGAGTGCTGGAATTTTGTGTATATGTAAACGGTGGCAGTCTACGTGATTGGTCCAAAAATGGGCGGGATCGGACCAATGGGCGTGGCCCCGCCCACATAGACAAAATTTTGATATCTTGCACAATTTGCTAGCGGGAGTGCTGCAATGTTGCGTATATGTATCTGGTGGCATTCTACGTAATTGGTGAAAAAATGGGCGGGACCGGACCAATGGGCGTGGCCCCGCCCATATAAGCCAAATTTTGAAATTGAGATATTTTGCACAATTTTTTATCTAGAGTGCTGTCATGTTGTAGATATGTATCTGGTGACAGTCCACGTGATTGGTCCAAAAATTGGCGGGATCTGACCAATGGGCGGGCCACCGCCCATATAAGCCAAATTTTGAAATTGAATTATCTTGCTCATTTTGTTAGCGAGGGTGTTGAAATTTTGCGTATATGTATCTGGTAGCAGTCTACGTGATTGGCTTTCAAATGGGCGGAATAGGACCAGTGGGCGTGGCCCAGCCCATATTTTGATATATCTTGCAAGTATTATATAGGAAATACATGAACAAAAATGCTCGGTATGCGATAATTACAGCTGCTCACTCCAATACAATCGCAATATGATAATGTGATGCAATATCAATGAAACAAGAATTTGGAAATTTTATAAGTATACATTTCTATTTTCTGGACTTTCCACTGAATTCGGTATTTTTTCATTCAGTGAATTTATTACTAATACCAGTAAGGAAAGGCAGAAAGTCGGGCGGGGCAGACTATATAATACCCTACACCTCCCTAACAATGCGATAAGGGTCATGCGATAATAATTTGGAATAATTGGTAAATGTATTTTGAACCGATAATCGCAAAATTAAGCAATATTCGTTCCTAAATTGAGAAAAATCTTTCTGGAGAACTTTGTAATGATCGGAAGTAAAGTACAACTTCTATAGCGCTTTGTAACCAAATCTGGAGGAACATATATATGGAGGTTATATATAAATCTGAATCGATTTTCCTAGAATACTCATTCATGTAAAATAGAAACCTGTTTCTGTCGAATTTCGTACTGATCGGATATAAAACACAGTCTCTACAGCGCTTACATGTCAAATTGGGGGTAACATATATATATGGGGGCTATATCTAAATCTGAACTGATTTTCTCCGAATTTTGCGGCATTCCTTCATGTAATAAGAAACCTCTTTCTGCCGAATTTCTTACTGATCGGATATAAAATACAGTTTCTACAGCGCTTGAATTTCAAATCGGGGGTAACATATATATGGGGACTATATCTAAATCTGAACCGATTTTCTCCGAATTTGGCAGTATTCCTTCATGTAATAACAAACCTCTTTCTGCCGAATTTCGTACTGATCGGATATAAAATACAGTTTCTACAGCGCGAATTTTGACATGGGCAGCGAAGCGCACCGGGCTCAGCTAGTATTGAATAAAAATAAATATAAAATATTGTCTTCCATATTCATTTTATATGAAAAATGTAATGTTGACCAAATGGACTCTTAATCTAGGATTCGTACAGATTTGCTAATCTAACACTAGGGTTAAGAATGTCATAAGCAGCATTATCTTTTGTTTTACAGAAGTAATTATACCCTACACCACACTGTGGTACAGGGTATTATAAGTTTGTTTCACGGCAGATGTTTGTAACACCTTAAAATAACACAGCTAGACCCACCTTAAAGTATACCGATCGACTCAGAATCACTAGCTGAGTCGATTTGTCGACGATGTCCGTCCGTCCGTCCATGTAAAGTTGTTCGTCGACTACAGGTCGCAATTTTACTCCGATCGTTCTGAAATTTTGCAGTTTAGAGTATTTTGCGGCTGTTAAGATCGCTATTGAATTTGGTTGAAATCGGTTCAGATTTAGGTATAGCTCCCATATATATCTTTCGTCCGATTTGGCCCTTTAGTCCTATAGAAGCTGTATTTTACATCCGATCGTTTTGAAATTTAGAATGGTAGAGTTTCTTGATCCATGAACCAACATTGCTGAATTTAAAGAAAATCGGTTAAGATTTAGCTATAGCTCCCATATATATGTTTCGTCCGATTTGGCTCTTTAGTCTATAGAAGCTGTATTTTACATCCGATCGTTTTGAAATTTAGAATGGTAGAGTTTCTTGATCCATGAACCAACATTGCCGAATTTGAAGAAAATCGGTTCAGATTTAGATATAGCTCCCATATATATGTTTCGTCCGATTTGGCCCTTTAGTCCTATAGAAGCTGTATTTTACATCCGATCGTTTTGAAATTTAGAATGGTAGAGTTTCTTGATCCATGAACCAACATTGCCGAATTTGAAGAAAATCGGTGCAGATTTAGATATAGCTCCCATATATATCTTTCGTCCGATTTGGTCCTTTAGTCCTATAGAAGCTGTATTTTACATCCGATCGTTTTGAAATTTAGAATGGTAGAGTTTCTTGATCCATGAACCAACATTGCCGAATTTGAAGAAAATCGGTTAAGATTTAGCTATAGCTCCCATATATATGTTTCGTCCGATTTGGCCCTTTAGATCCAATCGTTTTTATACCCTACACCACACTGTGGTACAGGGTATTATTTAAGTATAAAATGTCCCAAAAGTAAATTTATGTAAACAATTTATACATGAATTACAAAATTTATATATCAGAGTTATTCAATATTACGAGAGTGGTGTAGGGTATTATATAGTCGGCACCGCCCGACTTTAGCCTTTCCTTACTGGTTTTTAATAAGTTTTTGTAGTTTTGTTTGCTAACAAAACTTAAGATTTAAAAATCTAAGTCACGATTGATTTTTTTGAGAAAATTATTTTTGAGAACTTAATGAACTTAATTAATATGAAAAATTTCACTTTCAAAACAATCAGTTTCTATTATTAATAATATCTTACATAAATATTTTTTTTAACTTTTAGTACAGCAAATTTTGTATGGATCTATTATGAGAATTTGTGTCGTAGAACAGTGACTAAATATTTCAATGTAAGTAAGTATATTCCAAAGATTTTAATATATCTCTTATTTTTCAACATTTTGTGACAGTTTTATGATAAAATTTATTTTAATACTTTATCGTATATAAATCATTCTGTTTGACTTATATTCAAATTATTTTCATTTCAGCAATTGAACTTTATTTGGATATATGAAAAATGCAGTGGGGAATTAAAATTTACAAATTGCAGGAAATGAGTGAGCATACAAACTATGTATATGATATAATAATATAATATTTATTTTATGTAATTTCTATTTAAATTCCAGCCAAATTATAGGTTAAAAATCATTAAGGTCGGTTCCGATAAAAATTGTTCATGGACAACAAATAGAGAAACGAATCCCGCTATAGAATCGATACATAAAAATACAATTATAATAAAAGTCAAACTTCATAGTGTGTTGGCCGATTTGTCTTTATACAATTACATTTTGTTTTAAATTATAAAATGTTCAAGGTTATACGTAATATGTATTATATTTTTTTGTATAAAAATATAATACAATATAAAATATAACAAATAAAATATATATTTAGAAAAATAAAGTGTTGTGTTATTGAATTTTCTATGAATATTAAATGATTTCAAAGAAAATGATTCATTTAAAAGAGTAACATTATAATCAATATAATGTAACGAATTTTCCATACATATTTAAAAAACTGTATTTAAATTCATGTATGCCTTAAATTAATTACCAGTATATTCTTATATCAAGGACAAACATTTTAAATTTTATTACGATAATGTATTAAATTATATGATATTTTACTAAAAATAAGCACGCAACGTACTTAAATTTACGCAAAAATGTGCTTATTTTAAGACCAAACATAATTAGTTTTATTACCCAAAATTCTTAATTCTATGAAATGCATCCTCAAAACAAGTACTATTCACGTCTTTAAATTAACTATAAAACCTTCTTATTTTTATAGCGATTGTCTTTGGCTCGAAATCATTGCCGAAATCTTAAACTTTACGAAAAATTCATTGATTTTCAGTACGCTTTTTTTTAGTGCAGTGGGACTGCAACTTCTACGCCACTTGTGGTAGCGGTGAATGCAGCTCCTACAATTGCGACAGAGAAGGAAAGGCTTGGTAATATGCCAAGCGGACCCTCTGAAGCAGGGTCGCTGCAAACTGAGGATAGGGTAACAAAGCCTACTTCAGAGGCAACGAAACCCACTGGAAGAAGGGATAGTCCTATTGGTAAGACACCATTGGCCATTATCGAGACGGGATACGAACTGGAGTAATAACCACCAAGGTTACTTCAGAACTATCCAAAACAAATACCAAAACATAAAGTGAATGAGGAAAAGAAATCTGGTAAAAAGCCAGGTGGAGTCTCAGGATCGAATAAGGTGCAGACTAGAGTCAGTTCTACAAAGATGACTCTGGCTGTTAAATCCGGAACTGTTAAAGACTTGTTGCCTCTATTCGCAACAGGCCTCGGAACTCATGAAATCTACAGCTGTAAAGCGGATGAGATCTACTGAGGGACCGCAGACTGTTGCGAAGAAGCAACAGCAAGAGGTCCTATGAAGGGAGACAACAAAGTTAGTTTCCAAACAGAAGGAATTGAAGGGGTCAGTCGCACGTGGCGGTAAAGAACCCTCTGGGTCTATACCAACAAGGAAATGGACCAAACCCTACTCAAAACCCAAAGGACAGAAACCAGCTCCCCCTTCCCAGTCAGTTTCTGAGTGGCAGGTGGCAATGGTAGATCTGGTTGATTCAGATGGGAATATCAGCCCCTCCAATTGGAGGCTGTTAGAGTCAAAGCTACTCAACCTTATGCTTTCGGATAGGTGGAGCGGCAGTGAGGTGCTCTTTGATGGAACGCAGTGAAAAGAGGGCCAACAAGGAGTCTTTGAACTTCCTTCGTTATGCAATTGAGAATGTTGAAGTCCCCTGGCCGAACGCAAAATTAAAGGTGATCCCACAGACTGTTCATGGACAACAAATAGAGAAACGAATCCCGCTATAGAATCGATACATAAAAATACAATTATAATAAAAGTCAAACTTCATAGTGTGTTGGCCGATTTGTCTTTATACAATTACATTTTGTTTTAAATTATAAAATGTTCAAGGTTATACGTAATATGTATTATATTTTTTTGTATAAAAATATAATACAATATAAAATATAACAAATAAAATATATATTTAGAAAAATAAAGTGTTGTGTTATTGAATTTTCTATGAATATTAAATGATTTCAAAGAAAATGATTCATTTAAAAGAGTAACATTATAATCAATATAATGTAACGAATTTTCCATACATATTTAAAAAACTGTATTTAAATTCATGTATGCCTTAAATTAATTACCAGTATATTCTTATATCAAGGACAAACATTTTAAATTTTATTACGATAATGTATTAAATTATATGATATTTTACTAAAAATAAGCACGCAACGTACTTAAATTTACGCAAAAATGTGCTTATTTTAAGACCAAACATAATTAGTTTTATTACCCAAAATTCTTAATTCTATGAAATGCATCCTCAAAACAAGTACTATTCACGTCTTTAAATTAACTATAAAACCTTCTTATTTTTATAGCGATTGTCTTTGGCTCGAAATCATTGCCGAAATCTTAAACTTTACGAAAAATTCATTGATTTTCAGTACGCTTTTTTTTAGTGCAGTGGGACTGCAACTTCTACGCCACTTGTGGTAGCGGTGAATGCAGCTCCTACAATTGCGACAGAGAAGGAAAGGCTTGGTAATATGCCAAGCGGACCCTCTGAAGCAGGGTCGCTGCAAACTGAGGATAGGGTAACAAAGCCTACTTCAGAGGCAACGAAACCCACTGGAAGAAGGGATAGTCCTATTGGTAAGACACCATTGGCCATTATCGAGACGGGATACGAACTGGAGTAATAACCACCAAGGTTACTTCAGAACTATCCAAAACAAATACCAAAACATAAAGTGAATGAGGAAAAGAAATCTGGTAAAAAGCCAGGTGGAGTCTCAGGATCGAATAAGGTGCAGACTAGAGTCAGTTCTACAAAGATGACTCTGGCTGTTAAATCCGGAACTGTTAAAGACTTGTTGCCTCTATTCGCAACAGGCCTCGGAACTCATGAAATCTACAGCTGTAAAGCGGATGAGATCTACTGAGGGACCGCAGACTGTTGCGAAGAAGCAACAGCAAGAGGTCCTATGAAGGGAGACAACAAAGTTAGTTTCCAAACAGAAGGAATTGAAGGGGTCAGTCGCACGTGGCGGTAAAGAACCCTCTGGGTCTATACCAACAAGGAAATGGACCAAACCCTACTCAAAACCCAAAGGACAGAAACCAGCTCCCCCTTCTCAGTCAGTTTCTGAGTGGCAGGTGGCAATGGTAGATCTGGTTGATTCAGATGGGAATATCAGCCCCTCCAATTGGAGGCTGTTAGAGTCAAAGCTACTCAACCTTATGCTTTCGGATAGGTGGAGCGGCAGTGAGGTGCTCTTTGATGGAACGCAGTGAAAAGAGGGCCAACAAGGAGTCTTTGAACTTCCTTCGTTATGCAATTGAGAATGTTGAAGTCCCCTGGCCGAACGCAAAATTAAAGGTGATCCCACAGACCGCATTACCTCTTCGAACGACTGATTTATATCAGCCGAACATGCTGAAGCTGCTCGCGAAACAGAATGCCGGTCCCATCACTGTCGAGTGGACAATCCTGTCGGCCAAAGACTGTGCTGAGAGTGGTGGGCTGATCGTGAAAGCTACCATCGACAAAATAACCGAAGAGTACATACGAGAGAGAGGGGGCAAGCAAAGACTTTTAAAGACAAAGACGTGAAAGTTCTCTCTTTTGATTTTATGAAACGAGCTGCGAGTAGAGTTTCGATAGTCTGCAAAAATTTAGGCTTTCTTTTTTGACTGTAACGTAATATTTTTAACAATTTTAATAAATGTAAATGCAAGGGCGTATTGATTTTTTAAACATCTGCAAAAAAGTATATAAAAAAGTCTGCTATATGCTCAAAATAGGCTGTCTGCAAAGCGACCTATTGTCAGTCTTCGATGGCATTTCTGCTTAAGAGAGTCAAAAGAGAGAAATTTCACGTCTTTGTCTTTGGAGCAAGCTAAGATATGGTTTTGGCCATTGTCATTTCCGGCTTCAAAAAACAAAGCAGATCTAGTTCGAGTAAGCTAAGGGTAATGCAGATTAATCTGTATCACTCTACAGCTGCCTCGAACGAACTTCTTCTCGGCGTCTCAAGCTCTAAAGTAGAAATTGTTCTAATTCAAGAACCCTATATCGTTAAGAATAAGGTGACTGGTTTAGGCAATAAAAATAACATCACATACTCTGCTCCTTCGGAGGACAAGGTGAGAACATGTATTGTAGGAAGAAATAATCTTAACTTAATCTTTCAGTATATTTACTGCAATGGAGACCTGACGACGGTGAGGTTAGAGAATAAACACACCCAACCATTCCTACTCTCATCAGTCTATCTGCCATACGAGGAAAACAACCCGCCAAATAAGTCAGTGCGCAAGCTCGTGCATGAGAATCACCGGAAGATGATCCTAGGATGTGACACAAACGCGCACCACTCTTTATGGGGTAGTACGGACATCAGCACTAGAGGTGAGTAACTTTATGACTTTAATTTGAATTCTGGGCCAAAGATTTGCAATATTGGTAATGATCCAACTTTCCAAGTCAGAAATAGGCCGGAAGTAATAGACATAACATTGACGAACCTAGACACTGTTGTTTCAGGTTGGAGAGTGTCCAAGGAGAACTCCTTCTCGGACCATAAATATATCCTCTTCAATCCGAATATGGTTACAGGTGATGAAATACCTTTCAGTAACGAAGGGAAAGTATAGTGACCTTGTTGACAGGCAGCTCCAATCGATGGGTAACAATTTCGCCGACACGGGGAGGTTAGAAACAGCAGTGGACAATTTTACTGCAACCCTGTTATATAGTCTTGAGGGGACATGTCCCCTTACATATCCAGGAAAAAGGTCACAACCTGCATGGTGGACCAAAGACCTTCGTAAGTCAAGGCGGAGTACCAGGAAATTGTACAACAAAGCTAATAGAACCAAAGCAAGTACTGATTGGGATCGCTATAAGGAAGCTTTCAACATGTGCAAGAGCGAGGTCAAACGGGCGAAACGCGTCTCCTGGGTCAACTTCTGTGAAAGCATAGAAGGGGTAAACGAGTCCTCCAGATTTCGAAGACTGCTATCAAAAGACCCCAAGTCGCTTGAAAGCATCAAAAAGGAAGATGGAAGCTGGACTGAGTCTAGCTCTGATACCCTGGACCTCCTGGCTATGACACACCTCCCTGAGTGTTCGCACCTGGTCCGGAATACATGTCCTAATAACGGTACAGAACACAGAGAATCACAGTGCGATGACCGCGCTCTTTCGATTGTCAAAAGTTTAGTAACCAAGGAGAAAATACTGTGGGCCATTAATTCCTTCAAACCCTTTAAATCGACTGGACCAGATGGCATATCACCGACCATGCTACAAAACGCAGGGTCAAGAGCGATATGTTTACTCTTAACGATTTTTAGGGAGTGCCTACTGAGGAATTTTATTCCCACCAAATGGCGTGAAGTTAGAGTGGTTTTCATCTCCAAAGCGGGAAAACCTAGTTACTCAATGCCTAAGGACTACAGACCAATCAGTCTCTCATCGTTTTTACTGAAAACTTTGGAGAGACTGATTGACATCTATATCAGGGATCGATTACAACCATCTTTAATCAGCAGTAGTCAACATGCGTACATCAAGGGTCACTCTGTTGACAGTGCTCTTCATGACGTGGTGGGTTATATTGAGGGTAATCCAGGAAGAAACCAATACACTTTGGCTACTTTCATAGACACAGAAGGAGCCTTCAATAATGTGAAGATTCAATTGATAAATAACTCCTTAATGGATGTGGACAATACCCCTCTACTGGTTTATTGGATTGATTCAATACTAAACAACAGAATCATAAACGCATCATTGCAGAGGGCTCCATTAGGAAGATGGTAACCAGAGGAACTCCTCAAGGAGGGGTACTGTCACCCCTCCTGTGTCTGTTGGTACTAAATGGAAGAGAGAAAGTTGTCACCTACGCAGATGATGTTGTCATCATGGTTGGAGGCAAATTTCTTTCGACTTTAACCGATCTTATTCAGGGTGCTCTTAGGAGGCTATCTAGGTGGGCACACCGCAGGCGGCACTCGAAATGTATTGAACCTACAACCTGTAGGTATTTTTGTTAAGTGCAGTGCTACAAAAAGCGCTCTCAGACTCCGAGAAGTGTGTGGCGTGGCGCGGATTGGGGCCACTCGGCTTTTCTCATGAGGAATCAAGAATGTCTGATCTAAGGGCTCTGGCTGGACCGACAGACTATTTGTCACCAGTTCAGAAATTCTCCTCAAATCTCGACATAATGATCCCCCAGAACAGACTGGTCATGCGGCAACCTTCCTTTGGGGGCCATGCAATATACACTGACGGTTCAAAGATGGATGTCGGCAAAGGGGCAGGCATTTTCAGCGAATTTCTTGGCAAGACGACATGGAGAATCTATCACCGAGTACGGTTTCCGAATAACAGCTTTGGGTAGACGTTATAGCTTGAGCGAATCTAATCTATTACGTCTAATTTGCTAATAAAATTGTTGCACAAATGCGAATGCTTATTGATATCATTTTCAAAATTTTTGGTCACGGAGCCTTCATGATCTTGGAAGTGGCCCGCCTATTTTTTACCAATCACGTAGACTCCCAGCTTCTTCCCGTTGGACCGCAGACAGCCTATGACAGGTGGGCCATCTGGGATCACGGTCCTGTCCCAATCATAGGGACAGTAGGAATCTCGTTAATCCATTCGTAGGAACGGACAGTAGGAATAACTCCAAATTGGCCTATATGGGCAGGGCCAAACCCCCTCAATCCAAAACTTATATAACCTATGTCACCCGCTAGCCTTATCTGAAGATGAAAATTTCATCAAAATTTCACACACATCAATTTTTATATATATAGATTTTAAATTTTATTGTAAAGGGTTTTTCAACAGGGACAGCAAACGACGCCATATTTTTTGCCGCTCTTTTGACATTTCTCTTCAGTAAGGTTTGCCATTTCATGATGGAAAGATATACGAGCCAACAACGAGTCGATATTATTAAAATTTACTACCGAAATTCGGAGTCAGTGGCCTCACGTTAAGATCGCGAAAAATCATCTTCAGCGATCAGGCTCATTTCTGGCTGAATGGCTACGTCAATAAACAAAATATGCGTTATTGGTCAGACAGCAATCCACACGTACTCCATGAGTCATCATTGCATCCCGAAAAAATTACGGTTTGGTGCGGTTTATGGGCCGGCGGCGTCATTCTTCCGTGATGGTCAAGACCGGCACGTTACTGTGAATGGGAAACGCGACCGTTCAATGATAACCGAATATTTTTGGCCCCAATTGGATGATATGGACTTGGACAGCGCCATAAGCCACACAGCGAATGCCACAATCAATTTATTGGAAACCAAGTTTGGAGAACGTGTTATCTCATGAAATGGTCCAGTCGATTGGCCGCCTCGGTCGTGCGATTATTATTAATTCATGTGATCCTCATTGAATTGAATTAATTTAGTTCACATAATATATTTTGGCTTGAGTGGAATCCCCAAGGATCAAGGAACCGCGATCGACCAAGACACACCTAACGACAAAATATGCGATGTTCTGTGATAAAATCAATATTATAACTGATAATTTCAAATATTTATATAGTTTTTCAAATAATCCATTAATAAGATTTAATATTAGTTGCTTCATTAAATTTTTGCTTATTATTGCTAAATTAAAAACAAATATAACTAATTATATCAGAAATTAAAAAATGTGTTTACGAACATTGTAACTCTCAATAATTTACACAAAATTGTTTTCATATTATAAAATAAATAAGACGGACATGGCTAAATCGTCTTAGAATTTTACGACGATTAATAATATATATACTTTATGGGGTCTCCGATCAATATTTAGAGGTGTTACAAACGGAGTGACAAAATGAATATACCCCCCATCCTATGGTGGAGGGTATAAAAACAAGTAAGAAAGTTCAGTCGGGTAAACCGACTAATGAATCCCCTCACCTTGAGTCTCAAAAAAATATTAGTAAATTTATTTATTTTTTTGCTTTTTTTTAAATTATTGTCAATTTAAATTGCATTTAGTAACTTTAAAGTATGTACTGGTATTAAAGTTAAAAACTGTTTACTTTCGGTACAAAATGCTCCATTTGTGTGAGACGTTTGAAAAGGGGCGTCCCAAGAACGGTCACTATTCTCTGGACTCTATGTACTATAAAAGCATTACACTGTACAAAATTTCAAGTATTTATATGCACTGGTATTAAAGTTGTAAGCTGTTAACTTTTGGTATAAAATGGTTTATTTGTGTGGGAGGTACCAAAAGGGGCGGGTCAATTACGGCCACTGAGTGTGGGTCGATCATACATTTGGACTCGATTGGAGCACTCTAAATGGGTCAAAGTGGGATTTTTTCCGGGACATCAGAATTCGTTTTAGAGGTATGGTTCCTTCGGCAAAGTTTCTTATTTTGATCCCTAGAATACGATTTTCACTGAGCAATGGCGACTTGTTTTGCCTCCCCACAAATCGACCCGGCCTAGTAAGCAGTATTCGTTCCTAAATTAAGAAACTTCTTTCTGCCAAAATTTTGTATTGATCGAAAGTAAAGGGCAACTTCTATAGCGCTTTGATACCAAATAGTGAAATATAGTGAATTTTATATGTTTTCAAAAAGTATTTATTTATTCATTATTATTTTTGTCCCATTCAAAGTAATTCCGCTCGGATATAATTCACTTCTGCCAACTTTTTTTCCAATCCTCGAAGCACTTCAAATAATCATTTTGTGATCTTGGTCAGCTCCTCCTTCGATGCCGTCTTTATCTCCTCAATTGAGGCATAGCGTCGTCCTTTCATGGGCCTTTTCAGTTTTGGGAACAAAAAATAGTCACAGGGGGCAAGGTCAGTGGAATACGCTAGTTTTTGTTCTTCCACAAATCCGGGCGTTTTTGGCGGATTGCTTCGCGCAATTTGCGCATAACTTGCAGGTAATATTCTTTATTGACCGTACTACCCTGTGGCAAGAACTCATAATGCACCACGCCCCTGCAATCAAAGAAAACTGTGAGCACACAGTCAACATTCGGAATGCGCACTTTTTATACCCTCACTTTAGTGTGACGAGGGTATATATCATTTGCTACGAAAAAAAGTGTAACACATCGAAGGAGTGATCTAAGACCCTAAGTATGTTCGGCGGATATTCGTTTTGGGTCATTTTAGGACGAATGAACAATGTCCGTCCGTCTGTCTGTCTGTCTGTCAATCTGTCTGTCTGTCTGTCTGTCTGTCTGTCTGTCTGTCTGTCTGTCTGTCTGTCTGCTGGCTGGTGCGCACGATAACCCTCGAAAGGAGTAACCGATTGACTTCAAATTTGGTACGTGGTAATATTTTTTTCTATCTCCGGCTAAGTTCGAAGATGGGCCATATTGCTCCACTCCTTCTAGTACCTCCCCCACAAAGTGTTAAAATGTTGTAAAATATTGAATCTTTAATAACTGCTATACTACTTATTCGAATCTTCTGAAATTCCACACATAGCATTAGTTTATTAGTCGCTATCAACTCGAGAGAAATGGGCCAAGTTGCTACGCCCCTTTTGGTACCTCCCACACAAATGCACCATTTTGCAGCAAAAGTTAACAGCTTATAACATTAATACCAGTGTATAAAAATACTTGAAATTTTGTACAGTGTAATGCTTTTAAGTGCATACAGTCCAGTGAAAAATGGGTGTTATATTCACGCCCCTTTTGGTACCTCCCACACAAAGGTAACATTTTGCACCAAAAGTTAACAGCTTACAACATTAATACCAGTGTATAAAAATACTTGAAATTTTCTACAGTGTAATGCTTTTATAGTGTCTATAGCCCTGTAAAAAATGGACGCTATTGCCACGCCCCTTTTTGTACCTCCCACACAAAGGTACAATTTTGCACAAAAAGTTAAGAGCTCAAAACATGGGCACCAATGCACGAAAATGCCACAACATTTTGCACAGTGTAACGCTTTTGAAGTGTCTATAGCCCTGTAAAAAATGGCCGTTATCACCACGCCCCTTTTTGTACCTCCCACACAAAATGTCCAAATCATACCAAAATTTAATATTTCATAACGTTAATAAACCAGTGCAAATAAACGCTTATAATTCGCAGTGCAATGTATTTAAAGTATCTACTATTCAGCGAAAAATAGGTGTATTTGTTAAACCCGTTCTGGTACCTACCATACAATCTAACAGAATAATTCGTGGAATATTCAATATTACATTACTCACAAAGTGAGGGTATACCTTAGTCGGTTTACCCGACTGAAACTTGCTTACTTGTTTACACAACATTTGATGCAGATTCTTCCCGCGGAAATTAAAAATTCCCGATATATTTTGAACATACCTCGTATACAGGGGGCTTTATCTAAATGTGAAATCGGGTGTAATATATATATGGGGGCTATATCTAAATCTGAACCGATTTTTTTTTAAATTTAGTATTGTCTCTAAGTTTATTAAAAGACTTCTCTCTGTCAATTTTTATACAGATCGGCTAAAAATGTTGCTTATACAGTCCATATATGCCGGATCGGAGGTGCATATCTATATGTAAATTTGAACCGACTTTAACCAAATTTAATCATAATTCATGGCAATTTTTTCTGTACCCTAGGGCGGCGTCAAGGCAAAAGTGTTGGGAAGCCCAGGTCTAAAGACATTCAAAATATTGTTTAAAATAAAAAATATGAAAACATTAAGAGGATTGCTGCTGAATTTATGTGAATGTTGTGTTCGCATGAATCTGTCCATTTGTGTGGGGGGTACAGGAAGTGGTTTGATGAATACGAATATTTTGCACTGAACAGTAGATACTTCGAAGATATTGCACTTTGCCGAATTATGAGTGCTTAGGTGCACTGGTATTACCGTTACGAGCCATTAAATGTTGGTATGATTTGGCCATTTTGTGTGGGAGGTGTAAAAAGGAGGTGACAATAGTTACCATTTTTTAAAATAATGTAACTACTATATATGTGGGCTGATCACAAACTTAAGAATTTATATGCGCGTGGAATGTACCGGATACGTAGTACTCGTTTGTTAGAGAATATTTCACTAAATGTCAACACTTTGTTAGGGAGGTACTAGAAGGAGTGGACCAATATGGCCCACCTTCAAACTTAGCCTGAGATAGATAAAAATATTATTTCATACCAAATTTGAAGTCAAACCGGCCGAAAAAAATGCGATAAATTGCATTTTTCGGCAAAATTGCAAATTGATTTGCTGAAAAATAATGTATACAAAACGGTTAAAAATAAAATTGGGATATACTTATCGAAACCTCCATTCCAAGGAATACTAAGTCGGGACATGGAGTTTTTCAGAAGAGGCGCTCAATGTTTATTGAAATTTTTAAATTTTGTATGTGTTGTTGTTATTTATTGTTGGTCTGTGCTTTTGTTATTTAGTCAGAATTTATTTTGGTTCGAGACCATATGTTTCAGTTACTTTCTGTCTATTGCAAAAAAGTAATAGAAACAAATACAAAAATTGATAGAGAGTTTTAATTGCTTGGTGGAATTGACTGCAGTTTCTATAGACACCACTCTATCATCTTCAGAACTCAGTAGCAATAGTGTATGTCTTTAACTTAAATCAGCTGAAATACTTATGGAAGCAGTAAATTGAATTTAACAACTACTACTCACCAAACCCGGAGTTTAGAATTAATTTAAAATGTAAATCGAATGGCCGCTACTATTTTGTACCGGGTTTTTCAATAGGGATGATATGATTTTGAAGTGACGTTTAGGCCATTTGTAATATGTCATGATCTGTCATTTGTTTTTCATTGTATTCAGTAGTACAATTTCATCATGGAGAGATATACGCAAGAACAACGTTTACAAATTATTCAGTTTTATTATCAAAATAATCTTTCTCCAATTGCAACTTTCCGTGAGCTAAGTCCATTTTTTTTAATAAAAAAAACAACAGCCATGAGCAATATTTTCGCTCCTGTTAAGAGCCATTGACCGATTGTGGCTACGTGCTACATAGCAAATGAGACAATTGAATTGTTGAGAGAAAAGTTTGGAGATTCGATTATTTCAAGAAATTGTGAATTGTGAATGGCCTCCAAGAAGTTGTGATCTAACACCATTAGACTATTTCTTGTGTGGTTTTTTGAAGTCATTGGTCTTTCGAAATAAACCAGACTCTCTTCAAGCTTTACAAGTCAATATTGAACGTGGCATTCATGATATACGACTTGATTTAGTGGAAAAAGTGCTCGAAAATTGGGTTCATCGAATTCGTTCCTGCAGAAGAAGTCGTGGAGGCCATTTGAATGACGTTTTATTTAGCACTTAATTGTATCGATTGTACAAGGTGGCGCAAAAGTAACCTTTCGATGTTTTGTGCCAAAGTCACCGACCGATTATTGGTCAAATAAATAGTAAGCAATATTCCGCGTTCTGGAGCAGTGTAGCGTAACATTGTTTATTAACCTGTATTTCGCATGTGTTTACTACACAAATGTCAAAACAGAACTGACATTAGGGGCCAATCGCAAAATTTATAGCATTTTCTGATAGGAGGATTACTTTTGTGCCATTTATAGCATTTTCTGATAGGAGGATTACTTTTGCGCCACCTTGTATTTACTTCACATTAAATAAAAAACTTTTGAATTTCCTTAAAAATAAATGTGTCTTTTTTTCAAAGAAATCATATCAAACCCTGTACATAATATTTGATTGGATTAACAGATAAACACCAAATTTCGACAGAATATAATTTGGTTATCCCGTTGTAATATGTAATATATATGTTTTGTGGCATATGACCTTTGGTATTTATTATACCCTCACTTTAGCGATACGAAGGTTTATACCATTTGCTACGGCCCACAACTGTAACACATCGAAGGAGTGACATAAGATCCTACGTATGTTCGGCGGATATCCATTTTAGGTCGTTTTAAGTCGAATGAGCAATGTCCGTCCGTCCGTCTGTCTGTCTGTCTGCTGGCTGGTGCGCACGATAACTTTCGAAAGGAGTATCCAATTGACTTCAAATTTGGTATGTGGTAATATTTTTTCTATCTCTAGTAACTTCTATGTATACTACTTATTTGAATCCTCTAAAATAATACACATAATACTACTTTATTAGTCAGTATCACCTCGAGAAAAATGGTCGAATTTGCCGCTTCCCTTTTGGTACCTCCTTTTATAGTATCTATAGTCCAGTGAAAAGTGGGCGTAATTGGCACGCCCCTTTTGGTATCTCCTACACAAATGTACCACTTTTCACCAAAAGTTAACAGCTTATAACTTGAATACCTGTTCATAGAAAGACTTGAAATTTTGTACAGTGTAATTTTCATTTCAAACCAAAATTAAATAGCTTACAACTTTAACACCAGTGCATAAAAATACTTGAAATTTTGTACAGTGTAATGCTTTTATAGTGTCTACAGTCCAGTGTAAAACGGGGGTTATTGCAACTCCCCATTTGGTACCTACCACACAAATGTACCATTTTATACAAAAAGTGAGAGCTTATAGCGTGAGCACCAATACACGAAAATACAACAAAATTTTGCACAGTGTAATATTTTTAAAGTACATAAAGCCCTATGAAAAATGGGTGTTATCAACACGCTCCTTTTGGTACCTCCCACACAAAATGGCCAAATCATACCAAAATTGAATAGATCATAACTTTAGTATACCAGTGCACACAAACGCTTGCAATTCGGTACAGTGCAATATATTTAAAGTATCTACTGTTTAGCGAAAAATAGGAGTATTTGTTAAACCCCCTCTGAAAACTCCCATACAAATTGACAGATTTATTCGTGTATTATTTCATATTACAGTACTCACAAAGTGAGGGTATACCTTAGTCGGTTAACCCGACTGAAACTTTCTTACTTGTTTCATATATGAATATGTATATGTAAGGTGGAATAATGGCTGAAGCAAGTCCAATCAGTTTTCTAGTGGTGTAAGTGAAATTAAATATAATATTTGATATCAAAGTATAATATATTCCCAGCGGTAAAAATCAGGACTTAGGCGGCAAGCTATCAGGCCTGATTTAAGAGCCACGAGGCCTGGCCGCCGCATTCAATCTTTATTTCTTTTTTACATGGAGTGACATTGCGAGGCCAGGCCTTGCATCTCGCGGTAAAAATCATGCCTAACAAAGGATTGTCGAATGAAGGTCTGATATAGGACTTCGAAAGGAAAATCTTAAGAAGGGCTTCGAAATGAAGGTATGATTTAGAGCTTCGAAATGAAGGTCTGATATAGAGCTTCGAAATGAAGGTCTGATCTAGGTCTGATGTACAGCTTCGGAGGAAAGTCCTACAGTAAAACAAAATGCAGACCAAATAATGTGTTTTAAATGAATGTCACATTCAGTACTGCAAATTGATAATATAGGAGTTCGCAAAGATAATATAGAATAATTTTGATAAGAATCTATCTTAATCTATCAAAAACACAAAGCAACTGATCTCTACAAAACCTTTGCAACGACTAATTGTTTGTTAATTTTAATTGTCTTCACCTTCACATTTCAATTTGTGTAGCGGTATTTCTTTTTTTTTGCATAAAACTGGTTTTGAACTCTCGCAGTAGCAACAAAGTTCATACATGAGAAACTTGAGGGAGGGAGAACGAATTCGTGTACACTCTGCCTTCCTTCTCCCGTCTTTTATCATGCATGATTATGTCCACACAAAATTTAAATGTTGTGTGCTAAACACCTTCGATATGATATATTTTTAGAAGGACAGAATCATGCCTGTTAAAAGACGGGAGAAGGAAGGCAGAGTGTACATTTTTGTACATATGCAAAAACTTGAGAGAGAGGGAGAACGAAACGCATCAATATATGAACATATATCGGCGGTGGTTGTCAATAATTAAATTTAACTACTGACTATGAAGACCGACTTTTCTCTGACATATTTTAGAAGGCGTTAGACATGTTTGAAAATAGACGGGAGCGGGAGGCACGGTTACTTTTTTAGAAGTGAGAGATTGCACATTTTTCAGGCCTTCATAAAGAAGGCATGCGTGCCTTCCAATAGAAGGTGTTGGAAGCCCTTCTATCAGGCCTGATGCATGGAAGGCCTGGACCATTTTACCGCTGGGTTGTCCCATTCTAAATACATACATATAAATGTATCCCATGATTTGTATTGCCTCTTGTCCAATTAATTTTGTTTAGAAACCTTTCTGCCGGTTCTAATATATCGGCTCAATGATTAATCCGACCATGATTGGCTTGTTTGGAAAATAACTTTACCTCCTCAACCTCAAGTGAGTCTTTATGCTTTCGGACAATCTCGAGAGTGTGCGTGTGTGTGTTGGCTTAAAAGCCTTATGCAGTTGACTGTTCTACAATGTTTGCATGCTCGTTATGTATTTTAATTTTGGTTGTATTCCTAAATAACCTTTTTGTATTACTGCCCGAAACAGTAACAGATTTCCACAAAACTTATGTTCCCTTTCATGTATAGGCAAATACAAAAAGCGCCCTGAGAACGTGAGAAATCCAATGATGTTCGGCTGCCATGGCCTGGGATGGAGTCCTTGGGTCCTTGACTGAAAATGTTTTGTATCGTTTTATTGCCATTCTATGTTCTATAAAAGTGCCGCAGCACATACTCGTACATATGAATGTTAGGCCGAACTTGAATGATTGGTTGTGGTGCAAAAACAAATCGTTTCGATTTTTCACACTTAAAGGCCATTGTAATCCCTTCAAAACATCTTCATCAATGTTTACTCAATACGGTTGATTCTGCTCTTCTGTTCGACTGTTTTTAATATACTTGAGTGGTGTGCCAAGGATGAATGAATGGGAAGGGCAGCCGTCAAAGGATGGATGGCAAGGGGGTCGAATCAGGAATGCACTTAAAAATGAAATCAGAAAACCATTTGTTTGAAGGTTAACTTATGGCAACGTTCAAAGCATAAAATACACTCCCTCACACACACACAGCGATAATCATGGGATGGCAGTAGGCATAAATAACATAGAATCTGAAGAGTAAGAAATGATTTTGGCAACCCTTTTAACTTCTCAACAAGTGCTACACTTTAATTCCACAAAGAACGCTGAAACAAAAACACTTTTGTTTGCTTAAAAATTACAAATTTAGAATTACACAACGAGGACTCGGGAGCGATAACTTTTACCACGAACTGGCACACTAACACAGACAGGCATTCTCAGGGAGACAGACAAAATACCTATTTACATATATTCATTCCATTCCAATTTCATACAAACAAGCTCTTTCCTCCCCCAATATGAGCGGTGCGAGTAACTCTGTATGTATGTACAAGGGTGTGTGTTTTTGGGAGGGGGCGAGGGTGGTCTTTCACAGCATAAACATACCATAAAAGCCCTCTTTAAATCATACACAAGAACGGAAAGAAAGACAAACCGCACTCAGAAATGAGAGATACAGTACAACGTTCAACACAGTGTATGTATGGGACTGAATATACAACCATACATACATACACCCATCCATATGTATGTCAGCATTTAAAACCCCTTTTAAAAGTACGTAAAACACATTTAACTGAGCATTGGGGTTGCATTATGATAACCTTTTTATCAACAACCTATCACACAATTCAATTACAGGACTCTTCTCTTCTTTATGCTGCTCTTAAAACTAGAGGAACGAAAAACGGTCCCACTTACTCGGCGGAATAACACGCGCGGAGCTTCGTGATGAGACACGGGAGAAAGAGAAGATGAGGTTAGCTGCCTTAATGGGTTCTAATATTGACGTTTTTGACACTTGCAAAGTCTCCATCATGATTTTAAAAGATACACGAATCGAAAAAAGCGAGGAAAACACATAATTCGCAAAACGCTTTAAACAAAGTAAACACAATTCCATCAACAACCTACGCCCTCTTACCTTTTGGTACCGCACAGTGTTTCCGAATAAAGAAAAATTTTACGGGCAAGGGAAAAGCCGGGTTACAAATACCATGTGGCTAGAGTTTGCAGCGACAGACCAGAGCCTCTGGTGGGAATCGAACCCACGACGTCCAAACTCATAGACGAGCACGCTCCCAACTCACCTACTGGCGTACGTTCACAAAAAAGTGTTTGCATGAAAATATATTGATTCCTTTATTGTTTTAAGTTTTCAGCAATTTAAACTTAATTTTTAGAAATTTTCAGTGTCTGTAATATTTTTTTGTAATTGAAATCTTATGTAGAATAAATTTCTTGAAGGATTGACAAAAACTGATGACTTGGCATAGATAGAAAATAAAATTAGTGCTGTAAAACAGAACAGAAGTTAATGGCATGTACGAGGTACGCTAAAAAAATATTTTGTATTTTTTCAAAAAGTATTTATTTATTCATGAATATCTATTTTGTCCCCTTCAAAGTAATTCCCCACGGATATAATACACTTCTGCCAAAGTTTTTTTTCCAATCCTCGAAGCACTTCAAATAATCATTCTTTGTGATCTTGTTCAGCTCCTCCTTCGATGTCGTCTTTATCTCCTCAATCGTGGCGTAGCGTCGTCCTTTCATGGGCCTTTTCAGTTTTGGGAACAAAAAATAGTCACAGGGGGCTTGGTCAGGGGAATACGGTGGCACCATTACTGTTTTGTTTTTGGCCAAATGTTCGCGCACAAGCAACGATGTGTGTGCAGGGGCGTTATCATGGTGCAAAAGCCAGTTTTTGTTCTTCCACAAATCCGGGCGTTTTTGACGGATTGCTTGGCGCAATTTGCGCATAACTTGCAGGTAATATTCTTTATTGACCGTACTACCCTGTGGCAAGAACTCATAATGCACCACGCCCCTGCAATCAAAGAAAACTGTGAGCAAAAAAAAAACGGGCGTCCGACACACTGTTCGTCCTTCGCATCTTCTCGCCCCTCTAAGAACATTTTGTATCACCGATAAACGTTGCTTTGGTCCAAGGTAGCTTCACCATATGCCACAGTCAACATTCGGAATGCGTCAGCGCACTTTATTTTGTTTTTCACACAAATTTTGATGCAGATTCTTTGATCCATTTTCTGAAATAGATAAAAATCGAAGACAAGTTAAAACACATCCAAGCACAACAGCTGTCAAAAATTAACTAAACATTCAAAATGGCCGACCTTGTCAGCATAAGTAAGGGACATGAGTACCAACATAACGCTACAAAAACATCAAAAATCAAATACACGTAGCCCGCGGAAATTGAAAATTCGAGATATTTTTCGTACATACTACGTATGCCATTTTTAACTGGAATATACATTCGAAAATTAGGAAAAGTTAAAACTAAAGTTCGAAAAATTCAGCAAAGTTTTGAAAATTTTTTTCAATCTATATATGGAGGGAAACGTCAAAAGGGACACTTTTTTCAATTTTATTCCGATCGCGCCAAAACTTGGTGGGGTTGCAGAAGTGAAATAGAACCATATGATATGTGAAATAGAACCATATCGAGAGCTTATATTCAAAACCCTCTATCTTAAATTTTTACAAAAATGAGATTTTTATGTTAAAATATTCGGTAAAATAAGGCGCATCTAAGGTACTAATTTGGAAATAAAAAAAAAAACAAAAATTGAGATTTTATGGCCATTTTTGTAATTTCTCTATCTTACACACTTATTTTTTCTGAATGCAATACCCTCTATCTCTTCATATAATTTGGGACTATTTTTTTTTTTGTTTTTTTTTCCTTCTAAAAGATGGTTCTTTGCTGAAAAGAGTATGCTAAACCCGAATTTGGTTAAATTTTTTTGGTCGAAGCTTTAGTTTTCAAATTATGACTATTTTTATATCTAACCCGTGATTCCACAAGAATACCATTTTTTCTATGACAATTTGAAAATGGATTCAAAAATGAACCCCAAGAAATAGATAACACTTAAAAAAAATTAATCAATAATTCATTGTTATTATTATTTATTATTTTTATTATAATATGTATAATTATATATAAAAAAAATTTGTGGAATTCATAAATAATATTTTTTTTTACTATGCAAAACCCTCTATCTATTTTTATACATGAAGAATTTTTGAATAGCAATACCCTCTATTTTCCATAAAATGGCTCGTGGTGCAAATATTGAAAAAAATATTATTTAGTAGATCACGTAGTTAGATGTAATAAATATTGTAGAACAAACAATTTTATTTTTCTTTAAAATTAGGGATATAAACGGTTTTTTGGCTCTACTGAACAATTGTGTTTTTTAAGATAGAGGATATTGAATATAAACTGTCGATATGATATGTTGACACTCTTGATATTGCGGCAGTGTTTTCGGGTCATCAATATTGCACTTAAATGCACAAATTTCGTGTTGTGCAATTCCCGTCAAATCACCTTGGGAGGCTATGTCGCTCAATCTCTGTTGGGGCATATAGATTAGATCAGTATTTATTTTTTCTATAACGATACCGCATGCGCGTAGTAATGCCCTCTAATCCGATATCTCCCAATTTTGTTGAGTCACGTGCTAACTTTGAAGGCACTTGAATACTAAACACACTTGTCCAAGCGTCAATCTAGATATTATGGTCTCCAGTTATTTCGTTGTATGCACTGATCAGCTTTTCAATCAGATTCCGTAGAGTGCTATCAACAGCATCCACTTTAAGCTTCAACGCCTCTCTATATTTCGTTTTGAGCTCATTGTCCATTGACACTATTTTCATGCACATTTTCAAAACAGTCCTGCAATGATATGGGAAATTTTTCAAATTCACATATCGGGTTGTATGGGCGGCGCCATGCCCTTATCATTCGTTTTTGCAAAGATATCGACGCAATACTATTTCAAATATTGCGTTCTACATTTTCTATTTATATGGGGGTGTCATGCCAACTGTTTCCATCGTTCCTGTTTGTTGTAGCTCCATCACCCCTACTGGTACCAAGGCCAGACAGTCAAACTTCGAAACCATGGCTGATATAGTGATCGAAATATTGAATTTTGAAATTTCAGGTTGTGTAGGAGTACCCACTGTTAATACGATGCCAGTTTTTGGTTCAATCATTGGATGTGGTTCGAAGGTTACACACCCATTTTTACAGCGAGCTGCAATAGTGCAGGAAATATTATATATTCAGATGTCATGGTTCGCATTTCAGGTTGTGTGGGCGGTGCCACGCCCACTGTTACTATCACGCCAGTTTCTTGCTCCAGCACTCGATCTGGTTCCACATACCAAATATCGAGAATTTTGGTCCAATAGCAATCAAAATATTGCACTTCTGAATTTCTGGTAGTGTGGGTGGTACCACGCCTACTGTCACAATCACACCTATTTTGGCTTCAACACGCATACTGCTACCAAGGCACAAATACTAAATATCGCCGATCTTACTGCAATAGTACTCAAAATATAGAATTTGTAAATTTTGGGTTGTGTGGGCGGTGCCACACCCACTATAACTGTCACACCAGTTTATCGTTTCATCACGCATACTGTTACCAATGTCACATATACCAAATTTAGAGACTCTTACCGCAATAATACTCGTAATATAGCATTTTTAAATTTCAGGTTGGGTGGGCGGTGCCACGCCCACTTTCACAGTTTCCCCGCGTACTGGTACCAATGTCACACATAATAAATTTCGAGAATTTTACTGCAATAGTACTCGAAATATTTCATATTTGAATTTAGGTTGTGTTGGCGGTGCCAAGCCCACTATCACCCCAGTTTTCAGCTGCATGACGCGTAATGGCACCAAGGTCAAACACACCCAATTTCGAGAATATTACTCCAATAGTATTCGATATATTTCATATTTCAATTTTAGGTTGTATGGGCGGTGCCACGCCCACTGTCACTATCACACCTGTTATTGGCTCAACGATGTGTACTGGTACCAAGGTCACACATATCGAATGTCGAGTATTTTCAACCAATAGTACCCAAGATATTCCACTTTTAAATTTTACATTGTTTGAGCGGTGCCACGCCCCTTTGTTCTATCAAAACCGAATATAGGTACCAAACCTCCACACACCAAAAGATAATCTCATGCAAAAATTCAGAAAAACATTTCATTTTTATATACATATACGAGTATAGATAGAAGAAGAAGAAGATAGAAGAAGATAACAATGAATTTGTGTTTGTGTGTTGTTTCCGTACAGACATCTATGCCGCTGAAACGATCTTCACGAAATTTTAGTATTAGGTCTGGCAGAATAAATATGCTACATGAATTTTTGACATCTCAAATGGGCGTGGCACCGCTCAAACGCCTCCATTGTTTAAAACTCCATATCTAGGGAACAGCTCTCTAGATGTTATTGAAATTTTGTGTGCATGCTTTTGAAATTGATATATCTTGCACAATTTGTTAGCGAGAGTGCTGTAATTTTGTGCATATGTATCTGGAGGCAGTATACGTGATTGGTCCAGTAATGGGCCCTATCTCGCCAATGGCCCAGCCCATATTAGCCATATTTTTAATTTCAGATAGCTTGCACAATTTGTTAGCGAGTGTACTCTAATTTTGTGTATATGTATCTGATGGCAGTCTACGTGATTTTTCCAAAAATGGGCGGGATCGGAATAATGGGCGTGGCCACGCCCATATAAGCCAAATTTTTAAATTGAGATATCTTGCACAATTTGTTAGCGCGAGTGCTCTTATTTTGTGTATATGTATCTGGTGGCAGTCTACGTGATTGGCCTAAAAATGGGCGGGATCGGACCAATGGGATTCTGTTTTACAGTTTATTCTGTAAGTGAATACACAGTGCGACAGACAGAGTTGCCAGACGAATTTGGGCCAAAATCGTCAAAATCCCTTTCCCTAATCGTCAAAAAACGTCATTCCATAAAACTACTATTTACATATAAATTTTGAGCCATTTAGGATAAGGAAGCGCTTCCTAAGGCAATTATGTACCAATGAAATACGCACATTATTGAACTTTTCGATTAAAATTTATTGTTGATAACGTATTTTTCATTATACCATTCATGATAAGTTTGTCATTCCGTTTTAAATATTAAAATGTTAATGTAAGACCCTATAACGAATGTAATGAGGGCTGATATTCAAAACTAGCTATCATAAAGGAGAGTAGGAAAACTGTTTCAATACCACAGGATTTTGCAAATATAGATTCTACAATCTATTTTAAAACAACTTTTAGCGTCTTGCGCAAACAAAACATCCAAATATAAAATTGTATTAGGGGTTTCAATGAAAATAACCCTTGTTTGTCTTCATAAATAATTTGAATATAATTTGAAACAAGAAACTCGTGATAATTTAAATAAAACAGGAATTTTGTATACAAAAATGTCAAATACTCAAACATTGAAGAGTTAGATCATATCTTGAGATCAAGGACTAAATTGGTGGTATTACACCATTAAACGAAAATATGACGATTTGTTTAAATATTTAGATTTGATAGCCAACAAAAAAAACCTAAAACGCTAAAAAATGTCATCGAATATTTTTCATTCCAAAGAGATTGGCATCAAACTCACTTTTTGAAAAAATATATTGACGCTTTTCAATATAAGCCCTCGACATATTATTGATTTTAGTGAAATTCTACGGCCTCTGTTCAGTCAGCAGTACTAAAGCAGTACTCAAATTTGCCAGAACCAATTCATATATCTGTGGATTGAAAAAGCATCGGTCCCACCCGTGGGGCTAAAATTGGGCAATTTACATTTTACGATATTTTACATAGAGTCATTTCAAGGGTCAATGAAGTACATGCTTTCATACAGCCCGATAGAAATGTCCATTCCAATTTCCGATTCACTTTATTTGAATCCATTCGTACAAATAACAACCACTTTACTACATTACTTGAAATTTTTAATTTTTCTCTCCCGATTTCGCATACCCGGCCGATAAGGATCATCATATTAATTATTGTATATTAGAAATACTTTTAAAACTATCCCAAAAGGATTAAGTATAACAGTTATATTTCCTTAATTTTTTTTCATATTGTTAAAAATCGTCATTTCAGAGCAAAAATCGTCAAATCGTCATTCTCTATTATTGAGGTTAAAAAATCGTCAAAATGACGATAAATCGTCATTTCTGGCATCACTGGCGACAGTCCAAAAACCAATGGCCGCGATATTATTTTCTTGTGGGTCTTGTCGAGTAAAACAACGTTTGTTCTGTGAAATTGCCCATTTTCTTGCTTTTACATATTAGTTTTGACGCATTAAAAAGAAAACACTCAAGCAAACATTTTTGAGTTTAATGGTCAAAACATGTATTAATGTACACATTTAGTTTTAATGAAACTTAAATAACTCAGTGAATTACAAACGGATCTTTAACAGAGTGGTTGCATTGTTTCCTTAAAAAATATACTACTTATGAAAATTAAATAATCGTGCGGTTATCCCACAAAATAATTGGTAAAAACAATGCTAAAAATATGTTTGTAGGACGAATAAACACATACACATTTTTAATAAACAACATATATATCGTTCGAAAGGTCAAAGTTTCTTCTTTCCGAATCCGTTTAGAGATAGGAAAAGGTTAATAATTAACCAAGTTGTAGGTGTTTAAGTGCGCAAAGGCAAGAAAATCGTTTTTTTACCCGTAAATCCGAATTTTGGGAGTGTCCGGGGAATTTCAAAAACAGATTCTTGTTTTACTCGTTTTGTTCATGTTTTGCAACTTCAGTTTATTTTATCGGACTGTGTGATTGAAGACAACTTTTCAGTTACTCAAATGTCAAAAACAAATATTTAACACATATTTTATATATGAAAGTGGTTCGCAAATATTTTTTGTTCTAATATATTAATATATGCATGCGTCCCAAACAAAATATCTTGATTATCAAATTAAAATTTATTTGTTCACAAATATATAATATTTAAAAATTTTGGTTCCAAATATATTAGCTTTTAATTCAAACATATCAAAAATGGCGATTTTCCTCCGTGTGGGTCTTATGAATTATGTGCGTCATTGTGCACAAAGTCATAAAGCTGCACCTATTTTACATTCAGGCCATATTATTTTTTAGAAACATCCAAAAGATTAATAGAAAATAGACCATGGGTAATCCTATTTAGACTATGCTAAATCCTGTGGTAGTACCCGTTTTTCATATTAACCTTCGGTTTATAGACGGCCAAACGGCTGGACCGATCTTTATAAATAAAAGGCTACACATTTGATGGCTAAATGCATGATCATGAAAAATTAGGCATTGCTCCCCCCATATGACTAAATTATGGAAAACGAAATATTCTGAGAACCATTGTACCAACTCTCCTTAAAATTTGATGTGTCTCAAATGAATTGAGATGTCGTAAATGTGGGCGTGACTACGCCATACTGTTCGATTATGGAAAACCAGTACGGAAATGCAGAAGGTCGGGCGGGCCGGGAACATTGGTTTGAATGTTTGTATATTCATTGCCACACGCTGAAAAAAATCGCTTCTGTAGTATATTGTCCCAAACATATTCGGCTTGAAACATATATATGTTTAGGGTACAATCTAAACATATAATATTTGGTACACACAAAAAATACATATTTGGGAAGATATTGTTTTAAACAAATCTTTGTTTACATCCCAATATGTGTTTATTTTGGACTATTTTTTCCGAAACAAATATTTATTTACATTTAAGTATCAGAAAATACCTAAATTGTGTAAAATTTTTCAGTAATTCAAAGTAAATTTTGTAGAAATTTTTCATGTCGTAAAAATAAATAATAGTAATAAATAAAATCGTATAGTCTTGGATCGATATATATTGCTTGGAGGATTGACAACTAATGATGGCTTGGAATATTGAGAAATTTTAAATGATTGAAAGCTAATGCGGATTTTGGTATCATAAATGGGAGGTTCATTTCGAAACCAAAAAATATTAAAACTGAAATTCGAAAAATTCAAAAAAGTTTCAAAAATCTTTTTAAATAAAATATAGTTGGAGAAATTCCTAAACAATTATTTATTGCGAAATTTAGTTTGCAAATATATTTTGTTGTAACATATTAATATACGAGTTCCAAATATATTTTATTGATTTTCGAATAAAATGTATTAGCTCAGAAATACATAATATTTAAAAATTTGTGTTCCAAACATATTTTTTTTCGATTCAAACATATCAAAAAAGGCGATTTTGCGCCGTGCATAACATAATCAAAAAAGGGAGCACCTTTGGCACAGTGCTAATGTGAAGGAATGGGATTTACTCGTATATTATTTACAAATAGAACATCAAAAAAACGTTTCAACGTCTCATGACCACGGCCATACCCTTAAGCCAGTGGTTTGGCCTGTAGTGCGCTCCTTATTGGTGATCTGTTTAAAACCTCATGAGCCATGAGAGATAATCGGTACTAGACAGGAAATGTCTCAGTATCTTCCAGTAATATCCTATGTGATGAATCCAGTCTGGCAATGTTTCGGACCCAAAAATCGTGGTCTTGGATGTCTGAAAGCTTAGAAATTTTAAGTGATCGCCCATTTTAGTTTAGTACAGCTGAGTGAACTACACCATTTTGTAATTCAAAAAATCAATTCAATTTCGAATAACATCAATTGAAATTCGAAGATTCCATTTGAAATTCAAAAACTGTCAATTGAAATTCGAAGATTCCATTGGAAATTCAAAAACTGTCAATTGAAATTCGAAGATTCCATTTGAAATTCGAAAAACATCAATTGAAATTTGAAAAAAAATCAATTCAAATTCGAAATACATCAATTGGAATTCGAAACACATTAATTGAATTTCGAAACACATCAATTGAAATTCGAAACACACTAATTGAAATTCGGAAAATATCAATTGATATTCGAAATACATCAATTGAAATTCGAAAATGTAAACAAATCTGTATATTGGATTGGGTAGAATTTATTTAAAATATAATGTAACGAACAGAAAACTTATAGACGATCTTATCTTTTATGAATATTTATTCAAAATTAGTTGAAACAAAACACCCCATCCAGAAAAATACCATCCTCAAAGCATCGTGAAAGCACTGTGAACCGTCTTCGCGCGGTGGATTAAGCATTGTAAGAGCGTCAAAATGATAACACCGATATTTTACAACGCTGTTAAAGCGCAGTAAAAACAAAATTCATGACGCTTTTCCGATTGTTTGAAGGTGATAATTCCCAAAAAAATCGTATTTAGAAATCGATGAATAAATGAAATATATTATTTTTAAGGTATTCATTTAAATGGCAAAGGATTTGAATTCATAATTAGCGTCTCCAAGCTGCTACAACAACAATTCATAATATTCCATTCCTGCAACACGCCACCTTGTTCATTCTTTAGATGTTGTAAACGTAGCACTGGGTTTTTCGCATGTCAGAGGTGCACTGTAAAAGCGAATCCTGCAGTATTTAAATAAAGACAATTCCCACTTTAACAAAAAGAATAGTTCCTTATCTAAACTTCTAAATTTTGATAAAAAAATTTTTGACGAAATCCATATGTGTTTTCGTTTATTTCTGAATTAAGCCTTACTTTTTGCAGGAAAATATGTTCCACATGAATTTTATAGAAAATCGTTTAATTTATTAGACTTAAATAATTGGAAAGCCACACAATTAATATGTTTTATTGTATGCTGGTGACGTTACTTTAAAAATGTTATTAACCTCCTGTTTTTGTAAAACGGGTTCGTTCGTTTTAACATGGGGATGTCATTGGAGGAAAGTACTTCCCAAAAGCATACAATAAAGTAGCATAATAAGTACTTATTTGTAGCTCGATTTTTTGTACTTGAATAATGCATTACCAATAAGTTATAAAATAAGTAGTAGATATGTAGAAATGGCCATTTAAAATGATTTTTTGCATATTGTCGCGCATATTTCTCGAATCAAACAATTTCCTGATGCCAGATTCGAATTTCTGGTATTTTCATTCAAATCTGCACGTATTGTTTGAAAACATGTTGAAATATAAATAAATCTTGTACAATAACCCACATATAGCCAAAATTGCATTATATTAAAATTTGCCAAAATGATTTTGATAACAAACAATCACTTATTTTTGTTATTATTGGTAAGTCATTATTAATAAGCCGAAAGTAATGCAGCGAATAATGAGATGTCATTATTTGGTAATGCAGGGAATAATGACAGGTACTTACCAAGATTTTGCTGGGAATTGACAGATTTTGGATGATTCGTCGTTTACGAACGAAAAAGTTCTACAAAAACTGGGGTAAGTGTAATTTTTTGATTTTATACACACTAAATTAAAAACCCAGCTGTTTCGACTTAGCGTGTTTTGGAATGGAGGTATCGATTTACTGACTATCTTAGATACCACTTTCCTAAAAAGATTCATTTTTCTCAAAGCATTGTAAATTCATCATGAAACAGCGTTTTAAAGACATTCTAAGTAAGCGTTGTGAAAACGGCCCAAAACAGTGCTTTCACAATGCTTTTTTCGTGGTACCGTCATACATTTCTGGCTGGGACTTTTAAATATTTTAATATTGAAGGTTTAAAACAGACACATTTTATCACTTAAATGTTACCTCAACTAATATACAGCATTGATTTTGTTTACATTTTTCGAATTTCAAATGATGAGTTTCGAATTACAATTGATGTTTTTCGAATTTAAAATGATGTGTTTCGAATTTCAATTGATGTGTTTTGAATTTCAATTAATGTGTTTCGAATTTCAACTGATGTTTTTCGAATTCCAATTGATGTGTTTCGAATTTCAATTGATGTCTTTTGAATATCATGTGATGTGTTTCGAATTTCCATTGATGTTTTTCGAATTTCAATTGACCTTTTCGAATTTAAATTGACCTTTTTCGAATTTTAAATGGAATATTCAAATTTCAATTGATGTTTTTCGAATTTCAATTGATTTACAATTCGATCCGCTATTAAAGAAATATGATTGGAACGTGAATGAAATGAGTTGAATAAAGTCGCTGTGAAAAATAACAGCGAATATAACTACGAGGGTTACTATATGTATTTCTGGCATTTTTTAGCATAAACGTACTCAGAACGTTTTGACGTACGACCATCATTTGTGTTGTTTACAGTGACTTGAAAAAATCAATTTGGCGAAAAAATTAAATTAACTCGTGAACATTTTCGTGCGATCATTTTTCACAACTTTCTACGTGGATTATCACAAGTGTACACTGATGAACTTAAATCTTTGTGTGGCGATGAAGCACCATCCTATAGCACTGTGAAAAACTGGTTTAATGAATTCAATCGTGGCCGACGCTCGCTCAAGGACGAAGGTCGTCCGAAAACGGCCGTTGTGCCAGAGAACATTGATGCCGTGCGTGAACTGATAATGCAAGATCGTCATGTGACATTCCGTGAGATAGAGGCATCCTTGGGCATTTCTTCCACCAGCATACATTCGATATTGCATGAACACCTGGCCGTAAAAAAGGTTTGATCTCGTTGGATCCCGCACAATTTGACAATCGCTCAAAAAAGGCTCGTGTAGCTTGGTGCAAAGAAATTTTGAAAAACTACGATAGCGGTGCTTCAAAAGACGATTATAAGATCGTCACAGGTGACGAATCTTGGATCTATGCGAGACAAATCCAACGAAAGTTGTTCGTGGAAGAAGCACTTCGAAGCAAATGGTCGCCTCTTTCTTCGGCAAAACTGATCATGTGGCGACTGCTTCGCTTGAGCAACGTAGGAGGTCAATTCTGAGTGGTACATTACAATTTGTTTGCCTGAAGTCTTCGGAGAAATTCGAAAAACGAACAAGAGAAGACGAATCATTGTGCACCATGACAATGCGAGCTCTCACACATCGGCTCAAACCAGCGCCTTTTTGACCGGCAAAAATGTCGAATTGATGGGTCATCCGCCGTACAGCCCTGATTTGACACCCAATGACTTCTTCTTATTCACTAACATCAAGAAAAAACTGCTTGGTCAACGTTTTTTCGATGCCTGAAGCAGCTGCTGAAGCGTTCAAAAACCATGTTTTGGAGGTGAATTTTCAACACAATGTAACCACAACAATTCGCGCTCAACACTTAGTGTTGCCTAGGCCAGAACTACATATAGTACCCTCGTATAATGTTATTAGGTACGTTTGTTAAGGTAGAATCCCATATTAAAGTTTTCATAAAAAGTGGCAACAACACAAAACGGCTGAGAAATTAATGATATCATTGATGAAAATAGACATGGTGACCTGCTGATCTAAAACGAGTAGTGTGAAGTAGTTCGTACAGTTCATTAAAGTGACATGTTCTATTGCATTGCACCAGTTCATTCGGGAACTACACAACACCGTCATTTGTACTAAAGTGTTGGTGATACTAGGGAAAATCCAGTATGAAGGTATTCGGAAACCCATCTAAGAAATAATAGACGACACGGTCAAAAGTAAATTTACGGATGACAGTCTGAAATTAAAACAAGACTCCAATGTCAGGGAAGATCAGTGGAAATAGCTTTGCATGAAGTAGTGCACCACATTGATGAGTCCTTCAGTAAAAAGATGTATACACTCGCTCTTTGCATAGATATCGACATTATCTGATTTATCCAATCCTTAGACGAGTTTCTGGCTCGTGACGGGACGCTGAAAAACTGAATCAACCATATGCTAAAGTATGGTGTGTTATGGTAGACCGCTTCCTGGGAAACGCTAAATGGTCTACCGTAGTGGTTTTACTTAAAACGAACTTCGTTAAGTCCGGTGTTTTATGCGAACCACACTCATCGGTCTTGTTCGGTTCGCAGTCAGGGATTACCATAGACTGTGTTTTTGATGGATATAACTACAACGAATCTAGGCCAGACAACACGTCTAGTGATCCAACTCCTCCTCTAAGGCGGCAGCACCCGTCCTTCAAAGAAGAAGTGACATAATTTGTTGGGTTCTGGTCAGTTCCAGAGCTATCAAATTCTTGAGGTAGTAAACACTTAGCCTATTATAAGATACAAAGCAAAACAATTGTAAATATGTAAACTATACACGGGAAAGCTAATTTTAAATTCTCAGAATGGTTAGGTCAATATAGCATTGACCAAAACATTGTTCAATATTTTTCTCCTTTTAAAAGTTACTATGAGCATAGATACATTGCTTACCACTTACTGTGGTAGCATATCTAACGCGGTATGTTTGAATCCCCAGAGCTATGAGCCTACAAATTTATGTGCATACTGGTATACTGATATAACTTTATAAACTACTTTACTGCTATTGCTTTATAAAGCAACTATTTATTGCCCAGTAAGTCGCCAAACCGGAAAAAAAACACAATGATAATTTTATTAAGTCGTAGACATATATATATATATATCTATATCACTCATCAATTATTGTGGTAACATCACTAACTACGATTTAGCTAACATTAGGTTGCGGTCAATATATGCCTTATCCCGAATAATTTGATACTCATATTCAAGGTATTTGACCAATGGTCAAAACAGTTTTGTCCAAAATATTTTCATTGTTTCTGACATTTTAACGGTCTGTTATGAGCTAAACAGTACACTTGGGATATGGTCAGTACGGCACGATCAAATGGAATTCTCATTACCATAAATGCATCTTCAAATTCTTTACTAGGTGCTGGATCTTTATTTTTTTCAAACAAATTTTTTTAATAAGCAAAAGAAATTTCCGTTGATGGAAGTAACATTTGTCAAAAATTTCGTTACTATAGAAAACCTTTTTCTTTGCGTGTCGTTAGTAACACTGTGACTGCAGTATATTATCCATATCTTGAGTTTTCATGTCCCTTGAAGAGTCTGTTTTCATCAAAAACAATGTGTTTACATAAATCTAATAAATATCCAATTTTTCAAGGTTAATTTTCGTGTTAGTCTGCGCATAAGGATTTCCATTCTAGATTTCTTATTTGTTACTGCCATTGATAAAATAATGTTATTTATATCTCCATATTCCTATGTATACCATCAGTGTATATTCGAATAGTTTATTTTTAATCGTAGTTCTTATTTCCTTCAGTTTATGATGTTTACATAACGGTATTAAAATAAAACCAGTAAGGAAAGGCTAAAGTCGGGCGGAGCCAACTATATGATACCCTGCATTAGACCGATTCACCAAAAAGTTACCAAATGCGAGTCGGAATATTAAAGCTTAACTCGAGAGAATTGCAAACACATTTTTTTAATTTTTTCGAGCCCTCGGAATCAGCCTGCAAACACTGACTACACGGGGCAAAATCGCCACTTTTTATTTCGAATACCAATTTTTAAATATTATATATTGCTGAAAATATATATATTTTATTTGGAAATCAATAAAATTTATTTGGAACGTATTCGCAAATTTATTTTGTGGTAATATATTAACATATGCGCTCCAAATAAATTTTAATGAGTTTCAAATAAAAATTATTTATTTAGAAATCTGTATATAATATTTAAAAATCTCTGTTCTAAATATATTTTATTTTTATTCAAACATATAAAAACGACGAGAAATATATATGAGCAAAAATCAGAAAAGTTGACGATGCATATCAGGAGTTTTGTTGATAGAGTAGTTTTGCATTCAATATTCGCAATTAGGACAAATCTGGATCGGATTCTTCTGTAGAATATTGTCTAAAACATATTCTACTTTTTCAATAGCATTTTTTTGACAGATCACGTGTGAGTCGTGTCATGTTATTTTTGTTAAGTATTTTTTGGCATTTCATCATGGAAAGACTTACGCCTGAACAACGTTTACAAATTATTCAGTTTTTTTATCAGAATAATCGTTCGCCAATTGCCATTTTTTAACTCCAAAACCAGTAAGGAAAGGCAGAAAGTCGGGCGGGGCCGACTATATAATACCCTACACCTCCCTAACAATGCGATAAGGGTTATTGCGATAATAATTTGGAATAATTGGTAAATGGGTAAGAACATATATATGCGGATATATCTAATTCTGAACCGATAATCGCTAAATTAAGCAATATTCGTTCCTAAATTGAGAAACATCTTTCTGGAGAATTTTGTAATGATCGGAAGTAAAGTACAACTTCTATAGCGCTTTGTAACCAAATCAGGAGGAACATATATATGGAGATTATATATAAATCTGAATCGATTTTCCCTGAATACTCATTCATGTAAAATAGAAACCTCTTTCTGTCGAATTTCGTACTGATCGGATATAAAATACAGTCTCTACAGCGCTTTAATGTCAAATCGGTGCTATCATATATATGGGGGCTATATCTAAATCTGAACCGATTTTCTCCAAATTTGGCAGTATTCCTTCGTGTAATAAGAAACCTCTTTCTGCCGAATTTCGCTGTGATCGGATATAAAATACAGTTTCTACAGCTATTGAATTTCAAATCGGGGGTAACATATATATGGGGCTATATCTAAATCTGAACCGATTTTCTCCGAATTTGGCAGTATTCCTTCATGTAATAAGAAACCTCTTTCTGCCGAATTTCGTACTGATTGGATATAAAATACAGTTTCTACAGCGCTTACATGTCAAATCGGGTGCAACATATATATGGGGGCTATATATAAATCTGAACCGATTTCCCCCAAATTTTGTATTGTATCTAAGTGTATCACGAGACTACTCTCTGTCAATTTTTGTACAAATCGGTTACAAAATGTTGCTTATACAGTGCATATATGCCAAATCGGAGGTACATATATATGGGAGCTATATGTAAATCTGAACCGATTTTAACCAAATTGGAGGTACATATATATGGGAGCTATATGTAAATCTGAACCGATTTTAACCAAATTCAATAGGGATCGTCCTTGGGCCTTAAAAAAGATATGTGCAAAGTTTCGTTGAGATCGGACCATAATTGCGACCTGTACTTTGATTACAAGAATACGTCTACAGACAGACAGACAGACGGACATAGCTAAATCGACTCAGAAAGTGATTACAAGTCGATCGGTATAATAAACAATGGGTCTATCTCTTCTCCTTTTGGGTGTTACAAACAAATGCACAAAGTCATAATACCCTGTACCACAGTGTGGTGTAGGGTATAAAAAACACTTTCCAGTCGACCCACGACATTGACACCCATGATCAATATTTCAGCTCTCGTTAAGAGCTATCTTTTTGCTATTGACCGATTCCCGATCCAACGTACCGGAATCATCGGTCCATATTTCTTCAAAAATGATGCCGGTGAGATCGTAACCGTCAATGGCGACCGTTATCGTGCCATGATAACCGACTATTAGATACCTGAAATTGAAGCTCGTGATGAAGCACTTCCCACATGTCGCATCAATCAATATATTTATTGAGAGAACACTTCGGTGAGCAGATAATTTCACTTTTTGGTCGGTCGATTGGCCACCAAGATCGTGTGATATCACACAGTTATACTTTTTCCTGTGGGGATATGTAAAGTCTAAAGTTTATGCTTCCGCTTCGATTCAGGCCTTGGAGCAAAACATCACGCGTGTCATTCGCCAGTTACCAGTCGAAATGCTCGAACGAGTCATCGAAAATTGGACTCAACGGAGGGACCATCTGAGACGTAGCCGCGGCCAACATTTGATAGACACCATCTTCAAAAAATAAATGCCAAAGAATGTTCTTTCAAATGATAATAAACATTCCCCATTCAATTTGAATTTTCTGTGTTTTTTTGCTTTAAAAAAGTAGGGAACCTCGAAATGGATCACTCATTATAATATTTGACATACTCAAATATTATATGTTTGTGAGAATGTTTTTCTAAACAAAACTATGTTTCCATCCTTACATTGTTTTATTTGGAACTAATATTTCCGGGATAAAGATTAATTTGAATTTAAGTATTTTGGCAGTGTGTCGATTCCTTAATTAAAAGACAAGTTTTAAATTTTTCAGAAATTCCAATATATTTTTTTGGGAATTTTAGAAACTCGGAATCAAATTGACCACGTAGCATTCAGGAAGCTCTTTTTGGGATCGCTTATGGACGTCAAAACCACACGTCGCGCTGACATCGATAGTGACCATAATCTACTGATAGCTACATGTCGCTTGCGTCCTGCAGCAAACCATGGATTAGCCCAGAATCCAGAAGTGAAATTCAAAATCGCAAATATCTATACAACGTTGTTATATGTACTAAAACACCCCAGGCAAAAGAGAAGCTATACGCAATTACCGTTATCAACCTAGCTCTATTATTACGGACTGTTGCGTGATTTCAACAGACAGGCGGATAGACTGACAGACGGACATGACTAAATCGTCTTAGAATTTCACGAGGATCAAGAATATATATATACTTTATGGGGTCACAGATAAATATTTCAAGGTGTTAGAAAGGGAATGGCAAAGTTAGTACACCCCCAATCCTATGGCGGAGGGTGGCCTTACACAATGCTCGAATTGGAGAGGCATTAAAGTAACTAATGATATAGGAAAGATCATGGCACACCTAATCTTACAGCGAATAGGACCTGCACGTTCATGTGTTGACTATGTATATACACTACGATTAATTATTGAGCAACCGGACGATCATAATACTAATTTGTACCTCCCCTTTGTTGATTTTGAACGATCATTTGACACCGTCAGTCGCTCGTCTATGTGGTCCCTACTGTATAAAAAAGGTACTCCACAAAAAATGTTCGACATGGTCCCTGAATAACGGGGCACAGTATAAAGTCCGTTTCAATGGTAGAGAGAGCACTCCATTCAATACGGACACTGGTGTCAGAAAGGAAATGAGGGCTCTTAGCAGCGTTCGGAAAAAAACATTAAGGTACAGTACGTCAGCGTTCTGTAGTGTACTTCATGGCGAACAGTACACAAACACATTGCTTACAAGAAGTACAGAATACACTAAAGAAATTTTTAGTAATTGTGTATGTGTACGCAAACAGAATACGGTACATTAAGATTTTGAGATGACGATCGCTATCATGTGATAACGTAGTCGTTGCTGATCAGTCGTAGTGAACGGACGTGTTTAGCACAGAGCGGATAGTTAAAATCTATTATTACGCAATCGCAAAAAAAAAATGTTTACAAAGTCTGGAAGGCCTACATCGTAGTACCTATTACGGGCTAATACAGACAAAAAATTCATTAACCGGGATGCCTTCGCGCTCCGATGGAGCGGGGTTCCCCAATTGTCCTACTGTCCGTCCGTTCGTATTGGCCAAAGCCGACCACACCAAACATGGTGAAAATTTCCCCCCAGTACTCACAACAGGTGGTACGGTGAGGGGAAAACGTCATGTCCGACCGTCAAAACGGAAGCACAATGAGCACCGGATAGCGCTCAGAGTTTTGACGAAGTTGGAGGCTGTTGAGGTTTCGGCTCTTACCGAAAAACAAAATGAGTCACTTACCTGGGCTAAAGGCGTCATAGATGCTTATAAGGCCAATCAGCCGGCTGAAAGAGCCACAAATTCAGCTGTGTTAACGGCTAATAAAGTCAAAAGAATCAGATCACCTGATGAACCCCTGCCTTCGAAAAAGGCAAGAGGCCCTAATGTCACCATCAACAGTTCACTCACCAAGCCCTTCAATGAAGTGGCGAAGGAGAGTCTAGTGATGGTCGTTATAGACAGAAGTAGTGAGGATGGATCCATCCTCAAGGAAAAATGGAGCCATGTGCAATCAGCCATTATGGCTCATTACCTCGATGTCCGTAGAGAAATGCCGGGCACACCACCAATCTGCAACGATGCAGGATGGCATCAGGGGAGAGTAAAGCTCTTATATTTCGGTGATGCCAGATCAGTAAACCTGTATAAGGCTGCTCTGAGTCGAGCGGGTGAGTTGTGGCCGGGTGCCCAGTTGGATGTTGTCGAAAAAAATAACATCCCTAGTCACCCTAGAGCCTTCACCTGGGTTACAGAAGAGCCCTTCAACCCCGGAAATAATAAAAGATTCCAATCCTGGTCTGCACGCCCATAATTGGAGAATCAGCAAAGTGGGTTAGGCGGATGGTAAAAAGCGGCAGGTCAATTTGATCCTTAACGCTGAATCCACCTCCCATATACAACGTACAAGTGCAACCCTACAGTATGGCTTCGAGACCATAGTCTTGAAGGTATACAAGCAGAATATAGTTCCCACTGCGGAAGGTGAGTCGTCCACCGTGGTTGATACACACCTTTCTGGAAGTGCGCAGGTATCCACGCCTGTAACGTCCTACTCTGAGGACGAAAGCTCTACTTCTGACACAGAGGGGCTGAGGGGAGTCTCCGGACTCTTTGACGCATCTGGGGGGGACACGCTTCTCGATGATACGGACGAAGAGTTCGATAACACCCTTGTCAGGGTGGATGTTAATCTGTCAATTACCAATGATGGTAAGAATTTTACAGATTAACCTCCATCACGGTAAAGCAGCCTCAGCGGGTCTATTGCTGCGGAGCACCCAACTTTAAACTGCTTGTGGCCAACTGTGAAGGCACTCTAAGAACCTGAATTTTGGCCAGGAAAGATCTAAGTATCTTTCTCCTGGCTAATTTAAGTGGTAAAGACCAACCATCTGCTAGTCTGGAGATCGGTAATTGCACATATTAGGTGGTCTCCAGTTACTTGCCTTATGAAGCTGTAGTACCGACTGCTCTATTCAGGGAAGTAGTAGAAGAAGCAACGTCTGACTGACGTTGCTTCATCTGACTGATGAGTTGATTGTTGGCGCAGACACGAACGCTCATCATACTATCTGGGGTAGTACGGATATAAACAATAGGGGTTATTCACTTCTTGACTTTATTCTAACTACCAACCTTAGTATTTGTAACATAGGTAATAAACCGACCTTTACAATTAAAGACAGACAAGAAGTACTCGACGTAACGTTTGCTACTGACCGGATGTCAGACAAAATTATTGGGTGGAATGTACTGGACGACCACTCTTTCTCAGATCACCATTATATTGAGTTCAAACTCGCGGAAAAAGCGCCTAAACCTGCCGTTCACAGAAATGTAAGGAAGACAAAGTGGTACCTGTATGAAAAGAATTTAGAGAAAGTCCTCAACTCTAAACTTCTGTACGAGCCGAATGACAAATCCGGTCTGGATAATCTGGTCGATCATATCACCATATCATTTAATAGATCCCTTGAAGAAGCCTGTCCAAAAACAAGGTACAAGGGTAAAACTAAACCCCAATGGTGGACTTCTGAGCTAACGGCTATGAAAAAGACCAAGCTATTCAATAAGGCTAAATCTACAGGGGTCGCTAATGATTGGGATGCCTATAAAGAGCAACTCAAGATCTATAAGAAGGAGCTTAGAAAGGCGCAAAGACGCTCTTGGTATACCTTCTGTGGCGAAGTGGAGAAGGTCTCCGACGCCGCACGGCTGAGAAAAATATTATCAGTTTCACCCTGTACAGTGGGTTACTTGCAGGATAAGGCAAATAATTGGACCAAAAACAGCGAGCAGTCGCTCAATGTACTGTTCGACACACATTTCCCGGGGAACTCTCTAACAGAACCAGAGAATCAGCAGGACCAACAAGAGTACGAGTGGACTGCGAGCGTCGCTAGCTTGTTGACTGAGAGATCCAGAATAAGCTGGGCTATTAATAGCTTTGAGCCCTTCAAGTCACCTGGACCAGCCGGCACCACTCCAGCAGAAATGTTGAAATACATTATCCCCTGGCTGGAGAACATTTCTGTAGGCTGTATCAGGCTTTCATACATCCCGAATCGATGGAGGGATACCAAAGTGGTATTCATACCAAAAGCGGGGAAGATATCACACACTAGGCCAAAAGACTTCAGACCAATTAGCCTATACTCCTTCCTATTGAAAGGTCTGGAAAGACTTTTAGATTATTTCATTAGGGAAAACCTGGATACAAAACTCCTGTCGGTGAACCAACATGCTTACAATAAGGGGAAGTCCACAGAATCAGCCCTGCACGAACTTGTGAGCACTATCGAATCGTCCCTGCATTTCAAGGAATTCACCATGGTGGCATTTCTTGACATAGAAGGGGCTTTTAACAACATTCACTCAGATGCAGTAATTGCAGCACTGTCACATCTAAAAGTTAACTCTAGTTTGATTAGACTAATTCAAAGTCTGCTCAACAGAAGACGCATAACAGCATGTATTGGGTCCACAACTCTAACAAGGTTTGTAAACAGAGGGACCCCACAAGGAGGAGTACTGTCTCCACTAATTTGGAACCTAGCGGTGAATGAAATCCTGCTAGATCTAGAACGTTGTGGCTGCAAGGTCGTGGCATATGCGGACGACGCACAATGGGAAAAAGGGGTAAATACCCGCGCATAGCAGTATTTTCTATCCTATGACTATACCGTTAGAGATAGAGTCCTACGGTTTGGACTATCTTCAAGAGAATTCTTTGGAGAGAATTGGTGTACCCAAATTTAAATTTACTGTTACCATGTGTCGCACAGTGGAGCTACAAAAACGACTTTGTGGAAATTAGTGTAAAAATCAGAATATTATACCAACTTCAGTGATCTTGATATTAAATTAAAGCTGACAAAATTTAGTTCAAAATCTATTTGAGTTACTTGATTGTGTCTTGCTGCGTTTTAAATATATAGACCATTGAAATTGAAACATATTTTTGTCAACATTGCGTTAAAAGTCTATAAAACCGGGTAATGCTTTTAATTTTGAAACCAAACCAACATAAATAGGATAAAATCGTCGTCTGCAATATTTTTGAAAGCGGAAGTGTTGCACTAATGCAATTACACAATGCGTCGTCGACTGTTAAAGAAAAGTTAAATTAAAAACAAAAATTAATCGGTCCACCCTAATATACATAAACTGCAGAAGCGTTTAACTATATTTTTATAGTTTTTGTAGAAGAAGTAAACTATAAAAATTACACATATAATCCTAATAATATTAATAGGATCGCCCGGGGAACGTAGGACACTACAAACATGTAGCCGGACATGTACCAGTCGTATTTATTATCCGATTTTGCCGAATTTCATAAAAGTTATTTTTTTTGGACCAAGAAAATCGGTCCATATATTTCGGGAAAATCGGTTCATAGATAGATGTAGCTCGCACACATATTTTCTATATTTAAAGTAAAAAACACATATTCAAAGTACAAAAATCTGCCATAATCGCAAAAATTCGCAGATAAGCTAGGTACTATTGGATACACCACTGAGTCATCTATCTTCTCTATGTCATATGGTAGTAATCCCACGTGATCCAAAAAAGTTTTATTCCATTTACTGTGTAAAAATTTTTTGAAAAACAAAAAAAAAACTGTATTTTTACTTGGAAATATCTCTGCATTTAAAGACGTTAAAAATACGTCTTATACACAAGAATTTAGATTAATATAACCTTATTATATGTTACAAGTCCGGTCGCATTTCACCAACAAACGAGAATTCTACAAGCATTTTAGTATAGACATTTTATCATCGCATTTTTATTTGCATTTATTAGTAAAAAAACAATCTTTGAATGGTCATAACTCGGAATCGCCTAGAGATATTTTCATAAAATTTGAAGGTATTTTCATTAAATGTTATCCACAATAAAACAACAATCCCAAAAAACTGATTTTTGAAAGTTGTTTTCAAAGTCCTATGCGCGCATATTTCATCATATTTTCCCATAGTGCGACGTTGCAATCGCAGTGAGTGGCAAATTCGAAAACGTCCTCCGAGACATTCTACAGGTGGACAAATTGGCTAGATGGACAGAAGCAGCGGTTTGGGCGTAAACCCAAACAAGACAGAATTGGTTCTCTTTACTAGGATGAATAATGTCCCACATGTGGACCCTCCACCTCGGATAAATGGAACAGATCTAGTCTTTCCTGAAGGTGCAAAATTTTTAGGAATAATTCTAGATAAAAAACTGTTATTTATACTTAACGTATTGGAACGTGTAAGGAAGGTCAACGTCGCCTTATATTCCTGCAAAAAGGCTGTAGGGTCGCGATGGGGCCTCTCTGCTAAAATCGTCCACTGGATATATATATATATATATATAAGGACTACATCGACCGAGTCTCTACAAGCCCTACTCCATATACTGCCGATTAATATTGTGGCGAGAGAAGTTGCAACCAAAGCGACAATAAGATTAAACTGCCTATCAATGTGGAGGTACAAAAACTACAGTCACATGAGGATATCAAAGTGTAGTGCTGTGGTAACCGACCGAGTGGACTATATACCAACGGTGTACACCTACGAGAGAAATTACATCACTATGATTCCCGCCAGAGATGAATGGGTTGGAAGAATACCAGGTAATAGAAACCATCTTTACTTTTACACGGATGGTTCGAAGCTTGATGAAAAGGTTGGCTTCGGAGTACACTGTGCAGAGCTTAGATTGGATATAGCTTAGAGACTACCAGATACCTGCAGTGTCTATCAAGCCGAAATAATGGTAATATGGGAAGTAGCCAAGTGGCTGAGTCGCAACATAGTAGTTAACACTGGCGTTGTCATTTACATCCCTAAATTCACAAACAGCCCTCGACTGCCGCAGATCTCTTAACGAGATGGCTGAGCAGTTTAATATACACCTCATATGGGTGCCTGGTCATAGGGATATCCCGGGGAACTGCAAAGCCGATGAACTTGCTAGGAAAGGGACGACATTTCAAATTCTCGAAGCATTTGCATATATTGGTGCCCCACTATCCACGTGCAAGCTTTGGCTTAGGCAATCAGGCAGTCCAACAAAAGATGGACAGAAATCGGCACCTGCAGAGTAGCTAGACAAATCTGGGCAAGGTATGACCTGAGAATATCAAAATATCTCCTCGCACTAAAGAGGCAAAGATTGTCTACGTTAGTATCAGTTCTGACGGGACACTGCTTGATCGGCGAACACGCCAAAAGATTGGGTATTGACTCTAATGATTTCTGCAGAAGCTGTGGAGATGAGGAAGAAGTGGAGAGCATTGAGCACTTGCTATGCGACTGCCCCGCTCTGAGTAAACGACGACTGGACATACTGGGGTCGGCTTTTCTAGGCAGCCTAACAGATCTTTCCAGAACCGATATTCGTACTATCGACAAATTTGTATATCAAACAGGGTGGTTTTGATGAGGGGCATTTCAGCCCGTGGTAACACTAGGGACCTAAACTGGTCTATGTGAGCTTGTATAAAAAATATGGCTGCCATCCTAACCTAAACCTAAACCAATGATAACGTACGGTTCTTCGAACGCAAACGCTACCTCGTAGTGGTTTCGGTTTTGTTATGAGAACGCAAACAGAATACACTAAGTTTAGCGGTCTGTTCTTTTTTATATGGGACACCACAGGTCGCAAATATGAAGCGATCTTTAGGAAAATTGGTACAGAATCATATATTAGACTAGGGACATCGGTCCATCTATTAATATAGTCCCCATATAAAAGTCCCACCGATTTCACTTCTTAACGCTCTGGAGAGCAGATTTCTCAATTGATCTGGCTGAAATTTAAGAATTTACACTATATATTGAATCTTATCGTCCCTAGTAAAAATTTAATAATGATAAAATTTAAAAAAGACTTATATAGTACTTAAATACAAAATCGGGAGGAACATATACATATATAGTGTAGTGGTTATAAGATTACATACATATGAACCTATTTTCTTTAATCGGGCCTGAGTTCGTCTCTGCCAAAAAACTTTCATAATGATCGAATGGAAAATAAAGCTTCTATAGCTCTTTGATACCAAATCGGAAGAGACTTATGTATTAGGGTGGATATATCTAAATCTGAACCAATTTTCTTCAAACTTGGCAGTGTTTATTTTTATACCAAGTACTTCTCTCCACCAGATTCGTAATTATAGGATGTAAAACAAAGCTTATATGGTGGTTTTTGGCCAAATCGGAAGCGCCATATCTAAATCCCCGATTTTCCTAAATTTGGCAGAGATTAGCGCTTAGATTTCGAATAGGAATATATCTGTGGTTTTCACAAATAACCACTTAAGTCGAGCTATGTCATTTTTGAGTTTTTGCGAAAATATGAGTTTTTGAGCATTTTTTGCCGCATGAAAAATTGTCACTCCCATAAGGAAAGCACTAAAACCCAAAACTTGTATGCGCCCCCCTGAATATTTTTATTTTTCGACTTAAGTGGTTGTTAAAATCTAAATCTGAATCGATATTGTCCAGATTCACACAGATGTTAACTGGACGAATAAAATTGCATGAAAGTCAAATGAAACAATAACACATAATTTCGGAATATCTGCAAAATTTCGTTGAGGTCAGACTTATATTGCGATCTCTGATTTGATTACAAGGATACATGTTAAGGCAGACGGGCATCGCTAAATCGACTCCGAAAGTAATTCAAGTCTATCGGTATTATAAACCATGGGTTTATCTTATCCCTTTTGTGTGTTATACCAAAATATACACTTTTGTCTCTATGTTAGTAAAAATTTACATTTATCTTAATTTTTTGACATATCCACTAGTATATTTTGTGTCTTTGATACGGATTTTCCTAGTTCTTTTTTGTGGAATAATTTGTTTCATTTATATTTTATTGGAGAATTTTTTGGATTAGTTAGCACTTAAATATTTCCTGAACAAATCAAATTTTTCCTGAAAACTGAACAAGACCCAAAAAAAACTGAACAGTTCAGGAGAATTCAGGGCATCTGGCAACCCTACTTCCCACATACAGGGGGCTTAAAATTTTCAAATTGCAACTTCCATTGTTGCAAACTATTTCATTGGCACCTTTTTTGTCTAACAAATCAATATTATTTTTCGGTCGCGGCATTTTGGGTGCGTGTCAAATTGATTAAATGTTACAAGTACATTAAACGTAGTGTATTCTGTGTGCATTCGCTTGAAGAAACCACCAAGGTTATTTGCCAGTCAATGAATGGAAAGATATGTAGAGGCTATATCAAACCGTTATTCCTACGAATTGTTGCAGGTTAAAAAGAGTAAATTTCGAAGTATTAAATTTCTTACTTCGAATTCATAAATTTCAGCCAGATCAATTGAAAAATGTGTTCTCCATATCGTCAAGAAGTGAAATCGGTGAGGACCTTTATATGGGGGCTATGTCAAAACGTGGACCGATGTGCCCCATTTTCAATAGGGGCTGTCCCTAATCCAATCAATACATGATTCTGTACCAATTTTCATAAAGATCTGTGGTGTCCTGTATACAAAAGAACAGAACGCAAAACGTAGTGTATTCTGTTTGCGTTCTCATAAAAAAACACAGCCACTACGAGGTAGCGTTTGCGTTCAAAGAACTGTACGTTATCATAGTGTTTGTGATCGTCATCTCAAAATCTTAATGTACGGTATTCTGTTTGTGTGCACATCCCCAATCACTAAAAAAGAAATAACGTTTGCGTTCTATGAACGAACCGTACGTATAGTGTACTGTTTTTCCGAACACTGAATAAAATATATTTGGAGAAATTCTTAAACAATAATTTTATTTGTATCTAAACACACATTTTATTTGAGAAAATTTGTCTGTAAATATATTTTGTTCCAAATACATTTTCTTTCGACTCAAACATATCAAAAAATTCAATTTTGCCCCGTGCATACAAAAAGAGTTTAGGTACACTCGAAATATATAATATTTGGAACAAGCAAATATTATATATTTGGAAAGATGAAGTTCTAAACAAATCTGGGTTGGTATCCCAATATTTTTTTATTCGTACTAATATTTACGAAACAAGGATTATTTGGTATTTAAATAAAGGGTGATTTTTTTGGCAACACTTATTGGTAGCTCAGCTGTTTTCGTGTAACATGTTTTTGTCAAACATGTTTATTTTGTACACGCTGAAAAAGCGGTTTTGTAGTATATTGTTCCAAACATATTCTGCTTGAAATATACAAATATTTTGGGGTATATTGTAATTGTATATTTGGAAAGATGTTGTTCTAAACAAATCTTTCTTTCCGACCTAATATATTTTATCTGGGACTGGGCAAAAAAGTGATCATTTTCTCAGGCTCATATCTTGCAAACCGTTCAGAATTTTGATTTACTCCCTGAGGCAAAGTTGTAGCTCTTGTCATAAATAACAAAAATTCTGAACATATAAAATCATATAAATGAACATTTAACAAAAAACTTCATCTTCAAGGTCAAAATCGCAAAAAAAAACTTTAAAAATTCGATTTTTTCCTTTTTTACCCTGTTCAGGTCCATAGGTAGCAAACCGTTCAAAATTCAAGGAGACAATCAACCACAAAAATGTACCAAAGACCTCAATAAACAACTTGCTAAAACATATGAACTTCCTAGGAATGATTCTTAACACCGTTTAGATAGCGCTTATATAGCCGCAAAAGTAAAAAATTTCCCGAAATTTTGTTAATTTCATTTCTTTTCTTCAATATTGAGATACTATGCTCTATTACAAAAATAATAAAAAAAAAACAAGTAAGAAAGTTCAGTCGGGTAAACCGACTTATGAATCCCCTCACCTTGAGTCCCAAAACATAATAGTACATTTATTTATTTTTTGTTTTAACTAAATTATTGCATTTAATAACTTTAAAGTATGTACTGGTATTAAAGTTGTATGCTGTTAACTTTTGGTGTAAAATGGTCCATATGTGTGGGGGGTACCAAGGGTTGTGCCAATAACGGCCACTTTTCTCTAGATTCTAGGTACTATAAAAGCATTGCACTGTACGAAATATCAAGTATTTGTATGCACTGATATTAAAGTAAAAAGCTGTTAACTTTTGGTACAAAAAGGTCAATTTGTGTGGGAGGTACCAAAAGGGGCGTGCCAATAACAACCATTTTTGTCCATTTGTGTGGGAGGTACCAAAAGGAGCGTGGCAACAATGCCCATTTTCCCCTGCGTTGTAGGTAATATTAAACCATTATACTCTACAAAATTGCAGGTCTTTGTATGCACTGTTAATAAAGTTATAAGCTGGTAACTTTTTGTACAAAATGGTCCATTTGTGTGGGAGGTACCAAAAGGAGCGTGGCAATAATGCCAATTTTTCACTGTATTGTAGGGTTGTGCCAATAACGGCCACTTTTCTCTAGACTCTAGGTACTATAAAAGCATTGCACTGTACGAAATATCAAGTATTTGTATGCACTGATATTAAAGTAAAAAGCAGTTAACTTTTGGTACAAAAGGTCAATTTGTGTGGGAGGTACCAAAAGGGGCGTGGCAATAACAACCATTTTTCTCTGGACTCTAGGTACTATAATAGCATTGCACTGTACAAAATTCCAAGTATTTGTATGCACTGGTATTAAAGTTATAAGCTGGTAACTTTTGGTACAAAATCGTCCATTTGTGTGGGAGGTACCAAAAGGAGCGTGGCAACAATACCCATTTTCCCCTGCGTTTGTAGGGTTGTGCCATTTTCCACTGTATTGTAGGGTTGTGCCAATAACGGCCACTTTTCTCTAGACTCTAGGTACTATAAAAGCATTGCACTGTACGAAATATCAAGTATTTGTATGCACTGATATTAAAGTAAAAAGCTGTTAACTTTTGGTACAAAAAGGTCAATTTGTGTGGGAGGTACCACAAGGGGCGTGGCAATAACAACCGTTTTCCTCTGGACTCTAGGTACTATAATAGCATTGCACTGTACAAAATTCCAAGTATTTGTATGCACTGGTATTAAAGTTATAAGCTGGTAACTTTTGGTACAAAATCGTCCATTTGTGTGGGAGGTACCAAAAGGAGCGTGGCAACAATTATTAAACCATTACACTCTACAAAATTGCAGGTCTTTGTATGCACTGTTAATAAAGTTAGGTTTAGGTTTAGGTTTAGGTTAGGGTGGCAGCCGTATTTTATTTACAAGCTCACATAGACCAGTTTAGGTCCCTAGTGTTACCACGGGCTGAAATGCCCCTCATCGAAACCAACCTGTTTGATATATAAATTTATCGATAGTACGAATATCAGTACTGGAAAGATCTGTTAGGCTGCCTAAAAAGGCCGACCCCAGTATATCCAGTCGTCGTTTACTCAAAGCGGGACAGTCGCAAAGCAAGTGCTCAATGCTCTCCACTTCTTCCTCATCTCCACAGCTTCGGCAGAAGTCATTGGACTCAATACCCAATCTTTTGGCGTGTTCGCCGATCAAGCAGTGTCCCGTCAGAACCTGTACTAACGTAGACAATCGTTTCCTCTCTAGTGCGAGGAGATATTTTGACCTTCTCAGGTCATACCTTGGCCAGATTTGTCTAGCTACCCTGCAGGTGCCGATTTCTGTCCATCTATCGTTGGACTGCCTGATCTAAGCCAAAGCTTGCACGTGGATAGTGGCGCACCAATATATGCAAATTCTTCGAGAATTTGTAATGTCGTCCCTTTCCTAGCAAGTTCATCGGCTTTGCAGTTCCCCGGGATATCCCTATGCCCAGGCACCCATATGAGGTGTATATTAAACTGCTCAGCCATCTCGTTAAGAGATCTGCGGCAGTCGAGGGCTGTTTGTGAATTTAGGGATGTTGCCTCCAGAGAATTGATGGCAGCCTGGCTGTCCGAGTAAATGACAACGCCATTGTTGGTTACTATGTTGCGACTCAGCCACTTGGCGACTTCCCATATTGCCATTATTTCGGCTTGATAGACACTGCAGGTATCTGGTAGTCTGTGAGCTATATCCAGACTAAGTTCTTCACAGTGTACTCCGAAGCCAACCTTTTCATCAAGCTTCGAACCATCCGTGTAAAAGTGGAGATGGTTTATATTACCTGGTATTCTGCCGACCCATTCATCTCTAGCGGGAATCATAGTGATGTAATTTCTCTCGAAGGTGTACACTGTTGGTATATAGTCCACTCGGTCGGTTACCATAGCACTACACTTTGATATCCTCATGTGACCATAGTTCTTGTACCTCCACATTGATAGGCAGTTTAATCTTATTGCCGCTTTGGTTGCATCTTCTCTCGCCACAATATTAATCGGCAGTATATGGAGTAGGGCTTGTAGAGACTCGGTCGCTGTAGTCCTTAAGGCTCCGCTTATGCTCAGGCAGGCAGTTCTCTGAACCTTTGTTAGTAGGTTGGTAATGGTTAGTTTGTCAGTTGCCGTCCACCATACCACAATACCGTATAACAGTATTGGACGAACTACTGCTATATATATCCAGTGGACGATTTTAGGAGAGAGTCCCCACCGCGACCCTACAGCCTTTTTGCAGGAATATAAGGCGACGTTGGCCTTCCTTACACGTTCCAATACGTTAAGTCTAAATAACATTTTCCTATCTAGAATTATTCCTAAAAATTTTGCACTTTCAGAAAAGACTAGATCTGTTCCATTTATCCGAGGTGGAGGGTCCACATGTGGGACATTATTCATCCTAGTAAAGAGAACCAATTCTGTCTTGTTGGGGTTAACGCCCAAACCGCTGCTTCTGGCCCATCTAGCCAACTTGTTCAGAGCCACCTGTAGGATGTCTCTGAGGACGTTTACGAATTTGCCACTCACTGCGATTGCCACGTCGTCCGCATATGCCACGACCTTGCAGCCACAACGTTCTAGATCTAGCAGGATTTCATTCACCGCTAGGTTCCAAATTAGTGGAGACAGTACTCCTCCTTGCGGGGTCCCTCTGTTTACATACCTTGTTAGAGTTGTGGACCCTAGACATGCTGTTATGCGTCTTCTGGTGAGCAGACTTTGAATTAGTCTAATCAAATTAGTGTTAACTTTTAGATGTGAGAGTGCCGCAATTACCGCATCGGAGTGAATGTTGTTAAAAGCCCCTTCTATGTCAAGAAATGCCACCATGGTGAATTCCTTGAAATGCAGGGACGATTCGATAGTGCTCACAAGTTCGTGCAGGGCTGATTCAGTAGACTTGCCCTTATTGAATAGAGCAGTCGGTACTAGAGATTCATAAGGCAAGTAGCTGGAGACCACCCAATATATGCGATTACCGATCTCCAGGCTAGCAGCTGTTTGGTCTTTACCACTTAAATTAGTCAGGAGAAAGATACTTAGATCTTTCCTGGCCAAAATGCCTTCACAGTTGGCCACAAGCAGTTTAAAGTTGGGTGTCCTAATACCGCACACCCTTCCTCCCACTACGTGGGGCTCCTGTATCAGGACGATGTCTACTGCGCCTGTGGACAGGCGCATCAATAGAGCCGCTGAGGCTGCTTTAGCGTGGTGGAGGTTAATCTGTAGAATTCTTACCATCATTGGTAATTGACAGATTAACATCCACCCCGACAAGGGTGTTATCAAACTCTTCGTCCGTATCGTCGAGAAGCATGTCCCCGCCAGATGCGTCAAAGAGTCCGGAGAATCCCCTCCTCTCTAAGGTGAGGGGATAATTAATGCTTTAAAACCATTATGCCATTTTAAATTATGAGGTATAACTCGAAATTAATGAAACAGAAATTTAAAAATGGAATTCGAAAAATTTGGAACGTTTTGAAAATCTATTTTAAATATAATATATTTGGAGAAATTCCTAAACAATAATTTTATTTGTATATAAACACATATTTTATTTGAGAAAAATTGTTTGCAAATATCTTTTGTTGTAATATGTTAATATATGGGCAATTCCGTGGTGTCGAACGTGGCCGTTGCACAGTGGTTCAGAATCGTTTTTTACTGACCAAGACTCTGTGACTTAGTACGACAGGTAACTCCTTAAGCTTTTCGCCAGTTTTTATTTTAATAAAAATCGGGTCAGCAGTTAATGAGGAATTCAAGGTCAAAGTTGAACTTTTGATTTTTTTAATATTTAGCATGGAAATGTGGGGTTTTCATTTGTTTTCATCTTCTTTATTTATTAAAAGGATTTCATACGTTGATAAATAAACCATTTTAATAATAAATTTTATAAAACTAAAAAAAAATTTTTTTTTACAAAAAAAATTCTTCGATATTTAAAAAAACACCTTGCATAGCAAACTATTTTTATATTTTGTATTTGAACAACATTAAGGGAATTCATTTATTTTTTACTTATATGTATATGTAACAAAAACAGTAAATTATAATTTTTATTCGTTCGGCTGAAAAATTGCTTGCAAATATTCCATATTTTGTTCCGTATTATTTGGGTCCTCTAGCAGCCCTCTTGCATCTTCATCTAAGTCCCGATGTTATACTTTCAATTGACAAAAATATATCTTCGTTTGTACAATTTCGAGTTATTTTTCTGGCATTGTGCTCTCTATAATAGATCTCCGATTGGTACCAACTGATCTTAATGACATCTCCTCCATGATAAAGAATTTTGTGAACTGTTGCAGACATATTTCTCCATGAATATTTGGTATTATATATTTAACACCAATTTGTTTATGGCACGCAAGTACATCGATAATTGTTTTAAATCTTGAAATGAGATTTATATCAACACCAGCCACAACTTCATAAAATGCTCTCTCAAATCGTCACTGACTTTTTATAGTGTACCGATCGTACAATTCACTCCTTCAGATCAGCTTACTCTTTTATGCATCCTTGCAGAGTAATTGCCTTGATCTTGACGAGTGAATTTACCGGTTATTTTGAATATTCGCTACCTTCGTCACCTGGGTATGTTTACTTTTTAACGAGTAACAACTCTCTCAACAACTCTTGTTCTATCAACATAACCACCATCTTGTCCTTACAAGGTAATTTTGCTTTCAATAAAGCATATTTATTTAATTTATGAAAAAACTTAACACCCCGTGTTTTAATTCTATTTATTTTTCATAAAACCCTCGCTCACGGCGAAACACCAGTTATTTCAGATGCTTTTTCGGCATCAGAAAAGAACCTTCTTGCTGTATTCCCATCATTGGTTATGCCTGATCCTTGTTTTTGTTGGTCTATAATCAACCCACATTTGAGAAATTTATCCTGAACATGTTTCTTTTTTAAATTTCTTAAATCCTTGTTGGTGTCATTGTTTCTTATTGATCCTGTAGGTCCAAAATCCAAATCATAACTGATTTTAAGTATGTGTTCCATAAATCGTATTTTTGTATGTAGTAGCGATAATCCAAATTCATATGCATCAGTATTATTTTCTGGGACTTGGTTTAATTTGCTTGATGTAGATTGACAGCAGCTGGATTAAGCCCTTGTGTCAGTCAAAGCCTGGCCAACTTTTCCATCTATCATCGTTAGCACTACTTGGTAGTTAACTTCAATTGTCTGGCCTTCAATTTCCACTTCTAAGTCTTGTAATTTGGTTTCTTATATCATTGAGTTTCTTTTTTAAATTCAAATTTGATTGGTCTGCAGTATTTCGTAGAAGATGGTGTTTGAATTTTCCAAATATCCTTTGTCTGCATCGTAGTGGTCGAAGGTTCCGAGTCTTACAAATTCTTTATCAATCGCAATGTCACAAATGACACCATAAACATATCTGCGTCCGAAGTATTTTCACATACAGATTGCTTGTATTGTTTTTGACCAGACCATCACATCTTCATTTGCAAAAGAGAGTTAACTTGCAGTTCCCATATTTCTTCAAATCATGTCCTTTAAATGATTGTAGCAAGGGTTGAGCTGTATTATTAAGTAGGTCTTGAAGATTTACCACTGCCAAACTCGATGTGATTTTAATAGTGTCGGTTGGTGGCAAACAGTCCTTTTTAGCAGCAAGTATGTGATGATATGATGGATACAGATTTGAGCCTTTTTCAATCGCACGCAACCTGAGCTGTGTATATTGCTGTTTTGTTAATTTCAAATTCAAAAATATGTAATGCTAATGCCTCTTCATTTGAGAACTGGTTTTCATCGCTTTGAGTTGGAATACTCTTAATAATCCATTTTGTTCTCAGAGGACTAGCGTTTAAAACTTTTTCAACAATTTCGGCTTTTGTGCGTTGTTTTTGTGACCGCAATTAATGTAACAAGCTTTCTGCAATAGTTTCAAATCTGATTTCTTTATTGATATCCTTAAGTTTCCGCCTTTTAGATCTATCGCTACAGTTGCCGAGTGATTTTGGTGGTCTCCCACAATTGTTTTGATTGTTACTTTGTTTGTACTTGATTGTAGCGCTTAGTTAGGTTGTTGATGAAAATATTTACTTTATTTTGCAGTTCCAATTGTATTTCGATGCTTGAGGAATTTGCTTTGCTTTGAACGTAATTTGAAACATCTTCCATCCTTTTATACCCTCCACCATAGGATGGGGGGTATATTCATTTTGTCAGTCCGTCCGTCCTTATAGTTGCAGGTTGTTTGGGATTGCAAATGGGCCATATTGGTCCATATTTAGATATAGATCCCATATATAGCATCTAACTTGTTGTGATTCCTACTGTTCTCATCTACTATATTTGCTTGTGTTTATCGGTGTTATTTTCTTTAGGTTTGAGTTATTTTGTGAGGTCACATGCTATCCATGGTGGAGCGTATATAAGATTCGGCATGGCCGAACTTAACGCTTTTACTTGTTTTCTTTAGGTTTGAGTTATTTTGTGAGGTCACATGCTATCCATGGTGGAGGGTATATAAGATTCGGCATGGCCGAACTTAACGCTTTTACTTGTTGTTTCTAAAATACTCTTCGGATAATTTTTTATAGCTGAAGTTCTACTTTTTTTTAATATTCTAAAATTTTATTGTTTCTGCTTGGATATGATTTTGCAACTGAGTTTTTATTCGAATACCACTGGATTCTATGCTTTTCTTACATGTATAGTGTCATACTCTTAAGTAGCATAAACACGTAAAAGCGTTAAGGTCGGCCTGGCCGAATCTTATATACCCTCCACCATGGATAACACGTGAATGGTTTCGGGCACAAATAAAGTCATATTAAAAAGTTTCAGCCCGATTCGTTGAAATTTGTGGTTTTTGTTGCGTTAAGAAGTAAAATCTGGAGGGACCTTTGTATGGGGGCTATATCAAGACATGGACCTATGGCTACCGTTGTTCGTGTGAGGGCATAAATTAACCCCAGTTACCAATTTTCAGCCCGATCAGTTGACATTTGTGGTCTCTATTGCGTTTAAAAGTCAAATCGGACAGATGCTATACATGGGGGCTATATAAAAATGTGGACTGATATAGCCCATTCTCCTTCCCAAGTTACCTGCAGGTATAAGAAGTATCTGTACCAAATTTCAGCCACCTAACTCAAGTATTAGAGATTGTAGCGTGATTACAACAGACGGACGGATTGGCGGACGGACGTGGCTAAATCGTCTTAGAATTTTAAGACGATTAAGAATATATTACTTTATGTGGCCTCAGATCAATATTTAGAGGTGTTATCCCCTCCATCCTATGGTGGAGGGTATACAAATTTGGTAAATGTATAGTAGATGAGAACAGTAGGAATCACAATAAATAAGATGTTATATATGGGGGCTATATCGAAATATGGACCAATATTGCCTATTTTCAATCCCAAGTTAGCTGCAACTATACGAATTATCTATACCAAATTTCAGCAACCTAGCTCAAGTATTATTGATTGTAGCGTGATTACAACAGACGGACGGACGGCCATAGCTAAATCGTCTTAGAATTTTAAGACGATTAAGAATATATATCATTTATGGGGCCTCAGATCACTATTTAGAGGTGTTACAAACGGAGTGACAAAATGAATATACACCCCATCCTATGGTGGATGGTATAAAAATTTGGTAAATGTAGAGTAGATGCGAACAGTAGTAATCACAGTAAGTAAGATGCTATATACGAGCATGGGGGCTATATCGAAATATGGACCGATATTGCCCATTTTCAATCACAAGTTACCTGCAGCTATAAGAAGTATCTATACCAAATTTCAGCAACCTAGCTCAAGTATTACAGATTGTAGCGTGATTACAACAAACGGATATGGACATTAATCGTCTTAGAATTTTAAGACGATTAAGAATATATATACTTTATGGGGTCTCAGATCAATATTTAGAGGTGTTACAAACGGAGTGACAAAATGAATATACCCCATCCTATGGTGGAGGGTATAAAAACGACCCAAAAAAACTTAAAAAGGGTTAAGATGTCATAAATATGGTAAATATGCCATAAAACACACACAACTTGGCTTGGTGTACCTACAGCATTGTCATATGAACAGGTAAAATAAAAAGAACAATACATTTTTTCCCGAGTATTTTCATTAAAATTAAAAAAAGTGTTCTACATGCTGGTCGGGGCAGGTACAAAAGTATATATAGGCTTAAAGACGACACTTTCACCTTTCATTCACGGAATCTTCTTGACGTCTCTTGATGCTAAAATGTTTCATTCCACTAAAATTCCAATTTGACAAAAATATAGTACCTGTGGAAATATAACAAATCTCTATCGATAATAGTTTGCGAGAAATGACAATTTCCTTCTACAAAAATATAAAAAATTACGTTTTTTTAAATTTCAGAAAATATTTGTTTTCAGCAGCAATCCACGCCCACAATAATAAATATTTTGATCTAATTTTTTTTTTTGGCTACCCTAGTCTCAATATGTTTGCTATTGAATGGCATTAAAATTTTAGAAATCGGCGATGACAAAAAATTTGCCTTTTGGCCAGTAAAATTCAATTCTGAACCACGGATTAAGTTCGGCCATTTCGAATCTTATATACCCTCCACCATGGATCGCATATGAGTGGTTTCGGGTACAAATAAACTCATTATACCAAATTTCAGCTCAATTCGTTGAAATTTGAGGTTTTTTGACGTTACGGAGATAAATCTAGAGGGACCTTTGTATAAGGGCTGTATAAAAATCTATGACTACTGTTGTTCGTGTGGGGGTGCAGGTATAAATTAACCCCAGTTAATTTTCAGACCGATTAGTTGATATTTGTGGTCGCGATGGGGTTAAGAAGGTAAATTTGGGAGATGCTATACATATATGGTGGCTATATCAAAAAATGGACCGAGAGTGTCCATTTTCAATCCCAAGTTACATGTAACTATAAGAACTATCTATACCAAATTTCAGTCATCTAGCTGAATTATTGTAGTCTGTAGCGTGAACGTGACAAACTTCAAATGGATGAAAAAAAAAATTCTATATATTTTTTAGCAGATTTAGTTTGATGCACTTTGTTTGAATATTTCTGGTCTACTGATAACTAATGCTTCTTTTCGGTGTCGAACGAGACAATAGAATTTGTAGTAGAGATAAGCCAAAAATTACCGCTTTTCGGCATTCTTTTTGCTTCGACACTTTTATTTAAGATTACTTTTGCCTTTAGAAAGATTATTTATAATAAGCCTCTGTTTACATAAGCCTCTACTTACGAGGTTAATTTTAAAAAATCTATCTATCTATCTCTATATGTATAAAATTGTCGCTTGACTGACTGATCATCGCCCAGGCCAAACGGCTGAAGCTACAATCATGGAATTTGGTGGGAGGGTAGTCCTTGGGACGTATGTAGACGTGCAATTAGACGGGATTTTTCAAAATTTGTACTATTAGCCGCACAATGGTTCAAAAAGGGATAAATATTGTACCACGGCCAAATTTAAAGCCTAAAATTAGAATGGTGAAAATTGAAGCGAGGGATGTCTTTATGACAACGGTTCGGGGTAGTCAGTTTTTTTGTATTCGTAGTTTTCGGGGCACAGTGGGGCAAAAAGTGTAAAATATAGCACAGTGGCTTAAAAATGTCAACATGGATAAATGGTTCCAGGGTAACTTTTGGAGCATAAACTAGAGATTGGAAGTGATTTTTAGTAATTCTAACTTTAAGAGGCACAATGGGACAAGACGGGTTAATTATAGAGCATGGGGAAAAAAGGGAACAATCTGCCAAAATTGGAACTTAAACATGAGATATGAAGAGTTTATATGGTTCTAGAAGCACAGTGGTCAAAAACTGCACAGTGGAGAAAATTTGATTAAATATGTTACAGTCGGGGAAAAAGGTTTAAGTATGCTAGCGTGGAGACTCATTTTAAATACGGAACAGTGAGACAAAAATTTGTTAAATATGGTACAGTGGGCCAAAAATTTTGTACAGTGAGATTAAGAGTTGAATGGGGCACAGTGTGCAAAAAGGGTTAACTATGGTACAGTGGGGTAAAAATAGTTGTATGTATATGGTAAAGTGGGACAAAATGGGTAAAAATGGTACAGTGGGGCAAAAAGCGTTAACTATGGAACACCGGGGCAAAACTGCATTTACTATGATACAGTGGGGCAAAAAGGGTTAAATATGGTACAGTGTGACAAAAATGGTTAACTATACAGTACAGTGGGGCATAACTGTGTTAAATATTGTACAGTTGAGCAAAGAGGTCAAATATGGCACAGTGGGGCAAAAACTGTTATATATGGTACAGTGATACAAAGGGCGGCCGGAAGATGGACCCCAAGAAAATGCTCCCCAAATTGAAAATGAAAGTGCGCCCCAAATTTGGGGCCTATTTTCGTTACAAACCAGTAAGGAAAGTCAGAGAGTCGGGCGGGGCCGACTATATAATACCCTACACCTCCCTAACAATGCGATAAGGGTGATTGCGATAATAATTTGGAATAATTGGTAAATGGGTAAGAACATATATATGTGGATATACCTAATTCTGAACCGATAATTGCTAAATTAATCAATATTCGTTCCTTAATTGAGAAACATCTTTCTGGAGACTTTTGTAATGATCGGAAGTAAAGTACAACTTCTATAGTGCTGTGTAACCAAATCAAGAGGAACATATATATGGAGGTTATATATAAATCTGAATCGATTTTCCCTGAATACTCATTCATGTAAAATAGAAAACTTTCTGTCGAATTTCGTACTGATCGGATATAAAATACAGTCTCTACAGCGCTTAGATGTCAAATCGGGGGTAACATATATATGGGGGCTATATCTAAATCTGAACCGATTTTCTCCGAATTTGGAAGTATTCCTTCATATAATAAGAAACCTCTTTCTGCCGAATTTCGCTGTGATCAGATATAAAATACAGTTTCTACAGCGCTTACAGTTCTAATCGGGGTAACATATATATGGGGGCTATATCTAAATCCGAACCGATTTTCTCCGAATTTAGCAGTATTCCTTCATGTAATAAGAAACCTCTTTCTGCCGAATTTCGCACTGATCGGATATAAAATACAGTTTTTACAGCGCTTACATGTCAAATCGGGGGTAACATATATATGAGGGCTATATCTAAATCTGAACGATTTTCTCCGAATTTAGCAGTATTCCTTCATGTAATAAGAAACCTCTCTTTGACGAATTTCGCACTGATCGGATATAAAATAAAATGTTTACAGCGCTTACATGTCAAATCGGGGGTAACGTATATATGGGGGCTATATCTAAATCTGAACCGATTTCTTCCAAATTTAACAGTGTTCATTCATATAATAACAAACCTCTTTTTGCCGAATTTCATACTGATCGGATATAAAATAAAGTTTTTACAGCGCTTACATGTCAAATCGGGGTAACATATATATGGGGGCTATATCTAAATCTGAACCGATTTTAGCCAAATTTAATAGGGATCGTCCTTGGGCCAAAAAAAAGATATGTGGAAAGTTTCGTCGAGATCGGACCATAATTGCGACCTGTACTTTGATTACAAGAATACATGCACAGACAGACGGACAGACAGACAGACGGACATAGCTAAATCAACTCAGAAAGTGATTCTAAGTCGATCGGAATAATAAACGATGGGTCTATTTCTTCTCCTTTTGGGTGTTACAAGCAAATGCACAAAGTTATAATACCCTGTACCACAGTGTGGTGTAGGGTATAAAAATGATTTAGGAAATTACACCCCAATCAAGAAAACAGCATGAAATGAAAATAAACCCCAAAAAAACTAAGAAATGTTCTTTTCGTATATCCGGGGAGTACGCAGTAATACTCGTATAGAAACCTATTTTCTAATTATAAATCTTTCCCTGCGACTTTCCCTAAGACTTTCTCCTATGGACAGGATCCAAAGTTGGCAACGTGGAGCAAATCTTTTATGCGTAGCCTCTCCTGTTTCTAAATTAATAGATGAAAATAAGCCCCAAAAAGCAGACAAGAAATGATAGTAAACCCCAAAAAGCAGACAAAAAATGAAATTAAGCCCCAAATAAAATGGCTGTTGTTTGCTATGTTATTTTTTGGGGTCCATATTCATAAAAATATTGGGGTGTATTTTCCTGGGGCACAATTTCATTCCGCCGAGACAAAGGGTTTAATATGACACAGTGGGGCAAAAAGGGTTAACTATTGCACTGTTGAGCACAATTAGTTGAATATGGTAACGTGGGACAAAATGGGTTAAATATGGTACAGTGGGGCAAAAAGATTTAACTATGGAACAGTGGGACAAAAATGTGTTAAAATGTCAGTGGGGCAAAAATGGTTAAATATAGTGGACACAATATAGTAGGACAAAAAGGTGTTAAATTTTATTCAGTGAACCCAAAACGGTTAAATATGGTACAGTAAAAATATGGATGCAGGGAAAGAGGGTAAGTTAAATATGAAATAAGAATGTTTTTTTCAAAATATATGCTTTTAGTACCACTGTGGTGTAAAAAGGTTAAAATTATTATGCAGTTGGGGCAAGGAAAAATTGTTCAATATGTTACAGAGGGGAGAGAATGTGTTAAATATGGTTTAGTGGAGCAAAAAGGGTTAAATATGGTACGGCGAAGCAAAAAAAGTTGAATACTATAAAATTTTTAATTGTGGTAAGTGGGGAAAAAAGGGAACAAAATAGTCCTAGATATGTATAAAAATTCGTACCTTAGAAGCACAGTGTAATAAAAAGTGTTTAATATGGAACAGTGGTGAAAAAAGTGTTGAATGTGGTCCCTGTGTGCAAAGGTAGCTCTTACAGCATAAACCAAAGCTAAGAAATTTGGTTTTTCCAAATAGGTTCTTCTACTTAAACCGAGGGGGAAAACCAATTTAAATAAATTGCACAGATAGGGGACAAAATGTTGAAATACGGCCTAAGCTTGCGAATTTGGATCTTGCAATATCAATTATCATTTTAAAATATTGTAGAATCGTGCAAAATTGGTTAATTATGACACACAAAGGGTTAAATGTGGTACAATGGAACGATTCACTTTAGATTTTTAAATTCGTACCTTTATAGACACAGTGGGACAAACATGGTTTTATATTGTACCAGGGTGTGAATGTAGCTATTGGAACATAAACTAGGGGAAAGTTGCTAACGTATGAACAAAAAAAAAATAGTTTTTCAACGATAAGAGGTACAGTGGGAAAAGGGATAAATATTATACCATGATGTCAGGATCATTTTTAAAGATAGAGGTATAACTATTTTACAGTACCCTAAACAGAAAATATATAAAAGATGGGGGATGCGAAGCGCACCGGGTTAAAGCTAGTCTATTTATATATATAAAATTATTGCGTGACTGACTGACTGATCATAGAATCATGAAATTTGGTGGGAGGGTAGTCCTTGGGACGTAGACGTGCAATATGACGGGATTTTTCGAAATTCGTACTATTAGCCGCACAATGGGACAAAAAGGGGTAAATATGGTACAACCGCCAAATCTAAACGGAATGAGCTAGGGTCGTGAAATTTGGTGTGAGGGTAGCCCTTATGAGGTAGACTCGGAAATGACAGAATTTTTCGAAATTCGAACATTTACGTACACAGTGGGGTAAAAATAGATAAATGTGGTACAACAGCCAAATCCAAATGGCAAGAGCTAGAATCGTGAAATTTTGTGTGAGAGTAGCTCTTGGGACGTAAACTAGAAAGGGATGAAAATGGAACCACCGCCAAATTTAAATCCTAGAATTAGAATGGTGAAAATTGATGCGAGAGAAGTTTTGTCTTTAGGGCAACGGATCGGGGTTGTCAGTTTTATTTGATATTAGTACCTTTTGGGGCACAGCGGGTCCAACAGTGTAAAATATAGTACAGTGGGTTAAAAATGCTAACATGGTCCCATAGTTGCTTTTAGAAGATAAACGGAAGTGATTTTTAGAAATTCTAACTTTACGAGACACAGTGGGATAAAACGGGTTAATTATGGCGCAAGGGGCAAAAAAGGAACAATCGGGCAAAATTGGAATTTAAACATGAGATATGAAAAGTTTTTATGCTTTAAGGAGCACAGTGGGTCAAAAACGGCTAAAAAATTTAAGTGGACAAAAATGGTACAGTGGATAAAATATAGTACAGTGGGGAAAAAGGTACAGTGGATAAAATATAGTACAGTGGGGAAAAAGGGTTAAGTATGGTGTCCTGGAGGCAATTTTTAAATAAGGTACAGTGAGACAAAAATTTGATAAATATGGTACAGTGAGCCAAACATTTTCAAATGTGAATGTGTGGGGGTAAGTATGGTTTAATGGGGCAAAAAGCGTTAAATATGGTACAGTACAGTACAGTACATATAACTAAATTATAAGCATAACGAATAGAGCCGAGGCTCTCAAAAATTTGGGGCCTCGGTGTCATTTTTGCAGAAAGTGATAATTTTCTCAGGCTCATATCTTGCAAACCGTTCGGGATTTTGATTTACTCTCTGAGGCAAAGTTGTAGCTCTTGGGAGACTTGGGTCTTTTTTTGTCTTTTATCACGCAGGGCTGCGGAGTCGAGCCAAAAGTACTCGACTCCGACTCCCAGAGTCGGATTTTAAAATGATGCGAGTCCAGCTCCGACTCCAGCAGTTGAGTACAGGTCAAAATTTCACTTAGATCCTGCTGAAATTTGGCAATAAGAATTTTTTAAACCTACTGCAATTGGTCAAGATCTGTTCAGATCGATATTGCCCCCATATATTAATGTTTCTTTAGCTCTTTGTAGCGCTATGGGAGCTATATTCCACATTCAATTATTTTGAAATCTTATTTATGCAAGAACGCATATTGTCGAATTTGAACAAATTCAGTTTATATTTCGTTTTATAATTATTATTTATATTTCATATTTATATTTACTATATCTGAGCTTATTCTGCTAGTTGGCTTCGCCAGTAATTGGTCTTTCCTTACTTGTTTTTTACTTGCTTACACGGGGTAAAATCGCCTTTTTTGATATGTTTAAATCAAAAGAAAATATATTTAGAACACAAATTTTTAAATATTAGATATTTCTGAGCAAATAAATTTTATTTGAAAATCAATAAAATTTATTTGGAACACAAATATTAATATATTACAACAAAATATATTTGCAAGCTAATTTTTTCAAATAAAATTTTTGTTTATATACAAACAAAATTATTGTTTAGGTATTTCTCCAAAATCATTTCGTTTTAAAAAATTTTAAAACGGTGCAGATTTTTCGAATTTCATTTTAAATTTTTTACTGATTTCGAGTTATACATTTTAATTTAAAATTACATAAGAAGTAATAACTTTAGTTTTAAAGCACTAATTTTTAATTTCTATTTATTCCAAGTCGTCACTTATTGTCAACTTCAAGCAACGCATCATTTCAACTATAAAGGAATTTTACGAACATTTGAAATTTCTGAAAAAAATGAACGTTGATTTACTGAAAAACATAAAACTTGTCTTAAAATTATATTAGCTGCTTTCTTTTCGCCCCGTATATAGGTGTCGCATATACGGTACGAAAAGAACGCATTTCCGTTTGATAGAACATACTTGGCACCACCTTTTTAAATATACATACTTCTTTATGATTGAATGTGTTAATGCCATCCTTACATTGGCAACAAAATAACTTATTACCTTGGAAATATAAAATGTTTCATTAAATATTAGCAACTCACATATAGAGCAGTATTCTCGCAAAATAATTTTATTTAAAATTCGCGTCACACAGATAGTATTCAACATACCTTATAACGAATTCAGTTGGATCGAATTAAAATATTTGAGTAGGGTGCAAATTGTATGTTCTGAAAAAAATTGCCAAGGCATACCGCGGTGTAAAAGCTATTCACTTCAAACAGGTTTCTTATTTTTTCCTCACAATCCGCAACGAAAATTTTACCAAAAACAATCCGTTTTATGAGTATTGAAAATATTAATTTTGTTTGTTTATTTTCTTTCTAAATGTCAATCACAAAAAATGTTGCCTAGTTAAAATTTTATCCGTAATAACTTTTTATCCCCGTTTTCTTTACCGTGGATAAAAAGGTTGTTTAAACGTATATACTTTTATTTTGTGTGGGTAAATAACGGGACGAAAAGAAAGCAGCTATTATTGATGTATTTTCTGAGTACTTAAAAGCAGGATTTATTATTTCCAATTAGCTATTTTTAATTTAAGACCATTATTATTTACGAAACAAAGGCTTGCTTAGAACCACATCTTCCCTAATATATAATATTTGTATGTGCCAAATATGTATAATATATTTCGAGTGTACCCCAAACATTTATTATATTTCAAGCAGAATATGTTTGGGACAATATACTACAGAAGCGATTTTTTTCAGCGTGTAGGAATAGCGTATAGTCTTGCAAAATTATCATTTTGTTACCAGCATATTCATCTTGCTAAATTGATCACATATCGATACCTCCATTCTAAAACATGCTAAGTCGACTTAGTATAGTTTTAGGGAGATTGCATTTTTAAATTCTAAATATTCCAAATTATATTCTGTCAAAATTTGGTGTTTATCCGCCAACCCAATCAAAAGTTATTCACAAAACAGTACAGGTCTTTCGATTTGCATTATAAAGGAATTCCGCACAAAATTAAAAAAATCATCAAAATTTGAATGCCTCTCCTGAAAAACTACCTTTATGCACTTAGCATAGTTTAGAATGGAGGTATCGATATATAAACAGAACTTTCCTAAAACTGCCTATTATTCTTTTTTAACAAAATTGTTTTCCACAATTTTTTGAGTACAAAAGTTCTATCAAAGAATTGGTACATTTTGCACAATACATCTCGGATTCGGAGTCGACCACAATTTTTCGACTCCAGACTCCGACTCCGGGCAAATTTTCCAGACTCCGACTCCCAGACTCCGACTCCGACTCCTCAGCCCTGTTATCGCGTAGCAGTGTCCGTATGTGGTTATATTTCCATGACTTAAAAAATTACACACAGTGTAATGTTTTGGTTTAAAAATTTAACAAACAAAAAATTGCCGTAAACAGTCTTCCAAATACCACCATTTAATAATTTGTTTTATGGTGATCACGAATCTGCTATTTGATCTATAATCATTCATTTAGCTTTGGAGATATAGGGGTTTTACACATTTAAAAAAATACATATTGTGTAAATTTTAAAACTGCATTATCTCGAAAACTGTATAACCAATTTTAGATTAAAAACCAGATGTGTGACCACGATATGACTAGCCCTAATGTACATATATATGTATATGATCTGTAGTGTGCCACTACTTCAGTCCTGTAGGAAAATGATATAATAATCTATTAGGAAAGTAATACAGGGTTTTCCAACAAGAGGTGTTATTTTGAATCACTCGGTATTTCGGTAGCTGTCACTTTTGAAGGTTTTATTCTTTGACATTTTACAAGGAGAAACTACGACATTACTAAAAATGGAACGATACACGATTCAACAACGCATTGAAATTATTAAAATTCACTACAAACATGGTGAAAATCATGCAGTCACAGTTCGCAAAACTAAAGCATTTTTGGGTCGTCGTGAAGCACCTTGTCGGACCGCAATACAGAAATTGGTGGAAAAATTCGAGCTGTTGGGACAAGTTAGTGATGTGAAGAATAAAACCCGTGCACGTCGCTCAAGAACAACTGAGAATATTGCTGCTGTAGCCCAAAGCGTTGAAGAAACCCCAGGTTTGTCCCTTCCTCGTCGTTCTTTGGAATTGGGCATTCCACAAACGTACTTACACCGCATCTTGCATAAAGACTTGGGTCTTATGGCTTATAATGTTCAGTTAACACAAGAGCTGAACGCAAGCCATTCATCAACAACGTCGTGTCTTTGCTGATTGGGAAAAATCATCTTGAGTGATGACGCCCATTTCCACCTCGGTGGCTACGTCAAAGTGTCGCATCGGGGCTCGGAAAACCAAAGAGATATTGTTGAGAAGCCTATCCATCCTCAACGTGTGACTGTTTGGTGCGGTTTACGGTCCGGCGGGTTCATTGGACCTTACTTTTTCGAAAATGAGGTTGGATCAAGAGTTACGATTTTTTATGGTCGGAGTTGGATGTTATTGATCTGGACAGCGTTACCTTTCAACAAGACGGCGCTACGTGCCACACAAACAACGAAACCATTGTTATGTTACGGGAAAAGTTTCCGGGCCGTGTTATATCTCGAAGAGGTGATCACAATTGGCCACCGAGATCTTGTGATTTAACACTCTGCGACTTCTTGCGACAACAGCCCAGCGTCGATTCAATACCTCAAAGATAGACTTCGTGAGGCTATCGAGGACATAGGGCAGCCACTTTGCGATTTGGTTATGGAAAATTTCATGTAAAGGATATGGTCCTGTAAGCGTGGTCGTGGTGGCCATTTGGCTGATGTTGTTTTTTCATTATTAACGGCATACCTTCCTCTTTATTATGAAATAAACATCCGATCATTTATCTCAAAAAAATTGAATTTTTCTTTGAATACCAAAATAACACCTCTTGTTGGAAAACACTTTATAATAAATTATAATACAATAGATAATATCTTAAATCATAATATAAGTTTTGTTAGTTTTAACATGTTGTGATAGCGGTACGTCCGTTCTGTCAATATTGACCGGTTTCAGCAAGTCTATATTCACTATTTTAATTATATTACCATATAGGATTTTGTAAGTGGTTGTCTCAATCTTCGAAGCATATCGTCTGAATTTCATTCCGAAGTGTCCGTATTAGCTAGTAAATCTCCAGGGATACCTATAGTTTGTCCATAAAAAAGCTCGGAAGAACTGCATCCGAGATCTTCTTTATTACTTGACAGAATCAAATAAAATTTGATTCAATTCATTGTATTTCCACTTGTCTTTAAAGCGGCCTTGAGTTGCCTGTAAAAATGCTCTACTATTCCGTTTGCTTGTGGGTGGAAGGAAGAGATGAGGATTTTGTGAGATCCAATAAAATTAGTCAGGTCGCTAAAGAGCTTCGATGTAAATTGCGTGCCTTGATTTACATTTATCATAAGAGGAACGCCGAAACGATAAATATAATTATTCGCAAAAACTCGAGCTATAGTGTGTGAAGAAATGTCTCGAATCGAATAAGCCTTTGGCCATCGAGTGAAATGATTGATTATTGTCAGTATATATTTATTTCCGTTAGATACATAGAAGGGGCCAACATTATCTATATGTATACTAGTATGTTCGAATCGTCCAGAGCGAATGCCAATATTCTGAATCTTGGCTTTCGTATAGAACTGAGCTTTAGATGTCTGGCAGCTTATGCAGTTCGCTGCCAATGAAGTGATATCCTTACTCATTGATGGCCAAATGTATTTCCCTTGAATGAGTGAAACAAACGGTTTGGGTTTCCCCCCGAAATATCGCACCAAATATCTGCATTAATTACTGATCTTTTGCCAGTTGTTCTTAGTGGAGTTATTCGAAATAAGTTTCCTCAACTCCTCATCTCCCTTTTGTTCCTTAATCCTTTGACGAACACTAGGATATATATGTATGACCCATGCGAATATTTTTGCAATTCTTACTTCACTTATGTCTAAAATGTCCTAATTTGCTTTAAATATTTATTTAGTCAGAAGAAAACATACGTAAAAACATTCCACTAAAATCAGTCAACCATATTTTTAATTTTTCAGCCAGTAACTCAGAGAAGTTAAAAAAGGTGGTATTTTTGTAAAACCTTACGGTCGTCAAAGGGTTAATTAAAATGTCAAGATCAATATTGTAAGGGGAAATTACGTCAATTTCGGGCAGCCTTGACAAAGTATCCGCGACAGTGTTGTTTTTGCCATAAATGTATAACATGTTTGAAGTAAACTGTGCTAAATACTCCAAGTGCCTTGTTTGACGTGGGGATCTGTCCGCCTCTGAGAGATGTCGGTATTCGGTAGGCGGAATAATTTTCCGTGACGGCGGAACACAATGAGATCGTCTGTGGTAATTCCAATTTTCTGTATACACGGCCGTCTGTTTACATATACATATCGATTTTCAAAACACATTTTCACTAAAATTTACAATTTGAAACTGCATGAACACATATTTCACCATAATATTGATTTAAAATCAATATTCCATTATTTTTTATCTTTTGCAAGCACCAAAACATCGTTGATTACCTTTTTCATATTTTGTTCGAAATTATTTTTTTCACAATGACAACAAATGTTGGAGGTGAACATAATTTTTGGCCTGTCTGGCAACGCCACACTATGGACGGAAATGGGAAATTGTGGCCAAAATGCTGTAAAATCTACAAAAATATTTAGATTTTGATGAAATTTTAAATGAAGGCAAATGAGGCATCGTTTATTCATAACGCGTAATTTTTTTTTTTTAAATTAAATTTTTTATTTTTGTTTTAATAAAATTTTTTTATAATTTTTCAATAAAAGCGCCGTAAAAACATCGGAAAAATCAAAATCATTAAATGTTTTATTATTTGATCGCAAAATTCTGATAGGTTTTGAATAAAATAAGACCATTCCGAAGAAAATCGGTGCATAAGTAAATAAAGTTGTAGCAAATTTAGCAATTCAACTCACTTATATTTGAACGTTCGGTATAGCGCCTAAAGTGCATCGTTGGCGCAGGTGAATTTTTTACAGAATGTTACACAAGGTCTCATCGAAGACTCTAAAAAAAATTTGGTAGCGACGCTTTCTAGTTATACGAAGCGTAATGTAAACAAATTTAAATTTTCTGTCACAAAAGGACTGTATTTCCATGTAAATTTTAATAACGAAAACAAAAAAGTTTCAAGCGTCTATAAATGATTTCATGCCTCATAAAGCATGGTTTAAGTTGTTGTGTATTTTGGTCCAATTACTTTCTCATTTCTATCTTCTCAACAATTCAAATTTCAGCAAACTGTGCTCTAAATGCAGGTTCAAATATATACCTAACTTTGGACAAGCATTTGATCATCTAAATATAAAAATATTTTTTTTTATATTTTGCATACCGAATAATGGATATGTGCTTAACAGATTGGCATAACCATTTTTTGAATATTACTTGTGTCATAAAATATGACTTTTGGCCACATTTTTCGATTTTCGTCCATAATGCGCCGTTGAGAATGCCAGGAAGGAATTAGAATAAATTCTATTCTGGCGATACGCCGCCAGCATTGATGGAATTTCGTCAATAATTTCACCCTTCCATAAGAATACATGTAAAAAACTACCGATATCAGACACTTAGAGTCAAGAACAAAGAACTTGTGATCGGTATGTATTACAAAATTTCTACCCTCTACAAATGTTTTACAGCAGCGTACATAGCAAGAATTTCTCGATCGAATGTTTGATGTTTACATTGTGATTCGGAAAGTTTGCGAGATAAGTAGGCAAGTGGTTTAGCTAGCCCGTTCTTAGTCTGCTGTAAAACTTACCGATAGCAATATTAGAAGCATCAACAGCCAAACTGAGAGCAGCCATTTTACTAAAATGTAATAATGAAGTTTGTTCGGAAAACATCCGTTTTAGTGTTTCAAAATGTTCCTCGGCTTCCTCTGTCCCAGTAAGTTGTTTCGTTTTTGTAGCTGAAGCTTTGGTAATGATGCCATTTAGCTGTGCTAAATAATTCGCTATCATCTATATATATTAAACAGGATGTGTGTATGTATGTAACGTATGGACTCCAAAACGGCTGGACCGATTTTGATGAAAATTTCAGGGAATCTTTAGAAAAGTCTAGCGGGTGACATAGGCTATATAAGATCTTGACTGAGGGGGCGTGGCTCCGCCAATATACGCCAATTTGGAGTTATCATTAGTTTTGAGTGATTCCTACTGTCCGTACCTACGAATATATTAACGAGATTCCTACCGTCCCTATCTTATTGATTGGGACCGGCCGTGATCCCAGATTGGTCACCAATCCTGGGCTTTGTGATTGGCCTGAAAGTCAATGTGATTGGTCCAAAAATAGGGGGATTGGACCAGTGGACGTGGCCCCACCAAAAACCAAATTTGTAAAACTCTAATTTTGTGTACATGTATCTTTGGCAGTCCGCGTGGTAGATCCAAAAGTGGACGTGGCCCCGCCCATGTGAGTCATTGTTTGAAATGCAGATATATAAAACAATTTGTTAGCGAGAGTGCTGTAATTTCGTGTATATGTATGTATATGGAGGCAGTCTACGTGATTGGTCCAAAAATGGTCAGGATCGGACCAACAGGCGTGGCCCCGCCCATATGATCCAAATTTTGAAATTCGGATATCTTGCACAATTTGTTAGCGAGAGCGCTTTAATTTTGTGTATATGTATCTGTTGGCAGTCTACGTGAGTGGTGGGATCGGGCCAATGGGTGTGACCCCACCCATATCCCATCCCAGAATGGAGATATCTTCAACAATTTGCTTGTTCCCGAGAGTGCTGTAATTTTGTGTGTATGTATTTGGTGGCAGGATTCGTAATTGGTTCAAAAATTGACGGGATCGGAAATCTCAATCTGGGGCAACGAAGTGGACCGGGTCCAGCTAGTATTACATAAATGAACACTACCTAATTTGGGCAAAATCGGTTCAGATTTAGATATAGCCTCCATATATATCCAACTATCGATTTTGTATCAAAGATCTATAAAAGTTGTACGTTGCTTCCGATCATTAAAAATTTTGGCAGAAAGATGTTTCTCAATTTCGGAACGAATATTGCTTAATTTAGCGATAATCGGTTCAGATTTAGATATAGAAACATATATATGTTATTATCTATTTACCAATTATTCCAAATAGTTATGTATTATGGTTGTTACACGTTCGACTAAAACTACAGAATTATAGGATAACTAGAGTCTTAATACCCGGAGCTGCACGGGTTACATTTGATTGCAGTGATGTAAACTTCTAAAGCTGAATGATATTCCAATGCAAAACTCAGATTAAAACAATAATAACATAACGAGTAATGTTGGCGTCATGTTGAATAACACGAGTAATTTTGGCGCCCAAAGCGTCAATCATAACTGGCTTATTCTGAAGACCTCTTCTTTACATATATATTAGGCCGGGTCGATTTGTGGGGAGGCAAAAAAAGTCGCCATTGCTCAGTGCAAATCGTATTCTAGGGATCAAAATAAGAAACTTTGCCGAAGGAACCATACCTCTAAAACGAATTCTATTCCCGGAATTTGGGTCGAACTTTTGGGTAGTGGAAAATTTTGAAAAATCCCACTTTGACCCATGTAGAGTGCTCCAATCGAGTCCAAATGTATGACCGCCCCCCACTAACTTTGGAGGCCCGACCCACCCATGCCAGTGGCACACGCCCTGGAACCCCCTGGGGGTTCCATACATTTGGACTCGATTGGAGCACCCTAAATGGGTCAAAGTGGGATTTTTTCCGGGACATCAGAATCCGTTTTAGAGGTATGGTTCCTTCGGCAAAGTTTCTTATTTTGATCCCTAGAATACGATTTTCACTGAGCAATGGGCGATTTTTAAATCGACCCGCCCTAATATATATGTATACTCAGAGAAAATAGTCCAAAGGTGTTACCTCCCCCACAAAGGGTTAATATTTAGTGAATTATTGATTACTTAATAAAATCTATACTACTTATTTGAATCCTCTGAAATTCTACACATAATTTTATTTTATTAGACACTATCACCACGAGAAAAATGGGCGAAGTTGCCGCGCCTCTTTTGGTACCTCCCACACAAATAGACCATTTTGCGCCAAAAGTTAACTGATTATCACAATAATATCACTTCATGCTAATAGTGTAATGCTTTTATAGTACCTAGTCCAGTGAAATGTGGCCGTAATTGACACGTCCCTTTTGGTAAGTCCCACACAAATGTACTATTTTGCACAAAAGTTAACAGCTTATAATTTTAATACCTGTGCATTAGGCCGGGTCGATTTGTGGGGAGGCAAAAAAAGTCGCCATTGCTCTGTGAAAATCGTATTCTAGGGATCAAAATAAGAAACTTTGCCGAAGGAACCATACCTCTAAAACGAATTCTGATGTCCCGAAATTGGAGCGAACTTTTGGGTAGGGGCAAATTTTGAAAAATCCCACTTTGACCCATTTAGAGTTCTCCAATCGAGTCCAAATGTATGACCGACCCCACTAACTTTGGAGGCCCGACCCACCCATGCCAGTGGCACACCCCCTGGAACCCCCTGGGGGTTCCATACATTTGGACTCGATTGGAGCACTCTAAATGTGTCAAAGTGGGATTTTTTCCGGGACATCAGAATTCATTTTAGAGGTATGGTTCCTTCAGCAAAGTTTCTTATTTTGATCCCTAGAATACGATTTTCACTGAGTGGGGGTCGGTCATACATTTGGACTCGATTGGAGCACTCTAAATGGGTCAAAGTGGGATATTTTCCGGGAATTCGTTTTAGAGGTATGGTTCCTTCGGCAAAGTTTCATATTTTGATCCCTAGAATACGATTTTCACTGAGCAATGGGCGATTTTTAAATCGACCCGCCCTACTGTGCATACAAAAGGCTTGAAATGTTGTATAGTGTAATGCTTTTATAGTGCCTACAGTCCAGTGAAACACGGGAGTTATTGCCACGCCCCTTTTGATACCTCTCACACAAATGTACCATGTTCTACAAAAAGTTAAGAGCTTATAGCGTGAGTACCAATGCACGAAAATACAACAAAATTTAGCACAGTGTTATATTTTTAAATCACATATATGAAAAATTTGGCGTTTTCAAAAAAAATTTATTAAGTACTATGAGCCCATTAACTATGTGATTTTGCACCAAGTAAATTTTTGACCACTTGGCCACTGAGTCTCCTGTAAGAGCTAGAAAGCTTAAACTTTGCATATGGATAGACTCGAGTGTTTTATATAACGCAACGCAAAGAGGTAGAATGCCTAATTAGGCGGATTCCTTTGACTTCAACGGATTTATGTTTCAAGTGCAAACGTCTTCAGTTCCCAGTGAAACTTGCATAAGCAAGGCAGAAGGACAATCGCTGGAAGTGTGTGGGATAAATCCGGAAATGTCATGCTTTTCGCACTGCCAGCTGTACGTGGCGTGTTCCTGAGTTGGCTAACCATCCTCACTCTTTATGTACGTTCCAGAGCATAAAACAAAAAAAATGTTGTATATATTTAAGCATAAAATTGATTTCATTAACACTAATATTATTTATTCATTGAAATTAATACTTGATTTAATTATATTTTCACCAAATATTGGACGGTACAAAGTCTGTTGAATCAGCTTTCTTATAACTATAAATTAACAATAGCTAACATTTGGCCAAACAAATCATGGTGGAATCGTGAATGTTCAAAATTAATGCAACCAAAAATTTATTTTGGGCAAAACGAAGTTTGCCCGGTCAGCTTGTATTGTATAAAACTACATAATTTTCTTCCTCAAGAACTAAATTTAAAATTTTCCGTTTCATTCACAAAACACCGAACGTGTTGTGCGAATCGTGAGTCAATCCTGCTTAGCAGTCATTGATAAAAACCGACCCGCTCACATAATCAGCAAAATGGTGTCACGTAAGAAGTGTCCTTTAATTCATTCCCGAAAATATTTCTTATCTATAAAGCAATTTTACTTCATGTAACGTTTTCTGTATTTTATCTGAAAATTGTGGGGTTTTGTTCCACAACAGGAACCACAGGACATTATACTTATATATAAAGGGTGTTTTTTTAGACTTGTGGTTTTCAAGAAGACATAAAATGCATTTAATTAAAGTTATGTCCAAGAATTTTGCTTCATTATAAGAATTTTGCCATTATGTTTTAAAAAATGATTTCGGGCAAGTAGCCGCAGCGGCTGGCTCGAATATATTCCAGCCGACAGGCCTGGAATATATTCGAGCCAGCCGCTCGAAGTGGGATTTTTTCCGGGACATCAGAATTCATTTTAGAGGTATGGTTCCTTCAGCAAAGTTTCTTATTTTGATCCCTAGAATACGATTTTCACTGAGTGGGGGTCGGTCATACATTTGGACTCGATTGGAGCACTCTAAATGGGTCAAAGTGGGATATTTTCCGGGAATTCGTTTTAGAGGTATGGTTCCTTCGGCAAAGTTTCATATTTTGATCCCTAGAATACGATTTTCACTGAGCAATGGGCGATTTTTAAATCGACCCGCCCTACTGTGCATACAAAAGGCTTGAAATGTTGTATAGTGTAATGCTTTTATAGTGCCTACAGTCCAGTGAAACACGGGAGTTATTGCCACGCCCCTTTTGATACCTCTCACACAAATGTACCATGTTCTACAAAAAGTTAAGAGCTTATAGCGTGAGTACCAATGCACGAAAATACAACAAAATTTAGCACAGTGTTATATTTTTAAATCACATATATGAAAAATTTGGCGTTTTCAAAAAAAATTTATTAAGTACTATGAGCCCATTAACTATGTGATTTTGCACCAAGTAAATTTTTGACCACTTGGCCACTGAGTCTCCTGTAAGAGCTAGAAAGCTTAAACTTTGCATATGGATAGACTCGAGTGTTTTATATAACGCAACGCAAAGAGGTAGAATGCCTAATTAGGCGGATTCCTTTGACTTCAACGGATTTATGTTTCAAGTGCAAACGTCTTCAGTTCCCAGTGAAACTTGCATAAGCAAGGCAGAAGGACAATCGCTGGAAGTGTGTGGGATAAATCCGGAAATGTCATGCTTTTCGCACTGCCAGCTGTACGTGGCGTGTTCCTGAGTTGGCTAACCATCCTCACTCTTTATGTACGTTCCAGAGCATAAAACAAAAAAAATGTTGTATATATTTAAGCATAAAATTGATTTCATTAACACTAATATTATTTATTCATTGAAATTAATACTTGATTTAATTATATTTTCACCAAATATTGGACGGTACAAAGTCTGTTGAATCAGCTTTCTTATAACTATAAATTAACAATAGCTAACATTTGGCCAAACAAATCATGGTGGAATCGTGAATGTTCAAAATTAATGCAACCAAAAATTTATTTTGGGCAAAACGAAGTTTGCCCGGTCAGCTTGTATTGTATAAAACTACATAATTTTCTTCCTCAAGAACTAAATTTAAAATTTTCCGTTTCATTCACAAAACACCGAACGTGTTGTGCGAATCGTGAGTCAATCCTGCTTAGCAGTCATTGATAAAAACCGACCCGCTCACATAATCAGCAAAATGGTGTCACGTAAGAAGTGTCCTTTAATTCATTCCCGAAAATATTTCTTATCTATAAAGCAATTTTACTTCATGTAACGTTTTCTGTATTTTATCTGAAAATTGTGGGGTTTTGTTCCACAACAGGAACCACAGGACATTATACTTATATATAAAGGGTGTTTTTTTAGACTTGTGGTTTTCAAGAAGAAATAAAATGCATTTAATTAAAGTTATGTCCAAGAATTTTGCTTCATTATAAGAATTTTGCCATTATGTTTTAAAAAATGATTTCGGGCAAGTAGCCGCAGCGGCTGGCTCGAATATATTCCAGCCGACAGGCCCAATTTTTGCAACATTTGAGGCTGTATGGCTGCAATAACGCGTCGAATATTCTCTTTCAAGGCGTCAATCGTGTCGGCGACTTCAGATGACCCCACAAAAAATAGTCCAGCGGTGTTAAATTGCACGATTTTGGAGGCCACGCCATAGGCCTACGACACGAGATAATGCGCTCACCAAAAGTTTCCTTCAATAAGTTTATTGTTTCGTTGGCTGTATGGCTTTTAGCACCGTCTTGTTGGAACCAAAGGTCGTCCACATGAACTTCTTCCAATTCAGGCGCGAAAAAGTCATTAATTATGGCTCTATAGCGTTCCCCATTGACTGCAACATTATGGCCGGCTTCATTTTTGAAATATGAAATATGGACCATTGATTCCCTCTGCCAATAGAGCACACCAAACAGTGACTTTTTGTGGATGTAACGGCGTTCGAGCAATGGCTTGTTGATTATCATTACTCCAAAAGCGTACAGAGTAATCGGAAACGACCTTTCCAACGGTACCCCGAAGTAGAAAATACGTTTCGATGTTTTCCATGCATGCCCTGCATTCGTCGTTTTCTGCTAGGCCAATTCGATGAATATAATCCTCAACAAAACGGTGCACAGTGGGCTAAAATGGAAAAAATGGACATCATTCTGCCATTTCAAAACCACTTATCGTATGGCGTATCAAATTTTCAATGAAATAACCAACTTCAAATGCGTGTAAAAAAAATTTCGCACTGACCAGAAAAAAACCCTAGAAGGTTGTGTTATGGATAAGATCAACTTTCATTAGCAATTTGTCTCATCCCATTCCCATTCGGAAAGTTCAATTTTGTATCACAGTGTTATTATTATATATTATCTTTACGAACATTAAAAATTTCTTTAAAAAACCAGTAAGGAAAGGCAGAAAGTCGGGCGGGGCCGACTATATAATACCCTACACCTCCCTAACAATGCGATAAGGGTCATTGCCATAATAATTTGTAATAATTGGTAAATGGGTAGAAACATATTATCTAATTCTGAAACGATAATCGCTAAATTAAGCAATATTCGTTCCTAAATTGAGAAACATCTTTCTGGAAAATTTTAATGATCGGAAGTAAAATACAACTTCTATAGCGGTTTGATACCAAATCAGGAGGAACATATATATGGAGCTTTAATATAAATCTGAACCGATCTTCCCTGAATACTCATTCATGTAAAAATACCTCCTTCTGTCGAATTTCGTACTGATCAGATATAAAATACCGTCTCTACAGCGCTTACATGTCAAATCGGGGATAACATATATATGGGAGCTATATCTAAATCTGAACCGATTTTAACCAAATTCAATAGGGATCGTCCTTGGGCCAAATAAAATATATGTGTAAAGTTTCGTCGAGATCGGACCATAATTGCGACCTGTACTTTGATTACAAGAATACATGCACAGACGGACAGACAGACAGACGGACAGACGGACATAGCTAAATCAACTCAGAAAGTGATTCTAAGTCGATCGGTATAATAAACGATGGGTCTATTTCTTCTCCTTTTGGGTGTTACAAACAAATGCACAAAGTTATAATACCCTGTACCACAGTGTGGTGTAGGGTATAAATACGTTGAATAAGTAAACAATTTAACCCAATTAACGTTTTTTCTCAATTCTTAAGTGCAAATAAATATTTGTTTCGGAAATGATAGTCCAAAATAAAAACATATTGGGATGTAAACAACGATTTGTTTAAAATAAAATGTTCCCGAATATATACTTTTTGTGTGTACCCAATATTATATGTTTAGAGTGTGTATTTATGGAATCGATCGCCGCACTGTGGCTCAGAATAGAATTTTACTGGCCAATTTTAGTGGAATGAAACTTTTTAGCATCAAGAGACTTCAAAAATATATTGGTACCAGAAGAAAGGTGAAAGTGTCCTCTTTAAGCCTATATATACTTTTGTACCTGCCCCGACCAGCCTGTAGAACACTTTTTTAATTTTAATGAAATTATTCGGGAAAAAATTGATTGTTCTTTTTATACCCTCACTTTAGTGATACGAGGGTATGATTTGGACAAGTGTGAGTTATTTAAGGATCAGGTTGAATTTTTATGCTTTATAGTTTCGGCCAATGGAGTTAAAAGGTGGAAGCCATAGTAAATTTTCCGTATCCAGGTACATTGATTTGTTGGACTTTATTACTTATTAATTATTGCGGACGGTTTATAAAAGGATTCGCCGAAATGGCAAAATCTTTGACCAACCTGTTAAGAGGAGATAACGGAAGAGTTTCTAGAACGGAATCGAGCAAAATCAAGATATCTTTAGGAGACGAGGAAAAGAAGGCCATTGACTCGATACAAAATGCCTTGGTATCAGAGGAAGTGATATTATCTTATCCGAATTTTGAGAAGGAATTTCATTTGACGACTGACGCCTCCAATGTGGCTATAGGGGCAGTACTGAGTCAGGAGGGTCGGCCGAAAACATTTATTTCTAGGACACTGTCAGAAGAAGAAGAGGTTTATGCTACAAATGAGAGAGAAATGTTAGCCATAGTATGGGCCCTGCATAATCGCAGGAATTATTTGTATGGTACAGCAAAGGTCGTGATTTATACAGACCATCAACCTCTAACATGTGCACTCAGTAATAAAAACAGTAATACGAAAATGAAGAGATGGAAAGCCATTCTCGAAGAATATAATTACGAAATAAGGTATAAATCAGGGAGTAACAATGTAGTCGCAGACTTTTTGTCCAGACCTCCGACCTCTTGCGTTTATACACTAGCAGGAACTGTACATAGTGACGAGAGTTCCCCAGAAAATCTCATTCCGATAAATGTTTTTAAAAACCAGATTTTCTTAATTACCGATGATTTGATGAATTACGGATACCACCGACACAGAATTCAACCAAACAAATTTAATTAACTTATTGATGAGATATCTAAATCCCTCTGTTATAAATGGTATCAAAGCCTCGGAACCCATTATGGGTAAAATACAAGAATTATACCCCAGTCGTCAATTATAAGACTCGTTTCACTCAGAAATTTGTGGAGGATATAACATCGGAGTCCGACGAGGAGGAAGTTATAATTGAGACACACAAACGAGCTCACAGAAATGCTGTAGAGAATAAAGCACACATACTAGAGAGATTTTATTTCCCTAGCATGTTGGCAAAAATTAAAAGGATTGTCAGGCTATGTACCATATGCAAAAAAAGAAAGTGATAATGACATCATTAGACAAATTCTCTAAATACGCGCAGGTAAGAATTCTGGCCGGAAAATCTGTGAAGGATATAAGGAAACCATTAAGGGAACATATATTCTTTTTTGGAGTCCCAAAGACAATTGTCATGGATAATGAAAAATCCTTAAATTCAGCCTCTATTCTTTTTATGATGAAAGACGAGTTGGGTATTAATGTTTTCACAACACCACCGTATAGGAGTGAAGCTAATGGGCAAATAGAGCGTTTCCATTCTACTCTTGCCGAACTAATGAGATGTCTGAAACAGGAAGAAATATGTAGGAACTTCTTGAAAAAGCGGTCAATGGGTATAATCATTCTGTCCATTCAACTGTCGGCAAAAAACCAGTCGATTTGTTATTCGGTCGCACCGTTGATTTTTCACCTGGCAGTTACGATCGCACACGAGATACCAACATTGAAAGGCTTAAAAAAAACAGAAAAAGATTTGAATTTCCACAATAAGAAAAAATCGGAAGCTATAACTTACATCCCAGGACAAGCAATTTTTGTTAAAATTAATAAAAGATTAGGAACTAAATTAACAGAGAGATACAAAGAGGAAATAGTAAAGGAAGACAGAAAATCCACTATAGTTACACAAAGTGGAAGGGTTGTGCATAAAAACATATCAGGAATTAACTCAATCAATAAATCATTACAGGTTGTTTTTGGTTATAGGCTGGTGTACTGAGAAGATTCAAATTTTGGATTACTCCACTACTAAATTGGTTGCTATTGACGTTGGGTTAGCAAAGGTTCAATCAGGTACTTTCTAACTGGTACATGTGTTCGAATTAAAGAACTATGAGGACGTGATGGAGAACCTAGAAAGAGCCATTGAACAGAACATCGACATCCATCATCCATTCCTTCCTTATCCCGTTTGAAACCAAAACTGAGACCAAAAACATCCTTGGATTTCTTGGGAAGTGCTTGGAAGTGGTTGGCTGGCACGCCAGATCGCCATGACTTCAATATAATCCAAGATAAAATGGCCAACGTTTTGGATAATAACAATACCAAGTAATATAAAACAATTATCAATCGAAAGATTGAACAGAATCACAAACGTCACTAACGCTATCCTAAAAGAATTAAAATCCAATGACAAATCGGCCTTGGACAAGATAACTGAATTCAAATACAAATTAGATATCATTGGAGAAGAAATCTCCAATATCGAGTTTGCCATTCAATGGACAAAAGCTAATGTGCTGAATTCATTTGTGTTTTCCAACGTCGACTTGAGAATTTTTCAAGAAATTTTTGATATAAATTGGAATTCCATTTTCGAATGTGTACGAATTTTTAAAATTTGCCAATATAAAAATAGCTTCTAACCATGAGACCCTAATCTATATTGTACGCATTCCTACAACGGATGCACAAACCTGTAGAGAGACAATAATTAAACCAGTAAAGTTTAAGAATTCAATTTATAAAATTAATTTTAAGGAGATTTTGAATTGTAACAAACAAATATTTGGAATAAGAAACAATTGTAAAAGTTATGATAGTTTAAATATTCGCAAACTTAGTGATATTATAAATGTTACAAGCTCAGACTGTATTCCCCAACTTTTAGCCAGCGAACCATCAACGTGTACCGTTACAAACAATGACAACATACCATCAGTTGAAGAAGTATGTAGAAGACGGATTATTATTCCTTAATCAATTCACTGAAAAATTATGGCTGACGTCTCCCCTATGACACTCAATGGAACATTCATTATTCATCATTGCAACATTAAAATCAAAATTGAGGGCAGAACGTACTTCACAACGCAAGTTACCGAATCAAAACCATTACTTGCTTTAGTACAACCAATAAGAACAAATTTCAAAGAAGAAACCCTTTCATTAGAAATGATGCGATCCATGGCTATTAACAACACAAAAATAATAGAAAACCTGCAAACAAATAAGCGAATCACCTTAAGTGTCAATGCAATAATGATTATAGCTTTAATCGTTATCGTTTTGTTCACCTTAAAGACAACCAGCAGTGGAAATGAATCAGAAATTTCTAACGATGAACCTATTAACAATGATGCCCCAACTTCTTCCACAAATAAGAAGGCAAGGAGTTTAAACAATATTCCATTTTTTTAAGATAACGCAGTCTAAAATGGGTCCGAATTTCGTACGATGACGTATGGGGGAGGAGTTAACATAAAACACATTATGAATCACTGTATGCAATTTATGAGAACTTCATCAGTCAACCATTCCCATGTTGGCAGTGCGCATCAAGTTAACAGTGCGCATCGCATTACAGCGGCACCTGTATAGGAATACTTCTGAGTTGAGCTTTGCTTTAGTCGTTAAGTAAATTAAATGTTTGTGGCGAAATTTAATTTCAATAAAGAAAGACGTGTTGCTCTGCAACACGCAAATATTTTTTAAAAAAAAATATTAAAATTAAATTTCTTAATTTATATATGGGAGCTATATCAAAACATTGGCCGACTATAAGAAGTATTTGTACCAAATTTGTACCTATTATTGCGGACAGTAGCGTGATTACCACAGACGGACTTAGCTAAGAGGTGTTACAAACGATGTGACAAAATGAATATACCCCCATCCTATGGTGGAGGGTATACAAAATTTAGTATATGTATAGCATATGAGAACAGTAGGAATCACACTAAGTAAGATTCTATATATGGGAGCTATATCAAAACATTGACCAATATGGCCCATTTGCAATCCCAAACAACCTGCAATATAAGAAGTATTTGTACCATTTGATCAACCTAGCACTATTATTGCGGACTGTAGCGTGATTACCACAGACGGACGGACGGACATGGCTAAATCGTCTTAGAATTTTACAACGATTAAGAATATACATATATACTTTATGGGGTCTCAGATCAATATTTAGAGGTGTTACAAACGGAGTGACAAAATGAATATACCCCCATCCTATGGTAGAGAGTATAAAAAGAAACTCGTGATACCATTCAAAAAAAGTCAATGATATATGAACCCAAATTACAAGACTGCAGCCATTAGAAGTAGAAATTGAAGGCCAGACAAATTGAAGTTAAATACCAATTAGTGCTAACGATGACAGATGGAAAAGTTGGCCAGGCTTTGACTGACACGAAGGCTTCATCCAGCTGCATTATAAGTCTTCAAGCAAATTAAACCAAGTCCCGGAAAAATCAGTAGATAATACTGATGCATATGAATTTGGATTATCGCCACTACATACAAGAATACGATTTATGGAACACATACTTAAAATCAATTATGATTTGGATTTTGGATACAGGATCAATAAGAAACAATGACACCAACCAGGATTTAAGATATTTAAAAAAGAAACATGTTCAGGATGAATTTCTCAAATGTTGCTTGATTTTAGACCAACCAAAACAAGGATCAGGCAATACCAATGATGGGAATACAGCAATAAGGTTATTTTCTGATCCCGAAAAAGCATCTGAAGTAACTGGTGTTGATATACATCTCATTTCAAGATTTAAAACAATTATGGATGTACTGGCGTGCCATAAACAAATTGATGCTAACAAATTTAATAAATATAACAAGGAAACTGCACGAATATATAATACCATTTATTCATGGAGAAATATGCCTGCAACAGTTCACAAAATTCTTTATCATGGAGGAGATGTCATTAAGCATCATTTGGTACCAATCGGAGATCTATCAGAGGAAGCCCAGGAAAAAAGAAATAAATATTACAGGTTTTATAGAGGCACAATATCAGAAAAATTCCACGAAATTGTAAAAAGATACATTATATGCAATGTGAGAGCTATATTGGATGAGATCCGCTCAGATACATAGAGGGTCATTCAACAATATTTGTGGTCGTATATACAGGTAGTAACATTATGTTGATAAAATTGGGTTTCTACGTTCGAAGCATACTATATGTGAGCGACAGGTACTGCAACTTATGAACCTTACCTTAGCTTACCCGGAATTTATGAATGAAATTTCTTATTAATAAATTAGTGTAATTCAGAATCCCATCCGCGGATCACAATTAAAATCGCGAGAAAAAATATGAAAATTGAATATTTGCAAACAATTATAATAATAATAATTATTGTGCGTCATATAAGCCACGGTTCATTCAAATCGGCCCACGTAGTCGGGAGATACAATGGTCAAAATTTCCGACTTTGACACCCTGTATCTTCATAACGTATCACGCTAGGAAGCTGTATTTTAAGCACATAGCATACCCAAAGTACTTCTGCAGCCCCACCAAGATTTGACGCGATCGGAATAAAATTGAAAAAATTGTTGCGCGACTGGCTGACTGACTGATCATCGCCCAGACCAAACGGCTGAAGCTAGAATCATGATATTTGGTGGGAGGGTAGCCCTTGGGATGTAGACGAGCAATAAGACGGGATTTTTCGAAATTCGTACTATTACCCGCACAATGGGGCGAAAAGGGATAAAAAATTAACCAGGGCAAATCTAAACGGAATGAGCTAGAATCGTGAAATTTGGTGTGAGGTTAGCCCTTATGAGATCGACCCAGAAATTGACTGAATTTTTTTAAAATCCGAACATTTACCAGCACAATGGTGCAAAAAGGGATAAATGTGGTACAACAGCCAAATCCAAATGGCAAGAGCTAGAATCGTGAAATTTGCTGTTAGAGTGGCTCTTGGGACGTAACCTAGGGGCAGTACCTGATCTACCATATGGGCTAATTGGGCTGAAGCCCCGGGGCGCAAGGCACATGAGGGGCGCAAAATTTTTGGCATTCTCATTTTATTATGTTGGGAAAAAATATAATTACTGAATTTTTTTAAAATCCGAACATTTACCAGCACAATGGTGCAAAAAGGGATAAATGTGGTACAACAGCCAAATCCAAATGGCAAGAGCTAGAATCGTGAAATTTGCTGTTAGAGTGGCTCTTGGGACGTAACCTAGGGGCAGTACCTGATCTACCATATGGGCTAATTGGGCTGAAGCCCCGGGGCGCAAGGCACATGAGGGGCGCAAAATTTTTGGCATTCTCATTTTATTATGTTGGGTAAAATTAAGAAATGACAAAACTGATAATCCTAAATCTTTGAATGCATATAATTTGCTCTTCTTTGAAAGCCAAATGTAATAACAGTCAACTGGATCGGTCCTTCTAAAGCATCCAGGGGGCCGTTGAGCAGGTCTTATGAACAAGTAAATTTTGCAATTTTTAGACAATTAATCCCTTATTAATTTTCAAAACTGCTTTTATTTTTTTTTTAAATTTTATACAATCTTTTTTAAGTTTTTTTTTATTTTAAAACCAAAAAGCTTTAGATTTCCATATATTTGCCCTTCAGACATGCTTTTTAATATGATTACCTTGTCTCGCATGTAGCTAGGAAAAGTCCCGCTCTAGAACATTTCCACGAAATACGCTTAATTGAAAATTTCATAGAAATTGCGATTTTATTGAAAATTTCATAATAATTGCAATTTTGTTGAAAATTTCATCGAAATTGCAATTTTATTGAAAATTTCATCGAAATTGCAATTTTATTGAAAATTTCATAGAAATTGCAATTTTACTGAAAATGGTCTCTGGCCAATATTCAGAAGTCATCTTCCATTAAACGACATCAGTGGCCCATAATCCATTAATTGATCTTTACTCCGTTCAGTGGCTCTTAATACGATCATTGACCTTTAATTCGTTAAGTGGACTTTAACGCTCTCATCGACCATTAAAATGTCAACAAAAATATCTAGAAAACATTTAAAAAATACAATTTCCACGAAATTTTCAAACAAGAAAAATGTTACGAACATATTTTAGTAAAATAAAAATTTGAAGGAATTTTTAGAAAAATTCTAAATTTTTCGAAAATTTTACTACAGGGTGGCTGATAAATATTGCTACATTAAGAAACTCAAATAACTTTTTTTCAGTGTATGGAATTCAGTTTTCTTTTATTCATGTTAAATCTCATTAAATTTAATTAAATACAGCTTAATTAGTTTTAAAAATAATGGAATTTAAATGCCCCCTGCTCGTTGATGCATGTGCGGCATCTTACCAAAAAATGTCAATACTTATTGGAGAGTGGAGACGGGAATAGCCGCAATTGTTTCTCGAATGGATTGCTTTAGTTCATTCAAATTTGTTGGTTTTGTTTTGTAGACTTCCTGTTTTTAATAACCCCACAAGAAAAAGTCAGGTGCAGTAAGGTCAGGCGACCTGGGGGGCCAACGGAATGTGGAGTTCTGGATATCAGCTTATTGGGAAATTTTCGCCGCAATTCTGTCATAACAGGCCGGGCTATGTGAGGAGTTGCACCATCTTGCTGAAACCACACAGAGTTGAAAGAAATTCTCATTCGGCGTAATTCTGGATAGAAAAACTCTCTTAATATGCTCAAGTAACGGCCTACAGTAACTGTAACGGTGTGACCGTTTTCTTCGAAGAAGTAGGGCCCGACAATGCAGCGTGATGAAACTGTACATCACACTGTGACACGAAGTGGGTGCAATTCCGTCTCATGGAGTATCTGTGGGTTGGAAGCCCATATTCGACAATTTTGTTTGTTTATCTTGCCGTTTAAATCGAAATGGGCCTCGTCAGACAGTTCAACATGTTTCCGTCCTCTTCCACCATTTGAAGCATCTTCTGGCAAAATTCCAAGCGAATCGGGAAGTCTGCTTTGTTGGCCATTTGAATTTTATATGGGAAGAACCCCAAATCTATGTGCATAATTGACTGCAATGACTGTCTGCTTATACCCTTTTGAGCAGATAAGGTTCTTGTCGAAACTCTTGGATTGTTTTGTATGGCATCAGCTACAGCAGCGATTGTTTCCTCCGTCCGAACTGAAGGGTTTCGATGGTAAGGTCTTCTGTTGACTGTCCCATGCTCGGAAAAATTTTTAACAAGCCTCTTTATGGTCCATTTGCTCGGAGGATTGCCGCCAAACGTGCCCCTATACTCTCTTTGCACCGAAACTACGGACTTCAGTGCGTAATAGCGGCGGACAATCCAAATTCTTGTTTCAGTGTCCCAGTTATCCATTTTTGTTAAATCTAAAAATCAATCTGCAAAATAAAAAAAAATTAACCAGATTCATTAAATAGAAAAAAAGTTATTAAAATTTTTTTGGTAGCAGCTTTCATCAGCCACCCTGTATGATTACATTTTCTGTAATATTGCAATTTTCATTAAATTGTCTAGAAAAATGTAATTCAAAGAATTTTTTTAGAGAAATGAAATATTTAACCAAATATTTAAGTATGTCAAAAATATCTATAAAGTTAACCAAAATATCGAGTTTTTATGTAAAATAGTTTTAGATTTTCACCAATTCCAATAGGTTTCCTCGCTAGTGTGAAAGAGTTGTAATTACCTAATTGAGTAGAACGGTATATTTTAAGGTGTGTCTAGCTGTAGAATTTTTTACAAATCTGTCAAAAAAAACTAATTTATAACCTCCTGTACCATAGTGTGCTGTAGGGTATAATAACTAACGAATAAACTAGTTGCCTGAAGCGAACATAATTTCCAAAAATTGCGGTATATTAAAACAGATGCAGTGATTGATGAAAATTTTATCATGATTCCATTTTGAGAGAATTGTCATATTAGTTGCAACTTGCAGGTCAAGCGTGGATAAATAAATAATACATTTTTATTTAAATACTGGTATTGAATACCTACTTTTTGTGTTTTTTTTTAACAAAGCTATATCTTATTTTCAATAACATGAACTCACGTCATAGTAGAAATATAATTTCAGAAATTAATGTTATTTAACTGCCGGAGTCGGAGTCGAATAGTATTGGATCGACTCCACAGCCCTGCCTATACGAGTACAACAAATCCTTCAAATAATCAAATTAAGCTGTGTGGGGGCGCAAAATAAAAATTAGCCCCGGGGCGCCAGACCACCTGGATCAGGCTCTGCCTAGGGGCACAGTGGGACACACAGGTATAAATGAAAATTGAAGCGTGCGATGTCCTTAGGACAACGGATCGGGGTAGTCAGCCTTTTTTTGTAACCGTACTTTTCGGGGCACAGTGGGGCAAAAAGTGTAAAACATGGTACAGTTGTTCAAAAATTTTAGATATGGTCCCATGGTTCTAGGGTAGCTTTTGTAACATAAACTAGAGATCGGAAGTGATTTTTTGTAATTCTAACTTTAAGAGGCACAGTGGGGCAAAACGTGTTAATTATTATGCATGGTGGCAAAAATTAATCAATCTGGCAAAATTGGAACATAAACTTGAGATGTGAAGCGCACAGTGGGTCAAAGACATTAAAAACTGTATAGCGGGCAAAAATGGTACAGTGGATAAAATGTGATTAAATACGGTACAGTGGGCGGTAAGGGTTAAGTATGGTAGAGTGGGGACAAATTTTAAATATGGTACAGTGAGCCAAAATTGTTAAATATGCTACAGTGACAAAAAGTGTTAAATATGATACAGTGGGACAAAAACTGAGACAAAAATATGGTACAGTGGGTCAAAAGGGGGGTTAAGTAAGGTAGAGTGGTGACATTTTTTAACTATGGTACAGTGAGACAACAAGTGTAAAATATGGTACAGTGAGACAAAAATGGTTAAATATGGCACAGTGGGGCACAAAGTGTTATCTATGGTGCAGTGGGGTAAAAATGTATTAACTATGATACAGTGGGGCAAAAAGGATTGAATATGGTACAGTGTGACAAAAATGGTTAACTATGGAACAGTGGGTGAAATAGGGGTTAAGTATGATAGAGTGGTGAACATTTTTATATAAGGTGTAGTGAGACAAAAAGTGTTAAATATGGTACAGCGAGACAAAAAGTTTTAAATATGGTACAGTGAGACAAAAAGGGTTAAATACGGCACAGCGGACAAAAAGGGTAAACTATGGTACACTGGGCCAAAAATAGTTAAATATAGTAAAGTGGCACAAAATTGATTGAATATGGTACAGTCGGGCAAAAATGTATTAACTATGATACAGTGGGGGAAAAATGCTTAACTATGGTACAGTGGTCAAAAAGGGACATAAAGGTGTTAAATATGATATAGTGTAGCAAATAGGATTAAATATGGTACAGTGGGGCAAAAAGTGTTAAATATGTTACAGGGAGACAAAGGGTTTAATATTGGACAATGGGAAAAAAGGGTTAACCATAGTACAGCGGGTAAAATATAGTGAAAAATGGAAAAGTGAGACAAAATGGGTTAACTATGGAACAGTGGGCCAAAAAAAGTTACCTCTGAAATAGTGAGGCAAAAATGTGTTAACTATGGTACAGTGGGACAAAAATGATAAAATATGATAGAATGTGACAAAAATGGTTGACTATTGCACAGTGGGTCAAAAAGGGTTAAATATGGTACAGTGAGGGAAAACATGGTTAAAAATGCTACTGTAATACAAAAAGGTGCTAAATATGGGCAAAATATGGATCTAGGGAGAGAGGGAAACATCTGGAACATAAATATGAGATAAGAAGTCCTTTTTCAAATGTTATGATTTTAGTTAAAGTTTAATATTATGGTGCAGAGTTGTTAAAAGGTGTTAAATAGGGTTGAATATAGCATAAAGGGTTAAAAGTGGTACAGTGAAGAAAGAAGGGTTAAATATGGTACAGTGGGGTAAACATTGTTAAATACGGTAAAGTGTGGCAAAATGATAAGTGGGGAAAGAGTGTTACATATAGTCCCAGATATGTACACAATTTCATACATTTGAAGAACAGTGGAATAATAAAATATTGAATTAAATTAAGTAGTGAAGTGATTCATAACCAGAGTGCTATGCTTCTATATAAACCGTGGGAAAAAAGTTAAAAAGGCACGGAATGGTAAAAATAAAACGTGTCACAGATAGGGGACATGCGACATTGCGATTATGGCTCTTGGAATATAAACTATGATTTCTCTAAATGCACACTTTTAGGGGCACTGTAGGGGCAAAAACGATTAAATGTTGTACAGTGGTGCAAAAATGGTAAATTATGCCACATTGGTTTGAATGAATGGTACGAAAATGATTAAATATGATCCCAATGGCAATTGTAAGTCATGCAACTTAAACTAGGCATTAATTTTACCTTTTGTCAATTAAAACATTTAAAGACACGGTGGGGCAAACATTGTTTTATATTGTATCAGTGTTTGAATATAGCTATTGGAACATAAACTAGGGGAAAAAGGTAAAACATGGTCCAAAAAATAGTTTTTGTCGTTTAGAGGCACAGAAGCGAAAGGAGATAAATATTGTACCTTGATGCCAGGAACATAAACAAGATGTGGAATAGTCATAGTGAAAATCAGTGGGCCCCTCGAAAAAGGTGTCATTAGAATTTGTCCAACAACTAATTCAGACTTGGTGATACCGCTTAACTCTGTTTGGCATTAATGTAGCTAAGAATATGCTGAATAAAGTTTCTTAACATTTTTTGCGAACAAATAATTTTTTCCGGTACTTTTTTTGGAAAAAGTGAAGGAAAAAAATATTTTTTTTGTACTTTTTTCAGCATAACTTCCGGGGACTCTTAATTTTTCTCTAACAATGCTTGGCAAAATTGTAGATAAATCTGTAAATCTGAACAACTTTTGAGAACATATCAATACAATCTGAACGTGTCTAGGCACCCTAAATAGCTCGAAGAACCACATTGTACCCCAAAAATTTAGGTATTTCACTGTTATGTAACAAAAATATATTTTTTTGGTATAGGGTATGTTCAGCAACTTTATAGAAAATCTTAAGGCCAATAATTTTGTGCAACATTTTAACCCTCTACCTCCCCCACATAACTGTAATTTTTGGCCCAATTTTAACCAATCGTAAAAAACACCCCTTAAAATGGGGAGGGCGGGGATGAAATGTTCTACAAAACACACCAAAGAACACACCAAAGCTCAAAACATAACACAAACACCAAAAAATGGTCAAATTCCTGTTCGTGCAGCAATGTTACTTGTACGATCTAGTGGTCGAAGCAATAAAGATACCAGTAAAGAGCGTTGTTGACGGGAATTTGACCGTTTTTTGGGTTTTTGTGTTAAGATTTGGGCTTTGGTGTGTTCCCACACATATAGTAAAATTTTATGGTATAACTATTCTACAGTACCCTAAAAAGAAAATAAATAACTGAAGGGGCTGCGAGGCGCACCGGGTTAATGCTAGTATTAAATATATATAGAAGCAAATAATAAAAATTGCCATGAACGTGTAAACAAGTAATTAATTAAAAAATAGTATTCACTTGAGAAAAGTAAATCATGTGCTTGGTTTAATTACAGATTGTACTTAATCTAAAGTAATTTTATGTATTTAATGTAAGCAAAAGGCTTAATTGATTTAAGGATGTGAAGTCTTTCATTGAAGTATAAGGCGTAATTCTATCAAAGACGTTTGATGTTCTGATTTAAAGATGGTTAATGACTTTAATTATAGTACAAGATGTACTTATTTTAATTGTCTTTGGAGCCAAATCAAAAAAAATCTTAAAACTTAAGAAAATTTCAATGACTTTCAGTACACTTTTTTCAGTGGCCAACATTTTCGACAACCGCAAGGTGTGATATGAAAACCTTTGCCATTTTTATATGTAGTAATGTGTTACACGATAAACTGCATAAGGAATTTTGAGTCCGTTTCTTACCTTTACAAATATAATAATGTTAGAATTTTTTTATTTATTATTACAGCTATGTATGTACAAAATTTCATAGATGAGTCATTCCATGCCAAACGGTATTCTTTTGACATAACTAGCTTTGATTGATTCAAAAGTTTGTGTATGAATATTTCTCTTAAAAAAATTGTATACGAGTGTCAAGAAAAAAATTTAAAAATTATTTGTACACGCTGAAAAAAATCGCTTCTGTAGTATATTGTCCCAAACATATTCGGCTTGAAACATATATATGTTTGGGGTACACTCTAAACATATAGTATTTGGTACACACAAACAAATTTATATTTGGGAAGATGTTGCTCTAAACAAATCTTTGTTTACATCGCAATATGTGTTTACTTTGGACGATTTTTTTCCGAAGCAAATAATTATTTGCATTTAAGTATTCAGAAAATACCTGAATTGTGTTTAATATTTCAGTAATTCAAACCTAATTTTTTAGAAAATTTTCAGTCGTAAAAATTGAAATCGTATAATCTTCGATCGAAACATATTACTTGAAGGATTGACAACTAATGATGGCTTAGAATACTCAGAAATTTTAAATGATTGATTTAAAACAGAAGTTACTGCTGCATTTCCCAACATTGCAAGATCCCAACATTTCGGGTCCGACATATTACCAGACTTGACTCATCTCAGAGAATATGACTGGAAGATACTGAGAAAATTCGTGTCTAGTACCGATTTTCTGTAACTCGTGAGGTATAAAAAGATCATAAATAAGGAGCGCACAACAGGCCGAACCACTGGCTTAAGTGTATGTCCATGGACATGAGACGTTTAAACGTCTCCTCTCTTCAACCTAACCTAACCTAACCTACTGCTGCATTTTGTATTATAAATGGGTGTTCAATTCGAAACCAAAAAAAATTAAAACTGAAATTCGACAAATTCAACAAAAGTTTCGAAAATATTTTTTAAATAAAATATGTTTGGAGAAATTCCTAAACAATAATTTTATTTGTATTCAAACACATATTTTATTTGAGAAACTTAGTTTGCAAATATTATATGTTGTAACATATTAATATATGAGTTCCAAATATATTTTATTGATTTTCAAATAAAATTTATTTGCTCAGAAATACATAAAAATTTGTGTTCCAAATATATTTCCTTTCGATTCAAACATATCAAAAAAGGCGAAAGTACACTCTAAACATATAGTGTACAAAAGTTATGACCAATTTAAAGATGGCGTAATCACGATTTTTTCAGAAAGATTTTGTTAATTCAGTCGCTTGTGACTCCTGAAATACTTGACCTGTTTTGATGTACTATATAGTACTGCAATAGCTACACGCTGAAAAAATATCGCTTCGCTTGATTTTCATTTATGTATGTAGTAGCTGGACCCGGTCCACTTCGTTGCCCCAGACTTCAGATTTCCGATTCCGCAAATTTTTTAACCAATTACGTAGACTGCCATCAATCACATATATTACAACACTCTCGCTAACAAATTGTTCAAGGTATTTCAATTTCAGAAATTTGCTTATAAGGGTGGGGCCACGCCCATTGGTCCGATCCCAACCCTTTTGCACCATTCACGTAGACTATCACCAGGTCGATATGCAAAAATTTACAGCACTCTCGATAAAAAATTGTGCAAGATATGACTCTCAATTTCAAAATTTGGCTTATACTCGCATATGCGGGGCAACGTCCATTGGTCTGATCCCGCCTATTTTTGGTCGAATCACGTAGACTGTCATCAGATACATATACCCAAAACTGCAGCGCTGACTTAAACAAATTGTGCAAGATATCTCAATTTAAAAATTAAGCCCCTATGGGCGGTGCCGCCCTTTTTGTGTAATCACGTAGACTGCGTGAGATGCACAAAATCACAGCACTCTCGCTAACAAATTGTGCATGATATCTCAATTTCAAAATTTGGTTTATATGGGCGGGGCCAGGCCCATTGATCCGATCCCGCCACTTTTTAGAACATTCACGTAGGCTATCATCAGATACATATGCACAAAATTACAGAACTATCGCTAAACAATTGTGTAAGACATCTCAATTTCAAAATTTAGTTTATATGGGCAGGGCCACGGCCATTGATCCGATCCCGACCCTTTTTGGATATAACGTAGACTACCACCAGACATCACTCTCGCTAAAAATTGTGCAAGATATGTGTCTCAATTTCAAAATTTGGCTTATATAGGCGGGGCCACGTCCATTGGTCTGATCCCGCCAATTTTTGGGCGAATCGCGTAGACTGTCATCAGATACATATGTCCAAAACTGCAGCACTCTCGATAATAAATTGTGCAAAATTTGGCTTATATGGACGTGGCCACGCCCATTGGTTCGATGCCGCTCATTTTTGGACCAATCACATAGACTACCACCAGATATATATACACGAAATTACAGCACTCTCGGTAAAAAATTGTGCAATATATCTCAATTTCAAAATTTGGCTTATATGGGGGGGCCACGCCCATTGTTCTGATCCCGCCCATTTTTGAACCAATCACGAAGACTGCCACCATATACATATACACAAAATTCCAGCACTCTCGCTATCAAATTGTGCAAAATATCTCAATTTCAAAATTTGGCTTATATGGGCGGGGCATATTGGCTTATATGGGCGGGGCCTATTGGTCCGAACCCGCCCATTTTTGGACCAATCATGTAGGTCGCCAACGGATATATATATACAAAATTCCAGGTCTCTCGGTAACAAATTGTGCAAGATATCACATTTTTAAAATTTGGCTTATATGGGCGGTGCACCGCCCATTGGTCCGATCCCGCCCATTTTTGGAAAATTCACATAATCTGACACTAAATGCATACACACAAAATTTCAGCACTCTAGTTAAAAATTTTTCTCAATACCAAAATGTGACCCATATGGGCGGGTCCACGCCCACTTGATATATCGAAAATTCAAGTACCCTATTTTCACCACGCCCCACACATGTACATTCTGTGAAAATTTCAAGAAGATCGGTCCAGCCGTTTACGGAACAAACAAACAAACCCACAAACAAACAGAAAATATATCAACAGTTTTATTTTTTTTTGTGTAATTCGACGCAAATTTTTTCAGAAATTTTAAATTTTTGTAAAATTCCTTTTATGGTATAATCTTACACGGTTCTTGATGGGTTGACAACAAATTATGACTTGAAATAAATATAAATTTAAAATTATATCTCTAAAACAAATGTTATTGCTACAAATGTCATTTTATTACAAGAAAAATTAAAAATGAAATTCGAAAAATCTTCAAAGTTTTGAAAATATTTATTTTTTAAACAAAATATGTTTGGAGAAATTCTAAATAATAATTTTATTTGTTTATAAACACAGATTTTATTTGAGGAAATTAGTTTGCAAGTATATTTTGTTGTAAAAAAATTAATATATGCGTCCCAAATAAATTTTATTGATTTTCAAATAAAATGTATTTGCTCAAAAATATATAATATTTAAAAATGTGTGTTCCAAATATATTTTCTTTCTATCCAAACATATCAAAAAACGCGATTTTGTCCCGTGTATGGTGAAAGGTATGAGTAGGTTGGCTAAATTACTTACAACGTTTTAAATTATGCAGCGATTTACTTCGGAATAGGCTCATTTTATTCATGGTCGATCAAGCTTTTCGATAAAAATTGCGAAAATAAAATAATTTTGCATTTTGTTATGTTTTTATTACAAATTTATTTAGAAAATATTAAAAAATGTACAAAAAATATAATATTACCCCCTATTTTGACACATATATTCGAAACCGTGCAACAGATGAAAAAATGGTATTAGAAAAAGTTAAAGGCCATACAATTTCCAATTTTTTCGAAACAATTGAGACCTATTTTTCTCGCACGCTGAAAAAAAATCGCTTCTGTAGTATATTGTTCCAAACATATTCTGCTGGAAACGTACATATGTTTAGGGTACACTCCAAATATATAATATTTAACACTCGCAAATATTATATGTTTGTGAGGATGTTGTTCTAAACAAAATTATGTTTTCATCCTAATATTTTTTTATTTGGAAATAATATTTCCAAAACAATGATTATTTTATATTTAAGTATTTTGGCAATGTATCGATGCCTTAATTTAAAGGAAATTTTTTAGTGTTTTAGAAATTTTATATGTTTGAAAAATTTAATTCGTATAATTTTGGGTTACGACAAATAGCATTGAAGGATTAAGAATTGGACTATAAATATAATTAAAAATTAGTGCTGTAAAACAAAAGAAAAAGCTGCTTATGACATTATTACTTATAAAGTATAACACAAAATCGAGAAAAAAATAATATTAAAAATTTACAAAGTCAACAAAGTTTTAACATTTTTTTTAATATAATGTATTTGGATAAATTCTTTGTTTGCAAACACATATTTTATTTGTGACAGTATGTTCGCAAATATATTTTGTTGTAATATATTAATATATGCGTTCCAAACAACATTTCTTGATTTTTAAATAAAATATATTTGTTCAAAAATATATATTATTTAAAAAATTTGGTTCCAAGTATATTTTCTTTGAATTCAAACATATCAATAATGACGATTTTCCTCCGTGCGAGTTATGCTCAAATATGTAGTGTAATTTTGGCATATCGCGGTATATAACGAGAACTAGAGCTAATTCAATAAAATTAAATTATAGCCATAGATTTATATTATCCTATATGTATACCCAAATCGACTGCAAAATCTTGTGCCGCAAAAAATTTTGAATATTTTATATAGATCCACAGACATTTTTATTGCCTTTGTAGAAGTTGTTTTGTTAAAAAATCTTGAAACAAGTAAGAAAGTTTCAGTCGGGTAAACCGACTAAGATATACCCTCACTTTTTGAGAGTAATGTAATATGGAATTTTGCACTACTTAATCTGTCAATTTCTGTTGGAGGTATCAAAAGGGGTTTATCAAATACACTTCTTTTTCGCTGAACAGTAGATACGTTAAATGCGTTGCACTGTGACGAATTATAAACGTTTATGTGCACTAGTATATTAAGGTTGTGAGCTATTCAATTTTGGTATAATTTGACCATTTTGTGTGGAAGGTACAAACAGGGGGTACAAACACTATAAAAGCATTACACTGTACAAAATTTCAAGTATTTTTATGCACTGGTATTAATGTAATAAGCTGTTAACTTTTTGTACAAAATGGTCCCTTTGTGTGGGAGGTACCAAAAGGGGCGGGGCCAGTGTACCCATTTTTATCAAATTGATAGCGACAAACAAGCTATTACTATGTGTGGGATTATAGAGGATTTGAATAAGTAGTATAGAAGTTGTTAGATAATCAACATTTCACTAATTGTTAACCCTTTGGGAGAAAGGTACTAGAAATAGTGACAAATATGGCCCATCTTCGAACTAAGCCTGAGACAGAAAAAATATTATCCCATACCAAATTTGCTCCATCCAGACAGATGGACGGACATTGCCCAAATGACTTTAAATGGCCCAAAACGGATTTCCGCCGAACATACTTGGGGTCTTAAGTCACTCCTTCGATGTGTTACACGTTTTGTCCGTAGCAAATGATATATATTCTTGTCACACTAAAGTGAGGGTATAAAAATAGATCCCATCATTTCACCGCATCCGCATTCACACAGTTTCTAAAAAGACGTCTAAGAACATGACTTTAAAATTTAAAAAAAAATCAATTGGTGTAATCATTTTTAACTAAAATCTAAAAAATAAACACAAAAACTTTAAAAATTATTATGGGTGTTACAAGAAAGCTTTTTATTTTTGAATGTACATACACGCTGAAAAAAAATCGCTTCTGAGACAATAGTCTCAAACATATTCCGCTTGAAACATACATATATTTAGCGTACACTCTAAATACATAATATTTGACATACACAAATATTATAGGTTTGGGAGAATGTTGTTTTAAACAAAAGTATGTTTTCATCCGAATATTTTTTTATTTGGAACTAATATTTCCGAGGAAATAATTAATTTGTATTTAAGTATGGCGATATGTTAATACCTTAGTTTAATGGCAAGTTTCGGTTTTCCAGTAAATTTTTTTTAAAAAATTTATATGTTTGAAAAATTCCATTAAAATCATAATCTTGCGTTACGTTAAATTGCACATGGATTGACAAAAAGTGATGAATTCGAATATTTATAAATTAAAAGTTAGTGCTGTAAAACAAAAGCTGCTTATAAAATTTTTAGAGATAATGTATAACACGTAATCTAAGCAAATTTAAAGTAAAATTCGAAAATGTCAGCAAAGTTTCAAAAATCTTTTTTAAATAAAATATATTTGGAAATCTTTCTAAACAATAGATTTATTTGTGTGCAAATACATATTTTATTTGTGAAAGTCAGTTCGCAAATATATTTTGTTCTAATATATAAATATATGCGTTCCAAAGAAAATTTCTTGATTTTCAAATAAAATTTATTTGTTCACAACTACATAGTGTTTAAAAAATTCGTTTCCAAATACATTTTCTTTCAATTGAAACATATCGGAAAAGTACCTTCAAAACAAGGTATAGTACATCAAAATCGGTCAAGTATTTCAGAAGTTACAAGCGAATGAATGAATAAACCTTTTTGAAAAAATCGCAATTCCACCATCTTTAAATTGCTCATAACTTTTGAACAATTTTTTTTTTAATTTTTTTGTCTTGAAACACGTGTAAAATATTTTTAAGAGAAGAGCGACCCAGTAGGCGAGTTTGTAGTGTACTCGCCTATGAGTTTGGGTTCGATTCCCACCAGAGGCTCTGGTCCATCGCTGCAAACATTTAGCCATATGGACTTTGTAACCCGGCCTTTCCCTGGACCTTATAATTAGAATATAAATTTACTTTGTATTGTAATTCATATAAATAAATATTTTTAAGAGAAGTAAAAATTAAATTCGAAAAATCTGCAACGTGGAGAAATTTTATAAAATAAATATTTTTTTGTGTTTAAACACATATCTTATTTGATAAAATTACTTCGCAAACATTTTTTTGTAACATATTAATACATGCGTTCAAATGTTTTTGATTTTCAAATAAAATTTATTTGCTCAAAAATACATAACACTTAAAAATAATATATTATCTTTCAATTCAAACATATCAAAAAAGGCGATTTTGGCCCGTGTATGCTCGCTCATGTCAAAAGCATTTGTCAAATCAAAGAAATCAAACCTATAACACTACAGTAACCCTTATCAATGTTATATATGATTTTGAACATTGATTACAGCTTCTACAGTACCACACCCGTTCCGTATTGTCAATCACTAAGCAACTTGTTTGTTTCAAGATATGGGGCAATTTGACGGTGAAGAATTCTTTTAAAAATTTCATTAATGATTGAGACCACTTTGTTGCCCCAGATTTCCGATCCCATAAATGTTTGGACCAATCGCGCAGACTGCCATCAAATGCATCTACACACAATTACAGCACTCTCGCTAACAAATTGTTGAAGATATGACAATTTAAAAACTTGGCTTACATGTGGCCACGACCATTTTTGACAAATCACGTAGACTGCCACCAAATACATATACACAAAATTATAGTACTCTCGCTAACAAATTGTGCAATATATCGATACCTCCATTCTAAACAATGCTAAGTGCAAAAAGATAGTTTTTCAGGAGAGGCGATCAAAGTCTGATGCATTTTTTAAATTTGTGTGGAATTCCTTTATAATGCAATTCGAATGACCTTTACTGTTTTGTGAATAACGTTTGATTGGGTTGACGGATAAACACAAAATGTTGACTGAATATAATTTGGAATATTTAGAAATTAAAAATGCATTTCCCCAAAAAAAGTTCTAAGTCGACTTAGCATGCTTTAGAATGGAGGTATCGATATCTCAATTCCAAAATTTTGCTTAAATGGGCGGTGTCACGCCCATTGGTTCGATTCCGCCCATTTTTTAACCAATCGCGTAGACTGCAACAGATAAATATACACAAAATTACAGAACTCTCACTCACTAATTATGCAGGATAATCAATTTCAAAATTTTGCTTATATGGACAGGGCCACGTCCATTAGTCCGATCCCGCCCATTTTTTAACCAATAACGGAGACTGCCACCAGATACATATACACAAAATTACAAAACTCTCGGAACTAAATTTTGCAAAATATTTCAATTTAAAAATTTGGCTTATATGGGCGGTGTCACGCCCATTGGTCCGATTCCGCCCATTGTTGGAAAACTACCACTAAATGCATATACACAAAATTTCAGAACCTAGCTTGAAATATTTCTCAATATTTAAATTTAACTTATATGGGCGGGTCCACGCCCACTAATATATCGAAAAGTCAATTACCCTCTTTTCACCACCCCTACACATGTACATTCTGTGAAAATTTCAAGAAGATCAGTCCAGTCGTGTAGGCGTCTATACGGAACACACAGAAAAACCCACAAACAGATACTCTCTTTTATATATCGTTTTTCTCCTTTGATACTCTCCTTGGGTACACTCCTATTATATAATATTTGACATACACAAATGTTATATGGTTGGGAGGATATTGTTCTAACCAAAAATGTGTTCCCATTCTAAAATTTTTTGATTTGGAACTAATATTTCCGGAACAAAGATTAATCTGTATTTAAGTATTTCGGCAATGTATCAATGCCTTAATTTAAATACAAGATTTCTGTTTTTCAGAAGTTCAAAGTGAAATTTTTTTATAAATTTTATATGTTGTTAATATTCAATTAAAACTCGTATCCTAAAATCGTATAATCTTTCGTAACTATAAATTGCATAAATACAATACATTTTTTTTATTTAAATAGGTATATATGTTATCATTATATGTTAAGATAAACCAGTAAGGAAAGGCAGAAAGTCGGGCGGGGCCGACTATATAATACCCTACACCTCCCTAACAATGCGATAAGGGTCATTGTCATAATTTGGAATAATTGGTAAATGGGTAGAAACGTATTCTAATTCTGAAACGATAATCGCTAAATTAAGCAATATTCGTTCCTAAAGTGAGAAACATCTTTCGGGAAAATTTTAATGATCGGAAGTAAAATACAACTTCTATAGCGGTTTGATACCAAATCAGGAGGAACATATATATGGAGCTTTAATGTAAATCTGATCCGATCTTCCCTGAATACTTATTCATGTAAAAAGACCTCCTTCTGTCGAATTTCGTACTGATCGGATATAAAATAAAGTTTTTACGGCGCTTACATGTCAAATCGGGGGTAACATATATATGGGAGCTATATCTAAATCTGAACCGATTTTCTCCAAATTTAGCAGTATTCCTTCATGTAATAAGAAACCTCTTTCTGCCGAATTTCGCACTGATCGGATATAAAATACAGTTTTTACAGCGCTTATAGGTCAAATCGGGGGTAACATATATATGGGGGCTATATCTAAATCTGAACCGATTTCTTCCAAATTTAATAGTGTTCATCCATATAATAAGAAACCTCTTTCTGCCGAATTTCATACTGATCGGATATAAAATAAAGTTTTTACGGCGCTTACATGTCAAATCGGGGGTAACGTATGTATGGGTGCTATATCTAAATCTGAACCGATTTCTTCCAAATTTAATAGTGTTCATTCATATAATAAGAAACCTCTTTCTGCGGAATTTCATACTGATCGGATATAAAATAAAGTTTTTACAGCGCTTACATGTCAAATCGGGGCTAACATATATATGGGGGCTATATCTAAATCTGAACCGATTTTAACCAAATTCAATAGGGATCGTCCTTGGGCCAAAAAAAAGATGTGTGTAAAGTTTCGTCGAGATCGGGCCATAATTGCGACCTGTACTTTGATTACAAGAATACATGCACAGACAGACAGACGGACAGACAGACGGACAGACAGACAGACAGACAGACGGACAGACGGACATAGCTAAATCAACTCAGAAAGTGATTCTAAGTCGATCGGTATAATAAACGATGGGTCTATTTCTTCTCCTTTTGGGTGTTACAAACAAATGCACAAAGTTATAATACCCTGTACCACAGTGTGGTGTAGGGTATAAAAACGTTTGTAGGTGTGATCGAAAGCAAAACAATTCAATGGTAAGTTGAAATTAAGTTTCGGCGATATCTTGCAAGATATTGCGAAAAATCCTATTTTTGGGGAAATTTTAATAAGTTATAATAACAACGAGAAATGCACAACTATAAATAAATAAAATTATTAAACATAAATTATTTTGTCGTAAAGTATGATCGGTCATGAATAAAATAAGACCATTCCGAAGAAAATCTATAAATAATTAAACAAATTATAGCCAATTTAGTAAGTCACTCAAGAAGTTATGCAGCGTAGAAGTTAAAATACCTTCGGTATAATGTTCTGATATCATAGTGGTAGTGAAAAAGTTTGTTGGATTTGGGAAATTATGTACATCTTTTATGTTATGCCTCTATTTTTTCGGATTGGGTTTATTTTATGCATTTATTTTAATGCAAAATGAAGATTTTATTTTAATAATGTTAAATTTTTCTCAAAAAACAGTATTTTTTCGCAATATATGGCAAGATAATGTCGAAACCGCTGAGCGGATAAAAAAAATATATTAGAAGAAAAGGAAGGCAACATAATTTTTATCATTTAACCAACCCTGAACCCATTCGAATAAGTGGTTCTAGATATGTTCTAAAATATATAGTTCAAACTCTCTATTTTATATTACTCTATTCAATAATGGATTATCGCAAGAACTACAGCCAATCCAAAGAAACCGCCTTATAAGCTGAGAAGTAAGTTAACCCATATATCAAAATCGATTGAAAACCCTGAGTAGCAACAAAAACATTTTTGAGCCGTGTTATTAATATTGAGCAAAGGCTAGCAGATATAAAATTATATCGTTTGAAAATTGCACTACGCAAAGGCCTACAACCGAAATCTTAGAACAAAAACTGCTGTTTCGTCAACATATGAGGGAAATATATATAAGCAAAATATCCTAAATATCGGGATTGAAAAATTTGGCTTTTTCCCGGGATCATGTTCCCAGGAAAAAACTCTAATCATAATAAACTAGACTTGAAACGGTGACCTTAAAACGCACAGTATTCTTTCATAGATCAAGAATTGGAAGGATAACATAGAGGGGACTATACATATTCTAAAAAGATTTTCATCAACTTGGATCAAATACATAATTTCTGCCACATTATATAAAGATCGGACTTAAAATACAGTTTTAATAGCGCTTTAATACTAAATAGGCTGGAATATACATATATACCAAATCTGAACCGATCGGGAGTAACATACATATATCGATACCTCCATTCCAAAACATGCTAAGTCCAGATTGCATTTTAAATTTCTAAATGTCAAAAATTATATTCAGTCAAAATTTGGAGTTTATACGTCAACCCAATCAAAAGTTGTTCACAAAAAAGTACAGGTCATTCGATTTGCATTATAAAGGAATTCCACACAAATTTAAAAAAAATCATCAAACTTTGATTGACGATATTTAGAGCCAAAAATTAGAAAATGCCGATTTGACAATTTTTGTCTCGAAATGACAATTTTTTATGATATGAGAAAAATAAACAAAACTTAACAAATGTTCATTACATATGTATATATTATGGATTTTTTCCTAATTCCTACGGCATACATGTCAAAACTTTGACCAGGAGGTCATTATTCCAAATTATCGGATGCCCGATCGATTAGTATTTGTTGTTTCTAAGGCGCTAAATGATTATGAGTAAAATTAAATTCAAATTACCAAATTACAGTAATGTATATGATTTTAAATTAAAAATTTTCTTCAAAAATCCTGTAAATGTTCCTAGGTAAAATTGAATAAATTTTTCAAATTAATCGGTTGTTACTTGCGTCAAGAAGTCGAATCTAGGGGGCAACATAAATCTACGCTGGACATTGTTCGAGTAAATCGAGTAAATCGATAAAATCGATGGGGATCCTTCTATGAGCAATATGGGCCATTTTCAATTCCAATAAACTGATATGATAAGATATATTTCCACCAAATTGTATTATTATTGCAGTTCAAGAATGTGGGATCGGCCCACAAAATAGTCTTTAAGTTTACTTTGATGAACCCCAAAACTTATTTGAGAGTACCTACTGCATTCGTCTGGCAACACTGATGGAGGATGTATCTAAGTATGAAGCGATTTTTCCTAAAATTAGCAGAATTCGTTCCTGAGTTAAGAATCTTATTTCTGCTAAATTTCGTAATGATAAGAAATAAAATACAACTTATATAGCGCTTTGATACCACATCGGGAGGAACATATACTTATATGCGGGCTACATCTAAATCTTAACCGCTTTTCACCAATTTCAATAGGGTTCGTCCTTAGGCCAAACAAGACATGCGTACCAAATTTTATCGCAATATTTTGATATTGCGGCCTACACTTTGATTACACGAATACATGCACAGACAGACGGACAGACGGATATAGCTCAATCGATCTGTATAATAAAATAGAGTGTTACAAATGAATGCACAAAGTTATGACACCCTGTACCACAGTATGGTGTACTTTGTCGAATTATTACAATACAATTTTAATTTGATACTCAGACAATCGACAACCATTTAAAAACTTAAGTACTTCTTCTAATAACCGACAACAGTTTCTTTAATATTATTTTCCATTTTGTACCCACATTGCGACATCCCACTCCATTAGTGGATGTCGGCAATACAACCACCCTTCCCACGGTACAAACAACTGCTGGAAGCACAAAGGAAACCACTTGTGAAGGGTAAACTGATATTCAAATGGGGTTTCTTTAATGTTATAATGCTTTTATATCATAACTCTAATGTACGGACGGACTGACGAGCGGGTGGTACGATGGATACTCACCGCTGCATCGCTCACTACAGACTTTTAGACGCTCTTTGCGCGCTGCGGGGCCGTGGTTCGAATTGTATCCGTGGGGAATATTCGTGTAAATGTACGTGGTTAGTCCTTAAACGTACTGCTGTTGTCGTTCATATCTCAAAACAATGGAAAGGGAAAAAAGCCAAACAAAACAAAAAAAAACAAGAAAACGAAAAGGAAGCAAAATCGCTTAAGGTTCCCCTCTTTAGAAGGCAATCACTTTTTTGCGTTTTGTACAAATATCAAATTTAGTTGTTGGGAAGGGGGGCCACAGAAGGAGTGGGTGGGTATTAATGGATTTCCAATGCATTGATGTAATCAAAATTGTTGTTATGACGGAATTGTTATTGGACTGCACTACGAAAGCGTATTGTTACCACGTCATGATGGAGGGAAATGAGCAAATTCAATTGAAGGCGGTCCAAGTCACTCACAAATCGTGCAAAGACTTCTTTTGTCTCTGCAATCTTTTCATATGTTCACATTGACTTTCGCCAAAGTGGGATGGAAATATGGAATTAAGTTTCCGCTGAGTATGGGTCGATTGCCACTTTAACGAGTATTTGGAATTCCTCAAGGGACATCCGACAATTGAAATTGGTTATTTCTTCTGTGAAATTAAAAAACGGATAGGTTTTGAATGCCATTACATATGAGGGCGTATTATTTTAATGTTTTTTACAATGTATTCAAAACAAAATTATAGCACAACACGATTAAACACATTATACCTAAGGTCCTTGGTATTGAGGGATTTGGATTTGAGGTAAACTCTTTCATCAGATATGACTGTTAATACGAGTATGTTACGAAGAGAGAGATACTTTCGAGAAAAGAAAAAAAGATTGGGTATTGACTCCAATGACTTCTGCCGAAGCTGTGGAGATGAGGAAGAAGTGGAGAGCATTGAGCACTTGCTTTGCGACTGTCCCGCTTTGAGTAAGCGACGACTGGACATACTGGGGTCGGCCTTTTTAGGCAGCCTAACAGATCCTTCCGGTACTGATATTCGTACTATCGATAAATTTATATATCAAGCAGGTTGGTTTCGATGAGGGGCATTTCAGCCCGTGGTAACACTAGGGACCTAAACTGGTCTATGTGAGCTTGTAAAAAATACGGCTGCCACCCTAACCTAAACCTAAACCTAACTTTCGAGTCAACATACATAAATTGTGGACAGTATACAAGGATTGGATATGGCAACAACACAAAATGTGCGTGTCGTTGTATAAAGAATTGAAATTTATAACATTACTTAAAAATTTAATGGTTTCAAAGTAATATCGTAATCGTACATGAGGAAAAATGTATACAGCTGTATATCGTGAATCAAATCGTATTTTGAAATAAATTTGAAGAAATCGGAAAATAAATCTCTGATCAGACTACAGCCCAAATTTTATGAAAATATCGAAATTGAGTTTTTGTAACTCACCTTATATGAGTACATTAACATATTCAATTTTTCATAAATTTAAGCTATGTTCGAAGATGGACCATATTGGTCCACTACTTCGAGTACCTCTCCCACAGAGGGTTACAGTTTATTGTAACATTTATAACACTGTCCAACAAATTAAAACTTTGTCATTGGAACAGAATAGCGACCCTATAATTCTGAAAGGGCATGTTGAGTAGATCATTTTTGTAGAATAAACTTGTTGTCCAGCTGGTCTGAGTTTTTTTACTGTGGGGCAAAGTTTTAATTTTTTGGTCGAAGGGAGCATTATACTAAATGAAAACCAGTAAGGAAAGACAAAAAGTCAGGCGGGGCCGACTTTATAATACCCTGCACCTTCCTAACAATGTGAAAATGAGCATTGCGATAAGAATTAGACAGTGAAACATATATATGGGGGCTATATCTAAATCTGAACTGAATTTCCTCGAATTTGGTAGTTTTCTTTCATGTAATAAGACAACTATCTCTGCCGAATTTCGTACTTATCGGATATAAAATGGTCTGAGTTTTTTTTTTACAGTGTCAAAGTTTTCATCTTTTAGTCGAAGGGAGCGTTACACTAAATGAAAAAAATGATGTAAGTTAATGTCCGAGAGATTTATCATTGTCAGAGTTACATAGTGGAATTTTATAAGGATCATTTTTGTGGAAGATTAACCCTCTAGCTCCCATCTTAATGGGTCAATTAAATCAAAAAAGTCATTTCAAAAAGGATATGGATTAAAATATTCAACAAAAAATTTTGCCGGAAAATTTCAGTGGGGGTCGCCAAAGACACCAAAGTTGTAAATATAGCTCTTTACGTTTAATTAGCAAAATTACGTGCCAACTTATAGAAAAAAAACTATAATGTACAGGGTGTCCGCCAGGAAGGTATACTACTTTGTTTTGCCGCCATTAGTTATACCGCGTTTCGTTGAAACGACGTTGAACGCGTCTGTCCAAATACATGGTTTCGCCGATGCTTCAATGAAAGCATATTCCTGCTGTATTTATGTAGTGTCCAAGAGTGTTGAGGTACAATTTAAAGATTATTTATGGCAAAGTCAAGAGTAGCGCCGTCAAAGAAAATTAAGACATTACCGCGACTGGAGTTATATGCAGCTCATTTGTTGGCTAAATTATGGTCCGTCACCAGGATGAATTTTTCAGCATTTCGAATTAAAGAAATTTTGTTTTGGAGTGATTCAGAAATGGTTTTACATTGGATCAAACCACATCCGTCGGTATTGAACACATTTGTAGGCAATCGCGTTGCACAACTTGAGGAGTACAGTGCAAGTGCAAAATGGCAATAAGTCCCATCAGCTCAAAATCCGGCTGACATAGTGTCTATGGGCTGTACCGTTTCTGAGTTGCAAGATTAAATATGGTCCAGGATTCTTACGATGAATGGCCAAAAAATTCTCACTTTGATCTGTCTCTTGATGATTTAGTTTTGGAGAAGAAAAAGTCCTTGACAACTCTTTTGAATACTTAGTTAAAAGTGGAGAATTTATTTTTATTTTTAAAGTTAGTTGAGAAAACATCATCATACAGAAAGGCACTACGAATAGTGGCTTATATATTGAGAGTTATTCGTTGTTCTCGTAACAAGTATAGAGGACGCAATGTTCATGATGTTCTGATCGGACATAAAATAAAATTTTTACAGCGCTTACATATCAAATCGGGGGTAACATATATATGGGGGCTATATCTAAATCTGAACCGATTTTCTCCGAATTTGGCAGTATTCCTTCATGTAATAAGAAACCTCTTTTTGCCTAAATTCGCGGTGATCGGATATAAAATACAGTTTTTACAGCGCTTACATGTCAAATCGGGGGTAACATTTATATGGGGGCTATATCGAAATCTGAACCGATTTTCTCCGAATTTGGCAGTATTCCTTCATGTAATAAGAAACCTCTTTCTGTCGTTTATAAAATAATCGGTACTGATCGGTTATAAAATAAAGTTTTTACAGCACTTACATGTCAAATCGGGGTAACATATATATGGGGGCTATATCTAAATCTGAACCAAATTCAATAGGAATCGTCCTTGGGCCAAACAAAAGATATGTGTAAAGTTTCGTCGAGATCGGACCATAATTGCGACCTGTACTTTGATTTCAAGAATACATGGACAGACGGACAGACAGACGGACATGGCTAAATCGTCTCAAAAATTGATTCTATGACGATCGGTTTAATAAACTATGGTTCTATTTCTTCTCTTTTTGGGCGTTACAAACAAATGCACAAATTCTCAGTAATGATCTTCCTCGTGATAGATTGACGGGCTGTCGTCCCTTTTGGATATGTGGAGTTGATTTGTGTGGTCCAGTATTAAGTACGCTCAGATTAAGGGGCAGACCACCAGTTAAGACTTATGTAGCAGTGTTTGTTTGTTTTGTATGTTTAAATTTAATTGTACTTAAAATTAAATTTAAATTTTTCGAAGAAAGAGACGATCATGCCGCTGCGAATATTTTTATTTCAATGCCAAAAAATGATTCGACAACAAGTAGGAAGTGTTCGGAAAAGCTTAACAAACAACGATTCGACCAGTGGCCTAAATGAAGTCGTCTGAAGAAAGCGTATTTAGTGATGCAAATTCAAAGGCGTTGCGTTTCTACGCATTTCAAACGAAATTTATGATTTCAAACTAAATTGACTACTAGTTATTAATTCAAATTTTAAACTTGTTCAATAATATATATAACGAGATTTATCAGTTTTCAACTGCTTCAACACCGACCCCGGTGTAACATATATGTTTATAGGCTCGCTTTAAACATATATGTTACACCCGATTTGACATGTAGGCGCTATCGAAACCGTATTTTATATCCGATAAGTACGAAATTCGGCAGAGATAGTTGTCTTATTACATGAAAGAAAACTACCAAATTCGAGGAAATTCAGTTCAGATTTAGATATAGCCCCCATATATATGTTTCACCCAAATTGTCATGTAAGCGCTGCAGAAACCGTGTTTTGTATCCGATCAGTACGAAATTTGGCAGTGGAATTTTTCTTATTTCATGTATGAACACTGTCTAATTCTTATCGCAATGCTCATTTTCACATTGTTAGGAAGGTGCAGGGTATTATAAAGTCGGCCCCGCCTGACTTTTTGTCTTTCCTTACTGGTTTTCATTTAGTATAATGCTCCCTTCGACCAAAAAATTAAAACTTTGCCCCACAGTAAAAAAACTCAGACCAGCTGGACAACAAGTTTATTCTACACAAATGATCTACTCAACATGCCCTTTCAAAAATATACACGCTGAAAAAAAATCGCTTCTGTAGTATATTGTCCCAAACATATTCGGCTTGAAACATATATATGTTTATGGTACACTCCAAATACATAATATTTGATACACACCAAAATTATATATTTGGGAAGATGTTGTTCTAAACAAATCTTTGTTTATATCCCAATATATTTTTATTTGGGACCATTATTTCCGAAATAAATATGTATTTCCATTTAAGAATTCAGAAAATACCTAAGTTATGTTAAATTTTTCAGTAATTCAATGTTAGTTTTTTTATAAATTGTTAATGTTTGTGAAATAATTATTGAAATCGTATAATATTGGATAGAATACTCATAAATTGTATAAACATTAATGATTAAGAACAGAAGCTAATGCTGGGAGGATAAACCCGGAACCAAGGAAAAATTTAATCTGGAATTCGAAAACGTCAACAAAAGTTTTAAAATTTTTTTTAAATAAAATATATTTAGAGAAATTCCTAAACAATAATTATATTTGTATTTAAACACATATTTTATTTGAGAATTTTTGTTTGCAAATATATTTTGTTGTAATATATTAATATATGCGTTTCAAATATATTTTGTTGATTTTCAAATAAAATTTATTTGCTAGAAAATATATAATATTTAAAAATTTGTGTTCCAAATATATTTTCTTTCGATTCAAACATATCAAAAAAGGCTATTTTGCCCCGTGTAGGATCGCTATTCTGTTCCAAAAATGCTGTTGGACAGTGTTATTATCAATAAAATATAGTTGAAGAACTTTCTTAACAATAATTTTATTCGTTTGTAAACACATATTTTATTTAAGAAAGTTAGTTCGCAAATATATTTTATTGTAATATTTTAACATATGAGCTCCAAATAAATTATAATGATTTGCAAATACAATTTACATATTCAGAAATATATATTATTTAACAATCTCTGTTCCAAATATATTTTCTTTCTGCTCAAACACATCAAAAACGGCGAATTTTCCCCGTCTACGGCGCAAAGTGGTTCAGAATCGTTTTTTACTGGCCAAAACTCTGTAAGTTTGGAACCGATAGAGATATTTTATATTTTTGTTCGAATGGTAACTCTTAACCTTTTCGTCAGTTTTTATTTCAATAAAATCGGGTCAGCAGTTATTGAGGAATTCAAGGTCAAAGTTGAACTTTTGATTTTTTTTAATATTTAGCATGGAAATGTGGGGTTTTCTTTTGTTTTCATCTTCTTTATTTATTAAAAGAATGTCATACGTTGATAAATAAACCATTTTAATAATAAATTTTGTAACACAAAAAAAATTGATGTTTCCCTATGCGGGATTGATCTGTTGATGTTATTTTATGGTTTTTCTCACTGTGGAGTTGAGCTGAAGATCAAAGAATTCCTTCAAAGTGAAGGAAGGTATTTTTGAATAGTCAAGTGAAAAAGAAAACGACCTTGAAATCCAACATCAACCAATGCATGACGTTTCGTTGGTGGTTAGTCAACTCTTCGGATGCAGTAATGTTGTTTTTGGCCTGCGGTCAACATGTCGTTACTTCTACTTATACGAAAGTTATTCCAAATTTACATATAGGAATTGTTTTTCAAGTAAGAGTAATTTCAAGTCAATCGCCTGCCGCCGTGTTATTTTTCCCTTGATAATTCAAAGTTGTTTTTTCGACAAAAAAAAATTTCCTCGATATTTAAAAAAACACCTTGCATAGCAAACTTTTTTATATTTTGTATTTGAACAACATTAAAAGGAAGCATTTATTTTTACTTATACGAGTATAGGTAACAAAAACAGTAGATTATAATTTTTATTCGTTCTGTTGAAAAATTGCCTGCAAATATTCCTTATTTTGTTCCGTATTATTTCTGTCCTCTAGCAGCCCTCTTGCATCTTCATCTATGTTCCGATTATCTACTTTCCATTGATTTCGAATGCTGGAGATGAGGGGATCTGACGTTGCCAACAAAATATTAAATAGATCTTCGTTTGTACAATTTCGAGAAATTTTTCTGGTATTGTGCTTTCTATAAAACCTGTAATCCTTATTTTTTTCCCGGGCTTCCTCTGATAGATCTTCGATTAGTACCAAATGATGCTTAATGACATCTCCTCCATGACAAAGAATTTTGTGAACTGTTGCAGACATATTTCTCCATGAATATTTGGTATTATATATTGGTAGTTACTAATTGGTTGTTATCTTCAATTGTCTGGCCTTCAATTTACTTCTAATGGCTGCAGTCTTGTAATTTGGGTTCTTATATCATTGACATCTCTTTTAATGGTATCATGAGTTTCTTTCTTAAATTCAAATTTGATTGGTTGAATTGGTTGGTCGTTGAAGATGGTGTTTGATTTTACCAAATATCCTATGTCTGCATTGTACTGGTGGAAGGTTCCGAGTCTTCCAAATTCTTTATCAATCGCAATGGCACAAATGACACCATGAACATATCTGCGTCTGAAGTATTTTCACATACAGATTGCTTGTGTTGTTTTTTTCCAGAAGAACCATCACATCCCCATTTGCAAAAGAGAGTTACTTGCAGTTCCCATATTTATTCAAATCATGCCCTTTAAATGATTGCAAGCGTTGAGCTGTATGATTAAGTAGGTCTTGAAGATTTACCTCTGCCGAACTTGATATGATTTTAATAGTGTCCGTTGGTGGCAAACAGTCCTTTTTAGCAGCAAGTATGTGATGATATGATGGATACAGATTTGAGCCTTTTTCAATCGCAATCTGAGCTGTGTATATTGGTGTTTTGTTTACTTCAAATCCAAAAATAATGCTAATCCTCTTCATTTGAGAACTGTTTTCCATCGCTTGGAAATGGAATACTTTTAATACTCCGGTTTGTTCTCAGAGGACTAGCGTTTAAAACTTGTTCAACAATTTCGGCTTTTGTGCGTTGTTTTTGTGATCGCAATTGATGCAACAAGCTTTCTGCAATAGTTTCACATCCGATTTCTTCATTGATATCCTTAAGTTTCCGCCTTTTAGATCTATCGCTACAGTTGCCGAGTGATTTTGGTGGTCTCCCACAATTGTTTTGATTTTTACTTTCTGAAGATACTTGGACACTAAGTTCCACCTCTAACCATATTGCAAAGGTCTTATAAAATGTATGTTTATTCCACCCAACTTGTTTGTAGCGCTTAGTTAAGTTGTTGATGAAAATGTTTACTTTATTTTGCAGTTCCAATTGTACTTCGATGCTTGAGGAATTTACTTTGCTTTGAACGTAACTTGAAACATCTTCCTTCTTTTTGTTTCTAAAATACTCTTCGGATAATGCTTTATAGCTGAAGTTCTCAATTTTTAATATTCTAAAATTTGATTGTTTCTGCTTTGATTGTTCTGAGTTTGTATTCGAAAACCACTGTATTTGATCCTTTTCTTACATGTATAGTGTCATACTCTGTTCATAAGTAGCATAGACATAAGTAAAATAAAAACGACCCAAAAAACTAAAAAAGGGTTAAGATGTCAATAATATGGTAAATATGTCATAAAACTTGGTGTACCTACAACTTAGTCATAAGAACAGGTAAAATAAAAAGAACAATAATTTTTTCCCGAGTAATTTCATTAAAATTAAAAAAATGTTCTACAGGCGGGTCAGGGCAGGTACAGGAGTATATATAGGCTTAAAGAGGACACTTTCACCTTTCTTCTGGTACCATAATCTCTTGATGCTAAAAAGTTTCATTCCACTAAAATTCCAATTTGACAAAAATATAGTACCTGTGGAAATATGTTATAACAAACCACTTGTAAACAGTACAGTAATACTTTTGCAATTTCGCAAAGGGTACTATCCTACCTACGTAACAAAAACCCTCTATCGATAATAGTTTGCGAGAAATGACAATTTCCTTCTACAATAATATACAAACATTAAGTTTTTTTTTTCAAAATTACATAAAATATTTGTTTTCAGAACCACACCACGCCCACAATAATAAATATTATGATCTAATTTTTTGGCTACCCTAGTTTCAATATGTTTGCTATTGAATGACATTAAAAATTTAGATATCGGCGATGACAATAAATTTGACTTTTGGCCATATAAAGTACAAAAGCTTACATTTCCGCATGGTGGGTTAAAAAATGTGTCCCCTAGAACGGCAAGAAGTCTAATCGGAAGGGACCTTTATATGGAGAAAGCTTTAATATGAAAATATAGACCGATGTTACCACTTTTCACTAGAGACGATTAAGTGTAATATAAAGTATAACTTCTCGACTTTAATGCAGATTAATTGAAAAATGTGTTCTCTAGAGCCTTAAGATATATATCGGTAGAGACCTTTATATGGGGGATATACCAAAACATGGGCCGACGTACCCCAGTTTTATTAGGGATGATAAATATAAATCTATATCTATATCTCTATCTGTATTCTCTATCGATATATAGTTGAGTTGATTTTCTTTGTAATTGATGTTCTCTGTAATGCGTTAACCGATTTTGTTTCTGCAAATTTCCCATGAAAGGTTACGTCAATGGCAAGGTTTTTATGTATGTATGGTATTTGTATGTGTATTGCTGATTTTTGACCACTGAGGCTCCTATAAGAGTTAGAAAGCTGAAATTTTGCATACACGTAGGCGGGAGTGTTGTATAAACCACGGTCTATTCACATATTCGTTTTTTGGCCCGTGGTAAGTCATCGCGCTACCAAAACTTTCATATTTTTTTGTCCTTTGAAAAGCCTCTTATAAGATACAAAGTTAAAACTTTGTAAATATGAGGTACTATAAATCGCAAACATAATTTTTAATTCTCTGACTGTGGTCAGCGTAGCTTTGACCAGAACAATTTTCATTATTTCACTGATTTTAAAAGCTCCTTCTAAAAAATAAAAATGTATATGTACATACTGACCTCTCATGAGATGCGAAAACAATTAATCGATGTGCAGTCTAAGGTCAAACCCTTTCTTGAAATTTTCTAAAATCTTTTCAATACATCGCTCACCACTTACAGCGGTAACATATCCGACGTTGTCAATTCATAGTCTGTGGACATTGCTTTACAAAATTCTCAAAGAAACAACTATCTACAAATTGATGTGTACATACTGATCTCAAAGGAGATGCAAAAATAACTATCGGATGTCCAGCCTGAGGTGAAACCGGGCATAGGTTAGGTTAGGTTGAAGAGAGGAGAGAGACGACGTTAAACGTCTCATGTCCATGAACATACACTTAAGCCAGTGGTTCGGCCTGTTGTGCGCTCCTTATTTATGATTTTTTTATACCTCACGAGTTACAGAAAAACGGTACTAGACACGAATTTTCTCAGTATCTTCCAGTCATATTCTCTGAGATGAGTCAAGTCTGTCGGATCCGAAATGTTGGGATCTTGCATGTGTGAAAGCCGGGCAGTGACACAGAAAATGTTCCATCGTTTCGATGTTTTCCCTGCATGCATGTTTTCCTATGCGAGGAAGATGTGCTTTTAAGCTTGAGTGTCCCGTTAGAACACTCATCATCTTACTAATATCGATCTTGTTTAGTTTCAGAAGACTTCTTTTTTCGTTTCATTTGGGTCACCCCACAGCATCTTTGCAGTTGCTCCTACTGTTGCGCTATTCCACGCAGTTTCGTGAGCCATCACTGCCCAGTGCTTCAACTTATTTTTCGTGGCTTCGAAAGGTTTCCAATTTTCCAAGTTTATTACTCGAAGTTGTCTGCCCTTTTAAGCCAAGCTGTTTGCCCGTTCATTTCCCATCACTCCGTTGTGTCCTGGTACCCAGCAAATACGCTGAGTAATCATTTATAGTTCTTTTACAGTCCAACACAGTTCTGGATTTGACCCTTTCCGATGTTATTGCTTTAATCGCCATTTGGCTATCTGTGAAGATGTTGGCATATTCAGGCTTTGTCGTGTTACTGAGCCAGTTCACACACTCCGTGATTGCTCGAACTTCTGCTTCCGTCAGGGAGGCGGAAGTGAAGTTAGACTTCTGGCTCATCAATAAAAAGTCCCAGACCCGTCCTTTCTTGGACCCATCCGTGTAGTATCTGGTTCCCACTGGCACATGGTCCAATGTTCCATTTTTCCAGGAGCGTAGTCCCCATTTTAAACCTATAGCTCTTCTGCACAACGACCAACATCTGTGGGCCTTTGTAACTCTTTCTTCAAGATGATCTTTCCAGTACAGTTTCTGATCCAAGATTACTCCTAAGTATTTCACCTTTTTAGTTATAGCAATTGTCCTGTTCAGGAATCGAGGCCGGGTAAAACGTGGGATCTTCGTTTTCCTTGTAAATAGACATATTTCTGTTTTGTCTGGGTTAACATTTAACAGACTGGTTTAAGTCCTTCATTGGTGAGGGCTTTTAGGAGACTGTGTATCGTCGTAACCCATAGAAGAGGCGATAAAATACCCCCTGAGGTATACCACGATTTACCCTGTCTCTAATTTTTACGTCATATGACCCACAAATAATCCACCTATTCCGTAGCATATTGTTGATCCAGTTTTTCAGCGCCCGGCCAACCTGAAACTCGACTAAGGACTGGATAAGTGTATCGGTCTGTACATTGTTAAGTGCGCCCTCTATGCAAACAGTAAGTGTATACATTTCTTTACTGAAGGACTAACTACCTCATGCAGAGCTGTTTCCCCTGATCTCCCTTTGACATAGGCGTGTTGTTTGAATTTTAGCCTGTCATCCGCTATTTTACTTTTGACCATGTATTCGATCCATTGTTTTTAACAGGAAAGAAGTTAGGCTAATGGATCGATAATCCCTTGGGGGGCGTATAACTCGCCTTGCCAGGCTTTGGTATGAAGACCACCCTTGATTCCTGCCAGTTTTTTGGGGTATAAGAATGGGTTAGGCATGCAGTGAACACTCCAGCCAGATGAGTTGATACCAGATCCACCTCATTCTGCAGAAGTGCTGGAAATATTCCATCCGGTCCCGCAGCCTTAAAGGGAGAGAAACTTTTTATCGCTTCTTTAACCATACCATCTGTTATATCCGTAATAGGTATTTGATGCAATACATTTTCATTCTGTAACTGTTCCTCTGTAGGTCCAGCATTACCAGTCGGAAAATGAGTTTTCTTTAAGAGCCTTACGGTATCCTCTTTAGGTTAGGTTAGGTTAGGTTGAAGAGAGGAGACGTTTAAACGTCTCATGTCCATGGACATACACTTAAGCCAGTGGTTCGGCCTGTTGTGCGCTCCTTATTTATGATCTTTTTATACCTCACGAGTTACAGAAAATCGGTACTAGACACGAATTTTCTCAGTATCTTCCAGTCATATTCTCTGAGATGAGTCAAGTCTGGTAATATGTCGGACCCGAAATGTTGGGATCTTGCATGTGTGAAAGCCGGGCAGTGGCACAGAAAATGTTCCATCGTTTCGATATTTTCTCTGCATGCCCTGCATTCGTCGTTTCCTGTTAGTCCTATGCGATGAAGATGTGCTTGTAAGCTTGAGTGTCCCGTTAGAACACTCATCATCTTACTAATATCGATCTTGTTTAGTTTCAGAAGACTTCTTGTTTTCTTTTCATTTGGGTCACCCCACAGTATCTTTGCAGTTTCTCCTACTGTTGCGCTATTCCACACAGTTTTATGAGCCATCACTACCCAGTGCTTCAACTCATTTTTCGTGGCTTCGAAAGGTTTCCAATTTTTCAAGTTTATTACTCGAAGTTCTCTGCCCTTTGAAGCCAAGTTGTTTGCCCGTTCATTTCCAATCACTCCGTTGTGTCCTGGTACCCAGCAAATACGCAATTGACCATGGGCTGAGTAATCATGTATCGTTCTTTTACAGTCCAACACAGTTCTGGATTTGACCCTTTCCGATGTTATTGCTTGAATCGCCATTTGGCTATCTGTGAAGATGTTGGCATATTTAGGCTTTGTCGTGTTACTGAGCCAGTTCACACACTCCGTGATTGCTCGAACTTCTGCTTGAAATACCGTGTTATGGTCAGGGAGGCGGAAGTGAAGTTCGACTTCTGGTTCATCAGTAAAAAAGTCCCAGACCCGCCCTTCCTCCTCGCTTGGACCCATCCGTGTAGCAGCTGGTTCCCACTGGCACATGGGCCAAAGTTCCATTTTCCCAGGAGCGTCTGTCTGGCACAACGGTATCCTCTATAGTTTCCATCCTTTTACCGTTTCATCCACCAGTGTTTCGGTTTGGACATAAGTATTTGAGAGGAACTTTTTCATTTTAGACATGCTGTTAACGCTGCCTACCTGTTTACAGAAAAGCCTCCAGGAGTTACGTTTCGCCGATCTAATGATTTTATTGTATTCTTTGAGTCTACTGTGGTAGTCGTCGTGCTAAAACAGGCCAAAGAGGGGTTTGACTGGAATTTGTTTGTTTTAAGTTAACACTTCATCCCCGCCCTCCCCACTTTAGAGGTGTTTTTTACGATTTGTTAAAATAGTACCAAAAATTGTGGATAGATTTTAACAGATTTTTTTGCTACAAATTTGCTGAACATACCCTACACCTCAGATGGAAAGGACACATACGAGTTTAAAGTTTCACATTCTCATTCTGCACGAAAAGGCAATAAGAAGAATATTAACCACCTAAAATAAAATCCCGATGTTATCTTTCAAATCGGCGATACACGTAACTTTGTTGGTCACTTCTACCAGAATTCATTGTCAAAACCCCGTTATTTTTGTCGTGTTGTACTGTGCATTTTTACTAATGACGATTGGTCCAATATCAAGTGTAAATTCCAAAATTTTAGCCAGATCAATTAAAAGATATTGTTCTCTAGAGTGTCAAGAAGTGACATAGGCGGGGACCTTTATTTACGAGTATCAACGATCGTAAAGATCGCTTCATATTTTCGACCTGCACTTTGGCCACAAGAATACATGTATAGACAGACGCATATGGCTAATTCGACTAAAAAGTGATTCTATGCCGATCGGTATAATAAACTATGGGTCTATCACTTTGTTTGTTAGGCGTTGCAAACAAATGCACAATGTCATAATTCCCTGTACCATAGTGTGGTGTGGGGTATTAATGTTAGGATAGCAACAAAGATTTGTTTTGAACAATATCTTCCAAAATATCGATACCTCCATTCTCAAACATGCTATGTCGACTTAGGATGTTTTTAGGGAGTTTGCATTTGAAATTTCTAAATATTCCAAATTATATTCAGTCAAAATTTGGCGCTTATCTGTCAACCTAATCAAAAGTTATTCACAAAACAGTACAGTTCATTCGATTTGCATTATTAAGGAATTCCACACAAATATAAAAAAACTCATCAAACTTTGACCGCCTTTCCTGAAAAAATACCTTAGCAGTGTTAAGAATGGAGGTATCGACATGTACTATTTGAGCAATTCCATGGCAAACCGATCACAAATTTCATGTTAGGCGTGCGATTTTGATGAAACTTTGTACGTAGTTTCAAATTGGTGTTATAATGAAAATTTGAAATTTTTTTTTCGCCAAATTCAAAATTTTGGAAAATTTTTTTGGTAACATTCAGAACTAAACGTAAAAAAATATTTTGTTAATTTTTTTTTTCTTAAAATTTTTTTTTTATTTAAGAAAATAAAAATTAATTTTTGAGAAAAATATATCTTAAATGTTTTTCTTATTTTTTAATGATAGGTTATTTTATTCGCTATATACTCTATAAGTTTCAAGATGGCCACGCATCAACTTTCTGAGTTACAAAACAAAATGTACGAAATTTCCTACTCCAAAAAATCAGAAATAAATTGTGTCAGAAATAATAATATTTTCGGACACACAGTGTGCCCTGTTTTCGTTTTCATAGAGAATAATAGAAGTAAACTGGATAAAGCATTCTTAACAATTATCAATTTATATCTTAATTCCTAATAAATTCAAGATGCCATATAAGAAAGTGTGTTGCAATCCATTACAAAAACAGAAACACAAAAACTATAAAAAAAATCTTCGAAGTGTACCCTTGTCCATTCAAAAGTTGTGTCCGAATCTTTCAAAAGAACAATTTATCTGTAGTCGATGTAGGTCTTAAATATCTGAACAAAAATTTATATCTTCTTCGCCAGAAGTAAATAACCAAGAAACCCAACCGAACAGAGAAATACTAAAGGAAGACAATGGAACATATGACGAAGATGAAATACTAATGGAAGTGAATGAAGAATCATATGATGAAGATGATTCATCCGCCGATGAAACTAAGGAAGATATTGATGAAGACAGAAACTCAGCATTATTTCACCTAAATAAGTGCTTAAACATTTTAAAAGTATCTCCAATTAATTTGAAAAAATATCGAACAAAAAATCAAAAAAGAGAATTGTTAAAAAAAGTAATTATTACATTCGAAACTAAGATTTTGGATTTGAAGCCCTCATTTAATAATGGTAATGAAATTTTGGAAAATTTGATAGAACATTTCAAAGCGGCAAATGAAAGTAAAGATCATCAACTACAAATTTTAACGGTCTTACCAAAAACATGGTGCATAAGAAAAATTGAAAATGAATTTGAATCTTCGTAACACATGGCTCACAAAGCTAAATGTTTAATTGATAGTGATGACTTTTTAACTACTCCTAAAGCGAAAATGTGCAAAGGAATTTCCATAGGTGTAGTAGATGCGGTTCAAAAATTCTATAAACGTGATGATAATAGCCGTGTAATGGCAGGTAAAAGAGATTATAAAACAATTACAAATGATGCAGGAGAAAAAATAAAAGAACAGAAACGGTTGGTTTTTTTTTAATCTTAAAGAACTTTTTAAGCTATATAAAGAAGAGCATCCTTATATGAAAATAGGATTTTCAAAATTTGCTGAATTGCGCCCGCAGGAATGCATATTAATTGGGGGAAGTGGGACACACACCGTATGCGTGTGTGCTCTTCATCAAAATGCAAAACTTATGTTCATGGGAGAAAAAATTCAAACCATATCCGAGACAGCAAGTTTAAATATTCCTACCTACCAGCATTGGATTTCGCAAGCTATATGCAACCTACATCGGAAAGTGCTCATTCTGTCCAGGCGATGTAATTCTCAAAAGTAAATTACATTTGGCATATTTACAGAATGATGTGGATGCTATTACATTCAAGAAGTGGTGCAAGTACATCGGTCGAATCTAGTGACACAGATAATGCTCGTAGACGAATTTTTAGACGTTTTGGCCAATCAAATGAACAAATTAATAACGCACAGTTTTATTGCAAAAGAACAAAATAAGTTCCTGGAAAATGTAAAAGCTAATTTAACACCTGGTGAATATTAAATAGTTTGTGAATTTGCGGAAAATTATTCATTTATAGTTCAAGATTCAGTACAAAGCTATCACTGGAATAACTCTCAAGCTACTATCCATCCCTTCGTGATTCACTGCAAGAATAGTGAGGGAAAACTTGAACACACAATTTTCCGATATTTTAGAACACAATACTGTAGCAGCGCATCTTTTTCAAAATAAAATGATAGAGTTCTTAAGAAAAAGTTGCGAAATATCTGTGGACAAAATTATATATTTTTCTGATGGTTGTGCTGTACAGTACAAAAATCGAAAAAAATTTGTAAATCTGCTACACCACGAAGAAGATTTCGGCTGCCAAGCCGAATGATACTTTTTTGCAACATCTCACGGCAAATGTCCATGCTATGGAGTTGGGGGATCACTGAAAAGAGCTGCAGCAAGAGCATGTTTGCAGCGGCCTTTAGAAAACCAAATTACAAACGCTACGGATTTTTTTGATTTCGCAAAAACACTACCAAAAATCAATGTCTCATTTAGTTCCAAAGATGAATATTATAAAGAAATTGGTATTTTGGAAAGCAGATTTAAAAAATCGATTGTTATTCCCGGAACTAAAACATTGCACGCATTTATTCCATTTTCGAAAACAGAAGTTATTGCGAAGGTATTTTCTAACTCCGACGAAAGCTCCACACCACTAAAAATAGTTCGGCAAGAAGCAGACTGACTAAAAAAAATGGTGAAAACAATTTTCTCACAATTTTACAAATATTGTTTAATTTATCTCGATATTTTGTATTTAAACCCTTAACTGTTTTAATATTTGTATTTAAACCCTTAAATATGTTATGTTAAAAATTTAAATATGTTTTGTAATAAATAAAAATGTAAGATATTCTAAAAACTCTGGAGTTCTCTTTGTACATTTTGTTTTGTTACTCGGAAATTTCTCAAAAATGTATTTTTATTTTCTAAATAAAAAAAATTTTAAGAAAAAAAAAAATTAAGAAAATATTTTTTTAGAGCCCCGTTTAGTTCTGCATGTTATACCAAAAACAAATTTCCATTCTTTTAACTACAACCAACGATATGCGATTTTTTCCAAAAGATATTCAAAATTTCGAAACTGATATAGCTTCCAGAATTTTGAATTCGGCGAAAAATAATTTCAAATTTTCGTTATAACACCAATTTGAAACTACGTACAAAGTTTCATCAAAATCGCACGCCTAACATGAAATTTGTGATCGGTTCCCCATGGAATTGCTCTTTGGTCGTTGCCAAGTATTATATATTTAAAGCCTACCCTAAACTTAAATATATAAATTTATTTTAAATTTAACAGTGTTCTTTCCTAAACAAATAAGCTCCTTTGTGTCAATTTGGTAATGCTTAGATGAAAAATACGAGTTCTATGAAGCGGTTCGTCCTAGATTTAATCTGTATACTTAAAGGTCCAGTACTCTCAAGATAATATAAACACAATGATACATATAGTAATCCACACAGATAAAATTCATAACGTGTTTTTGAAAATTGTGTGAAATATAAATTTTTAACTTCAACAACTAAAGACAATGTTAAGTTGGCCACGTCAAATATTATCTTCCCTCCACCATGGATCGCATGTGAATGGTTTCTGGTACAAATCAACTCATATTAACAAATTTTGTGGTTTGTTGTGTTAAGAAGTAAAATCTAGATGGGCCTTTGTACAGGGACTATACAGGCTGAACAAAAAACTCGCATTCGTAATCTATTGTTCAAAACATATTCTACATGAAACATACATACCGGGTTTTCCAATAGGGACATAACAATTTCGTACCTTTATGTCAACGCACCCTCAAACATTTGTATACCCTACACCACACTGTGGTACAGGGTATTATGACTTTGTGCATTTGTTTGTAACGCCAAAAAGGAGAAGAGATAGACCTATCGTTTATTATACCGATCGACTTGGCATCACTTTCTGAGTCGATTTAGCCATGTCTGTCTGTTTGTCCATGTATATTTGTAATCAAAGTGCCGGTCGTATTTATAATCCGATTGTCATACAATTTAGCACTGTGCTCTTTTTTTGGCCCAATGATGATCCCCATTGTAATTGGTCAAAATCGGTTCAGATTTAGATATAGCCCCCCCTATACATGTTACCCCCTATTTGACATGTAAGCGCTGTAGAAACCGTATTTTATATCGGATAAGTACGAAATTCGTCATAGATAGTTTTCTTATTACATGAAAGAAAACTACCAAATTCGAGGAAATTCAGTTCAGATTTAAATATAGCCCCCATATATATGTTTCACCCGATTTGACAGGCAAGCGCTGTAGAAACCGTGTTTTATATCCGATCAGTACGAAATTTGGCAGTGGAAGTTTTCTTATTTCATGTATGAACACTGCCAAATTCTTATCGCAATGCCCATTTTTACATTGTTAGGGAGGTGTAGGGTATTATATAGTCGGCCCCGACCGACTTTCTGTCTTTCCTTACTGGTTTTTATTTGGGACTATTATTTCCGAAGTAAAGTTTTATTTGCATTTAAGTAAAATATATCGATACTTTTATCTCAATGAATGTTTTAAGTTTCGTACACGGGGCAAAATCACCTTTTTAGATATGTTTGAATCGAAAGAAAATATATTTGGAACACAAATTTTTGAATATTATATATTTCTGAGCAAATAAATTTTATTTGAAAATCAATAAAATGTATTTGGAACGCATATATTAATATATTACAACAAAATTTATTTGCAAACTAAATTTCTCAAATAAAATATGTGTTTAAATACAAATAAAATTATTGTTTAGGAATTTTTCCAAATATATTTTATTTAAAAAAATTTTCAAAACATTTACTGACTTTTTCGAAATTCAGTTTTAATTTTTCCTTGTTTTCGAATTAGACCTCCCAGTTATGATACCATATTAACTTCCGTTTTAAATCAATCATTTAAATTTTCTGAGTATTCCAAGCCATCATTAGTTGTCAATCCTCTAAGTAATTTATTTTAATCCAAGATTATACGATTTCAATTATTGTTATTTTACGAACATTTAACATTTCCAAAAAATTAACTTTGAATTACTGAAAAATTTAACACAATTTATGTATTTTCCGAATACTTAAATGCAAATAAATATTTGTTTCGGAAATAATAGTCCCAAATAATAACATATTGGGATGTAAACAAAGATTTGTTTAGAACGACATCTTCCCAAATATATAATTTTTGTATATACCAAATACTATATGTTTAGAGTGTACCCTGAATATATATATGTTTCAAGCCGAATATGTTTGGGACAATATACTACAGAAGCGATTTTTTTTCAGCGTGTATAATCTTGCATTACTATGTATAGATGGGTTGACAACAACTAATGATTTGGAAAATTTAGAAATGAATATTGAGTGATTTAAAACAAAAGATAATGAAACCGTAAGACATAACTCAAAAACAAGAAAAATTAAAACCAAAATTAAGCAAAGTTTTGAATTATTTTAAATAAAGTATATTTGGAGAAATTTCTAAAGAATAATTTTATTTCCTTGTAAACACATATTTTATAACAATATACTAACATATGCGCTCCAAATAAACTTTAATGGGTTTCAAATAAAATGTATTTTATATGTAGAATATTTAAAAATTTCTGTTCCAAATATATTTTTTTATTTCGAAAACGGTGCCCCGTGTACCTTTAGTATTTGGTCCATATTTTATCAATGGCTAGAAATGCTGAAAGCATCAGCTGCACGCAGAAACGGAAGTTTAGCAACTGTCGTTAAAACAATTTGAAAAAATTTGAGTTTTTGCAAAAAATAATTTTTTCTGGCACGAAAAAATCCATAAAAATAGCAAAAAATTCGCTAAAAAAATGCTTGTTCCATTTCCTGAAAGCTATCGTCCTAACGCAGAAATCATCAGAATGGCTAGAAATGCTGAAAACTTCAGCTGCACGTAGAAATGGATGTTTAGCAACTGTCGTTAAAACAATATGAAAAAATTTGATTTGATCATTTTTTCTGGCACGCAAAAGTCCATAAATATAGCAAAAAATTCGCTAAACAATGTTTGTTCCATTTCCTGAAAGTTATCGTCCTAACGAAGAAATCAATGCCTATTTTGAAGTATGGATAAACGTAAAATTTATGAGCCATATTTAAAAAATGGGGAAATTCCAAAAAATAATTTGTCATATTTTTTATTAAGGCAATTTTGTTTGGGAGGTATAAATAGTGTGCCACGCCAGTATTTATAACACTTATTTTGTAATAAAATATGGGTACAATAAAAACATTAAACTGTACAAAATTTCAAGTATTTGTATGTGCAGGAAACCAAGTTATAAGCCGTTAACTTTTTGTGCAAAATTGTCCATTTGTATGGGAGGTACCAAAAGGGGCGTGGCAACTTTGCCAAGATGATAGCTACAAGAAACTAACACTTTGTATGGAATGGTCAAAGATTCTGAAGTATAGAAGTTATGAGATAATCAATATTTCACTAAATTTTGGCCCTTTGTGGGGGAGGTACTCGAAGCAGTGGACCCACATAGTCCATCTTTGACCTTAGTCTGAGATAGAAAAAATATTGACACATGCCAAATTTTAAATCGATCGGTTAATACTGTCGAAAGTTATTGTGCGCACCAAACAGACGGACAGGCTGATGGACATTGCTAAAAGGACTCAAAATACATTTCCGCCAAATATTCTTGGGGTCTCTAAGGTCACTCCATCGATATGTTATACTTTTGACATGCAGCATCTGATATATACATACAGCCTTGTTCACAATAATGGGTGTATAAAAACCGGATTATGTTGAAATTCTCTTATTTCTACCAAAAGTGCTAAAATTTCTACACACGCAAAGAAACAATTCGTTACTCCCAAACGAAAAATTAAACAAACGAATTTGTTTGTGGTGTATGTTTGTCGCAAACGATTTATGTTTATCCCAAAACCCAAAGAAACGTTTATAGCAAACGGTTAGTGTACTTATCGTAAATGATTTATATTTATTACAAACCCTGTAAAAGGTTTGGTGCAAACGGTTATTATGTTTATCACAAGCAATGCCTGTTTATCCCAAACCCTGTAAAACGTTTGTTGCAAACGGTCATTGCGTTTGTCACAAGCAATGTCAGTTTAACAACAAATGAAAAAAACGATTGTCACAAAAGAATATTTTGATTGAATTATGATATTTTATATGTTATATAAAATTATGTTTATAATCAAAAATGACACAATTTCTAGTAAAATTTACCCGGGAGCTCCCCGACAAACACCTCTGCTATTATTTGGCTGCTATCTTCTGATTGAGTTGTATACAAACTGTAAATAAGAATGAATGTATGTTAGAACATATTAAAAATGTAGTAGTCCATTGTATGGATCAAAGCGATATGTTATCTTACCATATATCAAACTTTTTAGTCAAAAGTGAAGTTTATAGGTCAATATTCTGACCCAAATTCTGACAATTCAAAAGTTTCCACGTCCATGAATAGAATACTAAACTAACGGGTGATCCAAGTAAAGATACTTTTTTCAATAGCCTTTTTTGACAGATCACGTGTGAGTCGTGTCGTGCTGTCGTGTTATTTTTGTTAAGTATTGTTTGGCATTTCATCATGGAAAGACTTACGCCTGAACAACGTTTACAAATCGTTCAACTTCCACATAAGCGGCCTACTGAGCGTACTATTCGCGACACCATCACCCATCTTGAGACCTAGCATTATTGGATAATATTCGACCGAATAGACCACGTCCAGCACGCAGTGAAGAAAATGTAGCGGACGTAGCTGAGAGTGTACACGAAGACCGTGGAGAGTCGATTCGGCGCCGTTCGCAGCATCTCGGACTGACGTATGAAACGACTTGCACGCAAAGAAAAAATTCGTTTCTGCGAAACGAAATATTAGACAACTACAATTCTCGTTTACGACAACTGAAATTTCGTTTGTTGTGACAAAAACTTGTTCTGACCAAAAGAAATTTCAGTTGTCGTAAACGAGAATTGTAGTTGTCTAATATTTCGTTTCGCAGAAACAAATTTTTTCTCTGCGTGTGGCGCATTTTACGTCGAGATCTTAAATTGAAAGCATATAAAATAGATCTTGTGCAAGAACTGAAGCCACCCGACTTTCCCAAGCGACATCGCTTCGCTCTATGGGCTCTTGAAAAGTTCCAAGAAGATCCGACGTTTTCGGGCCAAATTTTGTTCAGCGATAAGGCCCATTTCTGTTTCAATGGGTATGTAAACAAGCAAAATTGCCGCATTTGGGACGAAGAGCAACGTGAAGAAATTCAAGAGCTGCCACTTCATCCAGAAAAAACAACGGTTTGGTGTGGTTTGTGGGCCGGTGGAATCATCGGTCCATATTTCTTCAAAAATGATGCCGGTGAGAACGTAACCGTCAATGGCGACCTATAGTTCCATGACAACCGACTATTTGATGCCTGAAATTGAAGCTCGTGATCTCGGCAACATTTGGTTTCAACAAGACGGCGCCACTTCCCACACATCGCATCAATCAATGGATTTATTGAGAGAACACTTCGGTGAGCAGATAATTTCACGTTTTGAGCCGGTCGATTGGCCACCAAGATCGTGTGATATCACTCCGTTAGACTTTTTCCTGTGGGGATATGTAAAGTCTAAAGTTTATGCGGACAAACCCGCTTCGATTCAGGCCTTGGAGCAAAACATCACGCGTGTCATTCGCCAGTTACCAGTCGAAATGCTCGAACGAGTCGCGGCCAACATTTGATAGACATAATCTTCAAAAAATAAATGCCAACAAATTTTCTTTCAAATGATAATAAACATTCCCCATTCAATTTGAATTTTCTGTGTTTTTTTTCTTTAAAAAAGTAGGGAACCTCGAAATGGATCACGCTATACATCAGAAAATAACATGAAAAACTTCGGGTGAAAAAATGTTTTGCATAGTGTCATTAAAAAACAAAGTTTAACTGTTTAGTGTTGAAAATATCAGCAGTTTCCAGAAGTATCCAGTTGTATTGCCTGGATAAATTTATTTCACAATTACCAATAGCAGCTTCAGTACCTAAACGTGTGATGATTGATTGTTAATTATTCACAACATTGTCTCCGTGTCTGTTAAAATCTATTGTTTTTGTTATTCCGGCTTTCCACAAAATATTCAATATTTTCATGCAGTGCTCGATCCATTTTTTGCTATTAACTATCTGGTTATTTTCCCACATGTCTTCACTTCATTTACGATTTACCTATAACATTAAATTGGAGTCCGCAGTATATTTGCGAGATATCGCACCTCCGATAATTTAGATTCTTCGGTTTAGTTAATTCTTTGAATGAAATCATTTTGAGTTCACTGATAAAAATATTTTTAATTTTGCCACACACGCGCACAAATTCCGAACACCACAAGCGCCAGTACAAAACTAAATGCCCACCAGCATACGACTACGCATGCTGAGTACGATTGCAAATGTTATGAAATTGTACAACAGTGCGGAGGGAGGGGTGCAGATATATAAATTTACACCACCGTCTGTTAATACCCAGTGGTATAGGGGACTAGTGCCGCACGTCTATATTCGCTAGGCCTTAAAGAACTACCGCTAGTCCCTCACAATCTACTTGCCATGCTTTTACCTGGTGAATTTAACATGGGCATGTCCTACGAAGGGGGTTATTGACCCCTCGCTGCATAACCTTTACACACCAAAAGCGCTAGCACATTTTACCCAGAAACCACACTGCCTACAATGGACGGGTGGCAGGGCCGGTCCCTCGTAAGTGGAACCATCTCCCCTAACGCCAATTAACCACCCAATTCGACACTCCTATCTTAGTGGTTATATGGCGAGCTCTTTGTGACATACCCTTTCAGTAAAAACAGTTTTATTTTTAGTCATATCTTAAATACATTTTAAAAATGTGTATGTAATATGATTCTTATAAAACAAAAACAAAAAATAGAAATATTACTTATCGTTTAAATCCAAAAATAAGAAAAGTAGTCAACTTTAGCCCAATTTCAAAAATATACCCGATAGCCCGATTTTCAATGTTAATATCTCAAAATAATCCTTGGGTCCTTGAACTCAAAAATGTTTACTAGAATAAAAGTTATTCAATTTTGGCCGATCGATTTTTATTCTAAACCATTGTGCGTCGGTTTGATTTCTGTGCAGGGCGTTTAGAAGCACATTTTGTTTTGTTGTAGCTTCTGCCAGGAATTTCAGTTGATCTAAAAAATATAATTCAAAACAATTAAATTTGTTCCATTATAAAAATACCTTACCTTGAATAAGTTTATTCCGTTTTTTTATGTTCATCTAAAATATAAGTAAATACTCATTATCACCTTATAATTTCTTCTGTTCACCATGCCCAATAAGAAACAACTGAAGATCTGTTTTTTTCTTTTTTAACAAGGAACTGCGAGTGGTGTTTGATTTTGTTTAACGGGATTTTTTTAATGACGATGAAAAATGTGTCGTAGAAAAAAAACAGATATGAGCATTACTTAGGGCAATGGAATACGGTGGCGAATAGTGGGCACCGCTTAGTATAAGAAACATAGGGTTTTAGTTCCTGGTGAAGGCGGTTTGTCTTTTTTACATGTCACATCCATAGCGATTTATAGAAATAACAAATAAGATCTAACCCCTGCACCCGTCCTTTGTGGCGATGGCTTCATGTTATACCACTGGGAAACGTTGCAACGTCGCTTTTTGTGTTGTATACACACACATCTGCATCTTTTGAGTTCTGTACACATATAATAATATATAAATATAAATAAATAAAAAGTTATAAAACCGCACACTCAGAAAATGAAAACAAGTTTAGCTCTTTGTACATTCAACTCTCTCAAATATATATTCAATCATGTTTAAATACAATATGCTTCCGCAAACATTTTTCGTTTACCATAAAAGTAAATTACGAAAATTTTGGAATGAAAGAATGTTCGTTTACAGCAAGATAAACTACGTTTACGATAAACTTTTGCATTCACCGCAAATATTTCAACCGTTACGGGAAAAGTAGAGCGTTTGAGACAAAGTAAAATGTTTGCGATAAACGACGCCCAAACGTTTTTTTCTTTGCGTGCAGTTCTTCCTGGATTTTCTTCAAATAGGCACTGTTTTCTTCGGTAGAATGCCAGCATTCTAAAATTGGAACAAGCAATATTTTGTATGGTTTTTGTGTGCCAGCAAATTATTTCTAATTATTTTAACAACAGTTACTAAACTTATATTTTCACGTGAATGTGTCATTACTAACATTTGTAGTCCTCATAATTTCGTTTACTTTAAAGTACATCCTTTATCGAGAATATACTTCAAAAATGTGGCCCAAAAAATAGAAATTTTAACAAAATGTTTACCATAAAATTTGTTTCTTGTATAGGGCACCGCATTACACTAGAATATGTTATGCACAGCCCTTCGACAAAAATTTTGTTGCATACTGTCGCTGACAGAATTCGTAAAAATACAAAAATTCATATTTATAAAGTACAAGCAAGCCCCGGTCCACTCCGTTACCCCAGATTTAGTTTTGCGATTTTGGTCCAATTTTGGACCAATCACGATTACTGCCACCAAACACATATACATAAAATAACAACACTCTCGCTAACGAATTGTTCACGATATATCAATTTAAAAAAATTACTCATAAGGGCGTGGCCACGCCATTTTTTTTTTGTTTGAACCAATTACAAATGCATATTCACAAAATTACAACACTATCGCAAACAAATTGTTCGAGGTATTTCAATTTCAAAATTTGGTTTATACAAGCGGGGCCACGCCAATTGGTCCGATCCCACCCATTTTTGGACCAATTACGTAGACTGTCACCAGATACGTATACAAAAAATTACAGCACTCTCGCTAACAAATTGTGCAAGATATCTCAATTTCAAAATTCGTCTTATATGGGTGGGGCCACGCCCATAAGTCTTACGAGTATCCCTCCATTTCTTAGCCAACTACATATACATATATAAAAAAATTACAGCACTCTCGCTAACAAATTATGCAAGATATCTCAATTTTAAATTTAGCTTATATGAGCGGGGCCACGCTCTTTGGTCCGATCCCGCCCATTGTTGGTTTAATCACGCAGACTGCCATGAGATATATATGCACAGAATTACAGCACTCTCGCTATCACGCCCATTTTTTGTTTAATCACGTAGACTGCCATGAGATACATATGCACAAAATTACAGATAGATATCTTAATTTCAAAATTAGGCTTATAAGGGCGGGGCCACGCCCATTGATCCGATCCCGGCCATTTTTGGAGTAATCATAACAACTGCCACTTAATGCATTTCAACACTCTAGCTAAACATTTTTCTCAGTATCAAAACTTGGCTCATAAGGGCGGGTCCACGCCCACTTGAAATATCAAATTCAAGTACCCTATTTTCACCACCCCCTACACTTGGACTTTCTGTGAAAACTTAAAGAAGATAGGTCCAGCCTAGAGATGTAAAACGGGATTGGTTTTCACAAATCCCGGGATTCGGTATTTTTAAATTGCAAATCCCGGGATCCCGACATTTTTCGATATCCCGGGATTTTCGGGATAAATCGGGATTTTTTCATTCTTAATTCTTAATAATGTGATATTTCGAAATGGAAAACAAACATTTAAGTTCAGTTTTAATTTAATTTGAATAAGTATAAAAGCAGCTAAAGCATAAATTAACTTTCGTTAAAAAATACTAACTTTTATTAAAATATTTCACAAAATCTTAGCAATGGAATAATTTTGGTCCAACTTCAGTTCGTCGTCTGAATTGTTATTGACGTTATAATTTGGTATCATTAAACCACGAAAAATATATTTTTCAACTTGAGAAATCAGTTTGATTATTCCGTTTTTATGAGAACCAAATCCAGATTTTATATTAGAATTTTTTCATAAATTTGAAAGAATAGAATACAATGTTCTTTGTTTTGTTGGATACAAACTCCATTTGTGAATTTGTTTTAAGTTACTTGTTTATAATTAAATTTATGATATATTTTTAATTCTTTTCTAAATTTCTAATTATTTCACCGGATTTTGTCAATGTTTTTTGATGGTAACAATTTGCTTCATTAGTTTACATTTTCGACAGAGTGTATATATCTATATTTCACTTAATATTTTATAGAGACAGCTTCATATATTATTATTAAAATATCCCGGGATTCATTTTAAAAATCCCAGGATTCGGGATTTTTCGGGATCGGGATTTCCCGTTTGACATCACTAGTCCAGCCGTTTAGACGTCTATACGGAACAAACAAACACACATACCCGGTCCCATTCGTTGCCCTAGATTTCAGATTTCCGATCCCGTCCATTTTTGGGCCAATCACGTAGACTGCCCCCAAATATATATGCACAAAAATTACAGCACTCTCGCTAACAAATTGTTCAAGATATATCAATTTCAAAACATGGTTAAAATGTGCGGGAACACGGCCATTGGTTCGATCCCGCCCATTTGTGGACAAATTACGTATACTGCCATCAAATGCATATAGGTTAGGTTAGGTTGAAGAGAGGAAACGTCTCATGTCCATACACTTAAGCCAGTGGTTCGGCCTGTTGTGCGCTCCTTATTTATGATCTTTTTATACCTCACGAGTTACAGAAAATCGGTACTAGACACGAATTTTCTCAGTATCTTCCAGTCATATTCTCTGAGATGAGTCAAGTCTGGTAATATGTTGGACCCGAAATGTTGGGATCTTGCAGGTGTGGAAGCCGGGCAGTAACACAGAAAATGTTCCATCGTTTCGATGTTTTCCCTGCATGCCCTGCATTCGTCGTTTCCTGCTAGTCCTAAGCGATGAAGATGTGCTTGTAAGCTTGAGTTCCCCGTTAGAACACTCATCATCTTACTACTATCGATCTTGTTTAGTTTCAGAAGACTTCTTGTTTTCTTTTCATTTGCTCCTACTGTTGCGCTATTCCACACAGTTTTGAGAGTCATCACTGCCCAGTGCTTCAACTCGTGGCTACGAAAGGTTTCCAAGTTTAGTATTCGAAGTTCTCTGTTCTTTGAAGCCAAGCTGTTTGCCCGTTCATTTCCAATCACTCCGTTGTGTCCTGGTACCCAGCAAATACGCTATTGGGCTGAGTAATCATTTATCGTTATTTTACAGTCCAACACAGTTATGGATTTGACCGCATCCGATGTTATTGCTTTAATCGCCATTTGGGTACCTGGGAAGATGTTGGCATATTTAGGCTTTGTGGTGTTACTGAGCCAGTTCACACACTCCGTGATTGCTCGAACTTCTGCTTCCATCAGGGAGGCGGAAGGGAAGTTCGACTTCTGGCTCATCAATTAAAAGTCCCAGACCCGTCCTTTCTCCTCGCTTGGACCCATCCGTGTAGCAGCTGGTTCCCACTGGTACATGGGCCAAAGTTCCATATTTCCAGGAGCGTCTGTCTGGCACAAATGTTTCACAGGTAGCTGTAAGCCGCACTTCAGGAATGCGGTCGGAGATTTCTGGCGTTTGAATGTGACCAACTAGAGATTCTAAAATCTTCTGATGGTACGACTTGTGGTCTCGATTTATCCATTCACCCATCACTTGTAGACGTCTTGCTGTGAGGGCTGCCTCATACTTTATACGGATGTATATTGGTTGGATGTGCAGTATAGTCTCCAACGCTTTTCAGTTCTAAATGCCCCAATTATGCCTAGACAGCACATACGTTGAATTTTTTGCAAAGGTATTACGTTGCACTTCTTGTCCATTGATGTCCACCACGCTACACAGGCGTAGGTGATTATTGGTCTAATCACGCTCATGTAAAACCAGTGAGTCATATTTGGACGTAGTCCCCATTTTAAACCTATAGCTCTTATGCACAACGAACAACATCTGTGGGCCTTTGTAAATCTTTCTTTAAGGTGATCTTTCCAGCACAGCTTCTGATCCAAGACTACTCCCAAGTATTTTACCTTTTTTGTTATAGCAATTGTCTTATTCAGGAATCGAGGCCGGGTAAAACGTGGGATCTTTGTTTTCCTTGTAAATAGACATATTTCTGTTTTGTCTGGGTTAACATTTAACCCCCTTGGTTGTGCCCAGTTATATGCTATGTTATGTGCCTCTTCAGCTCTTCTGCATAATAGATTTGGATGAAAGCCCCTTAGAAGTATTACAACGTCGTCTGCATAACAGACTGGTTTAAGTCCTTCATTGGTGAGGGCTTTTAGGAGACTGTGTATTGTCGTAACCCATAGAAGAGGCGATAAAATACCCCCTGAGGTATACCACGATTTACCCTGTCTCTAATTTTTACGTCATATGACCCACAAATAATTCACCTATTCCGTAGAATATTGTTGATCCAGTGTTTCAGCGCCCGGTCAACCTGAAACTCGTCTAAGGACTGGATGCGTGTATCGGTCTGTACATTGTTAAATGCGCCCTCAATGTCTATGCAAACAGCAAGTGTATACATTTCTTTACTGAAGGACTCACTACCTCATGCAGAACTGTTTCCAAGGATCTTCCTTTGACATAGGGGTGTTGTTTGAATTTTAGCCTGTCATCCGCTATTTTACTTTTGACCATGTTACCTATTATTCGCTCCATTGTTTTTAACAGGAAAGAAGTTAGGCTAATGGGTCGATACGCCTTTGGGGTCGTATAACTCGCCTTGCCAGGCTTTGGTATGAAGACCACCCTTGATTCCTCCCAGTTTTTTGGGGTATAAGAATGGGTTAGGCATGCAGTGAACACTCCAGCCAGATGAGTTGATACCAGATCCACCTCATTCTGCAGAGGTGCTGGAAATATTCCATCCGGTCCCGCAGCCTTAAAGGGAGAAAACTTTTTATCGCTCTTTTAACCATGTCATCTGTTATATCCGTAATAGGTACGTGACGCAATACATTTTCATTCTGTAACTGTTCCTCTGTTGGTCCAGCATTATATGTCGCAAAGAGAGTTTTCATCATGAGCCTTACGGTATCCTCTATAGTTTCCATCCCTTTAGCCGTGTCATCCACCAGTGTTTCGGTTTGGACATGAGTTTTTGAGAGGAACTTTTCATTTTAGACATGCTGTTTACGCTGTCTACCTGTTCACAGAAAAGCCTCCAGGAGTTACGTTTCGCCGATCTAATTATTTTATTGTATTCTTTAAGTATTCTGTGGTAGTCGTCCCAATATACTGATGGTTTTTTCGGTCGAGCTCTGTTGTAAAGTCTGCGGACATCTTTGCCAATCGAGCGAATTTGTCCTGTCATCCAGGGTTTCTCATAGGCAGATTTCCTTTCTCGAAGTGGGCAACTATCTTCGAATGATGTTACAAGAGCCTCGGTAATCTTCTTCACATTGATATCAATGTCTTCTGCACATAGATCGCGTGTAGGCTGCCCCAATCGATTTCTAGGTAGATTTCCGAAATTAGTCCAGTCGGTCTTAGCCTTATTACGGAAACTTATTGGGTTTGGCGGTGGCCGTGCAATTCTAAACCTTATATGACGGTGGTCTGAATAGGAGTGTTCATCCGAAACCCTCCACTCATGGATCTCATCAATAAGATTTTCTGAACATATCGTTATATCTAAAACTTCTTCCCAAATTTTGTTAACAAAGGTTGCAGTGTTTCCTATGTTAAGAGTTATGAGCAGGGTTACCATAACCTGATTTCGGAACGGAGGACTTCTGTGCCAGAAAAGGAGGACATTTGTAACATTTACAAAGAGAATTTTGAACTTTCGGACGACAATTAAGAAATCCAGTAATTGGAAACAATGCGCATTTAACTATGATTAACAATTAAAGTTTAAACGCGTAAGGAACGTTTAAATTCGGGCAGAGTCGACGTGGTGACACCATCCTATCGGGGCAGAATAAGAAGAAATATAATCAAGTTTTATAAATGTTATTTTTTCTAATCATAATAATTTTTCCAACAATTTTTAATTCATAACGCTTATATGCCAAATCGGAGGTACATATAAAGGGTTTTCGAACAAGAGATGTTATTTTGGTATTCAAAGAAAAATGTAATTTTTTGAGATAAATGATCGGATGTTTATTTCATAATAAAGAGGATGGTATGCCGTTAATAACGAAAAACAACATCAGCCAAACGGTCACCACGACCACGCTTACAGGACCATATCCTTTTCATAAAATTTTCCATAACCAAATCGCAAAGTGGTTGCCCTATGTTCTCGATAGCGCCACGAATTCTATCTTTGAGGTCTTGAATCGACGCTGGACTGTTGGCATAGACTGCAGTCAATTCTACCAAGCAATTAAAACTCTCTACCAATTTTTGTATTTGTTTCTATTACTTTTTTGAAATAGACAGAAAGTAACTGAAACATGTGGTCTTAAACCAAAATAAATTCTGACTGAATAACAAAAACACAGACAAACAATAAATAGCAACAACACGTAGACCTTATCTTTCACGTGGCCCCAAAGGAAGAAGTCGCAAGGTGTTAAATCACAAGATCCCGGTGGCCAATTCTGATGACCTGTTCGAGAGATAACACGGTCCGGAAACATTTCCCGGAACAGAGCAATGGTTTCGTTGCTTGTGTGGCATGTATCGCCGCACAGTGGGAGGAATTCCAAAAAAGGGAAATAATTCTGCCGTTTCTTAACCAGATTATTGACGCCATATTTCCATTACCTTGCCTCATCACCGTTGTGTCCGATGTTGACAAATCTGGAGAGAAAATAAAACATAAGTTTTTATGGCACAAAATACAAGTCCTTGGACGAGTACCTGTATTAGCGTAGAAAAGGTTATAGTTCATATGGTTTAATTCAGTAACCTTGTTGCTAGTTGTCCATGGTTCCTGGATCAAAGCAATATGAACCCTGCCTTTATTTATGATGTCCATCAGAGCGTTGGATGCTGTCTCGCTCCGGTGCAGGTTTATCTTGATGACCTCAATCATTGTCTTTCCAGTAAAAGTTTCTTCTGGGAGTCTATCCTATCTGGTGGCACTCCCTCATTATTTGGTAGTGGGTCATTCTCCTCCTTTCGTTCACTACCTATTACACCATCTTCCAGTCGACAATTTTGGGAGGCGGTGTTATTTTTTGTCGCTCCATCATTGTTTTGAATCGTTTTGTGGCTCTTTTTATTTTGATCATCACCTTCGATGGGAACTTCATGCAATAGTGGCGGTACTATTGGTGAACTGGTGGTGTTATTGACTACTTCCACATCAGTTTTTGGCAGTCTCCATCCGTTCACTGCCAGTGTTTGCCTCTTCAGACAGTATATGTGGACTCGATTCATCTGTCCTGCCAATCAGGACTTTTCCAATTTTGAAAAAGACTGTCCAGATCAAGAAGTGCGCCATGCCCTTCGCCTTGACAAGATTGTTCTTGGATTCTGGGTCTATGCCCAACACGAGGAGAGTACCCTCGGTATCACCCTTCTTATAGAAGACTTACCACTTTTTCACGGAAAGTTTTGAATGATGAGAACTTACTGGGATATCCCTTAACATATAGGGTCGTTTTTATGAGTTCAGGAATGTCGCTTTTCCTTACCAATTTTAGCTTTGCGCCGTCCCATTGTGAGGGGAAGCTATCCACAAGTTTTACGAGGACACCAGCGCAGCGTTGTAATGCCAGCCTTAGCATCAAAACACCCCTCTCAAACTTGCAACTCATTACTTCGATTGGTGGTTCATCCTTAGATTCGAGGACGTACTCCGCTACCCTCGTATCTTCGAAGTTACTCGTTTGGTCTTCGGGGATTCTGCCAGATGCACTACTGCTATCAATTATGGCATAGCATAGATCGTCTCGAAAATGTTGTTAAGCTTTATTAGAATAAGATGGTGGCTTCTTACCCTTCTTTATGGCCAATTGATTTTTCCGTGTCTGTAGAGTCTTTTTATTTAAAGCCTCATCCTTAACGCATGATTTGGTTGACTTGACCTGCGTTACTGGATCAACTTTAACGCCCACGATCGAAGGACCCAGACTAGAGACTTCCTTTTGTGTGTTTACGATGGAAGGACCCAGACTAGAGACTTCCTTTTGTGTGGTTACGTTAGGCTTCTCCGAATTACTAGAAGACGGCGAGCCCTTTTTCTTCTTTCACAGCGCTATGTTCTTCGGGAGACCTGTCTCTTTTAGCGGCCTCCATGTTTGTGTTGGAGGTAGAATTGTCAGGTTCATCCCGTAATAGGTTCTGTCGGTTCAACTTATTCAGTTTCGTTTTTTGTGCCCCTGACAGTCTCTTTGAGTTAGCAACAATAGTGATATTGTTTTCATTTGATGATTCAGAGTCCCCACCGGCATTTAAAGGCTGGATTGCTTAGAGCCCCAGCTGGGTTCTGCTTCATCTGTCTTATCATTTGTTTTGCCTGCGCTTGGATGTGCTCTTGTTTCATTTTCGACTACGGAACCCATGGCACCAAAGTTCGTAGAAGTTGCATGCTCACGATTGTTCGATAACGACGACACATGACTCGTGAGTGAATCAACGCTTGTCGCCGGCACTGGGTTTTCCCTCCCGTGCGCCGTAATCTCCTTCGTCTTGTTTGGTTTAATCATAAATTGGTTGGGGGAGACACCCTCATAGCCAGTATTAGCCCGTAATAGGTACGTCGATATAGGCTTTCCAGACTGAGCTCAGAAATTTCTGTCCAGAGACCGATGCATCCAATTCAACCTACGCTTTAAAAACAACAAACCACCTGTTTGCGTAGTAGGTAGGTGAGTAGGTATTGCGTAATAGGTTAAAAACTATCCGCTCTGCGATAACACGTCGGTTCGCTACGACAGGCGGCGACTGATTGCCGCACTCTTGCTACCACATTATTCAAGATATATCAACTTCAAAACTTGGCTTACATGGGCGGGCCACCAATCACGTTGACTGCCAGCATATACATGTACATATGTACACAAAATTACATCACTGTCGCCGAAAAATTGTGCAATAAATCTCAACTTCAAAAAGTGTTGCTTATATGGACAGGGCCACGCCCAATGGTCCGATCCCGCCTATTTTTGGACCAATCACGTGGACTCGCATCTACTTCCAGTTGGACTCCAGAAAGCCCAGGATTGGTGGCCCATCTGGTATTAGGGTCCAGTCTAGGGACGAAGAGAAATTTGCTTTACGATATGCCTCGCGGCTTCACAAGATAGGGACTGTAGGAATCTCGTTAATCCACTCGTAGATGCAGTGTTCTTTAATTGATCAAAAAACACGTAAGTAAAAAGCTTATATAGCGAAAAGGCCCCGAATGGGTAGAATAAAATATATGTGGGACTGAACGTACTTATATATCGAAAGATTTTCATCAAATTTGCCAGTGTTTACTGTTGAAGCAAAAACTCTTTTCTATCAATGATGGGATGTAAAACACAATTTGAATAGAGCTTATGTACCAAATCTCGAGAAATATATACATATATGGGAGCTATATCTCAATATGATTGCGATATTCAAAATTTGGCAGTGTTCGTCATTTCTCCAAAATTTCGTACTAATCGGAAGTAAAGTGCAACTTCAATAGCGCTTTGATACCACATCGGAAGAAACATATATATGGGGGCTATAATATTTATTTATTTATATTAATTGCAATACAAAGTAAATTTATATTCGAATTTTACGGTCCAGGGAAAAGCCTGGTGACAAATACCATGTTTCATGTTTTATTTTTGTAGCGACAGACCAGAGAATCTGGTGGGAATCGAACCCACAAGCTATAATATATAATCTATGTTTAGGTTAGGGCGACAGTCGGCTTTACCAGTTCACATAGACCAATAGAGGTCCTGGCCTCCAGAGAATTGATGGCAGCCTGGCTGTCCGAGTAATCGACAACGCCAGTGTTAGTCACCATGTTGCGACTCAGCCACTTGCCGACTTTTCTTATTGCCTTTATCGGCTTGATAGACACTAAAGGTATCTGGTAGTCTCTGAGCAATATCCAAAATATGTTCTTTGCAGTGCTGTATGAGTAATTTTTCCTGACTTTCTGCCCAAAACCTAATTTTTGAAGTTAGTCCAAGTCCAAATAAAATAATATGGTTTAAAAGAAGACCCTTGGGGGGTAAAAGCTGAATATTCACTTTTTCGTAAATTTTTTTAATTTTATTTTTGGTATTCAAAATTACTCTGCCCTTTCCGATTTGAAGCACTTTTTTAGCAATGAATTAAAAAATAACCAACTAAGCGAAGAAAATATAAAATATTGAATGGAAAGCTAATGACATATACTAAGTTCAGGTTTTGGTTTTTTTTTATTTTTTTCCAATAATTGTTGCGAAATAAATGCAATAAGAAATTGTTATTTTTTTTTTTGTTTGTTTTACTTAAATTTTTTGAGCTAAACAAAAGTGTTGTCACCTGGTGCCATGCATTTCAAAATTTTTATCATTTAAAACAAAGTTTAAAGAATCCTCCAACAAGTTAGGGGTGCAGAATTATGCTATTTATACCCTACACCACACTGTGGTACAGGGTATTATAAGTTTGTTTCACGGCAGATGTTTGTAACACCTGAAAATAACACAGCTAGACCCACCTTAAAGTATACCGATCGACTCAGAATCACTAGCTGAGTCGATTTAACGATGTCTGTCCGTCCGTCCGTCCGTCTGTCCATGTAAAGTTGTTCGCCGACTACAGGTCGCAATTTCACTCCGATCGTTCTGAAATTTTGCAGGTTAGAGTATTTCGCGGCTGTTAAGATCGCTATTGAATTTGGTTGAAATCGGTTCAGATTTAGATATAGCTCCCATATATATCTTTCGTCCGATTTTGCCCTTTAGTCCTATAGAAGCTGTATTTTACATCCAATCGTTTTGAAATTTAGAATGGTAGAGTTTCTTGATCCATGAGCCAACATTGCCGAATTTGAAGAAAATCGGTTAAGATTTAGCTATAGCTCCCATATATATGTTTCGTCCGATTTGGCCCTTTAGTCCTATAGAAGCTGTATTTTACATCCGATCGTTTTGAAATTTAGAATGGTTGAGTTTCTTGATCCATGAACCAACATTGCCGAATTTGAAGAAAATCGGTTAAGATTTAGCTATAGCTCCCATATATATGTTTCGTCCGATTTTGCTCTTTAGTCCTGTAGAAGCTGTATTTTACATCCAATCATTTTGAAATTTAGAATGGTAGAGTTTCTTGATCCATGAACCAACACTACCGAATTTGAAGAAAATCGGTTAAGATTTAGCTATAGCTCCCATATATATGTTTCATCCGATTTGGCCATTTAGTCCTATAAAAGCTGTATTTTACATCCAATCATTTTGAAATTTAGAATGGTAGAGTTTCTTGATCCATGAACCAACACTACCGAATTTGAAGAAAATCGGTTAAGATTTAGCTATAGCTCCCATATATATGTTTCATCCGATTTGGCCATTTAGTCCTATAAAAGCTGTATTTTACATCCAATCGTTTTAAAATTTAGAATGGTTGAGTTTCTTGATCCATGAACCAACATTGCCGAATTTGAAGAAAATCGGTTAAGATTTAGCTATAGCTCCCATATATATGTTTCGTCCGATTTGGCCCTTTAGTTCTATAGAAGCTGTATTTTACATCCAATCGTTTTGAAATTTAGAATGGTAGAGTTTATTGATCCATGAACCAACACTACCGAATTTGAAGAAAATCGGTTAAGATTTAGCTATAGCTCCCATATATATGTTTCGGCCGATTTGGCCATTTAGTCCTATAAAAGCTGTATTTTACATCCAATCATTTATTTAGAATGGTAGAGTTTCTTGATCCATGAACCAACACTACCGAATTTGAAGAAAATCGGTTAAGATTTAGCTATAGCTCCCATATATATGTTTCGTCCGATTTGGCCATTTAGTTCTATAGAAGCTGTATTTTACATCCAATCGTTTTGAAATTTAGAATGGTAGAGTTTATTGATCCATGAACCAACACTACCGAATTTGAAGAAAATCGGTTAAGATTTAGCTAAAGCTCCCATATATATGTGTCGTCCGATTTGGCCATTTAGTTATATAGAAGCTGTATTTTACATCCAATCGTTTTGAAATTTAGAATGAGTTTATTGATCCATGAACCAACACTACCGAATTTGAAGAAAATCGGTTAAGATTTAGCTATAGCTCCCATATATATGTTTCGTCCGATTTGGCCCTTTAGTTCTATAGAAGCCATATTTTACATCCAATCGTTTTGAAATTTAGAATGGTAGAGTTTCTTGATTCATGAACCAACATTGCAGAATTTGAAGAAAATCGGTAAAGATTTAGCTATAGCTCCCATATATATGTTTCATCCGATTTGGCTCTTTACATCCAATCGTTTTTATATCCTACATCACACTGTGGTACAGGGTGTTACTTAAGTATAAAATGTCCCAAAAGTAAATTTATGTAAACAATTTATACATGAATTACAAAATTTATATATCAGAGTTATTCAATATTACGAGAGTGGTGTAGGGTATTATATAGTCGGCACCGCCCGACATTAGCCTTTCCTTACTGGTTTTTTAATAATTATTTTTTTCCTGGGTTATTATAGCATCTAATTTATTAATTTGTTTAATATTTGGAAAAGAATATGTATATATAAATAAATATACATTTAAGAAGAAATTATATTAAATACAAGAGGTATATGTACATCTATATATATAAAAGAGAGTGTCTGTTTGTGGGTTTGTTTGTTTGTTTGTATGTTTGTTTGTTTGTTCCGTATAGACGTATAAACGGCTGAACCGATCTTCTTGAAATTTTCACAGAATGTACATGTGTGGGGCGTGGTGAAAATAGGGTACTTGAATTTTCGATATATCAAGTGGGCGTGGACCCGCCCATATGGGTCAAATTTTGGTATTGAGAAAAATTTTTAACTAGAGTGCTGAAATTTTGTGTGTATGCATTTAGTGTCAGATTATGTGAATTTTCAAAAAATGGGCGGAATCGGACCAATGGGCGGAATCGGACCAATAGGCGTGGCCCCGCCCATATAAGCCAAATTTTGAAATTGAAATATTTTCCACAATTCATTAGCGTGAGTTCTGCAAGTTTGTGTATATGTATCTGGTGACAGTCTACGTGATTGGTCCAAAAATGGGCGGAATCGGCTCAATGGGCGTGGCCCCGCCCACATAGACCAAATTTTGAAATTTCGATATCTTGCACAATTTGCTAGCGAAAGTGCTGCAATGTTGTGTATATGTATCTGGTAGCAGTTCACGTGATTTTTCCAAAAATGGGCGGGATCGGACCAATGGGCGTGGCACCGCCCATATAAGCCAAATTTTAAAAATGTGATATCTTGCACAATTTGTTACCGAGAGACCTGGAATTTTGTATATATATATCCGTTGGCGACCTACATGATTGGTCCAAAAATGGGCGGGTTCGGACTAATAGGCGTGGCCCCGCCCATATAAGCCAAATTTTGAAATTGAGATATTTTGCACAATTTGATAGCGAGAGTGCTGGAATTTTGTGTTTATGTATATGGTGGCAGTCTTCGTAATTGGTCGAAAAATTGGCGGAATCGGACCAATGGGCGTGGCCCCGCCCATATAAGTCAATTTTTGAAATTTCGATATTTTGCACAATTTGTTAGCTAGAGTGCTGTAATGTTGTACGTATGCATCTGGTAGCAGTCCACGCGATTTTTCCAAAAATGGGCGGGATCGGACCAATGTGCGTGGCCACGTCCATATAAGCCAAATTTTGAAATTGAAATATCTTGCACAATTTATTATCGAGAGTGCTGCAGTTTTGGACATATGTATCTGATGACAGTCTACGCGATTCGCCCAAAAATTGGTGGGATCAGACCAATGGACGTGGCCCCGCCTATATAAGCCAAATTTTGAAATTGAGACACATATCTTGCACAATTTTTAGCGAGAGTGATGTCTGGTGGTAGTCTACGTTATTGGTCCAAAAAGGGTCGGGATCGGATCAATGGCCGTGGCCCTGCCCATATAAACTAAATTTTGAAATTGAGATGTCTTACACAATTGTTTAGCGATAGTTCTGTAAGTTTGTGCATATGTATCTGATGATAGCCTACGTTAATGTTCTAAAAAGTGGCGGGATCGGATCAATGGTCCTGGCCCCGCCCATATAAACCAAATTTTGAAATTGAGATATCATGCACAATTTTTTAGCGAGAGTGCTGTGATTTTGTGCATCTCACGCAGTCTACGTGATTACACAAAAAAGGGCGGCACCGCCCATAGGAGCCTAATTTTTAAATTGAGATATCTTGCACAATTTGTTTAAGTGAGCGCTGCAGTTTTGGGTATATGTATCTGATGACAGTCTACGTGATTTGACAAAAAATAGGCGGGATCAGACCAATGGACGTTGCTCCGCCTATGCGAGTATAAGCCAAATTTTGAAATTGAGAGTCATATCTTGCAAAATTTTTTATCGAGAGTGCTGTAATTTTTTGCATATCGATCTGGTGATAGTCTACGTGAATGGTCCAAAAGGGTTGGGATCGGACCAATGGGCGTGGCCCCACCCTTATAAGCAAATTTCTGAAATTGAAATACCTTGAACAATTTGTTTGCGAGAGTGTTGTAATTTTGTAAATATGCATTTGATGGCAGTCTACGTAATTGGTTAAAAAATTGACGGAATCGGAAATCTGAAGTCTGGGGCAACGAAGTGGACCGGGTCCAGCTAGTCTATATATAAAGAAGAATGTGTGTTTGTTTGTTGGTTTGTTTGTACCGTATAGACGTCTAAACGGCTGGACCGATCTTCTTGTAATTTTCACAACATGTACATGTGTGGGGCGTGGTGAAAATAGGGTACTTGAATTTTCGATATATCAAGTGGGCGTGGCCCCGCCCATATAAGCCAAATTTTTAAATTAAGATATTTTGCACAATTTGTTAGCGAGAGTGCTGTAATTTTGTACATATCTATCTGGTGGCAGTCTACGTGATTGGTCCAAAAATGGGCGGGGTCGCAGCAATGGGAGTGGCACCGCCCATATAAGCCAAATTTAAAATTGTTATATCTTGTACAATTTGTTAGCGAGAGTGCTGGAATTGTGTGTATACGTATCTGGTGGCAGTCTACGTGAATGGTCTAAAAATGGGCGGAATCGGGTCGATGGGCGTGGCAACGCTCATATAAGCCAAATTTTTAAATTGACTTATATTGCACATTTTGTTAGTGAGAGTGCTGTAATTTTGTGCATATGTATCTGGTGGTAGTCTACGTGATTGTTCCAAAAATAGCCGGGATCGGACCAAAGGGCGTGGCCCGGCCATATAAGCCAAATTTTGAAATTAAGATATCTTGCACAATTTGTTATCGAGAGCGCTGTAATTTTGTGCACATGTTTCTGGTGGTAGTCTACGAAATTGGTCCAAAAATGGGTGGAAGCGGACCAATGGGCGTGGCACCGCCCATATAAGTCAAATTTTGAAATTTAGATATTTATCACAATATGTTAGAGAGAGTGCTGTAATTTTGTACATATATATCTGGTGGTAGTCTACGTGATTGTTCCAAAAATAGCCGGGATCGGACCAAAGGGCGTGGCCCCGCCCATATAAGCCAAATTTTGAAATTAAGATATCTTGCACAATTTCTTATCGAGAGTGCTGTAATTTTGTGCACATGTATCTTGTGGTAGTCTTCGTGATTGGTCCACAAAAATGGGCGGGATCGGACTAAAGGGCGTGGCCCGGCCCATATAAGCCAAATCTTAAAATTAAGATATCTTGCACAATTTGTTAGCGAGGGTGCTGTAATTTTGTGCATATGTATCTGGTGGTAGTCTACGTGATTGGTCCAAAACTGGGAGGAATGGGATCAATGGGCGTGAAATTGAGATATCTTCAAAATTTTTTAGCGAGAGTGCTCTTATTTTATGGAGATGTTTTTGGTGGAAGTATTCGTGATTGGTTCAAAAATGGACGAAATCGGAAATCTAAATCTGGGGCAACCAAGTGGACCGGGTCCAGCTATATATATATACATGGATGTGTGTATGTTACGTATGGACTCCAAAACGTCTGGATCGGTTTTGATGACAGTTTCAGGAATGTTCAGATAAGCCTATAGGGTGACATAGGCTTTATAAGTTCTTGATTGAGGGGGCGTGGGTCCGCCCATATAAGCCAATGTTTTTGTGATTCCTACTGTCCGTACCTACGAATAAATTAACGAGATTCCTACTGTCGCTATCTACATGAACAATGTTTTGATAAATTGACGGTATCGGAAATCTGAAGTCTGGGGCAACGAAGTGGACCGGGTCCAGCTATCTATATATATAAAAGAGAGTGTCTGTTTGTGGGTTTGTTTGTTTGTTCCGTATAGACGTCTAAACGGCTTGACCGATCATCTTGAAATTTTCACAGAATATACATGTATTGGGGGTGCTGAAAATAGGGTACTTGCATTTTCGATATATCCAGTGGGCGTGGACCCGCCCATATGGGTAAAATTTTGGTATTGAGAAAATTTTTTAGCTAGAGTGCCTAAATTTTGTGTGTATGCATTCAGTGTCAGATTTTGTGAATTTTCAAAAAATGGGCGGAATCGGACCAATGGGCGTGGCCCCGCCCATATAAGCCAAATTTTGAAATTCAAATATTTTCCACAATTTATTAGCGAGATTTCTGTGGTTTAGTGTATATGTATCAGGGAACAGTCTACGTGATTGGTCCAAAAATGGGCGGGATCGGACCAATGGGCGTGGCCCCGCCCACATAGACCACATTTTAAAATTTCGATATCTTGCACAATTTGATATCGGGATTGCTGCAATGCTGTATATATGTATCTGGTGGCATTCTACGTAATTGGTAAAAAAATGGGCGGGATAGGACCAATGGGCGTGGCCCCGCCCATATAAGCCAAATTTTGAAATTGATATATCTTGCACAATTTGCTAGCTAGAGTGCTGTAATGTTATACATATGTATCTGGTGACAGTCCACGTGATTGGTCCACAAAATTGATGGGATCGGACCAATGAGCGTGGCACCGCTCATATAAGCCATAGTTTACAAATGTGATATCTTGCACAAGTTGTTAGCGAGAGACCTGGAATTTTGTGTATATATATCCGTTGGCGATCTACGTGATTGGTCCAAAAATGGGCGGGTTCGGACCAATAGGCGTGGCCCCGCCCATATAAGCCAAATTTTGAAATTGAGATATTTTGCACAATTTGTTAGCGAGAGTGCTGGAATTTTGTGTATATGTATCTGGCGGCAGTCTACGTGATTGGTCAGGAAATGGGAGGGATCAGACTAATTGGCGTGGCCCCGTCCATGTAAGCCAAATTTATTATCGAGAGTGTTGCAGTTTTGGGTACATGTATCTGATGACAGTCTACGTGATTCGCCCAAAAATTGGCGGGATCAACCCAATGGACGTGACCCCGCCTATATAAGCCAAATTTTGAAATTGAGATTCATATCTTGCAAAATTTTTTTGCGAGAGTGCTGTAATTTTTTGCATATGGATCTGGTGATAGTCTACGTGAATGGTCCAAAAAGGGTTGCGATCGGACCAATGGGCGTGGCCCCAACCTTATAAGCAAATTTCTGAAATTGAAATACCTTGAACAATTTGTTAGCGAGAATGTTGCAATTTTGTGAATATGCATTTGATGGCAGTCTACGTAATTGGTTAAAAAATGTACGGAATCGGAAATCTGAAGTCTGGGGCAACGAAGTGGACCGGGTCCAGCTACTTTATTTATATGTAAAAAAATGTCGTGGAAACTGCGATAAATTAACATTTAAAAAAACTTTTGTCGTTTTAAGGCCTTTTTTACAAAAAAAATACAATGAGAGTTGCTGAATAAAACATACATAATTGTTTCGCCATCAATCAGGAAATAAAGGTGGTCGTCCAAAAAGTAATTTTCCGAAAAGTCCGATATAGTTCAGAGAACAGGTGCCGCCGAATTATCAAAATCAGGAGGTGATAATATTTCCTGTATGATTTCAGCACAATCAACCCAAGCATAAATTTACGATGGTATTATTAATTACATCTTGCAACTGCATTTTTTCACTACTTTTTCCTTACTTGTATTTCCTTCTATGTGCACTAACTTTTTTTACTAACTTTTAAAATATATATTTAAACTTTTAATTTACTACATCATCCCAAAAGATATATTCTAAGAAATAGGACTACCCACATGTAAGTACGCTCCAAATTTGTGACCAAATAAATAAATACAATCGTAATGCATTTTTCAGATGCATGGCGGTTTTCCTGCGTGTGTAAATCAAACAGAGTTTGATATTTTTGTGGATGTACAAGCAAGCTGGTGACGTGTATTGTGAAGTTATCTCCTGAAGTATAAGTCGCTTCACACAAGGCAATTTTTTCCAAGAAAGAGCTCTCTGCCTCTTGCTTTGAAAAAATTGGCCCAATAAGAACTCGAAAGAGAAGAAATAATTAAAACACATATTGTCATCAGAAACGAAAAAGGGCGTAACAACAAGAAAATTGCAAATTCAGTTTTTGATGGATTTCGGTACACTGCATCAAAATACACATCTTGGCCAATTTTTACCGGGGTAATATTGGAAATGGCAAATTTATTAACGAAATTCAAAAGGGCCTAACAAAAATTGTGAATTTATTAACGAAATTCAAAAGGGCCTAACAACAAATTATTTCTTTATTCATAGTTTAAAATATATGCATCATTATGATTAGATATTATCTCGAAAACCCCGTTTTTCTAACTACAGCACTTTTCATTTTATTTAGTTTTTTGCTTCTCCTGTAAAATTTTTAAATACGATGATAGGCCATTTTTCGTTTCTGATGACGATATATAATCGTAGAAAAACTGAACGAAATTGATCCAGATGTCAATAGCTAAAAAGTTGTTAAAAAATTTACGTTTTCCGAATGATTTAAAAAAGTGAAAAATCTAGTGCGGTGTGTTGCCCAAACATTATTTGTAAAAAAAAATTGTACGTTGTATGTCAGATGGTTCTTCTGTAACCCAGGTGAGTGCTCTGGGATGATTATGGATGTCGCTTTTCTGGACAACACGCAATAGGGCGCCCGGTCAGACCACGCCCACTCGACTCAGAGACTTATACGAGTCTACTGATCTGGCATCACCGAAAGCTATGAGCTTTACTCTACCCTGATGCCATCTTGCAGCATTACAGATTGGTTGTGTGCCCGGCAACTCTCTAAGGACAGTGAGGCATTGGGCATTGGTGGCCTTCCGTCCGTTTTTCTGCTAGGGCACACAATAACTCCCTAAGAGAGTGACCGATTGACTCTTTCTTGTACCGCACTCACAAAGGGTTCAAATTTAGTGAAATATCGATATCACCTTGAGGAAAATTAGCAAAGTTATCACACCCCTTTTGGTACCTCCCACACAAATGGACCCTTTTTCACCAAAAGTTAACAGCTTATAACTCTAACACATGTGCATAAGAAAAAACAATAAGTGTATACAACTAGTCTAATGTTTTTGTAGTGCCTACAGTCCAATGAAAAATGGGCGTTATTGCAACGCCCCTTTTGGTACCTCCCACACAAAGGTACCATTTTGTACAAAAAGTTAACAGCTTATAGCATGAGTATCAATGCACGAATATACATACTACAAAAATGTTGCACAGTGTAATGCTTTTAAAGTACCTATAGCACAGTGAAAATGGGCGTTATGACCAAGCCCCTTTTGGTACCTCCCACACGAAATGACCAATCAATACCAAAATTAAATAGCTCATAACGTTAATATATCAGAGTATATAAATCCTTACAATTCGGTACAGTGTAATGTTTTGAAAGTATCTACCGTTCAGTAAAAAAATCGGTGTATTTTATCCCCTTCTGTCCATATGCCCTCACAAAGTAAGGGCCTACTTTAATCGGTTTACCCGACTGAAATTTTCTTACTTTTTATGTGGTCGGCTTTGACCAACGGACGGACGAAGCACGGAGCACGAAGGGTCTTCCTGGTTTGTTTATTGTTAACTCGAATCCATGTAGCTCCCACGAGTGTAGGCGAAATACATATCCACCACAGCCAGTGTTGCCAGAAATGACGATTTATCGTCATTTTGACGATTTTCAGAGCCAAAAAATAGGACATGACGATTTGACGATTTTTGCCCCGAAATGACGATTTTTTATGATATGAAAAATGTAAGGAAAACTTCACAAATTGTTCTTATATTAACAATTTTTTATAATTCCTTCGGGATATATTTACTGTCCCATTTATCTTTTTTAAATAAAATCAGAAATGTTAGAAAATTGGACCGCACTCAATAACATAACAAGAAAAATCTCTAAAGTTTTGTTAAGTTGTAAAATTGGCAGAAGAAATTACAGTGACATTTTTTAGGTAAAGTAGGGGCTACGTCAAAACGTGAACCTAGGTCATTATTCCAAAGAATCGTTCCAGCTAAAATTAATCAAATATATAATTTTTAAGCCCAATTGGAAGGAATATTTTTCTTTGGGGCTATGAAGTCAAATCGGTTCTGACGGTTTTGTGGGGTCACTTGCTCCTTTAAATGGTTGTGGGTATAATAAAATACAAATTGGCGAATTTTAGCCCAATCGATTGGTACTTGTGGTTTCTAACGCGCTAAAAAGTCACATCGCGTGGGAGCTACACCAAAATGTTGATCAATGAGGTCAGTACTCGTATGAATGATTATGGGTAAAAGTAAACATAAATAACCAAATTCCAGTCTCCCATTGAGTTGTTCTAGATAATATTAAATTGTCAAAATTCAGTCTAATCGGTTGATACTAGTGATTTCTAATGCGTCAAGAAGTTGAATCTAATGGAACCTTCGTATAGGGGCTGTATAAAACAATGGATCTACACTGGACCTTGTTGACGTGAATGGTAATATGCATTTTTTCAAACTTCGTACCAATAAGTTAAAGATAGTGGCTTTCATGACGAAATAAAAAAAAAATATATGAGAAAGACTATTTTCAAACGTAAGAAATTAATATGTATGTATGAGATATGTTTCCGCCAAATTAATTTATTAATGTCGTTCAAGAATGTGAAATCCGCCAACAAAATTTATTTTAAGTTCACTTTGAGGAACCCCTAAAATCATTTGAGAGTACCAAATAATACATATCTATTTTCGAAAGATGTCATAAAAAAACTCAATAGCTGTACGTTGCTGGTAAATTTTTGTGTTGACGATTTTTCGAAAATTTATTTTAACGATTTGACGATTTTTGAATCCCCGTTTTGAAATTTTTCAAATTCGTCTGGCAACGCTGACCACAGCATAAACGCCGGTTCTGTGGCAAGGACTTAGACATGTTGGGAACCCACCTTTGATAACATTTGACAATATTTTTCCTCAATCTGCTCTAACAGAGTAGTGTAGGGTGTTCGGCTCCGCTCGAATTTATGCATTTCTTATTTGTTAATATTTTATTTTTTTTTCTATTGATAGAATTTTCATATCATCATTAATAACACAGTGCGACAGTCAAAAACCAAAAACCGCGATACTACTTTTCTTGTAGGTCTTGGCGAGTAGAACAACGTTTGTTCTGCGAAATTTGCCGGACACCCCCAAAATCCGGATTTACGGGTAAAACACCGACTTTCTTGCCTTTTTCACTTGAACGCCTATAACTTTAATTATTAATTAACTTTATCGATCAATTGGTTGCATTTTGTTCCTTATCAAATACACTATATATGTTAATAAAATAATCGTACGGTTATCTCGCAATATAATTGGTAAAAACATTGCCTAAACTAGAAAATGACGGACAAAAATGAAATGTGTTCAAAGTTTCAAATAAACAAAGTATACATCGTTCGAAAGGTCTAATTCTCTTCTTTTTAAATTCTTTTAGAGATTGAAAATCGGCTAATAATAGTTAAAGTTATAGGCGTTTAAGTAAAAAAGGCAAGAAAATCGGTATTTTACCCCTAAATTCGGATTTTGGGGGTGTCCGGGGAATTCCAAAAAAAGATTCGTGTTTTACTCGACAAGACCTACAGGAAAAATAGTATCGCGTCATTTGCTTCTTAACTTGAGTTTAATTTTTCGCACTGTGTAATCCTTTTAAAAAGGAAATCTCAATGGTATTCCGATTTATTTTATTCCATCGATATGTTAATGTCTACTAAAAATACGATTACATGGCCATATACGAGTATATTCTTGCTATGCTCACATAAACGCAATTTTAGTCCACATATTTTGCTCTATAATATATCGATCATTCGAACAGTCTTCTTAATATGTTCTAGGGAGTTTATTCTAAAATGTTTATGTTGTGAACACATTGATCATTATCAGTCAACACAATCTTTGCGCGCCTTCCCTCAAAAATATATAATTTTCGACTGACACTGAAAAAATTGTACTGATAACACTGTGCAACAGTGAAAAAAATACACGGATCTCATGGTATAGGTTCGATTCTACTACCAAATTGTAGTATAACCCTATACTCAGTTTGGTGAGATTGGTGACCAATTTTTTTTTATGGGCCTCGAAACATTCTGAAAATCAGTGGACCCCTTGAAAAAAGGTGTCATCGGGCTTTGAGCAACAGCTACTTCAGACTTGGTGATAGCGTTTAACTATATTTGGCAATAATGTAGCTAAGAACACGTTGAACAAAGTCTGTTAACATTTCATGCCAAAAAATTTTGTTTTCCTGCACTTTTTTTTCGAAAAACATAGGATTAAATTTATTTTTTTTCACTTTTTTCGGCATAACTTTAAGGGATCGCTGATTTTTTACTAACAATATTTGGCAATATTGTAGCCACGGTAAATCTGAACAACTTTTATGATCATATCAATACAATCTGAACGTGTCTAGGCACCTTAAGTAGCTCAAAAATCCACATTGTACCCCAAAAATTTAAGTATTTCACTGTAATGAAACAAAAATATATTTTTCTGGTATAGGGTATGTTCAGCAATTTCATAGAAAATATTACGGCCAATATTTTTGTGGAACATTTTAACCCTCTAGCTCCCCCATATAACTGTAATTTTTGGCCCCATTTTAACAAATCGTAAAAAACACCCTTAAAAGGGGAAGGGCGGGGATAAAAATGTTCTACAAAAATGTTCGCCATAAAATGTTACTATATGTGTCAGAACACACTAAAACCCAAATCTTAACACAAAAACCCAAAAAACGGTCAGATTCCTGTCAACAACGTTATTTACTGGTATCTTCATTGCTTCAACCACTAGATCGTACGACTAACATTCCTGCATGATCAGGAATTTGACCTTTTTTGGTGTTTGTGTTATGTTTTGAGCTCTGGTGTGGTCTGACACATATAGTAAACTTTTATGGCGAACATTTTTGTAGAACATTTCATCCCCGCCCTCCCACTTTTAAGGGGCGTTTTTTACGATTTGTTAAAATGGGGCCAAAAATTACAGTTATGTGGGGTAGCTAGAGGGTTAAAATGTTCCACAAAAATATTGGCCTTAATATTTTCTATAAAGTTGCTGAACATACCCTATACCAGAAAAATATATTTTTGTTACATAACAGTGAAATACTTACATATTTGGGGTACAATGTGTATTTTGGAGCTTTTTAGAGTGCCTAGACGCGTTCAGATTGTAATGATATGTTCACAAAAGTTGTTCAGATTTACCGTGGCTACAATATTGCAAAATATTGTTAGTAAAAAATCAGCGATCCCTTAAAGTTATGCCGAAAAAAGTGAAAAAAATAAATGTAATCCTATGTTTTTCGAAAAAAAAGTGCTGGAAAACAAAATGTTTTGGCATGAAATGTTAACAGACTTTGTTCAACGTGTTCTTAGCTACATTATTGCCAAATATAGTTAAGCGCTATCACCAAGTCTGAAGTAGCTGTTGCTCAAAAACCGATGACACCTTTTTTCAGGGGGTCCACTGATTTTCCGAATCTTTCGAGGCCCATAAAAAAAAATTGGTCACCAATCTCGCCAAACTGAGTATAGGGTTATACTATCATTTGGTAGTAGAATCGAAGCTATACAGTCAGGTTCGTGTATTTTTCAAAAAGTGTTCATTTGTTGCATAGTGTAATCAATGAAATTATACTAACTTTTATGATTTGGGCTCTTATTTGGCGCCAAAGACAATGATCATTAAAATAAGTACATCCTGTACTTCAATTACAGACATGGAACGACTTTAAATCTATTACATCTTGTACTTCAATTAAAGACATGAACCGTCCTTAAATCAATTACATGTTGTCATTAAGTCTAGTATATGTCATCGATACTGCATTAAATGACCAAATACATTTTGACAAATATTTTTTAATTAAATTAAATTTTTTTCATGTTCGTGGACATTTTAAATATTTTTTGTCCTACTAATTTGTGGAAGATATCATCCGATTTGTCGTGTTAGTCAGGGCTTTCAGTCAGTTTGTGTATATGTTTATAAAAAGGTTTTAGACATTTATCGAGCAGTGTATACGAAACATAGCTTAAAATACCTGAAACCTTTGTGTCAAAGGCACTAACAACAACATATTCATCGTTCATACCGGTATTTTTCCAAACCCAAAATATAAATTATGATACCGTTTCTTTTTCTTGACTTTAAAAACTTTTATGGTAATCTCATGTTTACGATTACGATACTCTCAATTGTTCTCTTGAAAATAAAAACTAGCTCATCCTATAAAATAGGACCACATCTACGAGTACAAAAATAGTATTATTTCAAAGACACTGATTCCTTATTCAAAACCAGCAAAGACGACGAAAAACTAAAGACCTTAACTCTAACAAACTTTTATGGGAGTCTCATTCTTACGATTACGATACTCTCAATTGTGCTCTTGCAAATAAAAACGAGCTCATCCTACAAAATAAGACCACATCTATAGTACGAGTATGATGTACAAAAATAGAACTATTTCAAAGACAACTGATTCCTAATTCAAAACCAGCAAAGACGACGAAAAACTAATTCCCTAAAATTTAAGAAATGTTGTCTTTAAAAATATGACATGAAAATGTGAATAATTTTAGGTCCAAATTCTTTAAAACAATTGATATTTATTCTGAAATGGTTGACAATTGCCATTGGATCAATGAATTTGTTTCATGATTTAAATACATTTTAGAAAGTAACATTAAAGCCAATATGTACATATTGTTAAGAACGATTGATCATATAAGTAAGGGCAACTACCATTGAACGAATAAAAATGTCCTTAAAATCAAGTAATTAATCTTAATTTTAAAAAATTGTGTTCTCAAACAGACAGAATAACTCTTCAGTTTAAGGACAATAGTGCCTTTAGTTCCAGGCCAATTTTTTTCAGTGTATACTTTGGAATATAGGTATTGATATAAATACTATCTTAAATACCCTTGACATGAAGATAAATAAGATTAGATTATTCCCTATGACATCGAACACAGACAATTGGACTGGAAGTACCATCCCAAAACTAATTTGATATCCTGCAGTGCACTGTCGGAAATCTGACCCGTTGATTGGAAATAAACCCTATTTGAAGGACAAAAAGGAAATTGCGTATATTGCCTTACTCTGTTGTATGTATTTTTAAATTTTATTTTCGGAAATTCTATATCCATCATCAACAACAACAGCAATGTGGTATTAGAAATAAAGGGTTGCTCGACAACATCTTGTGGGCCCACTTGCTCACTCCAACTTACCCAGCAATACTGTCGCTATTCGATGTTCGATGACAATGCCAGACTGACTGGATGACTGGTCGGTTGGTTGGTTGGCTATAAAGATTTGTCACAAAGTATTCATTTGAAGTCAGATAATCTATTCATCAGTTCTTCGTTTTCATGCTACTTTCGATTAACTGTTATTTTCTATTCCCCAGTGAATTCACATCAAAGGCTATTATTCTCGTTCAATCTAAACGAACGGAACGAAATGAGGCATTAGGGCCAAACGGAAGCTGACGTTGAAAGAAGCTGGATTTTACTGCAACCCCTTCACGACATATTCGGATACGTTTGTTTATTTATTTATAGTTGACAATGAGTGGAAAATTGATAAATCTAGTCTATGGGGCGGTGGCGAATTGCCAGATGTGATGCGAGCAAAGGCGAGCATTTTCAACAAAAGCCATTATTCACAGGTGCTGCCCAGTGAAAGTGACAATCGAACAGCTTTACTTTGATTAATGAATTAATGAGGTGAACTTTTCACCTGAACGAAACTTATGTAGTATATGTATGTGAGCCTCCCCCTCCACACTCTACACACTCACGGTCTGAACACATACTCCTCACTCGCATAGCACACTTCTAACTGTACCTAAAATATGGCAATTCAAATGTCTGGCTCGACAACCGTTGAAGGTGGGTGGCAACCTTTTTTCTGTTGAGGTTCAAATTCACACATTTTGTCTTTTATGTGTCGGTTCAAAGGTTGCCGATGGCAGACACTCTTCGATAAAAATTCATAAACAGGCACACGAGCGCCATCAGGTACGGGCACGAACGAAGGAACAACTTCCAAAACTCACAGCATAAATTTCCCTAAAAATACTCTCAGACATTTTCTAATAATACATGCACATGTACAAAAATACACATATACATATATATGTATATGTGCATATGTCGATTTTGAGAAAGAAAAAACTGTAGATATTGATGGTTTTTACACATATCCACATATGAAAGCCACGCACCCACATGTCCTCCATGGATGTGACTGAGCGTATTGAGATAACGAATTCTGGCCACTGCCGCTTTTATATAGTTTTCAAGGGAATTGAATGAGGGAATCACTTTCGTCAATGTGAACACTAAATCAATAAACTCTTTAGTGGAATAAAATTGTGATAGACTTAGGTTAAGTTGAAGAGAGGAGACGTTAAAACGTCTAATGTCCATGGACATACACTTAAGCCAGTGGCCTGTTGTGCGCTCCTTATTTATGATCTTTTTATACCTCACGAGTCACAAAAAATCGGTACTAGACACGAATTTTCTCAGTTTCTTCCAGTCATATTCTCTGAGATGAGTCAAGTCTAGTAATATGTCCGAAATGTTGGGATCTTGCATGTGTGAAAGCCGGGCAGTGACACAGAAAATGTTCCGTCGTTTCGATGTTTTCCCTGCATGCCCTGCATTCGTCGTTTCCTGCTAGTCCTATGCGATGAAGATGTGCCTGTAAGCTTGAGTGTCCCGTTATAACACTCATCATCTTACTAATATCGATCTTGTTTAGTTTCAGAAGACTTCTTGTTTTCTTTTCATTTGGGTCACCCCACAGTATCTTTGCAGTTGCTCATACTGTTGCGCTATTCCACACAGTTTTGTGAGCCATCACTGCCCAGTGCTTCAACTCATTTTTCGTGGCTTCGAAAGGTTTCCAATTTTCCAAGTTAATTACTCGAAGTTCTCTGCCCTTTGAAGTCAAACTGGTTGCCAGTTCATTTCCAATCACTCCGTTGTGTCCTGGTACCCAGCAAATACGCAATTGACCACGAGGCTGAGTAATCATTTATCGTTCTTTTACAGTCCAACACAGTTCTGGATTTGACCCTTTCTGATGTTATTGCTTTAATCGCCATTTGGCTATCTATGAAGATGTTGGCATATTTAGGCTTTGTGGTGTTTATTTATTTATTTCTTCAATCATAATACAAATGCCGTGTGGCCAAAATAATGTATTACATAGTAACAATATAAATCCTGAGAATTAATAATAAAACTAAGTTTTACAAAGATTTAAACAATTCCTTAAAAGCAATATTAAAAATGTAATTCGGCTTGGTGTTACTAAGCCAGTTCACACACTCCGTGGTTGCTCGAACTTCTGCTTGAAATGCCGTGTTATGGTCAGGGAGGCGGAAGTGAAGTTCGACCTCTGGTTCATCAATAAAAAGTCCCAGACCCGTCCTTCCTCCTCGCTTGGACCCATCAGTGTAGCAGCTGGTTCCCACTGGCACATGGGCCAAAGTTCGATTTTCCCAGGAGCGTCTGTCTGGCACAAACGTATCACAGGTAGCTGTAAGTCGCACTTCAGGAATGCGGTCGGAGATTTCTGACGTTTGAATGTGACCAACTAGAGATTCTAAAATCTTCTGATGGTACGACTTGTGGTCTCGATTTATCCATTCAGCTTGTAGACGTCTTGCTGTGAGGGCTGCCTCATACATTATACGGATGTCTACTAGTTAGATGTGCAGTATAGTCTCCAACGCTTTTGTTGGTGCAGTTCTAAATGCCCCGCTTATGCCTAGACAGCACATACGTTGAATTTTTCCGTTGCACAGTGTATTATGAGCGGCAAAAACTCCCAATTTTCATGAGGCCCAATCTCAAATTTTTTGATTCCAATCTGTAAAGAACATTCCAATTAACTAAATCTTCAAAGGTTTTGCCGATATCTTGGCGAAATTCATAAATGGTACAATGAATCCGAAGTTTATCATTTAAGAGAGTATTTTGTAAGCCCATATCTCCGAAACAATGAAACGCATTGGAACTTCGTTTAAGTCATACTATACAGAACCTTTAGAAGTGTATTTTTGCATTAAAAAATATATAATTGTGTTGTCATTTTCCTATTTAATCTGCGGTTTACTTGCAAGTTGCCAAAAATCAGGGTGTTTCATTTTCTCCAGGATCAAACTATACTTCCGAGGCCGACCGAGGTCTTGTCATTAACAAAAATTAATAAACTAGGGACTTAGTTAAACATTGCAAAAAGAAAATTCTGCCTATACCTGCCTATGTTGATTTATTTAACGAAATGGTACAACCTACTCGGCTAAAAACAATCCAAAATTCGTTATTTTTAGTCCATGTTGCTATGTATTGAACAATATTACCAAAGCATACCTTAAGGGGCAAATGATAAATTGACTGCAAATATAACAAGAGCATATAAAGCATGTATAAAAGCAAGTTGGTCTAGAGCCGAAAGAGTATCTCAGTTTAAATCAACTATTACAGACCAAATTAAACGTCAACCGACATGAACAACTAAATATTCATATAAGCGAACATTTGTTTGCCAATCTACTATATATACATGCCTCATTGTTTGTGTCCTTTCCACATATTCCTAAAAGTATGCTTTAAAAATGACGCATTATTAATTAACACATTTCTAAATCAATGGTAACTATTGGGCTAATCACGCTCATGTAAAGCCAGTGAGTCATAAAAATAGTTTTGGGACTTGTACCTGAAATTTGGAAATTTTTAGTCGTTTAAAATTTGTAAAATATACAAATAAACAACACTTTAAATACTTTCTTCTTCTTTATTTACTCATCCGTTATACGGATATTAGTGATCGTACAATTATATGTTTATATGTACACATTTTATTTTTAATTGATTTTATGCACAAATGGTTAGCTCTCGGTTCTTAGCGGCTTGTAGGAGAGCATTTTCATCACTATATCCTTCCAGTCTTGGATGTTTTTCAGCCATGAGGTTTCTCTTCTATTTTCTTTCGTCAATTATTCCTTTAAGGACTCTTTCTAAAATTTTGTATTTATTGTTTCTCAATACATGTCCTAAGTACGAAATTTTCCTGTTTTTATTGTTGATAGTAGCTGTCGGTTCACATTCATCCTTCTTAGTATTTCATAATTGCAGACTTTGGGAGTCCATGGTATTTGCAGTACTCGGCGAGATATCCACATTTCGAACTCCTCCAAATGTTCTTTCATCCAAGGTTTTTACTGTCCAAACCTCAACCTAAAAGCACAGACCAAATGAAGCATTTTATAAATCGTACTTTTGTTGCTACGTTGATGTCGTGACGGGCCATTTTCCATTTACTTTTATCCCTATATTTTCAGCTTCAAGAGTTTCTTGGAATAATCTTTCAGAATATATGTTGAATAATAATGGGGATAGTATGCAACCCTGTCTAACTCCTCTTGAGATGGCAATTTTGTCAGTTTCTTCTCCACAGACATAAGTTCGCGCCGACTGATTCCAATATAGGTTCTTAATGCAGCGTAGTTAAAAGTTTGATTACACTATGCATCAAAAATTTTTTCCAAGGGATGTGGATAACAGTTTCTGGTGCAATTTGGTGCTGGAAATATTCCATCCGGTCCCGCAGCCTTAAAGGGAGATAAACTTTTTATCGCTTCATTAACCATACCATCTGTTATATCCGTAATAGGTACTTGATGCAATACATTTGCATTCTCAAACTGTTCCTCTGTTGGTCCAGCATTACCAGTCGGAAAATTAATTTTCTGGGAGAGCCTTTCGGTATCCTCTATAGTTTCCACCCTTTTACCCGTGTCATCCACCAGTGTTTCGGTTTGGACATGAGTTTTTGAGATGAACTTTTTCATTTTAGACATGCTGTTAACGCTGTCTACCTGTTCACAGAAAAGCCTCCAGGAGTTAGGTTTCGTCGATCTAATGATTTTATTGTATTCTTTAAGTATTCTGTTGTAGTCGTCCCAATATACTGATTGTTTTTTCGGTCGAGCTCTGTTGTAAAGTCTGCGGACATCTTTGCCATTCGAGCGAATTTGTCCAGTCATCCAGGGTTTCTCATAGGCAGATTTCCTTTCTAGAAGTGGGCAACTATCTTCGAATGATTTTACAAGAGCCTCGGTAATCTTCTTCACATTGATATCAATGTCTTCTGCACACAGATAATTGCGTGTAGGCTGCCCCAATCGATTTCTAAGTAGATTTCCGTAATTAGTCCAGTCGGTCTTAGCCTTATTACGGAAACTTATTGGGTTTGGCGGTGGCCACCTTATATAACGGTGGTCTGAATAGGAGTGTTCATCCGAAACCCTCCACTCATGGATCTCATCAATAAGATTTTCTGAACATATCGTCATATCTAATACTTCTTCCATAATTTTGTTAACAAAGGTTGCAGTGTTTCCTATGTTAAGAGTTATGAGGTCATTTGTATTCAAAAATTCTATAAGGGCATGTCCCGTTTTATTGTTGTTAGTACTACCCAAGCGATATGATGGGAGTTGGCGTAACACCCAGCTAATAACTCATTTCTTCTGTGTTTGGATACCCTCACCAGACGTTGTAATTCCGACGTAGGTGGCAATGTCGGCGCATCGAATGGCAGATATATTGACGCCAGGTACATATTTCCATTACCTTGCCTCAGCACCGTTGCGTCCGATGTTGATAACTCTGGAGAGAAAATAAAACATATGTTTTTATGGCACAGAATACAAGTCCTTGGACGAGTACCTGTGTTAGCGTAGAAAAGGTTATAGTTCACATGGTTTAATCCAGTAACCTTGTTGCTAGTTGTCCATGGTTCCTGGATCAAAGCAATATGAACCCTGCCTTTATTTATGATGTCCATTAGAGCGTTGGATGCTGTCTCGCTCCGGTGGAGGTTTATCTGGATGACCTCAATCATTGTCCTTCCAGTAAATGTTTCTTTTGGGAGACTATCCTATCTGGTGGCACCCCCTCATTATTTGGTAGTGGGTCATTCTCCTCCTTTCGTTCACTACCTATTACACCATCTTCCAGTCGACAATTTTGATAGGCGGTGTTATTTTTTGTCGCTCCCTCATTGTTTTGAATCGTTTTGTGGCTCTTTTTATTTTGATCTCCACCTTTGCTGGGAACTTCCTGCAAAAGTGGCGGTACTATTGGTGAACTGGTGGTGTTATTGACTACTTCCACATCAGTTTTTGGCAGTGTCTCACTTGTCTCCATCCGCTCAATACCAGTGTTTGCCTCTTCAGACAGTATATTTGGACTCGATTCATCTGTCCTGCCAATCGGGACCTTTCCAATTTTGAAAAAGACTGTCCAGATCAAGAAGTACGCCATGCCCTTCTCCATGACAAGATTGTTCTTGGATTCTGGGTCTATGCCCAACACGAGGAGAGTACCCTAGGTATCATCCTTCCTATAGAAGACTTCCCACTTTATCACGGAAAGTTTTGAATTCTGTTTGCCAATGATGTCGAGTATGTACTCTGATGAGAACTTACTGGGACATCCCTTAACATATAGGGTCGTTTTTATGAGTTCAAGAATGTCGCTTTTCCTTACCAATTTTAGCTTTGCGCCGTCCCAAGGTGAGGGGAAGCTATCCACAAGTTTTACGAGGACACCCGCGCAGCGTTGTGATGCCAGCCTTAGCATCAAAACACCCCTCTCAAACTTGCAACTCATTACTTCGATTGGTGGTTCATCCTTAGATTCGAGGACGTATTCCGCTACCCTCGTATAGACTAAATCTTCGAAGTTACTATTTTGGTCTTCGGGGATTCTGCCAGATGCACTACTGCTATCAATTATGGCGTAGCATAGATCGTCTCGAAAATGTTGTTTAGCTATATTAGAATAAGACGCTGGCTTCTTACCCTTCTTTATGGCCAATTGATTTTTCCGTGTCTGTAGAGTCTTTTTGGTTAAAGCCTCATCCTTAACGGATGATTTGGTTGACTTGACCTGCGTTACTGGGTCAACTTTACCGCCCACAATCGAAGGTCCCAGACTAGAGACCTCCTTTTGTGTGGTTAACTTAGGCTTATCCGAATTACTGGAAGACGGCGAGCCCTTTTTCTACTTAGTCACTTTCACAGCGCTATGTTCTTCGGGAGACCTGACTCTTTTAGCGGCCTCCATGTTTATATTGGAGGTAGAATTGTCAGGTTCATCCCGTAACTGTGTATTACTATACATGCTGGAATTTATATATTTGTACTGTGTACTACATTCAACCGTACCTAAATCGAATGACATTAACAGTTTTTTCCTGCACGCTGAAAAAAATCGCTTCTGTAGTATATTGTCCCAAACATATTCGGCTTGAAACAGATATATGTTTAGGGTACACTCTACACATATAATATTGGTTACATACACAAAAAGTACATATTTGGGAAAATGTTATTCTAAACAAACCCTCGTTTACATCCCAATATGTTTAATATGTTTTTATTTGGGATTATTATTTCCGAAACAAATATTTATTTGCACTTAAGAATTCACAAAATACGTTAATTGTGCTAAATTTCTTTACCAATTCAAAGTTATTTTTGTGGACATTTTTAATTTTCGTAAAAATAATAAATAATAATAATTGAAATCGTATAATTTTGGATCAAAATAAATTACTTGGAGGATTGACAAGAAATGATGACTCAGAAATTTGAAATGATTGATTTAAATAGAAGTTAACGCTGCATATAGCATTGTTACTGGGAGTTACAATTTGAAACTAAGGAAAAATATAAACTAAAATTCTAAAAATTCAGCAAAAGTCTTGAAAATCTTTTTTAAATAAAATATATTTGGATAAATTCCTAAGCAATAATTTTATTTGTATTATAGTATGTAAATAGTATATAAGCGTTAGCATTTAAGAGTATTGTGTAAGTAGTACAACTCTAGAATGTAAGAAAGAGAACATTGTATTTGCGGAGAATGACAGTTGTGGTTATGCTGTGTTATTACTGTTGAGTACCTCTCCTTACAAAAAGAAGTAAGTCATAATTTAAAGTTCAGACAAGCAAGACGTGTAACGCGCTGTCATTTTCACGAAAATTGGCAAACAACAAAAAGAAACAAATAAACAACCGTTATAAAAACCCGCTACGTGTGTTCACTACAATATCAGAAGTGGGCCTAAAATAACCATCCTAAATTAAATAAAAACAATCACAAAACTACTAAAAAAATAAACAATGGAGTTCTTAGATGAACTATCAATAACCACCCTACAAAGTGTGTGTTCCAAATTGTGTCTATCGCCAGATGGCACAAAACGGCAGCTAGTTCTGCGATTAAAAGATGTGCCAAAAGTTGAGTTGGAGAAAATTATTGGGGAAGTGGAAGAGGAAGACCGATGTGAAGTTGTTCAGGATTTGATACAACAACAAACCCTCGAAGACAAAACTGAACAGTCAAACAACAATACTGCAAACCAAAAAATACAGAATTCTACATACGACAAGATCATCATCGGCGATGACAACAACAACAATGCAGAGTTAAACGACAGTGTGCAAATTACCGACAATATTTCGAACCAAGAAAAAATACCGAACAACATACAGCACGATATTATGACAAAAATGCAGAGAAATGGAGGAATGAAAAAAATACAAGATGGACAGCGGACTTTGCCAATTCATGAATTACTGTTAGACGACAGTCACAAAAATACAAAAAAGAGCCGAAACAGCGACAGCATCACAGAATTTGAGTTAGCTACATCACTACAAGACAGAGAAATGGAATTATTGAAAAGAGAGAACGAATTGTTGAAACGCGAACGAGAAATGTTGCGCAAAGAAAATGAAAAATTGAGAACAGCCGACTGCATGGCTGAGCAGTCAGCTTCGGGAGTTTCACTCCATTTAGTCAGCAACTTTGTTGTTGAGTACGACGGCAAAACTGATGGCAACTTTTGGGTTACGCAGTTGCGAGACGTCCAACAAACATACAAGCTCTCTGACAAGAGCTTTGTTCGCAACAAAACTAGTTGGAAGAGCACAAGTCTGGCTGCACTCAAGACGGAACACAGCAAACGAACATGTCGAAGAACTCTTTCAACAATTCTGTATTACGTTCGGCACAAAACAAACCAAACTAGAGCTTCGTCGGAAATTTGAGCAACGTAAATGGCGTTATGATGAAAATTTTGCAGACTATTATAACGACAAAATTATGTTAGCCAGTAAACTGACAATGGATGAAGAAGAATTAATGGAGTATATATTAGACGGTATACTTAATATACAGATCCGAACACAAGCATATATGCAACAACATACAGATACAGACGATTTGCTCAAGGCGCTCGCAAATGTCAAGTTAACAAAACCATCAGCGGTTCAACCAAATCAACACCCAAATAAAAGCAACGCAGAAAATAAACAAACGACGACCACAGCGACGAAGATAGGCATAAGATGCTATAATTGTAATTGTGTTGGGCACTATGCCGCTGATTGCAGAAAACCTAGACGTCAACCGGGAACTTGCTACGCTTGTGGCAGCAGCGAGCATATGGTGACAGATTGTGACCAAAATAAGAAAAATCTTGAGAACACAAACTATGTAAGATTATTCAATTTTAGTTCAATTAAGGATTTTAATTTTAAATTTTCTTTAGAATGTCTGATAGACTCTGGTAGCCCGATCAGCCTGATAAGACGAGACACTGTGCCTAAATATATCGACATTTTTGAATTTAATAATTTATCATTTTATGGTTTAAATCACTCTAAATTAAAAATACATGGAAAATGTTTTTGTTTCATTGAACTTTTAAACATATAAAATTTGAACTGATCGTGGTTGACGAAGATTCTATGACGTATTCTGTTTTGTTAGGTCGAGATTTTTTGTCAAGAACAAATAGCAAAATTGTCTTAGGTGAGCCACTAATTGATGAAGAAGTAATTCCCGATAAAAATAGTGATTTGGAAGATAATTTCGATAAAATGATAATGTCAATTGATGTAAGCTCAAATGTTACTGATTTAAATCTTAAGATTGACCAGTCTGTACAACATAAATTTAAAGAAAACTTAGAGGAAATTTTTCAAAGAACATACTTAGATATGGAACGACCTACGGAACCAGACGTAAGGAGTGAAATGAAACTCATCTTAGAGAATGTCAAACCATTTAATTGCCCGCCTCGTAGATTATCGTATGCTGAAAGAGACGAATTACAGTACATTTTAGATGATTATTTAGAGAAGGGTATAAGTAGGGTCAGCGAATCCGAATTCGCTTCGCCCATTGTGCTGGTGCGTAAGAAAACGGGAGAGTTGAGAATGTGTGTGGATTTCAGAAACTTAAATAAAGTCACGGCGAAACATAATTATCCAATCCCTTTAATAGATGACTTATTAGAAAGATTGGCCGGTAAAACTATTTTTACGAAATTAGATCTGAAAAATGGATTTTTCCATGTTCACATGAATGATGAGTCCATAAAGTATACATCCTTCATTACACCCCTAGGACAATATGAATTTTTAAGGATGCCATTTGGACTGAAAAATGCACCATCGATATTTCAGATGTTTATAAATAAAATCTTTACGGACTTAGTAAGACAAGGAAAAGTTATAATATACTTAGACGATATTCTGATAGCCACAGACAACATTACAGAACATCTTACACTTTTTGAAGAAGTTATGAAAAGAATCGTGCGAAACAAATTGGAGTTGCGTTTAGACAAATGCGAATTCTTACAAAGTAGTGTCAAGTATTTGGGTTACAAGATAGATTCCTTAGGTATAAGTACCGATGATAAGGGCATAGATGCTATTAAAAATTTTCCACTGCCAGACAAGGTTCATTCGCTTCGCAGTTTCTTAGGATTATGCTCCTATTTTAGACGTTTCATACAAGATTTTTCTACAATAGCCAAGCCTCTGCATGATTTAACCAAGAAAGATAGAAAGTTTGTCTTAGGACCTCAAGAACTTCAGGCTTTCGACACATTGAAGAGCAAACTTATCGAATCTCCTGTATTGGCATTGTTTGATCCGTCAGCGGACACAGAACTTCATTGTGACGCTAGCGCTCTAGGTTTTGGAGCAATTCTAGTTCAAAAACATGCTGATGGCAAATGGCACCCAGTATTTTATTTTTCTAAAAGATCGACAGAATCCGAATCGAAATTTCATAGCTATGAATTAGAGACATTAGCCATAATATATGCACTGAGAAGATTCAGAGTATACTTACATGGAAGACATTTCAAGATCATAACTGACTGTAACTCACTCACTATGACACTTAATAAAAAAGAACTTAATCCGAGAATAGCCAGATGGGCTCTGGAGATGCAGAATTTTGATTATGCAGTAGAACACCGCACAGGTAAACGTATGCAGCATGTAGATGCTTTAAGCAGATGTAAAGAAATCTTAGTAATCGAAACAAATACATTTGAGGAAAATTTAGTGATATGCCAAAATAGAGACCCTAAAATAATTAAGCTGAAAGAACAATTGCAAAATACAGAGCACAAACATTACGAGATGAGAAATGGTGTGGTCTACAAGAAAATAAATAAAGAATCGTTATTATTCTATGTACCTGCAGCAATGGAATCTCATGTTTTGTTCCACTACCACGATGAGATGGGACATGTTGGGATTAGCAAGGTTACAGAATTGATAGAAAAAAGTTACTGGTTCCCACATCTTAAAAGAAACATAAGGGATCATGTTGGGAACTGTTTAAAGTGCATAGCGTTCTCAAATAAGAATGGAAAAATAGAAGGTTACTTACACAACATTCCTAAGCCTGACAAACCGTTCGAAACGTTACATATAGACCATTATGGCCCTATAAACGGCAATTGTTCTAAAAGACATTTGCTGGTAGTTACACGCTGAAAAAAAATCGCCTCTGTAGTATATTGTCCCAAACATATTCTGCTTGAAACATAAATATTTTTAGGGTGCACTCCAAATATATAATATTTGACAAATACAAATATTATATGTTTAGGAGGATATTGTTCTAAACAAAACTATGTTTACATTCTAATATTTTTTTATTTGGATATGATATTTCCCAAACAAAGACCTTTTTGCGTGAATGTATGTATACTATTCTTTAATTGTTTTAAGTTTACAGCAATTGAAAGGTAATTTTTGAAATTGTTAATGTTAGTAAAATTTCTTTATAATAGATGAATTGAATTGGTTTCAGATAGAAGTTAATGCTAAGTACGCCATTTTTAATAGGAATGCATAATTCGAAAATGAAAAAATTAAAACTAATATTCGAAAAATTCAGCAAAGTTTTGAAAATCTTTTTTTTAATAAAATATATTTGGAAATATTCATAAACAATAATTTTATTCGTATTTAAACAAATATTTTATTTGAGAAAATCAGTTCGCAAATATATTTTATTGTAATATATTAACATATGGGTTCTAAATACATTTTATTGATTTTCAAATAAAATTTATTTGCTCGAAAATATATAATATTTAAAAATGTGTGTTCCAAGTATATTTTCTTTCGATTCAAACATATCAAAAAAGGCGATTTTGCCCGTGTATAGATGCGTGTTCAAAATTTGTAAAATTATATCCCACAAAAACTACAGCAACTAACGAGGCAGTTAAGGCTCTACAGGAATATTTCAGGTACTACAGCAGGCCTAGATACATAATTTCCGACAGAGGTACTAGTTTTACATCCAAAGATTTTGCACGGTTTTTAGAAGAAAATACTGTTAAGCACATTTTAATTGCGACTGGTTCGCCTCAGGCCAATGGCCAAGTGGAAAGGGTGAACAGATATATTGGGCCAATGATCGCGAAGCTCACCGACTCAGAGAAAAAGACATGCTGGGAAAAAGTTATAGAATCCGTTGAATTCACTTTAAACAATACTAATCACAGAATGATAGAAGAGCATCCAAGTGTTATGTTATTTGGAGTTAATCAGAGAGGAAAAATTATAGACAAAATTAGAGAAAATATTATGAAAGAAAGTGATAGAGATATTAGAGAAATTAGGAACAAAGCTCAGGAAAAGGAAAGACTAGCTCAAGCATATAATGAAAGAACTGTTAACTCGAAACGAAAAAGTCCTGTTAATTACTCAACAGGTGATTACGTGGTAATAAAGAACTTTGATGTTAGTACGGGAGTTGCGAGAAAATTGATACCAAAGTACAAAGGACCTTACAAGACAACGAAAGTTTTAGGTAACGACAGGTATATGCTGGAAGATGTAGATGGCTTTCAGCAGACACAAATACCATACAGAGGCACATGGGCAGCCCATAATATTAAACACTGGTTCAAGGGTAGAAATATATAAAATCTAAGTTGATATAGAAATTACAGTAACTGTATACGTAAGGATCGGGTGATCCTTTTTGTCAGGAAGGCCGAATTATAGTATGTAAATAGTATATAAGCGTTAGCATTTAAGAGTATTGTGTAAGTAGTACAACTCTAGAAAGTAAGAAAGAGAACATTGTATTTGCGGAGAATGACAGTTGTGGTTATGCTGTGTTATTACTGTTGAGTACCTCTCCTTACAAAAAGAAGTAAGTCATAATTTAAAGTTCAGACAAGCAAGACGTGTAACGCGCTGTCATTTTCACGAAAATTGGCAAACAAAAAGAAACAAATAAACAACCGTTATAAAAACCCGCTACGTGTGTTCACTACAGTATTTAAACACATTTTTTATTGAGAAACTTAGTATATTTTGTTGTAATATATTTATATATGCGTTCCAAATATATTTTATTGATTTTCAAATAAAATTTATTTGCTCAGAAATATATACATCATATTTAAAAATTGTTCCTTTCGATTCAAACATATCAAAAAAGGCGATTTTTCCCAGTGTGTGTGTGACATCGCGTTTTTGCGATATGTAGCCACAAAGTTTGCTGGGTAAACAAAGAGGTTGGTAAATTCAAACACAATTTTAGTATAGAAGGCTTTGAAATAGATGTTCCATGTCAAAGAACAATATCCTAAGGAATAGGTGGATTATTTGTGGGTCATATGACGTAAAAATTAGAGACAAGGTAAATCGCGGTATACCTCAGGGGGCATTTTATCGCCTCTTCTATGGGTTACGACGATACGCAGTCTCCTAAAAGCCCTCACCAATGAAGGACTTAAACCAGTCTGTTATGCAGACGAGCAAACCAACTATGCAGAAGAGCTGAGGAGCCACTTAACATAGCATATAACTGGGCACAACCAAGGGGACTAAATGTCAACCCAGACAAAACAGAAATATGTCTATTTACAAGGAAAAGGAAGATTCATCCTTTTTTGTCGTATCTAAAAAGATAAAATACTTGGGAGTAATCTTTGATCAGAAACTGTACTATAAAGATCATATTGAAGAAAGAGTTACAAAGGCCCACAGATGTTGGTCGTTGTGCAGAAGAGCTATAGGTTCAAAATGGGGACTACGTCCAAATATGACACACTGGCTTTACATGAGCGTGATTAGACCAATAATAACCTACGCCTCTGTAGCGTGGTGGACATCAATGGACAAAAAGTACAAAGTAATACCATTGCAAAAAGTGCAACGTATGTGCTGTCTAGGCATAAGCGGGGCAATTACACGCTGAAAAAAATCGCTTCTGTAGTATATTGTCCCAAACATATTCGGCTTGAAACATATATATGTTTAGGGTAGACTCTAAGCATGTAATATTTGGTACATACAAAAATTGTGTATTTGGGAAGATGTTGTTCTAAACAAATATTTGTTTACATCCCAATGTGACTGCTATTTGTGAAACAAATCTTTATTTGCATTTAAATATTCATAAAATACATAAATTGTGTAAAATTTTTCAGTAATTCAAAGTTAAATTTTTAGAAATTTTCAATGTTCTTAAAAAAAATAATAATTGAAATCATATAATCTTGGGTCAATATAAAGTACTTAGAGAATTGACAACTAATGATGGCTTGGAATACTCAGAAATTTTAAATGATTCATTTAAAACAGAAGGTAATGCTGCATATGGTATCATAACTGGGAGGTACAATTCGAAACCAAGGAAAAATTGAAACTGAAATTTGAAAAAATCAGCAAAAGTTTTGGAAATCTTTTTTAAATAAAATATATTTGGAAAAATTCCTAAATAATAATTTTATTTGTATTTAAACACATATTTTATTTGAGAAATTTAGTTTGCAAATATAATTTGTTGTAATATATTAATATATGCGTTCCAAATATATTTTATTGATTTTCAAATAAAATTTATTTGCTAAGAAATATAAAATATTTAAAAATTTGTGTTCCAAATATATTTTCTTTCGATTCAAACATATCAAAAAAGGCGATTTTGCCCCGTGTAGAACCGCACCAACAAGAGCGTTGGAGACTATACTGCACATCCAACGAAAAGATATCCGTATAAAGTATGAGGCAGCCCTCACAGCAAGAAGTCTACAAGTGATGGGTGAATGGAAAAATCGAGACCACAAGTCGTACCATCAGAAGATATTACAATCACTGGTCGGTCATATTTAAACAACGGAAATCTCCGACCGCATTCCTGAAGTGTGGCTTACAGCTACCTGTGAATCGTTCGTGCCAGACAGACGCTCCTGAGAAAACGGAACACTAGCTCATGCGCCAGTGGGAACCTGCTGCTTCACTGATGGGTCCAGGCTAGGAGGAAGGACGGGTCTGGGACTTTTTATTGATGAACCAGAAGTCGAACTTTACTTCCGCCTCCCAGACCATAACACAGTATTTCAAGCAGAAGTTCGAGCAATCACGGAGTGTGTTAACTGGCTCAGTAATACCACAAAGCCTAAATATGTCAACATATTCACAGATAGCCAAATGGCGATCAAAGCAGTAACATCGGAAAAGGTCAGAACAGTGTTAGACTGTAAAAGAACGATAAATAATTACACAGTCCATGGTCAACTGCGTATTTTCTGTGTACCGGGACACAACGGAGTGATTGGAAATGAACGAGCAAAAATTTTGGGGTCAAAGGGCAGAGAACTTCGAGTAACAAACTTGGAAAATTGGAAACCTTTCGAAGCCACGAAGGGTGAGGTGAAGCACTGGGCAGTGATGGCTCACAAAACTGTGTGGAATAGAGCAACTGTAGGAGCAACTGCAAAGATACTGTGGGGTGACCCAAATGAGAAGAAAACCAGTAGTTTTCTGAAACTAAACAAGATCGATGATAAGTAAAATGATAAGTGTTCTAACGGGACACTCAAGCTTACAGGCACATCTTCATCGCATAGGACTAGCAGAAAACGACGAGTGCAGGGCACGCAGGGAAAACATCGAAACGATAGAACATTTTCTGTGTCACTGCCCAGCTATCACACATGCAAGATCCCGATATTTCGGTTCCGACATATTGCCAGACTTGACTCATCTCAGAGGATATGACTGGAAGATACTGAGAAAATACGTGTCTAGTACCGATTTTCTGTAATCTGTGGGGTATGAAAATCATAAATAAGGAGCGCACAACAGGCCGAACTACTGGCTTAAGTGTATGTCCATGGACATGAGACGTTTTAAACGTCTCCTCTATTCAACCTAACCTAACCTATGTCAAAGAACAAAATAAAGAAGACACTTCAAGAAGTATTTCTGTCAAAACGCCCGATTACCCCTCTCATCACCTTGCCCCTGAAAAACTCCCTCCATAAATAATGATATATCAGAAGTCATATAAATCGATGAATTTTTTGGGTAATGTATTCGACAAAAAGATTCCTTGTAAAAAATCACTATAGGTCCCCACAATACACTTTTATGGCAATTTAATGGTTGGAACTTCCATTCCTAAGCTTTCTATATTAAAATGTTTCCTGATTTTAGTAACCCTTCCTTTACCCAGCAAACTTTGCGGATAAATACGACATATTTCAAAAACCACTGGCTTTTTAGTGTGGTCAGTTTATATGCACGTGATCAGGTTTCGAATTGTTTGATATGATCATGAATAAAAATATTATACGTGTATCGAAATTTGTTAAATATTTACATAGCACATTATGCATTTGTTTCTCCGCCACGAGTTTGGTGACCTCTTGACCATTGAACCCATGTAACAGTATTAATCCGAAAGTTTGTAGTAGTTTTACGTAGCTGAAATATGCTATTCACACTCACAATATTTTAACTATAGACAGTGCTGTAGTAACCTAAACCATTTTCAAACTTCCAAAGGTCACTTAGGAGCTATGAGTCCGGGGCTGTGGAGTCGAGCCAAAACTACTCAACTCCGACTCCCGGAGTCGAATTTTAAAATCATTCGACTCCGACTCCAGCACCGACTCCGGCAGTTTAGTTCATGTTAAAATTAAATAAGATATAGCTCTGTTAAAAAAAACAAACAAAAAAGTAAGTATTCAATAGTAATTAAATAAAATTGTATTATTGATTTATCGGCAATTATGACAATTCTTTCAACATGGAATCGTGATGAAATGTCCATCAATCAATGCCTCTGTTTTAATATACCTCAATTTTTGGAAATTATGTTCGCTTCAGGCAACCAGTTTATTAATTAGTTATTATACCCTATAGCACACTATTGGTACAGATGGTTACAAATTATTTTTTTTTGGCAGAATTGTAAAAAATACTACAGCTAGACAAACCTTAAAATACTCCGTTCTACTCAGAGTCACTAGCTGCCCGTCTGTCCATCATAAGTTGTTCGTTAAATACAGGTCACTACGATCCTACTAAAATTAGGCAATAAGAACTCTTTCTCACTAGGGAGGAAACCTTTCGGAATTGGTGAAAATCGGTTCAGATCGATATTAAATGTTTCTTTAGATTTGGCCTTGTAACGCTATGGAAGCTGTATTTCACATTCAATCATTTTGAAATTTAGGAGGGTAGAGTTTATTTATCAAAGAACGCATATTGTCGAATTTTAAAAAATTCTTTGGTATACAAAAATATTTGGTTAAAATGGAATATTTTATCATTCTTTTGTACCAAAATTGTTTTCCAAAAAATTTTTGGGTGCAAAATTCTGTCACCCAATTGTACATTTTGCACATCTCGGAGTCGGAGTCGAAAAGCTATGGTCGATCACAGTCCTGTAAGAGTCTATAAATTAATGTGTATACTCGTATACCGCCGGTTTTAATTTCGTTTTATGCTTTCTACTATAACAACAAAGACGATTAAACTGAAACATGGAACGTGAAATCGACACATGGAACGTGAACGTAAAATGTGCAATAGTAGAATGAACCATTTGATTCTCCGAGACGCGTTTTGCGACCTCACCTAGGTATCGTGAGATTGTTTGCACATATATAGTTAAATTTGAGCATTTGGGGCCAAAATTATTTAATATTTTCTGATATTTAAAGGGTCAATTAAGAGGTAAAATTTTATATGTTGTGCTGGTTAGGTTACATTCACGCATTGTAATATTAAATTTGTGGTGAATGCAGTCGCTACCAAAGGGTCTGGTATTTCAGGAGTTTGATAAACTTTCAGGTAGACTGATGGTGAATATTAAACCAATTTTTTATGATCGGCGTAAGATTTTAAATATTTATACCTATATTTTATTATAGCGATTTTGTTTAAGTTTTTCGGTCCTTTTTTCGGTTGCTTTAATAACAAAAATTAATACTTGGAAAATACTAAATTTTCAATAGCACTAGAACTGACTAAGACGTATACACATCTTCGAGTACAGTAAACGATCAAGAGGTCGAAAACCACTTGGTGGAAATTCAAAATCAATGTATGTAACTTTCAAAATATTGGCGCTTCTGTCTACTATGTTTTAAGAAAATAGTCCCAGCGCTGTAGACGTCAAGCTAAAGTAAACAAATTGTAATTTTACGATCGGCCTGTGGTCAAACCGACAAATGTATTTGAGAACCAAAAATATCTGTTACCATTGCCTACATTTTTGTTTTTCGAGTTATGGTCGCACCGACCAGCCTGAAACTATCTTAAAATTGGAAAATGTTAAATTGCTATTCTTTGACAAATCTGCTTTTTGTCCTTCAGCAAAAAAGACATATAGGTAATTCCAAAGGAAACCGATCCACTCTGAATATTTATGGTTGTAGATTTCGATGTAATTTTGCACGCGTGTACTACAAGACTATGTGGAATTCTCTCCACTTACCGTTTGTCCAAATTCATTCATATAAAATCTAAACTTATAGATTTTCAAAAATTACCCACATTTTTTCCCACAAAATGTAAAATTTTCAGAATGGGTTCTCCGTGGGTTAAACCAGTAAGGAAAGACAGAAAGTCGGGCGGGGCCGACTATATAATACCCTACACATCCCCGACAGGGCAAAAATGGGCAATTCGTTAATAATTTGGTAAATCTGTTCAGTTAACAAAGTACTTAGCTCCACCTCCTCATCAAGTCTGATTCCAAGGAGGAGTTGAACATAATAAACTAGATCTAAAACGACAATCTTAAAATGCGCAGTAATCTTCCATATTTTTGTTTGCAACAACTGAAATTTCGTTTTTTGTGACGGAAACTTTTTTGCATAAACAATTGTATTTTCTGAACAAAAGAAATTTCTGTCATCGTAAACGAGAATTGCAGTAGTCTAAAATTTCGTTTCTGCGAAACGAATTTTTTCTTTGCGTGTAGATGGGGCTGTACATAATGTAAACAGAGTTTCATCAACTTGTTTCAAAAACCTCATTACTGCCAAATAATATAAAGATCGGACGTAAAATACAGTTTCAATAGCGTTTAATACTGCATAGGCAGGAACGTAGTATATATGTGGCTTAGGGTGCGCCAGACTTATATGGGCAAAAAAAATCATGCTAGGGATTGTAACTCCCCCTAGAAATATTCGTTTTAGCATCAAAATACCCTGTGCAAAAAAATTATGGTGATCGCGTAAGAGGAAGGCGTGCCTCAAGCGCCCTGACAATATGGAAAGTATGTCAAATTTTACTATTATATAAGAAAAAAAAAATTTTTTTTGTTGGTTTTAAATTTCGCAAAATAATTTTTTTTTGTACCAAGTTTGTTGATAACTACTCAGGTAAAAAGTATTAGCTTTCTGGGATATCGCTAACCTATTTTAACTTGCGATATAAAAATGGGCAGTAATTTGTAGGGGTACATAAAAGTAACAGTTTTACATATTTTACATATTGCTCTCTACTATTTTTTTATATATATAATAAACATAAGAAATGTAAAATATTATACATATCCGTTCGCTGATTTTTTCTGTAGAGCGATTTGAAGTTAGCGGATTTCAAGGAAATTTAATTTTTGGCTGTATTTTATTTAATTTTGACTACGTTTTAACCAAAGTTGACTGAAATTGCTTCTGCAAATTATTTAATTGGAGCATAACGGCTTATGTGTTTTTAAATATAGTAAAATTAGTCGAAAAAATTAAAGCTTTAGTCCAAGTTTATTTAAATTTGCATTTTAAAAAACATTATTTTAAATTTATAGTGCATTTATTTTTATATAATATAAGAGCAATTTAACAAATAGCTGAAAAACAAATATTAAATTTTAATCTGTTTGAGTTAAACTAGATTTGGTTGCATCTGGGTATTGTTTCCTATAATGTGTCACAACTTGCATTATTAGTTGCTTTTCGTCCTCGTTCCGCTATAACACATTATTGTAGTCCTCCATGAGCTTAACGGCCCTTTCAGCAGAGTCATTAACAACATGCAATGTGCTGACTATATTCAAACCACGAATGTAGGTCGGATCATTGTTCCACTCTTCAGGATCTTTACATAAAAAATCCGATGGAATGGAAAATCTTTTAAAAAAATTTCGAGTTTTTTGTGATATGAAATAGTCAATGTTTTTGTCAAGATACTGGCTTAAAGTATGAGGAAGAATTGACAACTTTTTTATTTCACTATAATTAGGTAGATCCAAAGCAGCAACCATATTTTTTTTTTGATTCATAGGGAATCTTTGGATCGAAAAACGCTAGGCCTACAGCTTCTGGTGATAAATACCATAAATGGTTTCAAAATTTGCGCAGTGATTCGCGACTGACATTTTCATCAATTGTACTATATGAATATAAGCTTTTAAGAAAATTTAAATCTTCACGACTTTTATATACAATGTTGTCACAAATATGCATATATCTCGTATTCCATTCTCTCCACATAGTGTCATACAAAACACGTTCCGAAATAAAAAAATTTTGAGGCAATATATTGCCTTTGCCATCCATCGTGCATGATGAAATGCACCCGGCATTTTAAAAGAAAATCCAGGAACCGTCCCGCCAAGAAACACTATAACCAGCTCTAGAAGTTCCTTGTAGCCATCTCTTGGTTGCTTTATTCGCCATTGTTGAGATGCAAATTCCACCATTACTGATGTATCTCCAATCATACCTTTTACGTGCTGGTCATCAATTCCAGTTTTAAAATTATTTAAAATCACAACCTACTATTGATCCAGGTCTTCCTTTTTTCCTTTGGTTAAGGAGATATAACTTATCTTCCTCAGTTTTAAGCATATCTAAGGCAGAAGCATGAGCGATATCAAAAAGGTCGTCGAATTTGTCTGTAAAGGCTGTCTCAAGTTGTTCTTGATGTGCTGATCGGCGTTTGCAATTTCTTTGCAAGTTCCTCCATTCGTTGTATAAAGATTTTACTTTCGAAACACATTTGTCCACGTTCCTAATTGGAATTCGCGCCTTACTCCATATGACCTCGACTTCTTTTACGACAAGGTAAGCGCTTTGGGTAAGTTCTATTTTAACTTTGCGCATATTGTAAAATAACACACGCAAAACTTGCACATTTGAAGGTAACTTAGCACCGATTATTTGACTTTCATCATAGTCGAGCAGATATAACATTTCTTGTTGTCTCGTATTCATTTTTCCTTTTGTTTTCTTAAAGTTAACTTTTAAATTATTTACACTTTTCTGTAGACCAATTTCATTTTTTATAATTTACATTTTTGTCACTTACATTTTTACTTCATCAAAAATCAGCTGTTTTGGTTTATATTACAAAATCAGTGATGTGTGGACGGAAAGGGTAAAAAAAGTACATTTACCATATTTATGAAAAGCTTCATTAAATGCATAAAACTTAAATAAAAAGTCGTCAATTCTTTTAGTGCATACACGATGACTTGTTACAACTTTATCCATTTCCTAATTTCATGATTTAAAAAAAATAATATTCGCATTAAGGCTAATATTTCCAAAGTACATGGGTTAAAGCTGTCTTGTAAAAATTATTTAGTAATTAAAAGTGATAATCCAATTAAATAATTTGCAGAAGCAATTTCAGTCAATTTTGGTTAAAACGTAGTTATAAGTTCAAAATTTAATAAAATACAGCCAAAAATTAAATTTCCTTGAAATCCGATAACTTCTAATCGCTCTACAGAAAAAACCAGCGCACGGATATGTATAATATTTTACATTTCTTATGTTTATGATATATATAAAAAAATAGTAGAGAGCAATTTTGAATTCTAAAAATTTTCTTTAATAAAAATTGCAAATATGTAAAAATGTTACTTTTATGTACCCCTACAAATTACTGCCCATTTTTATATCGCAAGTTAAAATAGGTTAGCGATATCCCAGAAAGCTAATACTTTTTACCTGAGTAGTTATCAACAAACTTGGTACAAAAAAAAATATTTTGCGAAATTTAAAAGCAACAAAAAACATTTTTTTTCTTATATAATAGTAAAATTTGACATACTTTCCATATTTTCGGGGCGCTTGAGGCACGCCTTCCCCTTACGCGATCACCATAATTTTTTGCACAGGGTATTTTGATGCTAAAACGAATATTTCTAGGGGGAGTTAGAGTATAAAATCAAAAGTTGAAATTTTTGGCGCACCCTAATGTGGCTATATCAAAATCTAAAACCGATTAACTCCAATAAGAAGTATTTGTTCCTAAAAAAAGAAAACTCTCTCTGCCAAATTTCGTACTGATCGGATATATAATACAGCGCTTACATATCGAATCGGTTGAAACATATATATGGGAGCTATATCTACATCTGAACCGATTTTCGCCGAATTTTGCAGTGTTTATTTATATAATAAGAAAACTTTCTCTGTCGAATTTCGTACTGATCTGATATAAAATACAGTTTATACAGCGCTTACATGTCATATCGGGGTAACAAATATATGGGGGCTATATCTAAATCTGAACCGATTTTTACCAATTTCAATAGGGATCGTCCTTGGGCCAAAAGAGAGCACTGTGCTGAATGTCATCACAATCGGACCTTAAATACGGCCTGCACTTTGATTACAACGATACATCTACAGACGGACGGACATGGTAAAATCGACCGAGGAAGTGATTCCAAGTCGATCGGTATAATAAACGATGGGTCTATCTCTTATCCCTCTGGTGTTACAAACAAATGCACAAACTCATAATACCCTGGACCACAGTGTGGGGTGATGAGAAACTCATTAAAGTAAATATATAAATAAAGAGTTTTAACATTTCACAAAATTGTTGCCATTAGTGTGAGAGGTACTAGAAGGGGCGTGGCATAATATATATTTTTATCTATATATATAAAGAAGAATGTGTGTTTGTTTGTTGGTTTGTATAATGTTTTTATAGTGCATACAATCCAATGAAAATGAGCGTTATTGACACCCCCTTTTGGTGCCTCCCACACAAATGGACTATTTTGCACCAAAACAAAACAACATATAATTTTAATACCAGTGCATGTAAATACTTGAAATTTTGTACAGTGTAATATTTTTATAGTAATTACAGTCCATTAAAAAATGGGCGTTATTGCCATGCCCCTTTTGATACCTCCCACACAAAGGTACCAGTTTCTACGAAAAGGTAACAGCTTATAAATTGTATACTAGTGCACATCATCAAGGTTTTAAAGTACCTACTGTCTGCCGAAAAAGGGGCGTTATTATCACGCCCCTTTTGGTACCTCCGCACAAACGTACCATTTTGTACAAAAATACTCATGCATATCAATACTCAAAATTTCTGAATACTCAAATTTTCCTACAGTCCTGTAAAAAATTGGAGTTATCACCACACGCGTTTTAGTACCAGCCACACAAAAAGAGCAACGACATACCAATGTTAAATAGTTCATAATATTAATAGTGTTTAAGTTTGAAAGTCAAACTATCATACCTAATTAAGTGTACCATGGTATTTGTTTATGGTACTTCCCTTCTCGCTAATATCTATGTACTCCCTTTGTTACAACACTGAAAGAGTACCTTTGTAGATATTAGCGAGTAAGTATTTTGACATTTCCCCGCGAATGACCCCACCTTTCACCGTCTAATCAATCGCTTACGATCACTCAAATCGACGGCATCTCGAATCTCTGCATATTGTTGCTGTCGTGTACATATCGTTGTACTTTAAAAAAGGTAATCTTGTTTACCAATTACTGATTAAATAAATTAGAGCTTACGGCTCCCTTTTAATATTTAAAATTGAAAACTATTGTTTTTATTTATTTATTTTAGTTTCGGCACCAACATTTTGGTCACTTCAACCGGGATAAACCGAGCCTATCGGATAAGTGTGCGTGCGTGTGTTAATCGGTTTGTTGTTTTTTTTTTCGCCAACAGCAGTCATCGCCATCATCACAGCCTTCATCCACCTCGAATCAAATATAATTGATTTCAATAAAAATAAAGGTTTGTGTAGAGCAGTTTTTTTTCTAAAACAGTGAGTCGGGAATATTTGAATAAAAAAGTGTTAAATTTTTGGAGAAAAAAAAGGTCGTTTTACAACGCGTCGCGAAACCCTCCCGCTACCAGTCTCGTCATTACGTTGTTCGTGGTATATACAAACGCACATACATACCTGTGTATGTCCGTCTGCTCTTTTGTGAGAAAATAATTGTCAAAAATTTAAATAAATTAAATTTATTTTGTAAATAAACAGTGAAATAGTGTATTTTTTTTTGGATATAGTGCGGTTGTTTTTATTTTTTCTTCTTCTTCTTCTGCTGTGTTAGCAAAGAAGTGTTTTTGTTTTAGCTCCGCTTTCTCGCGAATAAAACTAAATTTTTACGAAACCTTTAAGGTCAAAAACCGTTTGAATTTGCTAACTAAAGTCAGCTTTTCCAAGGTAAGTTGGAGTATTGCGATTCTGCTGGCACTTTCTGCAGGATAATTTTATTAAAATTTTTCTAATTCTTGTGCCGGTAGACATTTTTGTCTGGAAATTATAATTTCCATAGTTTCTGTTTTGTTGTTTCGCATTAGTGTGAAAGAAATAGAACTGCGTAAAGTGTTTTGTTTGTTGTAGTACCAGTGTATGATATTAGGTACGAGACGGAATGGAACACCAGGCACTCGTTCAATGGTGGTGGGTAACCTACTTTTACCGAGTAACAGATGGTTACTTTTTGTTAGGTGTAATTAATACACGTCTCTAGTTAGTGGTAACGCAGAGTGACGCAACGTTATAGTACGTAACGGAACGTAACTCCGCGTTACGTGTATCGTCATTTATTGTAAAACTGAGGAATTAAAAAAAGACATTAAATAGAAATTACAAACGCTAATTAAATAGAAAAATGAGTGATAACTGCAGCTTACGGTTGGCCGATGCTTTTATGGCAGATGATTCGGCATCCAATGCCTCCTCAACAGCCTCGAAAAACTCAGTGAAGAACGCACGTCTCAGCATAAGGAGACTTAGCAAGAAAGCAAGCCTTAACGAGAGCGAAATAAATAGATTGGCCTCTGCAAGGAAAGTCGTAGAGGAACATGAAAGGGCGAAAGGCAGTGACAGTGGTTCTCTGATTGACGCCATGAGGGTTGTTGGTGTCTCAGGAGATACCCGATCGGAGTGTCTGTCTTCAACAGATAGTGTCTTCTTCTTGAAGGTGAAAGAAGCCTTTAAATTGAAGCAGAAGCTGTCTGCTAAGGACGATGACAAGCTCACTACAGACGAAAGGCGCCGGCTCTTAAAGGCCAACAAAGAAATATTGTACCAACAAAGAAATATTGGAATGTAATGAAACAGGTAACAAAACTACATACAATAAAAAGAACTTTCACCCTACCAACTGCGATTCCTTAGCCACAGCTAGGGAAACACAGTTCCCAGAGGATGGTACAGATGACCCATGCTCGTCAAACCACCTCAAGGTTAGGGGAAAGATGGACTTCACAAGGACCTTGTTTCCAGCCCATCGGCAGCCTCGAAAGGAAGACCGAGCACTTCAGCTCAAACCCCCGCCGAGAAAACCGATGGGTTTAAGATTCCAGTAGACAATGTGTCATTCAACCCTGAGTCCGAGGAACTTGGAGGCCACAAGAGAAATAGGTCGAAAGATACAGGCTCAGCAAACATCACGGTGATAAAAAAGCCAAAAAAAAGATCACGGGACAAATATCTACAATGAGGGCTGTATCAGCGTAGCCATTGTAGATGACGGTAATGAAGACCGTAGAATAAAAGAGTCAAACTGGAAACGACTAGAGAGTAAGTTGTTTTTCGAGGTATCAGAAAAGATACGAGAAGGTGCCGGGGAGACCCCCTACTTTGGCAACGTCATTACGAAACAGGGATATAAAATCCTCCATTGTAAAACAAAAGGTACAGTGGATTGGCTGGATAGTTGCATTAAGGGTCTAACGCTGTGGGATGGCGCCAAGTTAAAACTCATTCCAGAAAACGAACTTAAAAAACAACCGAGGGTCAGGCTATTTATATCTGGCCCCATCATGCCTAAAGACCGTTTGCTCGAGATGTTAGTGGCACAAAATATTAGTAATTTCCCTACGAATGATTGGCAAATTTTAAAAATGGACCCACCAAATGAAGCCGGAAGGAGTATAATATTGGCATTAAACCAGGATACTATAGAAATGTTGGAAAAAAAAACGGATTTAGAGTAAGCGTAGGTTTAACCAGTGTCTACGCCAGACCCATAATCGAGGTGGAGGAAAGATTGAAAGCCATTTCAGTGAGTAATCAATGATGAAATTCATACAAATAAATCTCCATCATTGTGAACTGGCTTCTACCAATCTTATCCTCCATTTACATAGGAACAACATAGACGTCGCCCTAATCCAGGAACCTTGGATAAAAGGGAACCAAATTAATGTCCTGACAGATCCAGACTACAGTTTATGCTATGGAAATTCTAATAAAAAGAGATCTTGCATCTTGATTAAAAAGATCATAAAGTGTTTTATTTTAAATCAGTTTTCTAATACTGACCTAACGGCCATGATTATAAATATAGATGCGAGACAGTATATAATCGCAACGGCCTACTTTCCGCACAATGATATGGTAGAACCACCTCCACTGTTGGTTAGAGACCTGATAAGCTACTGTCAGGATAAAAAAAGGAATTTTCTAGTAGGATGTGATGCAAACGCTCATAACACTCTTCGGGGCAGCACGGATACCAATCCCAGGGGAGACTCTCTAATGGAGTTCCTCCTAGAAAAACAGTTGATAATCCACAACAGACGTACGGACGCCACTTTTCAAACCAGAAGCAGAAAAGAGGTACTCGACCTTACGTTCGGTGACCGATCCATGAAATTTACTATCAGAGACTGGAAGGTGTCCAAAGAAGTCAGTTTTTCTGACCACAAATATATTGAATTCAACTTAGCGCAAAAAGATGCTGAAGCAGAAATATTTAGGAATCCAAGAAGAACAAACTGGGACAAGTTCGGAGAAGCCTAAAAAACATATGTCAACCAATTGTAATTTTTACCAAAATACGCAGAAGATTGACAATGCTGTTCAAAACATAGAAAGGAGTCTAATAATCTCTTATCAGAAATCATGTCCAATAAGCAAACCAAGAAACAAGAAACACAAATCCTGGTGGAATAATGAACTAAAGGAGAAAAAAGAGGGCTTTATACAACTTAGCCAAAAACTCTGGCACAGACGAATCTTGGGATGAGTACAAAACTAGTTTAAAGGAATATAAAAGAGAAACAAGGAAAGCTAAGCGGATAGATTTTGTCAGATTAATAGAAGAACTATCAAATGTAAAAGACACTGCCAGGTTGCGGAAGATGTTATCAAAGCAACATCACAACCATTTTCTACAGAAAGAAAATGGTGATTGGACTAGATCACCAGAATAAACTATCGACCTCCTACTACGCAAACACTTTCCAGGTTGCGAATTAGGGAAAACTCTAGACAAGGGGACCTTCAAGGACAACTCGAATGATAATCTTGAAATACACAAAGTCGTCACACCAGCCAGGGTAAAGTGGGCTATCGACAGTTTTGGCCCTTTTAAGTCGCCAGGGGCGGATGGTATATACCCATGTCTGTTGCAAAAATCTTTAGAGCCTGCCTGGAAAAGGCGTATGTTCCAGCATCTTGGCAAAAGGTAAAAGTAGTGTTCATCCCGAAAGCCGGAAAAATTCAACATAGTAAGGCGAATGACTTCCGGCCGATCAGCTTATCATCATTCTTAATGAAAACTCTAGAAAGAATTATTGACGAGAAGTGCCAACATGCATATATGAAAGGAAAATCTGTAGATTCAGCACTCCATTCTGTTGTGTACTATTTAGAAAGAGCCTTGTCTTTTGACGAATATACGCTGGCTACCTTCCTTGATATTGAAGGAGCCTTTAATAACACAAAAATTGAAGCGGTAACAGCAGCATTAAACCGTGCGAGAGTAAAATCATATTTAACCGATTGGCTTTCTGCCATGCTGACCCATAGAAACATATCGTCTGAAATGAGTGGTCACAAAAGAGTAGCGTTAGCAACAAGGGGCTTACCACAAGGAGGAGTGATATCCCCTTTATTATGGCTATTAGTAGTAGACGAAATTCTACGAACTCTAACGAACTTTGGAGTGAAAGTAGTAGCGTACGCGGATGACATAGCTATCTTGACCTCAGGAAAATTCCTGCAGACAATATCGGGTATCATGGATAGATCTATTAATATTCTAGCGACATGGTCACCCAAGTGTGGCCTTGGAGTAAACCCAACGAAAGCAGAGATTGTACTTTTTAGTAGGGCAAGGAAAATACCGACTTTCACCATGCCATCCCTAGAAGGATGTAGACTTCAGCTATCCAAATCCGCTAAGTTTCTTGGAGTAATACTCGACTCTAAGCTTAACTGGATAGAAAATACGAATGAAAGAGTAAAGAAATCCTTCGCGGCATTGTATGCGTGCCAGAAACTAGTAGGTAACAAAAGGGGGATGAAACCTAAGCTTTATCACTGGATATACACCGCGATCGTTCGACCAATTGCCAGCTATGGATGTCATGTCTGGTGGACGATAACAAAGTATAAAACTCACACAATGAAATTAAGTAAGATAAATAGAGTGTCACTGCTTCATCTCACGGGAGCTATGAGAACGACTGCAACAACAGCTCTGGAAATTATCATGAACATTCTCCCCCTGGATATTTTTATACAAGAAACCGCAGAAATGATTTTAGTAAGGCTAAATGAACTAAACCAGATCGGCAGGGCACCTGTCCGACAGACAAAGATACTTGAAGATGGAGTTGACCTTCCACACACGGATTACTCACTGTGTGAGACCTTTATAGAAGAGGATTTTACTATGATTATTCCCTCCATTGTAGACTGGAAGGAGCAAAATATAGTTTATGGGAAATTAAACTTCTATACCGACGGATCAAAAATGATTGACGGCACAGGCAGTGGCATTTTCTGCAAGGAGCTAAACATTCGCGAATCCTACAAACTACAGAATGAATGTAGTATATTTCAAGTGGAAATATACGCAATCTTAAAAGCTGCGGAAGTTATATCAATGAGACCGATATTCAACAGCGATATCAGTTTTTTCATTGATAGCCAAGCAGCAATAAAGGCGTTATGGGGACCGGATATAAGGTCAAAAGTAGTCAGCCGCTGTCGTAGAGAATTTATGATTCTCACAGAACAGCATAAAATTACTCTGTGCTGGGTGCCAGGCCACAAAGATATCCCGGGTAACGAAGAAGCAGATGCTTTAGCTAAGAATGGAGCACGCCTTACAGGGGGCGATGATCCGCATGTTTTACCACCTTCGTCTCACTGTTTTTCCAGGATCAAAGAGAAGAGCGGGGAGAAATGGCACAGACGGTGGGACACCTCTACAGCTTGTGAACAGACAAAACTACTCTGGGACGAAAAGGAATCGCGAATTCTGAACGCCTACTAAGGATGAAGAGGGATGAACTAAGGGCCGTAATTAGCGTAGTAACGGGGCATAATTCCTTAGGAAAACATATGGTATCAGAAATGATGACTTATGTAGATGGTGTGGGGATGCTGACTATTCGGAAGATGGTTATCACTTCCATTGTCAGTGCCCTGCCCTATGCAAAAGAAGAAAAAGGATTCTCGGCTCTTTTTATTTCCAGACATTAACGGAAATTCGAGGCTACGACCCAACAAAAATATTGGCATTCATCAGGGCTTCAAAATGGCGCCCATAATATTAAAAAACATCCGGGGCTTACATGAGTACAGATCCCGCGGAAATAATCCACAATATAAAAGGAAATCGGAAGAGAAGAACCAAAAACAACAACATGAGGAATAGCAATGGATCAAACATGGCCCTTAGGCACTAGACCAGCTCTAGTGTCATCCTCTTATAACCTAACCTAGTGCGGTTGTGTTAATTTTCTTTGGTTTTAAATCGTGATATTCGCTGAATTAATTATTTTTTTTTTCGAAAGACGTATTGCCGTTGGCAAAACATTATTCTAATATCACTAGCCAACAGTCGTTTTGTTATTTGGTTCTAGCATAGTTTTTCTCATTGATTTTGACCTAATGAACACGAAAATGAGTTTTAAAAATTTTTCTGTCGATTGGTTTTCGAGATACAAATTTTTGAACTTTTTTTTTAAATTTTTGGAGGTACACTTACAATTTTGAGCATATCTTCCGTCTTCTTTGACGTATTTGATCCTACTACTACTCAAATTAAAGCAAATTGAGCCGTCTACAACTCATTCTCAGAAGATTTTCAAATCGGGTGAGTAGTTTTGATGTTGGCGGCTTAAAAAGGTTAAAAAACTGCGTTTTTTAGTAAAAATGTGGCAAAAAAATTCATATAAAATATAAAACGCGATGCTAACAGCGATTTTGGTTTTTTACGTATAGCTGGCATTTTTCCAAAGCACTTACTTAACAAAATCTGACAACAAATGGCGGACTTATATTTTTTTTGGTATAAGACCGAAATTCCGCTATTTCACGATATTTTGATTTTCATTATTTGCACAGCTAACCTACTAGGAGGGATCGAAAAAGCAAGTTTTTTATAATCCTTTTGGAATAGAACGGAACAGTTGCTCCTATACATAAGTTACTTCTGTTCAAAATTTCACCACCCTGGGTTAATGTCTTCTGTTCTGGCAAGGGACGTGAAATTTCAAAAATTTAGTGAAATCAGCAATTATTTTTTTTGGAAATTTTTTTCAAATGTCACAGCACTTTGCAGTTTTGATAAAATTTTTAAATTAATATTAATAACACAAATATTTCATATTTGTAAAAAACCTATTTACAATACCGTAGGGACGTTTCGTCGAAAATGGTATAATGAAAATGCAGAACATAGAAACACAGGTGCATTTTACGATACGAATTTTGGCAAACCCACTTTACATGTACAAAATTGTTTGGAAAAAACGTTTACGTAATTTTTATGATTCTCAGAATTAAAAAAAATAAGTAATACACAAATAGTTATTTAATTTTTATGATTGTGGTTGCAGAGTAATATACGCTTCTGAATGTGCGTGGACGCTCTTCGTGTTCCTTTATGACTGCTACTCCGTTCACAGTCAATTAAAGGGAAAAAAGGGAATTACACTTTTAAGTGCATATAATACCTACCCAACAAGTAAGACAATGAGTAAAAGACTACGTGTGTTCGGGTGTTTGAACAATCCAGACAATTTCTGCAATGTTTGTGGCGATTTTATAAAGAATAATCACGCACACACGTTTACTCCAGCAGTGCAATTGCACTATTTGAATTATTTTGGTATTTCGCCAAATATCACAGAACCATGGACACCTAAGTCGCTATGTGATCTTTGCTATATAATCCTAACCAACTGGGCAGCTGGCGGAAGGTAAGAATTTTTATTTAAACACATTAAGCAAAGCAAATATAGTAATTTATTTTAATTTTAGGCGCCATATGAAATTCGATACACCAATGATGTGGAAAAAGCCGCTATGCCATTCCACAGACTGTTATTTTTGCCTCACCACAAACAGTGGGGTAGGGAGATTTTTAAAATGGAACTACGCTCAAGTGGGATCGTTTGCACTTCCAGTACCACATTCGAATGATGTACCATATCCAGTGTGCCCTGGTGCATCTCTTCAAAAAGCAGAATCGTCAGATCAAGAGTCCGAGTCAAGTGCAAGCGAATTTGGGGCGTGCAGAAAGCGAAAATTACTGTCACAGGCCGAACTAAACGATTGGGTGCGCGATTTTGGTCTCACTAAGGAGAAATCCGAACTTTTTGCGTCTCGGATGGTACAGTGTGGATTTGCGGATTCAGAAGTGAAAGTAACAGCGTACAGGAAGCGTCACCAGCAGTATGCAAAATTTTATACAAAGAAAGACGAAATATGTTTTTGCAGCGACATTTCCGGCTTGTTCCAAGAGCTTCACCATATTCACAACCCCAATGAATGGAGGTTGTTTATTGACAGCAACAAAGAGAGCTTGAAGGCAGTTCTCTTACATAATGGGAATGAAAAGCCATCTCTTCCTATTGCTCATGCGGTTCATTCAAAGGAGAACTATGAAACTATGAACATTTTGCTGAAATGCATAGAGTATAGCAAATATAATTGGAAAATATGCGCCGACCTCAAAGTTGTGGCCATTCTGTGTGGACTCCAAGGAGGCTATACGCGACATTGCTGTTTTCTGTGCCTTTGGAATAGCCGCGCTGATGATCAGCATTATATTCAAAAAAAATGGCCGGAACGAACGAAACCTGTAGTTGGAGAAGCGAATGTTCAGCGCAAACCACTAATAGAGAACCGTGAAAATATAATACTTCCGCCGCTGCACATAAAATTGGGTTTGATAAAAAATTGGACAAAGAAGGTGAAGCTTTTGCCTATTTACGGTCAATTTTCCCTTACCTTTCGCTGGCAAAAATTAAAGAAGGAGTCTTCGCAGGACCCGAGATAAAAAAATGTTGAAAGATGAAACATTCCCGAAACTGTTATCACCCATCGAAGCCGCAGCATGGAATTCCTTCAGGCTTGTTGTGGAAAACTTTTTAGGAAACAACAAAAGCGATAATTATAAGGACATAGTTGAGGATCTGGTAAAGAACTATGAAGCAATGGGTAGGTTTTTTTTGAAACAAATGTTAATTTAAATAGCGTTTGAATTCTCGTTTTTTTTTCATTTTTGGGTAGGAGTGCACATGTCACTTAAAATACACTTTCTGCATTCTCATTTGGATTTTTTCCCTGAGAATTTAGGAGACGTGAGCGACGAACACGGCGAGCGCTTTCATCAGGAATAGAAGGCTATGGAACGACGCTATCAGGGCATCTATGACACGGCTATGATGGGTGACTACATTTGGACCCTAATACGTGAGACCAATTGCAGCGAATACAAAAAACAAAGAAGAAGTCAGCTGTTTTTCCGCATGGCATAAAATGTACAGTTATATCTTTGTTTCTACTCATTTTTTTTGGGCGTTGATTAGTTTAGTTTAGCTAACCTGGCACATCCATTTCTAATTGTGCCATACATTGAGTATGTAGTGCTCTAAATAAATTAAAAAATAATATACTAAGACTAATTTGTTTATTTTAAATTAAGTTCAAATGTATTTATTCGTTTGCGTTGGGTAGGTAAGCTGTGCAAATAATATAAAAAAAAAAATATAAAATTTAAAAAAAAAAGTTCAAAAATTTGTATATCGAAAACCAATCGACAGAAAAATTTTTAAAACTCATTTTCGTGTTTAGTATGTCAAAATCAATGAGAAAAAGTATGCTAGAAACAAATAACAGAAAATTTTGTTATTTGTGGCCTAGTGTATTCAGTGCAATTTTCCGATTTACAACAACAACAATATTCCTTCAAGCCCGCCGCCAAAATACATTGTTTTTAAGCGTCTTTCCGTCCGTCCAAGCGCCAACAGACGGTTCAGTGCCCACATACTTTGCATATACGTTCATACAGGGTGGCTGATATCTAATGCAACAACGTAAAGCGCTATATTTTTTTTTAAATTTTATTGTTTAAAAGCAAAAAATTTCGGAAATAACATAAAATTTTAGAAAAAGTTTAGATTTGTTCGAATTGGCCACCTTTGGCACGAATTATGGCCTTCAAATCCATCACACGCTACACGAAAGTGGCTCTGCGGTATTTTGGCCCACTCCCGGCGAAGCGCCGTCTTGAGATGATCGATACTTTGGTATTTTTAGTGCGAATCTTACTCTCTAAAATGCCCCAGGCGCAAAAGTCCAACGGATTGAGATCCGGAGACCTTGTTGGCCATTGTGCGGTAGAAATAAAGCGAGGAACCTCCTTTTTAAGCCATTCTTGGTTGACGCGTGCTGAGTCCTGTTGGAATGTCCATGTTTGTGTGCCCAGGGCTTCAATACTGTCTTTAGGACATTTTCCCTATAATATTCGGCATTTATTTTGACCCCATGAATACGAGCGGGGAGCGACCATCGGCCGTTACGGCGGCCCACACCATTACCATCGGCGGCGCTTGAGTTCTTGTGGCCAATCGAAGGTGTACATTTTCAGCTGACCTCTTTGGCAAGTAAACCCGATCATTTTGTTTGTTCACAAACTGCTCAATTTGGAATGGCTTCTCATCGGAGAAAACCGATTTCGGTAACTGGCCACTTTCGTGCAAGCGAAGCAACTCCTTGGCTCTTTCCAGTCTAACTTTTTTTGTGCATCGGTGAGCTCTTGCACTTTTTGGAACTTCAATGGCTTTAGTCCAAGCTCATTTTTTAATATGTGTTGTATCCGTTCTCGCGATATGTTCAGCTCACGAGCAATTTTTCAACCACTGCGGCGTGGATTTCGATCAAATCTGGCCTTCACTTTTCGGATCATTTCTGGTGTTGTTACCGTTTTTTTTTCGTCCACTTTTTGGACGCGATGCAACACTGCCAGTATCACGGTAACGAGCAATGGCACGAGAAACAAAAGATTTATTCACATTTAAATGCTGGAGGGCTCTAACGATATCCACTTGTGTTTTTCCACCCAAATATAAAGCAATCACGCTTGAATTCCATCACGAATAACTTTTTTTCTGAATCTGAAGATCAAAATGCTTTTGTAGGCTTGTAAACAATAAAATGAACTGTCACTGAAATAAATCTGTCAGATATCAGACTAGCGGTTTAGAAATGATAGCAACCTGAAGTTGGATGCAATACATATCAGCCACCCTGTATATACGTACGTATATAAGGGAATTACATAAAGACAAACAAAAGCTGAGTTCTTTTATTTCTCTTTTGTTTCGTTTTTTGGTTTTCGGTGCGCTACAGTCGTTGCGTCGGTCAAGTGAATTTAAAATAAATTTTGTTACATAAAAAATTATTTAGTGAAATTTTTTTACGGTTTCGTGTAACTTGTTTTTTAGACAAAATTTTCGGGAAAAAATTTACGTGCACCCTACATACGGTCAAATTCGACTTTTTTAAATAAAAGTGAAATTTTTTGTCTTTTTTCGATTATTTTTTGATTTGCGTTCGATTGGGAAGTTTTTCGTTGGGTTTCAATACATCGGTACGTGCACCCTACAGTCGGCCAACCCAACTAATAATCGGATTTTGAAGTATTTTTCAAGTTTTTTCGGAATTTTCGAATACCGTGCTATCGGTACACGTGATTTACGTTCGACATTCGTTAAATTTCTATATTTTCGAGAGAAAATATTAATTTTAAAAATATTTCGGTACACGAAAAGATTTTTTTTTTATTTTTGAAATTTAAATTTTATTTTTTATCTTGAATTTTTCTTATATATCGTATTTTTTTTAAATTTCAAAGAAAATTTTAGATTTTTTTCTTCGTTGATTTTGTCGATTTTACAGCGACTTTTGGTTTTCTTGAAATTTTTGCAATTTTTGAGCTTTTTCCATTTTTTTTTTGAGATTTTCGATTTTATCATTTTGGGACTCGCGTTTTTGGTGCATTTTGACATTGGTCACCTGTGTTATTGGAACTCAGGCAAAGCTTCATCTACATTCGGTAGATAGTATTTTTTTTTAATTTTTTTTGGGTTTTTGTGCTTTTTGACATTGGTCTACTAAGTTATTGGAACTTAGGCATAGCGTACCCTACATTCGGTGGATAGGTTTTTTGGTGGATTTTTTCATTTTTTTCGACTTTTCGCTAAAAGGAACTAAATTTCATTGGAAATTCTTGGTGTTCCGAACCATTTCAATTTACATAAGTAAATTTTCGATTTTGTCTTTATACAGTCCAGAAGTTAGATTTTTGTTGATTCTTTGGGGAATTTTGTTCGCTTTAATCGATTCTCGTGTGATTTTTTGGAAACTTCCTAGACAAAATGTCTCTCACTCCTCTCGATATTTTCATAAGAGCTTCGGATGCTCTTATTAAATTTAATGCAAACTTTGTTGCAGAAAAGGACGAAGAGCTTGATTTGTTTATTCTTGAGGTACGAAGCTCGGAGGTCAATAAAGTTTGGCAACGAGTTCAGGAAGCGTACGAAAAATATATTAGTTATTTGCAGACTACAAAGACTGTAGAGAAAAGCGACATCGACGCTGCGGACAGCAAATATGAGTCTTCGTACTCAACATTTATGAGGTGTCTAGCGACAATTAATAGGAAATTGTCAGAGTTCCGAAACTTGCGCTGGTCTTCGAGGACATACTTATCGCCTTCCGAATCTGAGCATTCAATTCGGTCTGCTCCTAATGATTCGGTAGCGAATGAAACGCTCCTTCCGAGACCCCTTCCCACCGGTCGAATAGGGAAAGGAGACAAATGGCGTCTATGGGTGACGTCATGCACAATCTGGTTCTGCCTCCATGTGATGTCGACGTTTTTGAGGGAGATTTTATATCCTGGCAATGTTTATAAACAATTCTCGACTTAGCGACATTGAGCGATTATGTCATCTGGTACATAAAACCAGTGGGGAAGCGCGAGACCTGACCTTCCGGTTTTATCAAGTGAGACTAGTTCGGGGTTAAAATCGATACAACGCGGTATTAATGGCTGTCTTTCAGCACTATCTACTTACGATATAAGTACGGACAATTGGGATCCGATCCTGATCTTTATTTGCCTGCAACGTTTGCCGAGGCTTACCCATTCTTTAAGGGAACAAAGTATCAGGGACAAATCAGCTCTTTCTTCGTGGAAAGAGATGGATACCTTTCTTACGGAAAGGATTCGCACTCTTGTGTGCCTTAGCGACCTTCGCGAACCCGAAGAAGGTTAGGACGCATTTTACAAATGCAACCTCTCCGAAGCCTTCTCGTGCCCAGACTAATAGTAGCTGTGTACTCTGCCCTAGACACAGGCATAAACTGTCAAAATGCCATCGGTTCAAACAACTTTCACCATCGGAAAGGTATTCTGTAATCAAACGACATAATTTATGTTTAAATTGTTTGGCCAAGGGGCATGACGTCAGAAATTGTTCGAGTGATCGTCACTGTTCGAAGTGTGAATCTAGACAGCACACATTGTTACATCGTGATGTTACGAATTCCACCTCAGGTAATTCTGGGTCGAGACCTCCTGCAGCTACTCAATCTTCGAACCCCCCTCCTGCAGAATAACCTCAACCATCCACATCGGCTGGATGTTTTCCGCGCCAGGTATTTCACGCTGCTCAGAGCAGAGCTGTGCTTTTGGGAACAGCAATGGTGAATATTGTTCACCAAGGTGCTTCGTACCCTGCTCGAGCGTTGATTGACCCTGCTTCTGAAGCCTCCTTTTTAACGGAGCGCTTGCAGAATAGGTTGAAGTTGCCTGTGCACTCAACCAATGCAACAATTTCGGGTGTCAATCGAGTTATATCTGCCACTTCAAGAAAAGTTTGTACGGTGAAGATTGGGACAGCATGCGACGCGTCGATAATCTTAGAAACGACAGCTCTGATTTTGCCCACCATGTCTGGAAATCTGCCATCCTTTACGGTAGCAGCCGATTTTAAGAATCAATTGCCAAATATTCGATTAGCAGATCCAAATTAGTTTGACACTCGACCTGTTGATCTACTGATAGGAGCGGACCTCAGATTCTCAAGGGAGGATCTCTTCAGATTTCGTCAGGAACCCTGCTTGCCCAGAATTCTATATTTGGTTGGCTTATCACGGGTCCGGTCCCGGCCAATCAAATTCAGACTTTCGCTACGACTTTGGAAATTTCTGAATAAGATAGCATAAATAGAACGCTTTTGCGTTTCTGGGAACTCGAGGAGCCTCCAAAACGTAGTATTTTGTCGCCTTCGGATAAGGTTTGCGAGGAAAATTTTGTACGTACGACCCGTAGAGATTCGGAGGGTAGGTATATCGTTACTTTACCCATCCGAACTTACCTTACCTCACGGGAATACTTAGGCGAGTCGAGGGCAAGCGTTCTTAAACAATTCTACCGTAATGAATCGTCATTACTTCGGAAGCCTGACGTGAAGACAGTTTATGATAAGGTCGTCACAGAATATTTGACATTGGACCACATGAGGCCAGTGAATGCGCCTTCTTCGATTGAGAAGTTGTCTTGCTATCTACCTCATCACCCGCTCATTAATATGGAAAAGCAAACTAGCAAACTTCGCGTGGTTTTTAATGCGTCCAACAAAACATCGAACGGAAAAAGTCTGAACGTCATCCTTCATGTTGGACCTACGTTGCAGGAAGACTTAGTCCTTCTTATTCTCAGATGGATAATGTTGCAATTTGTATTTAACTGCGACATTACGCAAATGTACAGACAAATTCGGGTCGATCCTGCGCATACGCCCCTTCAACGAATTCTTTTTAGAGATTCTCCCACAAAACCGGTAAAAGATTTCGAACTGCAAACAGTGACCTTCGGTGTGAACTGCGCCTCATATCTTGCCATTAGCTAGCTGACGACACCGAGAATGAGTTTCCTCTTGCGGCTCATATCTTGCGTAAGAGTATGTACGTCGATGTTCTTGCGGGAACCCACGATCCTGAGACTGCTTTGGTCGCTCGGGACCAATTAATCGCAGCTCTCGCGTCAGCTAAATTTGAGCTTCGTAAATGGACAGCGAATGATAGATCAATTTTAGATTGTTTCCCATCTGGCCATTTGGTGGATGCGGAGGTTCTGACTTTTGTGGAGAACAGCGGTTCTAAACCCTTGGGGATTCGATGGAACGCGCAGTTGGACGCTTTTTACTTCGCGGTGACACCTATAGTCAATAAATCTTCCTATACTAAACGGGAAGTTCTTTCTGCTATCGCGAAACTTTTTGACCCCGTCGGCTGGGTAGGTCCAGTGATTGTCATGGCCAAGATGGTCATGCAAAAAGTCTGGCGAGACAACATTGGTTGGGATGACCCGCTCCCACCTTCCACTGAAGGAGAATGGCTAAAATTTGTTGACGCCTATCCTGAAGTGAATTCTGTCCGTATCCCAAGATATGTTAGATATTTTCCGGACTGTAATGCGGAGCTTCATGTCTTTTCGGATGCCTCGGAGAAGGCATACGCGGGGGTGGTTTATCTTCGGATTGAAGCTCTGAATGGGGAAATTTTCTCAAATTTACTATTGTGTAAAACTAGAGTCGCCCCTATAAAATCGATTTCTCTACCTCGACTGGAACTTTGCGGATCCGTTTTAGCTTCGGAACTTTTGAAAACAATCGTGCGAGAGAGTGGTATAGAATTTCGCCAAGTTTATTGTTGGACAGATTCGACTATAGTGCTCGCATGGCTTAGAAAGACGCCTTCGACGTGGACTACTTTTGTAGCGAATAGGGTCTGCCGCATCCAGGAGAACGTTGGCAATCACAATTGGTATCATGTGAGATCAGAAGACAATCCTGCGGATTTGGGCAGTCGTGGTCTTCCTCCCGCGAACTTAGCCTCGTCTGAAATGTGGTGACACGGGCCACAATGGCTCAGTCTTAGTAAATCGGAATGGCCGATTCATGATCTCACCCCCCTTGATACTGATGTAGAAATGCGCTCGATGCGTACTCATGCGTCGTTCTTCTCTAGTTATGAGGATATTCTTGATAGGTTTTCGACTTTAGATCGAGCTTTGCGTGTCGTTGCTTACATGATGAGATTTTTCCGTAGAACTCATCCTGCTCATAGGAGTCAGTACAACGTGACTAGTTCCACGCTTTCGTCTGAAGAAATAAAAGATGTTCGTACTCGACTGGTTGTCGTAGCACAAAAAGCTAATTATGCGGATGAATATAAGATCTGTTGAATAGAACGCAGTTTAATAGTAAAAGTTCTCTTGTTCCTCTAAATCCGTTTCTAGATGATAACGGTGTAATGCGTATGAATGGTAGATTAGCTCGGTCCCCTACCCTTGCCTATTCGGAAAGACATCCTATACTTCTCCCTTACAATTGTCGGTTTTCCAAACTCTTAGTGAACTTCATTCACATGGTTTCTGTTCATGGAGGAAATCAATTGATGTTACGCATCATTAGAATCGAGTATTGGATACCTCGCGTGAAACCCTTGATTCGGTCAGTTGTTCACAATTGTAAGAGTTGTATGTTAGGAAGAAAACGGTCCTGTGGACAGGTTATGGCAGCACTTCCGCCAGAAAGAACCATAATTAATAGGCCATTCACTGTCACTGGGGTAGACTTTGCAGGGCCATTTGACATTAAGTCATATACAGGACGATACTGCAAAATTACCAAAGGATACGTTTGTGTATTCGTGTGCTTCTCTACGAAGGCTATACACTTGGAAGCAGTATCAGACTTATCGACAGCAAACTTCTTGGCAGCCTTTCATCGGTTTATTGCTCGCCGTGGTTGTCCTCGTACCATTTTTTCGGATAATGGAACGAACTTTGTAGGTGCGTCTAGCGAAATTGAGAGGAATTTTAAGGATTTTGTTCGGGAATGAAGCTCTTCCATTTCCTCACAATTCGCGCATCAAAGCCTATCGTGGCGTTTTATTCCAGCTGGAGCTCCACTTATGGGTGGCCTTTGGGAAGCTGGGGTTAAGAGTTTTAAGCTTCACTTTCGAAGACAGGCTCGAAATCTAAAGTATACCTTTGAAGAACTATCGACAGTTTTGGCGAGAATTGAGGCATGTTTGAAAGAGGAGTATTTGAAAACCTTGCACAAGCGGTATAAATGGAAATTTCCGGAACGTGATGTACAAAAGGATGATCTCGTCGTCGTGAAACACGAGCTTCAAGCTCCTACGTCATGGAAATTAGACCGCGTCATTGATGTTCACCCAGGGATCGACGGTCATGTTCGCGTTGCTGACGTCCGCACTGAAAACGGAGTTGTAAGACGACCTATAACTAAGTTGGCCATTTTGACCTATCAATCTCCGCGATTCTAAATTAATTTTTTTTCGCAGTACCATGGAGAAAATTTCGTTTTTCGCTGACGATTTGGAGGACTTCGATGAGTTGATGGAGCTCTCAGAAGATGATCGCCATGGTACTGGTGGTACTCCGACATATTCGGTGGCCGAAGAAGTCGCACTGTGCTTGCCTGCCCCATCTGTTGACACGCCGGTGGCCGATAAACCTGCCGTTCCACAACCTCCCGCTATACCGACACCTACGGTTGAAGAAGCGAAGCCCGGTCCGTCGGTAGGACCTAAGATTGCACCTGTCCCTCTTAGGCAGAGTTGCCGCGTGTGCACTCAATTTCCGTTGCGGTATTGCACTCAATTTCGGGCTATGGCGTACGAGCAGAGGCTTCGGACAGTCGTCATGCATCGGTACTGCCATAGATGTTTGGCCTATTCTCACCAGGCAAGCGACTGTCCAAGCCCGCATAAATGTGCCAAATGCAATGGGGATCACAACACTTTGTTGCATTCTGACCCCAAGGCAGTTGGTACAAAGAAGGCGCCGGGTCAGAAGAAGGTTACCCCCAATCGTCCTCGTCAGGCCAACGGGCCATCGAAACTAAAAAGAGACGTGTCCGTTTCGAGTTCCTCCGTCGGTGCAGTGGGAGTGCTTCAACATGTGGTGTCCTTGTCCCCCAGCTTAGTGGTAAAGCTACGAGCTCCTTGTACCACCATTCCGGTTCGGGCGGTGTTGGACGCATGTGCTGCTCAAAGCCAGATCTGTTCGTCGCTGGTGGATCAACTAAAGCTTCCTGCCTCTTGGATCGATGGGGTTCAATTGTTGCAGAGTGACAGTTGCATCCACCTATGATGCAACCCAGACCTTGTCCTTTACGGCAAGGGTATGTGATCTAGGCCATTCGTCTACGCCCTCCGAGTCGGTTCCGGAACGGATCAAGGGGCACTTTCTAGCCTTTCCCCTCGCCGATCCAACTTTTTTCAGTAAAGGGCGGGTCGCGCTCGTCATCGGACCTGAGATGTACGCACGGGTTGTGACTAGCCGGGTACATGCTACTCTGGGGCTGCCGGTCGCCCACTACACTATTCTTCTTTCCAAATTCTTTTAGAGATTGAAAATCGGTTTATAACTAGCAAAGTTATAGGCGTTCACGTGAAAAAGGCAAGAAACTCGGTTTTTTAACCTTAAATCCGGATTTTGGGGGTGTCCGGCAAATTTCGTAGAACAAACGTTGTTCTACCCGCCAAGACCTACAAGAAAAATAGTATCGCGGTTTTTGGACTATCGCACTGTGTAATAGTCGCAAATAAAAAATTTTAGGACGGAACCAAAGATTTGTTTAGAACAACATCTTTCCAAATACATAATATTTGTGCGTACCAAATATAATATATTTAGAGTGTACCATAAACATTTGTTTATTTCAATCAGAATATGTTTGGGACAATATACTACAGACGCAATTTATATATAGTCTAAAACTTTGCAGATTGGGCAAAAAAGACGACCCGCTTACAAGAAAGTGATAATAAATGTAGGGCCTCATATCAAAACAGAAAGTCAGGCGGGTCCTACTATATAATACCCTACACCTCCTTAGCAATACGCAAAGGGGCATTGCAATAATAACTTGAAGTAATTGGTTTCGTTTCAGTTAAGAAAGTATATAGCTCCACAGCCACGTCAAGGTTTATTCCAAGGAGGTGCTGAAGATGTTGATCGTAATACAACCAGTAAGGAAAGAGTGAAGTCGGGCGGGGCGGACTGTATAATACCCAACGCCATTGTTTGACAACAAATGCATGGATAAAAAATTTTAAATTTTGTTCTCTAGAGCGTCAGGGCGTGACATCGGTGGGGACCTTTATATGGGGGCCATAGCAAAACATACTCCGTTTTTATTATGGACGATTAGGTCCAATATAAAGTGTAAATTGTTAAATTTCAGCAAGATCAATTGAAGAATCCGCTCTGAAGAGCGTCAAGAAATGGCATCGGTGGGGACCTTTATATGGGGGCTATACCAAAACATGGACAGATGTTGCCCATTTTCACTCCGATTTTTACGGGTTTCCCCAGGCATATTCTACTGTTTATACGCATTTAAAATATGAACAGTTGAAAACTACGAATATCAAGAAAAACAGCCGAGGTAGGAACATTTAAAATGGTGTAGTGAGAAAACGCGTGGGCAGAATTCAAAGAATTAAGGCATATTTTAAAGGTACTTGAAGTGCTTTCCGCCAAATGTCTCGTCGGCTGACCGCTACTGACCAAATGTTAATATATTTTTATTTTTGTTCTTCTTTTGTGATTTTCACTATATTTTTATACCCTCACTTTAGTGTGACGAGGATATATATAATTTGTTACGGACAAAAAGTGTAACACATCGAAGGAGTGACCTAAGACCCCAATTATGTATGTTCGGTGGAAATCCGTTTTGAGCCATTGTAAGTCCTTTCAGCAATGTCCGTCCATCTCTCTGTCTATCTGTCCGTCTGTCTGTCTGGCTAGACCGCATCATAACTCTCGAAATGAGTAAAGGATGTGATTGTAAGCTTGAGTGTCCCGTTAGAACACTCATCATCTTACAACATCGATCTTGTTCAGTTTCAGAAGACTTGTTTTCTTTTCATCTGGGTCACCTCACAGTATCTTTGCAGTTGCTCCTACAGTTGCGCTATTCCACACAGTTTTGTGGGCCATCACTGCCCAGTTCTTCAACTCATTCTTTGTGGCTTCGAAAGGTTTCCACTTTTCCAAGAGCAATAGATACCAGGTTTCTAAATCAATTTTGCTGAAACTTTGTAATTTGTATTCTTTTTTGACTAGAATTCATCGCAATAAAAATTTTGCAAATCGGTTCATATTTTGTTATAGTCACCCTATAGAGGTCGCTCCAAAATAGGCTTATTTAAATGATAAATACCACATTTTCTAAGCACTTTAAGCGAATCTTTGCAGTTTTGTGTTTTATTTACACAATAATTCATCACAGCAAAAATTTTTTAAATCAGTTCATATTTTGTTACTGTCCACCTATAGATATCTCTCCCAAAAAGGCTTGTTGAAGCCATAAGCACCACATTTTCTAAGCAATTTAGCTGAAACTTTGCAGTTTGTATTATATTTTCGCAAGAAAATTTAGTCCGTTTATATTTTGTTGTAGTCCCCGTGTAGATGTAGCCCTCAAATATGCGTATTTAAGCCATAAATACGACATTTTTCAGATGGAGAGTGAGTCTAGCTAAAGAATTTGGGACCTAAAATTTGGCTAAAAATTGCAGCGTTCTTTTTTTCAATGTTTGCTTCAACCAAAAGGAGGGTTGGAAAATTTGCTCCATATCCAAAGATTTTTCCAGTTATAGCATTGAATGCACTCCATGGTGGAGGGTACGTTTTCTTACTTCTTTTAGAAATTTTTTATGTTTCTAAAAATATTTTATAATTGAAATCGTATATATTTAGAGAAATTCCTGAACAATAATTTTATTTGTATTGAAACACATATTTTATTTGAGAAAATTAGTTTGCAAATATATTTTGTTGTAATATATTAGTATATGCGCTCCAAATAAATTTTATTGATTTTCAAATAAAATTTATTTATACAGAAATATATAATATTAAAAAATCTATGTTCCAAATATATTTTCTTTCTATACAAACATATCACAAACGGCGATTTTGCCCCGTGTGGTTATTATAAATTTTTGTATTTGTTTGTAGCACCCAAAAGGAGATGAGATTTGGCGCCGTTAGTCTTCCTAGTAGGATGGTTTCCACTGATCGTCCTTTCACATATGAGTGTTGTTTCAATTTTAACACCTTGCTTGGTACATGACTTTTAATCATTGTGAAATTGCTGCCATATCCTTTGACATAGACTGTTGTTTTTATGAGCATAGGGATGTCCCTCATCTTCAGTTTCAGCTTAGCGTCTTCCCAGGGAGAGCTCGTTGAGGGTCCCTATATATGCTGGCAAAGCCAACTTCATACTCAGGATGCCCCCTTTGAACTCGCTGCTCATTATCTGAATTGGTTACCACGGGCTGAAATTCCCCTCATCGAAACCAACCTGTTTAATATAAAAATTTATCGATAGTACGTATATCGGTACTGCAAAGATCAGTTAGGCTGCCTAAAAAGGCCGACCCCAGTATGTCCAGTCGTCGTTTACTCAGAGCGGGACAGTCGCATAGCAAGTGCTCAATGCTCTCCACTTCTTCCTCATCTCCACAGCTTCTGCAGAAGTCATTAAAGTCAATACGCAATCTTTTGGCGTGTTCGCCGATCAAGAAGTGTCCCGTCAGAACTGATACTAACGTAGACAATCTTTGCCTCTCTAGTGCGAGGAAATATTTTGATCTTCTCAGATAATACCTTGGCCAGATTTGTCTAGCTACCCTGCAGGCGCCGATTTCTGTCCATCTTTCGTTGGACTGCCTGATTGCCTCATGTCTAAGCCAAAGCTTGCACGTGGATAGTGGCCCACCAATATATGCAAATTTTTCGAGAATTTGTAATGTCGTCCCTTTCCTAGCAACTTCATCGGCTTTGCAGTTCCCCGGGATACCCCTATGCCCAGGCACCCATATTAGGTGTATATTAAACTGCTCAGCCATCTTGTTAAGAGATCTGCGGCAGCCGAGGGCTGTTTGTGAATTTAGGGATGTAAATGACAACGCCAACGCGACTCTGCCACTTCCCATATTACCATTATTTCGGCTTGATAGACACTGCAGGTATCTGGTAGTCTGTGAGCTATATCCAAACTAAGCTCTGTACAGTGTACTCCGAAGCCAACCTTTTCATCATGCTTCGAACCATCCGTGTAAAAGTGGAGATGGTTTCTATTACCTGGTATTCTTCCAACCCATTCATCTCTGGCAGGAATCATAGTGATGTAATTTCTCTCGAAGGTGTACACAGTTGGTATATAGTCCACTCGGTCGGTAGCACTAGATTTTGATATCATCATGTGACCGTAGTTCTTGTACCTCCACATTGATAGGCAGTTTTATCTTATTGCCGCTTTGGTTGCAACTTCTCTCCCCACAATATAAATCGGCAGTATATGGAGTAGGGCTTGTAGAGACTCGGTCGCTGTAGTCCTTAAGGCTCCGCTTATGCTCAGGCAGGCTGTTCTCTGAACCTTTGTTAGTAGGTTGGTGATGGTTAGTTTGTCAGTTGCCGTCCACCATACCACAATGCCGTATAACAGTATTGGACGAACTACTGCTATATATATCCAGTGGACGATTTTAGGAGAGAGGCCCCACCGCGACCCTACAGCCTTTTTCCAGGAATATAAGGCGACGTTGGTCTTCCTTACACGTTCCAATACCTTAAGTCTAAATAACAGTTTCCTATCTAGAATTATTCCTAAACATTTTGCACTCTTAGAAAAGACATTATTCATCCTGGAAAAGAGAACCAATTTTGTCTTGTTTGGGTTAACGCCCAAACCGCTGCTTCTGGCCCATCTAGCCAATTTGTTCAGAGCCACCGGTAGGATGTCTCTGAGGACGTATTCGAGATTGGCACTCACTGCGATTGCCACGTCGTCCGCATATGCCACGACCTTGCAGCCTCAACGTTCTAGATCTAGCAGGATTTCATTCACCGCTAGGCTCCAAATTAGTGGCGACAGTACTCCTCCTTGTGGGGTCCCTCTGTTTACAAACCTTGTTAGGGTTGTGGACCCAAGACATGCCTTTATGCGTCTTCTGTTGAGCAGACTTTGAATTAGTCTAATCAAACTAGAGTTAACTTTTAGATGTGACAGTGCCGCAATTACTGGATCTGAGCGAATGTTGTTAAAAGTCCGTTCTATGTCAAGAAATGCCACCATGGTTAATTCCTTGACATGCAGGGATGATTCGATAGTGCTCACAAATTCGTGCAGGGCTGATTCTGTAGACTTCCCCTTATCGTAAGCATGTTGGTTCACCGACAGGAATTTTGATGCAGGTTGGCCTAGTGTGTGATATTTTCCCCGCTTTAGGTATGAATACCACTTTGCTATCCCTCCATCGATTCGGGATGTATGAAAGCCTGATACAGCCTACATAAATTTTCTCCAGCCAGGGGATAATGTACTTCAACATTTTCTGCATTTCTGCTAGAGTGATGCCATCTGGTCCAGGTGACTTGAAGGGCTCAAAGCTGTTAATATTCCAGCTTACTCTGGATCTCTCACTCAACAAGCTAGGGACGCTCGCAGTCCACTCGCATTCTTGTTGGTCTTGTTGATCTTCGGGTTCTGTTGGTGAGTTCCCCGGGAAATGTGCGTCGAGCAGTATATTCAGCGACTGCTCGCTGTTTTTTGTCCAGTTATTTGCCTCATCCTGCAAGTAACCCACTGTACAGGGTGAAGCTGATAGTATTTTTCTCAGCCTAGCGGCGTCGGAGACCTTTTCCACTTTGCCACAAAAGGTATACCAAGAGCGTCTTTGCGCCTTTCTAAGCTCCTTCTTATAGAACTTGAGTTGCTCTTTATAGGCATCCCAAAAATTAGCGACCCCAGTAGATTTAGCCTTGTTGAATAGCTTGTTCCAGGTCTTTTTCATAGCCGTTAGCTCAGAAGTCCACCATTGGGGTTTAGTTTTACCATTGTACCTTGCTTTTGGACAGGCTTCTTCAAGGGAACTATTGAATGATGTGGTGGTATTCTCGACCAGATTATCCAGACCGGCTTTGTCATTCGGTTCGTACAGAAGTTTGGAGTTGAGGACTTTCTTGAAATTCTTCTCATACAGGTGCCACTTTGTCTTTCTCACATTTCTGTGGACGGCAGGTTCGGGCGCTTTTTCAGCGAGTTTGAACTCAATATAATGGAGTTCTGAGAATGAGTGGTCGTCCAGTACATTCCACCCAATAATTTGGTCTGACTGCCGGTCAGTAGCAAACGTTACGTCTAGTTCTTCTTGTCTGTCTTTAATTGTAAATGTCGGTTTATTACCTATGTTACAAATACTTAGGTTTGTAGATAGAATAAAGTCAAGAAGCGAATCACCCCTATTGTTTATATCCGTACTACCCCAGATAGTATGATGAGCGTTCGTGTCTGCTCCAATAATCAGCTCGACCTCGTCATACGTTGCTTCTTCTACTACTTCCCTGAATAGAGCAGTCGGTACTACAGCTTCATAAGGCAAGTAACTGGAGACCACCCAATATATGCGATTATCGATCTCCAGACTAGCAGATGTTTGGTCTTTACCACTTAAATTAGCCAGGAGAAAGATACTTAGATCTTTCATCGCCAAAATGCAGGTTCTTGGAGTGCCTTCACAGTTGGCCACAAGTAGAGTAAAGCCTTTCTTGAAATTCTTCTCATACAGGTGCCACTTTGTCTTTCTCACATTTCTGTGGACGGCATGTTCGGGCGCTTTTTCAGCGAGTTTGAACTCAATATGAACTCAATCCACCCAATAATTTGGTCTGACTGCCGGTCAGTAGCAAACGTTACGTCTAGTTCTTCTTGTCTGTCTTTAATTGTAAATGTCGGTTTATTACCTATGTTACAAATACTTAGGTTGGTAGTTAGAATAAAGTCAAGAAGCGAATCACCCCTATTGTTTATATCCGTACTACCCCAGATAGTATGATGAGCGTTCGTGTCTGCGCCAATAATCAGCTCGACCTCGTCAGACGTTGCTTCTTCTACTACTTCCCTGAATAGAGCAGTCGGTACTACAGCTTCATAAGGCAAGTAACTGGAGACCACCCAATATATGCGATTACCAATCTCCATACTAGCAGATGTTTGGTCTTTACCACTTAAATTAGCCAGGAGAAAGATACTTAGATCTTTCCTGGCCAAAATGCAGGTTCTTGGAGTGCCTTCACAGTTGGCCACAAGTAGTTTAAAGTTGGGTGTCCTGAGACCGCACACCCTTCCTCCCACTGCGTAGGGCTCCTGTATCAGGACGAAGTCTACTGTACCTGTGGACAGGCGCAGCAATAGAGCCGCTGAGGCTGCTTTAGCGTGATGGAGGTTAATCTGTAGAATTCTTACCATCATTGGTAATTGACAGATTAACATTCACCCCGACAAGGGTGTTATCGAACTCTTCGGGCGTTTATGGCTCTAGGGTGACTAGGGATGTTTTTTTTCGACAACATCCAACTGGGCACCCGGCCACACCTCACCCGCTCGACTAAGAGCAGCCTTATACAGGTATACTGATCTGGCATCTCCGAAATATAAGAGCTTTACTCTCCCCTGATGCCATCCTGCATCGTTGCAGATTGGTGGTTTGACCGGCATTTCTCTACGGACATCGCGGACGTTGTCGTGTTGGTTAGTTGGGATTTTGCTGGATACTCAGTCAATATCGAACACTGCGTAGTGGATCTCGCCTCAGTATTGCTTCCTCGCTACTGTGGCATAAGATGGTGGCTTCTTACCTTTTTCATCAACTATCTTCCTGATCAGTGTCGACCGGGATATATTTTTGGATGCCCCAATCTTCTCGGATGCTTCCGTTATTGCGCTCGCTTTTTTTGTAAAGGGTCCGCTAACTAACTTTTTTTTTCAATGGTAACACTTAGCTCATGTCTGATTTGACAGATAATTAGTTTTATCCTTCCGCTGAACGAATATGGTTGTGTATACGCTTGAACAAGTGGGCCTGCGATCGACTTATTTTTCGACCGATTTTGCCAAAAAAAATCATGTTTTCAGATGAAGCTCATTTTGATTTTGGCGGGTATGTAAACAAGCAAAATTGTCGCATTTGGGGCACAGAAAACCCGCACGCATACATTGAAAAGCAGATACACCCAAAACGAGTCACTGTTTGGTGCGGATTTTGGTCCAGAGGCATAATTGGGCCATTTTTCTTCGAAAATTAGCAAGGAGTGGCCGTTACAGTCAATGGCGATCGTTGTCGGGCCATGTTGAACGATTTTTTGTTCACAAAAATTGAAGAGGAGGATATTGGCAACATTTGGTTTCAACAGGACGGCGCTACGTGCCACACAGCCGAAGCTACACTCGATGTTTTGCGCCCTGTTTTTGAAGATCGCATTATCAGCCGCAGAGCTGATGTCGTTTGGCCACCTCGGAGCTGCGATTTGACTCCGTTGGACTATTATTTGTGGGGTGCCCTCAAAGATAATTGTTACGCCGACAAGCCAGAGACAATTGACGCTTTAAAGGACAATATTCGTGAAGCCATTGGTGACATACAGCTACACACAATCGATAATTTGCTTACAAATTGGACCGATCGCGTAGGCTGCCTCGGCATGGCCAGCCGAGGCAGCCATTTGAATGAAATTATTTTTCATTATTAACCGGAAGGATTGTACTTTCAAATAAAAAAAGAAATTTGAGAAAATATTCAGTAGTTTTTTATAGCATTTTCAAAAAAAGTTATTTGGCGGACCCTTTAGTTTGATCGACTTTGTCGTCGCCCTTTCCATCAGGATACAGACTAGAGTCTCCTTTGTGAGGGGCTTGAATTGTTCACTCCACTTAAGTTGAAAGCGGTGAGCTCTTTTTCTTCTTCGGCAATTTCGCGGTGTTCTGCTCTTCCGGAGATCAGACCCCCTTTCCTGCTTCCGATGAGGTGAAAGGAGTTTCAGATAGCTCAGGAGTTAACTAAGGCAGTATTATTAACGTTGTCGTTTGAGTCGGGGTCGGAATCGGATTCCCTACCTGTACTTGAAGGCTGGGTCCAGTTGATACTCTTCCGTGGGTCCTCCTTTTCCTTCTCCATGTTTTTGGCAATGGCTAGATGTGCGTTTGATGCATTAACTGCGACTACATGCGCCAAGGCACCCACACCTGTAAGAGGATTGATTGCGCTTGTTACTCGTACATTAACAACGACTACAGGCGCAAATCAGCAAACTCCAGCGGGGTGTAGTGAGTAAAGATCGAAATAAATCCAGGATTGACTTCTACATCTATGTAAAAGAAGCTTCTAGTGAGAAATCACTGAAATCATGTTGTCGTAACATCAGTTAGGCGGGGGTTCGCAAGTACACTCAGGGACATTCTTCAGAGGTCCCTACAAATTCCAATTAGGAGAAAATCCAACAAAATCGGAGTTGGTTATGTTCAGCAGGAAATTCAATGGACCTTATGACACTTTAAATAGATCATAACGTCCATGGACGTCCAATTATTTGGCACAAACAAATATTATATATTAGGGTAGATATTATTCTAAACAAATCTTAGTTTTCACCCAATTCGTTTTTTATTTGGGACTATTATTTCCGAAATAAAGATTTATTTGTTGTAAGAATTAAAAAAAATAGCCATACCTTAAACGTAATGCAAGTTTTTCAGTAATTTTTTAATCTGCGTTTATAACGATGCGTTTATCTCATCTCATTTTGGGTGCTATAAATAAATACAAAAAATTATAATAACCACACGGGGCAAAATCGCCGTTTTTGATATGTTTGTATAGAAAGAAAATATATTTGGAACAGAGATTTTTTAATGTTATATATTTCTGTATAAATAAATTTTATTTGAAAATCATTAAAATTCATTTGGAGCACAAAATATATTTGCAAACTAATTTTCTCAAATAAAATATGTGTTTAAATACAAATAAAATTATTGTTCAGGAATTTCTCTAAATATATACGATTTCAATTATAAAATCTTTTTAGAAACATTAAAAATTTCTAAAACAAGTAAAAACATTTACCCTCCACCATGGATTGCATTCAATTCTATTACTGGAAAAATGTTTGGCTATGGAGCAAATTTTCCAACCATCCTTTTGTTTGAAGCAAACATTGAAAAAAGAACGCTGCAATTTGTTGCCAAATTTTAGGCCCCAACTTCTTTAGCTAAACTCTCCATCTGAACACATGCGTGTTGTTTCAATTTTAACACTTTGCTGGGTAACACACTTTTAATCATTGTGAAATTGCTGCCCTATCCTTTGACATAGACTGTCGCTTTTATGAGCATAGGGATGTCCCTCATCTTCAGTTTCAGCTTAGGCCTTCCCAGGGAGAGGCGAAGCCAACTTCATCCTTCCTGGCGAAGCCAACTTCATCCTCAGGATGTCCCCTTTGAACGCGCTGCTCATTATCTGAATTGGGAGCCCGTCATCGGTATTGAGGGTGTACTCCACAATCGCGAAAAAATAAAATTTAGCAGTTTATTTCTTCTCTGAAAAATTAGGAACGAACGCATAGCTAATATTGCCACGACAGAGAGGATGTATAATTATGGGTTTTATGGATGCTGTGTATTCATATGACGCTTATTTTTAACTGTTAAATTCGTCAGGTATTGGTATTGATACAACTAAATAAAGGTTTTTGTTTTAACCCTCAACGACAACGTGTGTTCGAAAAAAATCTTAAAATTTTTGGTTATGGCGATGTTGACACTATAGTTTCACAATTGCTTGTATCTCATGATTGCGTTGGCCGATTTTGAAATGTAACTAACATGTTGTTTAAAATGTATTTTCAATTTTAATTATTTCTTCCAAACATGGAAGTAGGATTGAACACAACCTTCCTCATATTATCCACTAATTATAAAATAATGGATTTTTTTAGATTTTGGGTTTCTATTTTTTTAAGTTATTCATACTATTGTTTTGCCATTCGAAGAAAGCAATAAATCCAATAGGTTTTAGATTACACATCTTCTCGAAAATGTTATTGAAGACGTTTTAAAAGTGATATATAAGTACTTGACAGTCTAGGTTATTGGTTCATAAATGGGCGGGATCGGAGTAAATGGCGTGATCCCAACATGAACATGAGCCTCAGCGGTCAAGTGTTCGAAAATCACTTGGCGGAAAATCGCAAATCAAACTATCCTATGGCTCAATAAAATCGGTTCAGCCGTTTTGGCGTGATGATGGAACAAAATAAACACACAAACAAACGATTGTATAATAATAATAGGATAACATCATATAAAAATTTCCGCAGAATTTGTCGCTTTAACGTGTTGAAATAGTTGTGTAACGTCCGCAACGTAACGTCGCAACAGACGAATTTCTAGTTTTTGGATGAACCACGAAGTGTTTTTTCTAATAAAAGCATTTTTAATATCCTTAAATATTCCTCTCAATTTTTGTAACGTCCTCAACGGAACTTTCGCGGCGAATGTCGCATTCATCAAAAGTATTTAGGTAAATATTTAAATGTAATTTCCAAGAACTCTGAAATAATTGTTGTTGCTGAAGTAAATATTTGAAGGTAAATATTTAAATGTAATTTCAAAGAACTCTGAAATAATTGTTGTTGCTGAAGTTTATATGTAAATGTTGCATTCAGAACGCCAACGGGATAATAATTAGTAAAATAAATGCTTACGAATGTAACGCCCGCAACCCAGGATTTTACCATATAAATTGGCTTTAGCCGGAATTTAATGTAACATGGCTGCGTTTATTTCAAATATTTTAGAAAATAGAACGTTTAGATGTTTGGTAGGTAATACCATCTCGGACTTTTTTAGTGTAGAGAATGGAGTGTCGCAAGGGTCCTTCCTAAGTGTTACACTGTTTTTATTATCTATAGATTCAATATTCACCAACATTTCTAGAAATACCAAAGCGTTTTTGTATGAAGATGATTTTGTAATATATTGTTCTGGGAAAAACGTTCCAATGATTCTAAAGAAAATTCAAATTTCAATAAATAATTTATTATCTTCATAATAATTTATATTCATCATGTACAACCTAAGGCGAATTCTAAACTATACATATTACACACATATTTTGATGAGTGCGATATTATGTTAAAAGTATGGAACAGATCCAGATACTCTTCTTTAAATATTACATACAATTGTACTAACTACTATAGATTATGCCTCAATAATATACTCCTCTGCCACATCCACCCGATTAAAAACTTTCGATAAAATTTTGAAAACTGGAATAAGACTGTCTATTGGAGCATTCAGTACCAGCCCAGCTAGCAGTTTACAAGTCCTCGCTCATCTCCACCCCCTCATCTAACAAGACTAAAACAATTACTTAACTACACCCTCAATATACTTTCTTTTAAAGATCATCCATTTAACACGATGCTTACTGCTATCAGTAAAATCGACAAATTTACTTCTAAGCGATACCATCCAGTATATTTAAAGGCTGCTTTAAAACTCAAAAAATAACATCAAAGTATGACCTAAAAGTAGAGCGTATAGAACCCGCAAATGTAATTGATATTCCTCCTTGGACTTTTTAAAACATAAACAAAAGTAAAATGTCTGCAATTGAAATTCGAAAGCGTTTGCTGGAAACGTTAAACACAAAATTTCAAAGCCACATACATATGTTACTAGCTGACCCGGTGCGCTTCGCTGCCCTCAAAGTGCGTTTCAGTGAAATAGAACCATATGATATGTTGACACTCTTGATATTATGTACGGCAGTGTTTTTGGGTCTTCCATATTGCACTTAAATGCACAAATTTCGATGCGGCATACGCGTAGTCACGCCCTCTAAACCGCTATCTCCCAATTTTGTTGAGTCACGTGCTAACTTTGAAGGCACTTGAATACTAAACACTCTTGGTCAAGCGTCAATCTAGATATAATAGTCTCCATTTATTCGTGCAAGCGTGTCGTATGCACTTCCACTGATCAGATTTTTAATCAGATTCCGTAGAGTGCTATCAACAGCATTCACTAAAAACTTCAAGACAATGAGTGCAACGCCTCTCTATATTTCGTTTTGAGTACTTTGTCCATCGACACTATTTTAATGCAAATTTTCAAAACTGTACTGCAATGATATTGGAAATTTTTCAAATTCACATCTCGGGTTGTATTGGCGGCGCCACGACCTTATCACTCTATTTTGCAAAGATATCGCCGCAATACTATATCAAATATTGCGTTCTACATATTTTATTTATATGGGGGTGTCATGCCAACTGTTTCCATCGCTCCTGTTTGTAGCTCCATCACCCCTACTGGTACCAAGGCCAGCCACACTTCGAAACCATGGCTGATATAGTGATCGAAATATTGAATTTTGAAATTTCAGGTTGTGTAGAAGTACCCACTCTTAATACGATGCCAGTTTTTGGTTCAATCATTGGTTGTGGTTCAAAGGTTACACACCCATTTTTACAGGCTAGCTGCAATAGTGCAGGAAATATTATATATTCAGATGTCATGTTTCACATTTCAGGTTGTGTGAGTGGTGCCACGTCCACTGTTACTATCATGCCAGTTTCTTGCTCCAGCACTCGATCTGGTTCCACATACCCAATTTCGAGAATTTTGGTCCAATAGCAATCAAAATATTGCACTTCTGAATTTCTGGTAGTGTGGGTTGTACCACGCCTACTGTCACAATCACACCTGTTTTTGGCTCCATCACGCGTACTGCTACCAAGGAACAAATACTAAATTTCGCCGTTTACTGTACTCAAAATATAGTATTTGTAAATTTATTGATGTTTTTGATCGTTGACCTGTTGAGTATTCAGTTTTGATTATTGTTCGGCTTGAGGTCCTTTTTGTAATTAAAAAACGATTTGATCTTTTAATTATTTATTTTTATTTCCTATATTTCGACTAACTTCGTTAGTCATCATCAGGGAGTTTTAATCTAATACAAAAACACGAAAAACAGATTCAAAAAACACAATTATTTTAAACAATAATATTTTTAACATACAATTTTAGATTTCGCTATTAAACAGTTCGACTTGCTTCCTTGAAATTACTTGTCAACTAACATTTTTTTTCGTCCGTGCTTATTAATTATATGTCTATACATCTGAGAGCATTTATCTGTGTCTGTCTTATAGTTAAGTCTCTTTTCTGTCGGGATATTTGTTATAAAGAGCATCTCTAATGTGTATCGTCTGTATGGATTTTTCTCTTCTATTAATACATCTACATTATTGAAGTCAGGTTTGTGTCCAGTTAGTGTGCAATGAGCAGCCAAAGTCGTTTTCTGCTCCAATGGTTTTTCCATAGCGTTTTGGTCCGATTTATGTGACGATAATCTAGTTTTTAGTTTAGTCCTTGTCGTCCCTACATATACCTTTTGGCATACGTCGGATTCGTCACCATTGCACCTTATCTGATATACCAAATTTGATTTTTCTTCTTTTTTCAGCTTTGATTTTGTTCTGCTGAATAATTGGTTGGTTGTGTTTTGTGTCCTAAATGCTAGTTCGATTTTATTTTTGTCATATATGTTAGAATTTTTAAATCGTTCAGATAGTCCCGGTATATAGGTTACAGACTTATATATTCTTGGTTCTCCGTTATTATCTTTCTTGTCCTTTTTCATCATCGCTCTCCTTAATAATTCGTTTATCGTTCTTTTTGGAAATTCATTCTTGGTCAATATATTTGTTATTCTATTTTTATTGGTTTTGTGAAATTCTACGTCGCTAGTTCGAACTTAAAATGTATTGGTACCAAAAGACGACAGCCTCTGGAAGACTAATAAACTTTTATTCCAAGCACCCAAGAAGGACTATTATAAATACAGCGACTAATTTCATATCCAGAGTACTGACCATTAGCGACGTAGAATTTCACAAAACCAATAAAAATAGAATAACAAATATATTGACCAAGAATGAATTTCCAAAAAGAACGATAAACGAATTATTAAGGAGAGCGATGATGAAAAAGGACAAGAAAGATAATAACGGAGAACCAAGAATATATAAGTCTGTAACCTATATACCGCGACTATCTGAACGATTTAAAAATTCTAACATATATGACAAAAATAAAATCGAACTAGCATTTAGGACACAAAACACAACCAACCAATTATTCAGCAGAACAAAATCAAAGCTGAAAAAAGAAGAAAAATCAAATTTGGTATATCAGATAAGGTGCAATGGTGACGAATCCGACGTATGCCAAAAGGTATATGTAGGGACGACAAGGACTAAACTAAAAACTAGATTATCGTCACATAAATCGGACCAAAACGCTATGGAAAAACCATTGGAGCAGAAAACGGCTTTGGCTGCTCATTGCACACTAACTGGACACAAACCTGACTTCAATAATGTAGATGTATTAATAGAAGAGAAAAATCCATACAGACGATACACATTAGAGATGCTCTTTATAACAAATATCCCGACAGAAAAGAGACTTAACTATAAGACAGACACAGATAAATGCTCTCAGATGTATAGACATATAATTAATAAGCACGGACGGAAAAAAAATGTTAGTTGACAAGTAATTTCAAGGAAGCAAGTCGAACTGTTTAATAGCGAAATCTAAAATTGTATGTTAAAAATATTATTGTTTAAAATAATTGTATTTTTTGAATCTGTTTTTCGTGTTTTTGTATTAGATTAAAACTCCCTGATGATGACTAACGAAGTTAGTCGAAATATAGGAAATAAAAATAAATAATTAAAAGATCAAATCGTTTTTTAATTACAAAAAGGACCTCAAGCCGAACAATAATCAAAACTGAGTATTTGTAAATTTCAGGTTGTGTGGGAGGTGCCGCACCCACTATAACTGTCACACCTGTTTATCGTTCCATCACGCATAATGGTACCAAGGTCACATTTACCAAATTTGGAGACTCTTACCACAATAATACTCGTAATATAGCATTTTTAAATTTCAGGTTTGGTGGGCGATGTCACGCCCACTTACACTATCACCCTAGTTTTCCGAGATATTTCACTTTTAAATTCCACGTCGTGTGGGCGGTGCCACGCCCCTTTGTTTAATCATAACCGAATATAGCTACGAACCTTCCACACACCAAATGATGTACTCATGCAAAAATTCAGCAAAATCTGTTTAGCCGTTTTCGAGTCCATCGCGTACCAACGAACACCATTTCATTTTTATATATACATATAGATTACACTGATCAGTCATAGGCGATAGAACAGGTTTTGCAGTTTTGAGCGAAAATTGTTTAATCAAAAAACGTATCCACAACATTTCACCAATCTACACATCTGAGTTATTAACAATCAAGACATTTATCTGAGATTAAAATCTCATTGGATGGGTTAATTGACCTCTTTAGTAAAAATATGATTATTCAACAAGATCGTTTATGTCACCAAATATCGTTTATGTGGACCCAAGTCACTTAAGTGGTAATAAAAAAGATATTTCCAATCCAAAACTATATTACTCGAAAATATACACAATCTTAACTTCCTATATCAGGCAAAATCAAACTATGTAGAAATAAAAGTTTATCGTAGCCTACTGACACATAAATACCTCATTGAGAAATCTACACCACCCCAAAGTGAATGTGGCCATTTATTTAACATATATTTATATATATATATATAACTCATATATTTAACGATAAGAAATACAAAAGTTTTGTCAAACGAAAATGATTTAAAATAAACTTTTACTACTCGATTTAAAAGTTAAATTGTAAAACTAATATATATTTAACATAATCATATATAGGAAATCAAACTAATGTGTATTAAGCCGGGTAAACAAAAATATATCGCGGTTGTCCGCAACTCAAATTGTTTGGTTTAGTGAATATCCCCAAAATATATTGGAATCACAATATTGGTACTGTTTTAAGCGAAATAGCGTGTTCTAGCTGCACCTGCGTGTCATGCTTTAGTCCAAGATGTCCGATATTTGCAAGAAAAACATGAATTTTAGAGGTTAATGTAATATTGCTCTAGCTCACTGACGGCACAAGGTATAGCCGAAATATTTTGGGGATATTCAATATTAAAAAAAAACAAGCTTTCATTTGAGATGCGGACAACCGCGATATATTTTTTCGGACCCGCCCTAATGTGTCTTCTAATTACAAATGTTTAGGGTCTATATAAGCTTACTGTATTGGGGCCCCAAAAATATTAAATAAATAAAATAACCCTGGGACGCGATATTAATTTTCTACACGCTGAAAAAAAAATCGCTCCTGTAGTATGTTGTCCCAAACATATTCGGCTTGAAAAATATATATGTTTAGGGTACAATCTTGACATATTACAATTGGTACACACGCACAAATTATATAACGTGTTTTCCAAAAGGGATGATATGATTTTGATTTGACGGTTCAGCCATTTGTAATATGTCACGATTTGTCATTTGTTTTTCATTGTACTCAGTAGTGTTTACAATTTCATCATGGAGAAGAACAACGTTTACAAATTATTCAATTTTATTGTCAAAATAATTGTTCTCCAAATGCAAATTTACGCGCTACAAGTCCATTTTTTTAAATAAAACAAGTAAAAGTGTTAAGTTTGGCCATGTCGAATCTTACATACCCTCCACCATGGATAGCAAATTACCTCACCAAATAACTCAAACCTAAAGAAAATAACACAGAAAAACACAAAAAAATATAGTAGATGAGAACAGTTAGAATCACAACAAGTTAGATGCTATATATGGGAGCTATATCTAAATATGGACCGATATCGCCCATTTTCAATCCCAAGTTACCTGCAGCTATAACAAGTATCTATACCAAATTTCAGCCACCTAGCTCTATTATTACGGACTGTAGCGTGATTACAACAGAGATTCGATTATTTCAAGAAATTGTGATATTGAATAGCCTCCATTAGACTATTTCTTGTGGGGTTATTTGAAGTCATTGGTCTTTCGAAATAAACCGTACTCTCTTCAAGCTTTACAAGTCAATATTGAACGTGCCATTCATGACATACTACTTGATTTAGTGGAAAAAGTGCTCGAAAATTGGGTTCATCGAAATCGTTCCTGCAGAAGAAGTCGTGGAGGCCATTTGAATGACGTTTTATTTAGAACTTAATTGTATCGATTGTACTTCACATTAAATAAAAAACTTTTTCTTAACAATAAGAGTGATTTTATTTCACTCTTATTGGAAAACCCTGTCTTTGAGAAGATGTTGTTCTAAACAAATCTTTGTTTACATGCCAATATGTATTTATTTTTGACTATTTTTTCCGAAACAAGTATATATATGCATTTAAGTATTCAGAAAATAGCTAAATTGTGTAAAGTCGTTCAGTAATTCAAAGTAAATTTTTTAGACATTTTTCATGTCGTAAAAATAATTAATAGTTATAAATGAATTGTATAATCTCGGACCGATATATATTGCTTGCAGGATTGACAAATAATGATCACTTGGAATACTCAGAAATTTTAAATGATTGATTTAAAACAGAAGTTAATGCTGAAATTGGTATCATAAATGGTAGGTTCAATTCGATACCAGAAAAAATTAAAATTGAAATTCGAAAAATTCTAAAAAGTTTCAAAAATCTTTTTAAAATAAAATATCTTTGGAGAAATTTCTAAACAGTAGTTTTATTTGTATTCAAACACATATTTTATTTGAGAAATTTAGTTTGTAAATATTATATGTTGTAACATATATACATATATACGAGTTCCAAATATACTTTATTGATTTTCAAATAAAAGTTATTTGCTCAGAAATACATAATATTTAAAAATTTGAGTTCCAAATATAACTTCTTTAGATACAAACATATCAAAAAAGGCGATTTTGCCCCGTCTAGTAGGTAATGTCGAGTCAAACAACATATGTTCCGTGAAATTTGCCGGACAACCCCCATATCTTGACTTACACTAAAAAAACCGGGTTTCATGACTTTGCGCACCTTTACGCCTGTAACTTAGTTTATTATCAAAAGATTTCCAATATGTCAAAGAAGAAACTTGGATCTTTCGAACGATATATATGATGTTTATTAAAAAAATTTGGAACATATGGTCTGCAAACAAATTATTTTATTTTTTTCATTTTTAGCCATTTTCTAATTTAGACAAAGCTTTTAAAAATTATTTAGTGGGATAACCGCACGATTAAACAATTTACATAAATAGTATATTTTGTAAGGAAAAAAAACGCAGCTAGTCAATTAGAAATCCGTTTGTAATTGACCGAGATATTAAAGTTTCATTAAAACTAAATCTATACATAAATATTAGTTTCGATCATTTAACTCAAAAATGTTTGCTTGAGCGTTTTCTTTTTAATTCGTCATCATCGTCAAAACTAACGGGTGATCCAAGTAGATAATGATAATGTTCCAAGAAGATCCGACGTTTTCGAGCCAAATTTTGTTCAGCGATGAGGCCCATTTCTGGCTCAATGGGTATGTAATAGACCGTTTATAGCACATGATGCAAAAAGTGAAAGTTGCTGCGATCCTTGATTTGCGGACCGAAAAAGTTTCCATTTGGCCTACAAGACTTCCATAAAAAATTTTGTGCCGATCGGATAATCCTAGGGTCTGTCCAAAGTTCATTCAAAATTTAGAACACACTTTATAGGGGAAATATTTTTTTCATTCAAAAATTGTATGTTTAAGTAAGTAAAATTACATTTCTTTGTATTATTAATTAATAAATAGTTTTTAAATATTGAGATCGGTGAAAAAAAAACAATTATTTCAATATTATATTAGATCTGACTTGTTATGTGAGGGACATTTTCTACGATATTCTTCAATGCACTGTAATATAAATTGATTTTGCTCTTCGTCTTTCGTAAGTATTCTGTTGTAATCATTTATAAATTGTACACCGCGTTCAGCAGTGTCGTTAACAACAAACAGATTACGACAAACATCGAGAGCATCTTGATAATCTTCATTTACTTCCCAAATGGATGGGTCATGCTTTAAAAATTCAGTACTCAATCCAAAAGCCGAAAAAATGTTTGGTTTTGTATGAGACGAAATCGCTCAAATTATTACAAAGCAATAGTTTCGGGTCGGAGAATTTTCGATCGTTTTCCAGATTTACGACGGGTTCTGTTGATTGCAGAGGACTAACCATTTTTCGTTTCTCTTCGAGTGAAACATACGAATCGAAAAATGCCAAAGCCATTGATTCTGGGGCCAAATACTACAAATGATTTTTCCATTTCTTCAAAACCGCTTCAGACACATCTCGGTCGATTTCTGCGTATGCGATGGGGTCTTTCAACAAGTGTATATCTTGATTTGGTGCTCGTATGGCATTTGTGCATGTAAACAACGCTTTGACATATAGCCGCACGAGAAAAATACATATATCCCGTAGTCCACTGGACTCTCGTTTTGTCAATGCAAACTGCTCTCGAAATAGGTATATTTTTAAGGCATAAATGCCTTTTCCCATGAACCTTGCGTGGGATGTTGGACCAGGTGTTCGGAAGTTATCGCCGACACCACCAACAAACAGTATTGTTTTATAGTTGTTTTATTGGGCTAATGTTATGATCCGGAAGTTGTTCTAATTTGGATTTTCACCAATGAATTTAACAAGGGGTTGTCGCGCCGGGGAAGTACTTCTTTGTCACCACTTTTGCACAACTCTTTTAAAGCACTGTAAGGTTTGCTTTTTTAGTGTTGTATTTATTTGATGAATGTATGTCGTTCTTATTAACATCTTTGGGTCCAGAGATTTCATATTTTAAAGCAATACAAATGTTGACATAGGGAAGGGAACGTATAAATTATATACTATTGGCCAAAGAGATCAACGATAATATATATGTATGTATGTTTAGGACATTTGATGATGTAATTAACATTCTCACAAAAAAAAAAGTTTTCCGTAGCCCCGGTTCAGAGAGTAGTAAAGTACCATAGTGTGGTACAGTATGTATGGTATGGTATATTTAATTATCATAATTTCTTTTAAAATTATTTAATTATAACCTACACCACACTGTGGTACAATTTATTATGATTTTATGCATTTGTTTCTAACACCAAAAATGAGAAGAGATATATAGAACCATCGTTTATTATACCGATGGACTTAGAATCACTTTCTGAACCGATTTAGCTATGTCAGTTTGTGCATGCATTCTTGTAATCTATGTGCAGGTCACAAATATAGTCCGATCTCAAAGAAATTTTGTACATATCTTTATTTTGGGACAAGACAATTCGTATTGAAATTGAAAGACAATCCGTATTTCTTTCGTCTACGGCGAACGATCAAAAATCTCTCAACTATTTGAATATCAGTTTTGAACCAGGTATCGTAATATATATGAATGTACCTTCGATTTAGCTTATACCCTCTATAGAAGATATAATTTCCTTTCGATGTTCATGAAATTTGTTAAAGAGTGTCTTATTTTAACAGTTAATATCTATGTGAACAATATCGGTTCAAATTTACATATAGCCCCACATACTCGCATGGTTGTGTACATTCTGATTTAGCATCTAAGCTCCATAGAAGTCATATTTTAGTCAAATGTACTATATTTTGCACAAAGGATTTTTTAATCCGAGAATAAACGGTCGCTAGCAAGGTTGGAAAAATGTGTTTTCATGTTTTACATCAGAGCATTATTAAATTTGGCAGAGATTAGTTTATAGAATCACGAACACTGCGAAATTTGATAAAAAAAAAATTGATACCCTTCAGATAAAGGCCAAATTTAAATACAGACCCATATAGAATTTTGCATCTAAAATAGGTGTCAAACACGATTTTCAAAAATCAAAACAGCAACAAGAGAACAACTACAAAGGTTAAATAGATGAATACAGTACGTTCTGTCTAATACAATGTGAGTTACGCCTTTTGTTCTTTATCAAAAACGAGCACTTGATGTTACGTCTTTTTTTTCTTGAATAAAATCGTGATTTTTTGACGAAAAACGAATTTTTATTTTTTGAGGGTTACGCTCTTGGGCATTTCTGGTGACGCTATATTAATATTTTTAGAAAGTATAAAGTGTTGTTAATAAATTCAGTTTATATCGCAATCCGATGTACTACAATTCTAAAATTTAACATATTTCGAAGAAAATCAGCATACCTTGAAATGACTTTATGTTATTTTAATCGGCTATGAAAAAGTCGACTTGTAGGTCCGATTTATCGACCTAGTCGACTGAAACGAAATTTAATTGATGAAAAAGTCGACTAGCTTCCAGAACCATTCAATAATTCTGATATAGCCGCCATATAAATATATATTTCTTCCCTTTAGCACTATAGACGCAGTATTTTACATACATATATATCATAGCCCTCATACATATGTTCCTTCCGATCTGGACTTTTATCACTTCACAAGATTCATTTTACATCCAATCGTTTTAAAATTACGCATTCTTGAGTTAATAATTTATATTCCGAAATTACATTTTGGTTAGTTATTTAGAAGAACTTCATTAAATGCCGAAAAAATGTTCATACTTATGAATTGGAAGTACTTATAATGTTATTCTTTTGGAAGTACTTCTTTTATTTTTTGCTGGGTATAAAAGAGTGTTTGTGGGTTTGTTTGTGTGTTTGTTTGTTCCGTATAGACGTCTAAACGGCTAGACCGATCATCTTGAAATTTTCACAGAATGTAAATTTTCGATATATCAAGTGGGCGTGGACCCGCCCAAATGGGTCCAATTTTGATATTGAGAAAATTTTTTTAGCTAGAGTGCCGAGTTTTTTTTTTGTATGCATTTAGTGGCAGATTATGTGAATTTTCCAAAAATGGGCGGAATCGGACCAATGGGCGTGGCCCCGCCCATATAAGCCAAATTTTGAAATTGAGATATTTTGCACAATTTGTTAGCGAGAGTGCTTGAATTTTGTGTATATGTATATGGAGGCAGTCTACGTGATTGGTCCAAAAATGGGCGGGATCGACCCAATGGGCGTGGCCCCGCCCACATTGACCAAATTTTGAAATTTTGATATCTTGCACAATTTGCCAGCAAGATATCAAAATCTACGTAATTGGTCAAAAAATGGGCGGGATCGGACCAATGGGCGTGGCCCCGCCCATATAAGCCAAATTTTGAAATTGATATATCTTGCACAATTTGTTAGCTAGAGTGCTGTAATGTTATACATATGTATCTGGTGGCAGTCCACGTGATTGGTCCAAAAATGGGCCGGATCGGACCAATGGGCGTGGCACCGCCAATATAAGCCAAATTTTAAAAATGTGATATCTTGCACAATTTGTTATCGAGAGAGCTGGAATTTTGTGCATATATATCAGTTGGCGATCTACGCGATTGGTCCAAAAATGGGCGGGATAGGACCAATGGGCGTGGCCCATATAAGCCAAATTTTGAAATTTAGATATCTCGCACAATTTGTTAGGGAGAGTGCTGTAATTTTGTGTATATGTGTCTGGTGGAAGCCTACGTGATTGGTCTAAAAATGAGCGGGATCTGACCAAAGGGCGTGGCCCCGCCCATATAACCCAAAATTGAGCTATGTTGCACAATTTAGTAGCGAGAATGCTGTAAAAAAATACCGCCCATTTTTGGACCAATCGCGTAGATCGCCAACGGATATATATGCACAAAATTCCAGCTCTCTCGATAACAAATTGTGCACGATATCACATTTTTAAAATTTGGCTTATATTGGCGGTGCCACGCCCATTGGTCCGATCCGGCCCATGTTTTGACCAATCACGTGGACTGCCACCAGATACATATGTACAACATTACAGCACTCTAGCTAACAAATTGTGCAAGATATATCAATTTCAAAAATTGGCTTATATGGGCGGGGCCACGCCCATTGGTCCGATCCCGCCCATTTTTTGACCAATTACGTAGAATGACACCAGATACATATTCGCAACATTGCAGCACTCCCGCTGGCAAATTGTGCAAGATATCCAAATTTCAAAATGTATTGTTAATTGTAATAGTTTCTTGTAATCAGCTCGGATTTGTGTTTCATTTAGCTGTTTAATGCAGAATTTCTTAATGACTTCGCAGTCAGCATTACTTATTTTTGAGCGTACAATTGGATCTTCGAGTCCGTTTTTCAAACGATTTGTGGTCGAGACTTACCCATACGGCAGCAAAACGATTAAAAATAGGCACTTCAGGACCACAAGTCGCCGAAAGTTTAACCTCAAACACAACACCGAAAGTTTAACCTCAATACTATCTCCATTATGTGATGACGACATGGGAACTTGATTAATTTTCGATCTAATTTGTTCTGCAACAAAATGAGGTCAGAGGCGTCGCAGCATTATTCATTACAGTTATCTCATCATGAGCGCATGCTATCAAAATATGTACAGCATCTGAACAGCTACCTTTGGCCTTATCAAGGACTACTGTAAGACGTGACGAGATCCAATGTTGTCGTCCTCATAGACGTTTGGTGTGATCATCGTCATCATCGGTATGAAACTCGCATGTCATATCCGTATCCGAAATGCTATCATCGAATTTATCGTCACTTCCAATGTAAACTGTATCGAGTACTACACAATAACAGTTGTTTTAAGGAATTAAGAGTAAAACACTTCAATTTATTAACTTACAAGATTGATTGTTACGTTCTGAAAGCTTTCTCTTTCGCGATTCTGCTTTCTGTATTCGTTGCTCGGATCGCTGTTCTCGCCCGTACAATTTCATGTCAACGCCTGCCATGCACCCTGGACTGCCTTTCTGTCTTTGCATCAACAAAAACTTCTTGTCTTCTTCTATACACATCTCGTTCAGGGCGTTTGCACTACCTATATCGAACAGATCATCCATTTTTTCCTTGAAAATGTTCACGTTTAATTTTGATTTATCCGATCTCCTGTTTGCACTTTGTTTGTGGACATTTCTCCAGTCGCCGTACAACTTTAGCAATTTATCGTGTTGGTATTCGCGCCTGTTGCCAAAAAATTATAGCTGCATCCACTGCCAGCGTAGCACTATCTTTTGCACAGTTTTTTCTGCCAACATTAACAAATCGCATATTAAAAAATAAAACTTGCAATATCTGTCTGTTTGACGGCAGTTTGGCTCCAGATATTGTATGTGATACATGCCCAACTGATTCTACGGTGCGAAATTTATCACTGGATCTAGTAACCATTTTGGATGTGGTCGATCTGGAGACTAATAAGAATATGACTAAAATTAAATTTTTTGCGATGCTGTCCCTTTCTCAATTCACTTAGGCTGGAGGCAGAGCGCGTTCTGTAAACGACCCTGTTGCATGGGCGTATAGCGCGCTGCAAAGTTCTGCTTATGTTTTCTCATTTGACCAGTAAAAAATGTCAGACTGATGCGAAAAATCAACTATCATGCAAATCCGTCCAACATGTAGATCCAACCATTTTTGTTTGTTGTTTTATTTTTCATGCATGCACAAGCATGTTATATAATGATCTATTTTTTATTGTGATTGCTCTTAGGTCTACATATGTACATATATGTATGACTGAGGCCATGTCGGTGTGCATGCATGCCCTGTCATGACGTAAAATTCAAATGAAAACTGCTGTAACTTTTTCGTTTTTCGGCCGATTTTGATTGTTTACGACTTGTAAGAAAGAAAATTTTATTCAAAGATTATTTAAAAACTTTTCATGCTAATAAAATATTTTTTAATTACTTGACCATGTGACATTTGATTAAAACCCAAATTTTGTTCATGGGCAGACCTTAGCGTTATCCGATCGGCACCAAATTTTGTATTGAAGGTTTGTAGGTAAAATGGAAACTTTTTTGGCCCAGAAATCAATACCGAAAAAATAATAAATGGTCTAGTATGTAAACAAGCAAAATTGATGCATTTGGGACGAAGAGCAACCTGAATAGATTCAAGAGCCGCCACTTCATCCAGAAATAACAACGGTTTGGTGTGGTTTGTGGGCCGGTGGAATCATCGGTCCATATTTCTTCAAAATGATGCCGGTGAGAACGTAACCGTAAATGGCGACCGTTATCGTGCCATGATAACCGACTATTTGCATCACATCGCATCAATCAATGTATTTACTGAGAGAACACTTCGGTGAGCAGATAATTTCACGTTTTGGGCCGGTCGATTGGCCACCAAGATCGTGTGATATCACACCGTTAGACTTTTTCCTGTGGGGATATGTAAAGTCTAAAATTTATGCAGACAAACCCGCTTCGATTCAGGCCTTGGAGCAAAACATCACGCGTGTCATTCGCCAGTTACCAGTCAAATAAAATGCTCGAACGAGTCTTCGAAAATTGGACTCAACGGATGGACCATCTGAGACGTAGCCGCGGCCAACATTTGATAGACATAATCTTCGAAAAATAAATGCCAAAGAATGTTCTTTCAAATGATAATAAACATTCCCCATCCAATTTGAATTTTCTGTGTTTTTTTTTTCTTTAAAAAGTAGGGAACCTCGTTTTTAGTTTTATTGAAACTCTAAAACTCAAACGGATTTTTAATTGACTGGTTGCGTTTTTTCCATTCAAAATATACCATTTATGTAAGTCAATTAATCGTGCGGTTGCAAAGTCGGGTTTTTACCTGTAAGTGAAGATTATCTTTTACTCGACAATACCTCCCACAAAAATCTTTTGATATTACTTATTAATACATATCTGACAACTTTATGTTTTTTCGTAGCACTATGTTATTATTGCGATTCAAGAATGTGAGGCCAACCAAAATTTAAATTTCACTTTGACGAATCACAAAAATCATTTGGTATTACTAATTAATACATATCTATCCCCGAAACATGTCCTTCGACCGGAAACAAAACTCAAAGGCTATATGTAACTGGTAGATTTTTGCGTTGAAAATTTTTTGACTCCCTAAATCCGATATGCTTCTTCTAAACGTATAATGAAAATGTTCCCAAGATTTGTAATGACATAATAAACGTGCTCAATTTGTACGGAATTTGCAAGACAATTTAGCTTTAATGTTTGCAGCTATGAATACTAATAATCATAATTTATTTTCAAAAAAGTTAATTCACTACCTACAATTTTGTTGTAATATGTAAATACAAGTCTAGCTAAATGCTGAAAATGGGTCTTCTGAAGGGGTCAATCGCCGCTGGGCCTATAGTTAATACATGTCAATTGCGATAGATAAACTGTATCGTTCTTATTCATCAAAGAATTCATCCTGAGAGTCTCTGTGTAGTTAATGTAACGTTAAGGCATATTAAACTTTTTCCAGCCCCCAGATATTATTTCAAAAAATGCTTCGCGCGTTTCGTCGCACAAATTATACCTAATGTAAATTATGTTTTAATTTCCACGAAACTAAATGAATTTCAGCTTCGTGAATTCCAAACTGAATCCTTGTACATATTTTGAATTCATAAACAGAACGGCTACAACCCTTAAAAGTAAATTTGTTAAGGCTTTGTCCAGAAACGTTTTGCTAAACCTCACAAACGGTTGTTGTTTTGTAGAAATTAATGAGCATGGAATATAAATGAGTAAGAAATTAACCCAAGGAAATGTTGACCCTCAGCCGTCAGCATTTAAAGCTTTTTAATCTGTGTTCAGTTAGACATAATCCCATTTTATTAATTTTCGTAAACGAGAAGGATTGAATTCTCGCACCCAAACAATTCATAAGTGTAGTTGGGTTTATTTGGGTCTCAGTCGATGTTGATGCCGATGACGATGCGAGAATTAATCAGGCTCTGTGGTTTTCAACAGGGAAAATGAATTTTCAAGAAGATGACCCAAAGAGTCACCACCTGTCTACAAGGGACCCCAAACACTTTATGCAAATTGTGTGGTTTAATGAAACATTTTGATTCCCTTGCTCTCGACTGTGCTTAGAATAATCCATGTTCAATTTACCGCCGACTGCTTCCGCTCTTTCCAATCCACTCTTCTGCTATTCGCACTGTAGTCACTTTACACACACAGCCACATCTCGACCACACGGTGCCTTTTCCATTGTCCTCGTCATCTGTGAACAATAACAACCAATTAAAAGAGATTATAAATTTTTGCTGCTGTTTGATAGGCAGCAAACAAAGACAGTACCTGACTATGGACCCGAACAGACGACAATTCGCTCTTCGTATCCACATGAGCGTTTTCATCCCATTGTTGTCAACATTTCGTTTGGGAATGTAAGGTACTGTGCAGTATCGACATTTACACTCACAGACAGTCTAAACAGCAATCATTCCACACCAATATGTCCTAGGTGGAGATACAGTGCATACCATTAAAGGAAAAATAAGGAAATTTCGACCTGGTGAACCGACTAAGGTATAACCTCACTTTGTGGGTAATGTGATATGAACTATTACACGAATTAATCAGTCAATTTGTGCGGGAGTTACCAGAAGAAGTTTAAGAAATACACCTATTTTTCGGTGAGGAGTAGATACTTAAAAAACATTGCGCTGTACCGACTTGTAAGCGTTTATGTGTATTAGTATATTAACGTTTGTGTGGGAGGTACAAAAAGGGGCATGGTGATAACGCCCATTCTTCACAGGGCTACTTTAAAAGCATTACACTGTGCAACATCTTGTAGTACGAGTATACTCGTGCATTGGTATTTTCACGCTATAAACTGTTAACTATTTGTACAAAATGGTACCTTTGTATGGGAGGTAGCAAAAGGTGCGTGGAATTAATTAATCCCCATTTTCTACTGGACTGTAGTAAACGATTTTTTATCGCGATAACTCGCGAAAGAAAGCAGATCAGATTTTGACCTTTTCCTAGTAGAGTAGAAGGGATGATTTTTGACAAAAACTTAATAGCCGTTTTTGTCGTCAATCTAGGTCAACTTTTGATTACTTGAGGCACGCAGTGAATTGAAATATCAAAACTCCAATGTGTAATTTTTTGGTTTTATTAATATTTAAAATGCTCCAAACAAAATGTACTATGTGTAGATTTTCTGGAAAACAATGAAAAGATAAATACGAAAATCTGAGATATGAAATATATCACGATTTGACGAAATGGAACTGGTTTTTGTCTCTCTTAAAAAGTAGTAAACAACACACCTTCGCACTGTGGTTCAGAATTGAATTTTACTGGTCAAAAGTCAAATTTTGTGTCATCGCCGATTTCTAAAATTGTAATGCCATTCAATAACAAACATATTGCGAAAAGGGTAGCCAAAAAATCAGATTAAAATTGAATGAAACTTTTTTATCTTCAAGAGACTTCAAGAAGATTTTGGTACCAGAAGAAAGGTGAAAGTGTCCTCTTTAAGCCTATATATACCTTTGTACTTTCCGTGACTAGCCTTATGAACAGAGTATGACACTATACATGTAAGAAAAGGATAAAATCCAGTGGTATTCGAATACAAACTCAGTTGCAAAATTATATCTAAGCAGAAACAATCAAATTTTAAAATATTAAAATAATGTAGAACTTCAGCTATAAAGAATTATCCGAAGAGTATTTTAGAAACAAAAAGAAGGAAGCTGTTTTATGTTACGTTCACAGCAAAGTAAAAGTAAATATTTTCATCAACAACCTAACTAAGCGCTACAAACAAGTTGGATGGAATAAAAACAAATTTTATAAGACCTTTGCAATATGCTTAGATGACGAACTTAGGGCCTTATTCATAAGAAGTTAAAGAAGGTTTGAGAAACGCTTTAGCAGTGTTCTTCAAACCTTCATTAAACATCAATAGCGATCACAAAAGCTGAAATTGTTGAAAAAGTTTGAAACGCTAGTTCTCTGAAAACAAAACGGATTATTAAGAGTATTCCAACTCCAACCGATGAAAAACAGTTCTCAAATGAAGAGGCATTAGCATTATTTTTGGATTTGAAGTTAACAAAACATCAATATACTCGTACACAGCTCAGGTTGCGTGCGATTGAAAAAGGCTCAAATCTATATCCATCATATCATCACATACTTGCTGCTAAAAAGGAATGTTTGCCACCAACGAACACTATTAAAATTACATCACTACGTCGTAGTGATACTGTTCTTTTGAACGGGACACTAACAGTATCACTACGTTTAGCATTCCGTTCTTTTTTATATTCGACACCACAGGTCGCAAATACGAAGCAATCTTAATGAAAATTGGTACAGAGTTATTTCTTAACCCAGGGACGATCCCTATTTAAAATGGGGCATATCGATCCATTCTTTGATATAGCCCCCATACGAGGGTCCCTTTCGATAAGACATATTCGTAGTGCGTAAATATGTCTTATCGAAAGGGACCTATATAAAAGTATGTACCGATGTGCCCCATTTTCACTAGACATGATTAAATGCAATAGGAAGCACACATATTTAAATTTTGGCATGATCGGATAAAAAAATTCGTCATCTAGGTTAGGTTTAGGTTAGGGTGGCAGCCGTATTTTTTTTACAAGCTCACATAGACCAGTTTAGGTCCCTAGTGTTACCACGGGCTGAAATGCCCCTCATCGAAACCAACCTGCTTGATATATAAATATATTGATAGTACGAATATCAGTACTGTTAGGCTGCCTAAAAAGGCCGACCCCAGTATGTCCAGTCGTCGTTTACTCAAAGCGGGACAGTCGCAAAGCAAGTGCTCAATGCTCTCCACTTCTTCCTCATCTCCACAGCTTCGGCAGAAGTCATTGGAGTCAATACCCAATCTTTTGGCGTGTTCGCCGATCAAGCAGTGTCCCGTCAGAACCTGTACTAACGTAGACAATCGTTTCCTCTCTAGTACGAGGAGATATTTTGACCTTCTCAGGTCATACCTTGGCCAGATTTGTCTAGCTACCCTGCAGGTGCCGATTTCTGTCCATCTTTCGTTGGACTGCCTGATTGCCTCTTGCCTGAGCCAAAGCTTGCACGTGGATAGTGGCGCACCAATATATGCAAATTCTTCGAGAATTTGTAATGTCGTCCCTTTCCTAGCAAGTTCATCGGCTTTGCAGTTCCCCGGGATATCCCTATGCCCAGGCACCCATATGAGGTGTATATTAAACTGCTCAGCCATCTCGTTAAGAGATCTGCGGCAGTCGAGGGCTGTTTGTGAATTTAGGGATGTTGCCTCCAGAGAATTGATGGCAGCCTGGCTGTCCGAGTAAATTACAACGCCAGTGTTGGTTACTATGTTGCGACTCAGCCACTTGGCGACTTCCCATATTGCCATTATTTCGGCTTGATAGACACTGCAGGAATCTGGTAGTCTATGAGCTATATCCAGACTAAGTTCTTCACAGTGTACTCCGAAGCCAACCTTTTCATCAAGCTTCGAACCATCCGTGTAAAAGTGGAGATGGGTTCTATTACCTGGTATTCTGCCGACCCATTCATCTCTGGCGGGAATCATAGTGATGTAATTTCTCTCGAAGGTGTACACAGTTGGTATATAGTCCACTCGGTCGGTTACCATAGCACTACACTTTGATATCCTCATGTGACCATAGTTCTTGTACCCCCACATTGATAGGCAGATTAATCTTATTGCCGCTTTGGTTGCAACTTCTCTCGTCACAATATTATTCGGCAGTATATGGAGTAGGGCTTGTAGAGACTCGGTCGCTGTAGTCCTTAAGGCTCCGCTTATGCTCAGGCAGGCTGTTCTCTGAACCTTTGTTAGTAGGTTGGTAATGGTTAGTTTGTCAGTTGCCGTCCACCATACCACAATACCGTATAACAGTATTGGACGAACTACTGCTATATATATCCAGTGGACGATTTTAGGAGAGAGTCCCCACCGCGACCCTACAGCCTTTTTGCAGGAATATAAGGCGACGTTGGCCTTCCTTACACGTTCCAATACGTTAAGTCTAAATAACATTTACCTATCTAGAATTATTACTAAAAATTTTGCACTTTCAGAAAAGACTAGATCTGTTCCATTTATCCGAGGTGGAGGGTCCACATGTGTTACATTATTCATCCTAGTAAAGAGAACCAATTCTGTCTAGTTGGGGTTAACGCCCAAACCGCTGCTTCTGGCCCATTTAGCGAACTTGTTCAGAGCCACCTGTAGGATGTCTCTGAGGACGTTTACGAATTTGCCACTCACTGCGATTGCCACGTCGTCCGTATATGCCACGACCTTGCAGCCACAACGTTCTAGATCTAGCAGGATTTCATTCACCGCTAGGTTCCAAATTAGTGCAGACAATACTCCTCCTTGCGGGGTCCCTCTGTTTACATACCTTGTTAGAGTTGTGGACCCTAGACATGCTGTTATACGTCTTCTGGTGAGCAGACTTTGAATTAGTCTAATCAAACTAGTGTTAACTTTTAGATGTGAGAGTGCCGCAATTACCGCATCTGAGTGAATGTTGTTAAAAGTCCCTTCTATGTCAAGGAATGCCACCATGGTGAATTCCTTGAAATGCAGGGACGATTCGATAGTGCTCACAAGTTCGTGCAGGGCTGATTCTGTAGACTTGCCCTTATTGTAAGCATGTTGGTTCCCCGACAGGAGTTTTGTATCCAGGTTTTCCCTAATGAAATGATCTAAAAGTCTTTCCAGACCTTTCAATAGGAAGGAGGATAGGCTAATTGGTCTGAAGTCTTTTGGCCTAGTGTGTGATATCTTTCCAGCTTTAGGTATGAATACCACTTTGGTATCCCTCCATCGATTCGGGACGTATGAAAGCCTGATACAGCCTACATAAATTTTCTCCAGCCAGGGGATAATGTACTTTAACATTTTCTGCATTTCTGCTGGAGTGATGCCATCTGGTCCAGGTGACTTGAAGGGCTCAAAACTGTTAATAGCCCAGCTTATTCTGGATCTCTCAGTCAAGAAGCTAGCGACGCTCGCAGTCCACTCGCACTCTTGTTGGTCCTGCTGATCCTCGGGTTCTGTTACAAAGTTCCCCGGGAAATGTGTGTCGAGCAGTACATTGAGCGACTGCTCGCTGTTTTTGGTCCAGTTATTTGCCTCATCCTGTAAATATCCCACTGTACATGGTGAAGCAGATAATATCTTCCTCAGCCTAGCGGCGTCGGAGACCTTTTCCACTTCACCACAGAAGGTATACCAAGAGCGCCTTTGCGCCTTTCTAAGCTCCTTCTTATAGATCTTGAGTTGCTCTTTATAGGCATCCCAATCATTAGCGACCCCAGTAGATTTAGCCTTATTGAATAGCTTGTTGCAGGTCTTTTTCATAGCCGTTAGCTCAGAAGTCCACCATTGGGGTTTAGTTTTACCCTTGTACCTTGTTTTTGGACAGGCTTCTTCAAGGGATCTATTGAATGATATGGTGATATGATCGACCAGATTATCCAGACCGGCTTTGTCATTCGGTTCGTACAGAAGTTTAGAGTTGAGGACTTTCTTGAAATTCTTCTCATACAGATGCCACTTTGTCTTCCTTACATTTCTGTGGACGGCGGGTTTAGGCGCTTTTTCCGCGAGTTTGAACTCAATATAATGGTGATCTGAGAATGAGTGGTCGTCCAGTACATTCCACCCAATAATTTTGTCTGACAGCCGGTCAGTAGCAAACGTTACGTCGAGTACTTCTTGTCTGTCTTTAATTGTGAAGGTCGGTTTATTACCTATGTTACAAATACTAAGGTTGGTAGTTAGAATAAAGTCAAGAAGCGAATCACCCCTATTGTTTATATCCGTACTACCCCAGATTCATAAGGCAAGTAGCTGGAGACCACCCAATATATGCGATTACCGATCTCCAGGCTAGCAGCTGTTTGGTCTTTACCACTTAAATTAGTCAGGAGAAATATACTTAGATCTTTCCTGGCCAAAATGCAGGTTCTTGGAGTGCCTTCACAGTTGGCCACAAGCAGTTTAAAGTTGGGTGTCCTAATACCGCACACCCTTCCTCCCACTACGTAGGGCTCCTGTATCAGGACGATGTCTAATGCGCCTGTGGACAGGCGCAGCAATAGACCCGCTGAGGCTGCTTTAGCGTGATGGAGGTTAATCTGTAGAATTCTTACCATCATTGGTAATTGACAGATTAACATCCACCCCGACAAGGGTGTTATCGAACTCTTCGTCCGTATCGTCGAGAAGCATGTCCTCGCCAGATGCGTCAAAGAGTCCGGAGACTCCCCTCAGCCTCTCTGTGTCCGAAGTAGAGCTTTTGTCCTCAGAGAAGGACGTTACAGATCTTCTGTTAGAGTTGGAGTCACCAGAAATAATAGGCGTGGGTACCTCCGCACTTCCAGAAAGTGCCACGGTGGACGACTCACCTTCTGCAGTGGGAGCTATATCCTGCTTGTATATCTTCAAGACTATAGTCTCGAAGCCATATTGTAGGGTTGCACTCGTACTTTGTATATGGGAGGTGGATTCAGCGTTTAGGATAAGATTGACCTGCCGCTTTTTACCATCCGCCTCACCCACCTTGCTGATTCTCCAATTATGGGCCGGCAGACCAGGATTGGAATCTTTTATTATTTCTAAGATGTCAGCCGGGTTGGAGGGCTCTTCTGTAACCCAGGTGATGGCTCTAGGGTGACTAGGGATGTTGTTTTTTTCAACATCAACATCCAACAACATCCAACTGGGCACCCGGCCACACCTCACCCGCTCGACTCAGAGCAGCCTTATACAGGTCTACTGATCTGGCATCACCGAAATATAAGAGCTTTACTCTCCCCTGATGCCATCCTGCATCGTTGCAGATTGGTGGTTTGCCCGGCATTTCTCTACGGACATCGAGGTAATGAGCCATAATGGCTGATTGTACATGACTCCATTTTTCCTTGAGGATGGATCCATCCTCACTACTTCTGTCTATAACAGCCATCACTAGACTCTCCTTCGCCACTTCATTGAAGGGCTTGGTGAGTGTCCTATTGATGGTGACATTAGGGCCTCTTGCCTTTTTCGAAGGCAGGGGTTCATCAGGTGATCTGATTCGTTTTACTTTATTAGCCGTTAACACAGCTGAATTTGTGGCTCTTTCAGCCGACTCATTGGCCTTAGAAGCATCTATGACGCCTTTAGCCCAGGTAAGTGACTCTTTTTGTTTTTCGGTAAGAGCCGAAACCTCGACAGCCTCCAACTTCGTCAAAACTCTGAGCGCTACACGATGCTCATTGTGCTTCCGTTTTGACGGTCGGACATGACGTTTCCCCCTCACCGCACCACCTGTTGTGAGTACTTGGGGGAGATTTTCGCCATTTTTGGTGTGGTCGGCTTTGGCCAAGACCAACGGACGGACAGTCGGACGATTGGGGAACCGCGCTCCATCGGAACACGAAGGCATCCCCGTCAAGAGAATTTATTTTTATTTTGTCTGTATTAGACCGTAATAGGTACTACGATGTAGGCCTTACAGACTTTGTACAGATTTTTGCTATTGCGTAATAGGTACTGGTAACTATCCGCTATGTGATAAACACGTCCGTTCACTGCGAATGATCAGCAACGTCATCTATAACCAGGGACGTATCCAGGATTTTGGTTCGGGGGGGCCCAACCTTTTTTTTCGTAATAAATATAAACAATTAAAAAATTGCGTTTAATGTGTAGGTAATGGAAGTCAAGTTCCTTAGTTTTTTATTCCTAAATAAAATGTGTACTTTAGTACGAGATCAGTAAAACTTTTTATAATAAAATACGTAAGAGTTAAAAATTTAATCTTCGATTTTTTGAAAGAAATATATCAATTATTTCATCGATTTTGACTTCATCTTTGTATATAGACATCAAAGCCTGATAAGATAGCCTTCCATTCTGTTCCGGAGATAAGTTTTAATTCTTCTTAACGTCGAGAAACTTCGCTCAGCAGATGCCGTTGTCACAGGTACTGTGGCCAGTATCTGCAAAAGGGGAGCATGTCCTCATCACAAACTGAAATAGCATCTAACGCATTTGATGGCTTATCATTCTTCTGCTTCCAATAATCAATCCATATACTTATTTCAGCTAAAACAGATTTTGCTGAATTGTTTAAATCGTTTTTGTAGAAAAGTGTGACTTCTTCGAAATCTTCCTTTATTAGATTTACAACTCGTATCGGAACGATATTAAACAGACTTGTAATTATAGCTTCATGTTCGGAAAATCTATTATTTAAATGTGATATTACTTCGTCCAGATATGGTATGAACAATGTTGTCCTAAAATACGCCTTGGCATCTGAACCAGGAATATTAGCCCTATACTTTTGAGTGCCTACTCTTCCAGGTAGTGCAGCTTCTATTCCAAAACTTCTTGCATGTTGTGTACATTGTTCAAACAGTTTATCAAACTCCGCATTGGAATTTCTACGCATGTCACTTAATTTAGTCGTTGCCAATTTTATGATTTCGTAAGCCTTTATTATATCTAGGTTAATCGTTTGCAAATACCGTGATAAGTTCTAAAACCGTACTACTTATTACCACACCCAATATAAAGTCAAATTTACATACACGGTTGTGCAAACTCATTCCATCACTGCAACCTACATGTTAAAAAGGTAGATCGATAAGAAATCATAAATTTAATTTTAACTTAATTTAACATATCTGGTTATCATAAATTTAAAGACAACCAATAACTACACCGGTCGACAAAAACAAAATTTTTTCTTGGGTTTCTGTTTTAATGCATAGATTCTGATTCTAGACTCAAAAAACGTCAAAATCTCCAATCATAGCTTTTAAAGTTTGTTTTTGTAAATTTTACATCGATAAGAAAGTTTTAAAGTTAAAACCTTACTAAATTAGCTATAACTTTTTAAATTATGCATCGATTTTCTTCGGAATGGGCTCGTTTAATTCATGACCGAACAGACTTTACGATAAAATCATAAAAATATATCATTTGTTAATTTTTAGATTGTTTTATGGGAGTTTTATTTTAAAAATATTAAAATTTTATCAAAAAATCACATTTTTTTGCAATATTTTGTAATACTCGTATATCGTCGAAATCGCTGAACGGATGGAAAATGGTATTATATGAAGTTGATGGCTACTTAATATTTAATTCTTTAAAACTTTCCTTAACCAAATCGGATAAATGGTTCTCGAGTTATGCCCCTATATGTGGTTCAACCACTAATTTCTTTCCATATCACAGCTTATCGCGAGAATTTAAAGAGACAACCCTTTAGGCTAAGAAAAAAGAGAGGTTGAACCACATATTATGACATAACCAGAGAACCATTCATCCGAATTGGTTCAGGTAAGCTTTACAAACTTCAGAATTAAGTAGCCTTCAACTTCGCACAATACCATTTTCCCTCCGTTCAGCGGTTTCGACGATATCTTACAAAGTATTGAAAAAAATCATATTTTTTGAGAAAATTTTAATAATTTTTAAATAAAAGCCTCATAAAAACATCTAGAAACGCATAAGTGTCATATTTTTGTGATTTTATCGTCAACTCTGAAAGGTTATGAATAAATTGAGACCATTCCGAAGGAAATCGATGCATAATTTAAAAAGTTTTAGCGAGGAAACCATGCACTTTTCTTATTTTTAGTTGTTATTACTTTTACTGTTACCATTTTTAACGCTTTTGTATTGTTTTTTAACTACCTTCCAAATACTTTTCGTGTTTTTTTGAGTGATTTTGAAAACTGTAATCAGTTTATGCCTATGTTAAAAACATTTCGGGGGGGGGCGGGCCCCCGGGCCACCCCCTCTAGATACGTCCCTGATAAGAACCCAAATTACAAGACTGCAGCCATTAGAAGTAGACATTGAAGGCCAGATGATTTAAGTTAACTACCAATTAGTGCTAACGATGATAGATGGAAAAGTTGGCCAGGCTTTGACTGACACAAAGACTTCATCCAGCTGAATTATATGTCAATTTACATCAAGAAAATTAAACCAAGTCCCGAAAACGAAGATCTATTTAATATCTTGGTGGCAACGTCAGATCCCCTCAACTCCAGCATTCGAAATTAATGGAAAGTAGAACATCGGGACTTAGATGAAGGCGCAAGAGGGCTGCTAGAGGACAGAAAAAACTGGCGAAAAGCTTAAGGAGTTACCTGTTGAACACAGAAAAGTTACTAAAATATCTCTATCGGTTCCAAAGTTACAGAGTTTTGGTCAATAAAGAACGATTCTGAATCACTGTGTGTCAGTGAGCTAGAGCGATAGTACATAATCTCTAAAATGCATGTTTTCTTGCAAATATTGGACCAATATTGTGATTCTCGCGCTGATAGAATGGAAGTTATTCACGATTTGCCAAAACTTCCGCAGAGGGAAAAACTGACCTTAATTTTAAAATTTGAGCCAAAGACGCCCTAATTATTTGTTTTTCACAAGTGTATGCTTCTAGAGAAGATTACTCATACATCGGATTCTCGTACGGCAGTTTGAACAATATTTGGCTGGATAATAATGGGAAATGTCAATAGACACGAGAACCCGACTTTTAATGTTAATGTACATTTAAATTTTGATGTACACCAGTTCTGGCCAGTTGAGGATTTCAGAGCACCTCAGTATGGAGCAGAATTGGACGGAGCAGCATTTCTCTAGCAATGTTCAAAACAGAACAAGTAAGAAAGATTCAGTCGGGTAAACCGACTAAGGTATACCCTCACTTTGTGAGTACTGTAATATGAAATATTACATGAATTAATCTGTCAATTTGTATGTTGGGTCCTCTGGTTTAACAAATACTCCTATTTTTCGATAAACAGTACATACTTCAAATATATTGCACTGTACCGAATTGTTATGATTTATTAAATTTTGGTATGATTTGGCTATTTTGTGTAGGAGGTACCAAAAGGAGCGTGTTGATAACACCAATTTTTCATAGGGCTATATGTACTTTAGGTTAGGTTAGGTTAGGTTAAAGAGAGGAGACGTTTAAACGTCTCATGTCCATGGACATACACTTAAGCCAGTGGTTCGGCCTGTTGTGCGCTCCTTATTTATGATCTTTTTATACCTCACGAGTTACAGAAAATCGGTACTAGATACGAATTTTCTCAGTATCTTCCAGTCATATTCTCTGAGATGAGTCAAGTCTGGCAATATGTCGGACCCGAAATGTTGGGATATTGCATGTGTGAAAGCCGGGCAGTGACACAGAAAATGTTCCGTCGTTTCGATGTTTTCCCTGCATGCCCTGCATTCGTCGTTTCCTGCTAGTCCTATGCGACGAAGATGTGCTTGTAAGCTTCAGTGTCCCGTTAGAACACTCATCATCTTACTAATATCGATCTTGTTTAGTTTCAGAAGACTTCTTGTTTTTTTCATTTGGGTCACCCCACAGTATCTTTGCAGTTTCTCCTACTGTTGCGCTATTCCACACAGTTTTATGAGCCCAGTGCTTCAACTCATTTTTCGTGGCTTCGAAAGGTTTCCAATTTTCCAAGTTTAGTACTCGAAGTTCACTGGCCTTTGAAGCCAAGTTGTTTGCCCGTTCATTTCCAATCACTTCGTTGTGTCCTGGTACCCAATACGCAATTAACCATGGGCTGAGTAATCATTTATCGTTCTTTTACAGTCCAACACAGTTCTGGATTTGACCCTTTCCGATGTTATTGCTTTAATCGCCATTTGGCTATCTGTGAAGATGTAGGCATATTTAGGCTTTGTCGTGTTACTGAGCCAGTTCACACACTCCGTGATTGCTCGAACTTCTGCTTGAAATACCGTGTTATTGTCAAGGAGGCGGAAGTGAAGTTCGACTTCTGGTTCATCAATAAAAAGTCCCAGACCCGTCCTTCCTCCTCGCTTAGACCCATCCATGTAGCAGCTGGTTCCCACTGGCACATGGGCCAAAGCTCCATTTTCCCAGGAGCGTCTGTCTGGCACAAACGTATCACAGGTAGCTGTAAGCCGCACTTCAGGAAATCGGTCCGAGATTTCTGGCGTTTGAATGTGACCAACTAGATATTCTAAAATCTTCTAATGGTACGACTTGTGGTCTCGATTTATCCATTCACCCATCACTTGTAGACGCCTTGCTGTGATGTGGTTGGATGTGCAGTATAGTCTCCAACGCTTTTGTTGGTGCAGTTCTAAATGCCTCGCTTATGCCTAGACAGCACATACGTTGAATTTTTTGCAAAGGTATTACGTTGCACTTGTCCATTGATGTCCACCACACTACACAGGCGAAGGTGAATATTGGTCTAATCACGCTCATGTAAAGACAGTGAGTCATATTTGGAAGTAGTCCCCATTTTAAACCTATAGCTCTTCTGCACAACGACCAACATCTGTGTGCCTTTATAACTCTTTCTTCAAGATGATCTTTCCAGTACAGTTTCTGATCCAAGATTACTCCCAAGTATTTTACCTTTTTAGTTATAGCAATTGTCTTATTCAGGAATCGAGGCGGGGTAAAACGTGGGATCTTCGTTTTCCATGTAAATAGACATATTTCTGTTTTGTCTGGGTTAACATTTAATCCCCTTGGTTGTGCCCAGTTATATGCTATGTTAAGTGCCTCTTCAGCTCTTCTGCATAATAGATTTGGATGAAAGCCCCTTAGAAGTATTACAACGTCGTCTGCATAACAGACTGTTTTAAGTCCTTCATTGGTGAGGGCTTTTAGGAGACTGCGTATCGTCGTAACCCATAGAAGAGGCGATAAAATGCCCCCTGAGGTATACCACGATTTACCTTGTCTATAATGTTTACGTCATATGACCCACAAATAATCCACCTATTCCTAGGCATATTGTTGATCCAGTTTTTCAGCGCCCGGTCAACCTGAAACTCGTCTAAGGACTGGATAAGTGTATCGGTCTGTACATTGTTAAATGCGCCCTCAATGTCTATGCAAACAGCAAGTGTATATATTTCTTTACTGAAGGACTCTTCTATGTGGTGCACTACCTCATGCAGAGCTGTTTCCACTGATCTTCCTTTAACATAGGCGTGTTGTTTGAATTTTAGCCAGTCATCCGCTATTTTACCTTTGACCATGTTATCAATTATTCGCTCCATTGTTTTTAACAGGAAAGAAGTAAGGCTAATGGGTCGATAAGCCTTTGGGGTCGTATAACTCGCCTTGCCAGGCTTTGGTATGAAGACCACCCTTGATTCCTACCAGTTTTTTGGGGTATACGAATGGGTTAGGCATGCAGTGAACACTCCAGCCAGATGAGTTGATACCAGATCCACCTCATTCTGCAGAAGTGCTGGAAATATTCCATCCGGTCTCGCAGCCTTAAAGGGAGAGAAACTTTTTATCGCTTCTTTAACCATACCATCTGTTATATCCGTAATAGGTACTTGATGCAATACATTTTCATTCTGTAACTGTTCCTCGGTTGGTCCAGCTTTACCAGTCGGAAAATGAGTTTTCATCAAGAGCCTTACGGTATCCTCTATAGTTTCCATCCTTTTACCCGTTTCATCCACCAGTGTTTCGGTTTGGACTTGAGTTTTTGAGAGGAACTTTTTCATTTTAGACATGCTGTTAACGCTGTCTACCTATACACAGAAACGCCTCCAGGAGTTACGTTTCGCCGATCTAACGATTTTATTGTATTCTTTGAATCTTCTGTGGTAGTCGTCCCAATATACTGATTGTTTTTTACGTCGAGCTCTATTGTAAAGTCTGCGGACATCTTTGCCAATCAGGCGAATTTGTCCTGTCATCCAGGGTTTCTCAAAGGCAGATTTCCTTTCTCGAAGTAGGCAACTATCTTCGAATGATTTTACAAGAGCCTCGGTAATCTTCTTAACATTGATATCAATGTCTTCTGCACATAGTTAATCGCGTGTAGGCTGCCCCAATCGATTTCTAAGTAGATTTCCGAATTTAGTCCAGTCGGTCTTAGCCTTATTACGGAAAGTGGAGAGAAAATAAAACATAAGTTTTTATGGCATAGAATACATGTCCTTGGACGAGAACCTGTCTTAGCGTAGAAAAGGTTATAGTTCACATGGTTTAATCCAGTAACCTTGTTGCTAGTTGTCCATGGTTCCTGTATCAAAGCAATATTAACCCTGCCTTTATTTATGATGTCCATCAGAGCGTTGGATGCTGTCTCGCTCCGGTGGAGGTTTATCTGGATGATAACCTGCTGGGAACTTCCTGCAAAAGTGGCGGTACTATTGGTGAACTGGTGGTGTTATTGACTACTTCCACATCAGTTTTTGGCAGTGTCTCACTTGTCTCCATCCGTTCAATACCAGTGTTTGCCTCTTCAGACAGTATATTTGGACTCGATTCATTTGTCCTGCCAATCGGTACCTTTCCAATTTTGAAAAAGACTGTCCAGATCAAGAAGTACGCCATGCCCTTCGCCATGACAAGATTGTTCTTGGATTCTGGGTCTATGCCTAACACGAGGAGAGTACCCTCGGTATCATCCTTCCTATAGAAGACTTCCCACTTTCTCACGGAAAGTTTTGAATTCTGTTTGCCAATGATGTCGAGTATGTACTCTGATGAGAACTTACTGGGACATCCCTTAACATATAGGGTCGTTTTTATGAGTTCAGGAATGTCGCTTTTCCTTACCAATTTTAGCTTTGCGCCGTCCCAAGGTGAGGGGAAGCTATCCACAAGTTTTACGAGGACACCAGCGCAACGTTGTAATGCCAGCCTTAGCATCAAAACACCCCTCTCAAACTTGCAACTCATTACTTCGATTGGTGGTTCATCCTTAGATTCGAGGACGTACTCCGCTACCCTCGTATAGACCAAATCGTCGAAGTTACTCTTTTGGTCTTCGGGGATTCTGCCAGATGCACTACTGCTATCAATTATGGCGTAGCATAGATCGTCTCGAAAATGTTGTTTAGCTATATTAGAATAAGACGGTGGCTTCTTACCCTTCTTTATGGCCAATTGATTTTTCCGTGTCTGTAGAGTCTTTTTGGTTAAAGCCTCATCCTTAACGGATGATTTGGTTGACTTGAACTGCGTTATTGGGTCAACTTTACCGCCCACAATCGAAGGACCCAGACTAGAGACCTCCTTTTGTGTGGTTACGTTAGGCTTATCCGAATTACTGGAAGACGGCGAGCCCTTGTTCTTCTCAGTCACTTTCACAGCGCTATGTTCTTCGGGAGACCTGACTCTTTTAGCGGCCTCCATGTTTGTGTTGGAGGTAGAATTGTCAGGTTCATCCCGTAATAGGTTCTGTCGGTTCAACTTATTCAGTTTCCTTATTTGTGCCCCTGACAGTCTCTTTGAGTTAGCAACAATAGTGATATTGTTTTCATTTGATGATTCAGAGTCAGAGTCCCCACTGGCTTTTAAAGGCTGGGGTTGCTTAAAGCCCCGGCTGGGTTCTGCTTCATCTGTCTTATCATTTGTTTTGTCTGCGGCTGGATGTGCTCTTGTTTCATTTTCGACTACGGGATCCAAGGCACCAAAGCTCGTAGAAGTTGCTTGCTCACGATTGTTCGATAACGACGACACATGACTGGTGAGTGAATCTCCTTCGTCTTTTTTGGTTTAATCGTAAATTGGTTGGGGGAGACACCCCCATAGCCATATTAGCCCGTAATAGGTACGTCGGTATAGGCCTTCCAGACTGAGCTCAGAAATTTCTGTCCAGAGACCGATGCATCCAATTCAACCTACGCTTTATAAACAATAAACCTCCTGGTTGCGTAGTAGGTAGGTGTATAGGTATTGCGTAATAGGGTTTTAAGTCACTCCTTCGATATTTTACACTTTTGGCCCGTAGCAAATTATATATACCCTCGTTTCACTAAAGTGAGGGTATAATGACGGAAAATTTATGGTTCGACTTCCATTAAAATCGGAAGATGTTAACATTGAAGAATCTGAATTATTAGCATTGAGACGTTAAGAGGCTATGCTGCGCAAAAATGTTGTGCCTTATAACTGGACATAACAACTTCGGCAAGCCAAGGCTGCCGAAGGGGGGGACGCCGACTGGATATACATAGAATTGGCAAAAATAAATAAATCGAGGATCGATCTGAAACCATTTGCAGCAGACAAAAGAAATGGAATGCAATCGTTGAGGCCCTATGCTGTATTTTTTGTCAACAATATCGATAATCGTAGTATCGATACTATCGGACAATTTGTTAAAGATATGTATGATTGTATTATTCTACAAAAATCCAAATTTTAGAAGAAAAACAAGATGTTTTTCAAATTAAAATAAAAAGTAAAGTAATAACTAAATAAATACAAAACAAGTAAGAAAGTTAAGTCGGGTAAACCGACTTATGAATCCCCTCAACTTGAGTCCCAAAAAAATATTAGTAAATGTATTTTTTTGTTTTAATTAAATTATTATCAATTTAAATTGCATTTAATAACTTTAAAGTATGTACTGGTATTAAAGTTATCAGCTGTTAACTTTTGGTGTAAAATGGTCCATTTATGTGGGAGGTACCAAAAGGGGCGTGCCAACTTCGCCCATTTTTCTTGAGGTAATAGTGACTAATAAACTAATGCTATGTGTAGAATTTCAGAGAATTCAAATAAGTAGTATAGATGTTATTAAATAATCAATATTTCGCTAAATATTAACCCTTTGTGGGGGAGGTACTAGAAGGAATGGACCAATATGGCCCATCTTCTAACTTAGCCGGAGATAGAAGAAAATATTACCACATACCAAATTTGAAGTCAATCGGTTACTCCTTTCCAGAGTTGTCGTGCGCACCAGCCAGCAGACAGACAGACGGACGGACATTGCTCATTCGACTTAAAATGACCCAAAACGGATATCCGCCGAACATACTTAGGGTCTTAGGTCACTCCTTCGATGTGTTACACTTTTAGCACGTAGCAAATGATATATACCCTCCTCTCTAAGGTGAGGGGATAAAAAAATTTGGAAAAATATATATGTATGTAAAATTGACAAAAAAACATTGCAAATGTTGTTCATAAATATTCTTTTTTGTTCCCATAAGGAGCATAGGGCCTCAACGGATTTTTTTCGTATGCTTTATTGCGAATTATATAATCAATATGTACAATAATTTTATCTTTAACTTATTTATGAGACCAATTACTTACAAACGAAAACTAGAATACATGAATCGGTCGAGCGAAAAATCACAAGAGCTGAGCTGGCCATATGGGGGTTTTTTTCCCAGTTAATACTCTCACTGTCAGCTACTTGTGGTTTTTCGCTCGACCGATTCATGTATTCTAGTTTTCGAGATATAAGCGTTACAATATCTACTATATATATAGCCGATATCTGAGAAGCTATATATCTCAAATCCTAGATGAGCTGGACATATGGGTTTTTTTTTACTTGAGGTTTTTCGCTCGACAGATTCATGTATTGTAGTTTTGGAGTAATAAGCCGTTCAATGCCTGAAATTTGTAAATGCTGTAATAGACTGTTCTCTATAAATTTTTGTTTGTTAAATGAATTTTTACATTCAAATTACATAAAACTATTATAATTTAAACAAACATGTTTAATCTTTTTAGTTTTTTTCCATTTTTTAACCAAAAATCTTATTTTTTAATAGGTTCCACAACACAAATACGTTCCACATGGTTTGTGTCCTGGATGTAGGACGAATTTATGTCACGAATTTATCTTCACACCCTTTTATTTATTTATGTTTTTTTATTCTACAATAATAATAAACGCCTCGGATTTTCTGCAATTTTTTTAATTATTTCCTTCTCAATCATCTTACGGTGCTGAATGAATGAATTTTCTGTGCACGCTCATGAGGCATAGTCCGGAAAGCCTTTCCTCTCCTATTGTGCTCCTCAGCCACGTTTTGACTCTGCAAAGTGTACTAAAGGAACGCTCCACGGTTGCTGTTGTGCATGGTAAGGCGCTCAAAATGGAAATATATTTGTTTATCGTAGGTAGAAATTCGTTTGAGTCTTTAAATAAGTCAACAACATCAATACCCTTCAAGTCTTGTTCGCACAAATTCTTTTTCTTCCACAGATTGTACCAAAGAATTAATTCACCGCCGATATCTAAACCATACATCTGTTGAAAATGCTTCGAGTTGCTATGTACCTCTTCACTAGAGCATTTAACCATATACAATGGGTGCAATCTAGATAGCGCAAAAGCTGGAGTATTTTTATTTGAAAATCGTAGTTGCAAAGAGTTGGATAGTGAATCCAGATACGATATAATTAAAGATCGTCGCCAGTATTCATTTTCATTGGCTGCTGGATGATTACTTCTGTTCTTTTGTTTTTCAGCGCAACGTGGCAGTGACATTTTTACTCCCAGATCGGTTGTAATCATACGCGATTTGCCAATCAATTCTTCTGTAATTCCTTCTGCATTCACACGATCATTTTTAAGCACGCACAAAATACTATCAATTTGCTGACCAACCGCTATGAAGTCTATTGACTTTGTTTGCCAAATGTTTGCTGTAGGTTCCAGTAACGTCGAATATTTTGCAATTGTCATTAATGCAACGATGAACACTGGCCTTGTCACCGCAAAATAAAACTGGTATGCAGACTTTCTTGTGCTAGAGTTTCCTTCTATTGTCAGCTTGTCTAAAGCTTTCACAATATCAGTAAAATTTTGAGAAAATTTTCTGATAGCCTTATATTTTTCCGACCATCTTGTTTCACACAGGCGTTATATATTAGGAGCATAACTCTTAGGCGTTGTCGATTCACGGAAAAAGTTAATCACATCTTTTATGGTCCAAATAGTATTTCTTATTTCTGGAACTACGTTTACGTCATTCACAACAAGATTCAGCTTGTGGCTAGAGCAATGGAAATACAGTGCGCGAGTATACTTTTTTATTAAAATGGCTTGTACTCCGCCTTCTTTGCCTGCCATTGTAGAACAGCCATTGAAGCCAATTCCAACGCAATATTCTGATGTGAGTTCGTTGTTTATCAAAAATTTGTCTATTGCTGCAGCAATGGTGGAAGCGTCTTGCGATGTAAGCTCTATAAATCCAACGAATTCTTCTCTTATTTTTCCCTCTGTTTTATCGTAAAAGCGCAAACCAATTGAAAGCTGCTCCTTCCCAGCTATATCAGCTGTCTCGTCCGCTAATACGGAGTAGGCATCAGCTTTTTTAACGTCGGATATTATCTTACCTTTAATAACTTCGCCGCCAATTTTATCAACTCATTTTGAATTTGTGGTGAGGTATAAATTGCGTTGCGGCGGCATTTTTCTATATGGCTTTTCAATTTAGTGTCACCAGAATCGATCCTCATGTTTATTAAATCTAATAGAACGCCTCCATCTTGTTCTTTGCCCCTGAGTGGCATATCGTGCGTTCCACAAAACAGCACACATGAAATAATTGATGACATTATATTTCTATTGTCTTCTTTGAGTTTCTCGTGACTACTTTGTAATTGCACATCTATAGGCACATCTTCAATAAAAGCCTTTGCTGCAGCGGTTGCAGTCAGGTGAAGGCTAGTGGTAGCATGCTTTTTGCAGTCTTCGTGAATATTTTTAAATCTTAAAATAGGCCGGATCATAAATGAACCCAATACTCCTCGGAAAGTTCCAGGAACTGGTGGAAACAGTACACAGTACTTGCAAAGAGCACCTTTTAAACGCTTGGAATAGACTAGCCACGGTGCATATTGGTCTAGCCAAGCATAGTTGAATTTTCTTTGTAAACTTTGTGCATCATTTTGAAAATCATACTTAGTTTCAGGAACCCATGGTCGGAGCAGAATATCCTTTTTCTTTTCAGCTGACAGTTGATGAGCTCGTCCAACATAACGCCCCACGTCATTTATGTGGCATCCATCATTTGCATTGATTTCTATATTGATTGTTGAAGGCGCTTCAGGAGCGGACAATTGTGGCAAATATTTTCGCTGTTATCGCTTCCACTATGTACTGTTGCCACGATTCTTTTTTCTCCTTATAGATGAGATACCTGCAAAGTGGTAGCATTGGTAGGAACATTATTCATGGAAATGGTTGGTGAATACATTAATGGAAAGCTTAACTTTTTCAAAAAAGTTTCTAATATCCATTATGTTTTGTAATCCTCGAAAACACTTTTGAGCTTATTTTTATATTCACAAAGAGTAAATACTTTATATTTGAAGACAAAACTTGCACATTAACTATTGTGTGAACAGCTGATTTTATAAGGTACATACATGACATGAACAGAGTTGCCACACCCTGAAAATTTGTTTAACCACATTATTTTAAAAAATAACCAAATCCCAAAAAATTATATACTATAATGCATTATATAATAAGATGTAACGAATATTAATTTAAACTTCAAGTCAACGGCATATCCATAACTGTTGAATGGGTCTGAAGAGCATGGAGTAGCGTCCAGCGAAATTGCGCAGTCTTTCAACGCTAACAGTAAAGAATTATTTTTTCAATTATTTGCAAAAATGTTTATTTCTACTTTTGTTATGAGTAGAAACACGGTGTCTCAAACCGACACACAATACATAACAACAACAATTTTCCAGAATTTTGATTTCATTTTGTAAGCTGTAGGGGGGGGGGGGGGCAGCTGCCCCTCCTGCCCATACCTGGCTACGCCCTTGGCTGTATCATCAGCAAATATGGAAGAAATACAATTATCTAAATGAGGAAAATCGTGTGTACTTTAAAAGATCGGCCTGACAGAAAACTTTTTATAATTTTTAGAATTCTTGTATCCATATTAATGACCAATAGTTTATGAATAAGTGCATTATGCCACACAGAATCAAAGGCAGCCTTAACATCAAGTAATAACATTGCGGTAGACTTACCGATATTAAAATTTTCTTTAACTATGTTCCAGATTCTAACCAGAGGTTGAATGGTATTATGCTCGTCTCGAAAACCAAATTGTTGTGATGGAAGGATGTTATTATCTGAAATAACATAGTAAATAGTAAAACATTTTTTCATTAATAATTATCTCGTATAGTTTGCTCATCGTATTCAGTAGACTAATCGGCCGATATGAATTCGGATCACTGAGATCTTTACCAGGTTTGGGTATAGCAATTACTTTGGATTGCTTCCAAACTGACGGATAGTATCCCAATTTAAGACAAGCATTGTATATTGAACATAGAATTTCTAACCCATAAGGGGAAATTTTTTTATACCCTCTACCTTAGGATGGGGGGTATATTCATTTTGTCACTCCGTTTGTAACACCTCTAAATATTGATCTGAGACTCCATATATATTCTTAATCGTCCGTCCGTCCGTCTGTGGTAATCACGCTACAGTCCGCAATAATAGAGCTAGGTTGATCAAATTTGGTACAAATACTTCTTATAGTTGCAGGTTGTTTGGGATTGCAAATGGGCCATATCGGTCAATGTTTTGATATAGCCCCCATAAATAGCATCTAACTTGTGGTGATTCCTACCGTTCTCACCTACTATATTTTTGTGTGTTTTCGATGTTATTTTCTTTAGGTTTGAGTTATTTTGTGAGGTCACATGCTATCCATGGTGGAGGGTATATAAGATTCGGCATGGCCGAACTTAACGCTTTTACTTGTTTTAAATTATGTTTGATACACCATCAATCCCAGGAGCTTTTTTGTTTTTCATTTTTGCTATGAGGCCCTTAATTTGGTATTTATTAACACAAGGAAGTTGTCAGTTAATTCATGATTGTCGACAATATCAATAGAATTTCTCACTATTTGATGTGTTTCAGGGTCACTGAAATTGGCAGATATTGAGTGGTTTGTAAAAAAGTTTGTGCCAGAATTTCCGCTTTCTGACTGGTTGATGTGTACATAACTACATTTCGCTTGAGTGTTGGTAAAGTTTTACTTCTCTTCTTCATAATTTTAGAAACTTACCAAAATTTGGAAGATGCTTTATCAAGGCTTCGTAAAAATAAACTCCAGGAGTTATTTCTGAATTGAAAAACACGTTACTCGATCAAATTATTCAGGAGATTCATTTGGGTTTTATAAATTGGAAGTTTGTATCGAATCCACTTCCTTCTAAATTCATTTCTTTTTTAATGAATTTTAATATAAATGGTGGTAGTTTCTGAACATAGTTATTAGAAATTATTTTTCTTGGCACGGAGCCATGAATAGCATCATGTATAATACTTGTAAATGTTAATATTGATAAATCTGTAGTCTCAATGGATGAGTCCAATAATAAATGAGCATTTTCAGTTATATGACTCCTGAACGATTCCCGGTTGACATTTTTATAATCAAATTTATAAATATCATTCCGTTTGAATGAACTGTTGAAAACTGAAACGACTGGAAGGTGATCTGAGTTCAGATTGTTTAAAGTTTCAGCTCCAGTCATTTTGTCAGGAATATTGGTCAAAAAAAAGTCTAGTACTGAAGCATTGATAGATGAGTTTGAAGGTACAAGTGTGGGATTCGGTGTAAAATTTATATCGAAAGCATTTACAGTCACTAAATCATACATTATATTTCCCCAGCAGTTTGCTCCGAGACAACCCCAATGTTGGTGTCTACTATTAAAATCTCCACCAATGACATAACTTCCTCTAATCCTGGAGAATCGTCTCAAATCATCTTTAAACTGATCCTTCTTTATATCTTTGGGACCGTCAGAACCGCCTGCAAAGTAACAACTATATAAATCAACAGAGGATCAGTCTGAGAGTTTTATTTTAACGCCGATATTTTCTATAAGGTTTGTACGAACAGAGTTTATAGGGACATGACTTACAGAACTTCGAACTATAGCAGCTACACCACCCCCCCCCCCCCCCTCCTGGAGTAAGTCCTGTCATTACGGTAACAATAAAAACTATGGTGTTTCATAGATACTTTTTATACCCTCACTTTAGTGTGACGAGTGTATACATCATTTGCTACGAAAAAAAGTGTAACACATCGAAGGAGTGATCTAAGACCCTAAGTATATTCGGCGGATATGAGTTTTGGATAATATTAAGTTGAATGAGATATGTCCGTCCGTCTGTCTGTCTGTGTCTGCTGGCTGGTGCGCACGATAACTCTCGAAAGGAGTAACCGATTGACTTGAAATTTGGTACGTGGTAATATTTTTTTTCTATCTCCGGTTAAGTTCGAGTATGGGCCATATTGGTCCACTCCTTCTAGTACCTCCCTCACAAAGGATTAACATGTTATGAAATATTGATTCTTTAATAACTTCTATACTACTTATTCGAATCTTCTCAAATTCCACACATAGTACTAGTTTATTAGTCACTATCAACTCGAGAAAAATGGACAAAGTTTCCACGCCCCTTTTGGTACCTCCCACACAAATGCAACATTTTGCACCAAAAGTTAACAGCTTATAACATTAATCCCAGTGTTTAAAAACACTTGAAATTTTGTACAGTGTAATGATTTTATAGTGCCTACAGTCTAGTGAAAAATGGGCGTTATTGCAACGCCCCTATTGGTACCTCCCTCACAAAGGCACCATTTTGCTCCAAAAGTTAACAGCTTATAACATACCAGTGTTTTAGAATACTTGAAATTTTGTACAATGTACTGCTTTTATAGTATCTACCCAGGGACGTATCAAGGGGGGGCCGGGCCCCCCGAAATGTTTTAAACATTGGCATAAACTATTTACAATTTTCAAAAAAAAAAAATAAAACACAAAAAATATTTGGAAGGGAGTTAAAAAAAACAATACAAAAGCGTAAAAAATGGTAACAGTAAAAGTAATAACAACTAAAAATAAGAAAAGATTTTTTGATTGGTGCTAGCCAGAAATTAGCTGAAATAAGTATATGGATTAGCTGAAATAAGTATGTATATGGATTGATTATTGGAAGTAGAAGAATGCTTAGCCATCAAATGCATTAGATGCTAATTTAGTTTTTGTTCTCGACGTTAAGAAGAATAAAAACTTATCTCCGGAACAGATTGGAGGGAGAAAGGCTATCTTATCTGGCTTTGATGTCTATATACAAAGATGAAGTCAAAATCGCTGAAATAATTGATATATTTCTTTCAAAAAATCGAAGATTACATTTTTAACATTTACGTATTTTATTATTAAAAGTTTTAATGATATCGTACTAAAGTACATATTTATATTTAGGAATAAAATTCGAATAAAAAACAAAGGAAATTAACTTCCCCTACCTACATAATAAACGCAATTTTTAATTGTTTATCTTTGTTATGGAAAACAAGGATAAAGGATAAACAAATAAAAACCAGTAAGGAAAGGCTAAAGTCTGGCGGGGCCGACTATATAATACCCTATGTACACCACTCTCGTAATATTGAATAACTCTGAAATATAAATTTTGTAATTCATGTATAAATTGTTTACATAAATTTACTTTTGGGACATTTTATACTTAAATAATACCCTGTACCACAATGTGGTGTAGTATATAAAAACGATTGGATGTAAAATACAGCTTCTACAGGACTAAAGAGCCAAATCGGATGAAACATATATATGGGAGCTATAGCTAAATCTTAACCGATTTTCTTCAAATTCGGCAATGTTAGTCCATGGATCAAGAAACTCTACCATTCTAAATATCAAAACGATTGGATGTAAACTACAGCATCTATAGGACTAAAGGGTCACATCGGACGAAAATTATGTATGGGAGCTATATCTAAATATTAACCGATTTTCTTCAAATTCGGCAATGTTGGTTCATGGATCAAGAAACTCTACCATTCTAAATTTCAAAACGATTGGATGTAAAATACAGCTTCTATAGAACTAAAGGACCAAATCGGACGAAACATATATATGGGAGCTATATCTAAATCTGAACTGATTTCTAAACAAATTCAATAGGGATCTTTACAGCTGCGATATACTCCAAACTGAAAAATTCCAGAACGATCGGAGTGAAATTGCGACCTGTAGTCGACGAACAACTTTACATGGACAGACGGACGGACAGACATGGTTAAATCGACTCAGCTAGTGATTCTGAGTCAATCGGTATACTTTAAGGTGGGTCTAACTGTGTTATTTTCAGGTGTTACAAACATCTGCCGTGAAACAAACTTATAATACCCTGTACCACAGTGTGGTGTAGGGTATAAATAAACACAAATTTTATCGTACCACAATTGGTAACTATGAAAATTAAGAGAAATATTTCAACACTTCATGTATAATACTTACGTTGAAATATTTGGTAGAATTTGTCACTCTTTTCCCAAAAGACCCATTCTAAAATTGTTTTACTAAAAAAATTAAAAAAGATAGTTTTATGTATAACATATTAATAACACAATAATTTTACATTTCTGCATTATAGCAGTTATTTTTAATAAATATATACTTTCAATTAAAATGTGTTATGTTGTCTTTTGTTAATTTTGTAATTGCCAATAAGTTGTTTATTTCAGGGTTATAATATTATATTTCACGTATCTAAACATGTTCCTATTGTCTCTTTCAGTATTACAAAACCTATTACTCACATTTTTATCGTCCATTCTTTAGTGTTCCAACAAATCTCTTCACAGGACTTGCTAAAAAGACCTCCTTCAATAACGTATGTACATCACCATAAATAACATGCCGCAAAAATAACTATGACGCACGCACTCTCTTATCACCAAGATCGATGGTGACGCCGACGGCATAACCACATACATACACACATGTACCCGACGGTTTCATTTGTTGTTGTTACAATGCTTTACCAAAAATAACTGTTAACAGCCCATAATAAAATTATTTTCGGTGCAATATGCACGTATACTTACATATTCACCGCAATCTCATTTGTCCACAATCCGCGTCCGAAAAACAGACAACCGTTTCCCTCCATCGCTTGTAAATAAGTGACGATTTAAAAGAAAACGAACAACAGAATTATTTTAATTTTCAGAGAGTAGAAGAGCTCTCGCATCACCATAACAAATATTGATTTACACATTAACAAACAAAACTGATTCTCCGAGCGAGAGAGGGAGAGATAATGTATAATTCTCTCGTATGTATTCTTAAAAATAATGGCAATTGTCATACCATTTATTACCAAGACAGTCTTTCATTTAAGGGGAGCAGAGCCTTAAATTTATTACTCACATATCTCATACTGTCAATTAAATCCGATTCGGCATTAAAACTATGACATGTCTACACCATAGTGTTAATGCAAAAAATCCTTAAAAGTATTGAAATATTACTTAAAATAATGCGGATTGTCACAAAAATTATGATTAGTTTCTTCAATTTAAAGGCGTACATTTAAAGAAGGGCGTACACAAAACTAATAGATAGTCATTAATTCAAATTGAAAAACTTTAAATTAAGGAAAATTTCCTAGAAAACATGTAAATTTTCATTATTTTTATGAAAATTGTGATTGAATTGATGCCGAGGTCGCATACTTAATTTAAGAATGTGTCGTCATAAATTTTATTACTATTTTTTTCAGTGTGGATTTAACATTCAGACAGTTAAGGCCCAGTTTCATTAGATCGGATTTAACAAATTTTGGATCCATTTTATCAAGGCCGGATAGAACCACTTTATATGGTCTATTATTTTTAGAATATATGTTTGCTTTCATATACTCTAAAGCCTTACCATAATCGTATTGCGTTTCACAGAATAATTTGAATCCGATGTATATTTTTCGAATTGAATATTTAATTATTGTTAAGTCTTTTCAGAATTGTTATTGGTGGTATTTGTGGTTTTGGTGAATTTACTGTTGATTCACTCATATCATCATCAGCTGTTTGTTTATCATCTGAGAGAGCTTGCAGTGGATAATAGTAGATATCGGTTTTGCACACTGCACCAGATGAGCTTGCCTTATTATCATCTACTCTCTTTCTCTTTTTTTGGATTCATGGTTCAAGAGTGAGAGAGTGTCGCAGACACTAACCGTTGCCCTTGAAATATCCGCGGATAGGCACACAAAGCTTAAGTTATGATTAGTAATGAAGGATTGTTTTTGCAAATTTTGCAATGTTATTACTTTGAAAGATTGAAAAAACAATGCGTAAACACAACCTTTGCGATCAAACGTTCAACAGAAACTGCCTCAACGGATTTGCGTCCCAGGTACTCAGTACAAAAAATATTTTTACTAAAATTGTAGTACTTATCTCGTGATTTTGATGACATCTATTGAGGTTTGTGGCATATATATTGGTTCGTAGCCTGCCCGAGTGGACGGGACTTAAGATTTGAATTTAATATCAAAATTTAAGCTTTCATTAATAGTCCATAACTCCCTTCTAACCCACGGACCATTCTTGAATGATATCGATAAGTTTTAATTTGAAAACGCCCATGTGTGCACACCTTTTGGACAAAAACATAAGTTTGCGGGGAAAACAGAAGAGTAGCTATTTTTCAACCCCTTTTAATAATGATATACAAACGATGCATATTATATGTCAAGATTCATAAAAATCGTCAACCTTTTAGTTGTCTTTTACATAATATACTTCACAAAAAAATACTATGTGTCCTTTACAACGTTCTTAAACAGATTTCATGTTAATACAAAATGTTTGTACATTTTATACTTTTGGCAAAAAATATTCCTTTTGAGACTGGTTTTTATCTAACATTTGTGTATATAAAGCTAACTGACTCCTGACACAACCTGCGATGTTATGAAACTTATGATTTTTCATAAATATATTAAAGGGGAACCCGGTGTACTTTATCGCGATGAATATTTTTGTCAAACCTATCAAATTAAAATATCGAAAATAATATGTTTGAATCGAAAGAAAGTATATTTGGAATACAAATTGTAAAATATTACATATTTCTGAGCAAATAAATTTTATTTGAAAATCAATTTGGAACACATATATTACGAGTACTATGTTAAAATAAAATATATTTACGAACTAATTTTCTCAAATAAGATACGTGTTTATATACAAATAAAATTATTGTATAGGAATTTCTCCAAATATATATATAAACAGGTTTTTAAACCATTGCAGATTTTTCGAATGTCATTTCTAATATTTCATTGATTCCGAGTTAAACCTTATAACTTAAAATTACAAGTCGCAATAAAATTTGTTCTAAATCACTACACTCTGAAAAAAATCGCTTCTGTAGAATATTGTCCCAAACATATTCTGCATGAAACATACATATGTTTAGGGTACACTCCAAACATATAATATTTGACACACACAAATATTATATGTTTTGGAGGATGTTGATCTAAAAAAAGTATGTTTTCAACCAAATATTTTTTATTTTATATTTATTATATTTCGGAAACAACTAATTTGAATTTAAGTATTTTTTTAGAAATGTATCAATTTAAAATTTTCTGTTTTTCAGAAGATCAAGGTACAATTTTATAGAAATAGTATATGTTTGTATAATTTGATTAAAATTTAAATCGTATAATCCATCGTAACTATAATTTACATTGATGGATTGACAAACAGTGATGAATATTTATAAATTAAAAATTGGTGCTGTAAAATAAAAACTATTACCGCTTATGTCATTTTTAACTATAAAGTGTAACACGAAATCTAGGAAAATTTTTAACTAAAATTCGAAAAAGTCATCAAAGTCTTAAAAATCGTTTTTAAATAAAATATAGTCGAAAAATTTCTTAAACAATAACTTTGTTTGTCTGTAAACAAATATCTAAAGTTAGTTCGCAAATATAGGGTGATCTAAGTAGAGATACTTTTTTCAATTGCCTTTTTTTGATTGATCACGTGTGAGACGTGTCATGCTGTCATGTTATTATTGTTAAGTATTGTTTGGCATTTCATCATGGAAAGACTTACGCCTGAATTACGTTTACAAATTAATCAGTTTTATTATCAAAATAATCGTTCGCCAAATGCGCTAAGTCCATTTTTTTTAAATCCAAAAAAAAAAACACTTTCCAGTCGACCCACGACCTTGACACCCATAAGCAATATTTTAGCTCTCGTTAAGAGCTATCTTTTTGCCATTGACCGATTCCCGATCCGACTTACCAGAATCATCGGTCCATATTTCTTCAAAAATGATGCCGGTGAAAACGTAACCGTCAATGGCGACCGTTTTCGTGCCATGATAACCGATATGTAAAGTTTATGCGGACAAACCCGCGTGTCATTCGCCAGTTACCAGTCGAAATGCTCGAACGAAAATTGGACTCAACGGATGGACCATCTGAGACGTAGCCGTGGCCAACATTTGATAGACATAACCTTAAAAAAATAAATGCCAAAGAATGTTCTTTTAAATGATAATATACATTCCCCATTCAATTTTAATTTTCAGTGTTTTTTTCTTTAAAAACGTAGGGAACCTCGAAATGGATCACCCTATATATTTTATTCTAATATATTAATATATGCTTCCCAAACAAAATTTCTTGTTTCCAAATATATTTTCTTTCAATTCAAACATATCAAAAATGGCGATTTTCCAAAAAAAAAACAAAAGAAAAACATAAAACTTGTCCTAAAATTTATGTATTGATATATTTGCTGAATACCTAAATAAAGGGTTGTTACATTTTAAGGACCGATGATGATATTGAATGAAACACAAATTATTTAGGAAATTATTGTCATTTCTTTTTATTATGATAATATTGGTATGGTTCTTTTTATTATGATAATATTGGTATGGTTCAATTATGTATGGAACAAAATCCATATCTTCCAATTCAGGCCACAAAAGACCGACCTCATTTCGAAGAAGTATGGCCCGATGACGTCGCCAGTACATAAGCCGCATCAAACGAACTGGGCGAATATGCACAGGTGTTTTCACATCTCCTACAGACCCGGTTTGCTGAAATTTGCGCACAATTCTCCCGATTGTGGACACATTTGGTCGATTATGCTGATCAAAAAAACAATACATTTTTCGTAAAAAGCTTAAAAGGCTTTTCGTAAAAAGCTTAAAAAACTTTAACGCGTTGCTCGATTGTGTATCTTTCCATGGTTCAAATTGAGTAAGTCTGAAATTAAGAAATGTCAAATGAAATGCAGAAAAAAACATCGGCCCTTACAATTTAACCACCCTTTATATACACTAAATTGCAGCACTCTCGCTAACAAATTGTGAAATATATCTCAATTTCAAAATTTGGCTTATACGTGCGGGGCCAAGCCCATTGGTCCGATCCCGTCCATTTTGGAACAATCACATATACTGCCACCAGATATATATACACTAAATTGCAGCACTCTCGCTAACAAATTGTGCAAGATATCTCAATTCCAAAATTTGGCTTATATGGGCGGGCTACGACCCCGCCCATTTTGGACCAATAACGTAGACTGTGAGGAGATATATATACACTAAATTACAGCACACTCGCTACTAATTTGCTCAAGATATCTCAATTTTAAAATTTGGATATATGGGCGGGGCCAAGCCCATTGGTCCGATTGCGCCCATTTTTGGACCAATCACGTAGACTGCCACCAGATATATATACACCAATTGCAATTACAAAATTTGGCTTGTGTGGGCGGGGCCACGCCCACTTCAAATACCGAAAATTCAAGTACCCTATTTTCACCACCCCCTACACATGTACATTTTGCGAAAATTTCAAGAACGTCTATACGGTACAAACAAACACACATTATCTTTTATATACATATTAGCTCAACCCGGTACACTTCGTTTCCCAAGATTTAGATTTTCGATCCCGTCCATTTTGGAACCAAATTCAAAATTTGGCTTATATGGGCGGGGCACGCCCATTGGTCTGATCCCGCCTATTTTTGGACCAATCAAGTAGACTACCACCTGATAAATATACACATAATTACAGTACTCTCGCTAACAAATTGTGTAAGATATCTCAATTTCAAAGTTTGGCCTATATGGACGCGGCCACGCCCATTGCACCAAACCCGCCCATTTTTAGAACAATAACGTGGACTGCCACCGGGTATATATGCAGTAAATTGCAGCACTCTGGCTAACAAATTGTCCCAGATATCTCAATTTAAAAATTGTGCTTGTTGGGCGGGGCCACGCCCATTGGTCCGATCCCTCCCATTTTTTGACAAACCACCAGATATATATGCACAAAATTATAGCACTCTCGCTAACAAATTGTGCAAGATATATCAATTTCAAAATTGTGTAAGATATCTCAATTTCAAAATTTGGCTTATATGGGCGGCGCCACGCCTTTTGGTCCAATCCCGGCTATTTTTGTAACAATCAGGTAGACTACCACCAGATACATATGTACAAAATTACAGCACTCTCGCTAACAAATTGTGCAAGATATATCAATTTCAAAATGTGGCTTATATGGGCGGGGCCACGCCCGTTGGTCCGATCCCTGCCATTTTTGAAACAATCACGTGGACCACCACCAGATACATATGTACAAAATGACAGAACTCTCGGCTGCTACCAGATACATGTGCACATAATTACTGAACGCGCGCTATCAAATTGTGCGAAATATCTTAATTTAAAAATTTGGCTTATATGGGCGGGGCCACGCCCATTGGTCCGATCCCTGCCAATTTTGGAACAATCACGTGGACCCCCACCAGATACATGTGTACAAAATGACTGAACTCTCGCTAATAAATTGTGCAACTCAATTTCAAAGTTTAGCTTATATGGGCGGGGCCATGCCCATTGGTCCGATCCCGCGCGAATTACGTTTGTAAGGTTCTTTATAATCTTACAATAAGAATAAATAAGAAAAAGACAACTTAAGTTTCAAATCTCAACTTTATTCGTTTACTTTGGTCTTAAGACTAGTTTATTCAAATTATATTCTAGCATAGGTAGCGCCGCTGTTTATGACTTTTACAATATGAATGAATGCTTCGTTAAGAATAAATTTAAAGTCTGAGGCCCTTATTCATAAAAATTTAATGAAGGTTTGAAGAACGCTTTAACACTGCTAAAGCGTTCCTCAAACCTTCTTTAACTTTTTATGAATAAGGCCCTGAGTATGCAATGTTTTTTGTTAAACTCTAGCGGGAACATTGCAGACTCTTATTTTTTATTGGTTTATGACTATGTGCTCGTCTACTTAAGTATGATGTCGTTCATTGCTAACACTATAGGGTCGGACTGAAGGTACGCAACTATAATGTTTATATTAAAGCTTAACGGGAACACTGCAGAAGATTAGTCTGCATTGTTTTCTAATTATACAATGCACTTCGGTATGATGTCGTTTACTGACAAAAATACAGGGTCGGACTGAGGGTACGTATCTCCTCCAGCCCTAGTCAAGGAATTCTCCTGGATTCCATGATTGTTATTGTATAATTAACAATCTTTCTAGTTTTTAAATATATGTATATATATTATTACAATTCACATACAATTGGTTTACAAGTAATTGTTTTTTATGAATTTTCTTCATATTTTTCAACTGGCTGATCAAAATATGTTTGAACGAAATATTATTGGTAGTGTTATGGAGACAGACGACTCTTCGTCAAATTTTCGTATGTATGTATACATATGTCATTTTTAGTGAGTGATATTTTATTATTTGTAATTGTAGTACAGTTGTAAATTCGATTATCATATTTTTGGAAATTTATACATTGTTTTCTTTATTATTACAAATTTGTTTCTACTGTTTACTTCAATTAATACTATTGATTCAATACCATATATCAGTTCGCAATTATTGAATACTGCACAATTCTTATTTAATTGGAGGTCATTAAAAGTTGTTTACTTTCATTTTATTTTATTTCAGTTCATTTACAAAATTCTTAAAATTAATTTGTTTAATCTTAGACTGTAGATTAGATACTTAACCCTTTCGCTCCATTGTATCCATATGGATACATTCAACTTTGGAGGCATATAGCAATCTCTAAATCAATGAATCGATTTGGATATCGACGAATAATTGTTATTAGAGGTCTTGTGCACTATTTTCATAAATTTTTTTTGGATTTTTACAAAACTGAGAAAAATATAGCAATTTTAAAAAAACTTTTTTTTTTCTTTTTTTTTTTTGTAAAAAAAGGTTTTTTTATTTTACAAATTACATGTATATAGGACCATCTTTTTTTTCAAAAACTTATCAATCATAAAGAGAAATGTTTATTTTAATATTTTGCATTTATAGTTTTTTGTTTGAAAACAAAAGAAGGCTTTGCGGAGTTTTTAAACATTGTATGTATCTATATGGATACAAACGTAAGTTGTGGTAGTAAACATTATACTCACAATACAAACAAAATCATTTTGCGTTTGATGCTGCTATGAAGCAGACGTTCTTTTTTAGCTCTGATACCATTTAAATTTATTTAGAAATATGGCAAGAAAAATGAAGGACTCTGAAATTGAACAAATTTTAACCAATTTTGCTGATTCCGATATTTCTGACATGGAAGAATCGGAAGAGTCTGAAGTTATAAACAACTTATATGATGCTTTTGATAATAATAACAGCTTTTTATTAGAAGAACTGTCTAGAGAAGGTCCATATGAGATCAACATACAATATATAAATGTTGATAATAATAATGATATAGGTGATAGGGTTATTGAGGTCGAAGAAAGTCTTGCAGTTGATGGAACCGTTCAAGAGAGTCAATTTTTCAATCTCCACAAGTTCCACTTAAAAAGGTTGACCAATTTCGTTGGAAAAAAGCTTCTTGGACTAATCCAGAGACTTCTTTTTCTGAAACGTACCTAAAGAAAAATATTAAATTGCCTGTCGAGTATTTTTTGGAGTTCTTTACAGATGACTTTCTTCAACAACTTGTATCTTCAACAAACCAGGCATCAATGATTAAATATGGGAAATCTCTCAATTTAACTAACGAAGAACTTCTTAAATTTCTAGCTCTAGAAATATTTATTGATACCATTGGCTATCCGCGTTTGGAAATGTATTGGACAATGGGCACCGTAATACCGTCATTCCCAGAAAATATGACCAGGAATAGGTTCCATTCTTTGCGAAATAATTTAAAATTCACGATAGACCAACAAGGAAGCGATAAGCTTTACAAGATTCGCCCTATAATAAATATGTTTACTAAAAAATCGTACGCTATTCCAAAAGATGAAAATCTTTGTGTGTATGAGATGATGGTTCCTTTTAAAGGAAGAACCACTCTGAGACAGTACATGCCTAAAAAACCCATCAAATGGGGAATAAAGATAGTTTGCCTTTGCAGCTCAAAAGGCATAGTTTATGATTTTGAGATATATCAGGGAAAAGGAATAATATTAACTGGCTTAAAGCTAGGGTTTTGCTCTGATATTGTGATTCATCTTGTAAAAATTGTTCCTGAACAAAAAAATCATAAAATATATTTTGATAATTATTTTACAACTCTTAATTTGGTATTATATTTACACCAACAAGGAATTTGGGCAACAGGTACTATAAGAGGAGATAGATTCGGCAAAGTTGATATTAAATCTGAAAAGGATTTGAAAAAAGAAGGCCGTTGAACTTTTGACTTCCGTATAGAAGATAATATTTTTCTTCTTAGATGGCTTGATGGGGGAATTGTGCAAATCGTGTCGTCAATCCATGGCCATGAGCCCGTTAACAAGGTGTCGAGATTTTGTGCTGAAAAAAAGAAAAGTTTTGAAATAACACAACCAAACATTGTATCAGAGTACAACATCAATATGGGAGGAGTAGACAAAATGGATTTTCTCCTTTCCTTATATAGAATTTCGATTAGATCTGGGAAGTGGACTCTTAAGATTTTTGACCACTTTATTGATTTAGTTGTATGTAACTCGTGGTTAGAATACAGAATGGATCACGAAAAAAATAATAACAAGCATGTTCTCGAAAGCGTGGACGCCCAACATTATGCCAAAATGAGGATATTCCAGCCAGTCCAACGACATCCGATAAGAAACGTAAACCTACACCTTCAATTTCTGTTCGATATGACGGAAATCAGCATTGGCCAGAACACACGACGGATAAAGGTAGATGCAAAGTCAAAGGATGTAAAGGACAAACTCGATACAAGTGTTCAAAGTGCAATGTTTTCCTGTGCATTCCCAATGGATCGAGAAATTGCTTCAAGGAATTCCATTATATATCCAATGAATAAATTATTGGTAAGATATTTTTTTTCAGATTATATGTATTTTATGTATTAAATGTAGATTTATGTGTTATTTTTGTCTAAATTTATTGTAAGTATATGAATTTTAAATGTATTATTTATACCCTACACCACACTGTGGTACAGGGTATTATAACTTTGTGCATTTGTTTGTAACACCCAAAAGGAGAAGAAATAGACCCATCGTTTATTATACCGATCGACTTAGAATCACTTTCTGAGTCGATTTAGCTATGTCCGTCTGTCCGTCTGTCTGTCTGTCCGTCTGTCTGTCTGTCCGTCTGTGCATGTATTCTTGTAATCAAAGTACAGGTCGCAATTATGGTCCGATATCGACGAAACTTTACACATATCTTTTTTTTTGGCCCAAGGACGATCCCTATTGAATTTGGTTAAAATCGGTTCAGATTTAGATATAGCCCCCATATATATGTTAGCCCCGATTTGACATGTAAGCGCTGTAAAAACTTTATTTTATATCCGATCAGTATGAAATTCGGCAGGAAAAGGTTTCTTATTACATGAATGGACTCTGTTAAATTTGGAAGAAATCGGTTCAGATTTAGATATAGCCCCCATATATACATTACCCCCGATTTGACATATAAGCGCTGTAAAAATGTTATTTTATATCCGATCAGTGCGAAATTCGGCAAAGAGAGGTTTCTTATTACATGAAGGAATACTGCTAAATTCGGAGAAAATCGGTTCAGATTCAGATATAGCCCCCATATATATGTTACCCCCGATTTGACATGTAAGCGCTGTAAAAACTGTATTTTATATCCGATCAGTGCAAAATTTGGCAGAAAGGGGTTTCTTATTACATGAAGGAATATTGCTAAATTTGGAGAAAATCGGTTCAGATTTAGATATAGCCCCCATATATACGTTACCCCCGATTTGACTTGTAAGCGCTGTAAAAATTTTATTTTATATCCGATCAGTATGCAATTCGGCAGAAAGAGGTTTCTTATTATATGAATGAACACTGTTAAATTTGGAAGAAATCGGTTCAGATTTAGATATAGCCCCCATATATACGTTACCCCCGATTTGACATGTAGGCGCTGTAGAGACTGTATTTTATATGCGATCAGTACGAAATTCGACAGAAGGAGGTCTTTTTACATGAATGAGTATTCAGGGAAGATCGGCTCAGATTTATATTGATTGTTCCTCCTGATTTGGTATCAAACCGCTATAGAAGTTGTATTTTACTTCCGATCATTAAAATTTTCCAGAAAGATGTTTCTCAATTTAGGAACGAATATTGCTTAATTTAGCGATTATCGTTTCAGAATTAGATAATATGTTTCTACCCATTTACCAATTATTCCAAATTATTATGGCAATGACCCTAATCGCATTGTTAGGGAGGTGTAGGGTATTATATAGTCGGCCCCGCCCGACTTTCTGCCTTTCCTTACTGGTTTTAGTTTGTGCACGTAAGTATACACAGTGTTTGATTTTATTGAAAAAAATTTAATTTTATGTGTTAAAACTACTAAAATAAATAAAACCTTAATTATAAAAAAACATAATATTCTATTTACCTGAAAATTTATTTGGGCGTCTAATATTCGATTCATGTATACCCGCTAGATCTTTTTTTTTACAAATTTTGGTTCTTCTTTATGCCTCAGACTTTTGTAGTTTTTAATAAAACCAATATTTCTATGTTCTATGTATTCTTCTATATTCTTATGTGCAACCTGTATTCTTTTTTCCTTGTTTCTCTTTAAGTTGTTATAGACAATTTCATGATCTATTTTGTTATTCTGCACTTCGAATGGTGAACATTTGATAGTGCTATGATATGTGTTATTATAGAAGTATATAGCCTTGTTCATTTGTTCGATTATCGGAATTTTGTCGTCGACATTTAGGGTTCTTATTTTCTCGGTAAGAGCATTAAGTAACCTTTCAATGTCGGAATTACCGGTGTGGCTATTCGGTTTGGTGAATGGAATTCAATATTTTCACTTGTTAGATATTCCTTAATATTGATATTATTGAATTCATTGTCGAAGATGAATTTTTTATTTTTCCTTTGATAGATAGGAACTGTCGAACTTTTGAAACTAATGTTCGACTATTTCGATCCATTAGAGGAAAGCATAACGCTAATTTTGAAAATTTATCGATAAATATTATGAATGGTTGTTTGCTGTTCACGTAAGTGTCTGTTCACGTAAGTGTCTATATGTTTGTGAAAATTTATTTTTCACTGGTCTACGGTCATATTTTCCGCCTGAATACGTCTCGCAATTATTAATAATCCTTTTTATCACGTCTTTAATATGCGAGTTGTAAATTCTTGACTTCAATTGCTCGAAGGTTGCCGATATGCCGCATTGGCCACTTTCTTCTTTGTGAAACAAAGCGATTTGACTCATAAGTTCCCCCTCATCTGCAATATCTTCCGCAAAGTGCGAACATTTCACTAGTTTGACACGAGGATTTTCGGAGTATTCCTTTTCCAGAATTTTCTGCGCTTTTTAGTATTCTCGCTCATTTAATTCCGAGAATATCCCTATTCTACCTTTCAGGATCTCTTTACGAATAACATCTGTTACTACAGTATTAATCATATCGTCTCTATCAATATATATTCGCTTGCTGCCGAATATATTTGAGACTCTTTCACTCCTTTTCTCCACAAGTATTACTTGTGTCCGAAATCTATTAACTACTGTGTCTAAAATAGGAATATTGTTTCCCACATCCTCCTCTTGAGAGTGGACTGTTGCTACGTCTGTCGGCGTGTTGTCGTCTCCCTGGAAGATATCGACCAAGACTCCTTCTGTCATAATATCTGCGCTTGTCATATCAATGGCATTGATCTCATCATTCCTAATCCTACTGAGAAAATCTGCTACATTGTCGTCTAAAATAGGAATATTGTTTCCCACATCCTCCTCTTGAGAGTAGACTGTTGCTACGTCTGTCGGCGTGTTGTCGTCTCCCTGGAAGATATCGACCAAGACTCCTTCTGTCATAATATCTGCGCTTGTCATATCAATGGCATTGATCTCATCATTCCTAATCCTACTGAGAAAATCTGCTACATTGTCGTTCTTTCCGAACATTGTCGTTCGTCATCAGCCACTTAAGTGGTTGGTGGTCACTTTCTAAATGGAACTCTGCCATATACATAAGGACGGAAATACCATATTCCCCATACTATGGCGAGTAACTCCTTCTCGATCGTAGCATAATTTATCTCATGTTTATTCAATGCCCTCGATGCATATGCCAGGGGGTGTCCTTCTTGCGTCAGGACAGCACCAATAGGAAAATTGCTGGCATCTGTTAATATCTTAAATTTCTTGTTAAAGTCAGGGTATCGCAAGACTGGTGAGTTTGTCACCAAATCTTTCAGTTTCTCAAAAGCCAGAAGGAAGTTCGGATCATTTCCATTCCCCGACTGATCCTTCTTCAAATATTTGGTCATGTGATAAGCCACTTTGGAGTAGTCTTTGATAAATTTTCGGTAGAACCCTGTCATTCCTAGGAACGATTTTATTTGCCTCGTATTTGTGGGAATTTTTAAGTTCTGTATTATACTGACCTTATCAGGGTTAGGTCCTATACCCTGAGTTGTGCGGACATGGCCAAAAAAAAAACAAAAAACATTGCATACTCAGACTTTAAATTGATTCTTAACGATTTTTTTTATTTTTTATTGGTTTATGACTATGTGCTCGTCTACTTAAGTATGATGTCGTTCATTGCTAACACTATAGGGTCGGACTGAAGGTACGCAACTATAATGTTTTTATTAAACCTTAACGGGAACACTGCAGAAGATTAGTCTGCATTGTTTTCTAACCTAACCTAACCTAACCTAGGTATGATGTCGTTTACTGACAAAAATACAGGGTCGGACTAAGGGTACGTAACTCGCGCTACCAAATTGTGCGAAATATATCAATTTAAAAGTTTGGCTTATATGGGCGGGGCCACGCCCATTGGTCCGATCCCTGCCAGTTTTGGAACAATCACGTCGACCACCACATGTGTAAAAAATTTCACCACTCTCGCTAATAAATTGTGCAAGATATCTCGATTTCAAAATTAGGCAGGGCCACGCCCAGTGGACCAATTACGTAGAATGCCACCAGATATACATATATACACAACATTGCAGCACTTTCGCTAGCAAATTGCGCATGATATCTAAATTTCAAAATTTGGTCTATGTGGGCGGGGCCACGCCCATTGGCCCGCTCGCGCCCATGTTTGGACCAATCACGTAGACTGTCACCAGATACATATACACTAATCTATAGAACTCTCGCTTATAAATTGTGGAAAATATTTCAATTCAAAATTTGGCTTGGCCACGCCCATGGGTCCGATTCCGCCCATTTTTGGAAAATTCACATAATTTGCCACTAAATGCATACACACAAAATTTCAGCAGTCTATCTAAAAAATTTTCTCAAAACCAATATTTTCACCACCCCCCACACATGCACATTCTGTGGAAATTTCAAGAAGCCGTTTAGGCGCCCATACGGTGCAAACAAACAAACACACATTCTGCTTTATGTATATACATAGATATAGAAGATAGATAGATAGATGATACCATTGACTTCCAATACTCGTGAGAATGGTTGCGGGTAAATTTAAATACAAACTGCAAAAATGTTCAGGTATATCAAAATCTGCTGTTAGTAGACTTTAAGTAATTTCTTATATTATCATTTGTTTGAAAAATGTTGTAATTTTACAACATTTTTAACTAAATGTAAAAAACCGAAGACAGCTAAAAATATGTTGGAAAGACCGGTGGAAACGGTATACCGATATTACCAATTTTAAAGAAACCGACGGACGGTGGAATTAAAAACACCGCTAGAGTTATGTTAAAATATATGGCACAACCACTATATTTGAATAGAAAGTGTTTTCGCGAGAACAAGAGTAAATTCAAAGAAATTAATTTTTAAATTGAAACCCCCGTTTTCATACTTATCTAAACTTTGAATTGAGTCTAGTTCCAGCGATAACCCTTATACTTATGCAAATCTGTTCCAACCAACCACAAATGCACAACCACTATACATATTTGTATTATTATACCTTCACGTTAGTGGAGCAGGTATATATCATTTTATGATAGTCTTAGCGAGAGAGGAATCTTTTCACGCTGTGCGTTCCTTATTAATGATCTATTTGAGCCTGAGAGTTGTAGAAAACCGATCTGGGATGTGTCAGGTATTGTAATGCGTCGAACCCGAAGTATCGGCATTAGACCGTTTATAGCATATAAGTGAAAGTTGCTGCGATCCTGGATTTCCGGACCGAAAAAGTTTCCATTTGGCCTACAAGACTTCCATAAAAAATTTTGTGCCGATCGGATAATCCTAGGGTCTGTCCAAAGTTCATTCAAAATTTAGAACACACTTTATAGGGGAAATATTTTTTTTATTAAAAAATCGTATGTTTAAGTAAGTAAAATTACATTTCTTTGTATTATTAATTAATAAATAGTTTTTAAATATTGAGATCGGTGAAAAAAAAACAAAAAATACAATTATTTCAATATTATATTAGATCTGACTTGTTATCGATCGTTTTCCAGATTTACGACGGGTTCTGTTGATTGCAGATGCCTAACCATTTTTCGTTTCTCTTCGAGTGAAACATCCGAATCGAAAAATGCCAAAGCCATTGATTATGGGGCCAAATACCACAAATGATTTTTCCATTTCTTCAAAACCGCTTCAGACACATCTCGGTCGATTTCTGCGTATGCAATGGAGTCTTTCAACAAGTGTATATCTTGATTTGGTGCTCGTATGGCATTTGTGCATGTAAACCACGCTTTGACATACAGCCGCACGAGAAAAATACATATATCCCGTAGTCCACTGGACTCTCGTTTTGTCAACGCAAACTGCTCTCGAAATAGGTATATTTTTAAGGCATAAATGCCTTTTCCCATGAACCTTGCGTGGGATGTTGGACCAGGTGTTCGGAAGTTATCGCCTACACCACCAAGAAACAGTATTGTTAATTGTAGTAGTTCCTTGTAATCAGCTCGGATTTGTGTTTCATTTAGCCGTTTAATGCAGAATTTCTTAACGACTTCGCAGTCAGCATTACTTATTTTTGAGCGTACAATTGGATCTTCGAGTCCGTTTTTAAACGATTTGTGGTCGAGACATGCCCATACGGCAGCAAAACAATTAAAAATAGGCACTTCAGGACCACAAGTCGCCGAAAGTTTAACCTCAAACACATGTTTCAATACTATCTCCATTATGTGATGACGAGATGGGAACTTGATTAATTTTCGATCTAATTTGTTCTGCAACAAAATGCACGATCCTGTGTTTTGACCTGTATTTGACGACGTGGTATCGAAAACCATGGCGGAAACTTTATTAGAAATATCCCAATTGATGAGTGTATCATGAACGACTTTGGCCATATTTTCTCCAGTACCAGCCGGGATTTTGGGAGAGCCCAAAAATTTTGATGTGCCTTCATAACTGGCGATGATTGCTATTCTATCAACGATTTTTCTGCAGAATAGCTCCGGCAAAAGTTTTCCGTCCCAGTGAATAATCAATGAATGTACGCTATTGATCTACGTATACAAAATAAAATACAAATCGATGGATTTGTAAAGCTATAAATTATATATATGTTTAGATCTGAACTAAATTACTTTTGCAATGAATTCTGTGTGCACCTTCTCCGCTTCTCGCTTACGATTTTCTTTTCGTAGCTTATATATTGTAGATCGATTACTCACAAGCTCACCAACAGAGGTCAGAGGCGTCGCAGCATTATTCATTACAGTTATTACATCATGAGCGCATGCTATCAAAATATGTACAGCATCTGAACAGCTAACTTTGGCCTTATCAAGGACTACTGTAAGACGTGACGAGATCCAATGTTGTCGTCCTCATAGACGTTTTGTGTGATCATCGTCATCATCGGTATGAAACTCGCATGTCATATCCGTATCCGAAATGCTATCATCGAATTTATCGTCACTTCCAATGTAAACTGTATCGAGTACTACACAATAACAGTTGTTTTAAGAAATTACGAGTAAAACACTTCAATTTATTAACTTACAAGATTGATTGTTACGTTCTGAATGCTTTCTCTTTCGCGATTCTGCTTTTTGTATTCGTTGCTCGGATCGCTGTTCTCGCCCGTACAATTTAATGTCAACGCCTGCCATGCACCCTGGTCTGCCTTTCTGTCTTTGCATCAACAAAAACTTCTTGTCTTCTTCTATACACATCTCGTACAGGGCGTTTGCTCTAGCTTTATCGAACAGATCATCCATTTTTTCCTTGAAAATGTTCACGTTTAATTTTGACTTATCCGATCTCCTGTTTGCACTTTGTTTGTGGACATTTCTCCAGTCGCCGTACAACTGTTGCAATTTATCATGACATTTATATTTATCACGTGTTGGTATTCGCGCCTTTTGCCAAAAAATTATAGCTGCATCCACTGCCAGCGTAGCACTATCTTTTGCACAGTGTTTTCTGCCAACATTAACAAATAGCATATTAAAAAAGAAAACTTTCAATATCTGTCTGTTTGACGGCAGTTTGGCTCCAGATATTGTATGTGATACATGTCCAACTGATTCTACGGTGCGAAATTTATCACTGGATCTAATAACCATTTTGGATGTGGTCGATCTGGAGGCTAATAAGAATATGACTAAAATTAAATTTTGTGCGAAGCTGTCCCTTTCTCAATTCACTTAGGCTGGAGGCAGAGTGAGTTCTGTAAACGACCCTGTTGCATGGGCGTATAGCGCGCTGCAAAGTTCTGCTTATGTTTTCTTATTTGACCAGTAAAAAATTTCAGACTGATGAACATGTGATATTTGATTAAAACCCAAATTTTGTTCATGTAAAGTGAGTTTTGTGTTTTCAAACAACTTTGGGCAGACCTTAGCGTTATCCGATCGGCAACAAAGTTTTTATTGAAGGTTTGTAGGTCAAATGGAAACTTTTTCGGCCCGGAAATCAGTACCGAAAAAATAATAAATGGTCTAATCGGCATCTTGCATGTGCGAAAGCTGGGCATTGGAACAGAAAGTATTCCTTGGTTTTTATGTTTTCCCAGCATGCCCTGCTGGGATCTTCTAATTTAGTTAACCACATAGTGTCTTTGCAGTTTCTCCCACTATTATATCGCTATCCCACATAGTTTTGTGAGTCATCACTTGTTTTTATCGTTAGTTGGCTATGTGTGAAGATTTTAGCATCTTTAGGCACTGTGATGTCATTGAGCACACACTCCGTGATTGTTCGAATATCCGCTTCAAGTACCGTGAAATGGTCTGGGAGGCGGAAGTAAAGTTCGACCTCTGGTTCCTGAATATGAAGTCCCAGTCTCGTTTTCCATCTTGCTTTGAACCCATCCGTACAGATTTTAGTAGTTTGAATGTGTCCGAATAATATATTCCGATGATACGATTTGTATTGGTTGAACGTGCAGCACAGTCTCCAATGCACATGTTGAAACATAACTTGTCTAAGGATTGGGTAAATGCATCAGTATGTACTTGGATAAAAGCCCCTTCACTTTAATAACCCTGTCGATGCAAACGGCGAGTGTATACATTTTTTCACTGAAGGACTCTTATAGTATGTGGTGCACTTCCTCGTGCAAAGGTGTATATTAAACAGCTCAGCCATCTCGTTAAGAGATCTGCGGCAGTCGAGGGCTGTTTGTGAATTTAGGGATATTGCTTCCAGAGAATTGATGGCAGCCTGGCTGTCCGAGTAAATGACAACGCCAGTGTTGGTTACTACGTTGCGACTCAGCCACTTGGCTACTTCCCATATTGCCATTATTTCGGCTTGATAGACACTGCAGCTATGTGGTAGTCTGTGAGCTATATCCAAATTAAGTTCTACACAGTGTACTCCGAAGCCAACCTTTTCATCAAGCTTCGAACCATCCGTGTAAAAGTGGAGATGGTTTATATTACCTGGTATTCTTGCAACCCATTCATCTCTGGCGGGAGTCATAGTGACGTAATTTCTCTCGAAGGTGTACACAGTTGGTATATAATCCACTCGGTCGGTTACCATAGCACTACACTTTGATATCCTCATGTGACCGTAGTTTTTGTACCACCACATTGATAGACAGTTCAATCTTATTGCCGCTTTGGTTGCAACTTCTCTCACCACAATATTAATCGGCAGTATATGGAGTAGGGCTTGTAGAGACGCGGTCGCTGTAGTACTTAAGGCTCCGCTTATGCTCAGGCAGGCTGTTCCCTGAACTTTTGTTAGTTGGTTGGTGATGGTTAGTTTGTCAGTTGCCGTCCACCATACCACAATGCCGTATAGCAGTATAGGACGAACTACTGCTATATATATCCAGGGACGATTTTAGGAGAGAGGCCCCACCGCGACCCTACAGCCTTTTTGCAGGAATATAAGGCGACGTTGGCCTTCCTTACACGTTCCAATAAGTTAAGTCAAAATATTGCACTTTCAGAAAAGACTAGATCTTTTCCATTTATCCGAGGTGGAGGGTCCACATGTGGGACTTTATTCATCCTAGTAAAGAGAACCAATTCTGTCTTGTTTGGGTTTACGCCACCTGTAGAATGTCTCGGAGGACGTTTTCGAATTTGCCTTTCAGTTTGCGATTGCCACGTCGTCCGCATATGCCACGACCTTGCAGCCACAACGTTCTAGATCTAGCAGGATTTCATTCAACGCTAGGTTCCAAATTAGTGGAGACAGTACTCCTCCTTGTGGGGTCCCTCTACTTACAAACCTTGTGTTATGTAGAAGACGCAGGACGTGCTGTTTTGCGTCTTCTGTTAAGCAGACTATGAATTAGTCTAATCAAACTAGATTTAACTTTAAGATGTGACAGTGCCGCAATTACTGCATCTGAGTGAATGTTGTTAAAAGCCCCTTCTATGTCACCATGGTGAATTCCTTGAAATGCAGGGACGATTCGATAGTGCTCACAAGTTCGTGCAGGGCTGATTCTGTAGACTTTCCGCTATTGTAAGCATGTTGGTTCACCGAAAGGAGTTTTGTATCCAGGTTTTCCCTAATGAAATAATCTAAAAGTCTTTCCAGACCTTTCAACAGGAAGAAGGATAGGCTAATTGGTCTGAAGTCTTTTGGCCTAGTGTGTGATATCTTCCCCGCTTTAGGTATGAATACCGCTTTGGTATCCCTCCATCGATTCCGGATGTATGAAAGCCTGATACAGCCTACATAAATTTTCTTCAGCCAGGGGATAAGGTACTTCAACATTTTCTGCATTTCTGCTGGAGTGATGCCGTCTGGTCCAGGTGACTTGAAGGGCTCAAAGCTATTAATAGCCCAGCTTATTCTCTGAGTCAACAAGCTAGCGACGCTCGCAGTCCACTCGCACTCTTGTTGACTTCTTCAAGGGAACTATTGAATGATGTGGTGATATGCTCGAGCAGATTATCCACACCGGCTTTGTCATTCGGTTCGTACAGAAGTTTGGAGTTGAGGACTTTCTTGAAATTCTTCTCATACAGGTGCCACTTTGACTTTCTCACATTTCTGTGGACGGCAGGTTCAGGCGCTTTTTCAGCGAGTTTGAACTCAATATAATGGTGATCTGAGAATGAGTGGTCGTCCAGTACATTCCACCCAATAATTTTGCCTGACTGAGCGGCAGCAAACGTTACGTCTAGTACTTATTGTCTGTCTTTAATTGTAAAGGTCGGTTTATTACCTATGTTACAAATACTTAGGTTGGTAGTTAGAATAAAGTCAAGAACCGAATCACCCCTATTGTTTATATACTACCCCAGATAGTATAATGAGCGTTCGTGTCTGTGCCAATAATCAGCTCGACCTCGCCAGACGTTGCTTCTTCTACTACTTCCTTGAATAGAATAGTCGGTACTACAGCTTCGTAAGGCAAGTAACTGGAGACCACCCAATATATGCGATTACCGATCTCCAGACTAGCAGATGTTTGGTCTTTACCACTTAAATTAGCCAGGAGAAAGATACTTAGATATTTCCTGGCCAAAATGCAGGTTCTTGGTGTGCCTTCACAGTTGGCCACAAGCAGTTTAAATTTGGGAGTCCTGATACCGCATACCCTTCCTCCCCTACGCAGTGGGAGGAAGGGTTGTTTATCTATCTGTTGTTTCTCTCGTTTATTGGCAGAAAGACATTCTCATCCTTCCGTACACTACCTGCTTTACCCACTTCTTGTAATCTTACGTGGGAGGCGGCGTAATTTTTTTATCGATAACTCTTTCTTTTGATTTCTGGTGTCGCTCCCCATATTCTTATCACCACCTTTACGGCGAACTTTCTGCAAAATTTGTGACATTATCGGCAAGCTGGAGATGTTATCACCACTTCCACCTCATTTGCTGGCAGTGTTTCACTCGCTCACTTTTTTCATTTCCTGAGCATGCCGCTTCATACGGTTCTTTTGTTTTTAGACTCTAGTCAACTGTCCTGGCAATCGGGACCTTTCAAATTATGAAAAAGACTGTTAAGAATAAGAAGAACGTCATATCGTGCAGCCCACGAACGAAGAATTCTGACTAGAGACTCCTTTCCTTCTCCGAAGTACTGGAAGACGGCGAGCCCTTTTCATATCCTCCACCATTGAGTGGAGGTATATTCATTTTGTCACTCCGTTTATAACACCTCGAAATATTGGTCAGGGACTACATAAAGTATACATCTGTGGTTTTTTGGAATAACCTTCTATGTCTGAATTTTAGCATAAATGCATTCAGCTAGTCATTATATATTGATCCATGTATGACACTGCTAGGTTTGTGTGGTGGCTCTCCTGAAAATTTAAATTTTTTGAGATGTGCTTTTATTCCCAAAAACTACAGATATTCTCGTATTCTTAGTCGTCGTAAAATTCTATGAAGATTTAGCCATTTTCGTCCGTCCGTCTGTTGTAACCACGCTACAATCCACAATATTGAGCTAGATGACTGAATTTTGCTACTTCTTATAGCTACAGGTAACATAGGATTGAAAATGGACAATAGCGATTTTATTTTTTAACACCATATAGACTACAAATTTCATGTGATCAGATTGAAAATTGTTATTTTGGGTGTAGTTATACTCAGAACCCTTCATACGAACAACGGTCGCCATAGGTCCATGTTTTGTTATAGTCCCCATACAAAGATCACTCTAGATTTTACTTCTCTGGGTTTATTTTTGCATGCACCGTAAACTCATTTATTTTGCCTAGGTTTATCATAATTGGGAGAAACACCCCCATAGCCAGTATTAGCCCATCATATGTAGTTGTTGTACATACACGAATGCATTTAATTCGCCTTACTCTTTAGAAAACAACTCGCTATTTGGTGCTATTAAACGTCCGTGTGCTACGACGTTCATGAATAAAATAAGCCAACTACAACTTTACCTACCCCACAAATGAGCACAATAAAATGGCAAAGGTATTTCAACTTCTCATCTATTTAACCGAATATTCTATTATATTAGCCAAATTAGCTACAACTTTTTAAATTATGCATAGATTTTCTTCGGAATGGACTCATTTTTGTTCATTTCCGTTCAGACTTTATAATAAAACAAATCAGAAAGTTCAGTCGGGTAAACCGACTAATGAATCCCCTCACCTTGAGTCTCAAAAAATTTTAGTAAATTAATTTTTTTTTGGTTTATTTAAATTATTATCAATTTAAATTGCATTTAACCCTTTCAGGGTCAAAAATAATTTATGTCGAATTAAAAATCCGAAAACTTGTATTTAGGGTAATATGATGACGCTGAAGCCGGGAAAAATAATAGATTTCGTCTTTGGTGGCCCCCGTGGCTTGTAGAGAATGTCGAATATATGCGACATTGACCTCCAAAGACACCTATTATTTGTACGCACATACACTACATTTCAGTAAAAATATAAGAGGAAGTATTTTGGTGTTCATTGCTTATTCATATGCTTTTAATAAAAAAAATTGGGATATACAAATGTTGGTCGAGGCGAACCTCCACTGCAAGAGGTACTTTTTGCAAAATTGTTTTTTTTTTTGAGGTAGTAGCGGAATCGAATCTGAGCGGTCTCAGCAGTCGCTTCTATCCAAGTGCGAAGATATAGTTTCAGATTGGTTTCCTTTAAATTTTCTCTCGATTGCCTTTCTGTGATTGTGCCCGGTGCTTGACGCGGAAAAAATCCCACTTTGACCCATTTAGAGTGCTCCAACCGAGTCCAAATGTATGGAACCCCCAGGGGGTTCCAGGGGGTGTGCCACTGGCATGGGTGGGTCGGGCCTCCAAAGTTAGTGGGGGTCGGTCACATTTGGACTCGATTGGAGCACTCTAAATGGGTCAAAGTGGGATTTTTCAAAATTTACCCCTACCCAAAAGTTCGACCCAAATTCCGGAACATCAGAATTCGTTTTAGAGGTATGGTTCCTTCGGCAAAGTTTCTTATTTTGATCCCTAGAATACGATTTTCACTGAGCAATGGCGACTTTTTTGCCTCCCCACAAATCGACCCGGCCTAGTATATATATATGTACTATATAGTATAACTTTGTTATTCGCTATCACCATGTGCAAAATGGTTGACGTTGCCGCTTCCCATTTGGTACCTCCGTCACAAATGGACAATTTTGCTCCAAATATTAACAGCTTATGACATTAATCTATATATATAAAAATGGTGTGAAAAATTTATAGTAATTCATCAATTGAGAACGGCTGGACCGATTTGGCTCAATTTTTTTTTCAGTTGTTCGTATTTGCCAGGAGAAGGTTGTTACGAAAGAAAATTTTGGGAAAACCCTCCGGAAAAGTCGGAAAATTGGGAAAATCGAAAAATGCTATTTCTTGCGAGATTCCTACTGTTCCTATCTACTGCTCTCTTTTTCAATCCAATTTTTTTTATTAATATTCTATTAAACAAAAAAGTTTTCTATTAAACATATGTACGAGTTTGTGCTATTTTTCTTGCTGCAATTCATTCGAGTTTTGCGTATTGTTACACTGATTTCGCGTATCACATCGGCAAACGGTACAAGCATTACGATCAATTAAAATTCAACGCGATATTTATCAATTCGAACATTTTTTCAGATATTTAGATTGAGTATAAGAGGTAAGGTTATCTTATTGGATTGCGGGCACTGCAAAATCATAATTTCGGATGAATGCACGATGGCGCATAAACGAGCTCTGGAGGCAGTTGACCGAACGATGAAGGATTTACGACGTGATTTGAGACAATTTGGTGAGTCTATGATATTGCTCTCCGGAGATTTTCGTCAAACGCTTCCCGTCATCCCGAAATCTACTGCCGATGAAATTAATGCATGCCTGAAATCGTGGTCTTTGTGGCGGCATGTCAAGAAGTTGAAATTGACCACGAACATGAGAGTCGCGTTGCAGAACGACTCATCGGCTCTTGAATTCTCGAAACAACTGTTGGCGCTTGGCAATGGCCAAATTACTGTTGATTTTTCCACTGCATTGATATTGTTCCCGGCAAATTTTTGCGAGTTCACATCGTCGAACGAGGAACTCATCACCAAAGTGTTTCCAAATCTCGATTAGATTAGTGAACGGGCAATATTAGCAGCGAAGAATAAGGACGTCGATAGCATGAATTTTATTATTCAAAGTAAAATCGAACTCGCTTGATGTGCCAGGAGCTCCGCCGCATAATTTACAGCTGAAGGTAGAATCGATCATAATCATGTTGCGGAATCTGAATCATCCGAAATTGTGCATAGTTCGCGGTTGTCCATTATGAAACTGATGGACAATGTGATTCAGGCGACGATCATCAAGGGAAAATTCAAAGGAGAGGAAGTCCTTATCCCACGAATTCCGATTATTCCAACTGATCTTGCATTCCAATTCAAGCGAATTCAGTTCCCTGTACGATTGGCTTTTACGATGACAATCAATAAATCTCAAGACAAATCGTAGGAAGTCTGTGGAAATAATCTCGAAGTTCCCTGTTTTTCGCACGGTCATCTGTACGTTGCCTGTCTTCTGTCTTCGTTGTTTGTTGTTTATCACATCGCTCTCTACTGATTTCGATTCCTTTTAAACAAATCGCATTAAAATTTTAACTATCTGTGTTTTATTATCACTCTGGAGTTTATCTGAAGGCGTTAAATTGGGGCGAGTCGAAGTTCGCCGGGTCCGCTAGTACCGCATAAAAATACTTGAAATTATTGCACAGTGTAATAGTTTTATAGTACCTAGAGTCCTACAGTCCTTTTAAAAGTGAAAATTATCACCTCAGATACAAAAAGAGCCAAGACATACCTATAACCCCGACTGAATTTTCTTATTTTTTTCTTTATTTGTGACAAAAAATGATATTATATCCGAACAAAACCGTTATTATGAACTATGTTGTAATACGGAAAAAACATCCTCTGAAGGTAAATGTCGAATATATTCGACAACTGAAAAACAATCACCAAAATTGCGCGCATTATGTTTTTATAATTTTATTTTTGGACAACGTTTTGTTACACTTGTATCAATACTTACAATTTTTCTCGATATCGTTCGATCACTCAAAATATTATTTTTTGCTTGCAAAATTTAGTTGTTTTTACAAACGTTGTGACTTCTTCTTAACACCTCGTTTAGATATAACAAAACAAATCGAATACCTTCTACGATAATAGATATAAGTAGCAGCAGTGTCTGTCTTTCATCCAAAACAAACAAATGATAACTAATTATAAATTAATATACCATAAAGGTGGATAGAAACAGAGTACATTGTAGTGTCGAATATATTCGACAAAAACACGGAAAGGGTTAATAACTTTAAAGCATGTACTGGTATTAAAATTAAAAGCTGTTTACTTTTGGTACAAAATGGTCCATTTGTGTGAGAGGTACCAAAAGGGGCGTCCCAATAACGTTCACTTTTCTCTGGACTCTAGGTACTATAAAAACATTACACTGTACAAAATTTCATTTATTTATATGCACTGGTATTAATGCTATAAGCTGTTAACTTTTGGTGTAAAATGGTCCATTTGTGTGGGAGGTACCGAAAGGGGCGTGCCAATTACGGCCGCTTTTCTCTAGACTCTAAGTACTAAAAAAGCATTGCACTCTACGAAATTTCAAGTATTTTTGAGTCTCAAAAAATTTTAGTAAATTAATTTATTTTTTTGGTTTATTTAAATTATTATCAATTTAAATTGCATTTAATAACTTTAAAGCATGTACTGGTATTAACATTAAAAGCTGTTAACTTTTGGTACAAAAAGGTCAATTTGTGTGGGAGGTACCAAAAGGGCGTGCCAATAACGCCAATTTTTCTATGGACTCTAGGTACTATAAAGACATTACACTGTACAAAATTTCAAGTATTTGTATGGACTGGTATTAAAGTTGTAAGCTGATAACTTTTGGTACAAAATGGCCCATTTGTGTGCGAGGTACTAAAAGGAGCGTGCCAATAATGCCCATTTTTCACTGTACTGTAGGTACTATTAAACCACCAAAAGCGGCGTGGACACTTCGCCCATTTTTCTCGGGGTAATAGTGACTAATAAACTGATACTATGTGTAGAATTTCAGAGGATTCAAATAAGTAGTATAGAAGTTATTAAATAATCAATATTTCACTAAATGTTAACCCTTTGTGGAGGAGGTACTAGAAGGAGTGGTCCACTATGGCCCATCTTCGAACCTAGCAGGAGATAGAAGAAAATATTACCACATACCAAATTTGAAGTCAATCGGTTACACCTTTCGAGAGTTATCGTGCGCACCAGCCAGCAAACAGACCGACAGACAAACAGACGGACGGACATTGCTTATTCGACTTAAAATGACCCAAAACGGATATTCGCCGAACATACTTAGGGTCTTAGGTCACTCCTTCGATGTGTTACACTTTTGGCTCGTAGCAAATGATATATACCCTCCTCTCTAAGGTGAGGGGATAATAATAAGAATGTAATGGTTGTACATTTTTCGATTTTTTAACTTGTTTGGAATTAAAACTGGGTAACAGGAAAATTCCTTTAAGACGAATATAAATATGTTATACCTTCTATTTATCATTTTGTCTATATTTTCAAAACACAAAATATACCTTTAAGAAAAAAAAATACTTATTTTTTTAAATTTATATTGACCTGGTCTATACTCGTATATCTCCAAATAGACATACCACTGATTTTATCTTGAGATCCTTTGATCCGAATCGGTTCACGAAAGTTTTATAGAATTAAAAATTATGTAGCCATCAACTTCTTACAAAACAACTTTTCTATCCGTTCAGCGGCTTCAACGATATTTTACAAAATATTGCAAAATATCCTACATATTTAATAAGAAAATTTTAAAAATTTTCAAATAAAAGCATCATTAACACAACGAAAAATGCAAATTATTATATTTTTATAATTTTTTTGAAAAAGTTTTAGAAAATTTAGAAAGTCTTAAACTTTAAAACTTCGATGTAAAACAGACAAATCAAACTTTAGAAGCTAAGAGGGGATATTTTGGTGTTTTTTAACGCCAACATTATAATCTATGCATTAAAACAGAAACCAAAGAATAGATTTTGTGTTTAAGTTTTGCGGAAATCGTTTGTCTTGTTGACTCCTGTTACGCTTTGTATAGACGATTGCCACATCGGACAACGTTATCAACCCTGTTGAAGTGCTGCAAATGTACGGACAATGACAGATTGTTAGGCAAAGGTGAATTGACAGTTCAGGCGATTGCAAAAAAACCTTACAATTTCATATATTTTGTATATATTTTTATGCAGGATTGCCAATAAAAATATTTTATAGACAGTGTTGCTAATAAAATGTTTTTCTGACAGTGGCGCCGTTGTCACATGCATAAACTTCGCATTTCTAACAGTCTGCAAATTATCTCACAATGACTTCTCTACCAACGTTGAAACCATTTTTCTGACAATATTGTCCGATCTGGAAATCGTCTGTAGCTTTAGTATAAACACACACAAACTACGTGTGTTTGTTATTTTTTGAACAATCGTTCAAAAATACTGTTTTCGGCCGACTACATTCAGAATATGTTTTTTTATACCCTCCACCATAGGATGGGGGTATACTAACTTCGTCATTCCGTTTGCAACACCTTGAAATATTGATCTGCGATTCCATAAAGTATATATATTCATGATCGTCGTCAAATTCTAAGAAGATTTAGCCATGTCCGTCGGTCTGTCTATTGAAATCACGCTACAGTCCGTAATAATACAGCTAGGTTCATCAAATTTGGTAGAAATACTTCTTATAGTTGCAGGTCGTTTGGGATTGCAAATGGGCCACATCGGTCAATGTTTTGATATAGCTCCCCTATCGAGCTCGCTCCAAAATACGGGTTTTGAGCCATAGAAACCAGGTAAATCAATTTTGCTGAAACGTTGTAGTTTGTATTATTTTTTGACTAGAATTGATCGACCCTATAGAGGTCGCTCCAAAATAGGTTTATGTAAGTCAAAATACCACATTTTCTAAGCATTTTAAGCGAATCGTTGCAGTTTGTGTTTCCTTTAGAAAAGAATTCATCACAGCAAAAATTGTTTTAAATCAGTTCATATTTTGTTATAGTCCACCTATAGATGTCGATCCCAAAAAGGCTTGTTTAAGCCATAAATACAACAGTTTCTAAGCAATTTAGCTGAAACGTTGCAGTTTTTATTGTATTTTGCAAGAAAATTTAGTCAGTTTTATTTTATTTTGGTCCCCGTGCCCTCAAATATACTTATTAAAGCCATAAATACCACATTTTTCAGATGAAGAATTTGGGGCCTAAAAATTGCAGCGTTCTTTTTTTCAATGTTTGCTTCAACCAAAAGGATGGTTCGAAGATTTGCTCCATACGCAAAGATTTTTCCAGTAATAGAATTGAATGCAATCCATGGTGGAGAGTATATAAGATTCGACATGGCCGAACTTAACGATTTTTTTAATTGTTAATAGTAGAATATGCTTAAGAAAAATTGTAAAAAACTGAGTCTTCATCGTATTTGCGGTCGTTCGGTTTGATATGGAATGAACGACATCTTCTGCTGTTGTTTTAACAAAATATGAAGAAAATAAAAAAAAATAAGTTTCAATTGGTGATATCTCGGGAACTGTAAGAAATAACTCTAATATTATCTTAAGTTTTGAAACAGGCACGTAATACACATTAAAAATGTGCATATACCCGAGATGGATATACCCCTGCGAGGTACTGTTAGTCTGCCCCTGTACAGCATAGAGGTCCCACTTTAACACCCCTATTATCGACCGAGTGACAAGAACATTTTTGTGATAGTAACAACATTTGTGATAGTAAAAACAATTTGGGTGTATTCTGGGTTTCAAATGGAAGCTCTTTTTGTTATAATTTTCAATGATAGCAGTCACAACCCCAATAACTCATGATAAGATATATTTTGTGTATATAAAACTTTTTTCAGCGTTTTTTCTTGTTAGTGTTGTTATCGGAAAGGAAAAAAGGCGATGTCTGGATACGGGATTTTTGCATCTCAGACAATTTACTGACCCTGCCCAATGATTTTCTTCCTTTAAAGAAACATCTATATTTGTTAAATTATTATGCAATGTGGGGATGTACATGATGGGGATTAATTAAGCATGGGTGCAGAAAGACCTTAAATCTTCCAACATACATATTTCATGTTATTATATATTTTTTGCCTGAAAAAATTTGTGGATGATTACTTCATTTTCAATTTATTTTTTAATTTTTTTCTATGTCATAATAAAATAGTCATGCCATATTAGAAAATTTTGAATTTCAGTAGATTTCTTCATACACAAAAGCTTTTAATAATGTATTTTTTCATTGGGCAGCAATGCTAAAATTTTTTAATTTATAAAGCTTTCATTTTGTCACAGGAATTCCAGAATATGTATTTAAAATTCCAATGATAAGAAATGTGATAGTAAAAACTCATGAATGATTATTGTTATGTATTCGAGAATAGCACCGTAAAACTTAAATTCTCACATAACTCGTCTACAAGCGTGCCAATTGTTGTGTACTCTGTTATCGGGTTTAGAAACTGCTTCTGAATTCCTGGAAACTTACGCCGTTTGAGAATATTTTACTATTTTCTCAGATTTCAAGTGCTAATAACATTTGTAAACTAGAAGAGAGGAGGCGTTTAAACGTTTCATGTCCATGGACATACACTTAAGCGCGTGGTTCGACCTGTTGTGCGCTCCTTATACAGTACAACATATGATTTTGGGACTCAATTCTGAGAATTGGACGTAGCACCAAAAATAAGAACTTCTGCGTCATTCGTTTAGTCAAGTTGGTTCAATAAATAATTTAATTGCCATTCCAATTTTTTTGCTCAAGGTGGATTCTTAGCACTTTTCCTATATTTAAGACGGTTATATATCGGTATGCCGTACGTAATTTTTTTTTTGTGTCTGAAGCAAAGTTGTATTTATCCAGTGCCCTAAAAATCGCAAAAGTTTCAATATTGAACCATTTTCCACCTTTTTTGCTCAATAACTGGATTACATATCCACAAATATGCTGTTGTTTACTTTATAAACACACAGTTCAGGATTTGACCCTTTCCGATGTTGTTGCCTTGATCGCCATTTAGCTATCTGTGAATATGTTGGCATATTTAGGTTTTGTAGTATTACGGAGCCAGTTCACACACTCCGTGATTGCTCGAACTTTTGCTTGAAATACCGTGTTATGGTCTGGCAGGCGGAAATTAAGTTCGACTTCTGGTTCATCAATAAAAAGTCCCAGACGCGTCCTTCTCCTAGTTTCGACCCATCCGTGTAGCAGCTGGTTTTCACTAGCACATGAGCAAGTGTTCCGTTTTTCCAGGAGCGTCTGTCTGGTACAAACAAATCAGAGGTAGTTTTAAGCCGCTTTGAGTCTTCTGTGGTAGTCGTCCCAATATACTGATAGCTTTTTACGTCCAGCTCTATTGTAAAGTTTGCGGACATCCTTGTCAATCGATCGAATTTGCCCTGTCATCCAGTATTTTTCTTAGGTAGATTTCCTTTCTCAAAGCGAGCAACTATCTTTGAATGATTTTACAAGAGCCTCAGTAATCTTCTAGACATTGATATCAATGTCTTCTGTACTTACATAATCGAATTTTAGTCCAGTCGTTTTTAGCCTTATTACGGAAACTTATAGAGTGAGGCGGTGGCCGTGCAATTTAAACTTTATATAAAGATGGTCCATATAGGAGTGTTCATCCGAAACCCTCCTCTCATGGATCTCATCAATGAGGTTTTCTGAGAATATTGTTATATATAATACTTCTTCCCTAATTTTGTTAACAAAGGTTGCCTTGTTCCCTCTGTTGAGAGTTAGGTGATGCCCTTATAGAATTTTTGTCTTCAAAAATTCTATCAGGGCTTATTTTCTTCTATTGGTGTCAGTACTACCCCAAGCGATATGGTGGGATGTAGCATCACAACCATTGAATGGATAGCAGGAGAAGAGGAAGACCAGCACATACTTGGAATGATATCAAATTATTAGCTTATAATAGATCTCACCAAATATATAGCATCACAACCAGCTAATAACTCATTACATGTTTGTATGGATTCCCTCACCAGACGTTGTAATTCAGACGTAGGTGGCAATGTCGGCGCATCGAATGGCAGATATACTGACGCCAGGTAAATAGGGTTTCCCAACAAGAGGTGTTATTTTGGTATTCAAGGAAAAATGCCATTTTTTGAGATATATGATCGGATGTTTATTTCATAATAAAGAGGAAGGTATGACGTTAATAATGAAAAACAACATCAGACAAATGGCCACCACGACCACGCTTACAGGACCATATCCTTTTAATGAAATTTTCCATAACCAAATCGCAAAGTGGCTGCCCTATGTCCTCAATAGCCTCACGAATTCTATCTTTGAGGTCTTGAATCGACGCTGCGCTGTTGGCGTAGACCTTATCTTTCACGTAACCCCAAAGGAAGAAGTCGCAAGGTGTTAAATCACAAGATCTCGGTCCAGAAACTTTTCCCGTAACAGAGCAATGGTTTCGGTGCTTGTGTGGCACGTAGTTACTTGTTGAAAGTAAACGTTGTCCAGATCAATACCATCCAACTCCGACCATAAAAAAAATTAATCATCTCTCGATAGCGCAATACGTTCACCGTAACTGTTGATCCAACCTCATTTTCGAAATAGTTAGGTCCAGTGATGTTAGGTCCACATAATGCCAGTGGAGGATTATGTGGACGACCTCAATCATTATCTTTCCAGTAGATGTTTCTTTTGGATGTCGTCTATCCTATCTGGTGGCAGTCCCTCATTATTTGGTAGTGGGTCATTTTCCTCCTTTCGTCCACTACCTATTACACACTCTTCAAGTAGACTTTTTTGAAGGCGATGTTATTTTTTTGTCGCTTCTTTATTTTGAGATTTTATGTACCTATTCCTATCACCACCTTTGCTGGGACCATTCTGCAAACTTGTTGATGTTATCGGCGATTTGGTGATGTTATCGACCACTTCTTGCGAGGCGGTGTTATTTTTATCGCTCCCTCTTTCTTTGAGTTTTTGTGTCCATCTTCATATTCTTATCTCAAACATTACTGGAACTTTCTGCTCAATTTATGATATTATCGGCGATTTGGCGATGTTATCGACCACTTACGCCTCACTTTTTGGTAGTGTCTAACTCGATTCATTCTGTACACTACCTTAGTTTGACACTGAAGGCGATACCTTCTTGTTTGGGCGCGATTTAACTGCCCTGTCGATTATGGGATTCGGAGTTCCTTGTAAATAAATAAAATTGTAAATTCTATGGATAAATGTAAAAATTATAGCCCTTTTGGTAGAGGTAAGGGAATTTCAAAAAATCTTTTTTTTATATTTCTGTTTAAATAGCGTTTTTATTTATTACTTTATTTATATTATGTACATTAGAGTTTATTTACATGAACGAGTTTCATTAGAAGTAATTGTGAGTTCTTTGTTGACGTTTGAAGATTTCGGAATCGGTTTCTCTAATGGGGAACCAAATATAATCTCCCATCATTCATTCATCCCAGTTCCCTTGGTAACGCCGCTCCATGGACTTCAATTTTTGGCGAAACCTTTCGCCATGTTCGTCACTTACGTCGCCAAGATTCTCGGGGAAAAGTTTAAATGAGACTGAAAGAAATTAATTTTGACGGACATATGTATTTACCCCCTTTGGAATACATAAAGCGAAAAATAAGTTGGAAGAATACATACATATGTGTTATATACATAAATATAAAAAAATATATTTCTAACCAATTTTTTCATAATTTTTTAACAAATCAATAATCATAGTTTCATATTGCGGGCTTTTATTGGATCCAAGGAAATTTGAAACTACAAGCTTAAACGACCTCCAAGCTGCAATTTCATCCGACGTCAAATATGATTCGAAATGCACATCTTTCATCAGTTTCCTTATTTTAGGCCCATCAATAACTCCTTCTTCGATTTTTTGAAAAGAAAGACTTTTAAATAAACTTTTTAAATATGAGAGTGAATTGTCATCTTTCCTTAAGGCTTTTACAAAATTTTTAAAGAGCCCCAGCATAATATGCAGTGGTGGCAAAATATCGGCTATCCCAGAGGCATAATATACCAACTACTTTAAAATCGCAACAAATTTTCCAGTCATGTTCATATTTTATGTATTTTATCAATTTACCCATTGTTTCGTATGATTCCTTAGTGTTGACAGCATGAGCAATGGGAATCGACGGTTTCTGATTTCCATTGTGTAAAAGTACTGCTTTCAAAGTTTCTTTACTGCTGTCAACAAGTAACCGCCATTCCTTTGAATTGTATGTTGGATTAAGTTCCTCGAACAATCCGGGAATGTCTTTGCAAAAGCATCTGTTATCCACAGTTGTATAAAATTGTTTGTAAGGTATATCACGGACTCTATAATATGATATGTTAACATCTGGGGCCAAAATATTGTACTGATGCAAGTAGTTCTACCTTATCTTTGGTCAGTTCCAAAACTGTCACTAGATCAATGAGTTGAAACTGAGTTAAAAGCGATGACTTCTGACTCAAACTTGAATAGCTCAGAGTTGAGTACTCACTTGAACTTGATGATGTTTCCGTAATTAGGCAGTTAGCTATACTTGGACAATTCCTACTAAAATCTATTAACTTAGACAAAAAATAGCAGTCCGTATCGTGAATGAATGGTTGTCTCCAAATCATTGGCATTCCAAATTGCACGTGAAGTCTAAAATTAAAACGTTTTATTCCACAAAACATTGTAATACATTAATTGTAAAGTACTTACCGCATTCTTCCACTAGTCCATCGAGTAAGATTTACATGGCACGAATTACACAAAATACTAGGTGTCCACGGTTCGTTCATATTTTTAACTCTTATACCAAAATATTACACATATATTTCTTCTTTTATTTTACTAAACGCCCGTCGATTCGAAATATAACTTTGTAATATTTTTCAGAAAATCGACTTATCTGTTTGTATTGCGTACATACAATTTTACTACCTGAATATACGACTGGGATGTCCATGCCCATAAAAGGCGTAGGTTAGGTTTTTTATATAAATAGAAAACCACAAATATTGTTGAATGACCCTCTATCTAAGCGGATCTCATCCAATGTAGCTCTCACATTGCATATCATGTTATATGGAGGGTTACGAACGGCCATAAAACCTTGTCCTCTCTATAATTTTATAATGTCTGACATCAATCCTCATAAAATAAAATGCAATGTCTCTTTTATGTCTCTCTCACATATGGCGAATTCAATATAAGCAAAAACTGCATTTATAAACGAAAAAATATGAAACAAGATTTTTCTGAATTTCCCTAACATTTACAAAATGGCTCATAACTTTTACATCTATCCATAGATTTTTTCAAACAGTGTCTTCTTAGTAGCATGCTGGCTTTTAAAAAATGTAATAAAATATTTTTTTTAGATTTTTTTCTATTTTTTATGTTTTTTTTGTACAAAGAAAAAGTGTTTTTTTTTTAAAAAAATCTTTTTTTTCTCACATTTTTGACGACTGTTACTAAACCAAAGATTCTACGTGAACGCGATATTTGCATACTTGAAAAAGTATGGTCCAAATACTGAATGTACTTTCCATGAAAGCTGGAATTTAACAAAAAAAATTTACCATAACAATTTTTTTTAATATTTTTTTCGTGTTTGTGACACTTAATTGCACCAGAAACTGTCATCCACATCCCTTGGACAAAAATTTTTTTGCATAGTGTAATCAATATTTCACTAAATGTTAACCCTTTGTGGGGGTGGTACTAGAAGGAGGGGACCAATATGGCCTATCTTCGAGCTTAGCCGGAGATAGAAGAAAATATTACCACATACCATATTTGAAGTCAATCGGTTTCTCCTTTCGACAGTTATCGTGCGCACCAGCCAGCAGACAGACGGACGGACATTGTTTATTCGACTTAAAATTACCCAAAACGGTCATACTTAGGGTCTGAGGTCACTCCTTCGATGTGTTACACTTTTGGTTCGTAGCAAATGATATATACCCTCCTCTCTAAGGTGAGGGGATAAAAACAATTCCTTCCCAACCTTTCTTGATTTTTGTTATTCTCAAGATATAACTCAAACATTTTTAACAATACATTTTTAAGAGAAATAAGTTTGAAGGCACTGTGCACATTTAGACACACGGTTCTTTACGATTCTCCAAAAGTTATTAAGTAGGAATGGGTTTATGTGTTTTGATGTGTGCGTGTGTGTATGTACGTGAGAGTGTCTTTAAATTTGGCAGTGTTTTGAATACAGATGTAGGCGACCAGAAGAATAGGAGAGTAGTTGTGTGGGAAAACACAGATGGAAAGGACAATATACAGTGGAAGATAAGGTTATGAGCAAATTACAAAAAATAATAAATTGCATTTTTTTTATTATTTATATCATTGTCTTTGGATTATAATCACCACAATAGTAATAGGATTCACGTGTACGCAGCTCTTTTTTATTTGAACAACACGATCCATTTTGTTAATTCACGATATCTGTAAAATGCAGTCCTACCAAATTGCAATAGATTGGTGCAATAGTTTTTCCAATATATTTTCCTCTATAATGAAATCGCATGGGCGATATCTTCCATTTCTGGTTGAGTCACGAACACTACATCCAAATTAAATTTCAAAGTAACTTTAATATTGGGGAATTGACAAGATAGATGAGGTGTTTAGTCAAAAGCGGCAGATAAACTTGATCCTTAAGGCTGAATCTATCCCTCACACACAACGGGTAAATGAAACTCTTCGTTATGGTTCCGGGTCTATAGTTCAACGTGGTTACCACCCAGCAGTTTGGAAGTGCGTAACGATGCTCGCCAAAAGTTTCCGGACACACAAAGTTGTTACCATCTATTTCCGACGACGAATGCATGTCGTCGAGTAACGAGGGCTGAGAGGAGTCTCTGGACTCTTCAACGCATGTAATGAGGGCAAGCTGTTAATGAATCTGGACGAGGAGTTCGATAACACCTTTGTTGGGGTAGAGTTTAATCTGTCGGTTACCAATTATGATGTAAGAATTCTACAGATTAACCCCCATCACGCAGCTGTATTTGGTCACAGTTAGGAAACATTTTAATTCTGACCTAATCGAAACGCGGGTCTCGTACCTCAATGAAAATTATTCCAGATCCTCATAAATTCACTAGACTATAACACTGCATGGGAACGTTGTATATTTGTGAATTCATCACGTCATAATATTTCATACATATCAATTGCGGTGAAACATTTCGACCGGATAGAGCGTGTCCTTTTGGTTAGGTTGAATAGAGGAGACGTTTATACGTCTCATGTCCATGGACATACACATAAGCCAGTGGTTCGGCCTGTTGTGCGCTCCTTATTTATGATTCTTATACCCAACAGGTTAGAGAAAATCGGTACTAGACACGTATTTTCTCAGTATCTTCCAGTCATATCCTCTGAGATGAGTCAAGTCTGGCAATATGTCGGAACCGAAATATCGGGATCTTGCATGTGTGAAAGCTTTGCAGTGACACAGAAAATGTTCCATCGTTTCGATGTTTTCCGTGCATGCCCTGCATTCGTCGTTTCCTGCTAGTCCTATGCGATGAAGATGTGCTTGTAAGCTTGAGTGTCCCGTTAGAACACTCATCACCTTACTAATATCGATCTTGTTTAGTTTCAGACTACTTGTTTTCTTCTCATTTGGATCACCCTACAGTATCTTTGCAGTTGCTCCTACAGTTGCTCTATTTGGTACTTCCCTTTGTTACAGGCCAAAAGTGTAACACTCATAAGGAGTGATCTAAGACCCTAAGTATGTTCGGCGGATATCTGTTTTGGGTCATTTTAAGTCGAATGAGCAATGTCCGTCCGTCGGTCTGTCTGTTGGCTGGTGCGCACGATAACTCTCGAAAGGAGTAACCGATTGACTTCAAATTTGGTACGTGGCAATATTTATATCTATCTCCAGCTAAGTTCGAAGATGGGCCATATTGGTTCACTCCTTCTAGTACCTCCCCCACAAACGGTTAATATTTACTGAATAAGTGATTATTTAATAAATTCTATACTAATTATTTGAATCCTCTGAAATTCTATACATAGTATTAGTTTATTAGTCACTATCAGCTCGAGAAAAATGGGCCACGCCCCTTTTGATACCTCCCACACAAATGGACCATTTTGCACCAAAGCAGCTTATTACTTGAATACCAGTGCATAAAAAGACTTTAAATTTTGTACAGTATAATGGTTTTATAGTACCTACAACCCGAGAAAAATTGGCGTTATTGCCATGCCCTTTTTGGTACATCCCACACAAAGCACCATTTTGTAAGAAAAGTTTACAGCTTATAACTTTTATACTAGTGCCTACAAATACTTAAAATTGTGTACAGTGTAATGGTTTTATAGTACCTACAGTCATATCTCGCCCCTTTTTGTACCTCCTATACAAACGTATCATTTTGTACAAAAAGTTAACCGCATACGAGTATATCGTGAATATCCGTAGATATATACATATATAAGTATTCAAAATTTTTGCAAAGTGTACAGTTTTTAAAATTCCTACAGTCCTGCTAAAAATGGGAGTTATGACCACACCCATTTAAGTACCTTTCATACAAAAAGAGCCAAGACATACCAAAATTAAATAGCTCATAATATTAGTACATAAACAAGAGCACAAAGTGAGGGTATTATACCTTATTTTTACCTATTTTTAGTTTACCCGACTGAAATTTCTTACTTGTTTTTATTAATTGGTTTGTTACGATATGATGAGTTCCAATTTTACCATTATTTCAGCTAATACATTATTATAAATTTGTGTGAATGGGACAGTGCATTGTGCGACGTCACGTTCGCTACCCACTCCCTGTCAGAAAAAATTATTGTTTGGAATGTTCTGGACGACTACTCATTCTCTCCCGCCACCCACAGAATTGTGAGGAAGACTATTTGGCACCTGTATGATAAATATTTTAAAAAAGTCCCCAATTCAAAACTTCTGTACGAACCGAATGACAGAGTCCATCTGGATAATCTGGTCAACCACAGCACTTCATCTTTCAATAGTTCCATCGAAGAAGCCTGCCCAAAACCGAAACTAAGGTAAAAATAAAGCACAATGTTTGACTTCTGAGGTAAAGGTCAGGCAAAAAGACCTGCAATGTGCTATTCAACTATGCCAAAACTACTGGAGAAGATATATGGGGGCTGCATTAATCTATCATATATCCCAAATCGATGGAGGGACACTAGTCCAGAGGACTTCAGGCCAATTAGTCTGTCCTCGTTCCTATTAAAAGGTCTAGAAAGCCTCTTAGACTCTTTCAATAGAGAAAACCTAGAGACGAAACTCTTGTCGGGAAACCAACATGCATACAACAAGGGCAAGTCTATAGAATCGGCCCTGCATTAACTGGTGGGCACTATCGAATCGTCCCTGCATTTCAAGGAATTCACTATTATGGCCTTCCTTTATATTGAAGCGGCTTTTAACAACATTCACTCAGATGCGGCGCTGTTGCGTCTAAGTAGGAACTGTATCTTGATAAGACTAATTCAGCGTTTGCTTCCCAGAAGTTGCCTTATATTCCTGTAGGAAAGCTGTAGGGTCCTAAAATCGTCCAATAGTTCGCCTAACACTACTAATAGAAGGAAATAATAACTATCTCCACTTCTATATAGATGGTTCGAAGGTTGGCTTCGTTCTACACTGTAAAAAACTTAGTGTTAATATAGCCCACAGACTACCAGGTATTTGCAGTGTCTATCACACTGAAAAAATGGCAATAAGGGAAGTCGCCAAGTGGGTTAGTCGCAACATAGTGACCAACACCGGAGTCATAATTTACTCGGACATGCGGGCCATTACATCTCTGGAGGCTACATCCCTAAATTCGCAAACAATCGCAGAGCTTTCAACGAGACGGCTGAGCTGTTTCACGTATACCTCATACGCCGATTAACTTGCTAGGCAAGGGACCACATTACAAATTCTCGAAGAATTTGCATATGAGGGATTCTCTGGAAAACGGATCATAAATATTTTTTTTTGCTAATTTTTTGCTGATTCGATAGATTAAGTGCATAGAACATGCTGTGCAAAAGGACAAGTGCAACCGATGAGCCGTTTTCGCGGAACGCGAAGTAAAAGTTAGAAGAGAGTTCGAAAGGTCGTTGCATTGAAAATGTCATATCTTCCGATTTATTTAAGATATTTTAACGTAATAAAATGCGTTGCAAAGGTAATTGCTCAAGGATTCAGAATATAAGAAGTTTATATAAGGAAGTGTTGCGGCAATCTAACTAAAATATTAATTCTTTTTTATTTTTTTTAATTTTTTTATATAGTGATTCCCTCTGAATTTAATTTTTCTTCTTCATAAAATTAGCTCTATATGTTTAACTAGCGGACCCGGCGAACTTCGCCTCGCCCCAATTTAACGCCTTCAGATAAACTCCAGAGTGATAATAAAACACAGATAGTTAACATTTTAATGCGATTTGTTTAAAAGGAATCGAAATCAGTAGAGAGCGATGTGATAAACAACAAACAACGAAGACAGAAGACGGGCAACGTACAGATGACCGTGCGAAAAACAGGGAAATTCGAGATTAATTCCACAGACTTCCTACGATTTGTCTTGAGATTTATTGATTGTCATCGTAAAAGCCAATCGTACAGGGAACTGAATCCGCTTGAATTGGAATGAAAGATCAGTTGGAATAATCGGAATTCGTGGGATAAGGACTTCCTCTCCTTTGAATTTTCCCTTGATGATCGTCGCCTGAATCACATTGTCCATCAGTTTCATAATGGACAACCGCGAACTATGCACAATTTCGGATGATTCAGATTCCGCAACATGATTATGATCGATTCCACCTTCAGCTGTAAATTATGCGGCGGAGCTCCTGGCACATCAAGTGAGTTCGATTTTACTTTGAATAATAAAATTCATGCTATCGACGTCCTTATTCTTCGCTGCTAATATTGCCCGTTCACTAATCTAATCGAGATTTGGAAACACTTTGGTGATGAGTTCCTCGTTCGACGATGAGAACTCGCAAAAATTTGCCGGGAACAATATCAATGCAGTGGAAACATCAACAGTAATTTGGCCATTGCCAAGCGCCAACAGTTGTTTCGAGAATTCAAGAGCCGATGAGTCGTTCTGCAACGCGACTCTCATGTTCGTGGTCAATTTCAACTTCTTGACATGCCGCCACAAAGACCACGATTTCAGGCATGCATTAATTTCATCGGCAGTAGATTTCGGGATGACGGGAAGCGTTTGACGAAAATCTCCGGAGAGCAATATCATAGACTCACCAAATTGTCTCAAATCACGTCGTAAATCCTTCATCGTTCGGTCAACTGCCTCCAGAGCTCGTTTATGCGCCATCGTGCATTCATCCGAAATTATGATTTTGCAGTGCCCGCAATCCAATAAGATAACCTTACCTCTTATACTCAATCTAAATATCTGAAAAAATGTTCGAATTGATAAATATCGCGTTGAATTTTAATTGATCGTAATGCTTGTACCGTTTGCCGATGTGATACGCGAAATCAGTGTAACAATACGCAAAACTCGAATGAATTGCAGCAAGAAAAATAGCACAAACTCGTACATATGTTTAATAGAAAACTTTTTTGTTTAATAGAAAATTAATAAAAAAAATTGGATTCAAAAAGAGAGTAGTAGATAGGAACAGTATTTCTCGCAAGAAATAGCAATTTTCGATTTTCCCAATTTTCCGACTTTTTTCCAAAATTTTCTTGTGTATTCTTCTTATTTGGCCGGAGACCTGTCCGAATTGGTGCTAATCACCGAAATCGGTCCAGGCGTTCTCGAGTTATAAGCGTAGTAACTAACATCACTTTCTTTTATATATATAGATATTAATCCCTAAAAACAAATTCATGGAATACGCCACCATTACGCAATTATATGAAAACATATAAAAACTGTATTTGTTAAACAAAGGAAAAAAAAATAAAATAAAATTTTACAAATTTTACTTTATAGTTACATTGATACAAAATTGCTTTGAAATATCAAATATAAAAAATTTATATATTAATTTTTTTTTTTAATTTTGGAAAAAAATCGCTGGTATTGGAGAAACTGAACTTCTTCACTCCCATCTGGGTGCTAGATAAATTTGGTATTAGAACGTGGTACTGCATAATTCCTTTAACTCTATGTGCCTCTGCGAATCTCTTACCTAACAATGATTTATATTTTTCTAGTTCAAGCTTTGAACTAAAGAAAATTAAAGTTTTTGTTAAATTAGGTTTTTGCCCATTCGAACAACGCGACTGCCGTTAAAATTTACTGGTTCAAAAGATGCTGTAAACTGGCTCATGCTGCTAACCTTTTTAAGTTTCCTCCGATACCATCGCAAGGGCCTTTTCCATGCGTGGTAGCATGAAAATGCCATTCAGCATCCACACCAAAATCATTTTTGTGATTCAGTTAATTTGTAATGTTGTAACGGTTTTTGTAATGTCGTCAGTAAAATATACTATTTTTGAAGCAATAATGTTTTTATAATTAAGTGTCTCAAAAATAATTTTTTGAAAAGCATACACTTAAACTGTATTATGAGATAACTCATCGGAAATGAATGCCATTGAGTGGTGTAAAATATCACTATTGAGAACATAATAAAATACCGTCGTATTAATTGATGCCTGATTGTTGTTCCAATGAAACGATTGGGCTGCATTTTGGCAAACAAACCCATGTCATTATTCCTATTATTCCATGTATTTTTACATGATTTTTAGCATTTCTTGCAATCCTATATGAACAGTCAAATACGTCCATGGTTTCAAATACGTAAGTATTTGAAACTTTTGAGTTTTTGTTGATTCAGTGTGCTTAAATTTTGCGATCAAACTCTCAAAAATTTGTTCAGAGTCAGATAAAGTATTTGATTGACGATTTTAGGAGAGAGGCCCCACCGCGACCCTACAGCCTTTTTGCAGGAATATAAGGCGACGTTGGCCTTCCTTACACGTTCCAATGCGTTAAGTCTAAATAACAGTTTTCTATCTAAAATTATTCCTAAAAATTTTGCACTTTCAGAAAAGACTAGATATGTTCCATTTATCCGAGGTGCAAAATGCATTTCGTGCACTTCGTGATGTTTTTTTGATCAGCAAATGTGTCCACAATCGGGAGAATTGTGCGCAAATTTCAGCAAACCGGGTCTTTAGGAGATGTGAAAACACCTGTGCATGCTCGCTTAGTTCGAAAGGTCGAACAGCTAACGAAACAATGGCTCTTTTGCGCAACAAATTCTATGGCCGTGTTATCTCACGTCGTGGCGATGTCAATTGGCCGTCAATATCATGTGATTTGACACCGTTGTACTTCTTTCTTTGGGGTTATTTGAAAGAAAAGGTGTACGTCGATAAGCCAGCAACAATTCAAGAGATAAAGGATGAGATAATTCGGCACATTAATGGCATAGAACCTAAATTATGCCTCAGCGTCAAAAAAAAATTGCATTAATGTTTCAGTTTAAATTCATAGACTTTTTTCGCATAATGATACATTTAAAGCACATAAGAATACTTTATTCAGGTCCACGTTGATTTGTCTCACAGTCTCGTGGATTGTATCTATATTGCCTCCCAGATATATTTGTACATCATCAGCGTACATGTGCACTTTGCAATGGGATAATTGGTCAGGCAGGTCATTAGCGCACATTGAAAATAAAAGCGGTCCCAAAATGGGACCTCTAGTTATGGGGAGAGAATTCAAAGTTATATTCATTGCGAAGACAGACTGACTTTTAAAAGAAAGATACGACGAAAGCAGTTTAGTTGCAGTATTAAAGAAATTAAATATATGTCTCATCTTCATTGTCAAAATATTATGGTCTATCATATCGAAGGCTTTCGAAAGATCGAGAAGGAATAGTATGTTGATTTTTCCAGCATCAATGTCCTCCGAATATCCTCACTTACATCCATTACAGCCGTTATACAACCACGTTCGGTACGAAAACCAGACTGTTTGGTATTTAATAAATAATGTTGATTTAAAAACAAAATTATCTGCTTATGTATGAGTTTTTCAAAGGCTTTCGAAAGGTAATATTGCAATTGGGCGATATTATGTCTTCGTTTTTGGCATGGGTATAATTTTGGCGTGTTTCCATTTCATCGGAAAACAACCTGGCATTATAATCGGGTTAAAAAGGCGAGTGATGTGTGGCAACTGTAGCGGCAAAATAATTTTTAAGAATCTGTGACGTATGTTATCATATACCATAGAGCGTGATCGCACGTTCATGCATGTGGAATACACTTCTGGTCCTGTGACGTAGAAGAACTCAAATGCTTCATACATATGCTAGCTGGAATCGATGAATTAATTGTAGAAGTCGGGGTTATATGAAATAATAGGTATATTTGAAAAAGTATTATTTAGTTCCTCCACGTTTACATTTTAATCAACAACATTTAGATTTTTACCAACACCAAGTTCCTTGATGGTTGGCCATGTTTTTCTAGGTCCTAAAGCCGAATTAAAACGATTGCCATAATACGCCATTTTGGCCCTTTGTATCTCTTCAATTACGTCCTTCCTAGCTTTTCTAAAGTCGTTTTTAATTGTAATTGACTAGGATGGATGAAGCTGGCGAGTTATTTTTAGTTTTTAAACGATAAACTGTCTATATTCTTTGCGCGCTGATATTTAGATTCACACACAAATTTTTGAAAATAACATTTAAATTTTCATTTTCGCAATTTATTCTCAAATCACAAGATACGGTAGCGTTTTCTTGTTGAAGAAGTTTGAGTTTTATTTGAGATACTTCACGTTTTTAATTCATTTACTTCACTGACAACATTTTCTACATTATTATACCCTCCACCATAGGATGGAGGTATATTCATTTTGTCACTCCGTTTGTAACACCTCTAAATATTGATCTGAGACCCCATAATGTATATACCGAGAGCTTATATTCAAAACCCTCTATCTTCAATTTTTGCAAAAATGAGATTTTTATGTTAAAATATTCGGTAAAATAAGGCGCATCTATGGTACTAATTTGGAAATAAAAACCAGTAAGGAAAGGCTAAAGTCGGGCGGGGCCGACTATATAATACCCTACACCACTCTCGTAATATTGAATAACTCTGATATATAAATTTTGTAATTCATGTATAAATTGTTTACATAAATTTACTTTTGGGACATTTTATACTTAAATAATACCCTGTACCACAGTGTGGTGTAGGGTATAAAAACGATTGGATCTAAAGAGCCAAATCGGACGAAACATATATATGGGAGCTTTGGCTAAATCTTTACCGATTTTCTTCAAATTCGGCAATGTTGGTTCATGAAGCAAGAAACTCTGCCATTCTAAATTTCAAAACGATTGGATGTTAAATATAGCTTCTATAGAACTGAAGGGCCAAATCGAAAGAAACATATATATGGGCGCTATAGCTAAATCTTAACCGATTTTCTTCTAATTCAGTAGTGTTGGTTCATGGATCAAGAAACTCTACCATTCTACATTTCACAATGATTGGATGTAAAATACAGCTTCTACAGGACTAAAGGGCCAAATCGGACGAAACATATATATGGGAGCTATAGCTAAATCTTTACCGATTTTCTTCAAATTCGGCAATGTTGGTTCATGAATCAACAAACTCTAACATTCTAAATTTCAAAACGATTGGGTGTAAAATATAGCTTCTATAGAACTAAAGGGCCAAATCGGACGAAACATATATATGGGAGCTATAGCTAAATCTTTACCGATTTTCTTCAAATTCTGCAATGTTGGTTCATGAATCAAGCAACTCTACCATTCTAAATTTCAAAACGATTGGATGTAAAATACAGCTTCTATAGAACTAAAGGGCCAAATCGGACGAAACATATATATGGGAGCTATAGCTAAATCTTAACCGATTTTCTTCAGATTCGGTAGTGTTTGTCCATGGATCAAGAAACTCTACCATTCTATGTTTCAAAATGATTGGATGTAAAATACAGCTTCTTCAGGACTAAAGCAAAATCGGACGAAACATATATATGTGAGCTATAACTAAATCTTAACCGATTTTCTTCTAATTCGTTAATTCGACTCAGCTAGTGATTCTGAGTCGATCGGTATACTTTAAGGTGGGTCTAGCTGTGTTATTTTCAGGTGTTACAAACATCTGCCATGAAACAAACTTATAATACCCTGTACCACAGTGTGGTGTAGGGTATGTCTGTCCGTCCGTCCGTCCGTCTGTCCATGTAAAGTTGTTCGTCGACTACAGGTCGCAATTTCACTCCGATCGTTCTGAAATTTTGCAGTTTAGAGTATTTCGCAGCTGTTAAGAATTTGAAGAAAATCGGTTAAGATTTAGCTATAGCTCCCATATATATGTTTCGTCCGATTTTGCTTTTTAGTCCTGTAGAAGCTGTATTTTACATCCAATCATTTTGAAATTTAGAATGGTAGAGTTTCTTGATCCAAGAACCAACACTACCGAATTTGAAGAAAATCGGTTAAGATTTAGCTATAGCTCCCATATATATGTTTCGTCCGATTTGGCCCTTTAGTCCTATAAAAGCTGTATTTTACATCCAATCGTTTTGAAATTTAGAATGGTAGAGTTTCTTGATCCATGAACCAACATTGCCGAATTTGAAGAAAATCGGTTAATATTTAGCTATAGCTCCCATATATATGTTTCGTCCGATTTTGGCCCTTTAGTCCTATAGAAGCTGTATTTTACATCCAAATTTTTGAAATTTAGAATGGTAGAGTTTCTTGATCCATGAACCATCATTGCCGAATTTGAAGAAAATCGGTTAAGATTTAGCTATAGCTCCCATATATATGTTTAGTCCGATTTGGCCCTTTAGTTCTATAAAAGCTGTATTTTACATCCAATCGTTTTGAAATTTAGAATAAACAATTTAAACATGAACTACAAAATTTATATTTCAGAGTTATTCAATATTACGAGAGTGGTGTAGGATATTATATAGTCGGCCCCGCCCGACTTTAGCCTTTCCTTACTGGTTTGTTTTTTGTTTTCTTCTAAAAGACGGTTCTTTGATGAAAAGAGTATGCTAAACCCGAATTTGGTTAAATTTTTTTAGTCGAAGCTTTAGTTTTCAAATTATGACTATTTTTATATCTAACCTGTGATTCCACAAGAATACCATTTTCTATGACAATTTCAAAATGGATTCAAAAATGAACCCCAAGAAATAGATAATACTTAAATAAAAAATTAATCATTAATTCATTGTTATTATTATTTATTATTTTTATTATAATATGTATAATATAAATTAAAAAAAATTGTGGAATTCATAAATAATTTTTTTTACTATGCAAAACCCTCTATCTTTTTTTATACATGAAGAATTTTTGAATAGCAATACCCTCTATGTTCCATAAAATGGCTCGTGGTGCAAATATTAAAAAAAAATGTTACAAACATCTGCCATGAAACAAACTTATAATACCCTGTACCACAGTGTGGTGTAGGGTATGTCTGTCCGTCCGTCCGTCCGTCTGTCCATGTAAAGTTGTTCGTCGACTACAGGTCGCAATTTCACTCCGATCGTTCTGAAATTTTGCAGTTTAGAGTATTTCGCAGCTGTTAAGAATTTGAAGAAAATCGGTTAAGATTTAGCTATAGCTCCCATATATATGTTTCGTCCGATTTTGCTTTTTAGTCCTGTAGAAGCTGTATTTTACATCCAATCATTTTGAAATTTAGAATGGTAGAGTTTCTTGATCCAAGAACCAACACTACCGAATTTGAAGAAAATCGGTTAAGATTTAGCTATAGCTCCCATATATATGTTTCGTCCGATTTGGCCCTTTAGTCCTATAAAAGCTGTATTTTACATCCAATCGTTTTGAAATTTAGAATGGTAGAGTTTCTTGATCCATGAACCAACATTGCCGAATTTGAAGAAAATCGGTTAATATTTAGCTATAGCTCCCATATATATGTTTCGTCCGATTTTGGCCCTTTAGTCCTATAGAAGCTGTATTTTACATCCAAATTTTTGAAATTTAGAATGGTAGAGTTTCTTGATCCATGAACCATCATTGCCGAATTTGAAGAAAATCGGTTAAGATTTAGCTATAGCTCCCATATATATGTTTAGTCCGATTTGGCCCTTTAGTTCTATAGAAGCTGTATTTTACATCCAATCGTTTTGAAATTTAGAATAAACAATTTAAAAATGAACTACAAAATTTATATTTCAGAGTTATTCAATATTACGAGAGTGGTGTAGGATATTATATAGTCGGCCCCGCCCGACTTTAGCCTTTCCTTACTGGTTTGTTTTTTGTTTTCTTCTAAAAGACGGTTCTTTGATGAAAAGAGTATGCTAAACCCGAATTTGGTTAAATTTTTTTAGTCGAAGCTTTAGTTTTCAAATTATGACTATTTTTATATCTAACCTGTGATTCCACAAGAATACCATTTTCTATGACAATTTCAAAATGGATTCAAAAATGAACCCCAAGAAATAGATAATACTTAAATAAAAAATTAATCATTAATTCATTGTTATTATTATTTATTATTTTTATTATAATATGTATAATATAAATTAAAAAAAATTGTGGAATTCATAAATAATTTTTTTTACTATGCAAAACCCTCTATCTTTTTTTATACATGAAGAATTTTTGAATAGCAATACCCTCTATGTTCCATAAAATGGCTCGTGGTGCAAATATTAAAAAAAATATTATTTAGTAGTTCACGTAGTTAGGTGTAATAAACATTGTAGAACAAACAATTTTAATTTTCTTTAAAATTAGGGATATAAACGGTTTTTTGGCTCTACTGAACAATTGTGTTTTTTAAGATAGAGGATATTGAATATAAACTGTCGATACATTCTTAATCGTCGTAAAATGCTAAGGCGATTTTTCCATGTCCGTCTGTTGTAATCACGCTACAATATATAATACTTGCGCTAGGTGGATGAAATTTGGTATATATACTTCTTATAGCTGCAGGTAACTTGGAATTGAAAATGGGCGATATCGGTACATATTTAGATATAGCTCCCATATATAGCATCTAACTTGTTGTTATTCCTACTGTTCTCATCTACTATATTTTTCCTACTTTCATCTACTATATTCTTTTGTGTTTTTCGGTGTTATTTTCTTTAGGTTTGAGTTATTTTGTGAGGTCAAATGCTATCCATGGTGGAGGGTGTATAAGATTCGGCATAGCCGAACTTAACACTTTTACTTGTTTATCCTCTCATGTACGTTGTGTAGTACGGTTTTAATTTCCATCACTTTATTTTTTAGTTGTTGTAAGATTCTAGTTTCTTTTATCATGTTTGTTATGTTTCCAAATTGTTTCATTATTTTTTGTTCCATCAACTGCATTAACTTGGGAGAGGATCCACATTCAGAGAGTCTGGGAGTTTGAGAGAGACCGGTAACGCGATTAGTAGTACTTTAGTACTTTTTTCAGTACTATTTGACATGCAAAAGAACCGTAGTAATCCCACGACATTTTCAGTACCTTTTCAACGATACATAAATGGCTACCAGACACGATCAGTATCTTCCAGGCTATCCTATGAGAGGACTCAAGTCTCCTATGAGATGAGTTAAGTATTATGCGGACCTTAACATAACCATTTTCCCTTAAACTATTGTTGGTAAAATATACTATATTCCTCCAATCTATATAAAGGTTCTTTCAAATACTGATCCGTCGATATTTGGCAATTGATATTTTATTAGCATAAAATTCTTTATGGAAACAGAAGCTCGAAACTGGTAGATTTTAAATTCAAGATAATGTTCGTAGAATCTCTCTAAAAATTAAGATCTTTAAATATTTTTTTATTTTTTATATAATGAATAATATATTTTTATGAGATTTGAAAAATTTTGAGATTATTTTTTTATTTAAATATGATTAAAATATTCTCCGAAAACAATGTGTTTTTCAACGGTTTATTATAAATGTTTCAATTGGAAGGAACATAAAATAATATTAAGAGATAGAGGCTGAGGAAATGTATTTGACTATTTCTTACTATATAAAAAAGACAAATAAATTTATAGCTATGCTAAAATTTTAAAGAAGATCGCAAATTTTAATACAACAAATTATTTATAAAAATTAATATAAAAAAATTATTGTTTCATTTTATTGGTATTTTATATTGAAAGCCTTTGTTAGTTAGGTATTGTTAAATTTTTTAAATTCCTTGATATTTACGCCGCATTCTTATTATAGATCTCCCGTTTCATATAACCAACAAATTTTGAATGACACTAAATATTGCATAATTTTGATACGTTCTTCGATGTACAGAATCTGTTACTTTCCAATTTCAAAGGTTACTTAAATTTTCAAATTAGTTGACATTTAGGTTTAGGTTAGGGTGGCAGCCGTATTTTTTTACAAGCTCACATAGACCAGTTTAGGTCCCTAGTGTTACCACGGGCTGAAATGCCCCTCATCGAAACCAACCTGTTTGATATATAAATTTATCGATAGTACGAATATCAGTACTAGAAAGATCTGTTAGGCTGCCTAAAAAGGCCGACCCCACTATGTCCAGTCGTCGTTTACTCAAAGCGGGACAGTCGCAAAGCAAGTGCTCAATGCTCTCCACTTCTTCCTCATCTCCACAGCTTCGGCAGAAGTCATTGGAGTCAATACCCAATCTTTTGGCGTGTTCGCCGATCAAGCAGTGTCCCGTCAGAACCTTTACTAACGTAGACAATCGTTTCCTCTCTAGTGCGAGAAGATATTTTGACCTTTTCAGGTCATACCTTGGCCAGATTTGTCTAGCTACCCTGCAGGTGCCGATTTCTGTTCATCTTTCGTTGGACTGCCTGATTGCCTCTTGCCTAAGCCAAAGCTTGCACGTGGATAGTGGCTCACCAATATATGCAAATTCTTCGAGAATTTGTAATGTCGTCCCTTTCCTAGCAAGTTCATCGGCTTTGCAGTTCCCCGGGATATCCCTATGCCCAGGCACCCATATGAGGTGTATATTAAACTGCTCAGCCATCTCGTTAAGAGATCTGCGGCAGTCGAGGGCTGTTTGTGAATTTAGGGATGTTGCCTCCAGAGAATTGATGGCAGCCTGGCTGTCCGAGTAAATGACAACGCCAGTGTTGGTTACTATGTTGCGACTCAGCCACTTGGCGACTTCCCATATTGCCATTATTTCGGCTTGATAGACACTGCAGGTATCTGGTAGTCTGTGAGCTATATCCAGACTAAGTTCTTCACAGTGTACTCCGAAGTCAACCTTTTCATCAAGCTTCGAACCATCCGTGTAAAAGTGGAGAAGGTTTCTATTACCTGGTATTCTGCCGACCCATTCGTCTCTGGCGGGAATCATAGTGATGTAATTTCTCTCGAAGGTGTACACAGTTGGTATATAGTCCACTCGGTCGGTTACCATAGCACTACACTTTGATATCCTCATGTGACCATAGTTCTTGTACCTCCACAGTGATAGGCAGTTTAATCTTATTGCCGCTTTGGTTGCAACTTCTCTCGCCACAATATTAATCGGCAGTATATGGAGTAGGGCTTGTAGAGACTCGGTCGCTGTAGTCCTTAAGGCTCCGCTTATGCTCAGGCAGGCAGTTCTCTGAACCTTTGTTAGTAGGTTGGTAATGGTTAGTTTGTCAGTTGCCGTCCACCATACCACAATACCGTATAACAGTATTGGACGAACTACTGCTATATATATCCAGTGGACGATTTTAGGAGAGAGTCCCCACCGCGACCCTACAGCCTTTTTGCAGGAATATAAGGCGACGTTGGCCTTCCTTACACGTTCCAATACGTTAAGTCTAAATAACATTTTCCTATCTAGAATTATTCCTAAAAATTTTGCACTTTCAGAAAAGACTAGATCTGTTCCATTTATCCGAGGTGGAGGGTCCACATGTGGGACATTATTCATCCTAGTAAAGAGAACCAATTCTGTCTTGTTGGGGTTAACGCCCAAACCGCTGCTTCTGGCCCATCTAACCAACTTGTTCAGAGCCACCTGTAGGATGTCTCTGAGGACGTTTACGAATTTGCCAATCACTGCGATTGCCACGTCGTCCGCATATGCCACGACCTTGCAGCCACAACGTTCTAGCTCTAGCAGGATTTCATTCACCGCTAGGTTCCAAATTAGTGGAGACAGTACTCCTCCTTGCGGGGTCCCTCTGTTTACATACCTTGTTAGAGTTGTGGACCCTAGACATGCTGTTATGCGTCTTCTGGTGAGCAGACTTTGAATTAGTCTAATCAAACTATTGTTAACTTTTAGATGTGACAGTGCCGCAATTACCGCATCTGAGTGAATGTTGTTAAAAGCCCCTTCTATGTCAAGAAATGCCACCATGGTGAATTCCTTGAAATGCAGGGACGATTCGATAGTGCTCACAAGTTCGTGCAGGGCTGATTCTGTAGACTTGCCCTTATTGTAGGCATGTTGGTTCCCCGACAGGAGTTTTGTATCCAGGTTTTCCCTAATGAAATGATCTAAAAGTCTTTCCAGACCTTTCAATAGGAAGGATGATAGGCTAATTGGTCTGAAGTCTTTTGGCCTAGTGTGTGATATCTTTCCCGCTTTAGGTATGAATACCACTTTGGTATCCCTCCACCGATTAGGGACGTATGAAAGCCTGATACAGCCTACATAAATTTTCTCCAGCCAGGGGATAATGTACTTTAACATTTTCTGCATTTCTGCTGGAGTGATGCCATCTGGTCCAGGTGACTTGAAGGGCTCAAAGCTGTTAATAGCCCAGCTTATTCTGGATCTCTCAGTCAAGAAGCTAGCGACGCTCGCAGTCCACTCGCACTCTTGTTGGTCCTGCTGATCCTCGGGTTCTGTTACAGAGTTGCCCGGGAAATGTGTGTCGAGCAGTACATTGAGCGACTGCTCGCTGTTTTTGGTCCAGTTATTTGCCTCATCCTGTAAATATCCCACTGTACAGGGTGAAGCAGATAATATCTTCCTCAGCCTAGCGGCGTCGGAGACCTTTTCCACTTCACCACAGAAGGTATACCAAGAGCGTCTTTGCGCCTTTCTAAGCTCCTTCTTATAGATCTTGAGTTGCTCTTTATAGGCATCCCAATCATTAGCGACCCCAGTAGATTTAGCCCTATTGAATAGCTTGTTGCAGGTCTTTTTCATAGCCGTTAGCTCAGAAGTCCACCATTGGGGTTTAGTTTTACCCTTGTACCTTGTTTCGGACAGGCTTCTTCAAGGGAACTATTGAATGATGTGGTGATATGATCGACCAGATTATCCAGACCGGCTTTGTCATTCGGTTCGTACAGAAGTTTAGAGTTGAGGACTTTCTTGAAATTCTTCTCATACAGGTGCCACTTTGTCTTCCTTACATTTCTGTGGACGGCAGGTTTAGGCGCTTTTTCCGCGAGTTTGAACTCAATATAATGGTGATCTGAGAATGAGTGGTCGTCCAGTACATTCCACCCAATAATTTTGTCTGACAGCCGGTCAGTAGCAAACGTTACGTCGAGTACTTCTTGTCTGTCTTTAGTTGTGAAGATCGGTTTATTACCTATGTTACAAATACTAAGGTTGGTAGTTAGAATAAAGTCAAGAAGCGAATCACCCCTATTGTTTATATCCGTACTACCCCAGATAGTATGATGAGCGTTCGTGTCTGCGCCAATAATCAGCTCGATCTCGTCAGACGTTGCTTCTTCCACTACTTCCCTGAATAGAGCAGTCGGTACTACAGATTCATAAGGCAAGTAGCTGGAGACCACCCAATATATGCGATTACCGATCTCCAGGCTAGCAGCTGTTTGGTCTTTACCACTTAAATTAGTCAGGAGAAAGATACTTAGATCTTTCCTGGCCAAAATGCAGGTTCTTGGAGTGCCTTCACAGTTGGCCACAAGCAGTTTAAAGTTGGGTGTCCTAATACCGCACACCCTTCCTCCCACTACGTAGGGCTCCTGTATCAGGACGATGTCTACTGCGCCTGTGGACAGGCGCAGCAATAGAGCCGCTGAGGCTGCTTTAGCGTGATGGAGGTTAATCTGTAGAATTCTTACCATCATTGGTAATTGACAGATTAACATCCACCCCGACAAGGGTGTTATCGAACTCTTCGTCCGTATCGTCGAGAAGCATGTCCCCGCCAGATGCGTCAAAGAGTCCGGAGACTCCCCTCAGCCTCTCTGTGTCCGAAGTAGAGCTTTTGTCCTCAGATCTTCTGTTAGAGTTGGAGTCACCAGAAATAATAGGCGTGGGTACCTCCGCACTTCCAGGAAGTGCCACGGTGGACGACTCACCTTCTGCAGTGGGAGCTATATCCTGCTTGTATATCTTCAAGACTATAGTCTCGAAGCCATATTGTAGGGTTGCACTCGCACCTTGTATATGGGAGGTGGATTCAGCGTTTAGGATAAGATTGACCTGCCGCTTTTTACCATCCGCCTCACCCACCTTGCTGATTCTCCAATTATGGGCCGGCAGACCAGGATTGGAATCTTTTATTATTTCTAAGATGTCAGCCGGGTTGGAGGGCTCTTCTGTAACCCAGGTGATGGCTCTAGGGTGACTAGGGATGTTGTTTTTTTCGACAACATCCAACTGGGCACCCGGCCACACCTCACCCGCTCGACTCAGAGCAGCCTTATACAGGTCTACTGATCTGGCATCACCGAAATATAAGAGCTTTACTCTCCCCTGATGCCATCCTGCATCGTTACAGATTGGTGGTTTGCCCGGCATTTCTCTACGGACATCGAGGTAGTGAGCCATAATGGCTGATTGTACATGACTCCATTTGTCCTTGAGGATGGATCCATCCTCACTACTTCTGTCTATAACAGCCATCACTAGACTCTCCTTCGCCACTTCATTGAAGGGCTTGGTGAGTGTCCTGTTGATGGTGACATTAGGGCCTCTTGCCTTTTTCGAAGGCAAGGGTTCATCAGGTGATCTGATTCGTTTTACTTTATTAGCCGTTAACACAGCTGAATTTGTGGCTCTTTCAGCTGACTCATTGGCCTTAGAAGCATCTATGACGCCTTTAGCCCAGGTAAGTGACTCTTTTTTGTTTTTCGGTAAGAGCCGAAACCTCAACAGCCTCCAACTTCGTCAAAACTCTGAGCGCTACACGATGCTCATTGTGCTTCCGTTTTGACGGTCGGACATGACGTTTACCCCTCACCGCACCACCTGTTGTGAGTACTTGGGGGAGATTTTCACCATTTTTGGTGTGGTCGGCTTTGGCCAAGACCAACGGACGGACAGTCGGACGATTGGGGAACCGCGCTCCATCGGAACACGAAGGCATCCCCGTCAAGAGAATTTATTTTTATTTTGTCTGTATTAGACCGTAATAGGTACTACGATGTAGGCCTTACAGACTTTGTACAGATTTTTGCTATTGCGTAATAGGTACTGGTAACTATCCGCTATGTGATAAACACGTCCGTTCACTGCGAATGATCAGCAACGAATTAGTTGACATTACATTTGTTTACTTTTCGAAAAAAATACATATTTTTTCTATTTTTAAAATATATATGTTTATTAATATTGGATTGGAATAAAAATTTAGCAAACATAATTTAGTACCATTTGCCACTGAAAAGTACTTTTTCACTGATGATTCAGTACTATTTTGCAAGTCCTATTTTTCATCCCTGTGCTGGAGTGCTGGACATTGTGTCCTTTTTTCACTGTGTTCCGTTAATATTATTTTTCTGTTTACGCTCTTTCACTGTTGTTGTTGTTAAGATGTTGTGTTCTGTGCTTGGACTTTGAATGATGTGTAAGCAAAGATTTGTTTGTTATGCGGAGATTAAAAAATTTTAATTTACAGATTATTTTGTGCGATATTTCGACTATTGTTTACGTAGTGACAGATTAATTTACGTTCTAACGTATACAGCAAATTTTTTAGAATGTATTCATGGAAGAAAATTTGCAAAAATGAATATTTTAATTGCATATAAAACTGTTTAAAGTGTGAGCTTCAAAAAACGCGTCCGCTCTCAATAAAGTAGATAGTAATATATGAAAAATTTAAGGAAAAAAAAAGTAGATCGATTCAGAGATAACTCAATTTATACTCAATCTGAGATATCGCAATTTATATTTTTAATTCCGTGAAAATGACCGAAACAAAACGGCTTTAGATAAAGTTAGTATTATTTATTTAAAGTACGTGGAAACAGCTTTAACAAATGATATTTTCTATTTTAAATTTCTTATGCTTTGTAGCATTAAAATTAACTTCAAAAAAACCATTACAGAGGAAAAAATCATTTTTTCTGAACTTTGACTTCGCTCCCCTTTCTCCAATTTTCATTTAATTTTTTTTAATATTGTGGGTCATTGCTCCCATATACTAGGGAAACATTTTCTGAGAATTTAAGAAAGATCTAGTTTTTGAAGATAATTGAGAATGAACTACCCATATACGTACGAAAAAATTTAAGATATGCTTTTTAGGATGATCAAGGTTAAAGGGTATTTTCGTCCTTTTGAGTCCTTAATACACAAAAATGTGTAACTTAATTTATAATTCTTAGAGAGGATGTTAAAATCTTTCAAATGGTACTTATGTCATTCAAAACTTATATTCCGTTCAAAATCAAATTTAAACCAGTATGAAATTGATCAAACGTTAAAATAACTTAATACCGCATTATCTTTTATATACGCGTGCAAAATTGCATCGAAATCTACATATGTAAATATTCAGAGCGGGTCGGTTTAATTTGGAAGTACCCCATAGTTTTCATATATTTAGGCAATTTTTTTGGATGATTTTTGAAATCACCAATTTTTCATTCTTGTGACATGGAACGGACATTGCTCAAATTACTTAACACAAGCAAGAAAGTTCAGTCGGGTAAACCGACTTATGAATCCCCTCACCTTGAGTCCCAAAAAAATATTAGTAAATTTATTTATTTTTTTGTTTAATTAAATTATTATCAACTTAAATTGCATTTAATAACTTAAAAGTATGTACTGGTTTTAAAATTATAAGCATTTGGTGCAAAATGGTCCACTTGTGTGGTGGTTCAAAAGGGGCGTGTCAACAACGGCAACTTTTATCTAGGTTCTAGGTACTGTAAAAGCATTGTACTTTACGACATTTCCAGTATTTGTATGCACTGGAATTAAAGTTAAAAGTTGTTAATTTTGGTACAAAAATGACCATTTGTGTAGGAGGAACAACCAGGGGCGTGCCAATAACGCCCATTTTTCTCAGGACTCTTGGTACTATAAAACCATATAAACTGTACAAAATTTCCACTATCCACTGGTATTAAAGTTATAAGCTGTTAACTTTTGGTGTAAAATGGTCCATTTGGGAGGTATCAAAAGGGGCGAGACAATTAGGGCCACAATTCTCTAGACTCTAGGTACTATAAAAGCATTGTACTTTACGAAATTTCCAGTATTTGTATGCACTGGTATTAAACTTAAAAGCTGTTAACTTTTGGTACAAAAATTACCATTTGTGTGGGAGGGCGTTGCAACTTCGCCCATTTTTCTCAAGGCAATAGTGACTAATAAACTAATACTATGTGTAGAATTTCAGAGTATTGAAATAAGTAGTATATAAATCATTAAATAATCAATATTTAACTAAATGTTAACCCTTTGTGGGGGAGGTACTAGAAGGAGTGGACCAATACCAAATTTGAAGTCAATCGGTTAATTCTTTCGAGAGTTATCGTGTGCACCAGCCAGCAGACATACGGACGGACGGACATTGCTCATTCGACTTAAAATGACCCAAAACGGATATCCGCCGAACATACTTAGGGTCTTGGGTCACTCCTTCGATGTGTTACACTTTTTGCTCGAAGCAAATGATATATACACTCATCTCTAAGGTGAGGGGATAATGCCCCTAAACTGATTTCCGCCGAACATACTGGGGTCTTAGATCACTCCTTCGATGTGTTACACTTTTAGCCGTAGCAAATGATATACTTATATACCCTCGTCACACTGAAGTGAGGGTATAAATATTCAAGGCCTAAGTTATTCAATTGCGATTGTTTTATTTATGCATTGTTTCACTACAATGGATTAAATATAAAAATACTAGGACTTTTTTGTCCCACGCGTGCATTTTTTGGGGCTGCACATTTTAAGGCCTGTTCGCCATTGGATTTTTTTCTGCTTTGGAATCTTGAGTACAAATCCTTTTATTTGAGTACCTTTTCGGCTATCTGTGGGCCTTAGGTTTTTATTCCAGGACCCAGTGCCCGTTGCCCACTGGGCATATTCATTTTACGGGTCCTTTAAAGGTGGTAGAGTTTTTTTGTTTTGGCATCTGCCAGATAGTGCACATTACCACATCTTCGTCCATATATAGAAACAGCATGGACATTTTACAAAAATAACCCAAATTCAAATGGCTATAAAACAAAAATTTGAGCAATATTTGCAGAACCCCTTGGGGGTTTTGATATACCAGTGGTGTACGATCATCTCCAATTGGTCTAGTTCCGAAAAGATTTGATGACCCGAAATTTGTTGCACTGTGTAATTTGCACACGATTACACAACAGCGCTGTTTAAATCATGGACTATTAACATATCAGCCTCGAAGATGCACCAACTTCCACTGATGTATGCACGAGGGATACTCGCAAAGATTACTGATTGTCTTCTCGTTCAATGTTACTTGAGCTGTGCGTATATATTCTAATGATTGACTGAAGTAATCCGTCTAATAAGGATATTGACAATGGGAGTTTAGTGACTCCCGAAACAGATCCATGTATCCAACCCTCAATACATGTCACTATACTGCTACTGTAATTTTTAACAAAGTTATTTGCATATACTGAAAACAACAAAAACGATCTTGAGCCTAACTAAGTGCTAAAATAACAAAATATGTACTATGAAAACAGATCGAATAAAACCAAAAAAAAAAGAAGAATTATTTTTGTTCCTTCACCGTCCTCTTATAAGATACAAAGTTAAAGCTTTGTAAATATAATTTGCTATAAATGGCAAATATATACGCCAAATTTAATTTTGATTTACCTGACTGTGGTCAGTGTGGCAGTGGCCAGAATAATTTCATTATATCACTGATTTTAAAATTCCTTTCAGAATATAAAAATGTATATGTAGATACTGACCTCACAGGAGATGAGAAAAAAATATTCGATGTCCAGCCTAAGATCAAACTGGACATGAAACTGCTTTTTGAAATTTCTAAAGCCTTTTCAAAATATAGACCTCACCAAATACTGTAGTAACAAATCTAATGTTATCTGTATGGGGCCCACAGATTTTCAGAATCCTTTGAGGCCCATAAAAAAATTGGTCACCAATTTCGCCAAACCGAGTACATATAGGGTTATATAGGGTGATCCAAGTAGAGATAGTTTTTTCAATAGCCTTTTTTTGACAGATCACGTGTGAGTCGCCTGAACATAAATTTTTTAGTGCAATTAATTAGTGTAATGTTACAACGGGTGATCCAAATAGAGATACTTTTTTTCAATAGCCTTTTTTGACCGATCACGTGTGAATCGTGTCATGCTATTTTTGTTAAGTATTGTTTGGTATTTCATCATGGAAAGACTTACTTACGCCTGAACAACGTTTACGTGTCATTCGCCAGTTACCAGCCGAAATGCTCGAACGAGTCATCGAAAATTGGACTCAACGGATGGACCATCTGAGACGTAGCCGCGGCCAACATTTGATAGACATAATCTTCAAAAAATAAATGCCAAAGAATGTTCTTTCAAATGATAATAAACATTCCCCATTCAATTTGAATTTTCTGTGTTTTTTTTTCTTTACAAAAGTAGGGACCCTCGAAATGAATCACCCTATACTAATAATGGTTACTTAATAACTTCTAAACTACTTACTCGAATCTTCTCAAATTCCACACATAGAGGGGATTCTTAAATCGGTTTACCCGACTGAACATTCTTACTTGTTATATAATAAATATTACAAGTATTTTGAATCTTTGGTTCACATAAATCATATCATGAAAAACTGATTTAATATTCACGATCAGTCTACTTGAAAGTCTATCAAACTCCTGAAAATAATACCAGACGCTCTCAAAAATTCAAACCGCATGAATGTATTTTTGATCGTGACTGCCCCCGCAAAAACGAGCATCCAAAGAAACAATATAAAAATCCCCAACTTATTATCCGGAAGTTTTTCTAATTTGGATTTTCACCAAATGTTGAGCATTAAATGTTTCTGATCTAAAATTGGAAATTAAACTAATTTTAATGTAATAGCAATACGCATTTTGTTCCGAATCCGAATATTTTAAATCCGCAAACGACATCCCTGTCATTTGAATACAAATGGACGAGCTCTGTTAAAATACGTCAATTTAACATATTGAAACATAAGTAAATAAAACATAAGTCCCGTGATTTTATTGCAGCCTCCTATTGTGTATTTTATAAAACATGATCGGTGTATAAGCGTTGATATTCAAACGTCTGCTTCACGACTTGAAAGTAAACCAGTAAGGAAAGGCAGAAAGTCGGCGGGGCCGACTATATAATACCCTACACCTCCCTAACAATGCGATAATGGTCATTGCGATAATAATTTGATATACGTGACTATCTCTAAATCTTAAATTATCGCTAAATTAAGCAATATTCGCTCCTAAATTGAGAAACCTCTTTCAGCCCCAAATTTTGAAATGATCGGAAGTAAAGTACAACTTCTATAGCGCTTTGATACCAAATCAGGAGGAAAATATATATGGAGGTTATATCTAAATCTGAACCGATTTTTCCTGAATGCTCATTCGTGTAATAAGAAACATCTTTTTCCGCTTACATGTCAAATCGGGTGTAACATATGTATGGGGCTATATCTAAATCTGAACCGATTTTCCCCGAATTTGGTGGTATTATTTCATGTAATAAAAAACCTCTTTCTGCCGAATTTCGCACTGATCGGATATAAAACAAGTAAAAGCGTTAAGTTCGGCCACGCCGAATCTTATATACCCTCCACCATGAATAGCATGTGACCTCACAAAATAACTCAAACCTAAAGAAAATAACACCGAAGAACACCAAAAATATAGTAGATGAGAACAGTAGGAATCACAACAAGTTAGATGCTATATGGCCCATTTGCAATCCCAAACAACCTGCAACTATAAGAAATATTTTTACCAAATTTGATCAACCTAGCTCTATTATTACGGACTGTAGCGTGATTACAAAAGACGGACGGACAGACGAACATGGCTAAATCGTCTTACAATTTTACGACGATTAAGAATATATATACTTTATGGGGTCTCAGATCAATATTTAGAGGTGTTACAAACGGAGTGACAAAGTGAATATACCCCCCATCCTATGCTGGAAGGTATAAAAATAGTTTCTACAGCGCTTACATGTGAAATCGGGGGAACATATATATGGGGGCTTTATCTAAATCTGAACCGATTTCCTACAAATTTGACAGTATTCATTCATGTAATAAGAAGCCTCTTTCTGCCGAATTTCGTACTGATCGGATATAAAATACAGTTTTTACAGCGCTTACATGTCAAATCGGGGGTAACATATATATGGGGGCTATGTCTAAATCTGAACCGATTTTCCCCAAATTTTGTATTGTCTCTAAGTATATCACGAGACTTCTCTGTGCCAATTTTTGTACAAATCGGATGAAAAACGTTGCTTATACAATGCATATATGCCAAATCGGAGGTACATATGTATATGTATATGGGAGCTAATGTAAATCTGAACCGATTTTAACCAAATTCAATAGGGATCGTCCTTGGGCCAAAAAAAGATATGTGTAAAGTTATAATACCCTGTACCACAGTGTGGTGTAGGGTATAAAAATATCTCTCGCAACTTAAAGTTTAAATTAATAGGATTCAATTTCAAAGACGGATTTCCAATTCATAACAAAAGGCTGTCCACCTATTTTTATTAACCTAACATATGGAAGGGAATGTACAAAAAATACTTCACTATTGGCCATTTTAAGATGTTTGTAATCCGTGTGTATGGAATGGCTGGCTCTTATGTGTCAACATTCTGTGTAATATATCAAGCATATATCGTCGGTGCACCGACAAAAACTCCTATGTGTAATTTTTCGATATTTTTATTGTCCAAATAGAATGTCCTAGCGTACATACGACTACTCACCAAAGCATTTTGCGATATCTTAGCCGGTTCAGATGTTACCTAAAACTCCTATGTGTATTCCTCTATTGAAATGCTTCGACAAAAACTCCTATGTGTTGTAGGCACAGCGTGTCCCAAGGGATAGAAGGTTGGCTTAGATTTTCGCCAAAAAACGGCTAATGAGGTTTTGTTCAGAATCATCCCCTCTATTCGACTATGAATAGATCAGAATTGGATCTGCTTCCTATCGCGAGTTATCGCGAAAACAGTACGTTTATTCAAAACAAACTTAATAGCATTGATTTGTAAAGAAAAACGCGAAAATTTAGTACTGTAACACAGTTTCTTTAGATATGATCATTTGTAAGGCGCTTGGAACGTCCGCGATATGTGCAATGTTTTTATATTGCGAATTTTGTGTAATTCATAAAATCGACTTACACCGCCAAATTTTTCAAAAACTGTTATACCGAATTTAATAAGATTAATGTATTTTCAATCTATAATCTGTAAGGAATCGAATAATATCAGCATTTCCGCGAAAAATATCCCTCGACGAAAAAATTTTGTACAAAGGCCTACAACTCTTTCTTTATCAATAAAAAGTATAGTATTTTGGTAAGGATTTACAGTGTGCAAAAACTTTCGTATGCTTTTCCCTTTATATGAGGCATATTTTGATTTGACACATTGTAAATCCCTACCAAATTATTCTAATTTTTATTTTGATGTTTCCCTATGCGGGATTGATCTGTTTTTGATGTTATTTTATGGTTTTTTTTCTCACTGTGGAGTTGAGCTGAAGATCAAAGAATTCCTTCAAAGTGAAGGAAGGTATTTTTGAATAGTCAAGTGAGAATGAGTTTTGTTTTGAGAATGAGTTGTAGTCGTTTTTCATAGCTTCCAAACTATCTTTGACCACTTTTCCTACGACTGACCGTGCGCGTAATAATAGCATTATATAATAAAACAAATCGTGATCGCGGGATGTTTATGGCGGAAATGCTGGTGCCAATCTATCCCTCAGAAATCATTGAATGTAAGTATATTAATTTTATTAAATTCGCAATAACATATTTGTGAAAATTTAGCGGTGTAAGTCGAATTTTTGGATTACAAAAATTTCGCTATAGAATATTATTGCAAATATCGCGGACATTACAAAGCATCTTACAAATGTTCATATCAATGGAAATTATGTTATTTGTTTTAAATTTCCGCGATTCAATGTGATTAAGTTCGGTTTTTTGGTTAATTATTGTTTTTATCGCGATAACTCGCGAAAGGAGGCAGATCAGATTTTGATCTCTTCTTATCTGAGTAGAGGGGATGATTCTGTACAAAACCTCATTAGCCTTTTTGGCCACAATCCAGGCCAACCTTCGATTGCTTAATGTACCCTCCGAACATTCAAATATCAAAATTCTTATGTGTACGAGGAATTTTTTTGTTTTATAAATATTTAAAATGCTCCAAACAAAATACCCTATATGTCGATTTTCTTGAAAACCATTTACCCATCATGGCTTTTGCACATATACGCTTTTTGTTATGGTATAATAGTGGTAAATAATTAAAAGAAAAATTGAAATATCTGAGATATTAAATATATCGCGATTTGACGAAATAGCAACTTTTTTGCCTCTCCTGAAAACTAGTAAAAAACACATAGGAGTTTTCATCGGCGCAACGACGATATTTGGTACTATACCTACATGTGAACCGATTTTCTTTGAATAATAATAAACGATCTATATCTTTTCTGTTTGTGTGTTACAAACAAATTCCCAAAGTTATAATATCCTGTACCATATGGTTTACTTAATTCTCATAATTTCTGTTAAAATTATTTAATTATAACCTACACCACACTGTGGTGTAGGGTATTATAACTTTGTGCATTTGGTGAAGATATACCCCATCGTTTATTATACCAATCGACTTTGAATCACTGTCTGAGTCGATATAGCTGTGTCCGTCTGTGCATGTTTTTTCAAATATAGCCCGATCTCAAAGAAACTTTGCACATATCTTTATTTTGGCCCAAGGACAATCCGTATTGAAACTGGTAAAAATCGTTTCATATTTAGATAAATACTATGTCCTGTGGTTCCTAGGAGGAACAAAGGGCCACTCCCATATATATCTACCTCCGATTTAGCACATATGCACTATATATACACAACATTTTTCAACCGATCTGTATACAATTTCACAGAAAGAAGTTCTTGACGTACAGCATACAATACTTAATTTGAAGAAAATTAGTTTAGATTTATATATCGTCATCAGAAACGAAAAAGGGCGTAACAACAAGAAAAATGGAAATTCAGTTTTTGATGGCTTTCGATACACTGCTTCAAAATACACATCCTGAGAATTTTTTAGCGGCGTTATATTAAAAATGACTAATTTATTAACGAAATTCAAAAGGGCCACAATAAATTATTTCTTTTTTCATAGTTAAAAAATCCTATTTCACGCAATTTTCACAAACATGTTATAAATCATGTTTGTGTGATTTTATATATGCATCATTATGTTTATATATTATCCTGAAAGCCCCGTTTTTCTAACGACAGCACTTTTCATTTTATTTAGTTTTTTGATTCTCCTGTAAAATTTTCAAACATGATGATAGGCCCTTTTTCGTTTCTGATGACGATATGTATACTCGTACATATATGTATATATTTCTTCCGATTTGGCCCTTTAGCACTATAGAAGCTGTATATCACATTCCATCATTTTGAAATTTAGCAGGATTAGTGTCTTAATAATGGGAGGACCTACATTTCCGAATTTGTATCACTTCAGAAGCTTTATTTTACATCAATCGTTGTGATTGTTGGGTTAATAATTTATACTCCAAAATTAAATTTTAGTAAGTTATCTAGGAGAACTTTATTAAATGCCGAAAAAATGTTCATACCTATGATTTGGATGTACTTATAATGTTATTCTTTTGGAACTACTTCTTTTATTTTTTGCTGGGTGCATTGATCACAATCTGGAAATTTGAATGTGTGAATGTTTCCCAGCCAGCACGTCATATAGGTTTTTAGCTCTTAATTGACCCTTTAACAAGTAAGAAAATGTCAGTCGGATAAACCGACTAAGGCGTACCCTCATATAATAAGGTACAAAGGGTAGCAGATGCCACAACGTTGAAAAAAATGTTGGGAATGTTGTGTCCGAATGAATCTGTCAATTTGTGTGGGGGCACAAAACCTACAAGAAAAATAGTATCGCGTCCCAGGGTTTTCAACTGTCTTAGATACACTGATAGAAAAAGCTTCGTCATGACGACGAATTTGTACATCATCACGATTATTTGTTCGTCAAAAGTCAGCTAACGTATGGAATAATCCTCTTGATGAATTTGTTCGTCACCATGACGAATCTCTGTTTCCAAAAACTTTCGTCCTCAGGATGATCACAGTTCATACCTACGATGAATCGAGTTCATTACCTCGACGAATTACATTCATCACCACGATGAACACCATTCATCCCTACAATTAATCGAGTTCATCACCATGACGACTGCCATTCATCACCACGACGAATCCCATTCATCTCTACGACGAATCCCAATCATCACCACGACGAACTCCATTCATGCCCCCAACTATTTATATTTTTAAATTTTCAATAAATATTCTTCTGGTTTTAGACCATTAAAAACGTAATGGAAAATGAACTTGACTGCTTTGCCTGGTTCAGTGGTGATTATTCGGTTCGAAACGCAGTTCTTATCAGGAAAGGCTGAAAGAAAACGAACGAGAAGTATTCATTACTTCTGATATTTTAAATCAAAAATAATCTCATCAAGTAATGTATTTGCCAACAGACGAATCCCATTCTTCACCACGAGGAATTCCATTTATCACCACGACGAATCCCATTCATCATCACGACGAATCCTATTCATCACCATTATTAGATTTTTTAAATTAAACTTTTACAACAAATTATTTAACTAAGGTAATCAGATCGCCTATAGAACAGTACAATTAAGCACAAACTATAAATTGATTGCTTCGTTTTATCATATTTTCAGCAAAATGGTCAAATAAATCTTTTCGTCGTGGGGATAAAACCTTATCGTTCCCTCGACGAATTTCGAAATCGCCAAAAACATGGATTGATGATCGTGTTCGTTCTATTGACGTACAAAAACGTCGCATGTACGAAACTTTTCGTCACCAGTACGAAGATATATTGACGAAACTGATTCGTCGTGGTGACGAACGGTTTTTTTATCAGTGTAGTACTAATCGGTGATCCAAGTAGAGATAATTTTTGCAATAGCCTTTTTTGACAGATCACGTGTGAGTCGTGTCATGCTGTCATGTTATTTTTGCTAAGTATTGTTTGACAATTCATCATGGAAAGACTTACGCCTGAACAACGTTTACAAATCGTTCATCTTTATTACGAAATTTCACGTTCTGTGAGGAATGTGTTCCGTGCACTTCGCTCAACTTATGGTCAACATAATCGGCCTACTGAGCGTACTATTCGCAAAACCATCACCCATCTTGAGACCCAGCATTCATTATACCCTCACTTTAGTGTGACGAGGGTATATATCATTTGCTACGGAAAAAAGTGTAACACGTCGAAGGAGTGACCTAAGACCCCAAGTATGTTCGGAGGAAATCCGTTTTGGGTCATTTTAAGTCGAATGAGCAATGTCCGTCCGTCTGTCTGTCTGTCTGTCTGTGTGTCTGCTGGCTGGTGCGCACGATAACTCTCGAAAGGAGTAACCGATTGACCTCAAATTTGGTATGTGGTAATATTTTTTTCTATCTCCGGCTAAGTTCGAAGATGGGCCATATTGGTCCACTCCTTCTAGTACCTCCCTCACAAAGGGTTAAAATGTTGTGAAATATTGATTCTTTAATAACTGCTATACTACTTATTCGAATCTTTTGAAATTCCACACATAGTATTAGCTTATTAGTCGCTATCAACTCGAGAAAAATGGGCGAAGTCGCCACGTCCCTTTTGGTACCTCCCACACAAATGCACCATTTTGCACCAAAAGTTAACAGCTTATAACATTAATAACAGTTTATAAAAATACTTGATATTTTGTACAGTATTATGCTTTTATATTGCCTACAGTCCAGGGAAAAATGGGTGTTGTTGCCACGCCCCTTTTGGTACCTCCCACACAAAGGTACCTTTTTGCACCAAAAGTTAACAGCTTATAACATTAAAACCAGTGTATAAAAATACTTGAAATTTTGTACAGTGTAATGTTTTTATAGTGTCTATAGCCCTGTGAAAAATGGGCGTTATTGCCACGTCCCTCTTTGTACCTCCCACACAAAATGCCCAAATCATACCACAATTTAATGTCTCATAACGTTTATACCAGTGCACATAAATGCTTATAAGTCGGCACAGTGCAATGAATTTAAAGTATCTAATGTTCAGCAAAAAAAAGGTGTATTGGATAAACCCCTTTTGGTACCTCCCACACAAATTGACAGAATAATTCGAGTAATATTCAATATTACATTACTCACAAAGTGAGGGTATACCTTAGTCGGTTTACCCGACTGAAACTTTCTTACTTGTTTTTGGATAATATTCGACCGAATAGACCACGTCCAGCAGGCAGTGAAGAAAATGTAGCGGCCGTAGCTGAGAGTGTACACGAATACCGTGGAGAGTTGATTCGACGCCGTTCGCAGCAACTCGGACTGATGTATGGAACGACTTGGCGCATTTTACGTCGAGATCTTAAATTGAAAGCATACAAAATATAGCCTGTGCAAGAACTGAAGCCGCACGACCTTCCCAATCGACATCGCTTCGCTCTATGGGCTCTTGAAAAGATCCGACGTTTTCGAGCCAAATGGGTATGTAAACAAGCAAAATTGCCGCATTTGGGACGAAGAACAACCTGAAGAGATTCAAGAGCTGCCACTTCATCCAGAAAACACAATGGTTTGGTGTGGTTTGTGGGCCGGTGGAATCATCGGACCATATTTCTTCAAAAATGATGCCGGTGAAAACGTAACCCTCAATGGGGACCGTTATCGTGCCATGATAGCCGACTATTTGATGCCTGAAATTGAAGCTCGTGATCTCGGCGACATTTGGTTTCAACAAGACGGCGCCACTTCCCACACATCGCATCAATCAACGGATTTATTGAGAGAACACTTCGGTGAGCAGATAATTTCACGTTTTGGGCCGGTCGATTGGCCACCAAGATCGTGTGATATCACACCGTTAGACTTTTTCCTGTGGGGTTATGCGGACAAACCCGCTTCGATTCAGGCCTTGGAGCAAAACATCACGCGTGTCATTGGCCAGTTACCAGTCGAAATGCTCGAACGAGTCATCGAAAATTTGACTCAACGGATGGACCATCTGAGACGTAGCCGCGGCCAACATTTGATAGACATAATCTTCAAAAAATAAATGCCAAAGAATGTTCTTTCAAATGATAATAAACATTCCACATTCAATTTGAATTTTCTGTGTTTTTTTCTTTAAAAAAGTAGGGATCCTCGAAATGGATCACGCTATAAGACAATACCCTCACTTTGTAAGTAATATAATTCGATACTTCGGGTGGGAGATACCAGAATGTTGAAATAATTTGTTCACTCTTTGGAAAAGGTTGTCTAATTACATAATATGAAAACATTAAGATGATTGTTGCATAAGTTATGTCGAATGAACCTATCATTTTTGTTCGCTGGTATTAAAGTTATCTGCCATTTAATTTTGGCATGAGTTGGCCACTTTTTGTGTGAGAGGTACCTAAAGAAAAGTGGAAATACCCCCCATTTTTCTTAGAACTGAAGGCACTGTAAAAGCATTACAATTCACAAAATTGCAACCATTGTTATTTATTTTGTTAAGCTGTTAACAAAATTGGTAGAAAATGGTCTCTTTGTGAGCGGTGAGTTGGTAACGTGCTCGCCTAGCAGAGGCTCTGGTCTGTCGCTAAAAAAATATAGCACTCAACATGGTTTTTGATAGCCGCCTTTTCCCTGGACCGTAAAATTAGTGTATAAATTTTCTTTGTATTGTTTTATTCATATAAATATATAAATAAATGGTCTCTCTACGTTGGAGGTTAACTTTAACCATTTTCCTCAAGATAGTAGCTACAGATAATGTATTACTACGTGTGGAATTACAGAGAATTCGGATAGTAGTATGTATAGAAGTTTGTACAATATGATTAATATTTCACTACATCTTAAACCTTTGTAAGGGAGCTACTAAAAGAAGTTGACCAATATGGCCCATCTTCGAACTTAGCCAGAGATAGAAAAAATATTATCACATACCAAATTTGAGCACCAGCCAATCACACAGGCGCACGGACGGACACTCTCAAATTACTTAAAATTTTCTTAAACTGATTTCCGCCGAACATACTCAGAGTCTTAGGTCACTGCTTCGATGTGTTACACTTTTGGCCAGTATCAAATGATATAGTATTCATTCTGAGAGTATTAAACATCTTAAATTGTTTCAAGATCACTTGACATGGAAGCGCTCGTAACTTAGTTGATTTATTCCTTTAAGCATTACTACGTGTCCTTTGTTCCTGAAATCGAGCTATATTATTTCTCAGAAATTGGAGACATCATTAATATGATATGTTAGTCAGGGTACAGGTTTTTATTCGTAGCCGTTTACAAAAAATAGATCCCCCTTAGAGCATTTGAAAGTAGGTCCCTGAAGCATACTTGTGCCTAAATTGTACGAATATGTACATTAGACCGGGTCACCAAAAAAAATTATCAAATGTGAGGTGGAATATTAAAGCTTACATCGAGACAATTGCAGAAACCTTATATCTCCAAAACTATATGACAGATTCTAGATTAAATAGCAGATTCGTGATCACCACACAACAAATTATTAAATGGCACATTTGAAAGACTGTTAATGATTTTTTTGTTAAGTTTTCAAATGAGAACATTATACCGCCTCAAGCGGTGAAAGTTGATCTAGATTGACGCCAAAGTGGCTAAGGAAATTTTGTTCAGAATCATCCCCTATATTCGACCAGTAAGAGATCAAAATAGGATCAACATTGTTTTGTAAAGAAAATCGCAGAACTTTAAACTTGATAATTGCATTATATAGTAAAAAATACTGAAATTAGACGTTTGTTGCTCCAAAATTATTTATCGCGGGCTGTTTATCGCGAAAATGTTGATAATGATATATTCCTCAGAGATCATAGAATGCAAATATATCTACTTTATTAAATTCGCTTAAATATTTTTGTAAACATTTGGCGGTAAAAATTGGATTTATGGATTACAAAAAATTCGCAATATAATTATTGCATATATCGCGGACACAACAAGATATCTTACAAATGCTCATATTTAAAGGAAATTATGTACAGTTTTAAGTTTCTGCGATGTTCTTTACGAAACTATGTACTTAAGTTTGTCTCTTTGGGTAAAAATCAGATCCGATCTTTATCTCTTCATAGTCGAATAGAGAGGATGATTATAATCAAAACTTCATTAGCCGTTTTTGGCATCAATCTAGGCAAACTTATCGTATGACGCACGCTGTGTATAATGTTCTGATTTGAACAAAATTTAAACAAAATTGTCATAAACAGTCTTTCAAATACTGCCATTTAATAATTTGTTGTGGAAGGTTTAGGTTAGGGTGGCAGCCGTATTTTTTTATACAAGCTCACATAGACCAGCTTAGGTCCCTAGTGTTACCACGGGCTGAAATGCCCCACATCGAAACCAACCTGTTTGATATACAAATTTATCGATAGTACGAATATCGGTACTGGAAAGATCTGTTAGGCTGCCTAGAAAGGCCGACCCCAGTATGTCCATTCGTCGTTTACTCAGAGCGGGGCAGTCGCATAGCAAGTGCTCAATGCTCTTCACTTCTTCCTCATCTCCACAGCTTCTGCAGAAGTCATTAGAGTCAATACCCAATCTTTTGGCGTGTTCGCCGATCAAGCAGTGCCCCGTCAGAACTGATGCTAACGTAGACAATCTTTGCCTCTCTAGTGCGAGGAGATATTTTGATCTTCTCAGTTCATACCTTGGCCAGATTTGTCCAGCTACCCTGCAGGTGCCGATTTCTGTCCATCTTTCGTTGGACTGCCTGATTGCCTCTTGCCTAAGCCAAAGCTTGCACGTGGATAGTGGCGCACCAATATATGCAAATTCTTCGAGAATTTGTAATGTCGTCCCTTTCCTAGCAAGTTCATCTGCTTTGCAGGTCCCCGGGATATCCCTATGCCCAGGCACCCATATGAGGTGTATATTAAACTGCTCAGCCATCTTGTTAAGAGATCTGCGGCAGTCGAGGGCTGCTTGTGAATTTAGGGATGTTGCCTCCAGAGAATTGATGGCAGCCTGACTGTCCGAGTAAATGACAACGCCAGTTTTGGTTACTATGTTGCGACTCAGCCACTTGGCTACTTCCCATATTGCCATTATTTCGGCTTGATTGACACTGCAGGTATCTGGTATTCTTCCAACCCATTAATCTCTAGCCGGAATCATAGTGATGTAATAACTCTCGAAGGTGTACACAGTTGGTATATAGTCCACTCGGACTACGGTCCTCATGTGACCGTAGTTTTTGTACCTACACATTTATAGGCAGTTTAATCTTATTGCCGCTTTGGTTGCAACTTCTCTCGCCACAATATTAATCGGCAGTATATGGAGTAGGGCTTGTAGAGACTCGGTCGCTGTAGTCCTTAAGGCTCCGCTTATGCTCAGGCAGGCTGTTCTCTGAACTTTTGTTAGTATGTTGGTGATGGTTAGTTTGTCAGTTGCGTCCACCATACCACAATGCCGACGAACTACTGCTATATATATTCAGTGGACTATTTTATTTTTTGCATGAATATAAGGCGACGTTGGCCTTCCTTACACGTTCCAATACGTTAAGTGTAAATAACAGTTTCCTATCTAGAATTATTCCTAAAAATTTTGCACTTTCAGAAAAGACTAGATCTGTTCCATTTATCCGAGGTAGAGGGTCCACATGTGGGACTTTATTCATCCTAGTAAAGAGAACCAATTTTGTCTTCTTTGGGTTTACGCACAAACCGCTGCTTCCGTCCCATCTAGCCAATTTGTTCAGAACCACCTGTAGAATGTCTCGGAGGACGTTTTCGAATTTGCCACTTACTGCGATTGCCACGTCGTCCTAATATGCCACGACCTTGCAGCCACAACGTTCTAGATCTAGCAGGATTTAATTCTCCGCTAGGTTCCAAATTAGTGGAGACAGTACTCCTCCTTGTGGGGTCCCTCTGCTTACAAAACATTGTTAGAGTTGTGGACCCAAGACATGCTGTTATGCGTCTTCTGTTGAGCAGACTTTGAATTAGTCTAATCAAACTAGAGTTAACTTTTAGATGTGACAGTGCCTCAATTACTGCATCTTGGTGAATGTTGTTAAAAGCCCCTTCTATGTCAGGAAATGCCACCATGGTGAATTCCTTGAAATGCAGGGACGATTCGATAGTGCTGACAAGTTCGTGCAGGGCTGATTCTGTAGACTTCCCCTTATTCTAAGCATGTTGGTTCACCGACAGGAGTTTTGTATCCAGGTTTTCCCTAATGAAAAAATCTAAAAGTCTTTCCAGACCTTTCAATAGGAAGGAGGATAGACTAATTGGTCTGAAGTCTTTTGGCCTAGAGTGGGATATCTTCCCCGCTTTAGGTATGAATACCACTTTGGTATACCTCCATCGATTCGGGATGTATGAAAGCCTGATACAGCCTACATACATTTTCTCCAGCCAGGGGATAATGTACTTTAACATTTTCTGCATTTCTGCTGGAGTGATGCCGTCTGGTCCAGATGACTTGAAGGGCTCAAAGCTATTAATAGCCCAGCTTATTGTGGATCTCTCAGTCAACAAGCTAGCGACGCTCGCAGTCCACTCGCACTCTTGTTGGTCCTGCTGATCCTCTTGTTCTGTTAGAGAGTTCCCCGGGAAATGTGTGTCGAGCAGTACATTGAGCGACTACTGGTTGTTTTTGGTCCAATTATTTGCCTCATCCTGCAAGTAACGCACTGTACAGAGTGAATCTGATAGTATTTTCCTCAGTCTTGCGGCGTCGGAAACCTTTTCCACTTCGCCACAGAAGGTATACCAAGAGCGTCTTTGCGCATTTCTAAGCTCCTTCTTATAGATCTTGAGTTGCTCTTTATAGGCATCCCAAACATTAGCGACCCCAGTAGATTTAGCCTTGTTGAATAGCTTGTTGCAGGTCTTTTTTATAGCCGTTAGCTCAGAAGTCCACCATTGGGGTTTAGTTTTACCCTAGTACTTCTTGTCTGCCTTTAATTGTAAAGGTCGGTTTATTACCTATGTTACAAATACTTAGGTTGGTAGTTAGAGTAAAGTCAAGAAGCGAATAACCCCTATTGTTTATATCCGTACTACTCCAGATAGTGTGATGAGCGTTCGTGTCTGCGCCAATAATCAGCTCGACCTCGTCAGACGTTGCTTCTTCTACTACTTCCCTGAATTAATTGGCCGTTTTTGGCGTCAATCTAGGCCAACTTTCTACCGTATGAGGCACGCTGTGTATAATGTTCTGATTTGAAAATTTAAAACAAAATTGTCATAAACAGGCTTCCAAATACTGCCATTTAATAATTTGTTGTGGAATATGTCATATAGTTTTGGAGAAATAGGGGTTTTACACATTTAAAAACAAAACATATATTTTGCAAATTTTACTGTTACAGTTTTTTTTAGTTTTTTGATCAAATTTTAAATCAAAAAGCAGATTTGTGATCACGATATCAATGTGAATTACGATCCGCGACTTAGTAGACTTATTATAAAAAATTATTTTTACTCAAATTTGAATATTAGGAAAAAAAATTCTAAACTAAAAATTTGGTAACAAAAAAAATAGTTATTTTAACCAGTTCAGCATCCTCTACATTGTATTGGGATGAGCATTTGCCGCAAAAAAAAAGTGACTAACCCTACTGTATAAGTACATATCGAAATACCCCACTGTGCAATGATGTTAGAAAGTATTCGGCTTATACTCCTACTTCTTGTTGCTGGTATTGGAACTGTTGGTACTTCCAGATGAGAGCTGTGATTGTAAATGTAGCGCCATTATCGTTTCATTGTGTATTTTTGGCCTTTGGGAATAAATTAAATTCGACAACACATACTCTGGGATAGAAGGAGCTTATGGAAATAGTGATGAATGGATGGGGTTGGGGGGACTGGCAGACTACTTCTTGTACTCGTACATGTTATTACAACATCGTCCGTATACGAGAACACTCTCGAACATTAGAAACTTTTTGCCAACTAACAATGTGTAAGTATGTTTGCATGTGTGTGTGTAGGAGTGTAGGTGTCACTGTGAGTGTGTTTATACTCCAAGTCATGTTACTGTCGAAGTCGACGAGACCTTTTTTTGGTCTCGAAACATATTGACAACGAAAGGAAAAACTTCCAGCACAAGAATTTATGTATTTTTATGATGGTTTTGGTATTGCATAAATACGCCTTTGTTGTGTTGTTTAGAAATTTTGTTGTGCTGCTTTGTTCGTCGGTCGTTCGTTTATGTGTTTGTGTTTCGACCTCTTGTTGGTGATTTCCTGTCATTCTTATTCTAATGTGGTTTGTGTTGTCGGATTTATTTTTTTTTTGCCTCTTTTTCTTCCTTCGTTTTCTTATCAAACTATTGCACATCTCTCGTTTGTGTTCTTTTTTCGAACATCGCCCCCATCCATGTCACTCCACACTTCAGTAGGTGTAATGGGATGTCAAGCACTCGAACAAAGTTTTTAATGCCCATTGTTTTCTTGGACTTGAACGAAATCATAACAACGCCTTCCGTTTCCAATTATATTTAAAGAGGACTGAAAAGGTAATATGAATGTAAATGCATATACTAGTATACGAGGATATAGAGAATTATGCAAACAAATTTTAAAAATAAGAGGTAACAAAACGAGTGTGCGTACACCCAAGTGGAGAAGCAAAAAGTTATCAACATAAGAAACAGTCTTGGATTAGTCCCAAATTAATGATATTAAACACATACATTTATTTAATCGAATTTTTCCGCTTCAGTTTGAACAAATTGTCAAGAAAGAACAATCCTTGTAGAAAACAAGATCCGCAACAACAGTTATATGAAAAATACGTAAAACCAAGGACACCACGCCTTCCACATATTTGTCGGCATGAATTCACATTCACTCTGCCCAGTGAGATAATAAAAACTAGATGATTTCAAAACATTGGTTGGTGGACGATATCGTTTCGAAAGCTACCAAGCAATCTTATCGGCACCTTGGGCAAATACTCCGTCAATAATTTTCACAATATATGAACAGCTCAATATTTCCTCTTTCGACACTGTAATTTACAACAGATGCATTTTTTACAATATTCTCTTCTCGTTGGTATTCATCTGAACAAATCCATGAATGTGTGGCTTTTGTGAAAATATCGGTGCAGAATCCAGGATTGCAAACAAACAAAAATTCTCTATAATCATTTTTAAAATGTCTCCACAATCATCTCCTAAATAGCATTAATTCTGGAATGAGTTAATCCTGCAAAATTTTGTCGTGCTTTATTTCGGGCCCGATTTTTTTTGAGCCTTCTTATGTTGTTGTTGTAGCAGTATAGGTGTTTATTGCCCATTAGTTGTTGTTTTTATTCGCCTTGTATAGTGGGTTCTGCTGTATTTGTTTCAAGACCGAGGAAGAAGATGGCTGCTTCCACTGGTTGGGTCCAAAGAGACCTGGGAACAAGTTGAGTAGGTTTGGCAGGGCAGTTGAAAAGGTGTATGTAGTGTATCGTGTGGTCCCTGGTTACAAGCGGGACATGCGTTCGACGAGGTGCCATCAATCATTGCCCAGTATGAATTGAGGCGGCTACACCAGCCTGATCTTAATTGGGCCCAAAGTACTCTTGTCTGTCGTGGTAATTTTATTTCCTCTGAGGCCACTGATGGAGGGTGATCTCCTAGCACGACATTGACTCTGTAATTTTTTTCCTGATCTGACTGGGAGGTGGGCGCCTATCCACATGATGGTGGTTGGGATGGCTGGGACGGTAGCAACCAAACAGATACAGCCTCGACAGCAAAAAATTGTACCGTCGCACGGTTATGATCTTCGTCTCCTCATGTAGGTGGTCCACAGAACTGTCGCAGTTCTCAGGGCGGCATTTTGGCAGGTCTGTATATTCTTCCACTGCGTCTCGCTCACATTCGGTGACCACACTGGTGCTGCATACTTTACTACAGACCGAACTATCGCTTTGTAAGAGGTCATTATATGTTCCCCAAGTGCTGCCGGCTAGCGACTTGTGGACCTTGTTCCTACTTCTCATTTTATTGCAGATAGCTGTAAAAGAGGCATTTGGTAGCCTGAAGTGGCTATCAAATGTGACACCAAGAAACTTAGGGTAGTTGGTAGTCGGAATTCTTGTGCCATCGACTATCACATTGAGTTGCTCCTTCACTTGACCTGTCCATGCAGTAAACAGTGTGGCCGATGATTTGGTGGCGGATATTCTCAGGTTCCTCGCAGCGAAGAAATTGGCAATCTCAGCCAGGTAGACATTCAGCCTTCCACATATATCATCGATCAAAGGGTCGACGCCAGAATCGCCAAAAAGCATGGCATGGCTGACAGTATCGAAGGCCTTCGATAGGTCTAGCGCCACGAGGACGGTCCTGTCACCGGGCTTTTTCTGGTTAAGACCGCGGCTAACATGCGTGGATATGGAGTGTAAAGCAGTAGTCGTATTATGCTGCTTTCGGAATCCGTGCTGATGATCAGCAATTGGAAAATGTCCAATCAGGCTCGGGAGGATTAACGCCTCAAGCGTTTTTGCTACTGGCGAGAGAAGGAGATAGGCCCGTACGATTTTCCCTTGCTCGCGTCTTTGCCCTGTTTCGGTAGCGGGACCACTCTGCCCATTTTCTAGGGTTCGGGTATTATCAGAGTGGTCAAGGACAGATTGAGGACCCTAGTAAGATACTATACTCCCGGTATGCGCTACGGATGACATCTGCAACTTCTCCAACTGTACATTGCGGTGGTACTTCTTCAGCTCGGAGAGCATGGATACGACGCATTACTCTCCTTTTCGCTCTGTCACTCACAGGGTGCTCCATAAATTGTCGGTTAAAATAACGCGCGCACCTCTTCGGGTCAGTCACAGTGGTGGCACCAAATGTGAATGCCGTCCGGTCGTCTTTCCTGCCTGGATTCGAGAGTAACTTAAACGTTGCCCACAGTTTACCACTACCGGAACTTAAGTTGCACTGCTTCAGTTGATCTAGCCATTTATTCCGCTTATATTCGTCGACTTTCATATTGATTTCTAGATTCAGTTCCCTGATTCTAGGGTCAGCAGGGTTAGAACGACGAATTTCATCACGCTCGCCTGCTCCTTCTGATAATCTGAATGTCCGCAACCCTTGTCTCACCACATTTCGTCGACTTATTGCTAATTTGATCCATACGCGATTTTTTTTTTTAGTTACAATCTGATTATGTTGTTTTCAGGCACGATTCATTCAGAATATGGAATATTTTTTGTTCTATCGCCACAATTGTTCGCGTTATTTGTGGGGTAGATCGAATAAACTCCGATTTCGGGAAACAATGTTTATTTTCCTGTTCTATGTTTCCATTTTTCTCTCTCCTCTTGACTTATTATTTTACGTCCCTTTGATCAGAATATACAAATTACCCTCCTTTTCATACCGACCCTCATTGTGATCCATGTAATAACGGGTGATCCAAGTAGAGATACTTTTTTCAATAGCCTTTTTTTGACAGATCACGTGTGAGTCGTGTCATGCTGTCATGTTATTTTTGTTAAGTATTGTTTGGCATTTTATCATGGAATGACTTACGCCTGAACAACGTTTACAAATCGATCAACTTTATTACGAAAATTCACGTTCTGTGAGGAATGTGTTTTGTGCACTTCGCTCAACTTATGGTCGACATAATCGGCCTACTGAGCGTACTATTCGCAACACCATCACCCATCTTGAGACCCAGCATTCATTGTTGGATAATATTCGACCGAATAGACCACGTCCAGCACGCAGTGAAGAAAATGTAGCGGCCGTAGCTGAGAGTGTACACGAAGACCGTGAAGAGTTGATTCGGCGCCGTTCGCAGCAACTCGGACTGACGTATGGAACGACTTGGCGCATTTTACGTCGAGATCTTAAATTGAAAGCATACAAAATACAGCATGTTCAAGAACTGAAGCCGCTCTCGAAAAGTTCCAAGAAGATCCGACGTTTTAGAGCTAAATTTTGTTCAGCGATGAGGCCAATTTCTGGGTCAATGGGTATGTAAACAAGCAAAATTGATGCATTTGGGACGAAGACCAACCTGAAGAGATTCAAGATCTGCCACTTCATCTAGAAAAAACAACGGTTTGGTGTGGTTTGTGGGCCGGTGGAATCATCGGTCCATATTTCTTCAAAAATGATGCCGGTGAGAAAGTAACCGTCAATGGCGACCGTTTTCGTGCCATGATAACCGACTATTTGATGCCTGAAATTGAAGATCGTGATCTCGGCGACATTTGGTTTCAACAAGACGGCGCCACTTCCCACACATCGCATCAATCAATGGATTTATTGAGAGAACACTTCGGTGAGCAGATAATTTCACGTTTTGGGACGGTCGATTGGCCACCAAGATCGTGTGATATCACACCGTTAGACTTTTTCCTTGGGGATATGTTAAGTCTGAAGTTTATGCGGACAAACCCGCTTCGATTCAGGCCTTGGAGCAAAACATCACGCGTGTCATTCGCCAGTTACCAGTCGAAATGCTCGAACGAGTCATCGCAAATTGGACTCAACGGATGGACCATCTGAGACGTAGCCGCGGCCAACATTTGATAGACATAATCTTCAACAAATAAATGCCAAAGAATGTTCTTTCAAATGATAATAAACATTCCCCATTCAATTTGAATTTTCTGTGTTTTTTTTTCTTTAAAAAAGGCATATGGAACAAAATAGACACAAAAAAATTTCAAAAAATATAGGGGATTTTTAACTTTTTTAATTCAATTCGATGATCCCCTGCCTTCTAAAAAGGCAAGAGGACCTAATGTCTCCATCAACAGGACCCTCACCTATCCCTTCAATGAAGTGGCGAAGGAGAGTGAGGGCTGTTATAGACAAAAGTAGTGAGGATGTTACCATCCCCAAGGACAAATGGGTTCCTTCGAGACAACATTTTTGAAGGTACACAAGCAGGATATAGCTCCCATTGCGTAAGGTGAGGTATCCACCGTGGTCGACATCCAGCCCTACGGAAGTACATAGCTACCCACGCGCATACTTTCGGGAGCCTCAGGTCCTACAATAAAGGCTATAACACCTTCATCTGTATCACTACTTCGGACACTGAGTGGCTGAAGAGGGTTTCTGGACTCCTTGACGCATCTGGATAACAGCCTTTGTTTGGGTGGAGGTTAATCTGTTGGTTACCAATGATGGTGAGAGTTCTACAGATAAATCTCCATCACGCCAAAGCAACCTCAGGGGCTCTATTGGTGCGCCTGGGTGCAGTAGACATCGTCCTGATACAGGAGCCCTGCGTAGTAGGAGAAATGTGTGTGGTATCACCAACTTTTAAATGCATCAGCACTCGTCAGGGAAATATTAGAAGAAGAAACACCTGACGAGCGCGTGCTGATTATTGGCGCAGACTCGAACGCTCATCATCTATCTGGGGTAGTACGGATGTACTCGTAAACAATAGTCACTTCTTGACTTTATTCTAACTATCAACCTATTTGTAAAATAGTCAAAAAACCGACCTTTACAGACAGGAAGTACTAGACGTAACATTTGCTACTGACTGGCTGTCAGACAAAATTGTTGGGCGGAATGTACCAGACGACCACTCATTCTCAGATCATCATTATATAGAGTTCAAACTCGCTGATAAAGCAACTAAATGTATGAGACACACACATTTGGAACTCACCAACAGAACCCAAGGATCAGCAGGACCAACAAGATAGTGAGTGAACTGCTAGCGTCGCTAGCTTATTAACAGAGAAATCTAGTATACACTGATCTATTTACAGCTATGAGTTCATCAGATCACCTTGACCAGACGACATCACTCCAGCAGAAAATGTTGAAGTACATAGTCCCCTGGCTGGAGAAAATTTATGTAGGCTGTATCAAGCTTTCATACATCCCGAATCGATGGAGGAATACCAAAGTGGTATTCATACCCAAAACGGGAAAGATATCACACACTAGGCCAAAAGACTTCAGACCACTTGTGACCGTATCGGGTCGTCCATACATTTCCAGGAATTGGTACCCAATATTTTTTTTATTAAAAATCAATCATATATTAATTGTATTAATGTTTTAATTGACACGACGAGACGAAATAAAAAATGCATCTAATACTGCGTTAACATCTACTGGAATGTCTCGATGAATATTCAGGGAAGCCAATCCATTTAAACGATTTTCAGTCATGGTTGACCGCAAGTAATTTTTCAGCCGACGCAATGTTGAAAAAGAGCGTTCGTTTGTCGCTGTTGTCACAGATAACACCGACATCACTGTCAATATTTTGTGAACGTTTGGAAATGCATCTATATTACATATATAAAGGGCTTCCAGGCAATTTCTGGCATTCTCCGCTTCAATTCTTCTTCTCCAAAGCTTCACTTCACTAATCCAGACTTCAAAAGAACTATCAGGCAAAATTGATGAATATTTTTCAAATAATTGTTTAAAATTTTCTTCATTTAGTATTGCCATTTTAGATGGAAAAAAACATTGGAAATTTGCGAAATTCCACGGTGTTTCAAAAAGCGATCTTGGAGATGAATAATGAATAAATCTAGATGTGGGATATAGATCGAAAGACAAAACATCTGCTAGTCTGGAGATCGGTAATCGCATATATTGGGTGGTCTCCAGTTACTTGCCTTATGAAGCTGTAGTACCGACTGCTCTATTCAGGGAAATAGTAGAAGAAGCAACGTCTAACGAGGTCGAGCTGATTATTGGCGCAGACACGAACGCTCATCATACTATCTGGGGTAGTACGGATATAAACAATAGGCGTGATTCGCTTCTTGACTTTATTCTAACTACCAACCTAAGTATTTGTAACATAGGTAATAAACCGACCTTCACAATTAAAGACAGACAAGAAGTACTCGACGTAACGTTTGCTATTGACCGGCTGTCAGACAAAATTATTGGGTGGAATGTACTGGACGACCACTCATTCTCAGATCACCATTATATTGAGTTCAAACTCGCGGAAAAAGCGCCTAAACCCGCCGTCCACAGAAATGTAAGGAAGACAAAGTGGCATCTGTATGAGAAGAATTTCAAGAAAGTCCTCAACTCTAAACTTCTGTACGAACCGAATGACAAAGCCGGTCTGGATAATCTGGTCGATCATATCACCATATCAGTCAATAGATCCCTTGAAGAAGCCTGTCCAAAAACAAGGTACAAGGGTAAAACTAAACCCCAATGGTGGACTTCTGAGCTAACGGCTAAGAAAAAGACCTGCAAGAAGCTATTCAATAAGGCTAAATCTACTGGGGTCGCTAATGATTGGGATGCTTATAAAGATCAACTCAAGATCTATAAGAAGGAGCTGAGAAAGGCGCAAAGGCGCTCTTGGTATACCTTCTGTGGTGAAGTGGAAAAGGTCTCCGACGCTGCTAGGCTGAGGAAGATATTATCTGCTTCACCCTGTACAGTGGGATATTTACAGGATGAGGCAAATAACTGGACCAAAAACAGCGAGCAGTCGCTCAATGTACTGCTCGACACACATTTCCCGGGGAACTCTGTAACAGAACCCGAGGATCAGCAGGACCAACAAGAGTGCGAGTGGACTGCGAGCGTCGCTAGCTTCTTGACTGAGAGATCCAGAATAAGCTGGGCTATTAACAGCTTTGAGCCCTTCAAGTCACCTGGACCAGATGGCATCACTCCAGCAGAAATGCAGAAAATGTTAAAGTACATTATCCCCTGGCTGGAGAAAATTTATGTAGGCTGTATCAGGCTTTCATACATCCCGAATCGATGTAGGGATACCAAAATGGTATAGAAAGGCGCAAAGACGCTCTTGGTATACCTTCTGTGGCGAAGTGAGGAAAATACTATCAGCTTCACCCTGTACAGTGGGTTACTTTCAGGATGAGGCAAATAACTGGACAAAAAACAGCGAGCAGTCGCTAAATATACTGCTCGACACACATTTCCCGGGGAACTCACCAACAGAACCCGAAGATTAACAAGAATGCGAATGGAGCGTTGCTAGCTTATTGACTGAGAGATCCAGAATAAGCTCAGCTATTAACAGCTTTGAGCCCTTCAAGAAACCTGGACCAGACGGCATCACTCCAGCAGAAATGCAGTAAATGTTGAAGTACATTATCCCCTGGCTGGAGAAAATTTATGTAGGCTGTATCAGGCTTTCATACATCCCGAATCGATGTAGGGATACCAAAATGGTATTCATACCTAAAGCGGGGAAGATATCACACACTAGGCCAAACAACTTCAGACCAATTAGCTTATCCTCCTTCATATTGAATGGTATGGAATGACATTTAGATTATTTCATTAGGGAAAACCTGGATACAAAACTCCTGTCGGTGAACCAACATGCTTACAATAAGGGGAAGTCTACAGAATCAGCCCTGTACGAACTTGTGAGCACTATTTGAATCGTCCCTGCATTTCAAGGAATCCACCATGGTGGAATTTCTTGAGGGATCCCACAAGGAGGAGTACTGTCTCCACTAATTTGGAACCTAGCGGTGAATGAAATCCTGATAGATCTAGAACGTTGTGGCTGCAAAGTCGTGGCACATGCGGACGACGCACAGTGTATTATGAGCGGCAAAAACTCTTAATTTTCATGAGGCCCAATCTCAACATTTTTGATTCCAATCTGTAAAGAACATTCCAATTAACTAAATCTGTAAAGGTTTTGCCGATATCTTGGCAAAATATCGCGGTACAAGCATTTGAAATTCATAAACAATGGTTGCAAAGTTTATCATTTAAGAGAGTAATTTGTAAGCACATATCTCATAAACTATAACACGCATTGGAACTTCGTTTAAGTCATACTTTACAGAACCTTTTGAAGTGTTTTTTGCAGTAAAAAAAATATAATTGTGTTGTCATTTTCGTATTTAATCTGTGGTTTACTTGCATGTTGCCAAAAATCAGGGTGTTTCATTTTCTCCAGGATAAAACTATACTTCCGAGGCCGACCGAGGTTTTGTCATTAACAAAAATTTATAAACTAGGGACTTAGTTAACCATTGAGAAAATAAAATTCTGCCTATACCTCCTATGTTGATTTATTTAACGAAATGGTAAAACCTACTCGGCAAAAACAATCCAAAATTCGTTATTTTTAGTCCATGTTGCTATGTATTGAACAACATTACCAAAGCATACCTTAAGGGGCAAATGATAAATTGACTGCAAATATAACAAAAAGCATATAAAGCATGTATAAAATCAAGTTGGTCTTGAGCCGAAAGAGTATCTCAGTTTACATCAACGATTACAGACCGAATTAAACGGCAACCGACATGAACGAGGTAAATATTCATATATATATATATGTACATGCCTCATTGTTTGTGTGCCCTTTCAACATATTCCTAAAAGTATGCTTTAAAAATTATATATTATTAATGAACACATTGCTAAATCAATGATGATTTTTTCTGGATAGTTGGAATGATTGATTAATTAACAAAAAACTGTAAACTATTTCATCATGATTTTTTTGCAAATGTTGAGCAAATGTATTGCGCTTTAGGTATACACTTTGTTCTATGTACTGGTTTACATCGATCAAAAGATACAAAGCGTTTTATAAAAAAATTTCCTGTAATTTCCAACATCGTATTGAAATTGATGTATGGGCGTTGGGCGTGGCACTTGCAATTTTTTTAATTAATGAGGACTCAAATACAATCTCTACTAGCGATCTGTAATAATATAAATGCTAAATTGAGACAAATACTAAGAGTTTTAATTTTAGGTTATGTGGGAAGTAGGCGTGGTTATGGGCGGATTTAAAGAAAAAATTGGTATTTTGCTAATTTGGCGAAATGTACAAAATTTCAAAGCCCTAGCTCAATTCCCTCTAATTTTTGCCGCGTCTTGTGTGAAAATATTCCACTGTGCGACGCACAGTGTATTATGAGCGGCAAAAACTCCAAATTTTCATGAGGCCCAATCTCAAAATGTTTGATTCCAATCTGTAAAGAACATTCCAATTAACTAAATCTTTAAAGGTTTTGCTGATATCTTGGCGAAATGTCGTGGTTTGCAAAGTTTATCATTTAAGAGAGTATTTTGTAAGCCCATATCTCCGAAACTATGAAACGCATTGGAACTTCGTTTAAGTCATACTATACAGAACCTTTTGAAGAGTTTTTTGTGTTAAAAAAATATAATTGTGTTGTCATTTTCCTATTTAATCTGTGGTTTACTTGCAAGTTGCCAAAAATCAGGGTGTTTCATTTTCTCCAGGATAAAACTATACTTCCGAGGCCGACCGAGGTTTTGTCATTAACAAAAATTTATAAACTAGGGACTTAGTTAACCATTGAGAAAATAAAATTCTGCCTATACCTCCTATGTTGATTTATTTAACGAAATGGTAAAACCTACTCGGCAAAAAACAATCCAAAATTCGTTATTTTTAGTCCATGTTGCTATGTATTGAACAACATTACCAAAGCATACCTTAAGGGGCAAATGATAAATTGACTGCAAATATAACAAAAAGCAGATAAAGCATGTATAAAATCAAGTTGGTCTTGAGCCGAAAGAGTATCTCAGTTTACATCAACGATTACAGACCGAATTAAACGGCAACCGACATGAACGAGGTAAATATTCATATAAGCGAACATTTGTTTGCCAACATACTATGTATATATATGTACATGCCTCATTGTTTGTGTGCCCTTTCAACATATTCCTAAAAGTATGCTTTAAAAATGATGTATTATTAATGAACACATTGCTAAATCAATGATGATTTTTTCTGGATAGTTGGAATGATTGATTAATTAACAAAAAACTGTAAACTATTTCATCATGATTTTTTTGCAAATGTTGAGCAAATGTATTGCGCTTTAGGTATACACTTTGTTCTATGTTGTGCAGAAGAGCTATAGGTTTAAAATGGGGACTACGTCCAAATATGACTCACTGGCTTTACATGAGCGTGATTAGACCAATAATCACCTACGCCTCTGTAGTGTGGTGGACATCAATGGACAAGAAGTGCAACGTAATACCTTTGCAAAAAATTCAACGTATGTGCTGTCTAGGCATAAGCGGGGCATTTAGAACTGCACCAACAAAAGCGTTGGAGACTATACTGCACATCCAACCAATAGACATCCGTATAAAGTATGAGGCAGCCCTCACAGCAAGACGTCTACAAGTGATGGGTGAATGGATAAATCGAGACCACAAGTCGTACCATCAAAAGATTTTAGAATATCTAGTTGGTCACATTCAAATGCCAGAAATCTCGGACCGCATTCCTGAAGTGCGGCTTACTGCTACCTGTGATACGTTTGTGCCAGACAGACGCTCCTGGGAAAATGGAACTTTGGCCCATGTGCCAGTGGGAACCAGCTGCTACACGGATGGGTCCAAGCGAGGAGGAAGGACGGGTCTGGGACTTTTTATTGATGAACCAGAAGTCGAACTTCACTTCCGCCTCCCTGACCATAACACGGTATTTCAAGCAGAAGTTCGAGCAATTACGGAGTGTGTGAACTGGCTCAGTAACACGACAAAGCCTAAATATGCCAACATCTTCACAGATAGCCAAATGGCGATTAAGGCAATAACATCGGAAAGGGTCAAATCCAGAACTGTGTTGGACTGTAAAAGAACGATAAATGATTACTCAGCCCATGGTCAATTGCGTATTTGCTGGGTACCAGGACACAACGGAGTGATTGGAAATGAACGGGCAAACAACTTGGCTTCAAAGGGCAGAGAACTTCGAGTAATAAACTTGGAAAATTGGAAACCTTTCGAAGCCACGAAAACGAGTTGAAGCACTGGGCAGTGATGGCTCACAAAACTGTGTGGAATAGCGCAACAGTAGGAGCAACTGCAAAGATACTGTGGGGTGACCCAAATGAAAAGAAAACAAGAAGTCTTCTGAAACTAAACAAGATCGATATTAGTAAGATGATGAGTGTTCTAACGGGACACTCAAGCTTACAAGCACATCTTGATCGCATAGGACTAGCAGAAAACGACGGATGCAGGGCATGCAGAGAAAACATCGAAACGATGGAACATTTTCTGTGTCACTGCCCGGCTTTCACACATGCAAGATCCCAACATTTCGGGTCCGACATATTACCAGACTTGACTCATCTCAGAGAATATGACTGGAAGATACTGAGAAAATTCGTGTCTAGTACCGATTTTCTGTAACTCGTGAGGTATAAAAAGATCATAAATAAGGAGCGCACAACAGGCCGAACCACTGGCTTAAGTGTATGTCCATGGGCATGAGACGTTTAAACGTCTCCTCTCTTCAACCTAACCTAACCTTGTTCTATGTACTGGTTTACATCGAACAAAAGATAGAAAGCGTTTTATAAAAAAATTTCCAACATCGTATAAAATTTAAATTGATATATGGGCTTTGGGCGTGGCACTTGCAGAGATGAATGGGTTGGAAGAATACCAGGTAATAGAAACCATCTCCACTTTATTGATAAAAAGGTTGGCTTTGGAGTAAACTGTGCAGAGCTTAGTTTAGATATAGCTCACAGACTACCAGATACCTGCAGTGTCTATCAAGCCGAAATAATGGCAATATGGGAAGTAGCCAAGTGGCTGAGTCGCAACATAGTAACCAACACTGGCGTTGTCATTTACTCGGACAGCCAGGCTGCTATCAATTTTCTGGATGCAACATCCCTAAATTCACAAACAGCCCTCCACTGCCGCAGATATCTTAACGAGATGGCTGAGCTGTTTAATATACACCTCATATGGGTGCCTGGGCATAGGGATATCTCGGATGAACTTGATAGGAAAGGGACGACATTAGAAATTCTCGAAGAATTTTCATATATTGGTGCGTCACTATCCACGTGCAAGCTTTGGCTTAGACAAGAGGCAATCAGGCAGTCCAACGAAAGATGGACAGAAATCGGCACCTGCAGGGTAGCTACACAAATCTGGCCAAGACTCCAAAAGATTGGGTATTGACTCTAATGACTTCTGCAGAAGCTGCGGAGATGAGGAAGAAGTATAGAGCATTGAGCACTTGCTATGCGACTGCCCCGCTCTGAGTAAACGACGACTGGACATACTGGGGTCGGCCTTTCTAGGCAGCCTAACAGATCTTTCCGGTACCGATATTCGTACTATCGATAAATTTGTATATCAAACAGGTTGGTTTCGATGAGGGGCATTTCCGCCCGTGGTAACACTATGGACCCAAAATGGTCCATGTGAGCTTGTATAAAAAAAATACGGCTGCCACCTAACCTAGGTTTAGGTTTAGGTGAAAGAAAGAAATAGCATGTGGAGAAAGAAACAGCATAATCCTAACAATGGGAGCCATAAATACTGAATGGTATCTCAAACAATGCCTACCAAAGGGGTTACTTCCATTTATAAGTAATTACGACGTCTCTAAATATTTCTGGGCCGATCTCTAATCATGTATTTACAGCAAAAGGTCTATTCAGTGGTACCAGCCGAATAACATTTTATTTGTACGAAATGAGGCTAGAGTGTGTGTCACATGATCCAATAAAGTGCCAAACACCATTATTAAAGTCCTGAAGGCAGTGATTTCTGGAAAACTTTTCTAAATTTTTCTAAAATAATAAATAAATTTTTCTAAATTAAACATCAAAAGATGTTTAATAAATACACCTATTTTTCGCTGAACAGTAGATACTTTAAATATATTGCACTGTGCCGAATTATAAGCGTTTATGTGCCTTGGTATATTATCATTTTGTGTGGGAGGTACAAAAAGTGGCGTGGCGATAACGCCAATTTTTCACTGTGTTATTGGCACTGCAAAAGCGTTCACTGTACAAAATTTCAAGTTGTTTTATACACTGGTATTAATGTTATAAGCTGTTAACTTTTGGTGCAAAATTTTACCTTTGTGTGGTGGGTAAAAAACGCCTATTTTCCACTGCACAGTAGGTACTATAAAAGCATTTCACTGGACAAAATTGTAAGAGTTTTCATGAACTGGTATAAATGTTATAAGCTGTTAACTTTTGGTGCAATAAGGTGCATTTATGTGGGAGGTACCAAAAGGGTAGTGAAAACTTCGCCCATTTTTCTCGAGGTGCTAGCGACTAATAAACTAATATTATATGTGGCATTTCAGAAGATTCGGATAAGTAGTATATAAGTTATAAAATAATAATTATTTCACTACATTTTGACCCTTTTGTGGGGGAGGTACTAGAAGCAGTGGACCAATATGGCCCTTCTAAGCTGGAGCTATAAAAAAATATTACCACATACCAAAGTTGAAGTCAATCGGTTACTCCTTTCGAGAGTTATCGTGCGCACCACCAGCAGACAGACAGACGGACGGACATTGCTTATTCGACTTAAAATGACCAAAACGGATATCCGCCGAACGCACTTAGGGTCTTAGGTCACTCCTTCGATGTGTTACAATTTTTGTCCATAGCAAATGATACAGGGTCTCCCATATTCGACGGACCCATCTGGCAACGCCATAACTTTTGACAGAGATGTCAGATCGCTTAATGACATACCGCGTTTGAAGCGTCAGTCCAAGCAGATTTTTACCATGGAACAATACACGCAACGCGAAATAGTTGAAATTTACATTCAACAGAAGAAGTCAATTGTGAAAACTCAACGTGCTTTTAAAATATTAAAAAATGTGAGAAGTGCGCCTTCTAAGAACACCATTAAGCGTTTATACGAAAAATTTTCGACTGGTGAGGCTCTTTCTAATCCGAAGAGGCCAAATAAAAGTCGACCAAGGCGATCGGCCGAGAATATCGCTGCCGTACGAGCCAGTGTTGAGAGGTCCCCAAGAACATCCCAAAAACGCCGTTCTCAGCAGTTGGGCATGGCTCGGTCCACTTTACAACGGATTATTCGCGTTGATTTGCATTTGTTCCCGTACAAAATTCAATTGACGCAAAGATTGTTGCCTGCGGACAAGCCTCGTCGATTGGAATGGGCCCAAAAAAAACATGGGTCCGTCGAATATGGGCAACCCTGTATTTACCCTCGTATCACTATGTAAAGTGAGGGTATAAAAACGCCATCACGCAAGGACTACTAGACCGAATTTACGAATGTTTCTTTTATATGAAAGCTTCTTTGCCACAGATGGTTCCTAAAAAATAAAAAAGTGGGCGGGCCAAAAGTGGGCGTGGCATTATTTAAAATTTTAATACCTCAGAAAGTATTGATCGTAGAAGAACAAATTATTATCGAGCTATTACCTAAAATTTCAATAAAAATGGACGGGATCGGAAGGGAAGTGGGTGTGGCAAAAGTGGGCGTAGCAATGTTTGAAAATTTAATATTTCGGAAATTACTAGTACATACTTTCAAAAAAAGTGGGCGGGTTTGAATAAGATGGCGTGACAATATTTAAATTTTGAATATCTCAAAAACAATTTATTGTAGAAGAACGAAATTTGTTTTGTCATTATTAGATCTTAAAAAAAAGATGAATCTTAAACAAAAGGTGGGCTGGGCCAAAAGTGGCATTATTAAAAATTGGAATATCTCAGAAAAAAATAATATTTTAATATCGTAGAAGAAAGAAATTTTGTACAAACGTTATTCGAATTATCTAAAACTTCAATAAAATGAAGGGGATCGGTGGGTGTTGCAAAAGTGGGCGTAGCGAACGAAATTTGCATCGTCAGTCATTGGACAATATTAGTTATTTCACCAAAAGTGATCGGGATTGAACAAGAGGGCGTGGCAATATTTACATTTTCAATATCTCAGAAACCATTTATCGTATTTAGAAGAAAGAAATTTTGTTTTATTTTGATGTTTCCCTATGCGGGATTGATCTGTTATTGATGTTATTTTATGGTTTTTCTCACTGTGGTGTTGAGCTGAAGATCAAAGAATTCCTTCCAAGTGAAGGAAGGTATTTTTTGAATAGTCAACTGAGTCAATATTGGAGTCAATATTAGATAAGCCACATATGGTTCATGAAAAATAAAAAAGTGGGAGCGGTCAAAAGTAGGCGAGGCATTATTTAAAATTCGAATACTTCATAAAGTGTTGATCATAGATAAACAAAATTTTTTACACACTGTAGCGGAATTATTATTGAAAACTTGACAAAAAATTGGTGGGAGTACCAAAGTGGGCGTAGCAATATTTAAAAATCAATATCTCGGATGCTATTGACCGTAGAAGAATGATATTTGGATTCACCAAAAGCGGTCGTAATAATATTAGTGGTCAATTCCTGATGCACTAAGAATGGGACAAGTATTCGTTATTCATATGATACGAAGTAAATAACTATTATCTAATACACAGGTGTATATGATACCGACAATCTTAAATCTGGTGTGCGTTATTATGTTAACAAAGTCAGTTCCCCCGTCAAATAATGGGTGAGATCGGACCGGTACATATGTATACATATTTGAACGATATATATTGTAGGTGAATGACTAGAACAACTACCCTGCAGCGAAGCGAACCAGTTCATGAATAGTTCTAGACTGGTCCATGTGAATGTATGAACTAGTTCTACATAATATCCATTGCTCAGCAAGCAACTGTTTCTTTTTACATGGGCTTGTCCTAGGAAGAATTAATTGTCTCCAGCTGCATTCGTTTGGAACAGTTCTGATATAGTTCAGTATGGAATAGTTTAGAATTAATTCTAGGGAACTAGCTCTTATATAGTTCTTCAGGAATATATCTAAACTACTCCAGAACTGTTCTAAACGAATGCAGCCGGAGACAATTGATTCTTCCTAGGACAAGCCTATGTAAAAAGCAACAGTTGCTTGCTGGACAAATGATATTATGTAGAATTAGTTCATGCTCTCTTGGTTATGGACCAGTCAAGAACCCCTTCTCAGCTTGCCTTTATTATGAAATAAAATTTAAGAAATAAAAAGAAAATATATATTGAATAGTTTTTATTTTTATAATATTTATAAAAATTAAATTCAAATCTATTTATAAAAAATAATTGAAAAAAGGAATTAAATTATTTTAATTCACAGAAAAGGGAAACTTGAAATAGTCATAATTATCCCCTCATCTTAGAGAGGAAGGTATATATCATTTGCTACGAACCAAAAGTGTAACACATCGAAGGAGTGACCTATGAACCTAAGTATGTTCGGCGGATGTTCGTTTTTGGTCATTTTAAGTCGAATGAGCAATGTCCGTTCGTCCGTCTGTCTGTCTGTCCGCTGGCTGGTGCGCACGATAACTCTCGAAAGAACTAACTGATTGACTTCAAATTTGGTATGTGGTAATATTTTCTTCTATCTCTGGCTAAGTTCGAAGATGGGCCATATTGGTCAACTCCTTCTAGTACCTCCCCCACAAAGGGTTAACATTTTGTGAAATATTGATTATTTAATAACTTCTATGCTACTTATTTGAATCCTCTGAAATTCTACACATAGTATTAGTTTATTTGCCACTATTACCTCGAGAAAAATGGGCGAATTGCCACGCCCCTTTTGATACCTCCCACACAAATGGACCTTTTTGTACAAAAAGTTAACAGCTTTTAACTTTAAAACCAGTCCATACAAATACTTGAAATATCGTACAGTGCACTGCTTTTATAGTACCTAGATTCTGGAGAAAAGTGGGCCTAATTGGCACGCCCCTTTTGGTACCTCCCACACAAATGGACCATTTTACACCAAAAGTTAACAGCTTATAACTGTAATACCAGTGCGTATAAATACTTGGCATTTTGTACAGTGTAATGCTTTTATAGTACAAGTAGTCCAGAGAAAAGTGACCGTTATTGGGACGCCCCTTTCGGTACCTCTCACACAACCGGACCATTTTGTACCAAAAGTAAACAGCTTTTAACTTTAATACCAGTACATACTATAGAGATTTTAAAGGCAAATTAAATTGATAATAATTTAAATAAAACAAAAAAAATAAATAAATTTACTAATATTTTTATGAGACTCAAGGTGAGGGGATTCATTAGTCGGTTTACCCGACTGAACTTTCTTACTTGTTATTTATTTATTTTTTATTTATTTTTATCTAATAGCAGCCGTAGATATAGCAATATATCTATCTATATATCTATATATATAAAGAAGAATGTGTTTGTTGGTTTGTTTGTGCCGTATAGACGTCTAAACGGCTGGACAGATCTTCTTGAAATTTTCACAGAATGTACACGTGTGGGGCGTGGTGAAAATAGGGTACTTGCATTTTCGATATATCAAGTGGGCGTGGCCCCGCCCACATAAGACAAATTTTAAAATTGAGATATCTTCCACAATTTGTTAGCGAGTGTGCTGTAATTTTGTACATATGTATCTGATGGCTGTCTACGTGGTTGGTCCAAAAATGGGCGGCATCGGACCAATGGGCGTGGCACCGCCCATATAAGCCAAATTTTTAAAATGATATATCTTGCACAATTTGTTAGCGAGAGTGCTGGAATTTTGTGTATATGTATCTGGTGGCAGTCTACGTGATTGGTCCAATAATGGGCGGAATCGGGCCAATGGGCGTGGCACCACCCATATTAGCCAAAATTGAGATATATTGCACAACTTATTAGCGAGAGAGCTGTGTATATATATCTGTTGGCGATCTACGTGATTGGTCCAAAAAAGGGCGGGATGGGACCAATAGGCGTATCCCCGCCCATACAAGCAAAATTTTGAATTTCAGATATCTTGCAGAATTTGTTAGCGAGAGAACTGGAATTTTGTATATATATATCTGTCTACGTGATTGGTCCAAAAATGGGAGGGGTCGGACTAATAAGTCAAATTTTGAAACTGAGATGTCTTGAAAGTGTTGTTAGCGAGAGTGCTGTAATTGTGTACATATATATCTGGTGGTAGTCTACGAGATTGTTCCCAAAATAGCCGGGATCGGACCAAAGGGCGTGGCCTCGCCCATATAAGCCAAATCTTGAAATTAAGATATCATGCATAATTTGTTAGCGAGAGTGCTGTAATTTTGCCCATGTGTATCTGGTGGTAGTCTACGTGATTGGTCCAAAAATGGGGTGAATCGGGTCAATGGGCGTGGCCTCGCCCATATAAGCAACCTTTTGAAATTATTGCAAGAGTGCTGTTATTTTGTATATATGTGTCTGGTGGAAGTCTACATGATTGGTCTAAAAATGAGCGGGATCAGACCAAAGGGCGTGCCCCCCCCATATAACACAATTTGAGCTATCTTGCACAATTTAGTAGTGATAGTACGGTAATTCTGTTTAGGTGTATCTGGTGGCAGTCTACGTGATTAGTTCAAAAATGGGCGGGATCAGACTAATGGGCGTGGCCACGCATATGTAAGCCACATTTTGAAATTGCGATATCTTGCACAATTTGTTAGCGAGAGTGTTGTTATTTTATGTATATGTATTTGGTGGCAGGATTCGTGAGTGGTTCAAAAATGGACGGGATCGGAAATCTTAATCTGGAGTAACGAAGTGGACCGGGTCCAGCTAGTATACATATAAAAAAAATAACATTTAAAACAAAAAGAAAAAGTAAATTAATAAGAGGAAATAGGAATAACAAGAAATCAAAAAACAAACAAACAAACAAAATTTAACTACAGCAGAAATTAGAAATGGGACAGGTAGGGTCAGGAACTAAATTAAAGTAAATAAATGGTAAAAAATGGAACAGAACGTAGAATACAGCAGGATCAGGGGGTAGCAAGATCAGAGCACAGCGGGAACAAAGTGTTTCAGGATCGGGACGTTGAAGAATCAGAGTATGGCAGGAATAGATCGAGTCAAGACTAGTGAACAGCAGGAACAGAGTGTTTCAGGAAAAGAGTATACCAGGAAGAGACCACAACAGGAAACTGGGAGTTGCAGGAATAGAACGTATAAGGAACAGAGCATAACAGGACAGGAGAACAGCAGGGACAAAGAGTTACAGGAACGTGGTTTCCGAGCATGCCAGGAACAGAAAGTAGCAGGAGCACAGCAGGACCAGAGCGTTACTGGAACGGATATGACAGGAACATAATATTGCAGGGGCGAAGCATAGCAGGAACCGAAATTTTCAGGAAACAGAACGTAATAGGAACAGGGCGTAGCAGGAACAGGACGTAGCAGGAAACTGGACTGGAAACCGTCTTTTAAAATAGCGCAAGATAACGTACGATTAATAAAAAAGAAGAATAGTTAAAGAATAGATTCAACTACTACGCGTTTTATCATTGAAATCGAGTCAGAAGATGACAAGATATAGTAAACCGAGTTAGAGTTTTTGCGAAGTGAGTTTAAAGATTAGATTCGAGGATTACGCGTTTTATCATTGAAATAGAGGCGGAAGTTGAGAAGAGCGAGTAACCGAGTTAAAGTTTCTGCGAAGTGAGTTTAGAGGATTGAATTGTTTATAGTTAAATCTTGTAGATTTTTAGAGGAATAAACTTACGAGTCGAACGAGCAGGAATGTTAAAGCGTAATTCGCTAACTAAATAATGTGATTTTTTTCTCCATTATTCAGTTTAACTATAAACACAATACCTAACATAAACCGTCTTTTCTCAAGCGATGTAAGATCAATCAGTTTCAGGCGATTGAAGTAAGGTGGCAAATCTAGAGGGTCACTCCAGCCAAGACCACGTAATGCAAAAAGTAGGAATTGTTTTTGCACTGACTCAATCCTATCAACGTAAATGTTATAATGAGAGGACAATAAAACCGAAGCATCTTCCAAAGTAGGCCTAACAAGAGATGTAAAAAGCTGTTTAGCCAAATATGGGTCGTTAAATTCCTTAGACCATCGTTTGATAAATCCTAATAAACTCATAGCTTTCGTCACACACGATTCAATGTGTAAGTTAAATTCAAGTTTGGGGTCAAGTAAAACACCTAGATCATTGAAATTATCAACATTCTTATGAATTTAATTGCCTATAAAATAATTAGTCTGAGAGATTAATGATCGAGAGAAAGAAATTTTCTTGCGTTTTTTTTTTTTCAAATTTAACGACATAAAGTTTCTGCTACACCAATCTGACAAACGCAAATGATCATCATGTAGAGAACTGAGTTAAATGATAGAAAAACCAATAAATTTAAGCTTGCACAAAATAAGATATCATGATTTACGGTGTCAAAAGCGTCTCTCTCCTTCTAAGGCGGTTATGACCTTCAAAATGTAGTAGTTCTCGAGCCAGGATGTTTGGATGATTTTATAGTTTACCCACGTAACACCGGCAATATTTTTAAATTTCCTCTTTTACTGTTGGCATGTTGAGAACCTTTAGCGTTTCTTAAATACCATGGTGCACCTATAATTAAACGAAGAATATTCGATTGTCTTCTTTTGTAATTAGCATACATTTGAAGCGCACGCAGTACCCCAGAGCTGGATACCATATGTCCAAATGGGCTTCAATACCGTTTTGTATAAAATAACTTTATACTCTGGATCTAGGGCAGATCTTTGGATGATAAGCCATTGAAGTTGATTAGTTTTGAGTTTTATTTGAGTTACTTTAGAGCCTATGTGGCGCGACCACGTCAATTGCCGATCTAAATGGATTCCAGGTATTTTACATGATCCTTTTGGGGAATCTGTGAATTGAAAATAGAAATTGGAGGACTTGTATCCCTTTGCAGGGTAAAAGTAACATGAGTACACTTTGGGGCATTCACCATTATTATCTATTTTTTAACCATTCTTCTAGGATTCCGGCATGAGCTGCAGTTGATCGGGCGCAACTGAAGGGTTTTTGTGAGTACTGACGAAAGCAGTATCGTCCGCAAAAGTAGACGTGTGCGTAAAGTTGGTTATGGGCATATCTGCCTTAAAAATACAGTACAGTACACTGGCATTTTTTGCGGGCTAGAAAAAGTGCCATTTGATTTAACTTGAAAAGACTGGTTAGTCAAATAACTCCTGAACAGTTTATGCGTGTTGATTGGCAGAAGGTCGCATATTTTGTACAAAAGTCCTTCGTGCCAGACTTTGTCAAATGCTTGGGAAATATCTATGAATAACGCCGAACAGTATTCTTTATTCTCAAAAGCTCCTTTTATGCAGGTTAGGATCCGGTGTACCTGTTCTATAGTATTATGACTTTTTCTAAAACCAAATTGGTGGTCAGGTATGATATTGTGAGAAATTATATGAGGTGTTATTTTCTTCATGAGAATGCACTCAAACATTTTTAAAAGTATCGATAGTAAGCTTATAGGGCGATAGGATTTGACTTGAGTTGGATCTTTGCCTGGTTTCGGTATCATCACGATTTCAGACCTCTTCCAAGATAGGGGGAAGTAACCTACACGGAGAATTGCATTGAATAAAAATAACACAATTTTCAAGGCTGAAAAGGGAAGTTATTTAATCATTTTCGCTGTAAAAACGTACTCGAAGTAGTTTGCGAATTCATTTACTTTCTCTTCTGTGCTTTTTGCCCAGTTCCCATTTTCAAGGCGATTTTTTTTTCAAGGATTCATGCGCAACAGGGCCTCGCATATTTTTTGTGGCCTTCCAGAGACTATAATCTGTTTTCTGGGCTGGATCCAGAGATTGCAAATATATTTTTAGATCACTTTCCTCTGATTTCAATCTCTTCTGGCAATTTTTTAGTTTTTTTCTCAGTGCTGGGGAGCGATATTGTTGCCACTCTCTTCTTACGCTTCTTTTTTCATTGATTAACGCTTGGATGCCTATTGGGTTATTGGAGTTATCTCTTTTGAATGCGCTTTTTCGAGTAGCCACTTTAACAGCACTGTTTACAACGTCTGTGAACAGGTTTACCGCGGCTTCAATTTCATCCGTTGTACGTAACGATACATCGGATAGGTGTGAGCTAACGTATTTTTTATATTTTAGCCAGTTGGTATACTTATTGGGTAAATTGTCACACCCATTTTCATGATTTTTGTAAAGCAGTGTCAAAATGGTAGGCGAATGATCCGATGATAGATCAAGTGATGGACATAGAGATAATTGTTCACGCCTTATATTTTTTATTATAGCGAAATCAATAAGGTCAGGCGTTTTGTTCAGATCTGAGGGCCAATATGTTCGGTGACCGCTCGAAGCTACATCTAGTTTAGCAAATGTTACGGCTTTAAGTAGTTGTCTACCTTTTGGAGTAGTGAGGCGAGAGCCCCAAAATGTGTGCTTGGCATTGTAGTCACCTGCTACCAAAAACTTTGTGCCAAGAGTGGAGAAGAACTCCATGAATTGATCTTTGTTAATATTGTGCCTAGGGGGACAATATATCGACGATATCACCAGATTTGTGCCTGTGATAGCGATAGAAGTTGCTTGTATATGCTCAGTCCTATATTCGGGCATAGGATAATGTTTGATTTTATTTTGGACAATAAGAGCTGTACCACCACAGGCTCTCCCGCTAGGATGTTTAGTATCGTATGTGGAATAACCACGTATCCTAAAACAATTTCTGGTTGAAAAATGTGTCTCAGAGACTAATAAAATATCTATACAGTGGTTTCGGAGAAAATTTTCTACCTCATTTCTGTGTTGGCTCAGGCCATTTGCATTCCAATAACAAATTCTCATTGGATTTATTTTTGATTTAACACGAGTTGCATAAGCATACTTTGATTTCTCATCATTTCTTGCATCATGCTTTGCATATTCAACATGAATGAATTCATAGTTTCTATTAATTTTTCTATTGAGTTTTCGAGGGGAAATTGAGGGGGTAACGAATTACCATTTCTTGTCATACGGGCGTATGACATATTTGGATGAATTGTATTCTTTGGAATTCGGTTTACGTTCTAGAACTAGCATTTTCCGTAGGAGATACAGTTCTTAAGCCTGGGAAAGGCGATGGAATATAGCTTGCATATGTTGGAGTTTTATTAACATTGTTTGTTTTTTTCATGTGCTTATAGACAGGGCAACCCCTGTTGTTTGCTGTATGGTTCTCACCGCTGTTACTACTTTTTTTTACGCCGGTATCTGTTCTAGGATGGGGACAGTCAACGGACTTGTGCATATCGCCACATCTGACACAAACAGCCGGTAATTTACAGTATGCCTTGGTGTGTCCAAATTCTTGACAATTTGTACATTGGGGAGGATCGGCTCGTTTTAAAGGTTCCTCGACTCGAATTCTACGGTTGCACAAATATCTTAGGTCGTAAATAGGATGAGGTGCGCCTTTTTTCTTTATTCTTGAAGAATCAAATGTTAGTTCAACCTTAAACATGGGCTGAGGAATTTTCTCTTTATTTATAATGTTTATTATGGATTTAACTTCGTAACCCTCTTTAGCAAGTGGATCGATTATTTCAGCTGTTGAAACTGTACTATCAATACCCTTAATTACTACCACAAAACCTTTTGAACTCTTAAGCTGGTAAGTGAAGTAATTCTTTTTCTCGAGATCGAGCAACCCAACCACCTTTCTATAAGACACTTCGGTGTATGTCTGAATTTTTGTTTCGTATACATTGCCTCTACGAAGTGAAGCAACATAGAAGTTTTCTTTGCCTAGTAGCTGGGACAGCTTATTTACCAACGCGTTAGTTGTTTGTTCCCGCAAGAAAAGCGGAGGTGGTTTGGGTTCTCTTATAGTTTCATTTGTTTCTTCATTATTATCCTCAGAGCTGAGGAGGTCAAATCGGTTCGAACTTACCGCATTCATTCGTTTGGAAACTTTGGGATCTGGTTCCTTATGAGGAGACCTTGCACTTGCCTTTCGTTTTGTCACTAAAATATATCTATCTATACCAGTTTGTATTTTATCATCTTTGCCCGTTGTACTGTTTGGATTTGTACCTTTGGGGATTGTTCCTGTTGCTGTGGCAACACTATTTCCATGCGGATTAGCTACTGAACTTGAAAGCATACTTTTAGGCACTACGTTATTTTGCATTGTATTTGCTAGCATTTCCGTTTGATTTGTTTCACTACTTGACAACTGCGGTGAGAAAGAGCGCGCATTGTTTGGTGGTTTTGGCGGTTAAAAGGAGACTGTCGATTAGTAGCAATCAGTGATGATTCTATCGCTTATAGTGCTGCTTACATTTAGACACGAGTGTCATAGGCTGCCTAATCGGTGCGCTCTCGCTTAAAATGTAAGGACATATATCAGTGAGTGCCATTTCAATTGCATTTACCTTTTAAGTGAAGTTCTATGCAAGCCTGATGGCACATCAATAAATGCAGGCAAATTAGAATGTAATGGACTTCGATTACAATCCTATTTGCACTTGTAAGGCAATCCTGATGATTTTATAATTTAAAGTCTAACAAATATGCATTTAAATGTGTCATTTATTTATTTAATAAAAAAATACGATTTATATTAATACACACACGAACATTGAAGAAACTACTTAAAAATAAATAAATTCATATCCTAGTTAGAATCAAAATAAATTCACGTTACTTCAAAAAAAGGCACAGGCAGTATCTGCAAATAAACAAAAAGAAATTTATCGGTATAAATACTATAAATTATGTAAACGTATCTTACCAAAATTAAACTTATTAACTTATAATGATTATTTTATTTACCAACTTTTCACAAATTTCAACAACCTTTTTGTTGCACGATCAACTTTGAACTAACATCAATAAGTCATAGGTATTTTTTCTTTTTTTCCAAAGCCACTATAACAGAATTTTTTATCACTTTTAATTTTTTTGGGCATATACTATGTCTGGATTCACACATGCATTTTTTTTGTGCTGAATTGCAGTTGAGGGGGGAGAAAAAAATCTTCCTTACTCGCAATTTTTTTGCAATGCGTTTTGTATTTTCTTTCGTTGTGAAGTGGTGATTTTTTTTGACATTTCCGCATTCCTTTTTATTTAATATTCGTAGTTTTGTGCTCGGTTCAACATATGTAAATTTGTGCGACATACATTTTAATGAAATTTATTAAATTTAATAAATTTTAACGAACGACGAAAATAAAATTGTCGAAACATAATACGTTGTCTGAACGCAAATGCAACTTCAAAAGAGAATTGCAGAAAAAAATTGCAAGTGTGAATCTAGACAAACTATCTAAGTCCGAATTTACACTAGGCAAGTTTTTTCAGCAGCTTATCATCAAATTCTCTTTTGAACTTGCACGAATAACTCAAAACGTTCAGGGAGAGTTTTTTCCCCCTCTTGCAGACTGCCTCTCTCTCCTACAAAACGCCGATAATCTGCTGAACATCCAGCCAGTGTAAACCGGGACTAACTCTTCGTTTTTTTTTTTTGTCTGTCTCGCACTGTTTTTTCTTCGCAACTCATGACACCATTGCTACCAGATAGTGAAAATCCGCCACTTATTGCTTATGTGTCGGTTAGTGGCAGTCAGTTGTTTTCGTTGCAAAGTGCTAAACTAAAATTGCTAGCTTGTAACGAAAACATGCCTATTGTAATCGGAGTTATAATTAGTGGACGATATTTATTGCATTACACACGTATAACATTCTAAGTACTTAATCGCTCGCTTAAAATGTCATACTGATGTCATCTATATATATAAAAGAGAGTGTCTGTTTGTGGGTTTGTTTGTGGGTTTGTTTGTTTGTTCCGTATAGACGTCAAAACGGCTTGACCGATCATCTTGAAATTTTCACAGAATATACATGTGTAGGGGGTGCTGAAAATAGGGTACTTGAATTTTAGATATATCAAGTGGGCGTGGACCCGCCCATATGGGTCAAATTTTGGTATTAAAAAATTTTTTTGCTAGAGTGCTGAAATTTTGTGTGTATGCATTTAGTGTCAGATTATGTGAATTTTCAATAAATGGGCGGAATCGGACCAATGGGCGTGGCCCCGCCCATATATGCCAAATTTTGAAATTGAAATATTTGCCACAATTCATTAGCGTGAGTTCTGCAAGTTTGTGTATATGTATCTAGTGACAGTCAACCTGATTGGTCCAAAAATGGGCTGGATCGGCTCAATGGGCGTGGCCCCGCCCACATAGACCAAATTTTGAAATTTCGATATCTTGCACAATTTGCTCGCGAGAGTGCTGCAATGTTGTGTATATGTATCTGGTAGCAGTCCACGTGATTTTTCCAAAAATGGGAGGGATCGGACCAATGGGCGTGGCACCGCCCATATAAGCCAAATTTTAAAAATGTGATATCGTGCACAATTTGTTACCGAGAGACCTGGAATTTTGTATATATATATCCGTTGGCGACCTACATGATTGGTCCAAAAATGGGCGGGTTCGGACCAATAGGCGTGGCCCCGCCCATATAAGCCAAATTTTGAAATTGAGATATTTTGCACAATTTGATAGCGAGAGTGCTGGAATTTTGTGTATATGTATATGGTGGCTGTCTTCGTAATTGGTCCAAAAATTGGCGGAATCGGACCAATGGGCGTGGCCCCGCCCATATAAGCCAAATTTTTAAATTGACATATCTTGCACAATTTGTTAGCTAGAGTGCTGTAATGTTGAATGTATGTATCTGGTAGCAGCCCTCGTGATTTTTTCAAAAATGGGCGGGATCGGACCAATAGGCGTGGCACCTCCCATATAAGCCACATTTTAAAAATGTGATATCTTGCACAATTTGTTACCGAGAGACCTGGAATTTTCTATATATATATATCCGTTGGCGACCTACATGATTGGTCCAAAAATGGGCGGGTTCGGACCAATAGGCGTGGCCCCGCCCATATAAGCCAAATTTTGAAATTGAGATATTTTGCACAATTTGATAGCGAGAGTGCTGGAATTTTGTGTATATGTATATGGTGGCAGTCTTCGTGATTGGTCCAAAAATGGGCTGGATCAGAACAATGGGCGTACCCCCCCCCCCCATATAAGCCAAATTTTGTAATTGAGATATATTGCACAATTTTTTACCGAAAGTGCTGCAGTTTTGGACATATGTATCTGATGACAGTCTACGCGATTCGCCCAAAAATTGGCGGGATCATACCAATGGACGTGGCCCCGCCTATATAAGCCAAATTTTTAAATTGAGAGTCATATCTTGCACAATTTTTTATTGAGAGTGCTGTAATTTTTTTGCATATCGATCTGGTGATAGTCTACGTGAATGGTCCAAAAGGGTTGGGATCAGACCAATGGGCGTGGCCCCACCCTTATAAGCAAATTTCTGAAACTGAAATACCTTGAACAATTTGTTAGCGAGAGTGTTGTAATTTTGTAAATATGCATTTGATGGCAGTCTACGTAATTGGTTAAAAAATTGACGGAATCGGAAATCTGAAGTCTGGGGCAACGAAGTGGACCGGGTCCAGCTAGTCTATATATATAAAAGAGAGTGTCTGTTTGTGGGTTTGTTTGTTTGTTTGTTTGTATGTTTGTTTGTATGTTTGTTTGTATGTTTGTTTGTATGTTTGTTTGTTCCGTATAGACGTCAAAACGGCTTGACCGATCATCTTGAAATTTTCACAGAATGTACATGTGTAGGGGGTGCTGAAAATAGGGTACTTGAATTTTCGATATATCAAGTGGGCGTGGACCCGCCCATATGGGTCAAATTTTAATATTGAAAAAAATTTTTTGCTAGAGTGCTGAAATTTTGTGTGTATGCATTTAGTGTCAGATTATGTGAATTTTCAATAAATGGGCGGAATCGGACCAATGAGCGTGGCCCCGCCCATATATACCAAATTTTGAAATTGAAATATTTGCCACAATTCATTAGCATGAGTTCTGCAAGTTTGTGTATATGTATCTGGTGACAGTCAACCTGATTGGCCCAAAAATGGGCTGGATCGGCTCAATGGGCGTGGCCCCGCCCACATAGACCAAATTTTGAAATTTCGATATCTTGCACAATTTGCTAGCGAGAGTGTTGCAATGTTGTGTATATGTATCTGGTAGCAGTCCACGTGATTTTTCCAAAAATGGGCGGGATCGGACCAATGGGCGTGGCACCGCCCATATAAGCCAAATTTTAAAAATGTGATATCTTGCACAATTTGTTACCGAGGGACCTGGAATTTTGTATCTATATATCCGTTGGCGACCTACATGATTGGTCCAAAAATGGGCGGGTTCGGGCCAATAGGCGTGGCCCCGCCCATATAAGCCAAATTTTGAAATTGAGATATTTTGCACAATTTGATAGCGAGAGTGCTGGAATTTTGTGTATATGTATATGGTGGTGTCTTCGTAATTGGTCCAAAAATTGGCGGAATCGGACCAATGGGCGTTGCCCCGCCCATATAAGCCAAATTTTTAAACTGAGATATCTTGCACAATTTGTTAGCTAGAGTGCTGTAATGTTGAACGTATGTATCTGGTAGCAGTCCACGTGATTTTTTCAAAAATGGTCGGGATCGGACCAATAGGCGTGGCACCGCCCATATAAGCCACATTTTAAAAATGTGATATCTTGCACAATTTGTTACCGAGAGACCTGGAATTTTCTATATATATATATCCGTTGGCGACCTACATGATTGGTCCAAAAGGGTTGGGATCGGACCAATGGGCGTGGCCCGACCTTATAAGCAAATTTCTGAAATTGAAATACCTTGAACCATTTGTTAGCGAGAGTGTTGTAATTTTGTAAATATGCATTTGATGGCAGTCTACGTAATTGGTTAAAAAATTGACGGAATCGGAAATCTGAAGTCTGGGGCAACGAAGTGGACCGGGTCCAGCTAGTCTATATATATAAAAGAGAGTGTCTGTTTGTGGGTTTGTTTGTGGGTTTGTGTGTTTGTTCCGTATAGACGTCTAAACGGCTTGACCGATCATCTTGAAATTTTCACAGAATGTACATGTGTAGGGGGTGCTGAAAATAGGGTACTTTAATTTTCGATATATCAAGTGGGCGTGGACCCGCCCATATGGGTCAAATTTTGGTATTGAGAAAAATTTTTAGCTAGAGTGCTGAAATTTCGTGTGTATTCATTTAGTGTCAGATTATGTGAATTTTCCAAAAATGGGCGGAATCGGACCAATGGGCGTGGCCCCGCCCATATAAGCCAAATTTTGAAATTGAGATAGTTTGCACAATTTGTTAGCGAGAGTGCTGGAATGTTATGTATATGGTGGCAGTCTACGTGATGGCTCCAAAAATGGGCGGGATCGGACCAATGGGCGTGGCCCCGCCCACATAGACCAAATTTTGAAATTTTGATATCTTGCACAATTTGCTAGCGGGAGTGCTGCAATGTTGCGTATATGTATCTGGTGGCATTCTACGTAATTGGTCAAAAAATCGGCGGGACCGGACCAATGGGCGTGGCCCCGCCCATATAAGCCAAATTTTGAAATTGATATATCTTGCACAATTCGTTAGTTAGAGTGTTGTAATGTTGTACATATGTATCCGTTGGCGATCTACGTGATTGGTCCAAAAATGGGCGGGTTCGGACCAATAGGCGTGGCCCCGCCCACATTGACCAAATTTTGAAATTTTGATATCTTGCACAATTTGCTAGCGGGAGTGCTGCAATGTTGCGTATATGTATCTGGTGGCATTCTACGTAATTGGTCAAAAAATGGGCGGGATCGGACCAATGGGCTTGGCCCCGCTGGAATTTTGTGTATATGTATATGGTGGCAGTCTGCGTGATTGGTCAAAAAATCGGCGGGATCTTCCCAATGGGCGTGGCCCCGCCCACATAGACCAAATTTTGATATCTTGCACAAGTTGCTATCGGGAGTGCTGCAATGTTGTGTATATGTATCTGGTAGCAGTCCACGTGATTTTTCCAAAAATGGGCGGTGTCGGACAAATGGGCGTGGTACCGCCCATATAAGCCAAATTTTAAAAATGTGATATCTTGCACAATTTGTTACCGAGAGACCTGGAATTTTGAACATATATATCCGTTGGCGACCTACATGATTGGTCCAAAAATGGGCGCGTTCGGACCAATAGGCGTGGCCCCGCCCATATAAGCCAAATTTTGAAATTGAGATATTTTGCACAATTTGTTGGATTGGACCAATCACGTAGACTGTATATGGTGGCAGTCTACGTGATTGGTCCAAAAATGGGCGGGATCAGAACAATGGGCGTGGCCCCCCATATAAGCCAAATTTTGAAATTGAGATATATTGCACAATCTTTTACCGAGAGTGCTGTAATTTCGTGTATATATATCTGATGGTAGTCTACTTGATTGGTCCAAAAATGAGCGGCACCGAACCAATGGGCGTGGCCACGTCCATATAAGCCAAATTTTGAAATTGAAATATCTTGCACAATTTATTATCGAGAGTGCTGCAGTTTTGGACATATGTATCTGATGACAGTCTACGCGATTCGCCCAAAAATTGGCGGGATCAGACCAATGGACGTGGCCCCGCCTATATAAGACAAATTTTTAAATTGAGACACATATCTTGCACAATTTTTAGCGTGAGTGATGTCTGGTGGTAGTCTACTTTATTGGTCCAAAAAGGGTCGGGATCGGATCAATGGCCGTGGCTCTGCCAGCGTTACCAGATGATAAGTTTAAACTTATTTTTCAAGTTTTTCCGAGTCAAAAATAAAACTTTTAAGTTTTTTCTTTCACAAATAAGTTTTTTTTTAATTCTGTAAATATTTAATATTATATTATTATCTCAGAAAAACCAAAACCTTTCCATATTAAATTTTGAAAACCACTTACTTGGAAGAATACGAATAAATTTACTGTAAAATGAATACAACTTTTTTAACGAACAAGAAAATAATAGTGCTTAATAAGAAACACAAATTTAATCATTTTCAGAAATCACATTTTCCAATTTAGGGGTTTCAAACTTGCAATGTAGCGGCGTAAATGGCGGAATTCACCAGGAGTTACAGGAAAAATTTCTTTTTTGGATCATCTCTTTATTTTGTAAATTATATAGGGTGATCCAAGTAGAGATATTTTTTTCAATAGCCTTTTTTGTCAGATCGCGTGTGAGTCGTGTCATGCTGTCATGTTATTTTTGATAAGTATTGTTTGGCATTTCATCACGGAATGACTTACGCCTGAACAACGTTTACAAATCGTTCAACTTTATTATGAAAATTCACGTTCTGTGAGGATTGTGTTTCGTGCACTTCCCTCAACTTATGGTCACCATAATAGAGTCATCGAAAATTGATTCAACGGATGGACCATCTGAGACCTAGCCGCGACCAACATTTGGTAGACATAATCTTAAAAAAAAGAAATGCCAAAGAATGTTCTTTCAAATGATAATAAACATTTTACATTCAATTTGAATTTTCGGTGTTTTTTTTCTTTAAAAACCTCGAAATAGATCACGCTATACAATAATTGATTTTTTTATATTTAGCGACTACATTTTATCCTGATGTGAGAAATATGGCCCAAAGCCAATTATTTAATTTAAATTTCTTGCACTATTTGTCTAATTACCATTTAAAATCTAATCCATATTAGGGGTTTCAAAGAGAGAAGCACTCCCATTTAATTTAAGATTGAATTGCTACTATTTTTAATTTTTTTTTACAAAATATATATAATAAGTTTTTTTGTTGCAAAATAAGTTTTGTCTTTGCAAATTTTAAGTTTTTTTCCAAAAATATCTGGCAACGCTGGGCCCTGCCCATATAAACTAAATTTTGAAATTGAGATGTCTTACACAATTGTTTAGCGATAGTTCTGTAATTTTGTGCATATGTATCTGATGATAGCCTACGTGAATGTTTTAAAAAGTGGCGGGATCGGATCAATGGGCCTGGCCCCGCCCATATAAACCACATTTTGAAATTGAGATATCATGCACAATTTGTTAGCGAGAGTACAGCATCTCACGCAGTCTACGTGATTACACAAAAAAGGGCGGCACCGCCCATAGGAGCCTAATTTTTAAATTGAGATATCTTGCACAATTTGTTTTAGTGAGCGCTGCAGTTCTGGGTATATGTATCTGATGACAGTCTACGTGATTCGACCAAAAATAGGCGGGATCAGACCAATGGACGCTGCCCCGCCTATGCGAGTATAAGCCAAATTTTTAAATTGAGAGTCATATCTTGCACAATTTTTTATCGAGAGTACTGTAATTTTTTGCATATCGATCTGGTGATAGTCTACGTGAATGGTCCAAAAGGGTTGGGATCGGACCAATGGGCGTGGCCCCACCCTTATAAGCAAATTTCTGAAATTGAAATACCTTGAACAATTTGTTAGCGAGATTGTTGTAATTTTGTAAATATCCATTTGATGGCAGTCTACTTAATTGGTTAAAAAATTAACGGAATCGGAAATCTGAAGTCTGGGGCTTTGTAACTTTGTAATGATCGGAAGTAAAGTACAACTTCTATATCGCTTTGTAACCAAATCTGGAGGAACATATATATGGAGGTTATATATAAATCTGAATCGATTTTCCTTGAATACTCATTCATGTAAAATAGAAACCTCTTTCTGCCGAATTTCGTACTGATCGGATATAAAATACAGTTTCTACAGCGCTTACATGTCAAATCGGGGGTAACATATATATGGGGACTATATCTAAATCTGAACCGATTTTCTCCGAATTTGGCAGTATTCCTTCATGTAATAAGAAACCTCTTTCTGCCGAATTTCGTACTGATCGGATATAAAATACAGTTTCTACAGCGCTAATTTTGACATGGGCAGCGAAGCGCACCGGGCTCAGCTAGTTTATATATATAAAAGAGAGTGTCTGTTTGTGGGTTTGTTTGTTTGTTCCGTATAGACGTCTAAACGGCTAGACCGATCATCTTGAAATTTTCACAGAATGTACACGTGTAGGGGGTGCTGAAAATAGGGTACTTGAATTTTCGATATATCAAGTGGGCGTGGACCCGCCCATATGGGTCCAATTTTGATATTGAGAAAAATTTTTAGCTAGAGTGCTGAAGTTTTGTGTGTATGCATTTAGTGGAAGATTATGTGAATTTTCCATAAATGGGCGGAATCGGACCAATGGGCGTGGCCCCGCCCATATAAGCCAAATTTTGAAATTGAGATATTTTGCACAATTTGTTAGCGAGAGTGCTGGAATTTTGTGTATATGTATATGGTGGCAGTCTACGTGATTGGTCCAAAAATGGGCGGGATCGACCCAATGGGCGTGGCCCCGCCCACATAGACCAAATTTTTAAATTTTGATATCTTGCACAATTTGCCAGCGGGAGTGCTGCAATGTTGCGAATATGTATCTGGTGGCATTCTACGTAATTGGTCAAAAAATGGGCGGGATCGGACCAATGGGCGTGGCCCCGCCCATATAAGCCAAATTTTGAAATTGATATATCTTGCACAATTTGTTAGCTAGAGTGCTGTAAGGTTGTAGATATGTATCTGGTGGCAGTCCACGTGATTGGTTCAAAAATGGGCCGGATCGGACCATTGGGCGTGGCACAGCCAATATAAGCCAAATTTTAAAAATTTGATATCTTGCACAATTTGTTATCGAGATAGCTGGAATTTTGTGCATATATATCCGTTGGCGATCTACGCGATTGGTCCACGCGATTGGCGGGATATGACCAATGGGCGTGGCCCCGCCCATATAAGCCAAATTTTGAAATTTAGATATTTTGCACAATTTGTTAGCGAGAGTGCTGTAATTTTGTGTATATGTGTCTGGTGGAAGCCTATGTGATTGGTCTAAAAATGAGCGGGATCTGACCAAAGGGCGTGGCCCCGCCCATAGAACCCAAAATTGAGCTATCTTGCACAATTTAGTAGCGAGAATGCTGTAATTTTGTGTATATGTATCTGGTGGCAGTCTACGTGATTAGTTACAAAATGTAAGCCACATTTTGGAATTGAGATATCTTGCAAAATTTGTTAGCGAGAGTGTTGTTATTTTATGTATACGTATTTGGTGGCAGGATTTGTGATTGGTTCAAAAATGGACGGGATCGGAAATCTCAATCTGGGGCAACGAAGTGGACCGGGTCCAGCTAGTTGATTATAATCCAGGTACTTCGTTTTATTTACCGCTGGGAATGTACGCATTTCTCCCATTAAGACTTAACCGCCTCGCAACGGAGGGAGTGATAGACATGCACGAATATTTGTTTTTGTAAATTTCCTTTGTTTATTTATGAACAACCAACACAGCAAGCACTATGATTTTTAACTTGATTATTTTTCTTGCAAAAAGTTACACTTTAGCAATAAACTTTAACACAGAATTATAACCAAATCACTTGTTAATGGCGTCCAACTCGCTTTATATGCTTTAGCAGGGTTAATCCCAAAGAAAATAATTTTTAATAGAATTATTGTGAGAGCCACTATAAACACGTCTGTACGCAACTATGTTGCCAGATTTGAAGTGTTAACGAATATATAGAAATCTTTCGGATTTGATTTCAGTTTACATCTCATTTTATTTAGGTAATTGTTATAACAAATATAGTTCACGTTATTAAATCTAGATTTTGCTACGGAGTATTTTATGTAATCAACCGACGAGCCACTACGTTGGAATTTTGTATGCATTTTATTTCGAAAATTTCTAATGTATCTCAACTCTTTAGTAAACCACGCCGGTCCAGAGCGAGACATACTTTTCATAAAGGTTGGTGTTGAACTCCGTTTCAACAATTAGTTTTAAGATCAATGAATTTAGTGAATTACGTATTATTAATCCTCCTTAGTTTGTAACGAATTTTGAATTAACTGAATTGAATTGTTACACACACTGCATTACTCATTTACTTCCAGATGGCAACCCTTTATCCATTCCCTGCCATGGAGGCAAAAGCTTTGACTCAAATGGATAAAGGGCTGCCATCTTCTCTGTATCTTCCAATGGAATTCTGCTGAATTCCCAAAATCTCTGTCTCTTTTTTCTTGGCTCTAAACTGCAACTTCACTTTTGAATTGTCTCTAAGAGCGGTAAGAAGCAACATCTACAAATAAAACCTGTTACATTTCACTATACCAACGAAATCTTTTCTTGTCTTTTATTCTGTTTCATATACAAACATTACAATTCTGGGAGTTCTCCAATTACTAAAACTTTACAGTCCACTTCCCGCAGACTATTTCCCAAATTGTACAGTTGGAATAAAATAATAGAATCAGTTGTGTAAGACAGAGTAAAAGTAAGATACATCGGTAAGTAAATCAATACTAAATGATGGCCATGACACTTGTGATAAACAGTTCTTTGATCCGTTGATATTAGCTAGTCTATACTCGTAGTTAAATGACACGTATTTATTGGAACTAGAAAGATTCTGTAAGCAATAAGTGCTTAGATCAATAGATAGTGAAACTGTAGGATGACGATATTTTTACAGAATTAGCATGTCTTATAAAGAGTTCTACATCAGAATCAGGAGGAATATATGAACAGGTTATAAACAAAATAGTAGAGCCAACTGAGCATTTGACACACATAAATTCATCCTCACTGTTTAAAGGTATTTCAACAACGGAAAATACTAAAGAACCACGTACAGCAATCAAGACTCCACCACCTCTACGTGTAAGACGATCTTTTCCATAAATGTGATAATTATCATTAAATGTATTTCTGCATTAAATGTACTGGGTATAAGCCATGTTTCGGTGAAAACAAAAATATCAAAATTGGAAGAGAAACTATCAATAAATACATTTCTAAGTTTTGTGTTTAAGCCTCGGACATTCTGATAGAGGATTGAAGTAATTAGTTTTTTGGCGTAGGATGATTGCCAGTTAAAGGACGAATATCAACATAATTCCGTCTTGATCTATCTCTTGGAGCAAATTCTTTCGCAAGTAAACCAGGGGGCCAAAACGATTCATAAACTAAGATGGAAAATAATTTCTGAGGGACAAGGATCTTAAACGAGGCAATATCTCTCGGTTGGGATGGATTAAATTTATACAACTTACAATTTCTATCATTAAATTCACTACATCTAGACATGATATAGGCACTAAGATTATCTTCACTAGTGTCCGGTGCAAGTCTAGATATAAATATAGTTTTGCGAGGGGGAACAACAACAAAATCGTGATTAGTAGATTGGAGATTCGAAGCAGATTGGGAGAAAGATGGCGAAGATGGACAAGTGGGATTGATCGCCCTGAGGTAACAGAGATGGGTTCAACAAGGCACGGATGAAAAACAGCAACTTCAACATATGCATCGTTAACGGTATTATTATTTTTATCATTACCATTATTATTGTTATTAATATAGTTGTTATTATTAACCTTATTATCATTATTATTATTGTTATAATTATTGTTAGTATTATTATCATTATTATTATTATTATTATTGATATTATTTTATTATTATTATTATTGTTCATTTCGGGAATTAAAGTATTAGGAGGGACTGTACTATGGTTGGGAGAAACCGGTGATAAAAATGAAACTAATAAATCATGAGGAGTAGAAGGATTCGTATTTGTGAAATTCGGAATTGAGAGGGATGAAGGCTTCTTTCTTTTAGATGAGGGGACTCCATTAGATTCTCAGGCCATTTAAAATTATCACACATTGTTTCAATAACTTTAAACCTCGAGACAACTTACGACAAATCTCTATTAATATCTAAGAATGTTTTCTTAGATTCTTTATAAGAGTCCACACCAATTTTCCTACATTTGAAACATGACCAGCGAAGTCCACTAGAAGGATCTAAAATCTTATCATAATGTCTACCATTGAGACCAGCACATTATTAACGTCTTACTTCTTCAAATTTCCACTTAACAATGCACACAAGAATGAAATGACAAGCACCACCATAAATTCCTAACGGTAAACACTTATGGTAATTTCGTTTGTACAAAACAATTTTAAATTTTTTCTACATTTTACACTGAAACCGCATTTTTAGGTTCGTTTTTAAAAATGGTGCAGCCGTATGAACGTATTTTGATTTCGTTTGTTAAAATATTACACCCCACAAATGGGAAAATATCGCATTTCCACACTCAGCCTAGTCCACGGAGTGGAGTGTTGCACCGTCAAAAAGCAGACTTCAGAACCAAACCTAAATGAAAGCGTACATTCTTAATTCTCTACCACCATAGGATGGAGGGTATATTCATTTTGTCACTCCGTTTGTAACACCTCTAAATATTAATCTGAGACCCCATAAAGTACAAATATTCTTAATCCTCGTAAAATTCTAAGACGATTACGCCATGTCCGTCCTTCATGGTGGAGGGTATATAAGATTCGGCATGGCCGAACTTGTTTAGAATTCTATTTTGCGCTCAACTGTTTCTCACTGCATTAGGTTTGCTCTAGTCTGGATCTAGTCCGTTTAGGACCAACTCAGATTCGGTCGTTTTCAGAGACTGTTTCCAATTTCTCTGCAGGGTAGATAGACTTATTTGTTTGTATTATAACTTTGTCAAATACTCTTTGTACTTACATTAAAAGAGTGGGAGTGGCATTACTAAATCGGAGTGTTTGAAACTAATGGCGAATTCGATTCTGCAAAAATTTACAACATTTTCATTGCCCTTTCCCGAAAACTGCACTTTTGTGTTACTTTTTTGAAATTTGGATATTAAGTTACACAAATTGAGCACAACTAAAATTTCGAAAGTTCAAAAAAGTTGTACAAAAGTGCAGTTTTCGGGAAAAGAGCAATGAAAATGTTGCAAAAAAGCCTTTAAAAATTTACAGAACCGTTAGCTAAAATTTGGCTGGATAACAGCAAGTTTACTGAAATGTCTATATACGCACTACATTAGAAAAATATCACAGTAAGTGTCAACAAGACAACATATCCGAATTAATATAATTTTAGCGAATTTAGATGATTTTATAAGGAAATTTCAGATTATATTATAAATGTTCGCATGTGAAGCATCGGGTCCCTGCTAGTATATAATAACAATGAATACTGCTCTACTTATATTTATAACAGAGTAACTTCCGGATTAATCAGTCCACTAAAAACAAGTAAAAGCGTTAAGTTCGGCCTGGCCGAATCTTATATACCCTCCACCATGGTTATCACGTGAATGGTTTCGGGCACTAATAAAGACATATTACAAAATTTCAACCCGATTCGTTGAAATTTGTGGTTTTTGTTGCGTTAAGAAGTAAAATTTAGAGGGACCTATGTATGGGGGCTATATCAAAACATGGACCTATGGCTACCGTTGCTTGTGTAAGGGTGCGGGTATAAATTAACCCCAGTTATCAATTTTCATCCCGATCAGTTGACACTGGTGGTCTCTTTGGCGCTAAGAAGTCAAACGGGACAGAAGCTATACGGGGCTATATCAAAATGTGGACCGATATAGCCCATTCTCAATCCCAAGTTACCTGCAGGTATAAGAAGTATCTATAAATTTCAGCCACCTAGCTCAAGTATTATAGATTGTAGGGTGATTACACTCCGTTTGTAACCGTTTGTAACACCTCTAAATATTGATCTGAGATCCCATAAAGAATATATATTCTTAGGGCCTGTTTTTGTAACTTCTTTTTTGCCACTTCGCACGTCAAATGGCAAGCGAATGAAATTTTTGGTTTTTGCACACTTTGTTTTGGATGTAAACAAAGAAGCTTTCAAACATCGCCAACATTTTGGTTCTTATAAAACAACAACGAACGAAATGAAATGTCAAATTAGGCGATCAGAAAAATTCATTCGTGTCGGTTATGTTTACAGCCCTTTTGAAAGATAAAGTGAAAATTGTTGGGTAAATTAATAAAAAATGGATAAATGAACCAAACAACATACACATGTATCTTTTGCCGAAGTATCCACCAAAATTTCAAAAAATGTCTGTTTATTAGTTTGTATAAAATGTTTTGAAATCTTACAACCACACTGTTGCTTTTTGCATTTTCTCATAATCGACGGACCCATGTTTTTTTAAAAAAAATCAAAGAAAAAAATAAAAATTTGGCGGTTGGCAATCTTAATCATTTAATTTGTTCCAAGTAGATTTGTTTACATCAATTTTTGAATATGATATCTCTCAAATGGCCGCCTCTGGCGTTGATGGCGTATTGTGCCCTTTTTGCAGCATTTTCCATCGGTTTCGCCAACATTTCGGCCGGAATAGCGGCTATTTCTTCACGAATGTTGTCCTTGAGCTCTTCTACGGTCCTTGGCTTGTTAACGTAAACCTTTGACTTCAAATATCCCCACAAGAAGAAGTCAGGCGGCGTCAAATCGGGCGAACGCGGTGGCCAGTCCAAATCACCACTTTTCGACATCAAACGGCCCGGAAACAAATTCTTCAGAAAATCGATTGTTATGCGACTTGTGTGCGGTGGAGCGCCGTCTTGTTGAAACCAGAACTGCCTCATACGCTTTCGACGAATAATTGGCATCACAAAATTGGTCATCATGTCGCGATAACGCTCCTGGTTGATGGTAACAGCATGGCCATTTTCGTTTTGGAAGAAAAACGGCCCAATGACCGTTTTCGCACTAACGCCGCACCAAACTGTGACTTTTTCGTCATGAAGAGGCAATTCTTGAATCTCCTGAGGATTTTCAGTGGCGTAAATACGGCAATTTTGCTTATTGACGGTCCCATTCAATGTGAAATGGGCTTCATCGGACATGAGTTTTGAGTTGAGTTTTGAGTTTTCACAATTGACTTCTTCTGTTGAATGTAAATTTCAACTATTTCAGAGCGCTCGCGTGGCGTGTATTGTTCCATGGTAAAAATCTGCTTGGACTGACGCTTCAAACGCGGTATGTCATTAAGCGATCTGACATCTCTGTCAAAAGTTATGGCGTTGCCAGATGGGTCCGTCGAATATGGGCAACCCTGTATATGTCGACTTATACGTTAAATTGGAGCTATTCACCCTTATCGGGAATAAAATTCCACACGGAATTTGTTCCCTTTTCAATGTGCAATTTAGGGAACAGGGAACAAATTCCGTGTCGAATTTTATTTCCGATAAGGGTGATTAATGTGAACTACCAATGTTGGAAATATCTCTTTCACTTAGAAATAGTGGTTTCGTAACAGTCATTAAACAAATTGGAAAAAAGTAGATTTTTTCAAAGAAATCGTGTGACAAAAAAACATAATAAATAGAAAAAAAATCGAAAAAAATATTTTATTTTATTTTTTAAAAGTTTGCGTCCTAGCGAAGGAAATAACGCCTATTTGAAAATCTATGGATAAATGTAGAAATTATAGCCCTTTTGGTAGAGGTAAGAGAATTTCAAAAAATCTTTTTTTTTTAATTTCTGTTTAAATAACGATTTTATTCATATGATGTACATTTGAGTTTATTTACATGAACAAGTTTCATTAGAAGTAATTGTGAGTTCTTTGTTGACGTTTGTAGATTTCGGAATCGGCTTCTCTAATGAGGAACCAAATATAATCTCCCATCATTCTTTCATCCCAGTGCCCTTGGTAACGCCGCTTGATGGACTTCAATTCTTGGTGAAACCTTTCGCCATGTTCGTCACTTACGTCGCCAAGATTATCGGGGAACAAGTTTAAATGAGAATGCAAGAAATGAATTTTTAAATATAAAAAAAATATTTCTAACCAATTTTTTCATAATTTTTTAATAAATCGTTAATCATTGTTTCATATTGCGGGCGTTTATTGGATCCAAGGAAATTTGAAACTACAAGCTTAAACGACCTCCATGCTGCAATTTCATCCGACGTCAAATATGATTCATAATTCACATCTTTCATCAGTTTCCTTATATTAGGCTCATCAAAAACTCCTTCTTCGATTTTTTGAAAAGAAAGACTTTTAAATAAACTTTTTAAATATGAGAGTGAATTGCCATCTTTCCTTAAGGCTTTTACAAAATTTTTAAAGAGCCCCAGCTTAATGCAGCGGTGGCAAAATATCGGCTATCCCAGGGCATAACATACCAACTACTTTTAAATCGCAACAAATTTTCCAGTCATGTTCAGATTTTATGTATTTTATCAATTTGGCCATTGTTTCGTATGATTCCTTAGCAGCATGAGCATTGGGAATCGACGGTTCCTGATTTTCGTTGTGTAAAAGTACTGCATTCAAACTTTCTTTACTGCTGTCAACAAGTAACCGCCATTCCTTTGAATTGTATGTTTGATTAAGTTCCTCGAACAATCCGGGAATGTCCTTGCAAAAGCATCTGTTATCCACAGTTGTATAAAATTGTTTGTAAGGTATATCACGGACTCTATAATATGATATGTTAACATCTGGGGCCGAAATATTGTACTGTTTCATCCCAGATGCAATTAGTTATGCCTTATCTTTGGTCAGTTCCAAATCTCCCTCTAGATCAATGAGTTGAAACCGAGTTAAAAGCGATGACTTTTGACTCAAACTTGAATCGCTCAGAGTTGAGTACTCTGTTGAACTTGATGATGTTTCCGTAATTAGGCTGTTAGTTATACTTGAACACTTCCTACTCAAACCTATTAACATAGACAAAAATAGCAGTCCGTAACGTGAATGAATGGTTGTCTCCAAATCAATGGCATTCCAAATTGCACGTGAAGTCTAAAATTAAAACGTTTTATTCCACAAACCATTGTAATACATTAATTGTAAAGTACTTACCGCATTCTTCCACTAGTCCATCGAGTAAGATTTACATGGGAGCGCCCCAGTAGGCGAGTTGGTAGCGTACTCGCCTATGAGTTTGGGGGTCGTGGGTTCGATTCCCACCAGAGGCTCTGGTCTGTCGCTGCAAAATTCAGCCATATGGTCTTTGTAACCCGGCCTTTCCCTGGACCTTAAAATTAGAATGAAGATTTACATGGCACGAATTACACAAAATACTAGGTGTCAACGGTTCGTTCATATTTTTAACTCGTATACCAAAATATTACACATATATATCTTCTATTATTTTACTCAACACACGTCGATTTTTTTAATTAGATATTTTCCGCAGATGTAGCAGAAATTGTCGGGATCATTTACACATTGAAAAGTGCTTTGCCTTTTACTCATACTTCGAAATATAACTTTGTAATATTTTTCAGAAAATCGACTTATCTCTTTAAGGCGCTGAATTACACTAATTAATTAATAAGAAATTTCATTCATCAATTCCGGGTTTAAGGCTCATAAGTTGCAGTACCTGTAGCTGACATATAGTTTGCTTCGAAAGTAGACACCCAATATTTTCAAGACTGCCGCGTACTACTTTGTATTGCATACATACAATTTTACTACCTGTATATACGACTGGAATGTCCATGCCCCTAAAAGTCATAACTAAATGGAAACCTCATAAATAAAAAACCACAAATATTGTTGAATGACCCTCTATCTGAGCGGATCTCATCCAATATAGCTCTCACATTGCATATCATGTTTTATGGAGGGTTAAGAACGGCCATAAAACCTCGTCCTCTCTATAATTTTATAATGTCTGACATCAATCCTCATAAAATAAAATGCAAGTGCAATGTCTCTTATATGTCTCTCTCACATATGGCGAATTCAATATAAGCAAAAACATCATTTAAAAACGAAAAAATATGAAACAAGATTTTTTTGAATTTCTCTAACATTTACAAAATGGCTCATAACTATTACATCTATCCATAGATTTTTAGACAGTGTTTTCATCGTTAGCATGCAATCTTTTTAAAAATGTGATAAAATATTTTTTTCGATTTTTTTTTCTATTTTTTATGTTTTTTTTTGTACCAGGAAAAATTGTTTTTTTTTTAAATCATTTTTTTCTCATATTTTTGACGACTGTTACTAAACCAACGATTCCACGTAAAAGCGATATTTTCAGCATATGTAGCCCTCATAATTCCCTTTAATTTGAGGCATAACACGGCTCAATCAGGCTTATAGTAGTTATGGTCCAAATACTGAATGTACTTTCCATGAAAGCTGGAATTTTAAAAAAAATTTACCATAAAAAATTGTTTTAATATTTTTTTCGTGTTTGTGACACCTAATTGCACCAGAAACTGTTATCCACATCCCTTGGACAAAAATTTTGTTGCATAGTGTAATCAGCAGCTGTCGTAGATAAAACTGTGCAACAGTGAAAAAAATACACGGACTTGACAGTATAGGTTCGATTCTACTATCAAAGGGTAGTATAACCCTATACTCGGTTTGGCGAAATTGGTGACCAATTTTGTTTTATGGGCCTCCAAAAATTCTGAAAATCAGTGGGCCCCTCGAAAAAGGTGTCATCAGCTTTTGTCCAACAACTAATTCAGACTTGGTGATACCGCTTAACTATGTTTGGCAATAATGTAGCTAAGAATATGCAGAATAGTTTCTTAAAATTTTTCGCAAAAAAAATTTTTTTTGGTACTTTTTTTTGAAAAAATGATGGAAAAAATATTTTTTTCGCTTATTTCCGCATAACGTCCTGGGACTCGTAATTTTTCACTAACAATGCTTGGCAAAATTGTAGCCAACGTAAATCTGAACAACTTTTGTGAACATATTAATACAATCTGAACGTATCTAGGCACCATAAATATCTCAAAAAACCACATTGTACCCCAAAAATGTAAGTATTTCACTGTTATGTAACAAAAATATATATTTTTGGTATAGGGCATGTACAGCAACTTTATAGAAAATATTAAGGCCAATATTTTTGTGGAACATTTTAACCCTCTAGCTCCCCCACATAACTGTAATTTTTGGCCCCATTTTAACAAATCGTAAACAACACCCCTTAAAATGGGGAGAGATGGGATGTTCTACAAAAATGTTCGCCATAAAATTTTACTATATGTGTCAGAACACACCAAAGCTCAAACCATAACACAAACACCAAAAAAGGTCAAATTCCCAACAGTGTTTGTATGATTCTCATGCATTTCTATGCCATTACATTCAAAAATAAGCAAGTTATAACAATTTTTGTACTTGGCATTTTGGTCCATATCCACTTTTATTTTAATATTTTTTCGTATTTGTATTACATGGACCAGAAAAAGGGTCGGTATGGAAGGACACTAATTTACATATTGTGATCGAAAGAACGTAAAATACTGAGTCAAAAATATAGGGAGATATAAAAATGGAGACATAGAACAAAAATAATAAAATTATTTCCCGACATTCAGAGTTAAATAAATTCACCCTACCAATATCTCAAAAACTAGGCGAGATAGGAAAAAAATGATTGCAGATTCTGAAAGAGCATGCTTGAAACCCGTACTATCAACTTCTAACTCAAAAGACACAAAAATGGCGTATGGACCAAAATAGCATTAAGCCGACGATATATGTGGGCTGTAGCTAGGTTAGGTTAGAGTGGCAGCCGTATTTTTTTTTTACAAGCTCACATAGACCAGTTTAGGTCCCTAGTGTTACCACGGGCTGAAATGCCCCTCATCGAAACCAACCTGTTTGATATATAAATTGATCGATAGTACGAATATCAGTACTGGAAAGATCTGTTAGGCTGCCTAAAAAGGCCGACCCCAGTATGTCCAGTCGTCGTTTACTCAAAGCGGGACAGTCGCAAAGCAAGTGCTCAATGCTCTCCACTTCTTCCTCATCTCCACAGCTTCGGCAGAAGTCATTGGAGTCAATACCCAATCTTTTGGCGTGTTCGCCGATCAAGCAGTGTCCCGTCAGAACCTGTACTAACGTAGACAATCGTTTCCTCTCTAGTGCGAGGAGATATTTTGACCTTCTCAGGTCATACCTTGGCCAGATTTGTCTAGCTACCCTGCAGGTGCCGATTTCTGTCCATCTTTCGTTGGACTGCCTGATTGCCTCTTGCCTAAGCCAAAGCTTGCACGTGGATAGTGGCGCACCAATATATGCAAATTCTTCGAGAATTTGTAATGTCGTCCCTTTCCTAGCAAGTTCATCGGCTTTGCAGTTCCCCGGGATATCCCTATGCCCAGGCACCCATATGAGGTGTATATTAAACTGCTCAGCTATCTCGTTAAGAGATCTGCGGCAGTCGAGGGCTGTTTGTGAATTTAGGGATGTTGCCTCCAGAGAATTGATGGCAGCCTGGCTGTCCGAGTAAATTACAACGCCAGTGTTGGTTACTATGTTGCGACTCAGCCACTTGGCGACTTCCCATATTGCCATTATTTCGGCTTGATAGACACTGCAGGTATCTGGTAGTCTGTGAGCTATATCCAGACTGAGTTCTTCACAGTGTACTCCGAAGCCAACCTTTTCATCAAGCTTCGAACCATCCGTGTAAAAGTGGAGATGGTTTCTATTACCTGGTATTCTGCCAACCCATTCATCTCTGGCGGGAATCATAGTGATGTAATTTCTCTCGAAGGTGTACACAGTTGGTATATAGTCCACTCGGTCGGTTACCATAGCACTACACTTTGATATCCTCATGTGACCATAGTTTTTGTACCTCCACATTGATAGGCAGTTTAATCTTATTGCCGCTTTGGTTGCAACTTCTCTCGCCACAATATTAATCGGCAGTATATGGAGTAGGGCTTGTAGAGACTCGGTCGCTGTAGTCCTTAAGGCTCCGCTTATGCTCAGGCAGGCTGTTCTCTGAACCTTTGTTAGTAGGTTGGTAATGGTTAGTTTGTCAGTTGCCGTCCACCATACCACAATACCGTATAACAGTATTGGACGAACTACTGCTATATATATCCAGTGGACGATTTTAGGAGAGAGTCCCCACCGCGACCCTACAGCCTTTTTGCAGGAATATAAGGCGACGTTGGCCTTCCTTACACGTTCCAATACGTTAAGTCTAAATAACATTTTCCTATCTAGAATTATTCCTAAAAATTTTGCACTTTCAGAAAAGACTAGATCTGTTCCATTTATCCGAGGTGGAGGGTCCACATGTGGGACATTATTCATCCTAGTAAAGAGAACCAATTCTGTCTTGTTGGGGTTAACGCCCAAACCGCTGCTTCTTGCCCATCTAGCCAACTTGTTCAGAGCCACCTGTAGGATGTCTCTGAGGACGTTTACGAATTTGCCACTCACTGCGATTGCCACGTCGTCCGCATATGCCACGACCTTGCAGCCACAACGTTCTAGATCTAGCAGGATTTCATTCACCGCTAGGTTCCAAATTAGTGGAGACAATACTCCTCCTTGCGGGGTCCCTCTGTTTACATACCTTGTTAGAGTTGTGGACCCTAGACATGCTGTTATGCGTCTTCTGGTGAGCAGACTTTGAATTAGTCTAATCAAACTAGTGTTAACTTTTAGATGTGAGAGTGCCGCAATTACCGCATCTGAGTGAATGTTGTTAAAAGCCCCTTCTATGTCAAGAAATGCCACTATGGTGAATTCCTTGAAATGCAGGGACGATTCGATAGTGCTCACAAGTTCGTGCAGGGCTGGGCTGTAGCTAAATCTGAACCAATTTACTTCAAATATGGCAATGTTTGTCCATGGATTATGAAACTCTAACATGCTAAATTTCTAAACGATTGGATGTAAACTACAGCTGCTATAAGGTTAAAGGGCCAAATCGGACGAAAAACAAACAAATAAATCGACTCAGCTGGTGATGCTGAGTCGATCGGTCGATCGGTATACTGTAATATTTCTAGGTGTTATAAACATCTGACATGAAACAAACTTATAATACCCTGTACCACAGTTTGGTGTAGGGTATAAATACGATTACTTTTTGTTTATACAACACTAATTACACTATGCAACAAAATGTTTGTCCAAGGGATGTGGATAACAGTTTCTGGTGCAATTAGGTGTCACAAACACGAAAAAAATATTAAAAAAATTGTATATGGTAAATTTATTACATTTTTAAAAAGCCAGCATGCTAACGAACACTGTCTATTTGAAAAAAATCTATGGATAGATGTAAATGTTATGAGCAATTTTGTAAATGTTGGGGAAATTCAAAAAAATCTTGTTTCATATTTATTCGTATTTAAATGATGTTTTTGCTTATATTGAATTCGCTATATGTGAGAGAGACATATAAGAGACATTGCACTTGCATTTTATTTGATGAGGATTGATGTCAGACACAATAAAATTATAGAGAGGACGAGGTTTTGTGGCCGTTCGTAACCCTCCTACGTCGGAATTACAACGTCTGGTGAGGGAATCCAAACACACAAGTAATGAGTTATTAGCTGGATGTGACGCCAACACCCATCATATCGCTTGAGGTAGTACTAACACCAAAAAAAGGGGACACGCCCTTATCGAATTTTTGAATACAAATGACCTCATAACTCTTAACATAGGAAACACTGCAACCTTTGTTAACAAAATTAGGGAAGAAGTTTTAGATATAACGATATGTTCAGAAAATCTTATTGATGAGATTCATGAGTGGAGGGTTTCGGATGAACACTCCTATTCAGACCACCGTTATATAAGGTTTAAAATTGCACGGCCACCGCTAAATCCCATAAGTTTCCGTAATAAGGCTAAGACCGACTGTACTAAATTCGGAAATCTACTTAGAAATCGATTGGGGCAGCCTACACGCGATTATCTATGTGCAGAAGACATTGATATCAATGTGAAGAAGATTACCGAGGCTCTTGTAAAATCATTCGAAGATAGTTGCCCACTTCTAAGTAAATCTGCCCTTGAGAAACCCTGGATGACAGGACAAATTCGCTCGATTGGCAAAGATGTCCGCAGACTTTACAACTGAGCTCGACGTAAAAAACAGTCAGTATATTGGGACGACTACCACAGAAGACTCAAAAAATACAATAAAATCATTAGATCGGCGAAACGTAACTCCTGGAGGATTTTCTGTGAACAGGTAGACAGCGTTAACAGCATGTCTAAAATGAAAAAGTTCCTCTCAAAAACTCATGTCCAAACCGAAACACTGGTGGATGAAACGGGTAAAAGGATGGAAACTATAGAGGATACCGTAAGGCTCTTGATGAAAACTCACTTTCCGACTGGTAATGCTGGACCCACAGAGGAACAGTTACAGAATGAAAATGTATTGCATCAAGTACCTATTACGGATATAACAGATGGTATGGTTAAAGAAGCGATAAAAAGTTTCTCTACCTTTAAGGCTGCGGGACCGGATGGAATATTTCCAGCACTTCTGCAGAATGAGGTGGATCTGGTATCAACTCATCTGGCTGGAGTGTTCACTGCATGCCTAACCCATTCGTATACCCCAAAAAACTGGCAGGAATCAAGGGTGGTCTTCATACCAAAGCCTGGCAAGGCGAGTTATACGACCCCAAAGGCTTATCGACCCATTAGCCTAAGTTCTTTCCTGTTAAAAACAATGGAGCGAATAATTGATAACATGGTCAAAAGTAAAATAGCTGATGACAGGCTAAAATTCAAACAACACGCCTATGTTAAAGGAAGATCAGTGGAAACAGCTCTGCATGAGGTAGTGCACCACATAGAAGAGTCCTTCAGTAAAGAAATATATACACTTGCTGTTTGCATAGACATTGAGGGCGCATTTAACAATGTACAGACCGATACACTTATCCAGTCCTTAGACGAGTTTCAGGTTGACCGGGCGCTGAAAAACTGGATCAACAATATGCTAAGGAATAGGTGGATTATTTGTGGGTCATATGACGTAAAAATTAGAGACAAGGTAAATCGTGGTATACCTCAAGGGGGCATTTTATCACCTCTTCTATGGGTTACGACGATACACAGTCTCCTAAAAGCCCTCACCAATGAAGGACTTAAACCAGTCTGTTATGCAGACGACGTTGTAATACTTCTAAGGGGCTTTCATCCAAATCTATTATGCAGAAGAGCTGAAGAGGCACTTAACATAGCATATAACTGGGCACAACCAAGGGGATTAAATGTTAACCCAGACAAAACAGAAATATGTCTATTTACAAGGAAAACGAAGATCCCACGTTTTACCCGGCCTCGATTCCTGAATAAAACAATTGCTATAACTAAAAAGGTAAAATACTTGGGGGTAATCTTGGATCAGAAACTGTACTGGAAAGATCATCTTGAAGAAAGAGTTACAAAGGCACACAGATGTTGGTCGTTGTGCAGAAGAGCTATATGTTTAAAATGGAGACTACGTCCAAATATGACTCACTGGCTTTACATGAGCGTGATTAGACCAATAGTCACCTACGCCTGTGTAGTGTGGTGGACATCAATGGACAAGAAGTGCAACGTAATACCTTTGCAAAAAATTCAACGTATGTGCTGTCTAGGCATAAGGGGGGTATTTAGAACTGCACCAACAAAAGCGTTGGAGACTATACTGCACATCCAACCAATAGACATCCGTATAATGTATGAGACAGCCCTCACAGCAAGACGTGTACAAGTGATGGGTGAATGGATAAATCGAGACCACAAGTCGTACCATCAGAAGATTTTAGAATATCTAGTTGGTCACATTCAAATGCCAGAAATCTCGGACCGCATTCCTGAAGTGCGGCTTACTGCTACCTGTGATACGTTTGTGCCAGACAGACGCTCCTGGGAAAATTGAACTTTGGTCCATGTGCCAGTGGGAACCAGCTGCTACACGGATGGGTCCAAGCGAGGAGGAAGGACGGGTCTGGGACTTTTTATTGATGAACCAGAAGTAGAACTTCACTTCCGCCTCCCTGACCATAACACGGTATTTCAAGCAGAAGTTCGAGCAATCACGGAGTGTGTGAACTGGCTCAGTAACACGACAAAGCCTAAATATGCCAACATCTTCACAGATAGCCAAATGGCGATTAAAGCAATAACATCGGAAAGGGTCAAATCCAGAACTGTGTTGGACTGTAAAAGAACGATAAATGATTACTCAGCCTATTGCGTATTTGCTGGGTACCAGGACACAACGGAGTGATTGGAAATGAACGGGCAAACAACTTGGCTTCAAAGGGCAGAGAACTTCGAGTAATAAACTTGGAAAATTGGAAACCTTTCGAAGCCACGAAAAATGAGTTGAAGCACTGGGCAGTGATGGCTCATAAAACTGTGTGGATTAGCGCAACAGTAGGAGCAACTACAAAGATACTGTGGGGTGACCCAAATGAAAAGAAAACAAGAAGTCTTCTGAAACTAAACAAGATCGATATTAGTAAGATGATGAGTGTTCTAACGGGACACTCAAGCTTACAAGCACATCTTCATCGCATAGGACTAGCAGGAAACGACGAATGCAGGGCATGCAGAGAAAACATCGAAACGATGGAACATTTTCTGTGTCACTGGCCGGCTTTCACACATGCAAGATCCCAACATTTCGGGTCCGACATATTACCAGACTTGACTCATCTCAGAGAATATGACTGGAAGATACTGAGAAAATTCGTGTCTGGTACCGATTTTCTGTAACTCGTGAGGTATAAAAAGATCATAAATAAGGAGCGCACAACAGGCCGAACCACTGGCTTAAGTGTATGTCCATGGACATGAGACGTTTAAACGTCTCCTCTCTTCAACCTAACCTAACCTAACATATAAGAGGTATGTTTAATAGAAAATGTGAATTTTGAAATTTCTCGGGCTACGTGCATTCGATTTTTTTATTTTTATGTTGGCACACTTGTCTGGAACATATGTACTTAGTTGAGTTTGTTTGTGAGAGACATAACTGTTAGCCTGTAGAATAAAATAGTTCAGCGAATTTGCATAAAATTTTTTGTAAAAAAATTAATTAAGTGCTTAAAAGCGCTTCAAATGTTGAGAGTGGCATGTGGTGATTGTACTCTGAGTCAGAAGTGGTACAAGCTTTTCAAAAAAGGTCGGGAAGATGTGAATTCGTCCTGATAGATCCATCAAAACCCGATGAAAAGGTTGCGAATTTGAAGAGAAGTTGCAGCACGCTGAAAATATCTATTCTTTACTATATTGTCGCAAACATATTCTGCTTGAAACATACTTATATTAATAGTACATTCCAAATATATAATATGTGACACACACAAATACAAGGTTTTCCAATAAGAGTGATATGATTTTTTTGAAAAAAAACACACTTATTGTAAATGAAATTCAATAGTTTTTTATTTAATGTGAAGTACAATCGATACAATTAAGTTCTAAATAAAACGTCATTCAAATGGCCTCCACGACTTTTTCTAAAGGAACGAATTCGATGAACCCAATTTTCGAGCACTTTTTCCACTAAATCAAGTCGTATGTCATGAATGGCACGTTCAATATTGAATTGTAAAGCTTGAAGAGAGTCTGGTTTATTTCGAAAGACCAATGACTTCAAATAACCCCACAAGAAATAGTCTAAAGGTGTTAAATCATAACTTCTTGAAGGCCATTCAATATCACAATTTCTTGAAATAATCGAATCTCCAAACTTTTCTCGCAACAATTCAATTGTTTCACTTGCTGTGTGGCACGTAGCCACAATCGGTCAATGGAAAAAAGATAGCTTTTAACGAGAGCTAAAATATTGCTTTATTGTATGTCGACTGGAAAGTGTTTTTTTTTTAGATTTTTAAAAAAAATGGACTTAGTATCATTTTCAAATATGAACGGAAAGTTTATTTTTGCTCTAGTTCCTTAACGGTACGTCGGTCAATGGCAAAAAGATAGCTCTTAACGAGAGCTAAAATATTGCTCATGGGTGTCAAGGTCGTAAAAAAATTACTTAGCGCACTAAAAGTTGCAATTAGAGAACGATTATTTTGATAATAAAATTGAATAATTTTTAGACGTTGTTCCTGCGTATATCTTTCCATGATGAATTTGTAAACACTACTGAATACAATGAAAAACAAATGACAGATCATGATAGGAAAACCCGTTATTATATGTTTGGGAGGATGTTGTTTTGAACAAAACCTTGTTTCCATCCTTATATTTTTTATTTGGAACTAATATTTCCGAAACAAAGATTAATTTGTATTTAAGTATTTTGGCAATACCTTAATTTAAAGGCAAGTTTTCAGTTTAATCGTAAGGTTAAAACGTATAATCTTGTGTAAGGATAAATTGCACTGATGAATTGACAAAATGTGATGAATATTTATAAATTAAAGATTAGCGCTTTAAAGCAAAAGTTAATGCTGCTTAGATATTTTTTTACTATAAAAATTTCACGAAATCTAGGAAAAATTTTAACTTAAATTCGATAAAGTCAGCAAAGTTTTAAAAATCTTTTTTAAATAAAATATATATGGAAAACTTCTTGAACAATGACTTTTTTTGTGTGTAAACACATTTTTTATTTGTGAAAGTCAATTCGCTAATATATTTTGTTCTAATATATTTATATATGCGATCCAAAAAATTTTAGATTTTCAAATAAAATTTATTAGTTTAGAAATATATAATATTTATAAATTTTTTGGTTCCAAATATATTTTCTTTCAATTCAAACATCAAAAATGGCGTTTTCTCCGTCGGACGATGTCGATATATCGGTTGGTTCATGCCATAAAATTTTTTCGGAAATTTTGGGCATGAACGTGTGACAGCGAATTTCGTTCCAAAATTACTGAATTATGAACAATAAAATTGTGGCATGTTCGTAATTGTTTGGCCGTAAAGAATATAATTTTCGTAATTGTTTGGCCGAAAAGAATATCGTAATCATGCCTCAACCACCGTATTCAGCTGAATTTGGCCCCCTGCGACTTTTTCCTGTTCCCGAAATTTAAGAGACCCATGAAAGGACGGCGTTTTGCGACGATTGATGAGATAAAAACCGAATCGCCGAACAAGCAAAACACTTCTAACCGTTATGACTCTCACAAACAAACTAAAGTCTGCTAAGAACATCTGTTCGAGACAGGGGTACCAAAATACAAATTAAAAACGCTAATCGAATGCACGTAGCCCTTGAAATTACAAAATTCACCGTTTCTAGTGAACAGACCTCGTATCTGTACACGGGGGAAAAATAGCCATTTTTGATATCTTTGAATAGGAATAAAATATATTTGGAACCAAAATTTGTATATATTCTATATTTCTGAACAACCAGTCGACTGAACAGCTGCACGACATTTCCTTCCACAAAAGTGGTATGCTGTACAGCTTGTCTTCAAACATGTTCTCGACGATTTGTCGTGTGCGATCATCTCAGTATTTTTTACAAGCAGCAAGTCCTCACCGGGGTCATTTACAAGATTATTTCACCCAGTTTGTTCTTAATTATGTGTCATTTATGATAATTTAAATATTTTGCGGCGCAGCTTGTCCCCTGCACGACATTTCCTTCCACAAAAGTGGTATGCTGTACAGCTTGTCTTTAAGCATGTTCTCGACGATTTGTCGTGTGTGATCATCTCAGTATTTTTTACAAGCAGCTAGTCCTCCCCGGGGTCGTTTACAAGATTATTTCACCCTTGCTTGTCCCCAAGAGAATTAAATACATGACTATTTCACCAAACTTGTCCTCAATCATTTGTCATGTGCAATCATCTGAATATTTTTACATGCAGCAAGTCCTCAACTGAGTTAAATAAACGATTATTTCACTAAGATTGTCCTCAAAAATTGTTCACGTATGATAATCTATAAGTATATATTTTTCTGTGCAGCAAGTCCTCTACGGAGTTAAATACACGATATTTTCACCAAGGCTGTCCTCAAGCATTTGTCATGCATGACAATCTAGATATTTTCGTCAATGAAATGTTATGCATGATCATTTGTGTATTTGGTCTTGCAAATGGTCATGACTGGAGTTTTCCCTTGTATTGTCGTTAAAGAAAATTAGGTCCAGCATGAAATGATCTTTGACGACAATGTCATCAAAGGCCAAAAAGCCTACTGGGTATCTATATATATAAGAGAATGTGTGTAGGTCTGTTTGTTTATGGGTTTGTGTGTTTGTTTGTTTGTACCGTACAGACGCCTAAACGGCTGGACCGATCTTATTGAAATTTTCACAGAATGTACATGTGTAGGGGATGGTAAAAATAGGTTACTTGAATTTTCAATATATCAAGTGGGCGTGTCCCCGCCCATATAAGCCATATTTCGAAATGCAGTTATGTCTCACAATTTGTTAGGGAGAGTGCTGTATTATGTGCATATGTATCTGGTGGCAGTCTACGCGTTTAGTCCACAAATGGGCGGGATCGGACCAAAGATCGTTGCCCCGCCCATATAAACCAAATTTTGAAATTGCAATATCTTGCACAATTTTTAGCGAGAGTGCTGTAATTTTGTGTATATGTATGTGGTGGCAGTCTACCGGATTGGTCCAATGGGCGTGGCCCCGCCCATATAAGTCAAATTTTGCATCGGACCAATGGGCGTGGCCCATATAAACCAAATTTGAAATTGGAATATCTTGCAAAAAATTTTCGCGAAAGTGCTGTCATTTTGTGCATGTGTAAATTTAAGCCAGTTAGACGTTATTTTGTATGAAATAAATATATTTCAGCTTTGTTTAAAGAACCAAGCAATAGAGAATTTATTTTAGTGATTTTGAAAATGACCAATTTTTTGTTACAAAATCTCGCTTTTTTGCAAAGGGATTCCCGCTTTTGGACCAAAGACTGCTGGTCACTTTAGCTATGCCGAATCTTTAACTCATATACCTTCCACCATGGATCGCATGTGAATAACTTCGGGTGCAAGTAAACTCACATGTATTACCATATTTCAGCCCGATTTGTCAAAACATGTACCCGTTGTCCGCCTAGAGGGTTCTGGGCACAAATAAACTCAAATAACCAAATTTCAGCTCGATTCGTTGCAATTTGCTGATTTTGTTGCGTTAAAAACCAAATCTAGAGGTACCTTTATAGCGGAGCTATGTATATCAAAACATGGGCCATGACCATTGTTTGTGTGAATGAATCTGGGTTTAATTGTACATATTTTAACAATTTTCAGGCCGATCAGTTGAAATTTGTGGTCTATATGTCAATAAGGAGTCAACTCGGAGAGATGCTATATATGGGGCTATATCTAAAAACGGACCGATATGACCCATTTTCAATTCCAACACACCTGCAGCTATTAGAAGTAATTATATACACCAAGTTTCAATTGCTAGAGCAATTTTGATTTAGTTTTATAGATTGCAGCGTGATTATAGCAGACGGACGAACTGACGGACATGGCAAAATCGACTTACAATTTTAAGACGATTAATTATATATATACTTGCTGGTGTCTCTGCTCAATATTTATAGATGTTACAAACGGAGTGACAAAATGAATGTACCCTCACCATTCTATGGTGGTCGGTATAAAAATCTTTAAAATAAAGTCATTTGTATATACGATAATGGCATTATAGACAATTTTGTTTTAAATTCAATATGGAAATATTTTTGACATGAAAATGTATATAATTATAAACATTTGTCCTTAGATCAATGTTATTTTTAATAACTCAAAGAAATATCGCTTAATATCAGAGCGAACTATATATCTATTTCATACACATCAACTTTTCCGAATTCACTACAAAATGATATATATAAAGATATCTGAGAAAGTGGGTCTTAGTTTTGAAATTTTCATAACAAATTTTGTAATTTGGAGAAGTGTGGCAACAATACTAACGAAAAGTTTTGACTCATTCTTATTTCGATAGTATGTATTTCCTTTAAGATGAATACAACTTTTTTAAATAACTTTTTTATAAATAACCAAATACGACATATAAATAACCAAATAAGACATTATAAGTGTAAAGAACATTTAGCGGTTGAACTACAAAAATATTAGGTGCATTTCGAGATATTAAAATCCTTTTTCCATTTCGAATTTCTTTTGACAAGGACACGATTTTTTTATATATTTACTTTTGAAGTACAAGACTGCGCAGTTACAATGACATCAAACTCATTGAAATCGGATGACGCGTTCCTAACTTATACTTTGTTGAATTCAGTATCCTTTAAGAAAAAAGTAGAGATTCGACCATCTTTCGGACGCTGTAAAACAAGAAACATAACGGGCTAAATATAGGCATCATAAAAATTGTACACACTAGGAGATACCGTGTACAAAATTGCATCGAAATTGAAATGGGTCACGTTAAAAAGTGGGTCGACTGCCGTTGGAATTACCCAAATACAGAATGTAAATAACGATTAGATGGCAAATTGGAATAAACACAGATATGGGAGCTATATTTAAATCTTTACTGATATTTTAAAATGGGCACTGTTTGTGATGGGTTTTAAATATTTCGTTGGGTTTAATTTCATACACATCAGTTAAAAACGTGGCTTCTATAGGGCTTAGATGTCAAATCGGAGGTATATCGGTATATATGGAAGCTATTCGCATATCGATATCCGAACCGATTTTTAACAAATGCAATAGGCGTCGTCCCAGACGTGAATGAGTGCGTTTCGTCAAATTTCGCCAATATCGGAGTAAAACTGTGACATGTACTCCGCCGTTTTTTAACCAGACACTCGAAGTATTTGAGTTATTATAACATCATTATATTTTCAAATGTAAATCCAACAATTCCTAAACAAACTCGAAAATCCCCCAAAAGAGTTTTAAGTTTTTCCCATAAATTTACAATACTGGCTTTCATGGCTCTAAATTCCTTTTTCAGTTTACCTTCTAACTCCTTATTACTACATTTAAAAATGGTAAGGATTCTAGCTTTGCTATAAGATAAAATGTGTAAAAAATGGTGTAAGTTGAAGAAGCATGGAAACTTGTTAACACTTTTGACCCGTTCTTTTTTCGATAACATTCTGCAGGACGTTCCCTTTCAGAGGAATATAAGAAACGTCTGATTAAGAAACAGCGGAATTATTTCCCTTTTTAATTAATCCCACTGTGCGCTCCAATTAAAAATTAATTTGTTTGTTTGCGAGAAGATTTGTACCGTTATGTGACGAACAATCAAATTTACGTTATTGAAATGTCATTGAAAAGGTCGTTATATTCGAATTTTTTGTTTTCAATATTTTGTAGAAAATATCTGATGACATATTTTGTACTCGTATTAGTAAAAACTTTGGCATGTTGGGAACCTCCATCGATTATGTTTTGCAAATTAAATTTTTAAAAAGTTGGTAACATTTTGCCAAAAACGTGAAAATATAAAAATTGCATTAAAAGTATTTACATAATCCTATTTGTTTTAGCAATTTTATTCATATTGGCAGAAATGTTCTTATGATATCCACAGTTTTTAAAATTTCGAACTGTTTGCAGTCAGATTTTATATTAACAGCTGTATAATTTAAGTTAATTTTCTTCAAAATATATAAGTAATGCATACGAAAAACAAAACACAACATTTTAAATTTTAAATTCAAGCCCAGGCTGATTTTAGTATTTCCTTACTTTTTTATTATAGAATATGAATTACTGTACTCCGTCCGATTATTTTAAATAGCATTTGTAAAAGCAAATTGTTACTTATGCATAGTTAAAAATGTCCCAAGAATATTTGCTTAAATCACATAATTTCTATTTAAATATTTTCAATTTGATTCCTATAATTTGAAAGAATGTACATAAACGTTGTAATTTTCCATGAATCCATAAGGCCTGGTGTGATAGAATATTTAAGAAACAATGTATAGAACTTTAAGAAATGTTATACGAAATTCTTTAAATACCAAACCAACATTCCGCCACGTCAAAGATTGTGATGAAGTCATAAAACAAACAAATCGCCCAGAAGTTATGATGAAAGTTTTATTCAGGCAATAAAGCATAATGCACAGCAAAATATGGGAAGTATGTACAAGTGTGTTATTAACAACATGAACACAATGGAAATAAATCACACGGAACAAGGGGCGAACATTCAATAAATGACCTTACATTAAGAACTCATGGGAGTGCGGGTCGAAAAAAACTTTTCAAAATAAATCACTAAATCAGGCCTGCAAAATTATTGAGATTAAAGGCAACCGGGTTAACATTTACATTGAAATGTAATTCATACTTCACCTGCAAAATGTGGGCTACCAAATTTGCAGTAGCTTATTTGCTAATGGCAGCATTGTTTAGACTCTCTCAATCAATGCACACTTTTATTCTTGAGCAATGGAAACAAGCAATTATTCCACCGATAAAAACACACAAAAAAAAACAAATTGTAAAGTACATATTTTGAATGAACTAAAGGCCTTTAATTTCTTCATTGGTATGCTAAAAGAATTAAACTTACATATATATTAAAGGGTCTGTTAAAAACGAAAACTTGGGAAAGTATAATCGGAGATTGTTAACCCTTTCATACCCAATGTTTTCTATAGGTGTCAGAATTTGTATACCCTCCACCATAGGATGGGTGGTATTTTCATTTTGTCACTCCGTTTGTAACACCTTTAAATATTGATCTGAGACCCCATAAAGTATATATATATTCTTAATCGTCGTCAAATTCTAAGACGATTTAGCCATGTCCGTCCGTCCGCTACAGTCCGTATTAATAGAGCTAGGTTGATCAAATGTGGTAGAAATATTTGTTATAGTTGCAGGTTGTTTGGGATTGCAAATGGGCCATATCTGACAATGTTTCGATATAGCTCCCTTATAGAGGTCGCTCCAAAATACGGGTTTTGAGCCATAGATACCACATTTTTAAAGCAATTTAGCAGAAACTTTGCAGTTTGCATTCTATTTTGACAAGAATTCATCACAGCAAAAATTTTACAAATCGGTTCATATTTTGTTATAGTCATCCTATAGAGGTCGCTCCAAAATATATGTACTTAAGCCATAAATACCATATTTTCTAAGCATTTTAACTGAATCTTTGCAGCTTGTATTTAATTAAGACAAGTATTCATCGCAGTAAAAGTTTTTTAAATCAGTTCATATTTTGTTATAGTCCACCTATAGATGTCACTCCCAACATTTTCTAATAAATTAAACAGAATCTTTGCAGTTTGTATTCTATTTTGGCAAGAATTTATCTCAATAAATTTTATACAAATCAGTTTTTTATTGTTGTGGTCCCCGTGTAAATCTTGTTCTCAAATATGCTAATGCAGGCCATAAATATCACATTTTTCAGCGTTCGTTTATATACCCTACACCACACTGTGGTCCAGGGTATTATGAGTTTGTGCATTTGTTTGTAACACCCAGAAGGAGAAGAGATAGATCGTTTATTATACCGATCGACTTGGAATGACTTCCTTAGTCGATTTAACCATGTCCGTCTGTCTGTAGATGTATCGTTGTAATCAAAGTGCAGGTCATATTTATGGTCCGATTGTGATGAAATTAAGATCAGTGCTCTTTTTTGGCCCAAGGACGATCCCTATTGAAATCAGTCAAAATCGGTTCAGATTTAGATATAGCCTCCATATATATTTTCCACCCGATTTGACATGTAAGCGCTGTAAAAACCGTATTTTATAACCGATCAGTACGAAATTCGGGAGAGAAAGTTTTCTTATTACAAGTATGAATATATATGAACATTCTTATCGCAATGCCCGTTTTCGCATTGTTAGGGAGGTGTAGGGTATTATATATACTCTGCCTCGCCCTTTCTGTCTTTCCTTACTGGTTTTTTAATAATTTGCTTAAACCAAAAGGATCGTTTCATGATTTGCTCCATATCCAAAGATTTTTCTAGTAATAGAACTGAATGCAATCCATGGTGGAGGGTATATAAGATTCGGCATGACGGAACTTAACTTTTTACGAATTAAATTTTTGTCTAAAAAGTTTATAAAAAGTTGCTAAAAGATAAAATAAGGAAAAAGATGAAAAAATATTTGGATTTTACGAAATTTTTAATTTCTCTTCAACGGCTGAACCGATTTCTACAATATTTACGTCGTTTAAAAATAACACATTGGGCCTTTTCCTTGTTGATTTTCATTAAATTATAAAAAAAGTGAGATTTTTTTTTAAAACTTTAACTTAAATAAAATTGCAAACTCCAAATTTAAACAGAATATGCACAAGACTTTCGCGAATCTAAAATAGTAATTGGATTTTTTAAGGACTCAATATTTGTAAAAGTTATGGGCGAAATTCTAAGGCAGGTCTGGCAATTTTTGATATTTTTCTTCTAAAAATTTGAAAAATCATTGTAAGAATTGGTTCATCCATTCAAGAATCAAAATTGGTTCATCCATTCAAGAGCAATTAAAAATTTCGCAAAACCGAAAAATATTTTTTTAAATTTAATTTAATTTTTTAAATTTCAAATCCCCATAAAATTTTGGAAAATGTTATGAAATAAATGAGTGAGATCTTATTTTAACAATTCGGTTGACACATGAATCAGTTGTGAAATTACCTGTAAGATAAGTAAGATAAGAAAAGCAAACAACCTATCCAAGAGCATCTCCAGTAATTCATCACCGGATGTAACCCATTTGGCTTCAGATGTTTTGATGTACCCTACCGAAAATTATTTTTTTTATAGGTGTAACGGAAAATAAAGAAGCAGTTAATCTGTTTTTGGTTCTTAATCTATGTAAATACATAAAGATAATTTGTTATGGATTATAGTTTATAGTAATGCTTTTAGTTTAGGATAAAGTAAAGTTCGGCAATGCCTAATCTTATATACCCACCACCTTGCATGTGAATGTTTTCAGGTAAATATAAACCCATATTACCACATTTCACGTGTATTTGGTGCTTTACGAAGTAAAATCAAGAGGGGGCTGAATTGATTTGAAACAAATTTTATTGCGACTTTTAATTTTAAGTTATAAGGTTTAACTCGAAATCAATGAAAAATTAGAAATGAAATTCGAAAAATCCGCAATGGTTTAAAAACCTGATTAAATAAAATATATTTGGAGAAATTCCTATACAATAATTTTATTTGTATATAAACAAGTATCTTATTTGAGAAAAATAGTTTGTAAATATATTTTATTTTAATATATTATATGTGTTCCAAATAATAAAATATAATAAAATTTATTTGCTTAGAAATATATAATATTTAACAATTTGTGTTCCAAATATACTTTTTACGATTCAAACATATCCAAAAAGGCTATTTTGCCCCGTGTACATATTTTCCATATTTTAAGTTGATAGCTTTGACAAAAATATTCATCGCGATAAAGTACACGGGGTTTCCTTTCAATATATTTATGAAAAATCATAAGTTTCATAACATCGCAGGTTGTGTCAGGTGTCAGTTAGCTTTTAGATAAAAACCAGTCTCAAAAGGAATATACTTTGCTAAAAGTATAAAATGTACAAACATGTTGTATTACCTTGAAATCAGCTTAAGAACGTTGTAAAGGACACATAGTAATTTTTCGTGAGGTATACGAGTATTATGTAAAAGACAACTAAAAGGTCGACGATTTTTATGAATCTTGACATATGATAGCTTCGTTTGTTAGGTTAGGTTAGGTTAGGTTGAAGAGAGGAGACGTTTAAACGTCTCATGTCCATGGACATACACTTAAGCCAGTGGTTCGGCCTGTTGTGCGCTCCTTATGTATGATCTTTTTATACCTCACGAGTTACAGAAAATCGGTACTAGACACGAATTTTCTCAGTATCTTCCAGTCATATTCTCTGAGATGAGTCAAGTCTGGTAATATGTCGGACCCGAAATGTTGGGATCTTGCATGTGTGAAAGCCGGGCAGTGACACAGAAAATATTCCATCGTTTCGATGTTTTCTCTGCATGCCCTGCATTCGTCGTTTCCTGCTAGTCCTATGCGATGAAGATGTGCTTGTAAGCTTGAGTGTCCCGTTAGAACACTCATCATCTTACTAATATCGATCTTGTTTAGTTTCAGAAGACTTCTTGTTTTCTTTTCATTTGGGTCACCCCGCAGTATCTTTGTAGTTGCTCCTACTGCTGCGCTATTCCACACAGTTTTATGAGCCATCACTGCCCAGTGCTTCAACTCATTTTTCGTGGCTTCGAAAGGTTTCCAATTTTTCAAGTTTATTACTCGAAGTTCTCTGCCCTTTGAAGCCAAGTTGTTTGCCCGTTCATTTCCAATCACTCCGTTGTGTCCTGGTACCCAGCAAATACGCAATTGACCATGGGCTGAGTAATCATTTATCGTTCTTTTACAGTCCAACACAGTTCTGGATTTGACCCTTTCCGATGTTATTGCTTGAATCGCCATTTGGCTATCTGTGAAGATGTTGGCATATTTAGGCTTTGTCGTGTTACTGAGCCAGTTCTCACACTCCGTGATTGCTCGAACTTCTGCTTGAAATACCGTGTTATGGTCAGGGAGGCGGAAGTGAAGTTCGACTTCTGGTTCATCAATAAAAAGTCCCAGACCCGTCCTTCCTCCTCGCTTGGACCCATCCGTGTAGCAGCTGGTTCCCACTGGCACATGGGCCAAAGTTCCATTTTCCCAGGAGCGTCTGTCTGGCACAAACGTATCACAGGTAGCTGTAAGCCGCACTTCAGGAATGCGGTCCGAGATTTCTGGCGTATGAATGTGACCAACTAGATTTTCTAGAATCTTCTGATGGTTCGACTTGTGGTCTCGATTTATCCATTCACCTTTTTAGTTATAGCAATTGTCTTATTCAGGAATCGAGGCGGGGTAAAACGTGGGATCTTCGTTTTCCTTGTAAATAGGCATATTTCTGTTTTGTCTGGGTTAACATTTAATCCCCTTGGTTGTGCCCAGTTATATGCTATGTTAAGTGCCTCTTCAGCTCTTCTGCATAATAGATTTGGATGAAAGCCCCTTAGAAGTATTACAACGTCGTCTGCATAACAGACTGGTTTAAGTCCTTCATTGGTGAGGGCTTTTAGGAGACTGTGTATCGTCGTAACCCATAGAAGAGGCGATAAAATGCTTCGTTTGTATATCATTAATAAAAGGGGGTGAAAAATAACTACTCTTCTGTTTTCCCAGCAAACTTATGTTTTTGTTCAAAAGGTATACATATATGGGCTTTTTCAAATCAAGACTAATCGATAGCATTCAAAGATGGTCCATGGGTTAGGACGGAGCTATGGACCATTAATGAAAGCTTAAATTTCTAAATCTTCAAATCTTTAAATTTCAAATCTTAAGTCCCGTCCACTCGGGCAGTCTACAAACCAATATATATGTGCCACAAACCTCAATAGATGTCACAAAATCGGAAAAATTAAGCAAGTTAATTAGTTCCAAGATAAGTACTACAATTTTAATAAAAAATATTTTTTTTTGTGCTGAGTACCTTGGACCAGGGACGTATTCAGGATTTTGGTTGGGGGGGCAACATTTTTTTCCATAACAAAGATAAACAATTAAAAAATTGCGTTTATTGTATAGGTATTGGAAGTTAAGTTCCTTAGTTTTTTATTTGAATTTTATTCCTAAATATAAATGTGTACTTTAGCACGAGATCAGTAAAAGGGTAAAAACGCTTAAGAACATGTCCTCATCACAAACTGAAATAGCATCTAATGCATTTGATGGCTTATCATTCTTCTGCTTCCAATAATCAATCCATATATGTACTTATTTCAGCTAAAACAGATTTTGCTGAATCTTTTAAATCGTTTTTGTAAAAAAGTGTGACTTCTTCGAAATCTTCCTTTATTAGATTTACAACTCGTATCGGAACGATATTAAACAGACTTGTAATTATAGCTTCATGTTCACAAAATCTATTATTTAAATGTGATATTACTTCGTCCAGATATGGTATGAATAATGTTGTCCTAAAATACGTCTTGACATCTGAACCAGGAATATTAGCCCTATACTTTTGAGTGCCTACTCTTCTAGGTAGTGCAGCTTCTATTCCAAAACTTCTTGCAGGTTGTGCGGATTCTTCAAACAGTTTATCAAACTCCGCATCTGAATTTCTACGCATGTCACTTAATTTAGTCGTTGCCAATTTTATGATATCGTAAGCCTTTATTATATCTAGGTTAATCGTTTGCAAATACCGTGATAAGTTCTGTGTAATGGCCAAAACCGTACTACTTATTACCACACCCAATATAAAGTCAAATTCCCAGCAAAATTTCTCATTACCAAATAATCCGACGAGTAGGCAAAGTTCGATAATGGTAAGTACTTATTATTTAGCCACTTTTCTCATTATTTTAACATGGGTATGTCATTGGAGGGAAGTACTTCCCAAAAGCATACAATAAAGTAGCATAATAAGTACTTATTTGTAGCATAGGCATACCACATAAATATGTGCTTATGTTTTCACGATTTTAAGTACTTGAATAATGCATTACCAATAAGTTACAAAATACGTAGTAGATATGGTAGATATGTAGAGATGGGCATTGAAAGTAATTTTGTGCATATTGTCGCGCTATTTCGAATTTCTGAACCCAAACCACCATGTGAAAAATTCTTCAATGGTCTATCATCATACGATATACGTAAATATTTTTGGTATTTTCATTCAATTTGCACGTATTTTTGGAAAACTTGTTAAAAATAAATAAATCTTCTACAATAACCCACATATAGCCAAAATTGCATTATACTAAAATTTGCCAAAAATTATTTTGATAAAAAAATCACTTATTTCTGTTATTATTGGTAAGTCATTATTAATAAGCCGAAAGTAATTCAGCGAATAATGAGATGTAATTATTTGGTAATGCAGGGAATAATGACAGGTACTTACCAAGATTTTGCTGGGTTTACATACACGGTTGTGCAAACTCATTCCATCACTGCAACCTACATGTTAAAAAGGTAGATAGATAAGAAATCATAAATGTAATTTTAACTTAATTTTCGCCATATCTGGTTATCATAAATATAAAGTCAACCAATATTACACCGGTCGACAAAAATAAAATTTTTTCTTGGGTTTCTGTTTTAATGCATAGATTCTGATTCTAGACGTCAAAAAACGTCAAAATCTCCGATAAGAAAGTTTTAAAGTTAAAACCTCGATTTTCTTCGGAATGGGCTCGTTTAATTCATGACCGAACAGACTTTACGATAAAATCATAAATATATAACATTTGTTCATTTTTAGATTGTTTTATGGGAGTTTTATTCTAAAAATATTAAAATTTTATCAAAAAATCACATTTTTTTGCAATATTTTGTAATACTCGTATATCGTCGAAATCGCTGAACGGATGCAAAATGGTATTATATGAAGTTGAAGGCTACTTAATATTTAATTCTTTAAAACTTTCCTTAACCAAATCGGATAAATGGTTCTCGAGTTATGCCACTATATGTGGTTCAACCACTAATTTATTTCCATATCACAGCTTATCGCGAGAATTTAAAGGCTAAGAAAAAAGAGAGGTTGAACCACATATTATGGCATAACTAGAGAACCATTCATCCGAATTGGTTCAGGTAAGCTTTACAAACTTCAGAATTAAGTAGCCTTCAACTTCGCACAATACAATTTTCGACGATATCTTACAAAGTATTGCAAAAAATCATATTTTTTGAGAAAATTTTAATAATTTTTAAATAAAAGCCTCATAAAAACATCTAGAAACGCATAATTGTCATATTTTTGTGATTTTATCGTAAACTCTGAAAGGTTATGAATAAATTGAGACCATTCCGAAGAAAATCGATGCATAATTTAAAAAGTTTTAGCGAGGAAACCATGCACTTTTCTTATTTTTAGTTGTTATTTCTTTTACTGTTACCATTTTTTACCATATTGTTTTTTTTAACGGCCTTTCAAATATTTTTCGTGTTTTTTTGAGTGATTTTGAAAATTGTAAACAGTTTATAACCCTCTGTATACGTCCCTGCCTTGGACGCAAATCCGTTGAGGCCCTATGCTCCTTATAGGAACAAAAAAGCATATTTATGAACAACATTTGCAATGTTTTTATTTTCCCAAATATTTTTTTTATTTATTTAGTTATTAATTTACTTTTTATTTTAATTTGAAAAACATCTTTGTGGCTTGTCTTTCTTCTAAAACTTGGATTTTGTGGAATAATACAATCATACATATCTTTAACAATATGTCCGGTAGTATCGATACTGTCGATAGTGTTGACAAAAATATCGAAACTATCGAATGGGGCGACTATAGATAGTTTGACAGCTCTAGTATAAACAGATAAGTAGCATATCAGATGTTTAAAAACGTTAAAATTACTCGTAATATGGTTGTTTACTTATAAACTAAAATTCGCTCCCTAATTGGCATTTGCAATGCATGGACATTTGCAAAATTCGCATCTCTGTCAGACAACCTCAAAAATTTTATATTTTGAGTTATGTCACTCTTGAAGTGTATGAGCGATATGTGATCCATTGTGATTCCTCATGTCTCTTCTTCTCCAAAGTCAATTGAGACTATAGCTCCTCGCCGATGCCTTGATGAATATTAAAACTCTAATTGGATCAAATACTTTATATATCAATTCCTTTTGTTCCTATAAGGAGCGTAGGGCCTCAACTATTGCATTCCATTCCTTTTGTCTGCTGGTGCGCACAATAACTCTCGAAAGGAGTAACCGATTGACTTCAAATTTGGTATGTGGTAATATTTTTTTCTATCTCCACCTAAGTTCGAAATGGGCCATATTGGTCCACTCCTTCTAGTACCTCTCCCACAAAGGGTTAATATTAAGTGAATTATCGATTTTTTAAAAACTTCTATACTACTTATTTTAATCCTCTGAAATTCTACACATAATAATACAGGGTTTTTCGGTGTTATTTTGAATCACCCGTTATTTCGGTAGCTGTCACTTTTGAAGCTTTTATTCTTTGACATTTGACAAGTAAAAACTACGCTATTACTACAATGGAATGATACACGATTCAACAACGCACTGAAATTATTAAAATTCACTCCAAAAATTGTGAAAATCTTGCAGTCACAGTTCGCAAAACTAAAGCATTTTTGGGTCGTCGTGAAGCACCTTGTCGGACCGCAACACAGAAATTGGTGGAAAAATTCGAGCTATTGGGTCAAGTAAGTGACGTGAAGAATAAAACCCGTGCACGTCGCTCAAGAACAACTGAGAATATTGCTGCTGTAGCCCAAAGTGTTGAAGAAACCCCAGGTTTGTCCATTCCTCGTAGTTCTTTGGAATTGAGCATTCCACAAACGTCATTACACCGTATCTTGCATAAAGACTTGAGTCTTAAGGATTATAAAGTTCAGTTAACACAAGAACTCAAGCCGGCCAATCATCAACAACGTCATGTATTTGCTGATTGGGTCCTTGAAATGCATGAAAATGATCCGGAATTCCATCGAAAAATCATCTTGACTGATGAGGCCCATTTCCACCTCGGTGGCCTTCGGTAGCTTAGTGGTTAGTGCGTTAGACTTGGATCCCGAAGGTGCTGGGTTCAACTCCCAGCCATGGCACCGGAAAAATTTAATATCAACATTTCATGTTTTCATCATAACTTGAGTTTCTGCAGCTAAACATAACTCACCGGGCGCACTACCACTACAACAACATCTGATCACACAAGTCAACAGGGAAGCTAAAAATAGACATAACACCATGACGACTATTAACAGATATGCAGCGCTTCTAGTGGAGAATAGAAATGGCAACACTCAAAATAACATCCATTCCCTGATATTAACAGACGAATGTTAATTTACTACCGGACAACATTGAGTGGATGAAAAAAACATAAGGTTCCCGCGATAATCGGATATATGCCGGAACGAAGTCTGTAATAGAAATAGACTTAAGGATTATCAACTCAGCGTCTCCAAGCTGCTACAACAACAACAACAACAACAACCTCGGTGGCTACGTCAACAAGCAAAATTGTCGCATCTGGGGCTCGGAAAACCCAAGAGTTATTGTTGAGAAGCCTCTCCATCCTCAACGTGTGACTGTTTGGTGCTGTTTATGGTCCGGCGGGGTCATTGGACCTTACTTTTTCGAAAATGAGGTTGGATCAACAGTTGCGGTGAATGGATTGCGCTATCGTGAGATGATTAATGATTTTTTATGGTCGGTGTTATGTGCCGAAAATGTGATCTGTTACGGGAAAAGATTCCGGACCGTGTTATCTCTCGAAGAGGTGATCACAATTGGCCACCGAGATCTTGTGATTTAACACCTTGCGACTTCTTCCTTAGGGGCCACGTGAAATATAAGGTCTACGCCAACAGCCCAGAGTCGATTGAAGACCTCAGATAGAATTCGTGAGGCTATCGAGGACATAGGGCAGCCACTTTGCGATTTGGTTATGGAAAATTTCATGAGAAGGATATGGTCCTGTAAGCGTGGTCGTGGTGGTCATTTGGCTGATGTTGTTTTTCATTATTAACGACATACCTTCCTCTTTGTTATGAAATAAACATCCGATCACTTATCTCAAAAAATAGGATTTTTCTTTGAATACCAAAATAACACCTCTTGTTGGAAAACCCTTTGGTTTATTAGTAACTATCACCTCGAGAAAAATGGCCGAAGTTGACGCGCCCCTTTTGGTATCTCCCACACAAATGGACCATTATGCGCCAAAAGTTAACTGTTTATAAAAATAATATCACTTCATGCAAATACTTGAAATTTTGTACAGTGTAATGCTTTTATAGTACCTATAGACCAGTGAAAAGTGGGCGTAATTAGCACGCCCCTTTTGGTATCTCCCATACAAATGTACCATTTTATACAAAAAGTTAAGAGCTTATAGCGTGAGTACCAAAGCACGAAAATAAAACAACATTTTGCACAGTGTAATATTTTTAAAGTACATATTTAGGTTTTAGGTTAGGGTGGCAGCCGTTTTCTCATAGACCAGTTTAGGTCCCTAGTGGTACCACGGGCTAAAATGCCCTTCATCGAAACCAACCTGTTTGATATAAAAATGTATCGATAGCACGAATATTGGTACTGGAAGTATCTGTTAGGCTGCCTAGAAAGGCCGACCCCAGTAGGTCTAGTCGTCGTTTACTCAAAGCAGGACAATCGCATAGCAAGTGATCAATGCTCTCTACTTCTTCCTCATCTCCACAGCTTCTGCAGAAGTCATTGAAGTTAATACCCAATCTTTTGGCGTGTTCGCCGATCAGGCAGTGTCCCGTCAGAACTGATACTAACGTAGACAATCTTTTCCTTTCTAGTGCGAGGAGATATTTTGACCTTCTCAGGTCATACCTTGGCCAGATTTGTCTAGCTACCCTACAGGTGCCGATTTGTGTCCATCTATCGTTGGACTACCTGATTGCCTCTTGCCTAAGCCAAAGTTTGCACGTGGATAGTGGCGCACCAATATATGCAAATTCTTCGAGAATTTGTAAAGTCGTCCCTTTCCTAGCAAGTTCATCGGCTTTGCAGTTCCCCGGGATATCCCTATGCCCATCTGCCATCTCGTTAAGAGATCTGCGGCAGTCGAGGGCTATTTGTGAATTTAGGGATGTGGCCTCCAGAGAATTGATGGCAGCCTGGATTTCCGAGTAAATGACAACGCCAGTGTTGGTAACTATGTTCCGACTCAGCCACTTGGCGACTTAACATATTGCCATTATTTCGGCTTGATAGACACTGCAGGTATCTGGTAGTCTGTGAGCTATATCCAAATTAAGTTCTTCACAGTGTACTCCCAAGCCAACCTTTATATGCATACCAATCATTAAAGGCTCCAGTATATTTCGCCTTGTTGAATAGCTTGTTACAGGTCTTTTTCCTTGCCGTTAGCTCAGAAGTCCACCATTGAGGTTTAGTTTTACCCTTGTACCTTGTTTTTAGACAGGCTTCTTCAAGGGAACTATTGAATGATGTGGTGATATGCTCGACCAGATTATCCAGACCGGCTTTGTCAATCGGTTCATAAAGAAGTTTAGAGTTGAGGACCTTTTTAAAATTCTATATAATGGTGGTCGTCCAGTACATTCCACCCAATAATTTTGTCTGACACCCGGTCAGTAGAAAACGTTACGTCTAGTACTTCTTGTCTGCCTTTAATTGTAAAGGTCGGTTTATTGCCAATGTTACAAATAGTTAGGTTGGTAGTTAGAATAAAGTCAAGAAGCGAATCACCCCTATTGTTTATATCTGTACTACCCCAGATAGTATGATGAGCGTGATGGAGGTTAATCTGTAGAATTCTTACCATCATTGGTAATCGACAGATTGACATCCACCCCGACAAGGTTGTTATCGAACTCTTCGTCCGTATCATCGGGGAGCATGTCCCCGCCAGTTGCGTCAAAGAGTCCGGAGACTTCCCTCAGTATCCGAAGTAGTGTTTTCATCCTCAGAGAATGACGTTACAGATCTTCTGTTAGAGTCACCAGAAATAATGGTCGTGTGGACCTCCGCACTTCCAGAAAGCCTTGTATCAACCACGGTCGACGACTCGCCTTCCGCTGTGGGAGCTATATCCTGCTTGTATACCTTCAAGACTATAGTCTTGGACCATATTGCAGGGTAGCACTTGTACTTTGTATATGGGAGGTGGATTCAGCGTTAAGGATCAAATTGACCTGTCGCTTTTTACCATCCGCCTCACCCACCTTGCTAATTCTCCAATTATGGGTCGGCAGACCAGTATTGGAATCTTTTATTATCCCTAATATGTCATCCGAGCTGGAGTGCTCTTCTGTAACCCAGGTGATGGCTCTAGTAGAGTTGGGTCGTTCCGGAACGAACTCGTTCAATTGAACGATTCCCTTGAAGGAACGATTGGAACTGGTTCCTGCTATCTTGTTCTTTTAGTTCCATCGTTCACTTCGGATCTTTTGCTGATATGCATCTTTCGTTCATTCGCTCGTTCATTTTACCATTCTTCTCTTTTGAACAGCTTTTTAATTGTTGCCAAATTTACCGAACAATTATGTCTCTAGTGCCATCACACTAAATTGTTACAAAATTAAATGCTGGTGTCGTTGGGAGCTATTAATTTTTTACCTTCATTAGACTTTTTCACAGGGGTGCACAGAATTGCCACATTACATACACATCACATAAAATCAGCAGAACATAAATAAATTAAAAATATATTTTAAATTTCCTTGTCTGGCAAAATTGTTTTTATGACGTTCATAAAAGAAGTCTGAACGAGTAAACAAACAGCTGTTGTGATGTTTGACCGAATGAATGTCATTTGAACGAAGGAGCCAAAAGGAACGATGGAACGAAAAGACTGAACGAGTTCCTTTACCGGAACGGAACGAAAAGGACCGGTCCGTTCAGTGAACGATAATGCCCAACACTAGGCTCTAGTGTGACTAGGGATGGTGTTTTTTTCCACAACATCCAACTGGGCACCCGGCCACACCACACCCGCTCGACTCAGAGCAGCCTTATACAGACCTACTGATCTGACATCACCGAAATATAAGAGCTTTACTCTCCCCTGATGCCATCCTGCATCGTTGCAGGCTGGTGGTTTGCCCGGCATTTCTCTTCGGATATCGAGGTAATCGAGGTGATGAAATTAGGGCCTCTTGCCTTTTTTTAAGGCAGGGGTTCATCAGGTTCTTCTGATTCTTTTGACTTTATTAGCCGTTAACACAGCTGAATTTGTGGCTCTTTCAGCCGGCTGATTGGCCTTAGAAGCATCTATGACGCCTTTAGCCCAGGTAAGTGACTCTTTTTGTTTTTCTGTAAGAGCCCAAACCTCAATAGCCTCCAATTTCGTCAAAACTCTGAGCACTATCCGGTGCACATTGTGCTTCAACTTTGACGGTCGGACATGACGTTTTCCCCTCACCGTACCACTTGTTGTGAGTGCTGGTGTGTGGTCCGTTTTGGCCAAGACCAACGGACGGACAGTCGGGCGATTGGGGAACCCCGATCCACCGTAATAGGTACTACTATGTGGGCCTTCCAGACTTTGTACTGATTTTTATTTGCGGTTGCGTAATAGGTTTCAACTATCCGCTCTGTGATAAACACGTCCGTTCACTACGACAGATCAGCAACGTCTTCTTGATACCAAGTTTCCTAGTCTTGATACCAAGTTTCCTAGTTTTTGGTTATGCACTTGCGTATCCCTAGGAGCAAATACAGAAGCACCGACTTGATTCTCGGAGTACGCCAACCATTTATATATACATACTCGTATGTAACCAAGAAAGTTGGAATTTTAAAGTACATATAGGCCTATGAAGAATGGGCGTTATCAACACGCTCCTTTTGATACCTCCCACACAAAATGGCCAAATCATACCACAATTGAATAAATTATAACTTTAAAATACTAGTACACATAAACGCTAACAACTCGGTACAGTGCAATATGTTTGAAGTACCTACTGTTTAGCGAAAAATAGGAGTATTTGTTAAACCCACTCTGGTACCTAACATTCAAATTGACAAATTAATTCATGTAATATTTCATATTACGTGTACAGTACTCACAAAGTGAGGGTATACCTTAGTCGGTTTACCCGACTGAAACTTTCTTACTTGTTCTGTTTTGAACATTGTTAGAGAAATTTTGTCCGCCCAATTCTGCTCCGTACTGAGGTGCTCTGAATTCCTCAACTGGCCAGAACTGGTGTACATCAAAATTGAAATGTACATGAACATTAAATGTCGCCTTCCCGTGTGTATTGACATTTCCCATTATTATCCAGCCAAATATTGTTCAAATTGCCGTACGAGAATCCGATGTATAAGTAATCTTCTCTAGAAGCATACCCTTGGGAAAAACAAATAATTAGGGCGTATTTGCTCAAATTTTAAAATTAAGGTCAGTTTTTCCCTCTGCGGAAACTTTGACAAATCGTGAATAACTTCTGTTCTATCAGCGCGAGAATCACAATATTGGTACTAATGTCGCGCTTTCGTCCAAGTTGTCCAATATTTGCAAGAAAACATGCATTTTAGAGATTATGTAATATCGCTCTAGCTCACTGGCGGCTCAAGACAGCCGAAATATTTTGGGGATATTCACTAAACAAAACATGCTTTCATTTCAGATGCGGACAACAACGATATAATTTGTTGGGCCCGGTCTAATGTACATGTATCGTTTCATCAACAGAGTCAGCGTATAATTCAAAAATTATAAATTATGAAGATAAGTCATCCCGAGAACTGTCAAAATCTATCAGTTACGGACGAATAGGAATGAAATGTCACACGCGAAAAAACACTTTTCCGCGAAGGTGATTTCAACTTTTTTTGCACTAATCGATTGATATTAATTTTTTAATTGTGACAATTACAAAAAATTCGGGAAAATCGGTCCGAAATCCGCGGAAAACCTCACTCTTTGAAGTCCTACTCGTTGACATTTTTATTCGTTCGTATCTGATAACTTACTCGCTCCGGGATGACATATCTTATTATTCATTATTTTTGGTATAATTCGTGTTGGTTAAAGTTTCCAAAGACGTTTTATTCGACTAAATTCAAATTACACAAAAATATTTGACAAACTGAAAAAAACAAACGAATGCATATTCCAAAGCATACTACTGCCTACATTTATACTATTAATAGAATTGGATTCATTACAGTATGAAATATCAAATATATTCTAACAAATCTTACCCCTATACTAAAAAAAAATTAATTTAATCACAATGTTCATTAAAATAATGACAGTTTAAATTTTTTTCTTACGAAATTTTCCGTGATCTAATGACACACTAATCATTACATTTGTGTACCTCCTTCTTTAAATGTACGGCTTTAAATTAAAAAAAAAAAACATTATTTTTGTGACTAGCTTCAATATTTTAAGTAATTTTTCAATTGAAGACAAATAATAATGCAGTTTACCGGGGGCATCACGAAAATCCAAAAAAGTAGCCTATATTGTTCAGTTTGGTTCAAAAGTTACGAAAATAGTGTTCAAAATTGGGGCTCTGACCCATGGGACCCTCAGGACCCAAAAAATGGACCCGGTCCCCGACATAGTCAACATTACACTCAAACGAAAGGTAATGCCTAAATAGAGCCTAAATATGCAAAAAAATATCCAAAAAGTGGATCCAGTAGGCCACTAGGGTCCAATATTTTGGGGGACTTGGGACCCCAAAACCAATATTATGTATACTCAAAGAGAGGAGATGGCGAGCAGCTTCCTAATAATGCAACAAAATTAAAAAAAATTATCCGTTAGGCCCATATGACCTAGTAAAATGGGGGCTCAGACCCGCAGAATGTATATTATACTCGATATTATTCTTAAGCAAAAATAATATGCAAAGACAGCTTTTCTAAAGCCCCTGTGACTTCCAAAGAAAAGTATTGCATTTACAAAAAGAAATTAAAATTTGCGCCTGCTGCGCTTTTATACAACACACATGTGCTTATAGGTATAATCAATGCAATTAATATAATTTAAATATTTATACGTCGCCTGACTCACGTTGTCGAACATTGATTTACGAACAAAGGAAAGGAAGTATGTTTTCATTCCCTCTGTCGGTCACAAAAAGGCTGTTTTTTGCATAGTAGTCATGATAACGTTTGACATCGTGGGTCAGGCGGTTAGTCTATTTATCACCTTAATTTACATATATTGTGTTATTTTATATCAAAATAACATTAAAAATAGAAAAATAAATAGTGTCCAACTTTTTTTGGCCTACAAATACAAATGAAATTTTTCTTTCGTAAAAATCACGAACTTTTTTGAAATAATAACACAAAATGCCTTTTTGTAGGTCACAAAAAGGCTGTTTTTCGCATAGTAGTCATGTTAGCGTTGGCATCGTGGGTCAGGCGGTTAGTCTATTTATCACCTTAATTTACATATATTGTGTTATTTTGTATTAAAATAACATTAAAAGTAGAAAAATAAATAGTGTCCAACTTTTTTTGGCCTACAAATACAAATAGAATTTTTCTTTCGTAACAATCGCGAACTTTTTTGAAATAATAACACAAAAATGCACTAAGTCTATGTATTACCTTAATTTAGCATATTTTGTGCCATTTTACATTAAAGTAACATTAAAATTAGCAAAATCTTTGAGTATAACATTGATTTTCTACACTTGGGCCCCAATTGTATGGGCCTGAGTGGACTACAGGATCAAATTTTTATAATTTTTTTCATATTTTGGCTATATTCTACATTTCCTTTCGTTTAAGTATAATATTGATTTTTGGGTCCCAAGTTCCCAAAAATATTGGACCCTAGGGGCCTACTGGATCCACTTTCTACATATTTTTTTTCATATTTAGGCCCTATATGGCATTACCTTTCGTTTGAGTATATTGTTTACTATGTCGCGGACCAGGTCCATTTTTTGGGTCCTGAGGGTCCCATGGGTCCGAGCCCCAAATTTCGACCCCATTTTCGTATTCCTGGGGTCATTTAAATGGGGGGTCAGAAATTTTTTTTTTTTGGCGATGTCCCCGGTAATGTGCACTTTTGCCCGTTAAGCGTTCTGTTCTTTTTTATACGGCACACCACAGGTCACAAATATGAAGCGATCTTTATAAAAATTGGTACAGAATCATATATTAGACTAGGGATGGCCCCTATTGAAAATGGGGCACATCGGTCCATGTATCCGTATAAAAAAGACATGAATTTACAATATCATGAAAAAAGAATCGATAAGATATGTCAAGAAATACGAAAGTTATGGCCCTATAAAGTCAAATTTTAGAAAAAAATTCATTTTTGGAGATTTTTTGGCGAAAAAAGTCCACTTCGTATTTAGGTATTGTAGAAAAAGTTTGTTACACAAAGTATATCAAATTTATACTCATTTTAAATGAGACGTTTTACAGAATCTGTTAGTATAAAATGTTTATTGTAGGTCTGGTCTAGGAGTATCCACAGAAAAAAACGCCACTAAAACCGGACACTCCATTCAAAAGTTAGAAGCCGATGGCCGTGGTCAACTTTAGGGCCCTGTAGCTCCGCCCCTGTATGCGATAGGGGGCCCAAGTTCCGAGCTTAAACTCTCTAACACCTCTTGAATACACACCTAAAATTTCACCGCCATACGATAAGTGGTTTTGAAATGGCAGAATTATGTCCATTTTGTTTCCATTTTAGCCCACTGTGCGTCGTGGCCTTCTACACATATTGGAGAAACTTAAGATTAGTATACAAGATTGCTAAATCGGACAACGTTATAAACCCTGTTAAAATGCTGCAATTGTACGGACAATGACAGATTGTTAGGCAAAAGTGAATTGACTGTTTAGACGATTGCAAGAAAACCTTACAATTACATATATTTACAATATATTTTGTAAATATATTGCCGTTGTCACATGCAAATTATCTCGCAATGACTTTTCTGCTAACGTTGCAAAACAACAATTGTATGTTCACACGGTTGTAAATTCACAGAGTTGCATTTTTCCGCCATTTTGCTGGCAATATTGTCCGATCTGCAAATCGTGTGTACTTAGCATTATATTTAACTAGCTGGACCCGGTCCACTTCGTTGCCCCCGATTGAGATTTCCGATCCCGTCCATTGTTAAACCAACCATAGCTGAAATTTGGGTTATACGGACGGGGCCTCGCCCTTTGGTCTGATCCCGCTCATTTTTAGACCAATCACGTAGGCTTTCACCAGACACACACAAAATTACAGCACTCTCGCAAACAGATTGTGGAAGATACCTCAATTTCAAAAGGTTGCTTATATGGGCGAGGCCACGCCCATTGATCCGATTCCTTCCATTTTTGGACCAATCACGTAGACTGCCACCAGATACATATGCACAAAATTACAGCACTGTCGCTAACAAATTGTGCACGATATCTTAATTTCCAGATTTGACTTATATGGGCGGGGCCACGCCCATTAGACCGATCCCGCCCAATTACGCGGACTGCTACCAGATACATATTTCAGCACTCTCTTTAACAAATTGTGTAAGATGTCTCAATTTCTATATTTGGCTTGCATGGGCGGGGCCACGCCACTTGGTCCGATAGATTTTTTACAGCACTCTCGCTAAAAAATTGTGCTACATACATAAATTTTAAAATTTGGCTTATATCGGCCGGGGCCACGCCCATTTGTCCGCTTCCGCCTATTTTTGGACCAATCACGTAGACTACCACCAGATACATATATACAAAATTCCAGCTCTCTCGCTAACAAATTGTTCAAGATATCACATTTTTTTAATTTTGCTTATATGGGCGGTGCCACGCCCATTTGTCCGATCCCGCCAATTGTGGGACCAATCACGTAGGCTGCCATTAGATACATATGTACAACATTACAGCACTCTAGCTAAAAAATTGTGCAAGATATATCAATTTAAAAATTTGACTTACATGGGCGGTGCCACGCCCATTTGGTCCCGCCCATTTTTGAACCAAGCACGTAGACTACCACCAGATACATATAAACAAAATTCCAGCTTTCTCACTAACAAATTGTGCAATAAATCAAATTTTTAAAATTTGGCTTATATAAGCGGTGCCACGCCCATTGGTCCGCCCATTTTTGGACCAATCGCGTAGACTGCCACCAGATACATATGTACAACATTACAGCACTCTAGCTAACCAATTGTGCAAGATATATCAATTTTAAAATTTTGCTTATGTGGTCGGGGTCACGCCCATTCGTCCGATTCCGCCAATTTTGGACCAATCACGTAGACCACCACCAGATACATATGCATAAAATTACAGCACTCTCGCTAAAAAATTTTGCGAGATATCTCAATTTTAAAATTTGTCTAATGTGGGCGGGGCACGCCCACTTGATATATCGAAAATTCAAGTACCCTATTTTCACCACGCCCAACACATGTACATTCTGTGAACATTTCAAGAAGATCGGTCCAGCCGTTTAGACGGCTATTCGGTACAAACAAACACACATTCTTCTTTGTGTATATGTGTAGATGAGGGTCGAAGTTATTTTGTCTGTTGTTGTGTTGTGCGTACATTTTTGAGGGCGTTCAAAGGAGAATTGACGGATTTCAAAAGAGAATTGAAAAAAGTCGCAGGGACAAGATGTACCGTGTAAATTGGGTCTATATCTATATACTTATATATATAGTAATAATGGATCGTTCTTTGTTCGACTGCTTAAAACTTGAGAACTACTGGACCAAATTGGATACTTCCTTCTGCGGATTTGTTCGTAATTGCTACGCGAAGGTTTAGGAAAAATTAAAGTCGCACAACTCTCAACAGGTGGCGCTGACCACTTGACCGCTGAGTCTCCTGTAGAGCTAGAAAGCTTAACTTTTGCACAACCATAGACCAGAGTGTACTATATTATTATTTGTGTAATTTTAAGAGCTAAGAATCTTAAAATGTAAACGTACATACATATCTTAAAGGGGATTCGAAAACAGCTATTCAATGTCCAGCCTGACGTCATTCTGCAGTGATCAAAGCAATTGTCACTCGTTCAGTACTTTAAAAGTCTTTTATGTACTATGAGCCTACAAACTGATGTGCGTACATATATGCAGATCTCCAGAGGAAGAACTTTTACGCCAAGTGATTTTTGACCGATGGGCCGCTGAGTATCCTTGAAGTACTTCCTAAAGTTTCGCAAGATGTTGTTCGCAGAGCGTTACGACAACGTCGTTGCTAGTGGATACTGCCTAAACTGTTATCACTTGAGCCATGACGAGATCATTGTAATGAACAATAACACATTGTAATGAACAATAGAACACTGTGCAATAAATTTGGGGCCATCAAATCTTTCCCGAACGAAACCAATTGTATGTGATAGTACACAACTAGTATATCAAAACACCCAAAGGGTTTTGCAAAGTTAGCTCGAATTTTTGTTTAATAGCCGTTTGAAGCCATTAGTTGACCTAAGACCCCAAGTATGTTCGGCGGAAATCCGTTTTGGGCCATTTTAAGTCATTTGAGCAATTTCCGTCCGTCTGTCTACTGCCTGGTGCGCGCGATAACTCAAAAATGCAGTAAAGCACCACAGATAAGCGAAATGATACTTACTTGAAAGGAAATGTCAACAAGATTCCAAAAAAGAAGAAAAATCCAGTGGCGGTGACCAGATCTTAAAATTTAGACGCCCAAAAAGTCCCGGAGAGACAAAAAATGTCCTAATGTTTTTTACATGTAATCCAAAGGAATGAATGCATATAACGGGTGATCCAAGTACAGATACTTTTTTCAATAGCCTTTTTTTGACAGATCACGTGTGAGTCATGCTGTCATGTTATTTCTGTTAAGTATTGTTTGGCATTTCATCATGGAAAGACTTACGCCTGAACAACGTTTACAACTTGTTCAACTTTATTACGAAAATTCACGTTCGGTGAGTAATGTGTTGCGTGCACTTCGCTCAACTTATGGTCAACATAATCGAGTCATTGAAAATTGGACTCAACGGATGGACCATCTGAGAGGTAGTCGCCGCCAACATTTGATAGACATAATCTTCAAAAAATAAATGCCAAAGAATGTTCTTTCAAATGAGAATAAACATTCCCCATTCAATTTGTATTTTCTGTGTTTTTTCTTTAAAAAAGTAGGGAAGTAGGGAATGGATCTCCCTATATTAAACAATTGGAATTGAATATTTTAGGCCTCAAATATTTTAAGTTGTTAATTTTTAAACCTAATGTGACTTAGGAACTCCGGGGACTTTTTTGAGGAATCCAAATGTTAATGCCCCATACGCCACTGAATTTTCATTTCCTTTTTTGGAATTGTGAGGAATTTCCTTTCATTTGAGTATCATATCGTATATCTGTGGGCCTTAAGTCCTTTTTGAGGACTAAGACCCTTGCTTTTGTTACTCTTCTTTGTACATTTTTGCATTTTGGGATCATTTTGGATGTGGTGTGGTTTTTTCTTTTGTTTTGACATGTGCCCGCTAAAGTGCACATTCGCCCATAAAAAATTTAGCATTTTCCTAAAAATTTTGCACTTCCATTTATCCGAGGTGGAGGGTCCACATGTGGGACTTTATTCATCCTAGTAAAGAGAACCAATTCTGTCTTGTTTGGGTTTACGCCCAAACCGCTGCTTCTGGCCCATCTAGCCAATTTGTTCAGAGCCACATGTAGAATGTCTCGGAGAACGTTTTCGAATTTGCCACTCACTGCGATTGCCACGTCGTCCGCATATTCCACGACCTTGCAGCCACAACGTTCTAGATCTAGCAGGATTTCATTCACCGCTAGGTTCCAAATTAGTGGAGACAGTACTCCTCCTTGTGGGGTCCCTCTGTTTACAAACCTTGTTAGAGTTGTGGACCCAAGACATGCTGTTATGCGTCTTCTGTTGAGCAGACTTTGAATTAGTCTAATCAAGCTAGAGTTAACTTTTAGATGTGACAGTGCCGCAATTACTGCATCTGAGTGAATGTTGTTAAAAGCCCCTTCTATGTCAAGAAATGCCACCATGGTGAATTCCTTGAAATGCAGGGACGATTCGATAGTGCTCACAAGTTCGTGCAGGGCTGATTCTGTAGACTTCCTTCCCCTTATTGTAAGCATGTTGCGCACAACCTCAACAGGAAAACCTATGGACTGAATGGGAAGATGAATATCGAAATGTATCAATAACAAAAGGTACTTACTTCTCCCAATTTGTTGAAGTTCCCAAAAGCAATTACAAACAGGCTATTTGCTGGCAACACTTACTGCAAACAATTTCTCTTCCAAATAGGGCTATCCAGCGACAACCAATGTATATCCTGCAATACCACAGAAAATTTAAATTATCTGATCTTTATCAGATTAACTCAGCTATGATCCCAATATCAAATCTTCAAAAAATTCACAAACTTACCCGCACTATTGAGAAAATTTAACAACGAAGATATGAATGAATTACTCATCAAACCAAAGCCGAATTGATGTGTAAAAAGGACGAAGAAAAACAAAAAAAAGATCTCTCTGACTACTGTCAGAAATCATGACACAATGATTGTAAAGAATGTCAAACTATAAGTTGCATATTACTCGAACCGCAACGTATAGCCAATAACAACACCGTATGAACCAGCCCTATTATATGAATACCAACAACTCCTACTGACGAGGAAACACAAATCCAAAAAAAATTAGTATAACATTTACTGCCGCAGTTGGTGTCGTTCTCAGCGCACCGGTGATACATATAGCAGCCATTCGCTGAACCTTGTTTAGTATCGCACAGAAGGTGGATTTCTACAGAGCTGTCCACCAGACGACAATGCCGTACAGCATTATCGGTCTGACTACTGCCGTATACAAGCAAAAACTATACGCGGGTTTAGACCCCAGCGTTTTCCCATTGCCCTTTTACAGGTATATAGGGCTACCACAGACTTATTTGCTCTTTCCAAAATGTTGAGTTTGAAGTGCAACTTCCTGTCTAGTAAAATACCCAAGTATTTTTGAGTATCCAGAAACTTCCCTCTAACAGCTATTGCTACGTCATCTGGATAGGCAACAACTCTGACACCCATCACCTCCAGAGAAGGCAAAATATTGTTCATGGAGAGATTCCATAGTAGAGAAGACAGAACACCCCCTTGGGGCGTTCCCCTGCCGACAAATCTATGGAAGTCAGTTGACCCTAAACTAGCTGAAATGCGTCTCTTAATTAGAAGGTTATGAATGAACCTACGAATACTGCTGTCAACCCCAGGGTTTCTGAAGCCTTAATTATAGCGGCTGGATTTATGTTATTGAAGCCTCACTCTATATCTAAGAATGCCACCATAGTAACAGGTGGCGCAAAAGTAACCTTTCGATGTTTTTTGTGCCAAAGTCACCGACCGATTATTGGTCAAATATTGGTCAGCAATATTCCGCGTAACATTGTTTATTAACGTGTATTTCGCATGTGTTTACTACACAAACGTCAACATTAGGCATTATGGGCCAATCGCAAAATTTATAGCATTTTCTGATAGGAGGATTACTTTTGCGCCACCTTGTATATTCCTTAACAGATCCATCTATAAAACTGACAAGATCTTGTAGGGCGGTTTCGGTAGACTTGCCCTTGCTGTAGGCATGCTGTTGAGTGGACAGTAACCTGTGATCAATTTTAGTCCAAAAGGTAACTATCTATTAATCTCTCCAGAGTTTTAAGGAGAAATGACGATAGACTAATTGGCCGGAAATCCTTAGATCCAGTGTGGGACGGCTTTCCCGCTTTTGGGATGAATACAACCTTGGTTTCTCTCCATTTTGTTGGTATGTGTGGCTGATTAATACAACATGTGTATATATCTCTGAGCCAGGGAGCAATTGTATCAGCCACTGCATGTAGCTCCGCGGCCGAGACTTTGTCTGGTCCAGGCGACTTTAAAGGTTTAAAGCTTTTGATAGTCCAAAGATTCCAGATTCGGTTACAGTCTCGTTGACAACCTCTGATGGCTACACTTCAAGGGAATCCCCAACTGAAGTATTCAATGACTCTTCAGAGTTGCAAGGGAAATGTGTATCCAGGAGCACTCCCAGGGATTCTTCACTGGACTTACTGCAAGAACTATCATCTTTCTTGATGTACCTAATAGTACAAGGTGTTGAGGCCAAAATTTTCCATAACCTTGAGTCTTCGAATGAGCTTTCTACGCCACTACTGAAATCTATCCAGGATTTATGTATATTGAGCCTTTCTCAACACTTTTTTGCACCGTTTGAGTTCTTCCTTGCATGTGTCCCTGTCCTTTGGGGCTCTGGTGGCCTTTGCCCTATTGAAGAGCTTCCTACAGCACTTCCTCAGCATAGCTAATTGAGACGACCACCACTGCGGTCGTTGTTTGCCCTTGGCTTCTGTTTGGGACATACGGCTTGTAACGAGTCGTTAAGAGTCGCAGTGACTCGCGCCACCGTTTATTCTATATCCTGGATAGCTTGCGTTTCCATTTCAGGACGTTATGGAAGAGACCTGTTGAATATGTGCCTAAATTTTTCCAAATAACAAATCCTAATATTGGGTGGGAAGACGGTATCAGGAGGCTTCGCATTAATGCAGAAGCTAATATATATACGGTCGGAAAAGCTATAAGTGTCCAAAACTTTCCAATCAGAAATCCTTCCACTTAAATTCTTCTCTACATATGGCGGTGTGCATGACATCGCTACACACAATTAGGTCCTTGTTCTTCTCGTTTGCCGCTTCTACCAGTGATTTCAATGCAGAAGGTGGCGTCTCAGTGTTATGTGCCATATAAACGGAGGCCAACCAAACATGAGAGTTTTCTAACTCGAGGCTGGCTGATACAATGTCTTCAGTACTAAATAAAAGAAGGACGAAAATATATATTAAGGTCGTTCTTGGCAAGTATACAGGCTCTACATCTTTCATTACCTGTTCCTTTCATTACCTGTTCCTTGAAGCAGTTTAATCCTGTTCTTCTAAGTGCACATATCCCTTCAACCATGGAGGTTTATCTGTAGGAACCGGACCATTGTCAGGTTTCGGCACCACCGTTAAATCTGCCTCGTCGTCTGTGTCCGATTCATCCCCACAGGATTCTTCCGATCCCGTAATGACGACCTTCTCCACACATTCAAGCACACATTCAAGGTAAAGGGTGAAACGCAAGTTCCTGCCAAATGCTGCTCTGATACTTGCGAAGACGGAGGCTCTTCATTAGATACTACATCAGTGTTATATTGAGGAGTATTTTTTGAATTTCCTCCCTCGTTGCTCTTGTAAACCTTAAGTCCGATTTTGCTGAATCCATATGAAACCATGCCTTCAGTATAAATACTGCGTGGCTCCGATGCCCATCCGCCTCATCCAATCGACCGACCCTCCATTTGCCAGTTGGAAGCCCGGGATTGAAACCTTCAGAATCTTAGTCATGGCTTCCACATCGGCTGGTATAGATGGAATCCATGCATATGCATAAACATCCAGCGCCGCACCCGACCAGATTTCACAAATTTTCCTTAGTGCGCAGCGCATATTACTAAATCGTTTTGGTTTTATGCGGCCATGTTACCAGCCTGCGTCGGCAGAATCGGTAGCCGGACCCGGCAGCTCCTCAAGAACATCGAAAAAACAGAGCACATTGCGCACTCTATCTCACTCCACTTGCTCTTGAGGATGTTGCCTCTTCCTCTCCCCTGTTGATGACCGCCAATATCAAACTGTCCTTAGTAACGTCTGCGAAGGACCGAGGAGCAGCGTTGCCACTAAACCCTTTGGTTCTTTTGGATGCCGGGGGTTCATCTGGAGAGCGCAGCCTTTTAATTGGCTGCTGCCGGCAGCGTTGCCACAGGATAATTTTTTTCCGACCAAAATTTTCCCTAAAACCGACCAAATTCCGTTGTAGCCGACCAAATATATAAAATTAAACTTGGTTGTATTTTGTAAAGTTTGGTGACAACATTTTCAGATTGTGATAAAACTTGGAATGTTTGGAAAAAAATAATTAACTTATAAAATATGTATATATAAATATATATACACATAATATTTAAAAATACTGAAAAGTATTTTAAAACAAGCAACATTGTGTCCCATTCGAAACGTAAATACCCTACATCAGGATCGCATTCAATGTTATAACAAGAAAAATATCTAGAATCACTCGTTTAAATAAGAGGAACATGGCTAAATATTGATATATCCTCATTTTGTTATATCGATGCTTTTCCATATTTTTTTATATTTTCTTTAATTTAAGTTAGACATATGACGATATTGATTGTGGATGACAAATTTCCATAGCATACGAAGTTAAGATTTCTTGAACTGATTTAAACGTTAAAATTTTTTTAAAAGTACCATAATTAATGACTAAAGCCTAAAGTTCGCCATTATGGTCATATTTATGAACCAATATTTCGCTTTAAATCCGCTCTCGTAATACAGAGGAGTAGTGAAGGCATCAATTCTTTCCTTAGGCTGATATTTTAGACAACTACAAACCACATATTTGGTAAACGAAATTTCCTTTGTCGAACTTCAAACAATTATTTTCAAACAAATTTGTATTACAATTAAATTAAATTGTATATATACTCGTATCTACAATTTCGATCGGAACACCAATAATATTGGAATTCACAATTGACGTTTCTACGTATTCCAAATGGTGAAAACATTTAACTTTCAGTAGTTTTCTTTGATATTAATCTTCAAATTATTCTGTATATAATAAATTAAATATTCTAGCATAATACCGACCAAAATTTAATTGGTCCGACCATATGACCAAATAGAACAATTTTAAATCCATCCGACCAAATTTGGTCGGAAATTACCAAAACGGCAACGCTGGCTGCCGGTGTTCATAAATACTCCGTGGCCACTTCAGGGATTCTCTCTGCTTGTTAGTCAGAATCGACTTTCTCAAGGTTCCTTAGAGCCATGCGCCGATCATTAAACTTCCTCTTTGAAGGACGGGTATGTTTGCCATAGGAAACCGAAGTGCCAGGTGATGCTGCCGCCTCAGCAGAGGTCTTTGGATCACTTGGCTTGTTTCCAAGCCAAGTTTTAGATTGTCGTGTATTTGTCGTAGTCGTCGTATTTGTTGCAGTTGTATCGTTATCAGTTCTTGCATTCGTAGTCGTATCGGTTGGTTGTTGTAGTGTCTACGTTTTTGTTTGTTTAAAGGGTTTCATCTAGGTCCCACGAGTGAGAGGGGTAGGGTAGGTCCATCACGTCATAGCCCCCAAAAACGTCAGAAGGACTGAGTGGTTGCTGAGGCGTCCAGGTATCAGCAAAGGCACCCGTCTAAACACAGTCTATGGTAATTCCTGACAGCGAACCGAAAAGTTCGATAAGCACGGTACGCATACCACTTCGGACTTAGGGGTAGTGGTTGTTTTAAGTACAACAACTATTACATGCTGAAGCGCCGATGTATCAAAAAGGCTCCGTACAAATACGGACGATTACCGCTGACCGCAAACCATACACCGATGGGCACGAGATCGCATTACACCCCGATGTTAGAGGAGTTATTTAAGTAGAACCACTACCTGGTAGATCATTTGGCGTTACTCAGGGTGCACTACGTGACAGCGATCTACCGTTACACCCTCCTCCCATACAGACGTATCGTGAATATCAATGCATGTGCTCAAAATAATCGCTTCTGTAGCATACTGTCTCAAGCATATTCTGCTTGAAACATATATGGGAAAAAGTCATTTTTTTTTAATTTTCGAGTAAATTTTTTTTTTCGAAAAAAAATTTGCGAACCACGTTTGTAATAGACAGAGATAAAAATGTAAGCGAGCACAAACCGTTGTTGTGGACTAATTTAATTAAGGTGCGCGAAAGTTATGGCGGTTTCAAATTTAAATTTTAAAAAATTTTATAAAATGCAATTTTTAGCGGAATTAAGAAAACTAAACTTACATTCCCATTGATATCAGCATATGTCAAAATATTCGCAGTGCCGTAATTATTTGCAAAAATATAGCGAAACAAAACATTTTTAATTTAAATTTTATATAATATAAAAAATCCCGCGAAATATAAAAATCGGAAAAATGTATGAAAAATGTCCGCGAATATATGGGAGAACTAGCTGTAATCTTTAAGAAAGAATGAAGCTAATATCTCTGTTGGTTAAAGAGTGATATTTGCTTCAAAATAGGAAGTCCATATCATTTGTGTTTTATTTCAGTGCAAAATTTCTCTACAAAATTCCTAAGTATTGATGGGAGTTGAATGTTAAGATCTTTTTGAGTGTATTTTTTGATGAAACTCTTTTGTAAGATTACATACTAGTATTTGTTATAGGCTTTTATAATAATTTAAAAGACTTCATATAAAAAGAATGAGAATCCGCGTTTTTTTTTAGTGATATTATTACTCTAAGACATTTTAAAATATATTCTTGTGAATTTCGCGGATTGTGAAGTCGGCAATGACATACACCCAGCAAAATTTCTCATTACCAAATAATCCGACGAGTAAGCAAAGTACTTATTATTTAGCCACTTTTCTCATTATTTTAACATGGGGATGTCATTGGAGGGAAGTACTTCCCAAAAGCATACAATAAAGTAGCATAATAAGTACTTATTTGTAGCATAGGCATACCACATAAATACGTGCTTATGTTTTCACGATTTTAAGTACTTGAATAATGCATTACCAATAAGTTACAAAATACGTAGTAGATATGGTAGATATGTAGAGATGGCCATTTAAAGTAATTTTGTGCATATTGTCGCGCATATTCGAATTTCTGAACCCAAACCACCATGTGAAAAATTCTTCAATGGTCCAACATCATACGATATACGTAAATATTTTTGGTATTTTCATTCAATTTGCACGTATTTTTGGAAAACTTGTTGAAAATAAATAAATCTTCTACAATAACCCACATATAGCCAAAATTGCATTATACTCAAATTTGGCAAAAATTATTTTGATAAAAAAAATCACTTATTTCTGTTATTATTGGTAAGTCATTATTAATAAGCCGAAAGTAATTCAGCGAATAATGAGATGTCATTATTTGGTAATGCAGGGAATAATGACAGGTACTTACCAAGATTTTGCTGGGCAGTAATTATGTGCTCATCCGGCCTAAGTTATATTGTATGAATTCGCTTATACCATAATATACCTTAAGAGGGAAACTAATAATGAATGGTTTTATTTTGAGGTTATGTAAATTTTGCAAAGTGCATAATTTGAACAATCATCAAAATAAAATGGCGCGCTTCTGATTTCGGAATAGATCGTTAAAAATCCTTTTAATTCATATGAACTTCCGCCATATCTGGACAGCGCATTGTTTGGGCCTTGACGATCATTGCTGAGACAAATCAATCTTCAAATACGTATCCATGGTTGTTAAATGCACCCCAGCAGTACCCCCAAAGAAAATAGAAATGAATTTAAGAACTTTATACTATAAAAATTTTCAAGAACAAAATTTGCAATTTTTGCAAAATTTGAAAAAGGTGAATAAAATTTCAGTGAATCATTATTTTGTTACGCGCCCCTGATTTTAGGATTCGCAATGTAAAAAACCTTCTAGTACAATAAATTCAGATTAATCTATGTAAAACTGTCGATGTACCCCGCGAAATACACTATCAAATAAAAATTAACTAAGGTTTGGAGAGCTCTAGCGTTGGTTCCATTTGGAGCGCATCATCGACACTTATGTATATGGATTTGTAGGTACTTTCAGCCACTATAATAGCTTCTTTGGCGATATTTCATTACATAGAGGGGCCCGCTGACCGCGGTCAAAAAACACTTGAAATCGAATTTCCAAAAGTTATTAGCTACATTTTTTCGCGGAAAGATATCACATGAACAATGCCCACGAAAAAATCATCCTCCATGTGTCCCTCGTATTTTTTGTAACTGACCAGTACCTCTAGAATGAATAGTTTTGCCACAGCCTATAAAAGAATGAATAAATATATGCAAATTTCTAGGGTTTTTTCTACATTTTTGAAATGTATGTGTTTATAGCTTTTCAAGTATATAAGATAATAACAAAACTTTTTGGGAAAAAACTTTTATGTTTGTGGTTTATCTAATTCCATCAACGTATGCACCGAAATCTGTACACAACGCGAGAACAGTGAAAACTAACATAGGTTACCCCTATGTAAAAAATTTTGACTTTTGCCCATATATGTTCTTATACATTCTAAATATATAATATTTAACACAAACGATTGATTTTCAGCGTGTAAGATTTCCAATCTACGAACAAGCATATCCAGTAGTCCATTATATACCGTTTGAGAAAAATCATCCGATTGTTTTAAATCATGCTTTTTTATAATTAGGTTATACAGGGTTGCCCATATTCGACGGACCCACGGACTCGTTGGGCCCATTCCAATCGACGAGGCTTGTCCGCAGGCAACAATCTTTGCGTCAATTGAATTTTGTGCGGGAACAAATGCAAATCAACGCGAATAATCCGTTGTAAAGTGGACCGAGCCATGCCCAACTGCTGAGAACGGCGTTTTTGGGATGTTCTTGGGGACCTCTCAACACTGGCTCGTACGGCAGCGATATTCTCGGCCGATCGCCTTGGTCGACTTTTATTTGGCCTCTTCGGATTAGAAAGAGCCTCACCAGTCGAAAATTTTTCGTATAAACGCTTAATGGTGTTCTTAGAAGGCGCACTTCTCACATTTTTTAATATTTTAAAAGCACGTTGACTTGACTTCTTCTGTTGAATGTAAATTTCAACTATTTCAGAGCGCTCGCGTGGCGTGTATTGTTCCATGGTAAAAATCTGCTTGGACTGACGCTTCAAACGCGGTATGTCATTAAGCGATCTGACATCTCTGTCAAAAGTTATGGCGTTGCCAGATGGGTCCGTCGAATATGGGAGACCCTGTATTTATACCCTCCCTCGCACGATAACTCTCGAAAGGAGTAACCGATTGACTTCAAATTTGGTAAGTTCGAAGATGGGCCATATTGGTCCACTCCTTCTAGTACCTCCCCCACAAAGGGATAAAATGTTGTGAAATATTGATTCTTTAATAACTGCTATACTACTTATTAGAATCTTCTGAAATTCATACATAGTATTAGCTTATTAGTCGCTATCAACTCGAGAAAAATGGGCGAAGTTGCCACGTCCCTTTTGGTACCACCCACACAAATGCACCGTTTTGCACCAAAAGTTAACAGCTTATAACATTAATAACAGTGTATAAAAATACTTGAAATTTTGTACAGTGTAATGTTTTTATAGTGTACAGTGTTATGCTTTTATGTTGCCTACAGTCCAGGGAAAAATGGGCGTTGTTGCCACGCCCCTTTTGGTACCTCCCACACAAAGGTACCAGTTTGCACCAAAAGTTAACAGCTTATAACATTAAAACCAATGTATAAAAATACTTGAAATTTTGTACAGTGTAATGTTTTTATAGTGCCTATAGCCCTGTGAAAAATGGGCGTTATCGCCACGCCCCTTTTTGTACCTCCCACGCAAAATGGCCAAATAATACCACAATTTAATATCTCATAACGTTTATACCGGTGCACATAAACTCTTATATTTAATTCGGCACAGTGCAATGCATTTAAAGTATCTAATGTTCAGCGAAAAAAAGGTGTATTTGTTAAACCCCTTCTGGTACCTCCCACACAAATTGACAGAATAATTTGAGTAATATTCAATATTACATTACTCACAAAGTGAGGGTATACCTTAGTCGGTTTACCCGACTGAAACTTTCTTACTTGTTTTTTAGTCGTATACCATAAATACAGCCAATTCTGCTTTACTTGATACACGCTTTCTATGAATAATCTGGTTCCAAAGTGTAATTTTGTTAAAAATTATATTTGTGAGTAATGAATATATAACATTACACTACTAAGTCTGTCAATTTGTGTGGGATGTACCGGAAGGGGTTTTTCCAAATACACATATTTTTCGGTAAACAGTAGATTCTTAAATACATTGCATTGTGCCGAACTATAAGCGTTTATGTGCACTGGTATATTAAAGTTACGAGCTATGTAATTTTGGTATGATTTGGACATTTTGTGTGGGGGGTACAAAAAGGGGTGGCGTGATAACGCCCACTTTTTACAGGACTATAGGCACTATAACACCATTACACTGTACAAAATTTTCAGTATTTATATGCACTGGTATTAAAGTTACAAGCCGTTTACTTTTGGTACGAAACGGTCCATTTGTGTGGGAGGTACCAAAAGGGGCTGTACAATAATGCCCATTTTTTACCGGACTCTAGGCGCAACAAAAACATTATACTGTAGAAAATTTCAAGCATTTTTATGCACTTGTATTAAAGTTATAAGCAGTTAAATTTTGATGCAAAATGGTCCATTTGTGTGGGAGGTACCAAAAGGGGCATGCAAACTTCACCCATTTTTCTCGAGGTAATAGCGACTAATATTATGTGTAGAATTTCAGAAGATTCGAATAAGTAGTATAAAAGTTGTTAAAGAATCAATATTTCACTAAATGTTAACCCTTTGTGTGGGAGGTGCCAGAAGGAGTAGACCAATATGGCCCATCTTCGAACTCGTCCAGAGATAGATAAAAATATTACCGCATACCAAATTTGAAGTCAATCGGTTACTCCTTTCGAGAGTTATCGTGCGCACCAGCCAGCAGACAGACAGACAGACGGACGGACATTGCTCATTCGACTTAAAATGACCCAAAACGAATATCCGCCAAATATACTTGGGGTCTTAGGTCACTCCTTCGATGTGTTACACTTTTTTCCGTAGCAAATGATATACATATATCCTCGTATCACTAAAGTGATGGTATAAAAAGTGTTACATGCAGACTAATGAGGCCATTTCTTCCCCGAAAATTACAATTTTGCAAAACTACACAAATTATGTCTTTTATTTGGTATCCCGACAACAATTTTGAGCACTGGGAGAAATTATACCACAATTATACCCATGAAAAAGCTATACGGCTGATACTCGTCTAATTCTACTCTCTATACATTAACTCCCGTATCCCTAATAAAGTGATTCACAGTGTGTCCATGTTCATGTGCTGTATTCAGGTGTCGATGTGCATGTTCTGTGCCCAAATTTTAATGTACTCTACTCGAATATATGGAAGTACGAAAGAATTAAATCACGACTGCCACTACCATACATGAACACTGAAAAAGACTCCAACACACCTAGCCATAGCCACAAATTTCATGCCGGAGTCATCAGTCGATCCACTGCTCCTGCTGTGACATGGTGAGTGAAAACTTTTACCATCAACTCAACTTATCGAACAGGTGAATGCAATCCATTCCAGAACCAAATCACACACATAAACGAATGTGTTTGAAAATACATGTATTCGTACTAAACTCTAAGCGCCATCAGTGATGGAAAAAGATGATTTTGGTAAGGTACTTCAATGGTATTTTGTCCCATACGCAATTTTCAGTAAAATTTTCAAACGAATGTACTGTCTTCCAAGTACAGGATTATGTCATTAACATTGCCGCAAAACAGATTTTGGAACAGAATCTGCAAAATTCAAAATCTATGTACGTCTACAGTAGGGTAGATCGCAAGAACCATCAAATCACGTTGTACTATGGACTGTTTTTTATCCTTAACCCAAATTCATGCACACTAATTCACGCTCTGTTCGTGGAACTTAAAAACCAAGTCGACGAACTGGGGGCAGTATTATCTAGGTCGAGGTGCGAATCTGTACAAAACTTCTAGGTAGCTTGATCGCTTTGGCCATTCATCACCAATCAGTATTTTTACAAGAGTCATGACTGGACACTGCGTGATTGGCAACATGGCTATACGCATGAAGCTTCCATACGAGTACTTCTGTAGAAGCTGTTTAGATGAATGAGAGAAGGAGTCTGCAGCACTTGCCATGTTCATGTAAATTACTGCAAGAGTATTGTCGAACCTACGAGTATGTAGGGCGCAGGCTCTTCGAAGACCTCCTAGCAGCACTCAAATTAATTAAGAAATCTCTCAAGTTCATCAATGCCACAAAGAACAAATAATAACACTGTGCTACTAAACTATCTCTTCCATCGCTTATCTTCTTTCCTACAACCTTGCTCTCCGACTAACCCTTTCAACGTAACCAACCTAACCAAGAGGTCGTTCGAACAAAAATAAATATATTAAGAAATCTAGGTGAGATAGAAAAAAATATTGCAGATTCCATAAAATTATCTTAAAATAAGTTGCTAACTCAAAAATGCATATACCGACCAAAATACATCTTACCGAAAAACAAAAAAGAGTCACTTACCTGGGCTAAAGGCGTCATAGATGCTACTAAAGCCAATGAGTCGGCTGAAAGAGCCACAAAATTAGCTGTGTTAACGGCTAATAAAGTCAAAAGAATCAGATCACCTGATGAACTCCTGCCTTCGAAAAAGGCTAGAGACCCTAATGTCACCATCAACAGGACACTCACTAAGCCATTCAATGAAGTGGCGAAGGAGAGTCTTGTCATGGCTGTTATAGACAGAAGTAGTGAGGACTTGGATGGAACAATCATCAAGAACAAATGGAGTCATGTGCCATGTCCGTAGAGAAATGCCGGGCAAACCACCTGTTAATACCACTGCATTAACTTTCCTTACGGGGAAGACCACAGAAATCTCGGCCTTTCTTGGTACCCCGTTAGTAGCTCAGTATAGGGTATTGTACTGTCGACTTGGCTCACGCACAAGTCGATCTTAAACGCTAGACGAATACCGCAGACATGGAACGGGACAAAAATACCACCGAATAATGCAAAATAGCAGCCCCGAACCAAAAACACACCTTCATCAACGGCACCGATCGTATTATCGTAGGAACAATAACTCCAACTTCAGTACTACGACAAATTATGAGAGGCAAATATGGTTTGCCGATATTATGGGATTTTCTTTGTAGAAAACTATTTATTATTGACCCAAGTTTAAATAATAGAAACGACTTTATATTTACTACGTTACAAAAATGACCGATGCTTTATTTACTTGTTGTAATTTGGCTCTTAATTATTAATACACTCCACTGAGTGTTTTCTACTACTTGTCTCTGCCATTTCTTCTAGTCAATTAAATTTACAAATTATGAAATTATTCTTCCTACTCCACTTTGACATCTCATAACTGCTCTGTGCAGTAACTCTGCATTAAAACAACCACCAATCTCTCAGCATATGTACATATATAGGTATATGCGGATAAAACGAGATGTGGATAGACAAAGAGATAAGCGGAGTAGGTAAGATCAAATGAGAGTAAGATAATTATATATGAAGATGTGTTTACGCTCACTAACGGCCACTGCTTATTGTTTTTATTGTTAATATTTTGAGCAGAGTTCGGAAAAAACACTAAAGCTGAGTATAGACGATTGACAGATCGGCAAACGTTATCAACCCTGTTAAAGTGCTGCAAATATACGGCCAATGACAGATTGTTAGGCAAAGGTGAATTGACAGTTCAGACGATTGCAAGAAAACATTTCAATTTCATATATTTACAATATATTTTGTAAATATTTTTATGCAGGATTGCCAATAATGATACATTATAGACAGTGTTGCAAATAAAATGTTTTTCTGGCAATGGCGCCGTTGTCACATGCATAAACTTCGCACATATAACAATCTGCAAATTATCTCGCAATGACTTTTCTGCTAACGTTGCAAAACAAAAATTGTGTGTTTACACAGTTGTAAATTCACAGGGTTGCATTTTCCGCCATTTTTCTGGCAATGTTGTCCGATCAGCAAATCGTGTGTACATACCTTAAGGAACGGTTCCCTTGCGTTCTGTACCGTTCCTTCGTCACGAACGAAACAGTATCGCAATCCTTACAAGAGAACAGAATAGACTAAACATTTTTTAGTGTTACTGTTCGCGAACGGTACCACTATGATAACGTACCGTTCTTAGAACACGACGAACGGTATCACTACGATACCGATATGCCTAGTTTACACTAGGCACGATTGAATGTAATAGAAAGTACAAATATTTAAATTTTAGCATGATCGGTTAAAAAATGCGCTCTCTAGAGGGTAAATATGTCTTATCGAAAGGGACCCTCGTATGGGGGCTATATCGAAGTATGTATCGATATGTCCCATTTTCACTAGACATGATTATATGCAATAGAAAGCACACATATTTAAATTTCGCCATGATCGGACAAAAAATGCGTCCTCTATAACGTAAATATGTCGAAAGGGAGCTTTGTATTGGGGCTGCATCAAAAAAATGGACCGATATGCATAATTTTCACTAGTCATGATTGAATGCAATAGAATGAACATATATTAAAATTTCGGCATGATCGGTTAAAAAATGCGCTTTCTAGAGCGTGAATATGTCTTATCGAAAGGGACCTTCGTATGGGGGCTATATTAAAGTATGGACCGATATGCCTAATTTTCACTAGGCACGAGTGAATGTAATTCACAGTACAAATATTTAAATTTCAGTATGGTCGGTTAAAAAATGCACTCTCTAGTGCGTAAATATGTCTTATCGGAAGGGACCTTCATATGGGGGCTATATCAAAGTATGGGCCGATATGCCCCATTTTAAATAGGGATAGTCCCTGGGTTAAGAAATAACTCTGTACCAATTTTCATTAATATTGCTTCATATTTGCGACCTGTGGTGCCGAATATAAAAAAGAACGGAACGCTAAACATAGTTATACTGTTAGTGTTAGTGGAAAAGGTCTCCGACGCCGCAAGGCTGAGGAAGATACTATCTGCTTCACAGTGTACAGTGGGTTATTTACAGGATGAGGCAAATAACTGGACCAAAAACAGCGGGCAGTCGCTCAATGTACTGCTTGGCACACATTTCCCGCGGAACTCCCTAACAGAACCCGAGGTTCAGGAGGACTAACAAGAGTGCGAGCGTCGCTAGCTTGTTGACTAAGAGATCCAGAATATGCTGGGCTATTAACGGTTTTGAGCCCTTCAAGTCACCTGGACCAGACGGCATCACTCCAGCAGAAATGAAGAAAATGTTAAAGCACATTATCCCCTGGCTGAAGAAAATGTATGTAGGTTGTATCAGGCTTTCATACATCCCGATTCGAAGGAGGGATACCAAAGTGGTATTTACACCCAAAGCGGGAAAGATATCGCACACTAGACCAAAAGACTTCAGACCAATTATCCGATCCTCCTTCGTATTGAAAGGTCTGGAAAGATGTTTAGATTATTTCATTAGAAAAAATCATTCAACGTTCACAAGATAAATAACAATAACTTTTTATCTACTCAATTATTAGAAAGCAGTACTTCAAAAAGAAGTGTAAATATATAACAAGATAATCGCCCTTATTCTAGTTGGCGTCGTCGACGTCGATTCTTAGTCGACACTGTTTAAATTAAATTTTGAATTTTTTTTTTAAATATTTTTATGTTATAAAAAGGGTTTTTGTTAGTTCATGGATACCAAAAACATTCGTTTTGGCGTAAAGATGACAAAGCTAGAACTTCATAGATATGACGAAAATGATGTGACGACGTCGACGACGCCAACTGGAATAAGGGCTAATGTCAATTGGTTCAATATTCAGTGGATACGATTTCGCAGGGATATGCCATATAAAATAACAATGATTTTTTCTACTCGATTATTAGAAAGCAGTACTTCAACAAGTAAGAAATTTCAGTCGAGTAAACCGACTAAGGTATACCCTCACTTTGGGAGCAATATGCACTGCATTTTTAACTGGACTGTAGAATTTTTAAAAACTTTACACTTTGCAAAAATATTGAGTGTCTAACTCCGCGCCAGAGTGGCGGGAGTTAAAAAAAAGAAAAACACAAAATTTATTTTTTTATTAAAATTATTTTGGCCATGAGCCGTATGCTTTGCAGGTGAGTTTACAACTGACTCAAAAAATGTCACTGCGTTTTCGGTTTCAATCGATGTCGATAGGTGGCGATATTATTAATTACAAATTTGAAACTGGGGGCGCTACTGTGAATATCAGCTGTTGACGCTTCAATATACCGCCCCCTTGCACGAGTGCAAAGTCAAGCTGCATGATTTCGAAATTTGTTGTTGGCTGGCAATAACGTTGAGTCTTTGGTGTAGGCAGGAAATTTGTTGTTGTGATCGTGGTTCATGGTGCGATGGTGTTGTGGTGCTGGTTGTTTCATCCGTTTGTCCATTATACGATGTTAGTTATTGTATTTGTTGACCGCCGCTGGCTCGTGAAGCAGGTTTCACGTGATGAAACCATAAAACGACGGACAAAAAATTGGCTGATGAGGAAAACATTTCTGACGATCACAACACATTTTCACCGGTCACTGGTCATCAGCTTTGGTTCGAAGGACCATGTCTAACTCCGTGGCAGAAGTTAAAAAAAGAACACAAATTGTATTTATTTTTAATTTAGTTTATTGTAATATTTTAATTTTGGTGCGGCTGTGTGCCTTATGCGGTGCGGGTGAGTAGATATCTAACTCAACAAATGTCACAGTGTTAGCGTTGCCATCACTGCGTTTTCGGTTTCAATCGATGTCGATAGGTGGCGATATTATTAATTACAAATATAAAAGCTGGGGGCGCTGCTGTGAAGATCTGCTGTTGACGCTTCAACATTAAGTATTTATATGCACACGCGAAACGAAATATTAGACAACTACAATTCTCGTTTGCCGGAACTGAAATTTCGTTTTTTGTAACAGAAACATATTCTGACCAAATGAAATTTCAGTCGTCGTAAACGAGAATTGTATTTGTCTAATATTTCGTTTCGCAGAAACGAATTTTTTCTTTGCGTGCATTATGTATTATAAGTATTCACGATATAAGCTGTTAACTTTTTGTACAGATGGTACGTTTGTGTGGGAGGTACCAAAAAGGGCGTGGTAATAACCCCATTATTCGACAGACTGTAGGTACTACAAAAACATAACACTGTACAAAATTGCACGTATTTGTATGCACCTCTCTGTACTATCGCCCATTTTTCTCGAGGTAATAGGGGCTAATAAACTAATACTATGTATGGGATTTCAGAAGATTCGGATAAGTATTATAAAAGTTATTAAAGAATCAATATTTCACCAAATGTGAAACCTTTGTGTGGCGGGTACTAGAAGGAGTAGAGTAGACCATCTTCGAACTTAGCCGGAGATAGAAAAAAAATATTACCGCATACCAAATTTCAAGTCAATCAGTTACTTCTTTCGAGAGTTATCGTGCGCACCAGCCAGCAGGCAGACAGACAGACGGACGGACGGACATTGCTCATTCGACTTAAAATGACCAAAACGAATATCCGCCGAGCATGCTTAGGGTTTTAGATCACTCCCCCTCGTATCACTAAAGTGAGGGTATAAAAAGAACTGTAAATATATAACAAGATAATGTCAATTGGTTCAATATTCAGTGGATATGATTTAGCAGGTATATGCCATATAAAATGCTATATAAACAAAGCCTTGGTAATGGTGAGGAATTCAAAATGTTGGACCAAACCCAAAATGAAGGTGACCAAAAAATATATCACACATTGAGCTTCCTTTGTTGTACCCAAATGGCCGAGCAATTTCTAATGAAAAATATAAAGATATGATGGAACTATTGCCATATTTTCCACCCACTTACCACAGTTTATTTTTAAATCTAAAATCATAAAATATTTCGGGAGACATAATTGAGAGTATCGGAGATGATGATAATGAATCAAACTAATATCTTTATTTTCAATTTCATATTAAAAATCGTTTCTTAAAGCTCCTTTTTAATTACGATTTCTATCATACTACTACTTCACCCTTTATGTATCCACAATAAATAAATAGTTAACCCAAATTTATTTTCTTTTACGAGTATTTATTACTTTGTTTTCCAATTTACATGCAATTGTGTAAAGTGCCAACTTTTTTAATGTAGGAATGCATTTCAAATCGCTAAATTATAACTCATTTAAACAGCTAAACATGTTTGATACCAGGAAGATTCAAAATGTAAAAAATATTATTATGGAAATTTGGTCTTTACGCCCCTTTCAAAACAAACATTTTGTATAAAAAGTTTGTTTCGAAAGTGGCCTAAGTACGTTCACCATTGCAAAAAGCGGGTTAATTGAATTCGATCGCGAAAAATTTTACTCCATATTGAAATTTGAAGTCTTGAGATGAGGTGTATGTATTATTTTATGTCCATAGTTCACCCAGATTTTTAAACTTATTGAAACGCAAAAGCCTTTATTTTACGCTACTTTCAAAACAAACAGTTAAAAACGCAGAAACGTGAATGCCCGCCACTATATTTTTGGAGGGAAAATTAATTACAGCCACCATCGATACACGCGAAATTTCATGAAAGAAGGTTTCGTGGAAAACCTCACAAGGCGACCACGATTAAATCGGAAAACAACAGCAGTAACTCTGGCAGATGGATCAAAAATAGCCACATCCAAATGTATCCAATTTGAAGTAACCTTGGGGAAGTATACAGAATAATGCACCTTCCTCCTTATGCCGGAGTTTAACGAGGACATAATCTTAGGATTGGTCCAGCCACGCTTACGAGCTGGACTAACTCCTAAGTGTGCGCAATGAAGGCACACGGTCAGGCAACACATCCAGAGTGAGTAATAATGTACACATGTCTAACCTAATTAAAAATCATGACGGAGGGCCTCGGAGTATGTGAGGAATGTTCGACAATAGAACAACAACGCATTAATGATTTCCTTCAAACAGAGTTAGCCAAATTTCAATATATTGCTGGGGAGAATTCGATTGCTGAGCAAAAGATTGTCATGGCCGAGGAGAGACCCATAAAACTACGCTACGCACAACGAAATCCCGCCATGCAGGCCATAATCGATGACGAGGTAAATAAATTAATAGCTCGCGGATGCATATAACCCTTCAATAGTCCCTATAGCTTCCCCATCACCTTGGTCAAGAAGAAAAACGGCGACACGTGTATGGATTTTCGTCAGCTAAACCGACGCTCAGTACTAGACGCCTACCCATTACCCAGAATCGATACAATTTTAAACAGACTACGAAATGCCAAATTTGTAAGTAGTCTGGACTTAAAGACGGGTATTGGCAATGAAGGAGGGTAGTATGAAATATACAGCGTTCGCAGTAACCGGGCGAGGCGTGTGACGCCGTTTGGGCTTCATTCAGCACCGGCTACCTTTCAAAGAGCTCTTGATAGTGTTATTGGACCAGAAATAGAACCACATGCATTCGCCTATATTGACGATATCATCGTCATAGGAAAAACATTGGAAGAACATCTTTCAAATTTAAAAGAAGTTTTCCGACGTCTGAGGGCCGCCAACCTAAAAATAAACCCGGCCAAATGTGAGTATTTTAAAAAGGAAACTAAATATCTAGGTCACGTGGTTACGGAATCAAAACGGATCTCGAAAAAATAGCCGCATTGCAAAAATGAAGCCCCCATAGCATTATGGAAGTGCGCAGATTTTTGGGTATTGCATCATGTAATAGGAGATTTGTACCCGATTTCGCGACGATATCACAACAGCTTTGTTGAAGAAGGGAAAACATTGGAAATGGGGAGAATCCCAACAAAATGCCTTCGAAGCTTTAAAGAAGAAATTGACTGAGGCGCCGATACTTGCATGTCCAGACTTCAGCGAAACATTCACCTTACAAACGGATGCCAGCGATTATGGTTTGGGTGCAGGTTTGACCCAAGTATTAGACGGTATGGAACGTGTGATCGCCTATGCGAGTCGTCACCTCAACACCGCAGCAAAAAAATTATTCAGCAACCGAAAAAGAGTTTTTCGCCATTATCTGGAGAATCAGACAGATGCGAGCCTACCTCGAATGGTATGAGTTCGTAGTACCGACAGATCACTATCACTGAAATGGCTTAGTTTGATAGATAGCCCCTCGGGAAGATTAGCAAGATGGGCACTCGAGTTGCAACAATATAACTTTACTATCCAGTATCGGAACGGAAAGCATGCCGATGTCTTATCAAGGCAACCCCGAGCAATCCTCAGTGTTGCCCAGTAGCAACCCAACATGAAAAAAACGTTGTCTCTTGTTGGAGAAACGAATGGAAGAAGGGGCCGCCCATCCGGAAAGTATTCCGATTATAGTATTATTGAGTGTAACCTATACCGCCACTTCCCAAGACAATGAGATGACGACGATGCCACAGCAGGGCATTTAGGCGTCCAAAAACCATCCAAAGAGTCATGAACAGATACTATTGGCCCGGAATGTCACGCGATACAACCCAATATGTTCGTAAATGCGACTTATGCCAAAGGTATAAGAAAATTCAACGAAAAATGCCGGTGAGATGTTGACGCAGATTCCTGGGCTCCCATCTGTGCCGATTTCGTGGGTCCACTACCTCGAGCAAAACATGGGTGTACGATGCTCCTGGTGATCTTCGATAAGTTCTCCAAGTGGAATGAACTAATTCCACTAAGGAAAGCCAGCGCAGTACTGTCCCGAAAGAGCTAATAACGGATAATGGATCGCAGTTCACTGTCCGAGCACTCACCCGCTTTCTGGACGGAATGGGTACCCATCAGCAGTTTACAGCTCCATATACACCGCAAGAAAATTCAACCGAGAGAGCGAATCGGACCATAAAAATAATAAACGACAAAATTTCGACTTTTTGAAAAGTTACCCCTAATCCAATACTTCTAATATTTCGCGAGTGTATTTTGTTTGGATCCGTACATTTTTTTATTAATTATTATGCCAAACTATTTATAACTACAAAAATATATATATATATATAATTATGGCAGATGCGCTTATTTTTAACTGTTATGCCGATTTCTTTTCTGCAAAAAAGTGCAACATTTCCGTTGCCCTTTTCCCGAATTCTGGAGTTTTATACTACATTTTGGAATTTTGAAATAGGGGCTAATTTTATTTCGAGAGACTGAATATGTTCCACCCAAAAAGTGCAAATATTTTTCAGGATTTCGAGTCGACGGGCAACATTTTTTTCAGAATCGAAATCACCATTAAATTGGTCTCATATTGGTGTTGATACAACTAAATAAAGGTTTTTGTTATAACCCACTGCGCGTTTTTAATAATTTTAGCCAAATGTAATATAAATTTTGTAATACTCGTAAATGAAAAAAGTCGACATGGAAAAGTCGACTTTTACAGAAACAAAAAGTCGACTTTCGATTTCGACTTTTTTGTACCAAAATGTCGACTACTAGTACACGGAACCAGCACAGGAACTGGGATGAACTAATACCAGAAATCATGTTGGCAATCAATACAAGTAGCTTACAAACCACGGTTATAGGCTGTTGTTAGTACCTTACAACAGCCTATACGATGAATTGACCGTAGGAACATGATCAGATTAGCGCGGCCCGGAAGAGCGTGCGAAGCGATTAAGGGCGGTATTTAGGTTTAGGTTAGGGTGGCAGCAGTATTTTTTACCAGCTCACATAGACCAGTTTAGGTCCATAGTGTTACCACGGGCTGAAATGCCCTTCATCGAAATCAACCTGTTTGATACACAAATTTATCGATAGTACGAATATCGGTACCGGAAAGATCTGTTAGACTGCCTAGAAAGGCCGACCCAGTATATCCTTTCGTCGTTTACTCAAAGCGGGACAGTCGCATAGCAAGTGCTCAATGCTCTCCACTTCTTCCTCATATCCACAGCTTCAACGTAAACCGGAAGTGAAGACGAGGTGCAGACACTTCCGAGACCATTGGAAGAATTCTGTGATGTCAATTTTCCCAATGCAGAAACTGTAGCAGAGAAGTTACGTAGGGCGTTCTATGGCAATCATGACCGCACCGTCGATAAACGGAAACCGTCTCCAATCTCACAAGAATCACCGTCAACACTCGATTCAGGAAGTGGATCCGATGTAACTCCCACACCTCCTAAAAGAAGAGGGTTTGGTAGTATAGACATCAAAGACCGGCAATATGATACCATGGGTCTCAAATGTTATGAGAGAAGCGTTACGGTACGTCTTCTGATTCCAACGGGAAGCAAATCCCGAGAGATAAAAACAATTCTGAGCAGTAATTCTACCACTGCCCAGCAGAAGGTCGTACATCAACGTCGACGGGATCGAATAAAAGCTGGATCGAGGTGTTGTCAAATCCAGTGGCAGAATTAAATAGACACCAAAAAACACCATCCCCAGACCTACCGGGAAATAGTATCGTGGGCATGAACCCTTCAGGGGAATCAGCGTAAGCCCATTGCGTAAGGTATCGACACTAACCAACAAAAGTCGTTGCTCTCATTTCTGTTTACAACTTTATCCAGTATACATTGAACTATATTTTGGTTTATAAAATTTATTACCTTTTCCTAGTTTTAAGTAGATTTTGAATTAAAATCTGTGACTGGATAAGAAAACATCATTTCAAATAGTAACGGATATTCTACTAAATGGATACAGCACAATGCCATCTGGTGGTGATTAGCTACATAATCTTTTCACGCAACCCTGCATATGGCGATGCTGCCAGCTGGCACTAGGGGTGCCGACACTGAGGTGGTGTTAGTACATGTCGCAAAAGTATGAGGCCCTTATTCATAAAAATTTAATGAAGGTTTGAAGAACGCTTTAACACTGCCTCACCAAACATCCTTGCTAATTAATTAATTCGATTTCACCAATAATAAATCAGCAACTCGACTAGACCGAAACTAAGCGACGGGTTGGAGATGAGGATACTTCGGCATTACCAGTACTACTCATCCCCACCAACCGTTTGTAGTGCCTGCCGACAGAGCCCACGGTGGAGTGTATTGGTTTTATCTGCACTAGATCGATAGTTCCACCGGCAGTCACGGTCTAACTCATCCCCACCAATCGTTTGTAGTGCCTGCTGTCAGAGCTCACGGTTGAGTGTATTGGTTTTACCTGCACTCTCCCAGGAGATTATTCGGTAGTATAACAACATCAGGAGCTACCGCCAACGAATGAGATAAAGCAACGGGTTGGAGATAAGGAGTACTTCGGCATTACCAGTACTAGTCATCCCCACCAATCGTTTGTAGTCCTGCCGACAGAGCCCACGGTGGAATGTATTGGTTTTACCTGCACTCGATAAATAGTTTCACCGGCAGTCACGGTCTAACCCGCTCCACGGTAAAAGGCCGTCTGTCGCTCTAAACTGGGTGTGCCAGTTTTACCTCATCGTAAAACGTGTCCTGCCATTAACATTTCGGTTCGTCGCCACACAAGAAATAATGGAATCACCGCCGCCACCGTTCACATTTAACGCCGCTCTACCGAAATCGAGAAAATCGCCGCCGTTTCGTCAACGCCAATTGATCTAATAAAACTGTGTTTGTGAAATAATGTGACTGTATAACATAACCGGTTTTCCAATAGGTATGATATGATTTTGAAGTGACGTTTTGTAATACGTCATGATCTGTCATTTGTTTTTCATTGTATTCAGTAGTGTTTACAATTTCATCATGGAGAGATATATGCAAGAACAACGTTGACAAATTATTCAGTTTTATTATCAAAATAACCGTTCTCCAATTGAAACTATTCGGGCGCTAAGTCCTTTTTTTAATCAAAAAAACTTTCCAGTCGACCTACGACCTTGACACTCATGATCAATATTTTAGATCTCGTTAAAAGCTATCTTTTTGCCATTGACCGATTCCCGATCCGACGTACCGTTAAGGAGCTAAAGCACACATTTGAAAGTGATGCTAAGTCCTTTTTTTAAATCCAAAAAAAAACTCTTTCCTGTCGACCTACGACCTTGACACCTACGGGCATTATTTAACTCTCGTTAAGAGCTATATTTTGCCATTTAACGGTTGTGGCTACCTCCACACAGCAAATGAAACAATTGAATTGTTGCGAGAAAAGTTATGAGATTATTTCAAGAAATTGTGATATTGAATGGCCTTCAAGAAGTTGTGATTTAACACCATTACACTATTTCTTGTGGGGTTATTTGAAGTCATTGGACTTTCGAAGTAAACCAGACTCTCTTCAAGCTTTACAAGTCAATATTGAACGTGCCATTCATAACATACGACTTGATGTAGTGGAAAAAGTGCTCGAAAATTGGGTTCATCGAATTCGTTCCTGCAGAAGAAGTCGTGGAGGCCATTTGAATGACGTTTTATTTAGAACTTAATTGTATCGATTGTACTTCACATTAAATAAAAAAAATTTTGAATTTCCTTAACAGTAAGTGTGTTTTTTTTCAAAGAAATCATATCACTCTTATTGGAAACCCCTATACATATACAAAGGGCATTATTTAAAATATTTATTACAAACAAACTATATTTGGCACAAACACATTTTTGCCGCCGTAATAAAGTTAACAAATAACAATTTATAATAAAACAAGTAAGAAAGTTTCAGTCGGGTAAACCGACTAAGGTATACCCTCACTTTGTGAGTAATGTAATATTGAATATTACTCGAATTATTCTGTCAATTTGTGTGGGAGGTACCAGAAGGGGTTTATCAAATACACCTTTTTTTGCTGAACATTAGATACTTTAAATTCATTGCACTGTGCCGACTTATAAGCATTTATGTGCACTGGTATAAACGTTATGAGACATTAAATTGTGGTATGATTTGGGCATTTTGTGTGGGAGGTACAAAGAGGGGCGTGGCAATAACGCCCATTTTTCACAGGGCTATAGACACTATAAAAACATTACACTGTACACAATTTCAAGTATTTTTATACACTGGTTTTAATGTTATAAGCTGTTAACTTTTGGTGCAAAAAGGTACCTTTGTGTGGGAGGTACCAAAAGGGGCGTGACAACAACACCCATTTTTTCCTGGACTGTAGGCAATATAAAAGCATCCCAGCAAAATTTTGGTAAGTACCTGTCATTATTCCCTGCATTACCAAATAATGACATCTCAATATTCGCTGAATTACTTTCGGCTTATTAATAATGACTTACCAATAATAACAGAAATAAGTGATTTTTTTATCAAAATAATTTTTGGCAAATTTTAGTATAATGCAATTTTGGCTATATGTGGGTTATTGTAGAAGATTTATTTATTTTCAACAAATTTTCCAAAAATACGTGCAGATTGAATGAAAATACTAAAAATATTTACGTATATCGTATGATGTTAGACCATTGAAGATTTTTCACATGGGTTCAGAAATTCGAAATATGCGCGACAATATGCACAAAATTACTTTCAATGGCCATCTCTACATATCTACCATATCTACTACGTATTTTGTAACTTATTGGTAATGCATTATTCAAGTACTTAAAATCGTGGAAAACATAAGCACATATTTATGTGGTATGCCTATGCTACAAATAAGTACTTATTATACTACTATATTGTATGCTCTTGGGAAGTACTTCCCTCCAATGACATCCCCATGTTAAAATAATGAGAAAAGTGGCTAAATAATAAGTACTTACCATTATCGAACTTTGCTTACTCGTCGGATTATTTGGTAAGGCGAAATTTTGCTGGGAAGTGCTCAATGCTCTCCACCTCTTCCTCATCTCCACAGCTTCTGCAGAAGTCATTGGAGTCAATACCCAATCTGTTGGCATGTTCACCGATCAAGCAGTGTCCCTTCAGAACTGATACTAACGTAGACAATCTTTGCCTTTTTAGTGCGAGGAGATATTTTGATCTTCTCAGGTCATACCTTGGCCAGATTTGTCTAGCTACCCTGCAGGTGCCGATTTGTGTCCATCTTTCGTTGGACCGCCTGATTGCCTCTCGCCTAAGCCAAACCTTGCACGTGGATATATGCAAATTCTTCGATAATTTGTAATGTAGTCCCTTTCCTAGCAAGTTCATCGGCTTTGCAGTTCCCCGGGATATCCCTATGCCCAGGCACCCATATAAGGTGTATATTAACCTGCTCAGCCATCTCGTTTAGAGATCTGCGGCAGTCGAGGGCTGTTTGTGAATTTAGGGAAGTTGCCTCCAGAGAATTGATGGCAGCCTGGCTGTCCGAGTAAATGACAACGCCAGTGTTTGTTACTATGTTGCGACTCAGCCACTTGGCTACTTCCCATATTGCCATTATTTCGGCTTGATAGACACTGCAGGTATCTGATAGTCTGTGAGCTATATCCAAACTAATCTCTTCACAGTGTACTCCGAAGCCAACCTTTTCATCAAGCTTCGAACCATCCGTGTAAAAGTGGAGATGGTTTCTATTACCTGGTATTCTGCCAACCCATTCATCTCTGGCGGGAATCATAGTGATGTAATTTCTCTCCAAGGTGTACGCAGTTGGTATTTAGTCCACTCGGTCGGTTACCATAGCACTACACTTTGATATCCTCATGTGACCGTAGTTCTTGTGCCTTCACATTGATAGGAAGTTTAATCTTATTGCCGCTTTGGTTGCAACTTCTCTCGCCACAATATTAATCGGCAGTATATGGAGTAGGGCTTGTAGAGACTCAGTCGCTGCATTCCTTAAGGCTCCGCAGGCTGTTCTCTGAACCTTTATTAGTAGGTTGGTGACGGTTAGTTTGTCAGTTGCCGTTCACCATACCACAATGCCGTATAACAGTATTGGACGAACTACTGCTATATATATCCAGTGGACGATTTTACAGTTGTGGACCCAAGACATGCTGTTATGCGTCTTCTGTTGAGCAGACTTTGAATTAGTCTAATCAAACTAGAGTTAACTTTTAGATGTGACAGTGCCGCAATTACTGCATCTGAGTGAATGTTGTTAAAAGCCCCTTCTATGTCAAGAAATGTCACCATGGTGAATTCCTTGAAATGCAGGGACGATTCGATAGTGCTCACAAGTTCGTGCAGGGCTGATTGTGTAGACTTCCCCTTATTGTAAGCATGGTGGTTCACCGACAGGAGTTTTGTATCCAGGTTTTCCCTAATGAAATAATCTAAAAATCTTTCCAGACCTTTCAATAGGAAGGAGGATAGGCTAATTGGTCTGAAGTCTTTTGGCCTAGTGTGTGATATCTTCCCCGCTTTAGGTATGAATACCACTTTGGTATCCCTCCATCGATTCGGAATGAATGAAAGCCTGATACAGCCATCTGGTCCAGGTGACTTGAAGGGCTCAAACCTGTTAATATCCCAACCTATTCTTGATCTCTCAGTCAACAAGCTAGCAACGCTCGCAACGCTCGTCTTGCAGATCTTCGGGTTCTGTTGGTGAGTTCCCCGGGAAATGTGTGTCGGGCAGTATATTCAGCGACTGCTCGTAGTTTTTTGTCCAGTTATTTGCCTCATCTTGCAAGTAACCACTGTACAGGGTGAAACTGATAGTATTTTCCTCAGCCTTGCGGCGTCGGAGACCTTTTCACTTCGCCACAGAAGGTACACCAAGAGCGTCTTTGCGCCTTTCTAAGCTCCTTCTTATAGATCTTGAGTTGCCCTTTATAGGCATCCCAAACATTAGCGACCCCAGTAGATTTAGCCTTGTTGAATAGCTTGGTGCAGGTCTTTTTCATAGCCGTTAGCTCAGAAGTCCACCATTGGGGTTTAGTTTTACCCTTGTACCTTGTTTTTGGACAGGCTTCTTCAAGGGAACTATTGAATGATGTGGTGATATGCTCGACCAGATTATCCAGACCGTCTTTGTCATTCGGTTCGTACAGAAGTTTGGAGTTGAGTTTCTTGAAATACTTTTCATACAGGTGCCACTTTGTCTTTCTCACATTTCTGGCGCTTTTTCAGCGAGTTTGAACTCAATATAATGGTTATCTGAGAATGAGTGGTCGTCCAGTACATTCCACCCAATAATTTTGCCTGACAGCCGGTCAGTAGCAAACGTTACGTCTAGTAATTCTTGTCTGTCTTTAATTGTAAAGGTCGGTCTATTACCTATGTTACAAATACTTAGGTTGGTGGTTAGAATAAAGTCAAGAAGCGAATCACCCCTATTGTTTATATCCGTACTACCCCAGATAGCGTTCGTGTCTGCGCCAATCAGCTCGACCTCGTCAAACGTTGCTTCTTCTACTACTTCCCAATACATGCGATTACCGATCTCCAGACTAGCAGATGTTTGGTCTTTACCACTTAAATTAGCCAGGAGAAAGATAATTAGATATATCCTGGCCAAAATGCAGGTTCTGGAGTGGCTTCACATTTGGCCACAAGCAGTTTAAAATTGGGTGTCCTGATACCGCACACGCTTCTTCCCACTGCGTAGGGCTCCTGTATCAAAACGATGTCTACTGCACCTGTGGACAGGCGCAGCAGTAGAGCCGCTGAGGCTGCTTTAGCGTGATGGAGGTTAATCTGTAGAATTCTTACCATCATTGGTAATTGACAGATTAACATCCACCCCGACAAGGGTGTTATCGAACTCTTCATCCGTATCATCGAGAAGCGTGTCCCCGCCAGATGCGTCAAAGAGTCCGGAGACTCCCCTCAGCCCCTCTGTATCAGAAGTAGAGCTTTCGTCCTCAGAGAAGGACGTTACAGATCTTCTGTTAGAGTTGGAGTCACCAGAAATAATGGGCGTGGGTACCTCCGCACTTCCAGAAAGCCATGTATCAACCACGGTGGACGACTCACCTTCCGCAGTGGGAGCCTCCTTGTATACCTTCAAGACTATAGTCTCGAAGCCATATGGTAGGGTTGCACTTGTACGTTGTATATGGGAGATGGATTCAGCGTTAAGGATCAAATTGACCTGCCGCTTTTTACCATCCGCCTCACCTACCTTACTGATTCTCCAATTATGGGCCGGCAGACCAGGATTAGAATCTTTTAATATTTCTAATGTGTCAGCCGGGTTGGAGGGCTCTTCTGCAACCCAGGTGATGGCTCTAGAGTGACTAGGGATGTTGTTTTTCGATAACATCCAACTGGGCACCCGGCCACACCTCACCCGCTCGACTCAGAGCAGCCTTATACAGGTCTACTGATCTGGCATCACCGAAATATAAGAGCTTTACTCTCCCCTGATGCCATCCTGCATGGTTGCAGATTGGTGGTTTGCCCGGAATTTCTCTCCGGACATCGAGGTAATGAGCCATAATGGCTGATTGCACATGGCTCCATTTGTCCTTGAGGATGGATCCATCCTCACTACTTCTGTCGGTAACGGCCATCACTAGACTGTCCTTCGCCACTTCATTGAAGGGCTTGGTGAGTGTCCTGTTGATGGTGGCATCTTTCCTTTTTCGAAGGCAGGGGTTCATCAGGTGATCTGATTCTTTTGACTTTATTAGCCGTTAACACAGCTGAATTTGTGGCTTTTTCAGCTGGCTCATTGGCCTTAGAAGCATCTATGAAGCCTTTACCCCAGGTAAGCGACTCTTTTTGTTTTTGCTCATTGTGCTTCCGTTTTGACGGTCGGACATGACGTTTTCCCCTCACCGTACCAACTGTTGTGAGTACAGTGTATTCTGTGTAAATTTGAAATAAATAGCAGGTTGTTAATCCTTTTTTTAAAATGCAAGTTTTTAAAAAACTTTCGAAAAAATTTATGAAAAAATATGGCCCGCTATTTTCCCTTTCAAACGACGTAAACTTTGGAAAAATCCGTTAATTCGTTCAGGAGCAATTAAAAATTTCGTAAAAACCAAAAAAAAATTTTTTAATTTTTAATCCCCATAAAATTTTGGAAAAGATTTTTTTCAAAGAATAAATGATAGCGAGATCTTATTCTACCATATAGTAAATTTTAAAAACTTTTTAGTCAATAAATTTCATGGTAATATTAAAATTTCCGACCCAATCAATACTCATGTGTAAAATATTACTTAAAGAGCGATTGGAAGCCAAATCTGTGTTCAAATCGCTGACATGTACTTTGACAGCGCTAGATCGAATCAGCTTATGATTATGAGTCGATCCTTTTACTTTACCAAAACATTGGCCTAAAACTATTTATTTTATAGATCCCAGATTCGTGATGCAAATGCGAGTAAAAAAGTACCTTTCCATCACAGAGTACGGTTCAGACTATACTACAGTGTTTTTCGCAACATTTTCGAATTCCATCATTTGAAACCAAGGCGAGGAACATTTTAAGTTAATATACAAACTATTTTTTTTATATATTTGTAGCAAGACTTTCCGTACTTATTGCGAAATAAATAAAATTTTAGTTACCGTATTTAATTTTAAAATGTGGTAAACATTCATAATGTACGAGTATGTGGAACATTTAAAGCGAATTATTAGATACTACTAAAGAAACTCAAATATGTACATTTAATAAAATAAATTGGCATTTTGGTAAATTAAACCAATTCTTCATTGAAGCTTTTATTTTCTTTTTGGACCAAATTATTTTTTAAAAATTAATGAAAAATGAGTTATTTCTGCCGAAGTAACAAAATGGATTTAAACATGCGATCCATCCCTAGAATAATCCATATGATGTTTGGGTAGTCTAAACACATCTTAGAAATCTCAACTAACACATTCACCTGTGCCTTGTACCTATGCAAATGTGTGTATGTACGTATACATTTTGCTCACATAAATATGTATGTATGTATGTATGGATTTGTGCAAGTTGGTAACGAAAATGTAAAACTTCCAAAATGTGTAATGGGTTTTATGAGTGTGTGGCATATCCGTCCGTCTATCGTTCTGAATTTGTATGGGTGGGGGTATGGGTGTACGAGTATGTGTGTGGTGGAGCCTTTTGTTCAAGTGTTTTCATTAAGTGTGATGGAAACGTTGTTTCTGTCTGCTCTCGCTCGGCTTTCGGTGTGCACAGTTTGCAACCACAAAATAAAGTATCTGCAGAATTTCCAAACAAGTTTTTTTTTTAATCACAACAACAGCAACGAAAAAACTGAAGCTGAATAAAAAACAGCCAATAGTTTTTGCCACCCAAAAGGGAAATAAAAAATTAGAATATCACTCGTTCGTCCGTCCTCCGGATGGTTGTCGACCTCGTTTTGAGCTATTGCTACGACGGCAATGGCATGCATGCTAGTGGTTGTTGTTTACTTTGCCCCCAAAGTTCTCTGGGAAAAGAGCATCTGGAAACTGTGCCATGTGAATGAAATGAACATCGTCGCTTCTCCGACTAACGATGCCCTCGAGTGCACCGTAGGGTGCGCCATGGCGGGGTCGGGGGTACAAATAAAAAGGCAGCATCCAAACATTATAACTTGTATTCAAACATTTAACAAAGTTTACATTGAAAGAGCTTTTGTCTCGTCATAGTTCAGACCACGCAAAATGGTTACATGGCTACGTGGCCACATCGCTGCATCTATGCTCCACCACCACTACTACAGCGTAAGTTCGTGTGGCTGGTGTAAGATTAAAATTGAAGTTGATACAGCAACCGAGACAAACTTTAAGTTTAATAGGAATACTCGTAATAAGTATAAAAGTTTGTAAGATTTAACCCAAGCCAAGCCAGAGTACCTGACACTTAGTTATACAAGACGAATGTGCGGACGGACGTCCATGTTGCGGGAAACAATTAATTTTGTTCATCATTCCCGAAAATTGGCAATGATTGAACATGAATGGATGCGTAATGAAGTTCAGATTTTAAATAGGCGAAAAGCCGTAAGTTGTGCTGGGTTTATTGAATGTTTGCTATAGACGACATCTCTATTGTTGAACAGAAGGCGGCGGGCTACCCTAGGATCTCTTTTCTTTGGGGAGAAAGCAGGCTTGCCTGATGTTGAAATCCGTCAACTTTTGGGCTTTTATAGCAAATAAATTTGATTAAAGGGAGGGGCAATGTTTCTCCTTGCACGGGGATGCAAGAAGAAACATTGCCCACAATGGATGAAACTCTTAACCTCAGCCTAATATGGGTTTGACAAATATTGTACAAAATTTCATATTGCCTTAACGTCAGACTAACAACGTAGTAGGCATAGGGGGAACTGCAAAGCTGATGAACCTGTTAGGAAAGGGACGACTTTACAAATTCGCGAAGTATTTGCATATATTGGAACGCCACCGCACACATGCAAGCTTTGGCTTAGCAAAGGGGCAATCATTCAGTCCAACGGAAAATGGACAGAAATCGGCAGCTGTAGGGCAGCTAGACAAATCCCCGCACTAGAGAGGAAATACTGTCAGTTCTGACGGTGCACTGCTTGATCGGCAAACACGCCAGAAGGTTAGGTATTGAGTCCAATGACTTCTGGATATACTGGGGTCGGCTCTGCTAGGAAGTCTGACAGATCTTTCCGGTACCAATATCCGTACTATTAAAAACCATGTTTATCGAACAGTTTGGTTTCGATGAAGGGCATCTTTGCCCGTGGTATCACTAAGGACCTATATAGGTCTATGTGAGCTGACAAAGCTGGCTGTCACCCTAACCTGAACATAAAACGTAATCCAAAGCAAGAAAGTCTTCCCATATGGGACGAAATGTTTGCCGGCCCATCAGACTGACATTGTTTCGACAGTTAGTTCAGAATGAAACAGCATGTTTGAAGCCGCCTCTACAATCAAAACGATTGGATGTAAAATAAAAGTTCTGATGTGATAAAAACTCGGCAATGTAGGACCTAGTATTACGACACTCCACTATAATCAAAACGATTGGATGTAAAATAAAATTTCTGAAGTAATAAAAACTCGGCAATGTAGGTCCTAAGACTTCCACTCCACTGCTAAATTTCAAAATGATTGAATATGAAATACACCTTTTATAGTGCTAAAGGGCCAAATCGGAAGAAATGTACATATATACAGCTATGGACAGATAAATAGCTTGCTATTCAATAGTTATGTGATGTCAGTTGGTGTATTTCCATTTGAATTCTTTACATTTTGGTAAGGTACTATTAATGGTAACAGAACGTATATTGTTTTTGAAGAATACAATTTTAGGGATCTGTTCCAAATTATTTTTCTCATTCCAATTAAAATTGCAAATTTTTTCATTATAACAAAAAATACGAATGTTCCAAAACAATTTTGATTTGCTATCATATACAAAAAGTTTGGCTTAATTTCCCTAATAAACGAATTTTATACAGCTATTTTACAACATACATTGATGGTAGTTTATTTTTTGGTCGATTTGCGTATACATCAATTGACTTTGGCGCCCTCTCGCGGTGTCAAAAAGAGGTAAATAAAAAAATATTGTTATTATTTATCTTAATTGGTTTGTTAAGATATGATGAGTACCAATATTACCAGTATTTGAGCCAGTACATTATTATCAATTTTTGTCAGTGGGACAGAGCACTGTGCACCGTCTGTGGACAGCTGTGCTCCGCTTTATATGCTTGACATCAATCCACTGCTCGTAAAATTAACCGCGTCGTCCTAGAAGACTTCAAGGCAAATTAGAGTAATTATTCCATGTGAGGTGATCACACAAATTGTGGCACTTTTCTCCGATTTTAATGAAATTTTCCATATCGTCATCAGAAACGAGAAAGGGCCTATCATCATATTTAAAAATTGTACAGGAGAAGTAAACAAACTAAATAAATAACAAACAGTCAAACATCGTTGAGTGTCTTGTTACAAGTCTAATCGAAACATTTGCCAAATTCCTCATTTATTTCGATCATTAATATACGCAAGGACTGGAAGGGATCGACGGTGATTTTCTGACAATGACTTTGTTGACTCGGTTCGTGGTTCAAGGTGGGGGAATTTTGCGACGTTTACTTGTATTAAATAAATCTGGGTTTCTTTTTATCGTATTGATGGCATTGTGTACCATTTTTCAGGAACAATCCACAATTTCGGCTATTTGAGATCGATTTTTGGCCTTTTTTGAATAGTGCGAATATAAACTATCTTTTTCAAGAATGTAATGACTCCTCTACTCATTTTTGCAAAAATATAGATTTTTATTAAAGAACACAATCAAACAGTATCAATTCCAATGTTTGGTAAAATAATAAGTACTGGTCAGTAAAACAAATTGTTCTATTTCTTTGACCAACTACAAAACCCTATTTAATAACTTAAATGGCCAACAACAAAAAACTATGAATGAAACTATGAATCAGTGAAGTGAACAGCATTAGCACAAAATAATTGTATAGTATACATTCAAATTATTAATGAAAATGTGTCTTACTTTTTTTTTGTTTAAAGAGCGCTACTTCGCTTTCCAAAGTTGTATATCTAAACCGATTTTCTTAAAATTTAGTATTGTCAGCTTGTACATCAAGCACTTCTTTTAGCCAACTTGCATACAGGTCCTTTAAAATACGTTCTAATATAATGCATAGACGACAAATCGGAGGTATATATAATATTACCATACTATTTTTAGGTAGATACTATTTTTACCAATTTCAATAGGGATAGTCCTTGGACCAAAATATATATATTTGCAAAGTTTCTACACGCAAAGAAAAATTTCGTTTCTGCGAAACGAAATATTAGACAGCTACAATTCTCGTTTACGACGACTGAAATTTCGCTTACGCGAAATAAGTTTCTGTAACAACAAACGAAATTTCAGTTCTAAAGTGAGAAATATTCGGCAGTGTAGATCCTAGTATTAAGACACACAACCATGACGGCTACATCTTAATCTAAACCAATTTTCTTCAAATTTAGTATTGTCAGCTTGTACATCAAGAACTTTCTGTCAAATTGTATAGAGGTCGGTTAAAAAATGTTGTTTATACAGTGCGTATATGCCAAATCGGCGGTAGATATATATGGGAGCTATATCTAAATATGAACCGAGTTTTACCAATTCCAGTAGGGATTGTCCGTGCGAAAAAAAAGATATGTGCAAAGTTTCTTTGAGATCGGACTATATTTGCGACCTGTACTTTGATCACAAGAATGCATGCACAGACGGACACAGCTAAATCGACTCAGAAAGTGATTCTAAGTCGATCGGTGTAATAAACGATGGGTCTATCTCTTCTCCAAATGGAAAAAGTTATAATACTCTGTACCACAGTGTGGTGTAGGTTATAACTAAATTATTTTTACAGAAATTATGAGAATTAATTATACCCTAGAGCCATCGTTTAATATTATTAAAAGAAAATCGCTTCACACTTAGATATAGTACATATATAGTAATATATATGCTTCATTCGATTACAGCCGTATTTGAAACGTGTTGAAGGAAGTTGAATTATTTATTTTAGATCCAGAGCAACAATATTTCGTTATCAGAAACGGGAAAGGGCGTATCATCATATTTCAAAATTTTACAGGAGGAACAAAAAACTAAATAAAATGAAAAATGTTGTCGTTAGAAAAACGGAGTTTTCAAGATAATACCTAAACATAATGATGCATATATACATAAATTCACACAAACAGGATTTAGACTTTGTTTGTGAAAATTGCGTGAAATATGAATTTTTAACTACGAAAAATAAAATAATTTGTTGTTAGGCTTTTGAATATCAAATTGTCAATAAATTCGCCATTTTTGATAGTAGGTCGCTAAAAATTTGTCAGGATGTTATTATCTTATCTCATCTTATTGTTACGCCCTTTTTCGTTTCTGATGACGAAATATGCTTTTTATTCTGTTCTAAAAAGGTGGCGTAAAGGTCATTCGATCACAAAAGAGCCAGCCGACGAAATTGTTGTCCATCGATAGGAGCTGTCTGTCAACAAGGTATTAGCGAGGCTCCGTACAAAAATAGGTTACCCTAACTACAAACCTTAAACATCGATAGGCCTTTTGTTATGAATTGGAAATCCGTCATTTACATTTTTAATTTCAATTTATATGCAAGAGATATTTTTTCTCACGCTCAAGTCGCGAAGCAGAAGTTCGAATTGAAACGCTTACAAAACGATCATAATTTATATGATATAGGGTGATCCAAGTAGAGATACTTTTTTCAATAGCCATTTTTGACAGATCACGTGTCATGCTGTCATGTTATTTTTGTTAAGTATTGTTTGGCATTTCATCATGGAAAGACTTACGCCTGAACAACGTTTACGCGTGTCATTCGCCAGTTACCAGTCGAAATGATCGAACGATTCATCGAAAATTGGACTCAACGGATGGACCATTTGAGACGTAGCCGCGGCCAACATTTGAAAGACATAATCTTAAAAAAATAAATGCCAAATAATGTTGACAATAAACATTCCCCATTCAATTTGTATTTTCAGTGTTTTTTTCTTTAAAAAAGTAGGAAACCTCGAAATGGATCACGCTTTATAAAATCGAAGGCTGCAATAGAATCATGAGACTTTAATTTATTTACTTATTTTTGAATATTTTAAGTTCACAATTTGAAATGTACGTATAAACAGAGAAGAATATTTTCACAAAATTGCTCGCACATTTGTATTCACATTTGTCGTTTGTTGATATAATATATTTGGATTTAAGGAATAACAAAATAAATATTTCTATTGCTTTAAAATGAGCTTATTAATATTACATTTAAGGCTCAACATTTGTATTCATTTAGAGAAGAGAATTAGCACTGCACCCAAAGATGTTAATAAGAACGACATACATTTATAAAAAATACAACACCAGAAAAGCGAGTCTTCCAGCGCTTTAAAAGAAGTGATGCAAAAGTAGTGACAAATAAGTACTTCCCCGGCGCGACAAGCCCATGTTAAATCCATTGGTGTCTGACACGAACGAATCACAGGTAGCTGTAAGCCGCACTTCAGGAATTCGGTGGGAGATTTCCGTTGATTGAATATGACCGACCAGTGATTGTAACATCTTTTGATTGTACGACTTTTATGATCTCGATTTATCCATTCACCCATCACTTGTAGACGTCTTGCTGTGAAGGCTGCTTCATACTTTATACAGATATCTATTGGTTGGATGTGCAGTATAGTCTCCAACGCTCTTGTTGGTGCGGTTCTAATTGCCCCTCTTATGCCTAGACAGCACATACGTTGGACTTTTTGCAATGGTATTACGTTGTACTTCTTTGCCACCACACTACAGAGGCGTAGGTTATTATTGGTCTAATCACGCTCATGTAAAGCCAGTGTGTCATATTTGGACGTAGTCCCCATTTTGAACCTATAGCTCTTCTGTACAACGAAGTGGTAACTCTTTTTCAATATGATCTTTCCAAATCGGTTTCTGATCCATGATTACTCCCAAGTATTTTACCTTTTTAGATATGACAATATTCTTATCCAGAAATCGAGGCACAGTAAAAGGATGGATCTTCGTTTTCCTATATGTCTATTTAATATTTCTGTTTTGTCTGGGTTATCATTTAATCCCCTAGGTTGTGTCAGTTATATGCTATTTCTGCATAGTTGGTTTGGATGTATGCCCCTTAGAAATATTATAACGTCGCCAGCATAACAGACTGGTTTAAGTCCTTCATTGGTGAAGGCTTTAACCATAGGAGAGGCGATAAAATGCCCCCCTGAGGTATACCACGATTTACCTTGTCTCTGATTTGTACGTCATAGGACCCACAAATAATCCACCTATTCCTTAGCATATTGTTGATCAGTTTATCAACGCCCGGTCAACCTGAAACTCTTCTAAGGACTGGATAAGTGTATCGGTCTGAACGTTGTTAAAAGCGCCCTCAATGTCTATGCAAACAGCAAGTGTGTACATTTCTTCACTGAAGGACTGTTCTATGTGGTGTACTACCTCATGTAGAGCTGTTTCCACTGATCTTCCTTTAACATATGCGTGTTGCTTGAATTTTAGCTTGTCATCGGCTATCTTATTTTTGACCATGTCGTCAATTATTTGCTCCATTGTTTTTAACAGGAAAGACGTTAGGCTAATAGGTCGATAAGCCTTTGGGATCGCATAACTCGCCTTGCCAGGCTTGGGTATAAAGACCACCCTTGATTCCTGCCAATTTTTTGGGGTATATGCATGAGTTAGGCATGCAGTGAAAACTCCAGCCAGATGACTTGATACCAGATCCACCTCATTCTGAAGAAGCGCTGGAAATATTCCGTCCAGTCCCGCAGCTTTGAAAGGAGAGAAGCTTTTTATTGCTTCTTTAACGATAGCATCTGTTATATCCGTAATAGGTACTTGATGCATCACATTTTCGTTCTGTAACTGTTCCTCTGTTGGGACAGCATTACCAGTCGGAAAATGAGTTTTCATCAAGAGCCTTACGGTATCATCTATAGTTTCCATCCTTTTACCCGTTTCATTTGGATATGAGTTTTTGAGAGGAACTTTTTTATTTTAGACATGCTGTTACGCTGTCTGCTTGCTGGGTATTAGACAAAAGTTTGGGTTATTGTTGATTTTTAACATTTTTTTTTCCGAAAAAATTATTTTGTATTTATAGAAAAAAAATTTTAAAAACGTATAACATATTTATATTCATCTCAAAGAAAAATTTGTGAAAGTTTATTATTAGTGCAAACTATCGTGTAACCAATTTCGGAACAGTAGGAACATCTGCAATGATACTGTGGGGTGAGCCAAATGAGAAGAAATGAGATTAGTAAGATGATCAAAGTTCCAACGGGACACTCAAGCTTACAAGCACATCATCATCGCATAGGACTAGCAGAAAACGATGAATGCAGGGCATGTAGGGAAAGGGATACATTTTCTGTATCACTGCCCGGCTTTCACACATGCAAGATCCCGATATTTCGGTCCGACATATTGCCAGACTTCACTTATCTCAGAGGATATGACTGGAAGATACTGAGAAAATTCGTGTTTAGTACCGATTTTCTATAATATAGGTAAAAAAGGATATTAATAAGTAGCGCATAACAGGCCGAATCACTGACTTAAGTGTATGTCCTTGGGCATGAGACGTTTAATCGTCTCCTCTCTTCAACCTAACCTAACAAATTTCGTAAAGAATTGATGCAAATTGTAGCTTCAATACCACTTAAAGTTCGAATCGGTATGTACATAAATCTGAACAGATTTTCATTGCAATGACCTACTTACTCTCCCTTATCAAGACAATTGCAATATCCAATAAATACTTAAGAGTAATCTTGGACAGGACACTAAATTGGAAGTACCACATACAAGAACGAGCCAACAAAGTCAATATGTAGAAGATTCATACGCTCTCAATATGTTATATCTAAGGTAATTACAAACAATATTAAATGTCCAACCCATATAGATACAGATTAGATATGAAGCGGCGCTCACAGCAATGAGACGTCAAGTATACCGATCGACTCATACAGATTTGGTACAGACTAATTTCTTGCACCAAGGACGTAACATTAAGTAAAATTGTTCAAAATCGGCAAACATTGTTAAATGGAATCAGCTATGTAGGTCTATCTTCAGTATTTTTAGACGTTACAAACATCTGGTCGAAAACAAACTAATAATACCCTGTACCACATAGTGGTGTAGGGTACACAAATGGGCAAAAACTTGACCAAAACTAGGGGCATATAATGGAAAACACTCAAGGAATACGGGTAAAGGAATAATCTCTCAGGGCTACCTATAAAATAATTAAGGCGCACAACAAGCCGCCTACTGCCTTAGGTGTATGTCGGTTTACGGTGGACCACCACGGATAACGACCCTTAACAATATTGGAGTAATTAATAACATTGAAAGGCTTTTGCACAGAAAAAACAACAAAAATTTCAATTCACCAGAAATTTTCAAAAACTCAAAAACAGAATTTTTCAAAATTCCTGCGATAAAGAAATTGAAGTTTCATCAAAGAAAATCATGGCTCGTTCATTCAATAATTTTTCCTTTTAGGGACATAAATATTGTTACAAAATTGAACACACACATTACAATAGTGGAATTGAACATAACATAGCCTTACCACGTGGATTATGAAACCTAACCTCTGTAGCGTTACTCAGTGGGAGGAATTCCAAAAAAAGGGAAATAATTCTGCCGTTTCTTAACCAGACAACCGATTTCGAAAAAAAGTTAAGTTTTGAGTTTGGGCCCCCTGTGGTATACAGGGGCGGAACCGCAGGGCCTCAAAGTTGGCAACCTCGGGTAAATAAAATGTTTAAGTGCGTGTAACTTTCGTATTTTTGGTCCGATTCATAAAATCTTTTTGTGTGTATTCTAGTTACTGCGGTCTACAAAAGGTTTTGAAGTTTAATTTTTAATTTTTTCCCCGACCCTGTGCTAGTATTCTGTAGATATCGAAGCAGAATATGCACCTATTTTATTGCAATTTGATATACCCGCTGAGGCAAAAGTTATGGCCAGTTGAAGTTATACTTTACCATAGACCATAACTTTTGTTTGAGTGGGCACATTTGACTGAAACTTTTTAAATTATATAGCAAATTTTGTTGTCACTTTAGAGAAGTTGATGTGAGAGAAATCGGTTTATATTCTGCACTAGTATTAAGCAAAGTCAGGAAAAAGGTGAAAAAAATCAATTTTCAAATGCAGACAGAAATGTAAAAACGACATACATACAATTTTTAAAAATGAACATATTTCAACGAAATATTTTGTAGTTTGTTGGTCTTGATGTCACAAATCGAATGTAATTCGTGAATCATTATATTTCCAAAAGTCAATCCCACAATTCCCAAAATAATTTTGAAAATCCCCAAAAGTAGGATTTTTGGGTTTTCCCATATATACAGGGTGGCTGATATGTATTGCAACCAACTTCAGGTTGCTATCATTTCTAAACCGCTTGTCTGATAGCTGACAGATTTATTTCAGTGACAGTTCATTTTATTGTTTACAAGCTTACAAAAGCATTTTGATCTATTGCATTCAGAAAAAAGTTATTCGTGATGGAATTCAAGCGTGATAGTGTGATTGCTTTTTATTTGGGTGGAAAAAAACAAGTGGCTATCGTTAGAGCCCTCCAGCATTCAAATGTGAATAAATCTTTTGTTTATCGTACCATTGCTCGTTACCGTGATACTGGCAGTGTTGCATCGCGTCCAAAAAGTGAACGAAAAACCAGTAAGGAAAGGCAGAAAGTCGGGCGGGGCCGACTATATAATACCCTACACCTCCCTAACAATGCGATAAGGGTCATTGCGATAATAATTTTGAATAATTGGTAAATGGGTAAGAACATATATATGTGGATATATCTAATTCTGAACCGATAATCGCTAAATTAAGCTATATTCTTTCCTAAATTGTGAAACATCTTTCTGTAAAATTTTGTAATGATCGGAAGTAAAGTACAACTTCTATAGCGCTTTGTAACCAAATCAGGAGGAACATATATATAGAGGTTATATATAAATCTGAATTGATTTTCCCAAAATACTCATTCATGTAAAATAAAAACCTCTTTCTGCCGAATTTCGCTGTGATCGGATATAAAATACAGTTTCTACAGCGCTTGAATTTCAAATCGGGGGTAACATATATATGGGGGCTATATCTAAATCTGAACCGATTTTCTCCGAATTTGGCAGTATTCCTTCATGTAATAAGAAACCTCTTTCTGCCGAATTTCGCTGTGATCGGATATAAAATACAGTTTCTACAGCGCTTGAATTTCAAATCGGGGTTAACATATATATGGGGGCTATATCTAAATCTGAACCGATTTTCTCCGAATTTGGCAGTATTCCTTGATGTAATAAGAACCCTCTTTCTGCCGAATTTCGTACTGATCGGATATAAAATACAGTTTCTACAGCGCTTACGTGTCAAATCGGGGCTAACATATATATGGGGGCTATATCGAAATCTGAACCGATTTCCCCCAAATTTTGTATTGTATCTAAGTGTATCACTAGACTACTCCCTGTCAATTTTTGTACAAATCGGTTCAAAAATGTTGCTTATACAGTGCATATATGCCAAATCGGAGGTACATATATATGGGAGCTATATGTAAATCTGAACCGATTTTAACCAAATTCAATAGGGATCGTCCTTGGGCCTAAAAAATGATATGTGCAAAGTTTCGTTGAGATCGTTGAGATAATTGCGACATGTACTTTGATTACAAGAATACATCTACAGACAGACAGACGGACAGACAGACAGACGGACAGACAGACGGACATAGCTAAATCGACTCAGAAAGTGATTACAAGTCGATCGGTATAATAAACAATGGGTCTATCTCTTCTCCTTTTGGGTGTTACAAACAAATGCACAAAGTCATAATACCCTGTACCACAGTGTGGTGTAGGGTATAAAAACGGTAACAACACCAGAAATGATCCGAAAAGTGAAGGTCAGATTTGATCGAAATCCACGCCGCAGTGGTAGAAAAATTGCTCGTGAGCTGAACATATCGCGAGAACGGATACAACACATATTAAAAAATGAGCTTGGACTAAAGCCATTGAAGTTCCAAAAAGTGCAAGAGCTCACCGATGCACAAAAAAAAGTTAGACTGGAAAGAGCCAAGGAGTTGCTTCGCTTGCACGAATGTGGCCAGTTACCGAATTTGGTTTTCTCCGATGAGAAGCCATTCCAAATTGAGCAGTTTGTGAACAAACAAAATAATCGGGTTTACTTGCCAAAGAGGTCAGCTGAAAATGTACACCTTCGATTAGCCACCAGAACTCAAGCGCCGCACGATGGGAAAATATGATGAAATATGCGCGCATAGGACATTGAAAACAACTTTCAAAAATCAGTTTTTTGGGAATGCTGTTTTATTGTGGATAACATTTAATGAAAATACCTTCAAATATTATCAAAATATCTCTGGGCGATTCCGAGTTATGACCTTTCAAATTTTGAATTTTTACTAATAAATGCAAATCAAATTGCGATGATAAAATGTATATACTAAAATACTTGTAGAATTCTCGTTTGTTGCTGAAATGCGACCGGACTTGTAACATATAATAAGGTTATATTCATCTAAATTTTTCTGTATAAAACGTGTTTTTATCGTCTTTAAATGAAGAGATATTTCAAAGTAAAAATACAGTTTTTTTTGTTGTTCAAAAAAAAGTATCCGCAGTAAATGGAATACAACTTTTTTGGATCACGTGAGATCACTACGATATGACATAGAGAAGAGAGGTGACTTAGTGGTGAATCCAACGGTACCTAGTTTATCTGCGACTTTTTGCGATTATGGCCGATTTTTGTACTTTAAATATGTGTTTTTTTACTTTAAATAAAGAAAATATGTGTGGGAGCTACATCTATCTATGAACTGATTTTCCCGAAACATATGGACATATTTTCTTGGTTCAAAAAAATAACTTTTACGAAATTTCGGCAAAATCGGATAATAAATAAGACCGGTACAAGTCTGGTTGCAAGTTTGTAGAGTTGTACGATCAAAATTATCGATCTAATTAATATTATTATGATTATATGTGTAAATTTTATAGTGTACTTCTTCTACAAAAACTATAAAAATATAGTTAAACGCTTCTGCAGTTTATGTATATTAGGGTGGACCGATTATTTTTTTGTTTTTAATCTAACTTTTCTCTTATTACCAGTTGAGAACCCATTGTGTAATTGCATTAGTGCAAAACTTCAGCTTTCAAAAATATTGCTGACTGCAATTTTATCCTATTTATGTTGTTTTGGTTTCAGACCATGGACATTCCAACAGGACTCAGCACCATCGCACTCAGCACGCGTCAACCAAGAATGGCTTAAAAAGGAGGTTCCTCGCTTCATTTCTACCGCACAATGGCCACCAAGATCTCCGGATCTCAATCCGTTGGACTTTTGCGCCTGGGGCATTTTAGAGAGTAAGATTCGCACTAAAAAATGATAATGATATGGCATTACCTGGTAATGCAAAAGGTAATGACATGTACTTACCAAGTTTTTGCTGGGAAGCAATAATATATACATTATGTAGTGAAATGGTAAATGGGTCATGTGTCGTAAAAATTAGAGACACGGTAAATCATTGTTTACCTCAGATGTCATGTATCGTCTCTTCTGTGGGTTACGACGATATGCAGTCACCTAACAGCCCTCACTGAGGAGGCACTTAAGTTAGAATATAACTGGACACAGCCAAGCCGATTTAATCTTGGATCGAAAACTGAATTGGAAAGATGACATAGAAGAAAGAGTCAACAAGGCCCACAAATTTTGGTCGTTGTGTTGATGAACTATAGGTTCAATATGCACGGGACAAAATCGAATTTTTCATATATTTGCTTCGAAAGAAAATATATATTTGAAACACAAATTTTTAAACATAATATATTGCTGAGCAAATAAATTTTATTTGAAATTCAATCAAAATTATTTGCGAGGTACCAAAAGGGTCGTCCCAATAACGGTCACTTTTCTCTGGACTCTGGGTAATATAAAATCATTACACTGTACAAAATTGCAAGTATTTATATGCACTGGTATTAAAGTTATAAGCTGTTAACTTTTGGTGTAAAATGGTCCATTTGTGTGGGAGGTACCAAAAGGGTATGTGTGTGTGTGTGTGTGTGTGTATGTTATGTATGGTCTCCAAAATGGCTGGACCGATTTTGATGATTGTGCAAAGTTTCGATCATCTCAAGACGGCGCTTCGCCGGGAATGGGCCAAAATACCGCAGAGCCACTTTCGTGCAGCGTGTGATGGCTTTGTCGGCCGTTTGAAGGCCATAATTCGTGCCAAAGGTGGCCAATTCGAACAAATCTAAACTGTTTCTAAAATTTTATGTTATTTCCGACATTTTTTGCTTTTGAACAATAAAATTTAAAAAAAAAATTAAAAAATATAGCGCTTTACTTTGTTGCATTACGTATATGTACTATATTAAAAGCCGGGTTTCAGATTCCCTTTGCAGTTCAACTTACAACGCCCTACTCTATATATATATATATGTATATGTCAAAAGTTTTAACATTTTAGCTTTGCGATTGGAGAAAATGTGGCTTACTTTTGAAATTTATGAAAAATGATGTAAATTGGAGAAGCTTGGTAACAATACCCGTGAACATTTTTGACCCCCTCTTTCTTTGGGAAAATTCTCTGGAATCTTTCCTTTAAGATGATAATAAATATGTTATACCTATATTAACTAACTTCTTCTAAAACTCAAAAATACGACATATAATTTTTTTCTAAAAAATGACAAAAAAATAGGAAATTTTGTAGCTAATCTAGCCGTTTAAGCGGATAAAATTGGTGCATATTCTGCTTCGATATCTACAAAATACTAGCACAGGGTTGGGGAAAAAATTAGAAATTCAATTTTCAAATGCAGATATCTCGGTAACTATACAAGATAACTGTTAGGGGCAAAAAACCTTTTGTAGACCTCAGTTACTAGAATACACGCATGACGCGGACGAAAAAGACGAAAGTTACACGCGCTTAAACATTTTATTTACCCGAGGTTGCCAACATTGAGGCCATGCAGCTCCGCCCCTGTATACCACAGGGTGCCCAAACTCAAAACTTAACTTCTCTAATACCTCTTCTTCTTCTCTGGTTAAGAAACCGCAGAATTATTTCCCTTTTTTGGAATTCCTCCCTCTGTGTGTTAGTTTGTAACGGGAATTCAAAATTTGCTTCTGTTTTCACCATGGAGTGGTCAGATAATGAGAACCGTATCGCTGTTATAGCGCTTTTAAATATGGAATGAAAAAACCAACATTTTTAAAACGCTCTGTCCACGTGGGATTAGTCTCATGTTTATCTGTCGCTGCATAAAACTGATTGAGGAGACAGGTGATGACAAAGACGCCCCGGTCGGGACGCCCTCGAACTGTTCAAACGCCGCAGGTCATCAAATCAAGAATTCTGCGGATTCCGCTCCAAAACTCGTGGCCCGTGAGATGAATATTACGCAAAAGTCCATGAGTCGAATTATCAAAAAAGACGTGAGACTTGGGGCTTTCAAAGGTCGCAATAGGCATTTATTGACTTCAACTTTATAAAAAAAATAGGAAAGAAAAATGCAAACCTCTTTTGGTGAAGCACGCTGATAACTTGCACAAAAAAATCTTGTTCACAAAAGAAACAAATTTCTCTGCAAGAAAAACGTAACAAGCGAAATGATATGGTGTATGTACGGTCGTCTAAGGAAGCATCTCAAGTGATTCCACGGGTCAAAAAGGTCCACCATACAGCTTAAATCATGGTTTGATGGGGTGTCTCTTACGATGGCGTCACTGACTTCCATTTCTGTGAACAAGGGGTCAAAACATTGGCCAAGAATGACCAAGAAACCGTTTTGGAAGCTCTTTTGAAACCACTTAACCATTCCCTATTCCAAAACCAGGCATGGACTTTCTAGTATGATTCTGCGCCGACACATATGGCTTAAATTACCTAGACATGGCTTTAAAACAATTTGTCAGCTTTAATTTCTTCTGATGAATTGATCTCTGGCAGCCCTGATATAAACCCACTGGATTGCAAATTGTGGACAGTTTTAGAGGACAAGGTCTGCACAAAAAATACCCCAGCATCGATTCTCTTAAGACTGCTTTGATTCGTGCTGTGGCAACTTTCCCAAAGGGACGAGGTGTGTGCGGCTATTGGTGATTGGTCAGTGCAACTTAAGGCATGTGTGTAGGTCAAAGGCGGTCATTTCGAATGAGTGCTTGCTTTTTGTATAGAATATATGTCAATAAATATATAAAACCAGTAAGGAAAGGCTAAAGTCGGGCGGGGCCGACTATATAATACCCTACACCACTCTCGAAATATTGAATAACTCTGATATATAAATGTTGTAATTCATGTATAAATTGTTTACATAAATTTACTTTTGGGACATTTTATACTTAAATAATACCCTGTACCACAGTGTGGTGTAGGGTATAAAAACGATTGGATCTAAAGAGCCAAATCGGATGAAACATATATGGGAGCTATAGCTAAATCTTTACCGATTTTCTTCAAATATGGCAATGTTGGTTCATGGATCAAGAAACTCTACCATTCTAAATTTCAAAATGATTGGATGTAAAATACAGCTTCTACAGGACTAAAGAGCAAAATCGGACGAAACATATATATGGGAGCTATAGTTAAATCTTAACCGATTTTCTTCAGATTCGGCAATGTTGGTTCATGGATCAAGAAACTCTACCATTCTAAATTTCAAAACGATTGGATGTAAAATACAGCTTCTATAGAACTAAAGGGCCAAATCGGACGAAACATATATATAGGTAGTGTTGGTAGTGTTCGGTAGTGTTGGTTCATGGATCAAGAAACTCTACCATTCTAAATTTCAAAATGATTGGATGTAAAATACGGCTTCTTCAGGACTAAAGAGCAAAATCGGACAAAACATATATATGGGAGCTATAGCTAAATCTTAACCGATTTTCTTCAAATTCGGTAGTGTTGGTTCATGGATCAAGAAACTCTACCATTCTAAATTTCCAAAGGGTTGGATGTAAAATACAGCTTCTACAGGTCTAAAGAGCAAAATCGGACGAAACATATATATGGGAGCTATAGCTAAATCTTAACCATATATATCTTTCGTCCGATTTGGCCCTTTAGTCCTATAGAAGCTGTATTTTACATCCAATCGTTTTGAAATTTAGAATGGTAGAGTTTCTTGATTTAGCTATAGCTCCCATATATATGTTTCGTCCGATTTGGCCCTTTATTTCTATAGAAGCTGTATTTTACATCCAATCGTTTTGAAATTTAGAATGGTAGAGTTTCTTGATCCATGAACCAACATTGCCGAATTTAAAGAAAATCTGTTAAGATTTAACTATAGCTCCCATATATATGTTTCGTCCGATTTTGCTCTTTAGTCCTGTAGAAGCCGTATTTTACATCCAATCATTTTGAAATTTAGAATGGTAGAGTTTCTTGATCCATGAACCAACATTGCCATATTTGAAGAAAATCGGTAAAGATTTAGCTATAGGTCCCATATATATGTTTCATCCGATTTGGCTCTTTAGATCCAATCGTTTTTATACCCTACACCACACTGTGGTACAGGGTATTATTTAAGTATAAAATGTCCCAAAAGTAAATTTATGTAAACAATTTATACATGAATTACAAAATTTATATACCAGTGTTATTCAATATTACGAGAGTGGTGTAGGGAATTATATAGTCGGCCCGCCCGACTTTAGCCTTTCCTTACTGGTTTACTTATGGCGATTTCTTGGAAAAGTGCAGCATTATCTTTGCACTTTTTCCAGAAAAGTGAACTATTCCAATACATTTCGTAAATTTAAAAATTGGATTTAAGTTAAATTCGATGCAACATAAAAGGGGTAAATATTTTCTAGAATTTCATGTCGACGAAGCAACAGAACCGAAATCACCATTAGAGATGAGGAGGATGCTCGGTGCTTATCATTCGCAGTGAACGGACGTGTTTATCACATAGCGGATAGTTACCAGTACCTATTACGCAATAGCAAAAATCTGTACAAAGTCTGTAAGGCCTACATCGTAGTACCTATTACGGTCTAATACAGACAAAATAAAAATAAATTCTCTTGACGGGGATGCCTTCGTGTTCCGATGGAGCGCGGTTCCCCAATCGTCCGACTGTCCGTCCGTTGGTCTTGGCCAAAGCCGACCACACCAAAAATGGTGAAAATCTCCCCCAAGTACTCACAACAGGTGGTGCGGTGAGGGGAAAACCTCATGTCCGACCGTCAAAACGGAAGCACAATGAGCATCGTGTAGCGCTCAGAGTTTTGACGAAGTTGGAGGCTGTTGAGGTTTCGGCTCTTACCGAAAAACAAAAAGAGTCACTTACCTGGGCTAAAGGCGTCATAGATGCTTCTAAGGCCAATGAGTCGGCTGAAAGAGCCACAAATTCAGCTGTGTTAACGGCTAATAAAGTAAAACGAATCAGATCACCTGATGAACCCCTGCCTTCGAAAAAGGCAAGAGGCCCTAATGTCACCATCAACAGGAAACTCACCAAGCCATTCAATGAAGTGGCGAAGAAGAGTCTAGTGATGGCTGTTATAGACAGAAGTAGTGAGGATGGATCCATCCTCAAGGACAAATGAGTCATGTACAATCAGCTATTATGGCTCACTACCTCGATTTCCGTAGAGAATTCCCGGGCAAACCACCAATCTGCAACGATGCAGGATGGCATCAGGGGAGAGTAAAGCTCTTATATTTCGGTGATGCCAGATCAGTAGACCTGTATAAGGCGGCTCTGAGTCGAGCGGGTGAGGTGTGGCCGCGTGCCCAGTTGGATGTTGTCGAAAAAAACAACATCCCTAGTCACCCTAGAGCCATCACCTGGGTTACAGAAGAGCCCTCCAACCCGGCTGACATCTTAGAAATAATAAAAGATTCCAATCCTGGTCTGCCGGCCCATAATTGGAGAATCAGCAAGGTGGGTGAGGCGGATGGTAAAAAGCGGCAGGTCAATCTTATCCTAAACGCTGAATCCACCTCCCATATACAAACTGCGAGTGCAACCCTACAATATGGCTTCGAGACTATAGTCTTGAAGATATACAAGCAGGATATAGCTCCCACTGCAGAAGGTGAGTCGTCCACCGTGGCACTTTCTGGAAGTGCGGAGGTACCCACGCCTATTATTTCTGGTGACTCCAGCTCTAACAGAAGATCTGTAACGTCCTTCTCTGAGGACAAAAGCTCTACTTCGGACACAGAGAGGCTGAGGGGAGTCTCCGGACTCTTTGACGCATCTGGCGGGGACATGCTTCTCGACGATACGGACGAAGAGTTCGATAACACCCTTGTCGGGGTGGATGTTATTCTGTCCATTACCAATGATGGTAAGAATTCTACAGATTAACCTCCATCACGCTAAAGCAGCCTCAGCGGCTCTATTGCTGCGCCTGTCCACAGGCGCAGCAATTACCTTTACAATTAAAGACAGACAAGAAGTACTCGACGTAACGTTTGCTACTGACCGGCTGTCAGACAAAATTATTGGGTGGAATGTACTGGACGACCACTCATTCTCAGATCACCATTATATTGAGTTCAAACTCGCTGAAAAAGCGAATGAACCTGCCGTCCACAGAAATGTGAGAAAGACAAAGTGGCACCTGTATGAAAAGAATTTCAAGAAAGTCCTCAACTCCAAACTTCTGTACGAACAGAATGACAAAGACGGTCTGGATCATCTGGTCGAGCATATCACCACATCATTCAATAGTTCCCTTGAAGAAGCCTGTCCAAAAACAAGGTACAAGGGTAAAACTAAACCCCAATGGTGGACTTCTGAGCTAACGGCTATGAAAAAGACCTGCAACAAGCTATTCAACAAGGCTAAATCTACAGGGGTCGCTAATGTTTGGGATGCCTATAAAGAGCAACTCAAGATCTATAAGAAGGAGCTTAGAAAGGCGCAAAGACGCTCTTGGTATACCTTCTGTGGCGAAGTGGTAAAGGCGAGTGGACTGCGAGCGTCGCTAGCTTGTTGACTGAGAGATCCAGAATAAGCTGGGCTATTAATAGCTTTGAGCCCTTAAAGTCACCTGGACCAGACGGCATCACTCCAGTAGAAATGCAGAAAATGTTGAAATACATTATCCCCTGGCTGGAGAAAATTTATGTAGGCTGTATCAGGCTTTCATACGTCCCTAATCGATGGAGGGATACCAAAGTGGTATTCATACCAAAAGCGGGAAAGATATCACACACTAGGCCAAAAGACTTCAGACCAATTAGCCTATCCTCCTTCCTATTGAAAGGTCTGGAAAGACTTTTAGATCATTTCATTAGGGAAAACCTGGATACAAAACTCATGTCGGGGAACCAACATGCTTACAATAAGGGCAAGTCTACAGAATCAGCCCTGCACGAACTTGTGAGCACTATCGAATCGTCCCTGCATTTCAAGGAATCACCATGGTGGCATTTCTTGACATAGAAGGGGCTTTTAACAACATTCACTCAGATGCGGTAATTGCGGCACTCTCACATCTAAAAGTTAACACTAGTTTGATTAGACTAATTCAAAGTCTGCTCACCAGAAGACGCATAACAGCATGTCTAGGGTCCACAACTCTAACAAGGTATGTAAACAGCGGGACCCCGCAAGGAGGAGTTCTGTCTCCACTAATTTGGAACCTAGCGGTGAATGAAATCCTGCTAGATCTAGAACGTTGTGGCTGCAAGGTCGTGGCATA